>CM057458.1:1350260500-1351622000 GCA_016271365.2 Neoceratodus forsteri | reverse complement strand
TGCGATAGGGAATGACAGCGCATTTGCACGTGGCAGGACTGCGCTGCCGAACACCATTTTGACTCCACCACTTTGCTGAGATGGAGCGGGGAAGGGCAGTGATGTGGAGCCATGTGGAGCTTGACAACCTGGTGGCAATTGTAGAGCCCCATGCTGGGGGTCTATATGGTGATGCACCCCTGGACATGGACAGGAGTGCAGTGTGGCAGGAGGTGACCGATGCTCTTGAGGAGACCACCAGTATGGGGCACATAGTGGGGCAGTGTCACCACCATTACGGGGACCTCAGGCACAGGGACCTGGACCTGCTTGCCTGCCTGCAGGCACATGCCAGGAGGGGCAAGGTGCCATGGCCAGGTAGGTGCCCCATCCATACACTGTTATTGTCCATATGGGTATCATGGTTGCATGTGTCCAGCACAAGGGGGAGGCTGTCCAGTGTTGGCCGTGGTGATGGTGGTATCAGGGTGTGGGGTGGATGGGTATGGCTGTGTGGGATTGCACACACATGGGGGACTTTGCTACTGGATTGTACTGATGTTCCTCTCTCCATGTTTGCACCTTAGGCCCAGAAGAGTGCAGGCAGGCATGGGAGCGGAGGCACCGTCTGGAGGACCAGCAGGACAGGAGGGCTGAAGGTCTGCAGCGGCGCATGGACCAGCCTGATGATGGTGAGTGCCTTACATCAATCATTACTAGTGCATGCTGTATAACTGGGTGGGCAGCAGGGCATGGCCACCATCCATTGACACCACTGCCATGCATGCAACTTGTTACAGTCAGCACTGTCCAGTGGCACTGCATGTCTGGGAGTGCGTCAATGGTAGTCCATGCATGCACTGAGCACATGGCTGTGCCACTGCCTTCGCACCACATAGCCAAGTCACTGTACAGTCACGGTGGTGCTGTGCAGTGGTCCACATGGCTGTGGCTGCCTGGGTAGGCAGGTCTCGTGGGCATGGTCACTGTGGATGGTCACACACCATCACAGGGGTGTGGCACATTGTTGTATGCCATGCACAATGGGTGGGCTGCAGGGGGCTGGACAGTCACACTTATTGACTCTGCTCACTCATCCTAGATGGATGGTGACTCCTGGTGCTGGAGCGAGGTGTGCAGGAGCTGTTCCAGGTGGTGAGGGTGACCCTGGAGATACTGCAGAGACTGGACCGCCATGGGGTGAGGAGGAGGAGGAGACAACATTGGCACCATGTGGAGGAGGACAGGGGCAGACAATGATCACTCCATGCCCCTAATAACACCTTCCCCCCTGGACCCACCCTCACACCCCTTCTTCCCTCTCCCATATGTTCACCCCTGCCCCTTACCTGCCCCCACCTGGTATGTGGCCCTTCCCCCCATTGTATATAGTTGTATATAGTTTTTGTATTTCCGGTTTTAAATACATTTGTTTTGTTATGACAACTGTGGTGGTCTCTGATTTGCAGTGGGCTACAGGTGCTCAGCTGCAGTGGTGTGCATGGCACCAGGGGTGGTGCATTCATGGGCCTGTGTGAGTGCAGAGGTGAACCACCTATGGTGTGGGCAGGGGGATCAGTCACTGTCTGAGGTTTGTGTGTTGTACTCTGTGCACTGAATGCCTGTATGCAGTGGTCCATGGTGCCTGCACTGTGTGCATGGCACCCATGTCAGACCATCCATGGTCTGTGCAGCTGACACCCTTCCATGTCTGTGATATGAACGGTCTGCTGGCATGTCAGTGGTGGCTGTCCATGCTGGATAAAAACTGTACCCGGCACAATGCCAGGTTCCCTTCCATCACCAGTATGGTGCACGTCTGCCTCTGGTGGCACTGTGGCGTCCACTGTTGTTGTCCCCCCTCCATGCTGTCGCTTGTGTCTGTTGCAGGGGATGTGCTCCAGTATCTGTCACCTGTGCTCCGGCAGCATGATGGTGGCATACAGCTTCATGGTGCCTGCGCAGGGTGGCTGGCACACCTGTGCAATGTAGGGGTGCTGGCCATGTGTATATGTCAGCCATGGCCACACACCAGTGGCTTGGTTGACCCGCTACTGTGTCCCTGTGTTGGTGTGCCCTTGGGTATGGGTGGGTTTTTGTCCATACACTGTGTTGCATTCTGCGTGGTGCATGCTTCCATGCAACACTGTGCATGTCTTTGCTGGCTGTTGTGGCCAGTGCTGGGACAGGATGTGTCCTTGGGAGGGTGTGCAGGGTGCTGTACCACTGGTGGCGGTGGGGTCCGGGGCATGCCCTGTCTCATGTGGGGTAACTCGTGTGGTGACACATGGTCATCTCAGCTGTACCTCGTGGGGGATGTGCAGGGTGGCACTGTGTATGCTGTTGTTGCACTGCTGTCTGCTGCCACCTGCAGCAGTGTGCACATGGTAGGACTGCCTTGCATGGCTCCATGGTGCACAGGGTTACATTGTCACAGTGGGGGTGGTGGCATGCATAGGGTGTCCTGTACTGTTGGGCACTACTCCTGGGAAGGGTGTATGGTGATCATGGTGCAGGGTGTGCTCTGCATTGTTGGGATGGTGTAGCATGGGGTGGTCGGCCCTAC
This sequence comes from Neoceratodus forsteri, assembly GCA_016271365.2. Classification (NCBI taxonomy): domain Eukaryota; kingdom Metazoa; phylum Chordata; order Ceratodontiformes; family Ceratodontidae; genus Neoceratodus; species Neoceratodus forsteri. The sequence goes on along the minus strand of CM057458.1, from coordinate 1,351,619,455 downwards.
TTGTGTGCCAGTCACAGCTTGCCAGGGGGTGTGCTGGGGCACCATGGCCCAGCTGTGGGTTGGTTGCTGGTATCCATTGGCTGGTGGTTATTCCAGCTCTCCCCCAGTTGTGCAGTGCATGGGGTGTGGGGGACGATGACTGTTCTGCTGTGTGCTCCTCTGCCCACCCATCTGTGGCATGGGTGGTGGGACCATGCATCCCTAGTTGTGCTGTTGCATTGCTGCCCTGCTCCAGGGGGCATCCCTGGTTGCGTTATGGTGAATCTGGACTGCTCCGCTAAGCATCCCTTGTTGAACTATGGTGCTTCAGATATGCACAACTTCACATCCCTGGTTGCGCTATGGCGCAGGTGGTGCGATATTCAGTCATCTGCCGTAGGCCCATCTTGGCCTGTGCAGTTTTTGAATGTCGTGCTTCTTGCACATGGGACAGTGGACTTACGCTTGCTCATGCTGTTGTGCACTTTTTGGGTGCAGTTTGAATATCTGGGCTACTGTGTTTAAAATGATATTTTTAACTGTATTAGTGGGATATAAACTGTGTATCTAAATGTCTATGTGCATATCTGTCTCTTTATTGCTCTATCTCACCATAGTCCAACTTGAGAAAATATCACTGATATTCATCCTGAGTGCTGCTTGATCTTATAACATCATAAATGGTGGAGCACTAGTGATGTCAAAGGTCAAGGTGCATGAAATGAGTCAAAGAAATTTTCAGTCACAGTCATATTATATTTCATTTATGGAGGGCTTTTGTTTTCCAATATCTTTCTATGCTTTCTAGTAGCTTTTCATTTAAAAATGCATTTTCAGATGACTGAACAGAAAGTGAGTGGTTAATCTGGCTGCTTGCTTATGTTGATACTTACAGACACTGATGTTGTGTGTCAGAATGTTTTAAATTACACAATCAGAGACAATGGTGGAGGATGCGATGGGTCAAGAGAGTGGAGCTTAGTGTGACCTGACAAGGGGAAGGCAGCGTATTCACCACATTGGCAAGAGAGAACTGCTGTCCCCAGGTAGGGATGGTGACAGTCGGGGTTGTGGAGGGAGGGAGAAGATTTGGGGATGAGTTTTGTCAAAAAAGAAGTGGTACTAAAAAGAATATTGACTTTGGTGATTTTAAATAGCTTATTTTTTTAGATGTAAATGCTGGGAAGTTTCTACTGAGATCACTAGTTTGAGAGTGAGAGTTTAGTTCTGGAGCTGGTGCATGAATCAACTGGAGCTTGAGATACTGAAAATGTTCTGCTTTCACTGCCAGCTTCAGCCAATCAAAATCCACTGTGTGGATAGATTCCCAGAAGGATCAAAGGGTGATATTCTCACTCTAGGTCTGATGACCCTCTAAATATTGTCAATATATGGCAAAATGTATCCTCGCAAGTACTGTATATTATACAGGCAAGTTAGTGTCTGATTCGGGCTGTGTTGGGGATTCTTTAAAAAATCAATCATCTTTATTTTACCATGCAAAACACCATTGAGACAGACTAATTTTCAAGGTAGATCTGGGTAGGTCATAACAAAAACATATAAGCTAAATATTGCTATAATACAATGAGACAATAGTCCGTGAAGAGCAAATATGACCAAGGCATAAATAACAGTGCATACAATGCGGCTAACAGTACAGTAGACCTCAAAAATGCAAATACAACATTGATAGGGAAAGAACAAAAAATATTTGCAGAATAAAATTACAGAAAAATGCCCATCTTCAACACTTACAAATCAGCTAAATTAGACCCTAGGAATGTACAATGTGACATGCATCACCTCAGTCCTAGGGTCTACTAATGTGACAATTTTATGGAAATCGGTTTGTCTAGTTCAGCTTTCTAGAGTGTTAAATTTATATATTTTTGCTCATTTTAGAGACAAGATTTTTGCCCAAGAATAGAGAAAAAACTACATTAGTTAAGATAGATGTTATCCAAGAACAGGTCCTTTTGATGTTTTGGTAAAAAATGTTAATTAATTTTGTAGTTATTGACAATATTTGTTTGCACATGCTCATTTTGCAGAAACAATACCTAGAAATATCTACAAAGAGTTACATTTTGAAAATTATAGGTTTGTTAGATGTTGAGGACCTATTGGGCCAGATATTCAAAGCATAGCATGGCGCGCAAACCAATAGCGCGGCAATAGCGCGGAGCCGCCATATTCAAAGGACCAGTAAGCACACGCTAACAGCATTAGCGTGGGGCAAACCACTAATGTATGCAAGGGGCAAAAGGAAGGGGGGGCCAAGAGAGACATACAAGGGGATATTCAAAGGCCCAGCGCCGCTCTAGGATACATAGTGTGACACATAGTGTGGCGCTAGTTACCGCCTATAAAAGGCTGGTCTTAACCCAGGGCAAAACACAGAGGAGGAGGGACCACCACAGGAATTGGGAATGTGTGCAGTGCCAGTAGCAGTGATGCTTCCCTTGATGGCAGCTGTAGTGGAGGAGGAGGAGGAGAGGGAGCAGGCACAACATGGGCCACATCGCAGGCCAAGGAGATGGTATGCTGCAAACTGTTGGTACCGGCCCGGGGTCTCTTTCGAGACCCTGCCTGATGACCACATCATTGGCCGGTACAGGATGAACAGGGGAATGTTGAGGCAGCTCTGTGAACTCCTGCATGAGCAGCTGCACTCAAATACCAGACACAGCCATGCCATGACAGTGGAGGAGAAGGTGACAGCAGCGATGTGCTTCCTTGCCACAGGGACGTTTCAAAGACCAACGGGGGACACCATTGGGGTAACGCAGTCTGCCACCTCACGCCTCCTGACCCAGTTCCTAGAGGCTTTCCTGCCACATGCTGGGGAGTTCATAGTATTCCCCAGCATGGCAGCAGAGCACAGAGAAACAATGCAGCAGTTCCATCGAGATGCGCACCTACCATCCGTACTGGGTGCCATTGACTGCACCCATGTCCTCATCTGTGCACCACCTGGTGATGGCAGTGATGTGTATGTTAACAGGAAGGGGTACCACTCCATCAACTGCCAGGTGGTGTGCGATGTGGCTGGGTGCATCAGCAATGTCTATGCACAGTACCCCAGCAGTGCCCATGATGCCTTCATCTGGCACCAGTCCCAGCTGTGCCAGGCTTTTGAGGAGGGCAGGATACCCAGTGGGCAACTAGTTGCTGAGTAGTAGCATACAAGGCATATACACAACAGCATGGATGGGGGCAGGCATTGCAGGCCAGGGAAGGGGTGTGGGAGGGCTACATAGAGGTGCAGGACAGCAGCTGACAGACTGCAGTATGGCACTAACAGGTATACATCTCTTGACAGGGGACAGTGCCTATCCCCTGTGACCCTGGCTGCTGACACCAGTACTCTGACCGGCCACAGTGGCAGAGGAGATGTACAATGAGGCACATGCCAGCACAAGGAACATCATAGAGAGGGTGTTTGGCATCCTGAAGATGCGATTCAGATGCCTTCAGGCAGTGCCCTACAGTATACACCTCAGAAGGTATGCCGTATCTTCCTAGCCTGTTGTATGCTGTACAACATGGCAATGAACCATGGGACACAGGCACCAGAACCTGAGGGACAGTCTGACAGTGAGCCAGAGCCAGTGGTCAGGGGGATAGTGGAGGAACTCAAGAGGAGGGACCCTCGCATGGCATGCAGGGCCATACAGCACAGGGACAACATCATCAGGGCACTGCTACAGACAAGAGTGTAAGTACAGACTGCACAACAACTTGAAAGAGTACAATTAATTATCCATTTAATGTGCACAAAGAAACAGAACAGTGACACCAACAATCACACCAGTAAACCAACACAGTGGATCAGACAACATGTGTGCATGTGGTGTGAGGTCAGGAGTGTGCAGGACACACGTGGGGGGGACAGACAGAAACGGTGTAGTGTCGGTGGGGAAGTTAGATGTGTGCTGTGAGGGTTAGGGAGCAACTGTGGCAGTGGAAGTGTGTGTGTGCGTATGTCTGCACATGCAAGTGGGTGATGACTGCACAGTGCCGCAGACCGATTGTGGGCATCACTGACGCCTACCTCCACGCATGCACCTTACACCTGTACCATGGAACACACACCCTGGGGTGCTCTGGGCAGAGGACAATGCTGAAGAGAAAGGTGAGGCGGGCAGAGTTGGCCTCCTGTGCCCCCGGGGGATAGTGGAGCCTGACAGGGTGGGTGGACGGCCATGGCGGCGCTGTGTTTCAGACGGAGTGTGTGATGCTGTGGAGCTGGAACCACTGGCAGCCCTGCAGCCATGCTGTGCCCGCCTGTGTGCCTCTGTGCCGTCTGCACCATGACCAAGCATCCCATGCTGGTGACCACCAGGCACACCACGCAGGACATTCCCGACATCGACCACAGCAGCTGTCAGACCAGAAAAGTCACGGTCGATGGCACCCACCAGGTGGCCCAACCTGTCCTCCACCCGCTGTTCAACATGGGCAAAGCCCACTGAGATGGCCTTTCTGATCTGTCCCAGCTCATTTTTCAGCTCCCTCCGCATGCCATGCAGGTCCATACAGGCCTCCTGCTGGGAGGTGACAGCAGCCTGCAGGAGTGGGCGGGCACCATGGCCATCCTGCCCCAGGGGCACAGAACCCTCAGCTGCAGCTGGCAGAGGTGCCTGTGGCACAGGAGCAACTGGAAGCTGTTGCACACCAGGCACGTCCTGCTGCTGGCGACTACCGGTGGTGGTCTGTGGCACGGTATGGACATGGACCCCAATATGTTCAGGAGGGGACTGTGCCTGTGCCAGGTAAGTGATGACTCTCACGACGCTGATGTAATGGGTGGTGGGGATGTGTGTTCGGTGGTGTGCTTGTGTGCATGTGTGTGTGTGTCATGCCTCATTAACATACCATCGAGGGGATTGTGTTGCTGTGCTGGTGGGGTCCAGCTAGAATCTACCATGCATTTACTGTTGTGCACCTTGTGTCATGATATGTGACTCGGGTCACTCTTGGACATGGGTTCAAATCCCACTGCCGTTTTACCATTTGCTTCCATTTCAAAAGTACACTTTAAATACTACTCAGACATGTTGCTCTTATGCCATGGGGACCTCCTATCAGTTGTGTGTGTACTGTGTGGGCCAGGGGGAGAAAGTCTGCACTGACCTGTGTCATGCTTGGCATGGTTTCGGTGGTGCACTGTGCCTGTGTGCCAGTGATGCGTGTGTTTTGCTATGCCACCAGGGTCCAGGGTGGTCTTTAGCATACCGTGGTGGCTGATTTTGTAGTAATGCTGCTGTACCATCTTCCCACTGCAGAGCACAGACACCACACCGGAGACAGGAGGGGTGAGCCACAGTCCAAACAGAGGCCATCCACAGACAGGCGCAGGGTGCCTTCAATGGTGCAGCACACAGCGGAGAGCAGTGACAGGGATGGGAGTGTGTTGCGTGAGTACTGTGTGCCATTGTGCTTTTCTACTATGTGTCTGACTTGCCACTGCAGGCACTGGAGTGCTGTGTCTGGTGTCGTGGCACAGTTGGCTAGGTATTAAAGCATTTTTTATGAGTTACTTAATGTATGCACTAATCATTACACTGCACTGGATAAGATATTTCAGAGAGCTTCAATGTAAGCTGAAACTAAAAAGCAGCCAGAGATAAGCTAGTAGGAAACTTTTATTAATGCAGTGCAATGATAAGTGCACACATTATCCAACCCACTGAAAAACGCTAAACCAGTGAGTTGGATGAACAGTTTAGTATGACTTGTACACTACAGACCAATGGTGAAGCCCCACCTGGAGAACTGTGTCCAGTTCTGGAGGCTCCATCTCAGGAAAGTCATAGATCGGATGGAGGCAGTACAGAGAAGGGCAACCAAAATGGTGAATGGTCTGCATCAGAAACCCTATGAGAAAGACTCAGGGAATTAAATATGTATTCTCTGGAGGAAAGGGGAGAAAGGGGAGACATGACAGAAAGATTAAAATACCTCAAATGCATCAATAAGGTACAGGAGGGTAATATTTTGCACAGAAAGAGATGTTCAAGGACAGGAGGGTATGACATGACGCTAGAAGAGGGGACTTAGAAGAGATGTGATGAAACACTTCTTTACAGAAAGGGTGATGCATGTCTGGAACAGCCTCCCAGTGAAGGTGGCAGATGCCAAAACAGTAACAGGTTTCAAACATGCATGGGATAGGCACAAGGAGACCTTAGTAATAGGGTGGGGGGTTAAGGCCGGAGATGAAGTAGGGTCTACGGTAGCTCAGTAGGCAGGAAATTAGGGCAGACTAGGTGGGCCATGAGGTCCTTTTCTGCCAACAGTTTCTATGTTTCTATGCTTCTATGTGTCTTAGCACTACTTCAAAATCCCAGATACTGCCATAGCCAACCCTGGCTAGCATCCTATAGGACTGTACTAAGAGGGGTAGAGATATAGCCATCTATGTTTCCTTCTGCACACAATATGAACCTGTGCTGTCTGTCTCTTCCTTTTCCACCTATGAGATGCTCCTCTTAAAACTTTTGTCTCCTCACCTTCTCCATCCCCATATTCATTGTCTGGGTTTACTGTTGCCCTGGCATATACCCTCCCTCTGTCATTGAGCTCCTCACCACCTTGTCCTCCCACGACTGCACTGGTGAGCTGCTCATCCTATGTGAAAGTCAGTTTCTGTTGGCTCTTATCCTCCTATCATAAATTATGCCAAAACATAAAATCTCTCAAGCTACAAAATATTTAGCCACTGTACCACTGTCTTCAGTCAACGTCAGACCCAGCAAACTCCATTCATCTTGCATCTCATTGTCACCAGCTTATTCACTACCTGGCTTATAAGGCAGTATATGCTTTTTCTCTGTAATTGCAGAAGCCAGTTTCAGTTGTTTATTTAATAACTTAGTAATTCAAAGCCTCTCGATCTTTTTCACTAGTTAATTTAAAGTGCATGGGACTTTACATTTGAAATTAACCATGTGACTCCTAAGATTCAACTGAACCTTTCTCTGTCCTCAAGTTAAAATATTAAACTTGGCTCCTAAAGTACAGTATTATATATTATCTTCCACATTCACTTCTCCCTGGTGCAGTTTTAACAACCACAATTCTTACCTCACTTACTTGATTCTGAATGATTCACAAACTGTATATTTGTATATCTTATCTGTAGCCTCCACTGTCTGATCCCATTTTCTCTCTGCATAGTTCTTTAAATTTAACAAGGATCAGTGCAGTAGACATTTTTTGATGCTGCTGTCCAACCAATAGTGAGCTGTTTTAGTGCTGTAGAAATTTCAAGACTGCATCTTGTTATATATAGGAGACATTCAAAGTACATCAGGCAGTGAGGATGTCTTGCATGTTGCCATTGACCACTACCTGCCAACAGGACATGGCACTGCTAAGACACTGGGATCTTTGCCATTTTATTAGTGTAACACTGGGGCTTTTATAGCTGACAATACTTTGTTGACTTGCCCAGCATGGATTCTTAACCCCAGCAGCAGGCTTAACAAAATCAATCACTGCCAATGGTATAAACCCCATCTGACTGCTAAAGTAGAAGCCCTTGTAGCCTACATGGCCATTGAAACAGCTGGTATCAGAGCATGGCGACTATGTTTGCTTCTTGTTTCTTAATGTAAGTACAAGAAATCTGTAAGTATGATCTCAAATTCTGAACAATTTTATAGGGATATAAACTGTATGAAAGACCTAAATTTAACATTACATATTGAAGTAAAACAATGGTATTGTATCTGGTCAGGTTTGTTCTTTTTCATGACTTAAGCAAATTTTCAAATCATGTTACTCAAAACCCTGGTAAGGTATAAGAATTGCTGCCAAGTATACAATATCCTTATACAGAATATATTTTCAAACAACGTACCATTAACAGATATTAGCTTTGCATTCTGTTTACTACTCTTGACCGCCAAACCAATGAATGCTGTATACAGTAATTCATTTTCCTAAATCAAGGCTGAAATGTACCAATTAATGTTACTCACATAGTGGCTTGCCTTGTGAAACAACCCTCAGCCACTTGGAGCTTGGATGACATTGCAGCCAGGTCCTGTATTTAACAAATCTGTTTGTGAGCTAATTTGTGGATTAGTTCAACAATGCCTTTGCTTACTGTTTTTCCATAGAAATTGCAGTACTCTTACAATAAGCCCAGTACTATGAGGAGCAGTGTGAAGTTCATGGCTCTTGTTTCACTTCTTCTGCAAAATAATGTCTCAGCATTATTGGTTCCCAGGTGGGGCTATACCAATATTCCTTCTGGTGTCAATAGGCTAGTCCTGTGAATGGATAAATCTGCTTTCTTATTCTTATTCAAATAGCCCCTTGGAGACTAAAACTGCTCACTTTATTACCTTAAAAGTTAATAATCTGACTGATTATCCAGAGTTTACTTTTCTTATCAGTCAGGTGGAGCTGGTCACCTCCCATTTAATGGAATTGTTGCAACATGTCAGCACAAAACAATTATGCTTATTGTAGGTACACAAGAGAGACTGCAAGAAGTGCTTTACAGTCTAATGAGCGATCACCTACTGTAGCATGCATAATGCATCTGTGGAAGGGTTGAAGACAGAATAAACCTTGCTCAAATGTTTTTTATAGCACTATTGATTTACATTCGTATTAAACCCATGAGTATGCATTTCTATGGTCTGTCAGTAAATGATGCCTTAAGGCTGTGTGTTATCACCAGGTGTAACATCTCAAATCAGTAGAGCACAGCTAAAATGGGGTGCAGCGTCTGTTTTTCTGTGATTGCATGCAAAGCCATTTGATGGCAAAGGCAGGTTGCTGCAATTAAGGACACATTCTCTGTCATTCTGCTACAAGTAGTGAGACAATCATTTGAAAATATATACTGCTAAGTAAAGTATGTCTCAGTCAAGAAACTACCATAACACAGAGGAGTCTACCATCAGCTAATAGATTTTATTCTAACATCATAACTGAAACAGAAGATGGTCTGTGAATTTCACAGAGTTTATATTTCAATAAGAAGAACTGAAATTAAGTGATATATGAGGTAATAAATCTGATACCTAGACAGGTGACTGTGCACATGACTATGGTTAATTTATTTGAAGCATATTTTATCAGGTGAGCAAACTGAGCCAAAGAATGTGGTGTCCCATTGCAACCTGGGGGAAGGGGAATACATAGGGGCAAAAATAAACAACATGCCATCTTACAGCAATTAAATGACTGATCTTGTGCACTCAACAAAGGTTACATTAAATAGGTGTGTAATAATTGTGTTTTCCTATGCAATGCATCATGAGCTATATAGAAAATAATGGATGGGGAAGGGTTTGATATGAGAATTTAATGCACACCCGAGTTGTGGGATGCTACATAAACCCCGAGGGCGAAGCCCGAGGGGTTTATCAAAGCATCCCACAATGAGGGTGTGCATTAATCTTCACATGAAACACCTCCCATCTTTATTTTTATAATAATAGACCAGCAATTTTTCTCCAACAGTTTGTGAGACTGTTTGGCCCTGCCCACATAGAGAATGTTGGCCAATGAGGCAGCAGCATTGTTTGACTGGCATGGCTCATGAATGTCATAACAACCAGCCGGTTGTTATGGAAAATATGAACCTGGTCAGTACATTGAGAGAAATTGCTGACCAGTTATTATATACTGCATACACAATATTCCATGACACTATTAAGACTAATTGTGCATTATGCAGGGCTATAAGGTGTGGGAAGGCATCACAAATAGTTCTGACCATGAGGCATTGCATGGGGATCTGTGTCATTTTGCTCCCACTTAATTCTTGGTATTCTTGCCAGTATACTTTTGATGTAACCTTAGCTTCAGTCCTTTTGCACTATGGTCCTTTTCTTTGAAAATATTTTCTTCATTTGACTCACCATGACACAAAATCAGCTGGCTGACTTGATTTGTTCTATGGGGCTGTGATCAAAGCTATGCCCCACTGATGAGTCATAAACTTGAAGAATAACTAGCTTGTGATTGGCTGTTTTAGCTTTTGCAGACTATTTGTGATGCCTTCCAGTACCTGAAAATATTACTGAAAGTTCAGGCAGTTTACAGTCTACTGGAGTAATGTACAAATATTGCCTAATATGATACATTGTATTGCTGAAATACGTGTAATGTTGTATATTTCAACATTTTTAAACTTGTCATTACTGCTAGTATGTTTTTACATAGATTACATAGACTTTGAAGGCAGAAAAGGACCGCTTGGCCCACATAGTATGCCCATTTTGCCTGCCTACTGTAACACCACATACTCTACTCATTCTCTGGCTTTACCCCCCCCCCACCACTAAGGTTATGCCTTTCCCATGCCTTCTTGAATCCCGTTACAGATTTTGCCCCCCATCAGCTCCTATGGAAGGCTATTCCAGGCCACCAGCATTCTTTATGTGAATAAATGCTTTCTTACATCTTCCCTGAGTCTACCCCCGTTAAGCTTCATAGCATGACCCCTTGCTTTTGAGTGTCTTTTTCTTTGAAAAGAGACTTTCCTTTTTACCTATATTTATACCCATGAAGTATTTGAAAGTCTCTATCATATCCTCCCCTTTCCCTCTCCCTCTCCCTCCTTTCCTTCAGAGTGTACATACTGAGATCCTTCAGTCTCTCTCATAGGGCTTTTGATGCAGATCCTGCACCATTTTAGTTGCCCTCCGCTGGACCACTTCTACTCTGCCTATGTCCTTATGGAGATGAGGTTTCCAGAACTGGATACAGTACTTTAGGTGAGGTCTTACCAGCAATTTATACAGAGCTATCACCATCTCCATTTTTCTACTGGTGATAACCCTTCCTATGCAGCCCAGCATCCCACAGTCTCTTCCCACTGCCTTGTCACACTGTTTGGTTACCTTTAGGTCATTAAATATGATTACCCCTAGGTCTCTTACATAGTTTTGCAGCACGTCTGTTACATTGTAGTTATTTTCTTAAAACATGCTTTACTCCCTTGTTCTCACAATGTTCTGATACATAATCTGTTAAAAGTGACTGGCTGACCTCAAGTGGTAGTCTAAGACAGTGACAGTACCACACTCAAGTGCCCTGAACATGATGAAAAACACATTTGTGCTTTGCAGTTTTAAACTTAGCAAACTGTAATACATGTCTGCATCTAACAACAAATAATGTGCATAATGCCAATAATGTTTTGTATTAGATATTGGTATTTTATTAACTTAATCCAGGTAACCCGAGCAGCCATGAGACACTTAAAAATTGCCTGACTTACAGTACTGTTATTGAATAATAGGCAATATAGTTAATTATGGCTTCCAGTACCTTGCATCCCTACTTAATGTGTATATTTCCCATGATGCACCACATTGGAGGATACAATAACCTCCTTATTTATCTGACTTGTTTGCTACTCAAAACCTCAGTCTAAGGAGGGTGATGTGATGCAGGCAGCCTAGTGGCAGCAGAGATATAGGGCTTCTATCCTTAACATCACATCTTCATTTTTTACTACTTAATTTCAACTGGAAACTGCCTAATTACCACAACAAAGAGGAGAAGACATCTTCAGCATTCAGTATCAACAACTTTTACATCGCTATTGGGAGTTTTTCTTCCCCGATGGATGCAGATATGAAGATAGCCCAGCTCAAACAAACACCTCCTCCCTCACCTGAAAAGCTGACTAAAAAAGCCAGACCTCAAGGAGGAGCTTCCAACTCCAAAAATCCAGCAACAGGCCCTTTAGTTCCACTCACCAAGGATCAATTTTTACAAGAGCTATTGCCTTTTAGAGAGACTTTGCTTGACATATCCACTGAAATTAAATCAATTAGAAGTGAAATGTCGGATCTAGCTAGAAGAGTTTGTGACAATGAAGCTAGAAGCACCTCCATGGAAAAAAGAAGAGACAGAGTGGATCCAGAGATACTCCAGCTCCGACAGCAAATTACTAAGCTGCAACTAAAAACTGAAGACCTTGAATGTAGGAGCCGGAGGAACAACATCTTAATAATGGGTCTTCCTGAAACAGAAGAAAACCCCAATGTTGTTCTTTTTGTCCAGAAATTACTACAAATAATCATGGGTCCATCTCCCCTCGGGGGTAACTACCAAATTGAACGAGCCGACAGATCACTTAGACCTCAACACCCACAGAGTTCCCCACCAAGACCTCTAATCTTAAAATTTTTGAGCTATGTGGAATGACAACAAGTGCAAAATAAAGTCAAAGAACTTCAGTCAATTACATGGGAGGGCTCCAAGCTGCGATTCACCCAAGATCTACCTTTTGAGACACGCCAAAAGCACTCTGCCTTTCGCCCCACAGTTACTAAACACATAGCAGCAAGTATCCCGTTCAAAATGTTATACCCTGCTAAACTTCAAGTGTCAGTGGCTGACTCCTGGATCTCTTATGACACGCCGATTCTAGCTATGGCCAACCTGAAGAATTGACTACCGGACCTGTTCAAAGAGGGTTGAGCTCTTTTTCATAGGATCTTGACCCCATGAGATAGAAGAATTTCTCTGCTCTACATTAAGCATCTGAGAGAACTGGAATTTTGCCTATCTGCTGCGGATCTGAACCCACACCTTGGCCTTGTTTGTTCTTTTTTGGATGGGCATGATCTCCTCATCTGCAATTCCTGTCTTCTAAACCTATGGGCATACCTCTACAGGGGCTGGTTAATTAAGCAGGAACTGATTCCATGGTACATGAAGAAAAGGGGGATCTTTATCATGTAGGACCAAAAATGGTCCGTTCGCTTATTTGTTTCCCCCTATTCACTCCCCTCACAACATCTAAGGACTACTTCACTGCAAGTACAGACTCTTGTATTTTCTTTTTTTTCTTTACTTCTTGCCCCATACATACTTTTAATTGTAAAGTCCATGCTGGAGAGACTGTGTTATACCTCCGCCAGGAGCGAGGTCAGAAGTACCATTTGCTTTTTTCCTTTTTTTTCTTTCTTTTGTAGGTGGGGATAAAGAGCTGGAAACAGAGCTGGCAGGTTATAAGGCCACGAGAAACCCAAGATGCTAAAAGTTAATTGTTGGACGGCAGGAACATATGTCAATTAGGTTTTATTTCCTATGGGCCTCCAAGTATCATATTGACACATGTTATGTTTATATAGATCGAGTTTACAGCCTCCAAAATGTTGGCATCCAGAATCAAAGATGTGGTGGGAGGGAGAGGTTGCCCTTGATCGAGTAAACCCAGGGTTTGCTACACAATGCACCTAAAGTAGGGGGTTTGGCTCCTTTATATCCCTTATACTAGTCCTATGTTGGTGCTGGTTAAAGAAGACAGTAACGTCTAAGCTTGTACAGAACCAGCTTTCCGTAACTTTCATTTACATCTCACTTTTAGGGGGGTTGTATTCAGGAGCTGCTTGGGGGGGTCTCCCTTATATGGGATTGTTTACAATTAATCTGATGGATTTTATTTCAAGGGAGGCTTGTGTAAATAGTTGCTGGGGTTCATTAAGGGAGGGGGAAGAACACTACTGCTCTCTATACTACTGATACCTCGATCTGGACCAGTTAAATTTCAAGCATTTACTACTCACAAAGTTCAGACTAGACTTAAATTATGTCTTAGGGGAAGATGGGGAATAGGGCAACCTTACCGGCTTCAAAAGTTCTGGGATTGTGTTTTTTTATTTCAAGCAGCCTGCTTATCTTACTACATGGTCACTAACTGGATAAGGTTGCTGGGGTTTTTGGGGAGGGGGGAAGGTGATGTTCGGAGTGTGTCACAAGCTCAGTTACTGTTGTTTACCATTTTCTCCTCTGGAAAGACTTACTGGTTTATTGTTAGTTATGGCTATCAATCACTGTAAAACAGTGTCCTGGAATGTTAGGGGAGTTCGGGAGCCTACAAAAAGATACCAGGTCCTTAAGCACTGTACCCTGCTCAATGCAGATATTATTCTGCTACAAGAAACTCTCCTGCTGGCAAGAGAGGCTATTTGCCTACGGAGACTTGGGTTCTCACAATTTTTTGCAGCAGGAGACTCTTCAGCAAGTAAAGGGGTAGTTATTCTAATTAAGAACACAATTTCCTTTCAAACAGACTCCACAGTAATAGATGTTAATGGCAGACATGTTCTTGTTAAAGGCATCCTTATGGGGGCTACAGTGTTACTAGGCTCCATATATGGCCCACCGGGTGGAGAACCCTCATTTTTTATGGAGCTTGCCAGTAAGATTGCTCCACTCCTCCCCATTTCCATGATATTAGGGGGCAACTGGAATGTTCCCACCACCCAAGACATAGACAGGACACACCGACCCTTAAAATCTCCCTTTGCATCCCAGAGAGCCCTAAATGATTTCATGGATGTGCTAGGATTCTGTGATCTGTGGTGTTTACTTAATCCATCCCACAAGCTATTCATCTTTTACTCTAACATCCATAAATCATGGTCTAGATTGGACTATATCCTTATTAGTATTCCTCTCTTACCCGGTCTGCGCCAAACCATCATTGAACCAATAGTATTATCCGATCATTAACTGGTCTAGATAGACCTTACTCCCTTCCCTATTAGTCCCAGAAATAGGTCGTGGAAGCTGAACACACAATTATTAAAGGATAAAAACACTATCTCTAGAATTCAGTCTTCTATTCAAACTTTCACAGATACAAATATCGGTTCATTTCAAAGGGAGGACCTTCTCTGGTGTACACTCAAATGCTACATTAATGGCAAACTTATTAAAATAGCATCCAGAAGAAAGAAACTGAGAGAAAAAGAAGCCTTATCTCTACTAGCTCAAATTAGAATGGCGGAGCTATCCCTATCTTCTCCAACTACTCCTGTTTCAGCATCAGAGCTTCTAGAACTTAGGAATAAATACTCTGACCTTTTAAGAGAAAAGGCAAAATATGCAATTTTGAAAACTAATTCTATATATATAGACCAAGGGGAAAATGCCAGGAAACTTCTAGCTCTCTGGCTACGTAAACTAGAAAGCTCAAGACTCATACCCTCCATACAGACCCCAGATGGTACAATAAAAAACAGCTCCTAGAGATATAGCTTTTACCTTTCAGAATTTCTTTCGGTCTCTCTACCGGGGAAAACCCTCAGAGACATCTTCTCAAAATATAGAACAGTACCTAGACTCTCTTGCTCTTTAACTCTAGAAAAAGCTCCAGGCCCTGATGGTTTCCTCAACTTCTATAAAACTTTTGTCAAAAAACTGGCACATCTGTTGCTTAAATTACACCAGTATATGTTACAAGCTAAACCTTTAGACCCCACTTTATTAGAGGCATCAATAATTCTTCTCTTGAAACTTGATAAACCTCACCTGCTCCCTGGACGCTACAGACCAATCTCCCTCTTAAACTGTGATATTAAAATCTTGACAAAACTACTCGCTAATCGTATATGTAGGGTATGGTCCCAGCTTCTCAGCCAGGAACAAGTAGGTTTCGTCCCAGACAGGTCTTCAGCAGATCACCTTAGAAAAATTACCCATATTTTCCAGGCAGCCCATCTATCCCAATTCCCCATGGCCCTAATCTCGATGAACACTGAGAAAGCCTTTGACAGAGTGAACTGGGTGTTTCTCTGATTAACATTGGGCAAAATGAGCTCCCCCCCTTATTCATTCAATGGATCCAAGCTGTATATTAATCCCCCACAGCAAAACTATACTGTAACAGAGTTTTTTCCTCAAAGTTTTCCCTTTACTCTGGTACAAGACAGGGCTGTCCCCTCTCACCCTTCTTATTCAGTATCCACCTGGAGCCTCTTCTGCGCCACATTAAACAGTCCCCACAAATAAAAGGGATCTCAATCTTAAACCACATTCTTACCCTCTCTGCCTATATGTATAATATTCTCCTTCATTTAGAGAACCCTGATTCTTCTTTCAAGCACATTCTGGAAGTAGTATCCCAATACAGCTCTCTCTCTAACTATAAACTTAACCTTAACAAAACTGAAATTTTTCCCCTCAATCATCTCACTCATAAAGCGGATTTCAACGATCTTGATATTAAATGGTCCCTTCATTCACTTAAATACCTGGGAATACACCTAACCACAGATCAATCTCACAAGGAAACTAAACCTGGATGATCTTGTGGCAGCTCTTCAGTCAAGTTCAAGTTTCAAGTTCAAGTTTATTGCAGGAAAACTCCATTGAGCAAGCTCATTCACAAGGAGGTCCTGACTTTGTCCCATCTATGAAGTCAGATATTCATAGATGGGAGGCTCTTCCACTGACTTTCTGGGGACGTATTAACATAATCAAAATGTACATTCTCCCTAGGCTGCTTTACTCTTTCAATATGCTGAATATCTGGCTCCCCCTCTCTTTCTTTCAGAAGGTCCGCTCTCTCATTTATGACTTCATATGGCAACATAAAAAACCCAGGAAATCATATCTCAAATTGAGCCTCCCCAGACCATCAAGCGGTCTCCACCTCACTGATTTTCTCCTTTGCTACTGGGCGAGCCATTTCTCCAAGATCAGTAGATGGAATACTAACCTCTTGAGTGATTATATTCCCCTCTGGCTACAGTTGGAATCACAGATGCTCCTACAACATCATCTCCTCTCCACAGTCATCTTTTAGATTCGTACGAACAGGCTACCGGACTCAATATGTCAATCCGTAATTGGAACATCTCTTAGAGTCTTCTCCCAATTCTGCTCCTCCAAGAAACTCTCCCCATGTCAAGACTTTTCACAACCTCTTATTTTCAACCCTAACATCAGGATAGGTAATACGCACCTCACTCACAACTGGCTGCCTCAATTGCAGAATGCTAAAGTAGCAGACCTGTATTCTCACAATACCCTTCTCTCCCTCCTCGAAATAAGGAACAAATATAACCTTCCCACTACTGTACCTTCAAGATCTTTCAATTGAGACATTTAATAGGGCAAACATTTGGTACTTCCCCTCAAGAATCCAAAGTACAACCTATTTTAGACAGCTTCCACGACCTAGCTTCTAAACCACATTGTTTGTCCCTCTTATATAATTCTCTTCTAACTATAGGCCACCCAGATGTTATTCCCAGCTCTAAAATCTGGTATTCTCTGCTGCCAGGTATAAATATTGATTGGCCTAGAATCTGGCTAGCCTTATATAGATACATCACTCAGGACAAACTCAGAATTACCCAATACCACATACTACACAGCCTATATTATACACCAGTAAAACTAGCCAAAATTGGACATCTACCTACCTCTAACTGTTCTAGATGTGGCAAAGCTGATGGGAACCTGCTTCACATTCTTTGGCCATGTGAAAAAGTTGCTCCTCTATGGTGCTCAATCCAATCAGACTTGGATCCCTTACTTGGTCTAGAAGATCTTTTTACTGTGGAGATTTGTATTCTAAGAATCTACTCTAATATCCGGGTTAAGGAGCGTAAATACGATATAGCCTTAATCTCAATGGTAGTCAAGAAACTAGTGCTCAAACACTGGCTGGACCAACTAACTATAACCTATACTGAATGGCTGAATGACCTCTCAGCCTACTTTAGGACTGAGCGTCTGATTGCTGGCTCTCATAATAATCGGTCAGGTTTTGATAAAAAATGGGGTAAATTATACGCCTTATACCTGCATTGATATCTGTTAATTGATAGTCTCCACAAAGTCAACATAATGTATTCAGTTTCTAGCTATACATACACAATCTGTATAATACTTTATAGAACACTCTGTGGGTTTTATGGGGGGGCAGGGGGAAGGCGTTTTTTGTTATTCTTTCACTGTCATGTATTTTCCCTTCTATATGGACTATTCTTTGTCTGTTGTTTGTATTAGATAGTCTTTCTTCTGTATTTCATACTTTGTTTACTGTTGTATTATATTACAAAACAATAAAGATGTTAAATTAAAAAAAAATACCATCTAAGACCACAGATGAAAACAATCATACAACAATCATACAAATTCTAAGTGTCATCCTGAACTGTGTAAGATGTGTTTTTTTTTCATACAAGGCCCCTAATTCACAGAATATGAGAACTTATTTTTACATCATTTACAACTGAATCCAAAGTAAACTTTTGTGCAAGTGTAACTCTGGAGAAATGCCTGCAATTATTTTTTAACATACTGTTCAATTAACTCAGCCCATGGCATAATGTTGTTTTTAGTGTATGTAACTTTTCTAAGAACTTATGTTTAAACTGATATACCATATACTACTGTGCTGAACTGTCTCACTGACATCCCTGGCCATGTTTGTAAAGAGGATTTGTAAAATCAAAGTTTTACTTTACAGGTAAAATAAAATTAAAAAAATCAAAATAGCCACATGTACAGTATAATTTTTTTTTTTAAGTGGGACTGTCATATCTTGCAGCTGGATGGTTTTGCTGAACTTCACCAATTGGTTCAGGATATCAATGCCCACTTCACCCTCCTCTCTTTCAGATCTGAAGTCCTTCAGGGTTCCATAGTAGAACATATCCTGTTTTCTACATTCCCTAAAGACCACTCCTCAGTCAGTGTCTCCTCTAGCAATCATACAGTATGTATGGAAATTGTACTTATTTATCCTTGATTCATTTTCTTTATGCTGCCATCTGCAGTGCTGTACCCCCACCAGCCTGGACACCATCCTGCCCCTCCTTACCATCTCTCAAGCTTACTCGACAATGCCTTCTATTGTACTTCCCTTCTCCCTTGGTGTGGCCATTGGGGGCCTTTTGTTCCCCTGCAGTCAGTTAGTTTAATGCTGAGGGAGACAAAGGTTGGTTAGATTTGAGAGGCCTGTGAGTACCAATGTCATACTGCTCACAATTCAGAATTTTCCTTAGTTACTGTACCCCAGGGATTTTTTTATTTATTTTTATTTAAACATTTGATAACCGAGAAAGGCACACTAAGCTGAGGCTCATTTCCAGGTGTGACCAGGGGAAGGGGGAAAGGGATATAAAGCAAAAAATACATAACAGATTCATAAGATAAGTACACAGTTACATAAGTTATACAGCAAAGTATTTTACATTCAGATGGACTATATACACATAATATTATATAATTCTGAAGATTAGGTTACTATCCACAAAAAACATTTAGTATGAGGCTGGGCCCATGAGTGTCTAGGAGCAGGTGCAGGTGGGAAGTGGAAGTTATTGTATTTGATATTTGAAGCAGTTGTGAGAGGGTGAGTTTCTTAGGAGAGGTGGTAGTTGGTTCAATAAAGAGGGGAATCTGTAGGTGAAGGTGGATTTGACAGTTGATGAGGAAGGTTTGGGGAAGGAGCAAGAATGTGAGTCCCTTGAGCACAGTGAGTATAGGGAAATGGCAGCTGGTGTTAGCCTCTGTGCCAGGTAAGGGGGGAGCAGGTCAAACCAAAATTTGTATATGAAGGAGATGGAGTGGCTGAAGCGATGATGGGATGGGGTGGTATCCAAGGGAAGAAAGGAGAGTGCAGTGGTGGGTTCTGAGAGGGGAATTTGTGGAAAAGTGGCAAAAAGCATAGAGGAGAGAG
The DNA here is from genome assembly GCA_016271365.2 of Neoceratodus forsteri. Classification (NCBI taxonomy): domain Eukaryota; kingdom Metazoa; phylum Chordata; order Ceratodontiformes; family Ceratodontidae; genus Neoceratodus; species Neoceratodus forsteri. The sequence continues at coordinate 1,351,600,005 of CM057458.1, read as the reverse complement.
TCAATCCTGGATAAAGAGGAAGAGGGGGCAATGCCATACACTATGTCAGCATAGTTGAAGATGGAAGTGATCATTTTTGTTAATAATATGCATCTAACTGATAGTGGGAGTGCATCATGATTTCTGTATAGTAGGCCTATCTTAGGGTGGAGCTTCGATGTGATGGCATTGATGTGATTTGAAAAGTTTAACTGGGGGTTGAACCATACTCCTAGACATTTTTACATAGAGACAGTGTTTAGAGAAGTCCCATCAAGGGAGGTGATAGCAAGTGGAGAGGATATTCTCATGAATTTTTGAGCAGACCCAAAAGTCATGGAAACAGTTTTGGATGAGTTCATTTTGAGATGATTTGCATCAAACCAAGACTGCATGTTGTGATAATCATGTTGTAGTCATGATTAAATGTCACTTAGAACTGGGCCAGATGTGAAAAGGATGGTGTCATCTGCAAACAGCTCTTAGAGGAGGCACCCTGATTTGAACCAGGGATCTCTTGGTGTACGGTCAAATGCTCTACTACTGAGCTATACCCACAAATAGCCAACAGCTAGAGCTCCTTGTAGTGCACAAATGAATAGTATACTCAAGCTCTGGAGAAAGACTTGTGTCCCTTTCCACAGGCTGCTCCAGTTGTAGCAGCACCTGTAGACACCTACAGTAAGTAGAAATCAAAGCAGTTCACTTAGCTGTTTCTTGGTAGAGGACAGTGTCTTCTGGGATGTTCGGTCCTTCTCTCTACAGCTGGCCCCTGATGTCCTGGTCTCATGTGAAAACTCAATGTCATGAATGGCAATGTTGCTGCTGCATGGGGCCGTACTAATTACCCCAGGAGCCTTGGTTTCTGAGCTAAAATCATCATGGCGACAAGACAGGGATAATATCTTTCATTGGTTCCATTCAAACCAGCACTCTCAGTGCCAAAAAACTGGTTTTATGACTTTTGGAATTAAACAGAGACTTGCACAGTTTCAAACCTTCATTGACTTAAAACCTCTTGACAAAACCACCCCTCTTGAAGTTGTACCCCACTTCAAGTAATATCTCAGTGTGTGGTTGAGTTATAACCTTGATTTCCCCACTTACAACAATGTCATGCACTCTAAGCTCTGCCTCAGTCTTGGCATCTTGTACCAAAACAAACATGAAAACAAAATACAGAACATACAATGGGACTAAAACAAGCATTTGTCAATGCCGAATGTTGGCTTGCTGGCATTGGCATTGGTAGTGCAGGAGTTAGAGAGATGCACAATAGGATTGGCAGTGAAGTAATGAACTGATGACAACCCCAGCCCCACCCTGCAGAGAGTGACAGGCATTGGGGTGTGCCTTTGTGTCATTGGCCATAAGGCTCACACCATTTCAACTCACCCTTCTCCGCAGACACCGACAAGTGCCGTGGTGTGCCTTGGGTTCTTTGGGGCTTAAGCTCACCTCATTCCATAAGTAAATACACTGACAAGGGTGCAGTATAGAAAAATGGGGTAAACCTTGGGGCCGAAGAGTTCAAGGCACACCATGATGGCTGTCACTGGCTGCTGGGTGAGGGTGGAATGATGTGAGCATTACAGCCAACAATGCCAAGTCACACCCCTGATGCCTGTCATTCTCTACAGGGTGGGGTGTTATGGTTTGAAAACCTAACACCCCGAGCATTTGTTGGTATTTTCACTCCAAATTTTCAACATGGGCTGTTTGTGACCCCACCTCAAGGACAGTGGCACCATAAGTTCATTAGCCGAAAGGTGGTTTTGCACAGCAACTGTGCATTTTAGTGCCAGAGGTATGAAAACACATTTTGGGCAGGATGTGAAAAATGACAGCTGCACTGTTCATGAGGAGATATAAAAGAATGGCATTGTTGAAAATCTGGAGTGAAAATATGAAAAATTGGTGAAGTTACGAGCGTGCAAAGAAACTGAACAACGCATGCTTGTAATGCAATTATTTTGGGGATTTTTGTAACCAAATTTTCAACATAGGCATTTTAGGAACTCTGGTCATGAACAGTGTCACTGTGGTTTTGTTAATCTGTCCTGAACATTGATTTCTCACAACGACCGCGTCATTGTGCACCACATGTGAGGAAACACATTTTGGGCCGGATGTGAAAAATGACAGCTCTACTGTTCATAAGGAGGTGTACAAAAATGGCAATGTTGAAAATTTGGAGTGAATATATGAAAAACTGGTGAAGTCACAAGTGTGCGTAGAAACTGTGCAACACATGCCAGTAATGCAATTATTTTGTTTTTTTAACCAAATTTTCAACATACAGTATGCATTTTGGAACCTCCACTCATGAACAGTGTCACTGTGATTTTGGTAATGTGTCCTGAACATTGATTTCGCACAGCAATCGTGCCATTGTGTGCCACATGCACAAAAAACACATTTCGGGCAGGATGTGAAAAATGACAGCTATACTGCTCATAAGGAGATATGAAAAAATGACAATGTTGAAAATCTGGAATGAAAATATAAAAACATTTTAAAATTGTCAAAATTATGAGTGTGCACAGTCATTTTTTGGAATTTTTCCACCAAATTTGCAAGATAGGCTTTTTGGGACCCCACCTCATGAATAGTGGCACTGTCATTTCATTAATAGGTCCCAAAAGGTGATTCCATGCAGTGACTGCAAAATGACCTTTCTGGACCGAGCAATGAAATGACAGTGCATGTGTTCACGAGGTGGAGTCCCAAGAACCCCATGTTGAAAATTTGGAGGCAAAATAAAAAAAATGGCTAAGATATCCACCTAAGTTGAAACCCCCCATTTATGCCATTATACAGCTTACCGGCATTTCTTCAGTTCACGGTCAGCTTTGAAGAGTGCAGATGTGTTCCTGCTCCACCAAAGATCACAGTGCCATACTCCAGAGGTAAGTATGGGGTGTGGGGAGGTGGGGTGGGTAGAGGATGGGTGTGGGTTGGGGGAAGGGACCCGATGGCGAGGACCATTTTCTTTGTTTCAGGTAATAAAAAAAAACCCACCACAGCCAGTTTTCTTTTTTTACAGGTGAAAGAAAAAATGTTGTGCTCACTGGGGTGGACTTCCAGTGTGCCCCATGACTTTGAGGGGGTGATGTTGGCCACACTGGGGTGGTCTCCCAGTGTGGTACACAAAGGGGGTGTGGCGTGGGCAGGAACATGCTGATGGCTGTCGGCTTTTGATTATGCAGAGGCACACTAGGGTGGGCTCCCACTGTGCCACACAGTCTTGGGAGGAGTTATTTAACATGCTTATAGGGGGATTGGGCACCCCCAAAGTCAGCTTTGTGGACATTGTGTGGCCAACAGCGGCAGCTGCTGCCATGTTTCTTTATGTGCTTCACCAGAAAAGGCACCTCGGGAGGCATGTCATTGTGCTGCTGCCTGATGAGTTTGTCTCTGATTGCAGCTGCACTTTCCTTACAAGTTGTGGCCACTTTACATATTGCTTGTGTCAGTGCTATCATGCTGGCTAATTGGTGAATGAGAGATGCACCTACTAAAGCATGCCCTGCATTCACCAACACTGATACACCTCTGAAATGTGCTACTAGCACAAGATGTTGGCTTGTGCATGCGTGGCAAGCCAATATAAACAGTGCATTTGGGACCAAAGTGATGAACATATTAACTGTTTAATTCAATTCAATTCAATTCAATCTTTATTTATATAAGGTGCCTTTCTGAAACCAAGGCGCCTGTACAATACATGATAAAACAATAAATAATTAAAACAATATTAAAAATTAAACTAAACAATAATATTCAGAATTCATTATATGCTTTGCTAAAGAGATAGGTTTTTAAAGTTTCCTTAAAGCTTTGGACAGTCGGGCAGTCTCGCACCTGATGAGGTAGAGAATTCCACATGGTTGGGGCCATAAAACTAAAAGATCTGACCCCTGAAGTTTTAAACGAACCCTGGAAATCTCTAGCAATCCCTCATCAGTGGATCGGAGAGAACGAGGGGGACAGTAGGGACAAAGGAGATATTTCAGGTAAGCAGGTCCCTGATCGTGTAGGGCCTTATAGGTCAGCAAACTGACCTTGAAGGTGATTCACCAGCAAATTTGCAGCCAGTGCAGTCCACAGAGCACAGGCATTATATGACTGGACCTAGAAGAACCAGTCAACAGCCTGGCTGCTGCATTCTGCACTAGCTGCAGGTGGCGAATCTCAACCCCTGGTAGCCCAAGGTAAAGGGCATTGCAGTAGTCAAGGCGGGAGGTAATGAAGGCGTGGACCAAAGTAGGAAGATCATCTGGAGGAACCAGGTGCTTCACCCAGGTGATGTTCCTCAGATGGTAGAAAGAGGTTTTGACAACTGCTGACACCTGAGATTTAAATGTCAAACAGTCATCAAACACAATGCCCAGGTTCCGCAGCCAGTCTGAGGTTGTTAACTGGACACCCCCAAGCCATAGACCCAAGGGTGATCCAACCAACAAACCCACCTCCCGGCAACCCTGGTCCACAACCAACACCTCAGTTTTATCTAGGTTCAACCACAGCCAACCCACATTCATCCAGTCTTGGATTTCAGCAAGACAGTTGTTAAAGACCGAAAAGGCAGCATCCTGGCCGGGCACAAAGGACATGTACAGCTGAGTATCATCTGCATAGCAGTGAAAACCCAGACTGTACCACCTAATAATCACTGCTAATGGCAGCATGTACACCACAAACAACATGGGCACCAAAATGGAGCCCTGCGATACCCCACAGGATAGGGAGAATGATGCCAAGAAAAAAATCCCGGACACCACCCTCTGAGTCCTACCCTCGAGGAAAGATCAAAACCAACTGAGGACTGTACCAGACAGCCTACAGATAGACTGCAAGTGTTCCAATAGAACACCATGGTCCACAGTGTCAAGTGCTGCAGAGAGATCAAGAAGGATCAAGATGGAACGAGTCTTTCCATCTCTTGCTATTAGGAGGTCAATTAGTACCCGGACAAGACCTGTCTCGGTGCTATGCCTTTTACCTAAATCCAGACTGGAGAGAATCATAGACATTTTGGCTAGTCAAATGATCATCCAACTGCGATGTGACCACCTTCTCAATAACTTTACCCACAAAGGGTAAGTTAGAGACAGGCCTGTATTTTGCCAGACAGTCTGGGTTCAAGGAGGACTTCTTAAGAAGGGGCTGAACCACAGCCTCCTTTAGAGGATTTGGAAAAATCTTCCTCTCCAAGGACCTCCAGACTATCTCAGCAAGGACGGGACCAATTTTATCCACACAGCCCACTAAGAAACGTGTGAGGCCCAGATCCAAACTACAGTTGGTCGGACGCAGTGATTGGATGATCATCACAAAGTCACTGATTGTGGGAAGGCTGAAGTCAGACCACACAAACTGGGTATCCGACATCTCCTGCTGACCATCACAACTCCCATTAGAGAGGGTCAAATGGATATCAGATCTGATTGTGGCAACCTTATCTGAAAAGAATAGAGCAAACTCCTCACACTATTCTTGAGAAAAAGCTCTTCTGGGCTGAAGGCAGACTGGATTGCACAACCTGTCCACAGTCCGGAAGAGCTGAGCTGGTCTATTCTGTGCAACAGCAATCTCTCTGGACAGGAATTCTGCCTTCTTATGAGAGATTGCGGATTGATAGACCACATAGTGGTCCATCAAACTAAGTTTGGCACAATCCAGGCCTGACCTCTGCCAGTACCTCTCTAACCTTCGTCCAGCTCTTCTCAACTCCCTCAGAGTCTCATCGAACCAAGGAGACCTGGGGTGAAGAGTGAGAGGACGAACAGAAACAGGAGCAATGGAATCCAGGGCCCCTGCCACCACCTTATTATAGGCAAGTACCAGGTCTCCTGGATCCATGCAATCTCTCGGTAAGCCCGATAGGTCCAGCACCGCAATGGACAGTCCCAATAGGTTCAGCACTGCAATGGACAGTGCATGTACCAAGATCCCAGGTTCAAACAAGCAGAGAAAGAAACAGCTGACCAATGCCATAACACTTTGACCTGTACATTTTTGATAAACTAGAAAACAGTGCTGCAGTTTACATACAGACATACGATGAAGCCAGCAGATAAAGGCCTACTAGCCTATCGAGTCTGCTCAAATGAGCAGCTCTCAGTAATGTGCACTGATGCTACCACCCCACACACCACCTTCCTTACCAACTGATCCCACTGTTTTACCATTTCCCACTTCCCCATTTTGATTTTGCCCTTAAGTTTATCCCATGCCCCTAAAATCCCCCCACCTGTTGTCTAAACACTCTTGGTGTGTAGGGTAAACAATAAAAATAATAATAATACAGATTCTTGTGTCTCAGAGTCTGCCAAGAAACATTCGTAAACAAGCAAGAAGTACTAATAAAGTTTATTATGCTACTTGCACCAAGCATGTGACAGAGAAAATCACAAGGGACATGGGTTTCTCACCATTCCTGAAGAATGTACATAATCTCCAGAACTGTAGATCTTAGGTTCTCTAAGATCTTGTTCTAGCTCTCCCCATGCTCCAGCTCTCTGCCCCTCTAGAGCAGCTACAGTAGTGGCTCAAGCGAGAGCTACAGTGGGTTGTGGGAACTACATACTACAGATAACAGCATAGCAACAGAGATTACAACATAGTTACAGTTATGAAAAACAATATGTATTGGCCCTAAGTCATTCTCCATTGGACAATGACTTAGTGTCATTAGATTGCACATTGAGTTTTATTAATGAGTATCATATGAGACAGAATATGCTTCCATTAGAATTATAGCTTAGACAAAAGAAATGCTGACAGTTCAAACTACATGCACATTTCTTACTTACATACAATATAAAACAGAGACATAAGAAAAGCTGTCTCTCTCTGTCATCTTGCTTAGACAAAGTTAACTGCTGACAGGCCTATTACATGGCATATCTGAGTGTAAAACACATTGCATACAATTATATGAGAATATAAGTAAACAATAATCACTGATGATCCCTCTGAGTCATCTTATCAGTGATTAGATAGATTATATATGGAATATATGTAAAATTCAAACATAATCTAGATAAATGTATTATAGTGAGGTATAATAAATCATGCATCACAATATTAGCGTATCTTAGCAGCAAAGCACATTCCTAGCACTCATATCTATATATAAGTGCAAAATAGCAGTATCACAGTACAATAGATCAGGAATACAGTGTGAAGTGTATGTGAGGTGTATGTGGGACAATAGGGGGCATAACCCAGGTGTAACAATCCCTGTTTGTTGCCCTAATTGCAAAAGTGGCAACACAACAAAAAGATGGGGGTTAGGCACCATTCATCTACAGGCCCTAGGCACGAACCTGATAGAGGAATATTAACTGGTTATGGTGGTGTATCAGGGTTTTCCATAAACAACAAAATGTAATTATAAGAGAAAATGTTAGTAAACCTTGTATTACTATAAACATTTGGAATAAAACGTCACAATGGGGTTTTCCAATAAAAACAATCAGTAAATACTGATATGTATCAGGCATGTATCTGTCCTATTGGGAAGAAATTGAAGAGACAAACTTAAGTTGCCTGTATGGATATTAAAAATAAGTAAAAATCGAGATTAGAACATCAAGATAGTTAGGACTAGACTTAATGATATCTGGTTCCGGGATGGGAACAGGTGTGATTACCTTATAACCTATTACCTGTTTAGGGAACAAAAACAGAAGTTAGAAATGTTCACTTTGCATAACTTTTAGTCCGTATCAGAAGAATGTATAGTTGGTCACCACACAATGTTCCACATCAGCAGAATATACCACCATGAAGGATGGCATCTTTCAGTTGGTAAGTTGAACAGGACACAAAATGTCAATGTCCACAAGGCATAAACTACAAACAGTTCCAGGGATAAATCCAGGGTTTCTTCAAATGTCAGATGAAGATTTCATAGTTCAAATTCGATGCATTCAGATTTTCCAAAGGTTGATCAAAATGTTCAGGAGGCAGCAGTATTTTCATAGGCCTCAGCAGGGGGTGCATTAGACTGCACATTGAGTTTCACAATGGAATAGCATCAGTGTTCAGTTGAAGATGATCACACGGCTGCACAAAGTGTAAAAGTTTATAACAGTACTCAGTTTGTATGAGGTGCCAGCCAGGCTTGGAAAACAAGCAGTGAAGAAAATGGATTTCTTGATTGTAGATCAAATGAAGAAGAGTCTTCTTGCTAAGTTAGGGGATTGCCCCTACCCCAGACTTTCTTCAAAGTATGCATAACAATGAGCTTGATTGTAGAATCTAATTGGCTGGACTGAATACAGTTTATTCGAAAGTTCACAAGTGGAAGCCTAATTTTAGTTATTAGGCCTGTATTCACAAGTTGGTAATACAAGCTGGAAGAAGTCACATCTGCATAACAGGTGATGTTCCTTTTAGGTACGAAATTTAAAGTTCAGAGTCAGTCATGATTCCAAGACCTCATGATAAACAAGGAAAGGAGGTAGTTTCAACCTTTTCATGATAAAAGTTCCCATCAAGATGATCAATAGAGCAGATGATTGCCAGATGATCAGAGATGGATGTTGCAGGACAAAAATGTGGCAATGACACTGTGAGAGTCATAAACATGACTTCCTGGATTGTGCAGGAATACTTTTCGAAACATGGATCAATACTGGTGTGTGTGCTGACATATCCAAGGTTCCTTGCCTTTGACAAGGGACTAGTGCTAGATTCAAATAAACATTTGTTAACACATGCAATAGAAGTGCAAAATGTGGCAATGCCACTGACCCATACATCTGTCATGTATGAGATCAAGGATATATCCTAATTCCAGATCCCGGAAGAGATAACCAAAGGGTTGCAAAAACATAATAGCTATAGGCAGTGCAAAGGACTTTCCTAGCTATGTGATGCTCATCTGCTTCCTTAACGTGAGCAGAAATTAATTCATTATCATGAACATTTGTCAGGTAAAATCCCTTCACAATATCCTTAATATTGTAAATATAAATTACTCTTAATAAGAAAAATCATGTATACCATGCAATGGTGGGGGGGGTATGATATTATATTTCATACTATCATGAACCTATAACATATGTATGAATATTGGCTATATCAGCCCTATTTCAAATAGATTTGTCAGAACCAAGTAGGTCTGAGTATAAACCTGTGTTTTGTTTAAAAAAAATCAAAACAAAACCAAAATGCCTAGTGTGTTTGGGTATTTATTTATTTATTTAGCTTTTGTTTACCGGGTAAGTACACTAGACAAGTAGTATGCCTATTTTCAGGAACGACCCGGGAGAGCACCAAACATACAGTATACATACATGGCAACATTGGCGAAACAGCATGATACAGTAAAAAACAGCTATAACAACACTTGTTTAAGGGCAGAGATACTGCCACACATAGTACAAATGTAGGTTTACAATCATAGGTTGTACCACTAGCAGTCAGGATGTGAAAATCCTAAGTGTGTGTATGTGTGGTGCTATCAGTCCCTGTGTAGGGAGTCATTAATGAGTACCTGGTATGCTGCCAGGGTATTCAATCACATCAATATGGAAAGAAAGAAAAAGTGGAAAATGTTTGTTGTGAAACATAAAACAAATCATTTCAAATTTAAAAAGGTGAGATTTAAAAATCACTGGGCTGTGCATGAACTGCACATTATTAACTAGGGTACCTGGTTTAGAAGTGGCTATTAGACCACTGGGTGGGCCAATGTTCTATTTTGGGCACTCAGTATTAAGTGTCACAAATTATGGAGCATCATAGGGTTAAAAACCTTAAGATCTAATGACTTTTATTGCCATATTATTTTGGATGCAAAATTCCTGATTATCAATAAAATGTAAACAGGAGTACAGATCAAGTCTAGCTTTTAGAATTGATCCAAAGCAATTATCATAACATTCAGTAGGGCATCACTACCCTTCTGGACAATGAACATGTCATTTGGGACTTTAGTGTGAATTCCACAGGATGCAATTAAATCATGTGGGCTTGTGAGGTATTTTGCCTCAACAATCTTTTTAGATTTAGGTCACTGGTTCTTGTCTGCAATACAATGTGCAGTTTGGGCTTGTAAGAAGACCCATACTTCTAAAAAGAATAAATATAAAAGCAAGCATCTCTCTCTCTGGAACCTAAAAGAAAAGAGAAAAGAAAAACATAGTTTAGTACTATTCCTCCCACTGGGGTATGGAAAAGTAATTTAATCTCCTTTTAAAAAGGTTCATTTGATTGACATGTAGCCATTTATCAATGACTATTATAGTGAGTCAGTCTAACTTGGTAGACTGCTGGACTGCATTTGTTTACAATGGGATAGGGCATGTGTTTGGGTCTTGCCCATACATTGTGAAGCAAACAAGTGTACCTTTTGGATGTCTTGTTTGAAATATTTAACATATTTATCTACTGATGCTACATCAGCAGTGGCAGTACACAGGTCCAGAAGTAAATGTTCTGGGAGTCTCATGAACCGTTTGGTCATGATTTCAAAAATGGGTATGCTGTGTACCTGCAGAGGATGTACCTCTTATTGCCATAAGGGGTAAAGGCAATAATGAATTTCAGTCCTTTTAGGGTTTTCTGAACAAGTTTGGATAACATAACTTTGACCTGCCTGTTAGCCTATTCCACCTGTCCTGATGACTGTGGGTTGTAAGGATTATAAAACTTTTGTTTTACCCATAACAAATCCAGAATTTCCTACATTACTTGGCTATAAAGCCTGATCCCTGTAATCAGAATTTACTTGTAGGGGTAAAGACCTACCTGGTAAATAGCTGGTTTACCAAGACATTTGCAATCACTTTGACTGTGTTGCTCTGTTTTGGGATAGCTTTAAACTGTTTGAAAAATAGGTCAGTGATCACTAGTGCAAACTAGTTGCTCTTAATGGTTGGCATAAGGCCAATGTAGTCAAACTGGATATTGTTCCAGGGGCCTTTGCTTCTGGGGTAACAATGCATTTGTCCTAGCTGGTATAGGATTGTTCTGTGCACAGATCAAACAGTTACTAATGTAGTGTTCCACATCATTTCTCATGTGTAGCCATAAGACAGAGGATTTTAGTCTGTCTAGGGTTTTTACTGACTCACTGGTGTACACCAGTTGGAGTACTATGTATTTGGTAAAGTTGATAAAATCTACTCTCAGGTGTTCAGGAATTACCTGTAACTTTTCATGAGTGTTACAGCAGTGATATGCCAAATGACTAGGTCATCACTGGATAGGTGAATGTCATTTTCACTTTCTATAAGAGCTATTTCTGGAAGTTATTCCTCCGTTCCTTTATTAAGGAACCTATACACTGCCCTCAAATGAGGGTCCTTCTTATACAGCATAAAGAATATACATACAACATGCTCACACCTTATGAATATACAGTAATTAAACTGGTTAGGTTTGTGTTGTACACAAACAAGTCACTGTATTTCATAGTGATACTACAGAGTACTGGAACAGAAGTTTGTCTTCTGCTGAAGAAATTCAGTTTAGAGAGAAACAGTCCCAATTAGAAACTATAATAAAAACATTGTATCTGCAGTGCTTTCTGTAATTATCTCAAGGACATTTCTTGAAGCGGGCAGAACTTAACCCTTTCATGGAGTGCTAGTATCATTTTACGAAAGGAAAAATCTTTTTATTCCTTTCTTAACACAAGCTGTGTCTTTCTCAAGGACATTCAGCTCTCTAAACCATTCACAAATATTTGTGGTAATTAGGAGACTCCTCACCTTTTTGCTTTTCATTTTATTTGCCAGGTGTGTTTTAACATTGCCTTTAAATCATACATATATGATGATGCAATTACTAGACATGCACACTCTATCATCACTAGGATGTACAATAAGAATTCCAAACCCTGCTATTTGGCCATCGTTGGTATGTGTGGCTGAGTCATCAGTCAAAACATGACACACAGTGGTGTCTTTTAACACTTTCTGAGGTTCTGTCAGAAAGGGCACTGGGACAGGTAGGTCATTGGGTTGGAGTGAACAATCATGGGTCTCTTCTGCAAATTGTAGGCCATGGGCTAACAAGGATGGAGTTTTAATAGGAAGGACAGTGATGTCATAATCCTGTAAAATGAGAGACCAGTGTGTAAGTCTGGCATTAGAGCCAGAGTCATCTTTTACTCTGTCTGACAACAGAAAGTTAGTTGGCAAATGATTGGAATGCAGTACAATGGGTGCATATCCAATAGTGTACATGACGTATCTCACTGTCCAGTATGTAGTCAAAAGATTCCTTTCACAAAGGTTGTATTTCAGCTCCACTGGGGCAAGCATCTGTGATGCATAAGCAATGGGTCTGATGTGTCCATTGTATGTTTCAGCTAAAACTGCTGAGATTGCTGCATCTGATGTGGCAGTTTCAAAATAATGCCCTAAAACTGTGTTAGGATTAACCAATGCTGGGACCATGGTCAGTGATCCCAAAAGAAAAGACAATGATATCAGTATTAGAATACCTTGTACCTTCTTACCTGTAGTGCCTGCCATTGCAGTCACAGTATGGGATGATCCAGGCATCACTGATGGAGGGGGTTCTGCATCATGTGCAGGGAGTGTTGGCACTGTTAAGGGTGCCTGCACAGTGGAGAAAAGTGTTGTGCAAGCTGCACATAGTTCTCCAGCTATGGATTGTGGTTCAGTAGCCATAAGGGGTGGAGAAAATAGTGCTGAGACAGTTGTCAGCTCAGGTTCAGAAATCAAACCTGTAACCCTCCCCCCCAATGTGGCCTGTGATGCCGAAAATATCACAGCCACGGGGCTTTCAGAATCAGGGTTGTCCCCTTCCCCATCAAATGTAAAGTGGATTTCCCCACCGGAATGTTGCTGGATGGTAGCAACATTATTTTTAACATTACTGCTTAAGGTATTAATGCACTGCATAGGAAAATCAGTATTTTTAGTCTTCTCAGGGGAAGCGGATGTTAAATTGCATAGGAAATGAAAACAACCTTTCATGTAATTAACTGCAACGTGTTCTTTATCCAAGGCCATGCTAATAAAGCAAACATTAACAGCATTAGCTGTTTCTTTAGCATCAGATGCTGACTTCATGACAGATTGCATATCAACCTTGTTTGAAAGTGCATCAACATCATTTTTAATGAGACTCTTTTGTCCCTCAGTAACACTAGTGTTACTGATAACATTATTAATCATGCCAAACAACTCCTGTTTGTTTTGCTTGGTTATGGCAGCAATCACAGATCCCTGTGACTACAAGATCGAACCTCCATGAGATGGTGGTTGGCCATTTTGTATTACCTCATGGGCATCATGGGTTACTGTGTCATGACCATCATCACATGACCATGAGCGGCCATCTTGGGGATGGTATGGGGATGCAACCTGATGACATGTGTGTGTCCACCATTTTGAGACTCTAACAAATATCCATTTTGTGAATCACAGAAAAACAAGTGGCTAGCCTTTGCTCTTGTCCACCCCACAGCATACTGTGAGTGTTCAAAATCAAACTCTTCAACATCAGACGAGGCAAGGTCTTTGGACATTAAGTTAGTATGCCCTGCCAATACCTCTGGCTGATGGCGCACGTTCAGCCATATCTGACTTTTTACTCCTACATTCTAACTCAGATAACTCCTACAGTCTAACTCAGATACATGAGTTAGCACGCTATTAAGTGCATTGTTTTTAAATGTCAGGACATTCCCATCTTGTAAAACATGCTTATTATTGACAGAAGCTGTGTCATAGTTTATATTGGAAACCTTCATTTCAAGTCTGCTGTAATTAAAGCATACTGAATCATGTTATACCATCAAGGTCTGGTGTTGAAATACCAGCTTGTTAACTTTTTCAGTAATTACTTCAGACTTATCATCTCTAAGTTCCTTGTTTTCAAAATGTAAGAAATCAGTGTTACTAGCCAGAACACCATTTGTTTGAAAAACATTTTTTTTAAGTTTTGCCTTTTTAGCGTTATCTCTTAAGGCATGCAGGTCTTGATTGCTTCTCTCATTAAATAGAGACTCATTTTCTAGACTGACAGATTGTAGCTCAGACAGTAGTCCAGCTATTTTTTTGGTATGAGAAGCCCTTTTCAGACTAATCTCCTGCTTGTAGGCAGAATTCTCCATTTTTCAAGCATCATACTCACTTTTCAAAACAGATATCTTATTTAGAACAGCATCAAAACAATTAAACAACATTGCAATTAATAATCCTTCAGGATCAGTTGTACCATTTTTCAATTCCCCATAATGGGCTTTTATGATATCCCTTAAAGGACTATCATTGGATTTTGCTACTTTAGCAAAATCAAGCCAACTACTGTTAGCAGTTTGGCTTGTAAGGTATCCAGACTCAACTCAGTACTGATATATTTCGATACGTCTTAAGATAAGAAACTCTTAGTTCTCTGTGGATCAAAAAACTTTGTTTGCAACCAAAATTCATGAAAGCGCACAAATGGCCTTTGACATATGTGGACACCTAGATGAGTAAATACCCATCAGGATTTGAACGCACAAGAAAGCTGTCTGTTTTTTTTTTTTTTTTGGATCCTTATAGCTGTGTTCCCACAGAGAAAGAATAGGGAAAAAAAATAAAAAATAAAACAACTCATTACATAGAAATTAAATATCTGCCAAGAGATTGTTTTGTCTGCACTGTAGAACAAACAACTGACCTAAAAATTTTAAACATTAGACACTTTCAGCTTGTTTTTACTGGGGATCTCTCACCCAGTGTTTTCATTTATAGAGGAAATTAAAATGAAACTTGGCAAAAACATCCAGACTCCATTTCGAGGTCACCATTATGTTGTCTAAACACTCTTGGTGTGTAGGGTAAACAATAAAAATAATAATAATACAGGTTCTTGTGTCTTGGAGTCTGCCAAGAAACATTCGTAAACAAGCAAGGAGTACTAATAAGGTTTATTATGCTACTTAAGCCAAGCATGTGACAGAGAAAATCACATGGGAGATGGGTTTCTCACCATTCTTGAAGAATGTACATAATCTCCAGAATTGTAAATCTTAGGTTCTCTAAGATCTTGTTCTGTCTTTCCCCGCGCTCCAGCTCTCTGCTGTTCTAGAACAGCTACAGTAGTGTCTCGAGCGAGAGCTACAATGGGTTGCGGACAACTAAATGCTACAGATAACAGCATAGCAAGAGAGATTACAACATAGTTACAGTTATGAAAAACAATATGTATTGGTCCTAAGTCATTCTCCATTGGACTATGACTTAGGAGACAGAATTACTAATGAGTATCATATAAGACAGAATATGCTTCCATTAGCATTATAGCTTAGACAAAAGAAATGCTGACAGTTCAAACTGCATGCACATTTCTTACTTACATACAATATAAAACATAGAGACATAACAAAAGCTGTCTTTCTCTGTCAGCTTGCTTAGACAAAGAGAACTGCTGACTGGCCTATTACATGGCATATCTGAGTGTAAAACACATTACATATAATTGTATGAGACTGTAAGTATACAATAATCACTGATGATCCCTCTGAGTCATCTTATCAGTGATTAGATAGATTATATATGGAATATATGTAAAAGACAAACGTAATCTAGATAAATGTATTATAGTGAGGTATAATAAATCATGCATGACAATATTAGCATATCTGAGCAGCAAAGCACATTCCTTTCACTCATATCTATATATAAGTGCAAAATAGCAGTATCACAGTACAATAGACCAGGAATACAGTGTGAAGTGTATGTGAAGTATATGTTGGACAATAGGGGCATAACCCAGGTGTAACACACCGATAGCCGCAAAACCAGCTCCTCAGGCAGAGCATTCCATGCTGTCATCACCCTCTTTGTGAGAAAGTGCCTCCTCATCTCCCTTCTGAACCCCCCCCCACAAACTTTAGACTATGTCCTTGTGTAATTCCTCCTTTCTAATTTCAAACAGGTCCTCATGACTTACCCTATTACTGCCCTTCAAGTATTCACATGTCTCAGTCATATCCCACCTGACCCTCCTGTCCTCAAGAGAATATATATTGAGCATCTGTAGCCTCACCTCATAGAGCTTTTCCCTCAACCCACTCAACATCCTGGTAGCTCTACTCTGCACCCCCTCCAACAATATGATATCCTTTTTTTTAAGTTGGGTTGCCAGAACTGCACTCAGTACTCAATGTGAGGCTGCACCAATGTCCTGTACAACAGCAGGCTCACCTCCTCACTCCATGAGGTGATTCCCTTGCTACACACCCCAGCATTAGCCTTTGCTGCCAGTTTCCTACACTGTGCAGAGTGATTCATATGGCCTGTGACTAGCACACCCAGATCTTTCTCCTCAGTGAATATCAATAACTGCACACCTCCCAGTTTATAGCTAAATTCAAGATTTTTGTTTCCAAAGTGCATAAGTCTGCACTTCTTAGCATTGAAGCCCGACTGCCAGGTACTTGACCACATCTCCAAGGTTTCTAGGTCCCTCTGCATCACACATCCCCATCCTCCCTATCCACCACTGCACCCAATTTGGTGTCATCAACATACATACTTATCTGACTCTGAACCCCAACTGACATATCAGCTACTTAGATGTTGAATAACATTGGTCCCAGCACTGAACACTGTGGGACCCCACTGATGACCTCCCATGGTGTTGATAACTCCCCTCTTACCACTACCCTCTGCTGCCTCTTATCTAGCCAGCTGCCAATCCATCTGAACACCCTATCACTAACCCCAGGTCCCTCAGCTTGCTTATCAGTCCCCTGTGTGGCACCAAGTCAAAGGCCTTGCTGAAATCCAAGTACAGAACATCCTCTGCCTTACCCTCATCCAGAGCCCAATTCAGCCAATAAAAAAAAAATCCACAAGATTGATCTGACAAGACCTTCGCTGTGTGAACCCATGTTGCCTATCATATAAGAGACAATTCTTCTCCAGAAATGCCATTATTTTTCCCTCAGGATCATCTCCAGTAGTTTAACCACAATTGACAAGAGACTAACTGATCTATTGTTCCCAGGATCATCCCAAGAGCCTCCTTTTTGAATGGGCACCACACAAGCCACCCTCCAATCATGGGGCACACAACCTGATCAAATAAACATGTTGAAAACATCTGTCAGTGGCTCCGACAACACCTCCACAAGTTCCCTCAGAACCCTCAGGTGTATCCCATCTGGCCACAGTGCCCTACACATTCTCAGTGCCCATAGACCCTCCAGTATCCTCTGCCTACTTATCTCCTCATGTACCATCCTTACTCCCTTAATGTTCCACTCATTTCTCTGCCCATGATGACTAGGTAATCCCCTCTGCCTTGTAAAAACCCAAACAGAAATATTCACTAAATACCTTTGCCTGTTCATCCCGTTATCTACCCATGCCTCTTCTGTCTTAATTTGAGAGACCTGCTCCATGCACTTCCTCCTCTCCCTGATGTACTTGAAGAACCTCTTTTCACCCTGCCTGATCCCTTGAGCAAGCTTTACTTACTTCTCAGCTTTGGCAGCCCTTACCACCCTTGTAACTTCCCTGGTACTCCTAATATAATTATCCCTGTCTGATTCCTTGCCAGTCCTCTTATAGTTTTTAACAGTCACCTTTTTTCCCTGACTCTCATCTGCACTTTATTGGTCCACCATCTTGATTTATTAGACCTTACCTTCTTATCTCTCCATACAGCACAAGAGTTAGTGGCCTCCACCAGTCCCAACCTTATGATATCCCATTTTTGGGTGGTGTCCATGTCAGGTTTCATACTAGCCACTTGCTTCCCTAGTACTTCTGTCATCCTACTGAAATCAACCATTCTAAAATCAATAATCTTCATGGCAGTATTTTTCTCCTCACTGTCCAAATCAAGTACAAACTGTACAGTGCTATGATCACTTCTCACCATAGGTGCATCCACCATCACATCCCTTACTTGATCCCCATTTGTCAAGACAAGATCTAATATATTATCCTCTCTTGTATGATCTCTTACCAGCTGAGTCATGAACACTTCCTGAAATACATCCAGAATAAACTTCTCCCTGCTGCTATTAGATGACATGGTGGCCCAATCTACCCCTTGTAGGTTGAACTCTACAATCACCACAGTGTTGCCCCATCTACAGTTCTGCTGAATAACTCCAACTAACTCCTTATTCTTCTCCTCTGGCTGGGATGGAGGTCTAGTCACCACCCCTAGCTTAACCCTCTTGATCTTTGACTTACATAAAGTAGTCCACAAGGACTCCATATTCCCCTACCCCCCTTACTCCCTATGATAATCTATTCCTTCCCTTATGTAGACAGCCTCCCTGCCTCCCCTACCAGATTCCCTATCCCTCCTAAACAACTTAAAGCCTGATATTATTAAATCCCATTGTCTATCCTAATTTGCCTATGTTTCAGTAATAGCGGCAACATCTCCTTCACCTTCTGTCAGAAGTGCTTGGAATTCTGTCATCTTATTACCTAGGTTCCTTGCATTCATGGAGATAACCACCCACCCCTTCCCATGACCCTTGTCTCTACTACTTCTTTCCTCATACCCCCCCACCAGTACCATCCCTATGCTCCACACACGCCCCCAGTGGGGTAGGCAATGGCCCACCACAGGCTGTAGCTGCCAAATGCTTGATATATATTTATCTTCTACTAATAAATACATTTATCTTCTTATACTTGTCTGCTGATGTCACCAAGAGGCTTCCTTGGTGGCACCACCCTCAGCCAAAGGTAGTGAGCTTAATCTGACTGAGGGGACAATGTCAGGTTGTTTGGCCAGACAGCTGGATGCCCAACGAGTGGTGCAGAGTCAAGCACTGCAGGAATTAAAAAGTGCCTTAATAAGGAGAAGGCACCGTCCTCCCCGAAAGGTTACCACTGCTACCACCAAGAGAAACAGACATTAAAAGACACCAAAGGGGCACCAAGATCTGCTAAAAATAATCACTCACTCTGACAGAATATTATTTAACATAAGTTAAATGCAATCTGGAAATTTAAAAGTCAGCACTGAATGAATAAGACACATTGCTCAATTGTGTTTATTTTTCAGTTTCAGGCACACAATTTGATTCAATAGTTTTCATGTGAAAACTAAAATATTAAAGCATTATACTGAAAAATAAATGTTGCCTAGTAAGATGCATTTCATTTCTTTGACATGTAGGACTCTGTGATGAATTCACTAATGACAAATCAGTATGAGAAAATTATTTTACATTTTTTAATCTCCCTTCTGGTTAATAGAAAAAGTAACACAGACATGTAATGGTTGATTCTTTATTTTTTTGCCAAACAGCTGAATAATTGAAAAGTAATGTCTAGAAACACTGAGCCACTATTACTTGAAGTTTTATGTGGAGACAGACTGCAAGATAATGACTGAATATGAAGCAGGATTTTGGCTGTTGGCTAGAACTTTAGCAACCTAGTAAACTTACATTCATATTGGCCAACAGTGTTTTTAAAGAGCCCCTTGTGTCTTAGGGGGAAACGTAGGTAAAACACAAATTTTAGATACATTTTCTTTTTTATAGTTCACATATTTTCTGTTGTTAAAATCACTATCTGTTTTGACTACTTTTCTACACCTGACATAACAGTCTTTTACTAGAGACATCATAAGATGTTGCTATGGAAATGATGGCATAAGCAGGGGATTATGTCATGAGTAGACAAGGAGATATGAAGTCTACAGGAGAGTGATCCTGTCCTCCAATACCCTGCACACCATTAGATGGAAAATGGAAAACTAAGTACAGAAAGCAAATAAAGTAGGAGGTGACATGTATCTCTAAATGATGTAATGTTTTCAACGTTTAGCAAAAGATCAGGGCAAAAATAAAGGGACACTATGACCCACTTCCATGCTTTCAATTGTCTTTTTAGTTCAATTAACCATATTTTTCAAATTCTGAGTTATGTAATCATGAATGAATTAAAAACTGTTAAGCTCCAGCCAACTGCTTACAAATATATACATCTTATTGCCATCCCATGACCACCACTACAATTAATTTAAAGGATAACAGCCTCTAGTTCATGGAGTGAGACAGTGGGAACCTCAATGCATTATTTAGTATCATAAAAAGATGTCAGAACCAAGCAATATGGGCTACATTTTCAGTCCCTGTGGTGGGTGTCTGCATTTGAGGGTGCACTGGACTCCCTGTATTGTGGCCTATGAAAACTGCCATACACACAAAGAATATGCTGTCTGCAGGGGGAAGAATGTCCCCTGTGGCAATGGCACTGTAGATAATTATGCAGAAAGCCATTGCCACTGTTAGTGGTCACACATAAGGTATGTGCCAACTACCAGCACTGAACTGCAGCTGCTGCATCAGTCAGCCAATAATATGGCCCAACCCCCAGGAAATCAGCACTGCCATCAGTGTCGCTCTACCACCCTGTACCTTAAGGTCCACATGTGGGCTGAAACCTGTTCCAATTATGAGGTGCCTCACTAGACCTTATTTGTGGTCCAATGGCCCAAAACCCAGTCCCCATGATCACTGTAATTGCATGTCATCCAGTGGAGCCTCTCTCCATAGCACTATTCCACCCTGTCTGAATCTCTGCAGTTCTCTGCACTGCCTGATCCTTCCCCCTGCCAGAGTGGATGGTCCAATTTGCAAGGCTGTGACTCCATCTGCAACTGCTTTCAACCATTCTTAGAAGCCAAGGATCAGATTCACAGCACAGTGTAACAGAAGATGAGGGTGTTGGGGAGCCACTTTGTCATGCACACTATCTCAATACATATTGAAGTATTGATTATTAGAAATCCCTCTGCTTCTTTCCCTGAATTAGTGCACTGCACGGCATGCTAGCACAGGGATGTACTTGCTACCATTTCTATTTGCATGTAAAACAAATGGGTGAAAGTTAATAATGAGGGACAAAGTGGAACTCACAACCACTTTATACCACAAAAGAGCAACTGTATGTGGGGTCTGCATCCTTATTTCCCCCTCTGCACACTCCACTCAACTGATGAGGGATTGCTGGAGATTCCCAGGGTCCGTCTTAAGTCATCTGGTTCTAGGACATTTGTATTTGTGGCACCAACCCTGTGGAATTCTGTACCTCATTCGGTAAGGGAGTGCCCGACCATGGGGAGCTTTAAGTCAGTTCTGAAAACTTATCTAGTCAGGCTCACCTTTTCTGAATATGGATGATAGATCACATGATGTTATTTCTTGTTTTTAATTGTGTGGAATGCTATTTTTTGCTGTATTTAATTTTTTTTGTACAAGCGCTTAGATATCCTGATTTGCACTTTTTAATAAATAAAGAAGTTGAAGTTGAAATCTGTGCACTCATTCTTTCTTGTAGCATGCCTGAAATACTTACTTAAATGGTCAGAGTCTCCTTCTTTGCTTTTCATGGGAGCAGGCTCTGGTGCACACCCAGTGCTAACCTAATTTTCTTCATAACAACCTTGCAATATTTTAAATTATAGAGCACCTGTGTCTGACTTCTCAACAACAAAGAAGGCCAGAAATTGGTATCAATGCCCAATTCTGCAGCAGCTGAAATAACCAGATGAATGGACTCCACTCTCAACTCTTCAGTAGCAGAGACTGCCAGATTAGGGAACACTGCACCTGACAAAGCAGGTGCAAAGACCACTGCATTCTCTACACCTGATTCAGTATAAGCCCAAACCACTGGATCAAAATGTTATGTGCCCAGCTTTGCAGGGGTCAAGACACCCATATTAAAATGGTCCATGCTTGCCAGTAGCATTCCAGACTGACAGATCAAATGGTTTTTCATTCAACTCAGAGCTGCCAAGACCACTAAATGAAAAGAGCTTTGTTCCTGAGTGAGCAGTGTCTGAGACCATAAGATAAAATGGTTCCATGTCCAAAATGACATCATTGTAGACAGTAAGATTCCAGGGCTACATACTCCAACTCGGCAGAGGTCTCTAGCACTAAATTAAAAAGCTACTGATACAAAAAACACAGAGACTGACAGTTGACAAGGCTTCAAGCCTAATCATGACAAAAAAATCATGATATTTTTCCCATACGTACATATGAACATTTTTTAAACTACATCTATTGTATAGCAGGAACGTCTATAGTGATTGACTTCTACTGATCTGAACAATCATCAATCATGTTTTTCTTTTCTTGTATTGTACAGAAGGTGGACCAAACACCTATTTGCACTTATAGGAGAAAACATGGCCACCAGGACCCCGCATTCAGTAGCGACCCCCAATGTCAGTATCACAAACCCAGTGTCATACATTGTTACATAAAATATGTCAACACCTGCTTTATGACACCAGGAACCCTACCTTGGTGTTGAACGGTCTTAATTAAAACAAATTTTCAAAATAGCAGTGACTACTAAGTGCCCAGCTCCAGTGACTTGCATCCATGATGTGACCAACAAGCTCAAACCCCAGTGGCATGGTTGTTTCTACATCCCATTCCATTCCATAATCAGGCATCCAATACTTGTACCAGATCAGTTGTTATACTTTTACAAAAAAAGTAACTACCAGGGTCCCACCTCACTGGAACTCTTCTTATTGTATGTCTCCACTACCTGTCTCTAGGAGCTCAACACTGATGCCACTAAAGCCTCCCCCTTGCTCAGACAGCAGTTGGAACAAACACATCACTTTGAATCAATTGAAATTGCAATTGATGAAGTAGACATACACTACCTGTATTTTATAAATACCAGTTTGTGATATTTATCACAAGCTGGGAATTATCGCATGCACACTGTGTGTATTTCATCAATCACAGTTGTGAATGATTTAGATGCTGGAAAACTGTGGAGGTGAGTGAAGCATTTGGGCATCTAAGGGGGGGGATTGATGAGGGTAGAAGGTCCCACTAGATTCTAGGAAAATGTTGCCATGGTGTTCAGTGAGAGGATCTTCTAGGTGCCAGGGATACTTAGCCATGAATCAGGCTGTATGAGGGGTTGTCACTAGATGCTGGGGTACTTAACCAAGGGGAGGAGTATGCAAGGGAGTGACACCAGATATGAAGAATACTTGAAAGTGGGGTAGACCGTTGCAGGAGGAACAAATGGGAACCAAGGATACTTCAACATGGGGCTTGGTGTGTGAGTCACTGCCACTGGATGCCAGGGTACTTAGCTAACAGGAAGGGTTTGAGAAGTGTGCCATTGGATGCCAAGAATACTTGGACATGAAGCAGGTTGTGGAAGGAGCTGCCAAGTTGTAAGCTTGAGGAAGTTTGATGGGTCCAGTCATTTGTGAATAGCCTACAAGGCAATTCACAAGGCATGCTACTGGCCTAACGTAGTGTGTAAGGACCTAAGCTATGTGAATCGTGTGGTTGACCATTCAAAAAGCATGCTACTGGGCCAAGGCAGAGTGACAATTTCCATGTTGCCATATATGTTTGTCAGTTTACAAACCAATCAACCTTTTGGGTATCCACAACATCCCCCTGCCCAACCAGACACAATGTACTAAGTCCTTGTGCAACCACCCAGTCCCCTGGGGTTACTAGAATCCCATAAGTGTCAGTGCTCAGTTTGGAAGGCAGCAAGTGAATAACTAGTTAAAAGGGTTTTTCACCTATTCACACTCTTGTTTACTTGGTCTCGGCTGAGATGAGAGAGATGAGGTCTTTCAGAACTCTCACAGCAGCATGAGTCACAGCAGCTGGTTGTGAGTGGAGAGTTTTAGAATCTTGAGTCAGTAGGTGGAGTGAGTCTGTCAGAACAGTCAGTGTGCTGATCAGCATTTGAAGTGTGAGGAGTGAGAGCTACAGTGTGGGCTCTGAGAGGAGAACCTATTTTCTCACCCTAGTCCTGAAAGTCTTCAACCTGCCAAGAGAAGTGGTAGAAACCATTGTCTGCAGCAGGATCTTATGATTTTCATCCCATGAGGGATGAAAAGGACTGCTAAAGAATAGATCCTAGAGACAATCCCCTATTTGATACAGGACAATTTGAAGTTGCCTGTACTGTTCTAACTGTAAGTAGATCTTCCTTTGTGCTTCCTGAGGAAAGTACCAGTGCTTTGGGTGTTTCTCTGATTAAAAGGGAAAGGTACACAAGTTTTGGTCTACATTTGAGACTTTTCTCAGTTTAATGTTGGCTGACAATTGTAGGGTCCAGAGGCAGACAAATGCACATTATTCAGGACTTTAATTTCTTACACTCCCACAGTAGTGTTTCCTAATGCTGGATGTGAAAGTTCATTCAAAGAAGCATTTTCCTAAGTGATTTTTCAAGAAGTTATAAGGAGTAACTCTGAAAGAATAGCTGGGTATGGACGTGGAAGTGAAGGGTGGGCAGCCCCCCAGCTGGAGTAACAAGTTCAGCACTACAGGTTCCGTAAGGGTGCATGGTTATTCAGGACACGGTGGCCAATGTCTGAAGAAGAAGTTTACCCCCTGGTGTGGGTTGTGCTAGTAATGAGCCCCAATGTGCTCAGTTGTGGCCAGTGCCACTAGAAGAAATGGTTCTTTTGTGACCAGTTGCCACCTGCAGAAGTTCTAAAGTACAATGCCAAATGGGAAATGTGTGTGCTCATTTGTGGCCAGTGCCACTAGAAGAAATTTGTGTTAAGTTGAAGATTTTGCCACTGAAGAGAATTCAGTGTCCTATCAAATATGGGAATACATGGAGTTTCTTTCAGATACAGTCATTTTGTTGTTCTGCAAATGCATTGTGCCACAATGTGTAAACCTTGGGGGTCCACCCTTGCTTTAGAGAACATCTTTTGGAATAAAGTCACACTCTATAACCCTAACTCTGGTTTGGACATTTACATTTTTGCTTCCTGTGTGTGAAGTTACTAGTACCCTCCAGAAATATAGATCTAGCATAGCCCTAGCAAAACGTTCTCTCCTCAGAACCTGGGTTTTTGCCAAATGGTATTGCTTTTGTACACCCCACCCCTTTTTTCTGACCACTAGAAGTAATGAGCCCGGTGTACATTCCCAAAGCTAGGGATGGTACCAATGTCCAAAGTAGTTTGTGCCCAGTCAAGAATGCCAAGGGGTAGCTAACTGTGTAAAGTAGAAGGGATGTTACAAAAAATGGGGGCTCATCTGCAGATGTTTAAATTTGGGGACAGCCACAAAGAAAATGTGGGCTCATCTAATGTTGTTTAATTTGGTGTGAGAACCAGAGATTTTTGGCTTAGGGTATGGCTAGTATCTGTCTTTCTGGTAGTGCAGTAGCCCAAACAGAATGGAAGCTTTAGACAAGAGGATTTTTGCCCAGAAATGTGCTGCTTGTGGGCCAGATAGAACAGAAAAGAACAGAGTGCTGCTTGTGTATTGTCAACTTGCAATGGACAGTAAAGTCTTAAAGTGTGTGTCCTAGTCTCTGCATCAAAAATGTTTACAGAACTTGTAACTTGCAATTTTCAAATGCAAAAAGTAGTGTTGACTTTAGGAATCAGACTCAGATATGTGCCCTGAAAGTTTTATGTGCTTTGTGTGCAAATTTGGGGAGTCGCTAGAGAAATTGCCAGAAATTGTGGAGAAAATGATCAGAACAGCGCTTCCACCACTGAAATTGCAGCTGAGAAAAAAGTTACAATTTGAAGTATAAATTTGCTCCTGTTCAATGATTGCCATGAAGGAAAAGCAAGCAAAGAAGATAGAGAGGCACATTTGAATGGCGTTGAGTGATTGGTGTGACTGCAATCAGTCCCGCCACCCTGGCCAGCATCCGTGCACTGCAGAGTGTTCAAGGAGGAGAGACAGTGGTGTGTGAGCTGGCCATACCAGGATCAATCATCGAAGGTTTTGTGAACATTCTAATCTGTAGTAAACAGACTATTATTGTGTAATTTTGGGCTCAACTCATTGTCTCTCTGACTGGAAATTGAGAGTGGCATTCATAGATACGATTGGCAGGATCACTAGCCCATTCTTCTCCCCCCCAAGACGTTCCCAGGATTGGCACCAGGCTGAAAATTTCCATCAGAGGAAGCCAGCTACTAAATTCAGTGAGTAAATCTAGTATTCTGTACAAACAAACTGTGTGTGATCATCAAGACAGCTGAATCTGTGTGCAAGCAGTGAGACTGTTTTGCAAAGAAGGACTGTGCATTTAGAGCAAGTGCAACAAATAAAAATTCTACACTGTGAGCAGTGATAACAGGTTCAGCAACAGTAAATATTTCTAAGCAAAAAGGGACTGTGAGTTGTGCAGTGAGAATGCAGCAAACAGACAATCCTGTGCAAAGAAAGACTGTGGGGCTTACAAATGACTTTGAGCATGTGTAAATAGTTCTCTGAATTGATGCTGATTGCAAAGTCAAGTTTAACATTGTATGAATGTGCTGAAAGATACCAGCAGAGCAATATGTTGCAGTTTTGGGTAAATTCAGTTACCAGAAAAGGTTGGAAACACAGTTTTAGCCAGTGAACAAAGTCTGATGCATGAAGAAAGTTACCGCCACCATTACAGGGCAGGGTTAGCAATGTAAACACAGCAGCAGGGAACCATTTTGTGAGACAGTAAAGAGACTAGTAAGCGAATTCAGGAACAACAAGTTTTGTGTGGGTTGGGTTTCAGACATGGCTTCGGGAACTCCCCAATATCCAGATCATGCCCGAGCTATGATAGCAGAGGAGGTGACAGCACTAAGAGAAATAGAGAGAACGTCTATGGTGAAAGGGAGCCTCCAGTTGTATCGATCTCTAGCTATCCAGTGAGACTGTGCATTGTGAGCCTCAAGGCTGGAAGGGATGTGTTTCTGATACCCCACTGCTCGGATTGCCTTGTGAGGTATGGAATGAGCAGGGGTGCAGCGCCAGAGAGGACATCAAGAATTCTCTTGTCTCCCACGTGGACACGAGTAGGCCACTCTGCATGTAGCAGCATGCAGCACCAGGTTGAACTTGTTGGGGAAAGTTCCACAGAGTGTGTCATAGAAGGAGACAGTAATGTTGACCCACTGCAAGGGAAGGAACAGAGGGAGGTTTCCACACCTGTGTCCCAGATGGACAGTGCAATAGAAGGATCAGTAGACCCCATGAAGCAGGGTCCAAGTCCTAGCCTAGTGGGGAGGATGGACTGCAAGTGACACTGAATTGGGAGGTGTCTACCTCCATGCCCAGTGATCAGTGGAATGTCTCAGGAGTGAGGACATTTGCTCACTCTTGGGCTCAGATCATGAGTGAGGAAGAAAAGGATGAAGAAATGTATCTTCATATTGAGTTGCCTCAAGTTCCTGCCTCAGAGAAGCCAGAGAGAGAAGAAGAAGAAGGCTTCAGTAGCCTGCCCACAGAGATGATGGGGGACAAGTTCTTTTTTTCTTCAACTATGTGACACTAGCTCAACCAGGACTGGCCACCACCAAGACAGGCCATGCGTCACAGACTTGTGAAGAGTAGCAAGGAGGAGAGACTGATACATAGGAGGGCTAACACCATCTCTGGGAAGTCCTTTCCTCACTGAGTCTGGGAGGAAATCGAACAGAACAGATAATCCTGGTTGTTACATAGAAACATAGAGGTTGACGGCAGATAAGGACCGCAAGGCCCATCCAGTCTGCCCATTTCTTTTTCTACCTTATAAATGTGCCATTGGCCTTTGCTCTGTCAGTGGCCTATCTATTCATACTCATTTGTATTGCTCCCTTATGCCTATCCCATGCCTGTTTGAAGCCCTACACTGTATTCATAGCCACCACTTCTTGAGGTAAGCTGCTCCATGCATCCACCAATCTTTCTGTGAAAAAGAATTTCTCACATTCCCCTTAATCGACCCTCTAATCTCATGCTGTGTCCTCTTGTCCTGCTATTTTTCTTATATTTAAACATGTTAGACTCTTTCATCTTGTTAATGCCCTTGAAGTGTTTGAATGCCTTGATCATATCACCTCTCTCCCTCCTTTGCTCAAGGGTATACATATTGAGCTCTGTTAATCTGTCCTCATATGTCTTCTGATGCATTCCCTGCACCATTTTGGTTGCCCTTCTCTGGACTGCCTCAATTTGGTTAATGTCCTTGTGAAGGTGTGGCCTCCAATACTGCACGCAGTACTTCAGATGGGGCCTAACCAGTGTCTTGTAAAGAGGAATTATTACCTCCCTCTTACGACTTGTGATACCCCTACTAATGCACCCTAACACCCCCCTAGCCTTACCTACTGCTTTGGAGGTCTGCTTGGATGATTTCAGGTCATCAGTGATGATGATGCCCAAGTCTCTTTCTTCCTTTGTGACTGCTAGCAACTCTCCTCCCAGCCTATAGGTGGCTTCAGGGTTTCTCTTCCCTATGTGCATGATCTTGCACTTCTTTGCATTAAATCCCAGTTGCCACTCTTCTGACCATTTTGCTAGTTTATCCAGATCTCTTCTCATTCTGCCCACCCCATCTGGATCATACTCTGTTGCAGATCTTGGTGTCATCTGCAAACAGACAAGTCTTACCTCTAGTCCATCTGCAAGGTCACTAATGAAGATGTTGAAGAGGACTGGCCCCAGGACTGATCCCTGAGGTACCCCACTTGTGACTTGCATCTCTTCTGACTGTATACCATTTACCACCACTCTCTGTTTTCTGCCCGTCAACCAGTTTGCCACCCAGTTGACCAACTTCTGACCCACCCGAGCCTACCCAGCTTATTTATCAATCTTCTATGTGGAACAGTGTCGAAAGCTTTGCTGAAGTCAAGGTAGGTGACATCAACTGCTCCCCCTTGGTCCACCACTCTGGTTACCCAGTCAAAGATATCTATGAGATTAGTTTGACAGGACCTTCCTTTTGTAAACCCATGCTGTCTTGGATCCTGTTCCCCTATGGATTCCAGGTGTTGCACTATCCTTTCCTTCAGGAGTGCCTCCATAATCTTGCCCACTACTGAGGTAAGACTGACTGGTCTGTAGTTTCCTGCCTCCTCCCTGCTACCACTCTTGTGGGCGGATCACATGAGCCCTCTCCAGTCTTCTGGGACCTCTCCTGTGCTCAGAGACTCACTAAACAGTTCTGCTAATGGCTCTGCTAGTTCCACCTTTAGCTCCTTAAGTACCCTGGGATGTATGCCATCAGGTCCCATTGCCTTATCCACCCTGGAGCTTAACAAACTCTTGTAGGACCCTTTCTTTTGTGAAGGAGTAGTGCTCACCTCCCTCCCCCCTGTGTCCATGTTGCTGAGCTGTGGGCCCTGCCCTACCTTCTCTTCAGTAAATACTGAGCAAAAGTATCTATTTAGGATAGATGCCTTTACAGGGTCCTCCTCCTCACATGTCCCTTTTCTCCATTAAGCTTAGCAATACCCCCTCTGGACTTTTTCCTTTCACTAATGTATCTATAGGAAGTCTTGTCACCTTCTTTTACTGTTCGTGCTAGTGTTTCCTCATTTTGGGACTTTGCCTGCCTTACTGCCTTCCCTGCTTCCCTTAGGGCAGTTTGGTATGCCTCCCTATCTTCATCTCGTTGTGTTCCCTTATATTTCCTGAAGGCCAGCCTTTTGGCTCCAACCTTTTCTGCTACTGTATTTGAGAACCAAAGTGGTTTCCTTCTTCTTTTGCACTTCCTTTTCTGTCTAACACAATGGGATATTGCTTCAAGTATTGCATCCTTAATGCTTGCCCACTTTGCCTGTACCCCTCACCTGTGTTTCTTTTGCCAGGGCTAGCTTAACTCTGTTGGCCATCTTATCAAAGTCAGCTCCTCTGAAGTCCCATATTTTCACCTTGGAATGGGATGATTTAAATGTAGTAGCCAAATTGAACCATACCATGTGATGGTCACTGGCCCCCAGGTGACCTTCTACCTGGAGATCTGTGATCCCTTCCCTGTTAGTCAGTAGTAGATCTAGGATAGCCCTGTCTCTTGTGGGTTGCTGTACCAGTTGTTTGAGGCCCTCCCCCTGCAGGGAATCCACTATGTGTCTAGTTCTGGCAGATGTTCCTGCTGGTATTGACCAATCTGTATCCGGCATGTTGAAGTTACCCATTATCAGAACCTCCCCTTTAGCTGTCATGTTTTTTATATCTTCTAACAGTAATGTGTCTATGTCCTCCCCCTGGTCTGGGGGCCTGTAGACAACCCCAGTCCTTATGGCTGTCCCATTTCCTGTTTCCAGGGTGACCCACAGTTCTTCTGGCTCCTTATGTGTATTCTGAATTTCTGTAGGTTTGATATTTTCATTGACATACAGGGCCACTCTCCCCTTGCACCTCGGTCTCTTCTGAGAATACTACAGCCAGGTACTGAAGTCTCCTAAGGTGGTTACTGGTAAACCATGTCTCACTAATTGTTACTATGTCCAGTTTAGCCTCTGACATTATTGCCTGCAGGTCTGGGATCTTATTTCCCAGGCTGTGAGCATTTGTGTACATGATTTTCCATTGGCCAGATTTCAGTGTAATAGTTGTTGGGTGAGGTTTGGCATTACCCCTGTTCGTCGCATGGGGAGACAAACCTTTTTTCTTACCTGGTGATGCAAATGAACTGCAAACATGCTGAATCCCTGTTTGACCACTAGCTGAGGGGGAGGGGTGTTCTTCCCATTCGATGTATGGGGTGCTGCACCCCTCTCCCCATTTGCTAGTTTAAATATTCTGCAAAGACGTCAAACTTCTGCCCCAATGCACTGACTCCCTCCTTAGTCAGATGCAGTCCATCAAATTTAAAGATCTTTCGCTCCCAGAACTGTTGCCAGTTCCCTACAAATCTGTGTCCTTTTTCCTGGCACCAGCCCTTGAGCCACGTGTTTAGCTCCCCTATCTCCCCTTCTCTGATCTTCCGTCCATCTGCTCCCCTCTCCCAGACTGGCAGGATCTCAGAGAAGGAGATGCCAGACGAAATGGATGATAGTTTGTCACCCAGCCTGGTCAGGTGTTCCTTGGTCTCCACAACTGACCAGCTGGTGAGATCATTAGTCCCTATGTGTACTAGGACTTCAATGTTGTCTCCTGCTTTGTGAACAATTTTAGCTATGCGGTCAGTGTCTCTCCATGCTGATGTACCTGGGGAGACATCTGACCATTACCCCTGGCTGGAGATGGGTATCAACTCCCCGAATCATGGAGTCTCCTATGATCGGAAGTTTTTTGGATTTCCTTTTTGCTTTTTTTGTTTTGGTTCCTGATTTGGAAGAGGCAAGCAAGAATTTTTACTCTGGTGCAGCAGAATGTGTTAGGGACAAAGTCATAAGTGATCAACTTAAATTCTGGAGAATGGGCAGGACTCTATTTGTGGACACTGTGCAAATCGTGGATGGGTATGGGAATGAGACATTTCACAACATCAATTTTGAATGCCCTGAGTGGTACTACCTTTAATGGCACCACTCCCTGTGAATATGCCCTGCATGCCCAGAGGGAAGCAAGCAGTGGCATCCCAGTGCCTGTCATCTGAAGTAGCAGTATCCAAGGAGGAAGATGCAGCTCTTCTGGTATTCCAAGAATCTTCAGGTGTATCCAGATTCATCAGCCCAGCAGTATTTTCCTGTTTCATTGCCTGGCCTTCCAGATGACATCAATCCAGCTGTTTTCCTGTTTCATCACCTGGCTTTCCAGATGATATCAATCCAGTTGTTTTCCTGTTCCAGTGTTTGGTGTCCAGATGACATCAAACCAGCAGTTTCCTGTTTCATCATATGTTTTTTCAGAGGACATTAACCCATCAGTATCCAAAGATTCCACCTGGTCTAAAGGGAGAGGGTCTTCAGCAAGTAGAAATAAGGTGATTCTTTGTTTTTGATCTTCAAGGAACTGGTAAGACCAAATTTTCTGTTTACTTTACTGACTTTGCACAACACATCCTACATTTGAAGACTGTCCACAGAACTCTAAGTTAGTCATCAAATACTCTCCCCATGGATTGCAGTGATATACAGACCCAGTCTTTTCCAAGAACTGTTCTTCAGCAGGCTCCAGCCTAGTAGAGACTCTTTAATAGACCATGCCTTTGGACATCAGAAATCTAGTAACTAGTCCTGAACTTTTTGGGGTCTTTCAATTCCCAAATGTGCATAAATGTATGTTTTCCATTTTTTTTTACTTTTGTACTTTTATAGGGAAATATTTTTGGGGGGTCTCTATTGTTCAGGTGGAGGTTTAGGCACTGTGTTGAATGCAGAATGTGTTTTTGGGTTTTATTCTCTTGCAGGTGTTCCTGAGTAATAAAAAAAGAGGAGAGAAGGAGAAAAGAAGAGGATGCTGGAGCTCAACTGAGTTCTCCTTTTCTTAGTGTTTTAGGATTGTTTGTAGTTAACAGGGTGTTAACATGTTTTCTTCGAAGATGTGAGGTTGTGGGGAACATTTTGGGAAATGTCCTACAAAGTAATGTGCATTTTTCTTGTTTTTGTTCACAGGTACACTGGGAAGTTGGGGGTAGGTTCCCCAGTGGGCAGCCTAGTCAGATAGATTTTCCCTAGAGGGCTGGGGGGATAGACAGGCTGGGGTCCTAATCTGCAGTAAGGCTTCTCAGTTCTGCTTTATTAGGGCATGCTTCAAGCAGTTTTTTGGAGCCACTAGGTATCCATAGATAGATCATAGGATAGGGGATAAAGTGTGATCAGCCAGCCTCTGAGCCCTTAGTGTTGCCTGACAGCATGTGTCTGACACATGGTAGGGGAGAAGTAGTGCTACCTCCCCATAGATAACACAGAGGGTAGGATGGCCTGGTGCTGGGTGAAGAAATGACTGCAGACAGTCATTTGCCTAGCCAGGGGGTGAGTATAACCACCAACTCCACTGGGGTTACTAGAATCCCATCAATGTCAGTGCTAGGTAGGGAAGGCAGCTGGTGAATAACTAGTTAAATGGGGTTTTCACCTACTCACTTTTTTACTTTGTCTCAGCTGAGATGAGAGAGATAAGTCCATTTAGAACTCTCACAGCAGCATAAGCCAGAGCAGCTGGCTGTGAGAGGAGAGTTTTAGAATCTTGAGTGTGAGGAGTGAGAGCTGCAGTGTGGGCTCTGAGAGGAGAGCCTATTTGCTTACTCTAGTCCTGAAAGTCTTCAAGCTGCCAAGAGAAGTGGTGGAAACCATTTTCTACAGCAGAATCTCCTGAGTTTCATCCCAAGAGGGATTAAAAGGACTGCTAGAGAATGGATCCTATGGGCAATCCCCTATTTGATACATGACAATCTGAAGATGCCTGTACTGTTTTAACTGTGAGTGGATCTGACTTTGTGTTTCCTGAAGAAAGTACCTGTACTTTTGGTGTTTCTCTGGTTAAAGGGGAAAAGTACACCAGTTCTGTTCTAAGTTTGAGACTTTTCTCAGTTTAAAGTTGGCTGACAATTGTGGGGTCCAGAGGCAGACTAATGCACACTGTTCAGGACTTCAATTTCGTACACTCCCAGAGTAGTGTTTCCTAATGCTGGATGTGAAAGTTCATTCAAAGAAGCATTTTCCTAAGTGTTTTTTCAAGAAGTTTTAAGGTGTAACTTTGAAAGAATGGCTGGGTATGGATATGGAAGTAAAGGCTGGGCAGCCCCCCACTGGAGTAACCAGTTCAGCACTACAGGTTTTGTAAGGGCGCCTGGTTATTCAGCACATGGAGGCCAATGTCTGAAGAAGAAGTTTACTCCCTGGCGTAGGTTGTGCTAGTAATGAGCCCCAATGTGCTCAGTTGTGGCCAGTGCCACTAGAATAACTGGTTCAGTTGTGGCCAGTTGCCATTTGCAGAAGTTCTAAAGTCCTATACCATATGGGAAATGTGTGTGCTCAGTTGTGGCCAGTGCCACTAGAAGAAATGTGTGTTCAGTTGTTACCATTACTGGAAGATATTAGCCATACAGCCAAGTTTTAAAGGAAACGCAATTGCACATACCCCAATAACACAAAGCATCATGGGAAACATATGCAAATTCCCATGAGAGAATTTTAGCTGGCTTTACTCTAAGCAGAATTGCATGATGCCAGAAGGCCTCACAGTGCAATCAGCAAAGGCTAAGAACAGCAGACACATTCACATGTGTCATCCTCATTTGGACTCATCAGTGTACCATACCTGTGTCTTAGCCCAGGGAGAGGAAGCCAGCCACCCCCAAAGGGGGATGATATTTGTTTGGGTCATGGGGACTAGTCCAAAATCTTTCATGAGGACTTGCATATGTTTCCCATGATGTGTTGCATTATTGGGATATGTTCAATTGTGTTTCCTCTCTATATATATATATACATATATATCTATATTTATACAATAGGAGTGAGAGCTTTCTCAGTAGGATATCTTGTGTTATTTCCACTGCAGTGAGAATAAATCCTAAAGATGACATTTATCCATACTCTGCTGATGTCACCAGAGTGAGAATAACTGCACTGCAGCTTGCACTCTAAAGGAAACTGGTTCAGAAACCACTTTATCTTTTACCTTTGTTTTTACCAGCAGAGAGACACATTAAGCTGAAAGCTTGTTTACAGGTGCAACCTGGGAGCACAAGAAAGTTAGGGACTTGCTCAGGATCACACAGTATGCACGTTGGGGCTGTGGGATTCAAACCCAGGTCTCCAGGTTTGTAGCTCAAAGTCTTAACAGCTCAGAGCCTTAAATCACTTTTGCTATACTGCATCCTTAAGTTTTCTCTTATCTCTTTCCTACTGAAGCTGCAACTTACTCAATGAGCTTTGCAAATGACTCTCACTTGTGTCCCATTGTGTTTCTGACTTTCCTAGCCCATTACTGTGCTGATCCCAGCTTCAAAATAACCTGAATTCTAAATGAAACTCTTTTAGAAAGCACTTTCTGTTTCTCAGTGCTACCTGCAGCAATTTGTCTTTCTCAGAGAGCCTCTGACTCACTCAATTAGCTTTGCAAAACACTGTCAACTGTGTTTCTCACTCCCAGTCCATTCAGAACACACACACATATGCACACACACTGACAGCACACATAGGATGAGCAGGAAACACACAGAATCAGAATAAATGTTCCTAAAGCACTCACCCCTGTGGTATAAATCACACACATGATGGGCAGATCATGGGATTTGGTAAATATTCTCACTCCTGCCTCCTTAGCTGTGTATTTTCATTTGTGCCTTTGGCACTAATGAGAAGACACAGCTCACTGTGCAGGTGTGAGAATATTTTCCATATCCCACTGCTTCCCATCATGTATCCCATATACATATATATATATATATATATATATATATATATATATATATAGAGAGAGAGAGAGAGAGAGAGAGAGATAGGTATATACATATATATTGGCTATGACATGGCCTGTCTGAAAATATCATATTTATCTTCATGAATGGCCAATGATGTCATGTTGTTATTGGTCCTGAGTGAAGATAACTATGATATTTTCAGTCAGGCCATGACATGTTCTGTTTTTACAACATAAGTTTTGGGTTTTTTTCATATCACCATTTTCCTCCCTGATTCACTCAGAGACTTTGATGCACCTTCTGGCCCTATCTCATAACCCACCTCAAACAATAAGCTTTTATCAGGCTTCTCCCACCCTCACTCTCAGTTTTCCCATCCCCCCTTCCCCTGCAGTACAGAGTACCCCTCCATCATTCTCTACCCCTCCTGTTTCCCTGCCCCACGCATATTCAGAACCGTGTACTGGGAAATGGCAACAAAACAATTAGTTTATAATGTTTATAATGTGATCTGGGCAGTGGGTCTTTATTGGATGTGACTAGAATGCCATTGTCTTTCAGTATGTCTTTTACTCTATAGTATTGATCTCTTCCCCAGTTAATGCTGATGAAAATATAATTCATGCTAAAAGACTGTTGAAAGAAGTGGGGAAGGGAATCAGGGGATGAGACGTTAAACTGAGGTCCCATCTGGCCGTAGTTTAGGTGGATGTTAAAGATCCCATGGCAGTTCTGGAAAAGAGTAGGGGAATGTTTTATTAAAAATACACCACAAATGATAACATTCAGAACATTTACATATACGACTATCCATCATGGAAAACAGGGTTACATAATATTGTTTTTAAGCCTAGACTACTTACATACTGTATATTTCATACCATCTATAATATTTGCATAAGAGAATAAAAAACAAAATCTACTCCCATTTAGAGTTCGGCCAATGTTGTCTTTCAAGAAAGGCACAGTTTTCCACCTAGTACTCCACACATCTCTCAATAAGAGTTTTCTTTCTGATTCATACTGTATTCTTATCTCATTTTCCACTTTTTGAAATAATTGCATTGAACTTCTACCCAATTGTTGCAATACAAATTTTCACCTATTCTTCCACATTACAAACTTTATGCAAGTTAATATTATTCTGAATACCCCTATATTAAATTGTTTCATATGAATTGAAAACCCCCCAAATAACTCTTCATAAGTAAGTAAATCCCAGTATCCATTTTTGTACTAGCATGTTCCAGAATTCTTGAAAATAGGGACACTACATAAAAAAAAGTGTTCCATTGTCTCCTACATGATTGCCCAGGACAATATATTTTCATTTGTGTTTTATGCTTAGCATTTCCTTTAACATGTAACCTCCCATGACAACTTAACCACACTACATCCCACATTCTGGGTGTGGAATTAGTTTATCGTGTAGTGTTTGCAACACCATTCCATGATAATTATCAGGAATTCCTTTAAACACTGGGGTTTCATAAAATCTTTGGGACTGTATCATATTATATATTTGTTTCCTAGATTTCTGATCAATGTTTTCCCTAGATATTTTCCATTGTTTTAGTCTTGTAATAACTGGTTTGATATATTCTGGACCTACTTTAAATCCGGTTTTAGCTGATCCTGACTTCTCCGTGTTGTAAATAATGGAACTAACCATCTAGTTGCAAACAGCATCCATAATACAGCATTTGGTCGTATAGGGTCTAGTAAATTGTTATAAAAATAGATACTATAAAAAAATACAATAGGATTAAGTTCAGTCCACCTTACCATATAGGAAGATATAGTACATTTCGCTTAATGGGATTTAATCTACACCCCCATATTACTTGGAAAACCAGACTTAATATTATGACTTCTAATGAAGTCAGAATGGGGTATACCATACTTAGATAAGTAAATATAGGTATTAGAAAGGTTTTTACTATCATAACTTTCTTCTTTTTTGTCTGTTGCCATGACTTCCAGATCTTTATCTTATTTGAAGCCATTTTTTTTTCCAAGTTACTATCCCATTATCTCCCCTTCCAAAATTAATACCCAATATCTTTATAGGGTTTTCAGTCACAGAAATATTTGGTAGAGATATTATTTTTTCTGTTGTTGTGCTTAAGGAATATAGCATACTCTTCCCTTTATTTATATTTGTTCCCATAACTTTAGAAAAAGTTTCTATTGCTTTTATGGCTTCTTCACCTGATTTCCTGTCCTTTAAAAATAGACACATGTCATCTGCCTATGGTGATGTTTTAACCTCCAATACACTATTCTTTGGTCTTATACCTGGTCATTTACATTTATCATTTTTAACAGAGGGTCTACACAAAATATATATAAAAGCAGACTCATGGGACATCCTTGTCTCATGCCCCTTTTAATAGACACATAGGATCCTAAGGTTCCATTTATTAAAGGAATTACAGTTGCTTCCCTATAAAGTGTCTCTATCCATTTACAAACAATCTCCGGGATCCCATATGTATGTAGTATCTGATTAATAAACTCATGGGCTACTCTATCGAAGGCCTTTTCTTGGTCCAA
This sequence comes from Neoceratodus forsteri, assembly GCA_016271365.2. NCBI lineage: Eukaryota > Metazoa > Chordata > Ceratodontiformes > Ceratodontidae > Neoceratodus > Neoceratodus forsteri. Next base: position 1,351,562,446 of record CM057458.1, on the reverse strand, counting down.
CGATAGTATAAAACTCTATACTTCTTCCTCTTTCCCTTGTTCTACTAACTCTCTGATGAGCAATAGATTGTCATTTATTGAACGTCCATCTACTGAACATGTTTGTGATATTGATATGATATATGGGGCAACTTTTGACAGTCTTAAGGCTAATATTTTCATCAATAGTTTAAAATCAGTATTAAGAAGGCTCAAGGGTCTCCAATTCCACAAATCAGATCGATCATTTTTTTTATGAATTAAAATTTGAACTGCTATGTTCATATGGAAGTTAAATTTGTTATGCAGTAGAATCCAGTTGAAAACTTCTACCAGGATGTCTATCAGGGGCTGTTGGAATCTTTTATAAAATTCTGTTGGTAGGCCATCCAGGCCTGGTGCAATATCTGTTTTTAAGCTTTTAAAAGCTTGTTCCACTTCAGTTTTACTGATAGGTTGTATTACATTTTGCAAAATATCCCATGGGATAACATTATTCTGTATTTTTTCCATATAGCATCTCATAATAGTTTCTTCCAATATGGGATCTTTATACATTTCAAATATGTAAGAGTGGATTTTCCTTAATATTTAAGAAGTTGAAAAAACTTCCCTTCCATTTTGGGATTTCACTGATATTATTAATCTGTCCTGTACTCTTTCATTACAGCTCTGAAAGTAATCTCCTAATCCCAATTTCCCAGTTGTACAAATCCTATGTTCTACCAACATAGTTGTTGCCCTTGAGTATTGCATTTTTTTCCATCTCTCTCTCTTAATATTTTGGACTTGAGAAGTTAAATTGATATTCTGAGTATTTATAGCTGAATTGAGTTTAGCTAGCTGATTTCTTAAATTAAGATATTTTATATATTGATTTGTATTCCTTTTTTTAGCTAAATACTGCAATAGTTTTTGTAGCTCTCTTTTTGTTTCTACCCACCATACACTTAAATCTTCACCTAGTCCTGCTATTGACATGCGTGCTTGTAAAAGGGCTTTTATCTGGGCTGTAATTTTTTCCTTCTGCAATAATGAAACATTCAATTTCCAGTATCCCTTATCACAAGGAATTCTATCATTTATTTATTTATTTGTAAATCAGTTTGCAACCTTTGAGCCAGAGGCTCATTTCCAAAGGTACCTCATCACAGATCAGAATATCTTGAAGTTGGAGCGCTGAGGTCAGATAGCAAGGGCAGAAGTCCCCTAGCCCTCCCCACAGACAAGTGAGCCCCCCCATGGACCATGCCAAAGGAAATCTGAGCCAGCACTGAGGTCGGGTGGGTCGCGAGGGCAGGAGTGCCCTAGCCCTCCCCAAAGACAAGTGAGACCCCACCCCACGGACCAAGCCGAAGGAAATCTAAGCCAGTGCTGAGGTCGGGTTGTGAGGACAGGAGTCCCCTAGCCTTCCCCACAGACAAGTGAGACCCCCCCATGGACCACGCCAAAGGAAATCTGAGCCAGCTCTGAGGTCGGGTCGCGAGGGCAGGAGTCCCCTAGCCCTCCACACAGACAAGTGAGACCCCCCCATGGACCACGCCAAAGGAAATCTGAGCCAGCTGAGGTCGGGTTGTGAGGGCAGGAGTCTCTAGCCCTCCCACACAGACAAGTGAGCCCCTTGACGGACCAGCAGAGAAAATCTGAGCCAGTGCTGAGGTTGGGTCACAGGGGCAGAAGTCCTGTAGCCCTCCCACAGACAAGTGAGCCCCCTCCCTGCGGACCACGCCGAAGAAAATCTGAGCCATCGCTGAGGTCGGGTCGCGAGGGCAGGAATCCCTAGCCCTCCCCACAGACAAGTGAGACTCCCCCCCATGGACCACGCCGAAGGAAATCTGAGCCAACGCTGAGGTCGGGTCGTGAGGGCAGGAGTCCCCTAGCCCTTCCCACAGACAACTGAGACCCCACCCATGGACCACGCTGAAGGAAATCTGAGCCAGGTAGCCACTGGAGTTCTTGCAGCTGCTCACTGAAAGGAGCTCTACCACGCCACAAAATTTAAACTTGGTACCTTTTTGTATGCAGTGCTGATTATAGTAATTGCCGGTGTGCATCGAGTGTTACACAGCTCCCTGCCTCCAATCTTTTACCTTGCCTATATATTTGCAAAAAAGGAGAACTCTTGCTAATCTGTGCTAATTTGTTTCAACTGGGGATTTTTTACCGAAATTACACGACTTTACATAGGGGAAGGAAGCGGTAGTGCTTGTTGCTGGGAAAGTCTGCTGTTACCCTGGGGAGTTGTTATAATTACATGACTGTTAAAAAGGGGAAGGTAGTGGCAGAGCTTGTTGCGGGGAAAGTCTGCTGTTATCTAGGGGAATTTTTTATTAAAGTGGGACATGCAAACCTGATTGCAAATGTAATAGGGCCCCAGGCTGTTGCTTAAAAATGCTTACTTTTACACTTCTATTGGCTGCATTAGTTTAGTACTTGATTAACACGCTCCTCCTACAAGCCACATACCTGTACTTAAAAAGCCTTTCTCTTCCTTTCCGCAGCGCTGAAGTCGGGTCGCGAGGGCAGGAGTCCCCTAGCCCTCCCCACAGACAAGTGAGACCCCCCCCGACGACCACGGTGAAGGAAATCTGAGCCAGGTAGCCACCAGAGTTCTTGCAGCTGCTCACTGAAAGGAGCTCTAGCCCTGCCTGTGCTACGCGCAGTCTCCCCACAGCCCCCACCACCACCCTTGGTGGACTTCTCTTTATATAGAGCTGTCTGAACTGACCTCGTGAGCTTGTAAACCAATCAGCCCACTTTCCCATTAGTCCCTTATATTTTTCCACCACTAGCAGCCACCACAGAGCAGACTGTCAAATCCTCCACTGCTCAAAAGGAAAATTAAACACAAAATGCAGTTTCTCACTGCAACTATCGCTATGCTCTGCATAGCCTCATCTTCCCTCCCACCCTCATCCAATCCTAGGCTACCAGACCTTTTGCCACTTCCCACCTTAACTTCCAAGCCTTCATCCCACTCCTCCTCGGCACCAGTTAAACACAACCTGCACCATGGGCACAACTGGACCCTGGGGGCCTCTATCCCCTCTTTCCATGCTGCAACACCTGCCCTATATCTCCCACTCTTTTCAGTCCCAAAGGCAAACTTAACAACCTCTAATCATCCCACTCGCAGGGGTACACCAGTAAAGATCATGCGCTTATTAAGGCTCACCCTGGTTTTTCTACTTCTCATAGCCGGGGACGTTGAATGGAACCCTGGACCACAGGCACCCATTGCTGCCCAACCACCAGCACCACCTACACACCTCCCCAAAGGTTTCAAAATTGTCCACCTTAATATATGTTGCATCCTAAATAAAATGGCTGCCCTACAAACAACTGTCCTGGCCCTTCACCCTGATATTATAATTATCACAGAATCTTGGCTGAAGCCCCATCACCGGGATGAGGAATTCTCAATAACCAGCTTCTTTCTAATCCACCAAGATAGACAGGGGAGAAAGAAGGGTGGTGGCACTGCCATGTATGTCTCCTCAAACCTCCAGTTTTCAGTAATCACTCCGCCTACACCCTTACTAACCATAGATTCCCTTCTGATCAAAATCCCCCTGCCCCACTCTATCCCAGTATACATAGCTGGGTCATACTGTCCGCCAGACACACCACTAACTAGCATCCTGGAACACCTAGGCAACCTGAGGGCCCTTACAGAAGGTGGTGAACTCCACATCCTTGGTGATTTCAATCAGAACTGGCTAGGCTGAGCAGCCTCAAAAACGCGTTGCCAAATAAATGTTCTAAATTTGCACCAGCAAATAGGGGAACCCACCCGCCTAAACCACAAATCCAATAAACACACACTACTGGACTGGGCACTCACTACCCACCCTCATAGGATACTTAAAGCTGGCCTTCTACCGGACTCCCATAGCGACCACCATATGATTTTCATAGTGCGTAAAATCTTCCGACCACTGGTCCCTCCACCCCATTTGCTGTACAGCAGAGTTTATAAATCACTGGACCTGACTGCTCTCCTAAATGACCTTACACCATAGACTGGTCTTTCATCCCTAGAGCCACCTCCATGGATGAGGCCCTGAACTATTTCTCTACAAATTTCCTCTCCATCTGGGACCTACATGCCCCGCTAAGGAGATCCAGAGTCAGAGGTTTCCACTTACCTTGGGTAACACCAAACCTCACGGAACAACTCCGAGCCAGAGACCGTGCCTGGAAATCCTTCAAGGCCACAGGTGCTCATGCAGCCCAGCAACAATACCGGTCACTTCGAAATGCCTGTACAAGACTCATACGGCAGTTCAAATCAAATTACTTCAAAACGGCATTCAACAAAAACCACACCCACCCTTCTCAGTTCTGGAAGTCCATAAAATCCCTTCTCACCCAGCCGACCCAACCCCCCACCCTCACTCTCAACCTTGAAGGTAAAATCATCAATGATCCTTGCCTGGTTGCCACCGAGTTTAATGCCTACTTCTCCTCCACTACTGCCTCCTACTCTCCTCCCACCCCACCCCCTACCTTTCACTCTCCCCAAAGTACCCCCCGTGCTCCCTAATGCACCCCCAGGACTCCTTTTCACTCCTCCCAGTCACTCCAGGACAGGTGCTAAAAATACTACACTCACTAAACCCATCCAAAGGTAAATGTCCATCGGGCCTAGATTCTAAAATGCTCCTACTCTCTGCACCGGCAATAGCCCACCCTCTAACCATGCTTTATAATCTGTCCTTTAAATTAGGGGCAGTCCCCACAGCATGGAAACAAGCTACAGTCATTCCTTTTCCCAAGGGAAGGGACCTCTCCTCCCCATCAAACTATCACCCTATATCTCTGCTCCCCATCCTAGCCAAAATTCAAGAGCGCCTTGTTCTATCCCAGCTGCACCACTATCTAGATACAATCTCCTTTTTCACCCCCTACCAAGCTGGCTTCAGAAAAAATCAAACCTCCTCCACATCCCTCCTTCACCTCACAAACTCCATCCTTACAGGCATGGACAAAGGGGAAATAACCACAGCTATTTTTATAGACCTGACAAAAGCTTTCAACACGGTCTCTCACACCCTGTTGCTGTCTAAACTTGCCCAAACTGGTCTGTCTGCAGTAGCAGAAAACTGGTTCCACTCATACCTATCAGGTAGGTCTCAATCAGTCCATATCGGAATGGCTCTATCTACCCCTCTCCCCGTCACCAGTGGTGTACCTCAAGGGTCTGTACTCAGCCCGCTGCTATTCTCAGTCTTTCTCAACAATTTGCCTGCTGTCTGCACACAAACTGCCATCCGTATGTACGTGGACGATATGGTGCTGTTCACCCCTGGTCCATCCGGAACCACCGTGGCAGCATGTCTACAGAAGGATTTTGACTCCATCCAACGCTGGTTCCTCGGGAACCAACTATTCTTAAACACAAAAAAAAAGTCTCCCTCACTTTCAGCTCCTGGGCCAAACTAACCCGGCTTACTGAATCACCCACATTCTATACCTTGGACAGAGCACCACTTGAGGCCTGCTCCACATATCGCTATCTTGGCATCTGGCTAGATCAGTACCTTGACTTCTCAGCGCACATAGATGCACTGCACAAAAAAACTTCATCCCATGCTGGGAGCTCTCCATTGTAACAAGTATTGCATCCCTCTACCGACCAGACTAGCTATTGTCCAAAAAATGATCCTCCCAACTTTGGACTATGGCGATGTTGTCTACGATGCCGCCCCCAAATGACCTTAGTCAGGCTCGACCCCCTATACAACTCCTTCTGCCGGTTCGCCTTGGACCATTCTCCCAATACCCACCACTGTGACCTAACCAGTCCCTTGACCTCCCTTCACTCCAAAACCGGCTATTGCTGCACAGTGCTAGAATTACTGCTAAGTTCTGGTTGCATACGCTCCCTTCCTACCTATCAACATCTCTAACCGGCCTCTCCCCACCTACCTACGACCTCAGGAACATTGACTCCAGGCTCCTGCACATTCCACACAGATCCACCCGATCAGGTCAGGTAGCTTTCAGTTTCAGGTTGCCCAAGTTATGGAACTCACCGACAGCTGACATCAGACACACCACAAGTACTCCCCAATGGAATGCCCTTCTCAAATCACATTCCGCTACCAACTGCTCATGCTTTCCCCATCGCTGAATTCCCTGCACAACTCCTACCCAATCTAAACCACTACTCATTCTATCATTTACTTGCTCCAGTCTGGGCTCCATTTTCGCAATCATCACATAGTGCTACTATATGCTATTTACTGAACCTACTACTGTTGTTGTATTGTACGCACACCTTACCCATATTGTATGTAATCAATTTTCCCACTATGTAATTGTTGTATTTCTTCTATACTACTGTACCACTGTCTGATATAATCTTCACATTATGTATGAACTGTTTTTTGTCTTATTTACTGCACCCATGTACCCATGTTGTATTTCTCCTATACTACTTTACCACTGTCTGTTATAATCTTCACATTATGTATGAACTGTTTTTCGTCTTATTATTGCACCCATGTAACCCCCTACCCCCAGGGAGCATCTGGAATTGAGCGGTACTCCACTCAGTATACCTTACCTGGTAAATCTCTTAAATAAATAAATAAATAATCACATTAAGGACAGACAGAACAAATTTAGGTTACAGCATAAAAGTCACTGACTTAGAGTTACACAGAATGATTTCATACATTTATACAATTGAGTAGCAATTACAGTGATACAGCTGAGCACATGCTAGTATTTAACAGAGGCAGATGCAATGGTGAGAAGTAGGGGGGATGAGGTGGGGTGCTACCCAGTGGGCGTTGTCAAGTGTGGAGAGATAGAGGCCACATTTAGAGACAGGAGAAGCTGCAAGTGTTATACAGTTGGCTCTGAAGGGCGGTTTTGAAGTTGGAGATTGTGGGGGCATTGAAGATGGGAGCAGGGAGATAGTTAAACCAGGATGGGGATCTGTAGCAGAAGGACCTCTGACCATGGGTGGTCCTGGATCTGGGGACCAGTAGAGTGGTCTTGTTGTAGGTTCAAGTTGCAATAGTGGGTTGGGTGTGGCGGATGCAGGTTGTCACCCTGGGAGGGGAGAGCCCGAGTTGAGTTTTTTTTTGTGAGGAGGCAGGTTTGATAGCATAGTGGTTCATCTAGGTTAAGTAGTTTTGCCTCGTCATAGAGTTGACAAGTATGTGTGAGCCTGGGGGCACCAGTAATCAGCCTACAGGCCTTATTTAGGGTGAGGTGAATTTTGTTGAGGGCTGTAGTGTCAGCAGCACCATAGACTGGCAGGCCATAGTCTACAAGGGACAGTACTGAAGATGTAACTGCAAGTTGGAGAACATCAGAGGGAGGCAGTTTTTATTGAGATAGAGGATGCCAAGCCATGTATTAGCGATGGATGTAAGGGCATCAATGTATGTGTGGTAGGTGAGGGCTGAATCGAAAGTAACCCCAAGGTATTTGTAGGAGCAGACTTGTTCAAGTGGTTGTTTAGTACTAGGGAGGATAGGGAGTTGGAAGTTGCAGGATTTATTTTGGGGGTGGCCAAAAAGCATTGTTTTGGTTTTTTTGAGAATAATGATGAGTCTGTGCTCTATAAACCAGGCTTCAGCATTATTGTAGGATTGTTGTAGTGTGTCCTGGAGGGAAATGGGATTGCAGTGGGTGGCAAAAATGACAGCATCATCTGCATACATAAGAATTTTGCCAGAGCATGCACTGGCAGGGTGTTTAGATAGAGTGAAAATAGTAGGGGGCCCAGGATGGAGCCCTGGGGTACCCCTGAGCAGATGGGATGAGTTTCAGAGAGTGTCCCATTGATTTTTACACATCAGGGGTGAGCAGATAGGTAGCTGGTGCACCATGCAAGAGGGCTAGCAGAGAAAACAGTGTGGCAGAGGGCATCCAGCAGAAGAGGGTGGGAGACAGTGTCGAAAGCCTTTGAGAGGTCAATGAACACTGCACCAGCTAGGGAGCTGGCATCCAGGGAGGAGTGTAGGAAATTGGAGAATTCAATTAGTGTAGTGCCAGTACTGTGACCAGCATGGAAGCCGTGCTGCTCTGGGAATAAGATGTTATGCTTAGTCAGATATTCAGTGATTTGAATGGCCACCACTTTTTCTAGGGCTTTGGAGGGGGGGATGAAGATTGGTTGGTAGTTCCGGGCAGAGGACCTGTCACCCCCTTTATGAATGGGTGTGACTATGGCTGTTTTCCATGCAGTGGGAAATTGCCCCAGGCAGAGGGATCAGTTAAGTAGGCTGGTAAGTGGGGCAAGGACTTCATCCAGCACCAGCCGGAGAATACTGGGGTCCAGAGAGTTGCTGCTGGGACTATTGCTATTTAATACTTTAATTAGGAGAGGTCTGGCTTCCTGGGCAGATACCTTGCATAGGTGGAAGCTGGGGCATTGGAAGACAGGGGGAGGTAGGGTGGGGGGAGGGCCAAAGAAATTACTGGGGAGGACAGAGCTAAGGTCAGTAAAGGAGGTGTTAAGGCAGTTAGCAATGCAGGCAGGGTCGGTGGAGGTAGAGCCATCAATAGTGAGCTGGGATAGGGGAGGGAAGCGTGATTTCCCATTTAGCTGTTTAACATTGTCCCAGAAAGTCCGGGCACACCCCCAGGAGGAGGTGAGGGTGGCCTGGTAATGGTCAGCCTTGGCTTTACGGATGGCCCATGTGCACCTGTTCCGAGCAGCATTGTCTAGTATTCAGCCAAGCCAAGCCAGGCCTGCAGCCCTACCTTTCCTCAGCCAATTCAGTTGTTAAAAAAAACAAAAAACAAATAAAAAAACACACCACCACAACAGCTAAATGGCTGAATTTTTAGAATAAATCCCTTCTCTGCTGCCAAACAGTACTGTTTATTTAGTTGTAAATATATGCTAATGCTGCTTGCTACCTGTGTCTGCCATAAATCCTACTTAGTCTCTCAGAAAAAGAACAGATATCAACATTTCACTTACCAAGAGTCATCATCTCACACCAAAGGCAGCTCAGACAATACTTCACTGAGTCAGCTCTCTCTCGGTCTCTCTCCTCTAGCATCCATTGTTGCTCCATGTCGGTCCCACAACTTTTTTCTCTTCTTCTCAGCACAGTGCAGCCTGGGAGGCCAAATTAGTGCTACCACGGCTGGCCGCCTGCCCCACCTGCCATATCTCCCTGGCTCTGACCTTGCCTTGCCTCCCACATGTGCCCGACTCTACTGCTGTGGTATCCACCTTACACTGCGAACCAGACACCGATGGTTTGAGGACTACTATTGTTCCTCGCCTTGACGATTGCTGTCACACACACACACACACACACACACACACACACACACACACACACACCTTTTATGTTTCATTTTAAAAGTTACAGTACACAAACAGAACCTAACCAGAGGGTGTTGCCCTACTATACAAGATAGAGCAATATAGTTTTATTTCTTCCAAGTGTATTGGAAGATAACCAGTTATTGAGGAATTAACTATCCACTCCATAATAATGCAGTAATTTTTAAGGAGGTGGTTACATTATAAAATGGACCTATACATGAACTTCCAGAATTACCTGCAGAGGAGGTAGACAGAGGCACTACTTACTACTCCAGTGCAATCCAATACCCTGACATGCCACAGTCACCCTCGTTACGGTTCAAGAATCTTAACCATGGAGGGGAAAGGAGACAAGAACTGAAAGTGATTACCTCCCGTGGGTGGGTGGTACACTAACCAAGTTAATTAAAGTTAGCACACATCTCTCTCTCTCTCTCTCAGCTCGGACAAAGTCTCCCCAGTTGGGGAAATGGCTACTAGTAGCAGACAGGTGGTTCTTACATTAGTCAGCTTGTCTACCAGGATTGTGTGGACCATGGTGTGCTTCTTGCAGAACTCCCCAAACAGCAGTGCCTCCCTGCTGCTGTCCCCCACTACTGCTAGCACGGGCTTGAGCTGCGTGAACACGGGATCCTCGGGCATTACCACCAGTCCCAAAGCCTCCCTCAGGGAAAGCATCATCATAGCCATAAACGTCGCTCACCTTGCCGCTCAGAGGAGCCCGGTGCTGCATTCTTATTATCAAGAACTCAAAATCCACTGAAAGAATGACTCGAGTAGCAAAAGTGCCACTACTACTGCTGTCAGTTTTAATCTGTGGTTTGTTGCTTGCAGCCGCTCCCTCCTACCTGTTGACTGTTGTGCTACTACCTTGATACTCCTCTGACTGACAGCTTCATAAAGTTGCCCCTTCTTTTACTGCGGTTCAGAGTGGGATGGAGGCGGTATGACCTGACTGATGCTGGCATCAGCCAATAACAAAGTGTCAACTGCGGGACAGGCTTGACTGCCACCAATAGCAAGAGGGAGACGGCTCTGCACTTGTCAATGTGTGTGAGTGTCAGTGTCAAGTTTGGGATCTTGGATTTTAAATGTTTAAAATACCCATACAAAATACATTGGTGGTGGGTGTAACCAGAATTTGATACACATTGGAGAGGTGAGATGCTGCATTAAAACAAAGAGCGAAGCTCTATGGATTTAAAAAAGCGTCCCGCCCAGGGACTAAATGGAGCAGAAGCCCACACAACTCAGTTCCACCAATCTTTAAAAAGTTTGCAATACAGTGCCACCACATCTGTCATCTCTTTCCATTGACTACTATAGGAGAGTTCCACCATCTAAATATCTTGATGTGACAGTTACCCACCTAAACATTTCCAATTCAACTTCTGATCTCGGTGTGTGTGTGTAAAATTCGGATTTACACCCACTCATGTCTCCTTTTTTAATAAGTACCATTGAGCATTTTCAATAAATGTGGGGTTCCCGACTGACAGGGAGCAATTACAACTGCATGGTTATGAGGCAGTTTTACAAACCTCTTATCAGAGCATTAAAATGCTCAGTAGTAATTATAAACACACACCATTCAAGGAATCGTGCCTGGTGTCATGCTATGAGCTATTACTCCATGGCCAGAGCCCTCTGTCTCTGTCCCCAGCAACTGTACATTAATTTTACTAGTGGGAAGGTGTTTTGTAATCCCCCCGAAATGCTCGGTGTTTTTCTTTTACTTACTTACACACACACACACACACACACACACACACACACACACACACACACACACACATACCCCCACACACACACACGAAAAACTCAGGGCTTAGATTCTTTGCAAACAAAATGACAAAGCTTTTTTTGTGAAGTTAGAGCTACTGCACCTGCTATTATTCGCACTGTCCACTGCCTGGGCAGTTTCAAGAAAATATTTCAAGGTTTTGTTAGACCCTCTTGAAAAAAAAAGGTTCAGTATCCCATATAGTAATACCTTTCCAGCAAAGAACTGGACTTCTGTAGTTAGTCAGGGGGTGTTCCTATAAAACAGCTGTTAAAACGGCATACAGCTACTAGAGTTTATTTTAGTGGATAACACAATTTCATGTTTGTTTGTTTTTTCCGAAGAGTAATCCTTATAAATTATGAGAAATTACTAAAATGAACAGAAACTCAGAGGAGGAAATGCTATGCTTTCTACAGATTAGATGGAGCGCAGAGATTTGCAAGCCTCTCAGCTGTTTACCTCTGAAATATGAAACATAGACACCAGAAATGGGTGAACAACATGTGGGGCACTTACCTTCAGAATGTGGGTGGGACACATGGGGACACACCACCAAACAGAGATACAGACTCAGAACACCATGGAAATGAGTGCACTTATTAAGTTTATTTTCAATATGCTGCTATACAATGTTTATTTTCTTTTCTTTTTTTTTTATTAAACCAGTTTTATTAGTTTGACAATAGGCAACACAAGACCAGTGATACTACAAATGTCAGTTGTCAGAACAATTAACTACAGGGATCAGACTCCCAAGTCAAACTCCCCCTTCCCCCCCCCTCCCAAGACTACACACATAATTAATTCTCGGTTCACCGGTCCTGAGGTGAGCTCAGACATCAAGGCTTCCAGGCTGTCAGGAGTGCCTCAAGAGTGCCCCAGAGTGATGCATAAGCCTTGGCCCTGCCTTGCATGTAGGCTATATGCCTTTCCAACTGTAGGGCCAGAGTGCTCTCCCTGTACCACTCCATCAAAGTGGGAGACTTGTCGCTAGCCCAGTGCCTCAAGATTATCAATTTGGCTGTTGCAGAAATAAGTGACATATGAGCCCTCTTAACTTTGGTAGTACCAGCTGGAAAGAGACTAATTAGACACACTTCAAGGGTAAACAGGGTTTCTAAGCCAAGGATAGGGTCTAAGATGTTATTAATAGACTGCCAAAAAGCCTGCATATGGGGGTATAGCCAGATCATGTGGTACAAGGTACCGTTGCCACTTTTGCATTTGCCATAAAGTGGCGTAGTCACTGTCCCATATTTACATAACTGAGTAGGGGTTAGGTACATATTATGCATAATATTAAAATGTACCAGTCTCAGCCTATCTTGTTTTATAAATCTGTACATTGACAACCAGAGTCTCTTCCAGAGATTAGGCTCCTCCGGGATTCCAAGCTCCCTTGTCCAGTAATAACAAATCCCTAATGGTAGTCTGAGATCCCACTCCTGAAGAGTTTTATACAAGTTTGAAACTGAACGTGGCTGGGAAGCTATTTGTAAGAGCGTGGCTAGATCTCTTTCACCAGGGTCTAACGGTACGGCCCAGGAGAAAAAGGAGGTTAGGGCATTACTAACTTGCAAGAACTTGAACATTTTCTTACGCGTAACGCCTAAGGACTTCTGCAGATGATCAAAGGGGAGCGGCTTCCCTTTCGACCAAAAGTCTGAGACCCTGGAGTGATTTAGCTGAGGCCAGAAGGTAAGGGATGATGTTGCACCCCCGACCTTAAAATGTGGATTATCGACAATGGGCTGATTAGTCGAGTGATACCACCTTATTGCAAGGTATTTTTGTATCTGATGGGAGGCTTTTAACGACCATCCCATAGGATTACTTCTAAGGGGCTTAGGGATAGCCGATGGGGAAACATATAGAAGAGCCCACAATGAGCATTTAACCCACGCTGCCAAGTACTGTTCTATATCTAACCACAATGGTAGATATTCTAAGTGTCCACTCCCCCTACTCCAGTAGGCCAATTTGTTTATATGCTGTGCAACATAACATAGAAAAAAGGAAGGGGCCGCCAGGCCTTCTCTTAATTTCGGGGCTGTCAATTTGAGGTAAGACCTACGGGCCCTTTTCTTGTTCCATACAAAAAGACTAACTGTACTTTGTAATTTGGAGAACCACCCTTTCGATAGATATACACCCAGCATACCAAGAGGTTATAATATCCTTGGTAATACTTTCATTTTAATTATGCTTAACCTACCCCAAAGAGAGAAGGGGAGCAACCGCCACCTCTACATGTCCCCCATTATCGTTTTAACTAAATTACCCAGATTATCTTTTATTATGGAGTTCAGATCTTTGCAAACATTAATTCCAAGATATGTGAGTGACTTTGTTTCCCAAGAAAGGCCAAGGGGTTGCAGTTCGGCTTTATTAACCCTACTATTTAAAGGAAGGATCTTTGTTTTGGCCCAATTTAATTTATAGTAGGAGATTTTAGAAAAGGTCTAAATCTCTGCCAGGATAGCTGGGATTGAGACATCTGGATCCTCGATGTGCAGTAGGATATCATCTGCATACACCGAATAGGCATATCTGGCATTTCCCATTTGAATTCCTTTTATAACAGCATTATCTGCCATTCTGCGTAATAGTGGCTCTAAATACAAGTTAAAGAGTAGGGGAGAAAAGGGGCATCCTTGCCTTGTACCCCGAGCCAACTTAAATGGTGGGGATAATACCCCATTGCACTTGACCCTGGCTGAGGGGAGTGAGTAAAGAATTTGTACCCATCTCTGAAATTCTTTAGGCAGCCCAAAAGAGGATAGGGTAGCAAATAGGAAATCCCAGGATACCCTATCAAACGCCTTCTTGGCGTCTAATGATACCAGCACCATTGGCGCGTCAGAATCTCTAGCAGTTGTAATGAGATGTAGCAATTTCCTTGTGTGATCTTGGGATGATCTCCCCATCATAAATCCCACTTGTTCACGACTGATAAGATTACCGATAACTTTGGAAAGCCTATTTGCAAGAGCTTTGGCCAGAATTTTAACATTCGTATTTAATAGGGAGATGGGGCGGTAACTGTCAACATTAAGAGGATCTTTCCCTTGTTTAAGAATTAGAGAAATCATGGCTTCTTGGAAACTGGGGTCTGAAAACCCATTGTCATACCAATACATGAATACCTCCTTTAAAATAGGGGTTATTACCAAATGGCAGGCTTTATAAAAGTTACTAGGCAACCCGTCTGGCCTGGGGGATTTATCTAGAGGCATCTGCTGAACGGCTTGCTGTATTTCAATGGCAGTTATTGGGGCACTCAGAGAGGCTGCCTCTATGTCTGTGATCTTAGGCAAGTTCACTGAGTTAAGATAGGAACTAATGTCATCATCAGTAGGCCGTACGGCTGAGTCCACTGCGTATAGTTCTTGGAAGTAGGATCCGAAGGCTTTCGCCATTTCCAGTGGATCAGTAAAGACTTGTCCATCCCACCCCATGTAAATTCCTGTGATGAATTGTGATGAATCTAATTGACGAATGTGCATGGCAAGCAACTTACTCGTCCTCTCCCATTTCTAGATATTTAAGTCTGGTCCTCAAGAGGGCCAATTCAGCTCTTTGAGATACCAGGCTTGCATATTGGGCCTGTAGCTGGTAAAGTCTGGCCCAGCTCTCCGCCGAGGAGGTGCGAGATAGGCTATATTCTAAATTCTTAATGGATACTAACAGAGAATCCAATTGAGCCCTTTGCATCTGAGTCCTCTTGGAGGCCATCTTTATCAATTCTCCCCTTAGGGAACATTTTAAAGCTGCCCAAATTAAGTCATATTTAGCCACCGAGCCCTGATTACTATTAAGGAATAAAGTAATAAAATCCACTATGTGCCTCAGAGAAGCTTCATCTTTCAGTATCTGAGTATTTAGTCTCCACTGGGGAGACCGTTTACTCCCCACCCCTAACCAGAATTCCAGGCTGACCGGAGCGTGGTCGAACAGAACTCTGGCTGATATATCTGTTTGCTGGAAGCTGAAGAACGTTCACCCTCACACAAATTCAAAAATGGCTGGCTGCAGCACTGTCAGGCAAGATAGAAGCCGTGACAGAATCATCAACTTCACGCAAATATAACTGCCCTCAATTACGGCTGCAATTCAATGCAATTGCAACTAATAGCAACTGCATTAAATTGCAGCCAATGATTCCGATGGCCGACGGTGGCTCCAAGGTCTACTTCTGAGTGCATGTCTAATTCTCCCCTCCACTTCACCTTCGGAGGCCAAGGATGGTACTGGCTGTGACTAAGTCTCTGACTCTCCTCCCTGCTCAGACTCCTGTGTATAGACTGAAAGAATTTCAAATTTGTTGCTGACTGCAGTACTTTGTTCTGGTGAAGAAGCTTTTGCTATTTTAGACTTTGGACTTCTTCGCCTCATAGATCTTTTTTTTGTAACTGTCACCATGTCTGGTGGTGGCATAGTTTTCCTTTCCTCTGTAGCTAGCCTAGTGGGGGTAGGATCAGTTTTGTCACTATCCTGCACTCTAGCTATGGTTTGTGATGTGAGCTTTTTATTCCTTGGCTCTGTGGTGTTGTCTGTCCTTTCAATCATTGTGGTAGTAATGGCTTCCTGGCTTTGATTTTGTTTTGGGCCTGTGTGAGTTGTAGTTCATTCTACCGCTGACTGAGCCTGAGCTTCTTTTCCTTATTTGTATGTGCTGCCATATTCTTCTTTTGTGCTTCTGATAAGATATTATCTTGATCAAGGTGGTCAAATCTAGTATGTGTGGCACATGGGCAAGCTCGGTATGCATGGCCTAGTTCTTCACATAGGTTACATTTAACTTCTTCCTGACATTCTGAACTAGAGTTTCCTAAGGAGAGGCATAGGTAACATTTTACACAGTCACATACTTGGCTTAGATGTGTAAAACAGCCACATTTAAAGCAAGTTCTAGGTCGACCTGCATAGAAACAATTTCCCCTTTCCCTACCTAAATACAAACTGTTGGGGAGATGGACTGGACCTTTGTTCATATTTCTGAGTCTCACCCTATATTTCCAACCACCCGTCCAAATGTGTTCATCATCAAATATGGGTTTGAAGACCCTATCCCTTGACACTTTTGTTGTAGCCAGAATGTAATATCATGCACTGCTATTGTTTCATTTCAAAATAAAATTGTGACTTTTTCAAAGCAGGCTTTGTTAAAGGTATAGCCTGAAATGGAAGCCATAATTCTGTATATCTCTTTTTCTCATATTATGCCCAAAATCTATCTAAATTCTGTGGGGTTTTAAAACTCACATCGAAGAGACTGTCTCCAGATATGTGTATGAGGGCATACATTTTGTTGGAGAAAACCCCCAGTGACTCTTTAATTAAGCATTTTCCTATATAAATCCTGTCTGGATGCAGTTCTAAACCTCCTACATACTGCAATCTAACTGCATTACGTCTCTGTGTTGGTGAAGGTTGCTGTGAAAAAAAGTATTTTTCCTGAAGTTTTCCCAATTCAATTTGGCTTTCTCATGAGAGTTCTCGTCTTGTTCTTGTGGTGTATTTTCTATGTCCATTTGGTCACTCTGGGTTCGTCAAGTAATATTTTGTTCCTCATTTCCTGAATCACTACTTGAAACTACTGGGATTTTTGGTAAATTCTGTGGTACTGGATGCAAATGTTGTACATCATCAGTTCCCAAGTCTAAATCAGAATCCATTATGAAATTTGTAATGTGCAAGTTCCCTTGAAGTCCTGTGTGGCTCTAGGCACTCAGTTTTATTACCAATGTCACTGCCAGTTGCTACTGAATGCACATTCTTCAGAATGTTTTCTTCTGACAAAGTGGTATCTCTTGTAACCATGTCTTTCATTTTGTCAGTCTGTTTTGAATCTTTGATGTTTTTAGCATTTAACTCAATTTTTAGTAAGTGCCTTGGCTTCACATTAGGGCATATTTGCTCACATAGTTTTTGATCCAAAATAATGCTAGTTTCCACTTTCTGTAGTGTTACATACCCTTCTGTGAATAGTTCCTCCTGTTCTTGTTGTGGAACATCTATATCCAAAAGTCCTTCTTGGTTGATATCCAACTGATGTTCAGTAACCTTCATCTCTGTATTATCAATACTGTCTCTGAATTCTTGTTGAATCATGGCTAATTCAGTAACTTCCAAACTGCTTTAAGGCCTCTCCTGTGGCTCTTCTCCTTCTAGAACTGTTGCCTCCTCCATGTCCACATCAGCATTTCCTCCTCCTCTTCCTCCTCCTGTGTCCAGCTGCAAACTGAGTCCCTCCATCCCATCTACAGGAAGTGACAGCACCCCCTTCAGGCAGAGTTGGGGAATTTCCCCAGTGACCAGGCCAAATTTTCCCCCATTCACTTAAATACCACAAATAGCTCAATCTGGTTCAAAGTCAGTTGGCATTCATCTGCATCCCCCTCCATGAAAAAAGGCATAATTTGTCTAGTGCACTTATCCGGTCAACAAAAACTAAATAAAATAAAATAAAATAAATAATAGGAAAATGCGCAGACTACGTGGGCCTTGAGGTCCTTTACTGCCATCGCTTTCCTAGGTTTCTATGTTCCTAATTTTCATTTCTGTTAATATGAAGCACTTTCACTTTCCTTGCTGCACTTTAGTGTGACCAAGCAGTCTCAATGCTGGTGTAACAAATTTCTTTTTTCTCAAACTGTCAGACACTGTCTCTTTGCAACACCCATTCCAATCTATCTACTGCTAGCTTTTCTTACTCTATCTAACACCACCAGGAAGTGGTGGGCTAACCTCCACACTTTTAACTAGGCTCTACATTCTACACGACTAACTACTAAACTGCATTTTACTGCTAGGCTAAGATTAACACTGCCCGTACATTCTACGCTGGACTGGACTTGTTCCCCCCTCAGAAATGTCTGGCAACTACTCACATGTTTATAAAATAAGTACAGCAAATTCTATCTAAGTCTAACTTACTTCTGCACTCCTGGCATACTAAACTACTTAACAGTGGAAAAGGGGGCACATTTTTACCCTTCTGTTGTCCTTTTCAAAATACACTGGTGCACATCATGTCTCAGGACAGTAGTCTCTATTAATTAAGGCCAAAACAATCCTATGTGCAGCACCAGTGGGCAAGTCTTCTTAATTACCAGGGGGTCCCCACTTAACAGTTCTAACATGCTATAGGACTAAAGTATAAAACATTCCTATCCTATTTATTTCGCTAAGGTTTTCTCTTTAGCAAAACATTTACTTTAGATGATACATAAGCAGAAAAAAAATTACAATGGTTGACTTTTAACCATAAAACTTTTTTGTTTTTAAACTGAAACCCAGCTCTATTAGGCTTCTGTCCATACTAAATACAAGTGTTTGTTTTGCTTTTCAAAATAAAATTAAGTAGTCTCACCAAATAGTTGAAGTCCATTAAAGCACAGTCTCCATGCAGTGAGGCATTGGTCTTTGTAGAGGTTCTCTTTCTCTGGGGGGTCCTGTACTTGGCAGTTGTGTCCTCCGATGTAAAACAAAAACAATGATCAGGTTTGGTGCACTCTACTCCTCGTCTATCATTGCTAACCACAAAGTATTTTATGAGGTGTCAATTCTGTCCTGCACCAAAGCAAGTGTCTTGAACAGAGTCAGTCCTTCCCAGGCCAAGGAGGTCCACATGGATCTTGCCTCAGAAGTCACCTTGTTTTGGTCATAGGCAGAATCCTGGAGGTCAACTTTATGTCTGAGGTGTATCTTTTCCACAGTTCCTTGGAAAATCCAGTCAGACCTTCTACATTCAATTATGTCCTAGGTTCTCTCATTCACATAGGGATTGTTTGATCCAGGGCACTCCACTTTAAGCTATCTCCTTACCCATCTAGCTGCCTGGCTTCAATTAGGTAAGGTCCTGACTGCTGTGCCATGGGGCCACTCCTCTGGGCGTTCAAAGTCCATCCCTATAATTAAGCACTATGAGGTCCAAGTTATGCCTGCATCCATGTCTACCAAGTGTCTTTTGCAGATTTCTGGGAGCAGGGGGGTGGTTTCTATTATTCTGAGGATAGGCATAGCATAGGGCTTTGGAATGTCTCTCTTTATTACCAAATCATCGAACATCCTGGTTATGCCCTCCATTGGCTAATCATAAATAGAAATGACTTCAGTAGCATCAACAGCACTCTCTTCCTCACATCCATTGTCCCTTTCTACTTTCTCTGTTATGACCTCTGGGTCATCAGCACCTGGAACTTTTTCCTGTGCCTTGGAAAGTGGGGATCATAGATTTAAAGATTTGACCTCTTCCAATTTCTTTGGCAGATTTTTGGTACTCACCATGGGTTCCTGGATGAACTACGATTTTGGTGATGTCTTGCTTTTGTCCTGCACACCTCACACCACAGCCTTGGGGGAACCTGGCTGCTCAGCTATGTCCCTCACATACCCTGCAGCAGTACACTTTTTTAATTTGAGGTCCACCCTCAGCCCCTCCTTCTGCCATGGGGATGTTCTGGGGCACTCAGCAGCAGTACAGGGCAGGGCAGATGACTGGGCTCTGGTACCACCTCTGGCTTTACTTCAGTTTCACTGACCATGACCTCCTCCTCCCACTCTCTGATGGCTCCACCATGGTGGCAACACTAGCTGCAGGAGAGACATTTCTGGCTAATTGTGGCCACTGCCATGGTGCAGTAGTTGTTGGTACAGAGGTCACATAGCTTCCTTCCTGTGTAGGCATATTAGAAGGTCCACTCACCCGAGGAATATTCCCACAAGCACAAGAAATATGGACAGGCTGTCTTATCACCCCACTCCTACATTGCCCACAGTGAATGCATGACTTGCCCAAGCCACTCCTTTTGACCATACTTCACAACCAGTTTACTAGTCCCTCTGGCACACTGATGACCCAACCTCCAAATCCCAGTGCATAAGCCATTTTTTCTTTCTCCCAATGTACAGTGTCTAAAATTACTCCAAATTAAATTTTTTAGAGATTAGCCTCCAAAAATGCCCTCACAACCATAGAAGTTGGTTTAAACTTTTTTCTCTTTCCTTTTCTCTTAGCAGTAAATCTCAGTAAAAGGCTTCACCATGGGGTGTGAACACAAACAATTTTCTCTCAGCGGCAACACTCCTTACTCCACAAAGGTTTTCAGCAGTCTGCTGCAAGACCACCTGACCTCTCCTTTTCTAGTGCTGCATCTCATTAGTCCCAACCACCAATCAGATCAGTCTCTACTAATACAATCATCATGTTTTTTTCTGCATGGGGGCAGGTGCTATTTTGTCTCTGCATGATGCATTTTGTTTTCTAACTAAAACTTAAACTTCCAAACAGGTTGCTGCCCACCAACATTCCATTGCTTCAAAATGCCTTCTAGTCATGCCAGTTAGGTGATTTGTACCTCATCTTTTAGATCCTGGATGAGCCCCCATTCTTGTAATCTTTGGCCCCTGCTCCTTATTTCAGCCTGAATAATCTTTCTTTTTTCAAGTCATTTGGATTTTCCACTTGCTGTTGCTCTGGTGAGTTTGGGGTATTACATTCAGGCATGCAACAGGCAACTATTCTCAGTCCCATGTGATGATCAATTTCTGAGACAGTTACCCCCTTCCTTCACTGTCTAGGGGTTTGATGGAGCAATGCCTCTGAGAAAGGGGAAGAGCTCCAACCCAACTGAGCAGCATAAAATAAAGCAGGGTAAACACACAATACCTTATTTTTCTTTGTAGATTGGGATTCCACTGGTGACAGCTGGATTTCCATCAAGGTGCAGGCTGGATGGCAATCTTCCTCCCCTCAGGACTAGTGGCACTAGGTCACTTATAATGTCTGGAAAACAGTTTGGTTAGGCAAGACACATCATAGCCTTGCAGGACCTCAAAAGATTTGGCCCAAACAGGAATCAGATGCAATCAGGCATTTTTATCTTGTCACAAAAGCTCAAGCTGAACAACAGACTCCATGGAGGGCTGCACATAATTAATTGTTAAAGTTCAACACTTTTTATACAGCTGAGAGCCATGACACAGTCATTTAGGGGACTGGCGTTTTGAACCTGGATTCTCCACAACACATCTCTTGCAGGTTGAGCCATAAGGGGGCTCCAAATTTCTTTAGGACACTTGCAGTGTCCTAAAGCCAGTTACTGCTTCTCTTTTCCATGCCAGTGGAAGCAGGGTGCACTCTCACTTTGAACCTTGTGACTCCTTCCTCAAATGGGAGGGTTCTCTTCCCAAGAACACAGTCCTTTCCACTGGGTGCAGGATGCTGGATGCTCCTCGGGCAGGGTTCACACAGAACAGCTGCAACCCATGAGCTACCTCCTCAGGAATTCTCCACAGCAGCCTACAACTTAACTGTAGGTGGACAGTCAAGGGCAGGGGGTCACACTGTCACAGCAGCCCCTCTAAAGTGTCACTGCCACCACAAACCTCGGTCTCTATTGTGGCAGCCACATCATGGTTGCTCAGACTCAACAGAGCCAATGGGCTCCAGACGAGCTTCTCTCTTTCTCTCTGTCTTTTGGCTGTTGGGCTTCCTCCCTTTCCCCATGGATGGCATGTGGGAATAATGCTGGGGGACAGGGGGTAATGTCCCCACCCCAGACCTGTGCCTACCGGCCCAGATTGGAGGCCCTGCCCTCAGGCCTTGAAGCTGACACCAGATGCTTCTACTTCTCAATGACTCTCCTCAAACTCTCTCTCTCTCTCTCTCTCTCGCTCTCTAATAGATTCTTCCCACACCAGTTGGCACTTGAAATCATCCACATGCTTATCAAGCTGTGCTCCTGGCAGACCTGGCAGCGTGAACGCTGCTCCCAGTGCCAACAGGGCATCATTATCTAGTACTCCCTAATTTGGCATGGGGGTTACACTGGTAAATGAAGTGGTGGCAGACATTTAAATTATGGCAGTCTGTGCTAAAATTGCTTGAAAACTGAGTATTTCATACTAATGTTTATATATTAAGTATGTTGGAAAGAAGCTGCCATCTGTAGACAGACAAGATCAAGTGTGTCACCAGCTTTAGAAATGTAGATGCAAGAGGGATCATGTGTTGCCATAACAACAGTCACACGGGCTTGTTCTTACATTTCTGAGGCCACCTATTCGGTTGCTCTTGAGTCTTGAGTCTGTACAGTTGGCATCTTCTTTTTAACATAACAAAGAAACTGTAGCATAAAAGACTCGGCAGGATTCACGAATGTCGGGAAATGTCCCGCAGTGCTGGGAACAACTCGGCGCTAGTGCAGCTGCGGGTATTCATTAATTCTGCACCATGCTCTTTATGAAACAAACATTGTTGGATTTTTGACTATGTTACTATCAGTGTCTATAACTTTGAGCGCTGCTCTATGAAATCAACAGTTCATGAGACAAATAATCTACACCTTAAGCACTAACATGGTCAAAATTGCAAAATTACTGATTCCATAAACAGATCTGTACTAAATGTTGTCATTAAAAGAAAATCATGCAAAACATAATCTGCACCTCCAGATTTATTCAGGTACACCAAACTATGGATCACTTGGAGGAATGACTATGACATTTGAAACTAAGAACATTACAAACAGCTGCAGAAAGGGCAGTTTTCCTGCCCTCTTTAAATATTATTTATAGTGGCTTGCAGACCTACAAAACACAAGAAGAGACTCTACTCCTGAGTAGATTACAAATGTGTGTTAATTTACAGGTTGAACCTGCCACCAAAATGTATCAATCTAAGCTGTATATGTAGGGACCCAAGGCATTCTACTACCCTGTTTGTGGCTACACCAACAGGTTAATGTAATGTCTCAGATCCCCATGCATGCAGCTCAGAATGTTCAGAGCATAGCCTGGAGAAATACTGACTTTTTATGAAACAGGAGATGGGATCCAGGTCAACAGCCTGCAGGACCATATAAGACAAAAGCATCTCAAGCAAAAGTGATTATAAGCAAACATATTAAAGGGTGATAAAGAGGAATTATCCTTGAAACTTTGGTATCTGATGGAATTTTTTAGGTGGCAAGTTGAACTAATAAATTAACACATATTAGTAGTTTACTCAGGTACTGAGTCTCTTCTTGGGTTTTATAAAATAGTTCTGATTTTGCTTTGCTACTAGACACTCCTCCACTTTGAATAAATTATATGCCCATTGATTAAGACAGGCATATCCAGGAGTCAATCCATATTTTGTATTGGTAAAGTAGCTAGCAGAAAATTAAAACTATATTTTGTGAAGTGTATGCAAGTAACTTGTTAAGCAAGGCTGTTTAAGATCTATATTTGCTGCTACAGCCATAGATATATTCAAGTAGTTCCAGTATTTTGCAATATATCTAATATGATTCTTTGTGGTGCACCATAGTGATATTGCTGTAGACAATGAATTTTTCCAGAGATATCAGAAATTTCAGGAAATATCTGACCATGTTTCTGACTGCAAATGTAGTTTATATGCACTGTATGACTGCGATGATTTGACAGTAGTCTGATATATAGTTTTCATCACTCATAGATAAAGCTGTATTTGTTCAACTTTAAAAACACTGTACTTGATAGCTATTATTCAGCGTATACATCTATTTGATTAAATGTCCACTCTGTTTCATTATTTATTTACTAACTGTAGGATGTGTTTCTACAGTCCAAGTTAGAAAGTGACAATTCAAATTATCTGCATTATTTAGTCAAATAGTGTTAAGGCATTTAGGTGGGTTTTAGATAGGTGTTTGATCATACCAGAAATGGATAAAGCAATAGAATATTTCTCTACATTTTTTCATGAAATTTGCAACCTATGAGCCCCCAGAAAAAAAATGCTGCATTGACAGCAATGTCATTTACCATGGACTGATGAAAACTTACATACCTTACTTAAGGTAATAAAATGACTATGGCAGAAAGCAAGTAAATTAAAATGTGCTGGGTGCTGGAATAAATTCAAGAAAATATGTACACAGCGTGGTTAGAAATTGAATTTGGCCAAGACAATGTGTTTGTTTGTCCACAGAAAAAAAAGCAGAATATTGGCAGATTACTATGGATCTGAAAAAAAAAAACTGTTAAACAGCAATTTAATTTAGCATTTTTTGGAATAGCCATAGATTATCCAAATATAGTGGCAAAGGAATTAAATAGCTATTTTTCTGAAATACTAGTTGTAGACTTTATGTCAGAAGATATTTTGAATGATTTGGTAGGAGGATACTTTAAGAGGGAATGGAGATATTTTATTTATTTATTTTATTTAGCTTTTGTTGGCCGGGTAAGTGCACTAGACAAATCCTGCCTATTTTCAGGCACGACCCGGGGGAGGGGGATACAGATGAATGCCAACTGACCTTGAACCACATTAAGCTGTTGGTGGTATTTTTAGTGAATGAGGGAAATTTGGCCAGGACACTGGGGAAATTCCCCTACTCTTTTCGATAAGTGCCATGGGATCTTTAACATCCACCTGATCTACCACCAATCCAGGCAGATGGGACCTCAGTTTTAACATCTCATCCAAAAGACGGCACCTCAGAAATGCATCACTCCTCTCATGCTGCATTACAGTGTCAGTACGGGGATATTAACCCAAGTGCCAGATGTGGGAACTGAACCCACAGCCCTCTGATCTCCTGGCCTCAGAGGCGAGTGTGTTACCTACTGAGCCACTGACACTGTGGAAGATAGGAAAAGTAAACTGGAGGAAGAGAGGAAATTTAGATTTATGTTATTGTCAGATAAGAAAATGCAAAGAGCTATACAAATTAAAAGTGAGGGAGCTAGAGGCTGCATCAAATTGACTCTAAATGTGTAAAGATCTGTGTTTGGGAAATTGCTCCAACTGTAATATGTTTGTTTAATTAGAGTCTAAGGAAGGGCAATTTCCCCAAAATCTTAAAACTCAGCAAAGTCATTCCAATACATAATGATAGTGGTACTCTTACCCCTTCAAGTAATCAGCTAATTGCTCTCCTGTCTCTATTGTCAAACACTCTTTAGAAAATGGCCCATGGTCATCTGTATGATATCCTGGATGCCACAAAGAATGAGTATACAATTTCAACCCGGTTTCTGCCCTGGACAATCAACTGATACATAGTAGCTTTACTGCTTTTCAAAAATTTGATAACTACAGGTTTGGATAATAGGAAACTTACTAGAGTTGTTTATGTACATTTGAAGAAAGCGTTCAACCTGGTGAACCATTGCATTCTGCTGGATAGGTCAGCAGGGGTCAGAATGTATTCTAAATCAGTGGAGTGGTTCAGGATCTATTTAATGGGAAGTAAATAGAGGTATGAGTGTCCAAGTATTTGTTCGACTCCAGGGTCCTCTGTATGGGAGTGCAAAAAGGATCTATACTGGGCCTCTTTTTATTTCTAATTTATACTAATGGTCTTCCCCAGGTTCTACACCACTCTGTGATCAGAATGTATTCCGATGACACCATATTAGCAACAAGGGGAAACACCATAGACATGCTTGAACAGAAATTAGAAGCTGACTTTAAAATGGCCAAGGAGTAGTTCACCAGGCCGAAACCATCTTGGTTCAAAGAAGACATAGTGCAAGAGTTTCAGGAGAGTGGATAAAAAATGAATTGAGGTTTGTATAAAAGATCTTGAAGGCTCAAAATGTGTCCAGGTTCAATAGTACAAATATTTGGCTGTGGTGTTTGATGATCATCTCACATTCATGAGTCATATTCAAAATATTCGTCTTAAAACAACAAATATACTTGGAAATATGAGACGTGTCTCAGGGTGTCTCACAAAAGAAGCAAGCCTCAAAATTGCTAATATTCTCTTGCTGCAAGTTATGGAATATGGGAGTGGTGCTTATATAACAGCACACAAAAAGGATTTGAAGAAAGTGAATAGAGTATATAGTAAACCGGCATGCTTTATTTTTAAAGCTAAATATCATATCCATCACTGTGCTCTACATGCTCAACTAAGATGGAATACCCTGTGAAACAGATGTGCCATGAAATGGTTAAACATGGTTTTTAAAACGGTGAAAAGTGAAGATGACCACCTACTGTACTGTTCCATTGTTTGGCCATGGAAAACAAAGATAACAGAACACACATTACACGAATTCAAACACCAAGTGGCTGAAAGTACCCAGATATAGTACAAGGTTTGGGGAAATTGTGATTTGTAGCAATGCTGCTACATTCTGGAACAGGCCGTGTTGCCACTAGATTGGTGCCGACATTCAGCATGTTCCAAAAAAGTCTATTAGACAAATATATTTTAAAATGTTAATGTTAACAGAATTTGAATGTTAAATACTGATGTAGATTTTTAAGGGAAGACATTGATTTTTATATAGTTATGTTTGTAATGTATTGTTGTAACAGTGTAAGAAACATGATTCATTTGAAAATAGGCTTAGGCCAAAACATGCAATTTCTGCATAGAAATGCATTTAATTTGCTTTATTTCCAAAATAAACAGCATATAGGAAAACTAGGAAGTGTTGCCTGTCAGTAGACACACCAGCCAATTAAGGCCCAGAAATAACAGGAACATTTCCTGCTCCATTTATCACAACACCGTAAAAGCCTCCATCCACAAGTATCTAAGGAGTTTGGTGAGCCAGACAGTCTCCCCTGCCACATGCCACCTTTTCCATCCTTATGGCAGCATCTGAAAGTGTTGCTAATCACCTACATTCTCAGGCAATTGAGACCCATAATCACAGGAAAATGCAGGACCCCTAGTGCTTTAAGTCTTCCTACTCCTAGCAGTCCACAGCATATCTTTCCTCTAGTGGATAGGTACATAGAAACATAGAATTTGACGGCAGATAAGGACCGCTTAGCCCACCCAGTCTGCCCATTTCCCTACCTAATGGATAAGCTACAGATCCTAGTTAACCAGCAGACTACTTCTTCCTACCCCCAACCCCTAGAATTGCCTTATGACTGTCCCATGCATGCTTTAATTCCACCACTGTTTTTGACTCCACAACCTCCTCTGGAAGGCCGTTCCATGCATCTACAACCCTCTCTGTGAAAAAATACTTCCTTAAATTACCTCTGAGCCACCCCCCATCTTCAAATTGTGCCCCCTTGTTCTTGCACACCTCTTTTTTTGAAAGATGCTACCCTTTTGGACTTTGTTGATTCTCTTGAGGTACTTGAAAGTTTCTATCATGTCCCCCTCTCCCTCCTTTCCTCGAGGCCATACATATTAAGCTGCTTAAGTCTCTCTTCATATGTCTTCCAGTGCAGACCCTGCACCATTTTAGTTGCCCTCCTCTGGAAGCTTCCATCCTGTCTATGTCTTTGCGGAGATTGGGTCTCCAGAACTGCACGCAGTACTCCAGATGGGGTCTCACCAGCTGTCTGTACAGAGGGATAATAACTTCCTGTTTTCTACTGGTGATGCCTCTCCCTATGCATCCCAGTATCCCCCAGCCCTCCTTGCTGCCCTCTCACATTGCTTGCCCACCTTTAGGTCATCTGATATGACTACCCCAGGTCCCTTTCCATTTTTGTTGTTGTTAGTATCTCACCCCCATTGTGTACTCTTCCCCTGGGTTTTTTTTTCCAGGTGCATTACCTTGCACTTCTTAGCATTGAATCTAAGCTGCCATACATTTGACCATTCCTCTAACCTTGCCAAGTCCCTTCTCATCCTTTCCACCCCACCTTGTGCAACAACTCTGTTGCAGATCTTTATGTCATCTGCAAAGAGACATACTTTTCCTTCAGTCCCTCTGCAATGTCGCTTATAAAGACATTGAAGAGGACCAGTCTAATACTAGACCCTGCGGTACCCACTAGTAACCCCTTTCTTCCAGGTGAACTCCATTTACTATTACTCTCTGTGTCCTATTCTCCAGCCAATTGTTTACCCAGGCTGTCATCTTGGGACCCACTCCCAGGCTGGTTAACTTGTATATTAATCTTTTGTGTGGGACTGTGTCAAATGCCTTGCTAAAGTCTAGGTAGGCCATGTCCACAGCCCCTCCCTGATCTACTACTTTGGTCACCCAGTCAAAGAAATCTTTCAGATTTGTCTGGTATGACCTTCCTGCTGTGAATCCATGCTGCCTTGGGTCCTGTGCCCCTCTGGCCTCTAGATACTTGACAATTCTTTCCTTCAGAAGTGATTCCATCATTTTCCCTATCACTTAGGTTAAACTAACAGGTCTGTAGTTTCCTGCTTCTGCCTTGCTCCCACTTTTGTGAAGGGGAATCACATCTGCCCTCCTCCAGTCCTCGGGTACCACCCCATCCTCCCATGACTTGTTAAAAAGGGTAGCCAGTGGTGTCACTAGTTCTAGCCTTAGTTCTTTTAGAATTCTGGGATGAATCCCATCAGGCCCCATTGCTTTGTTCACCTTTCAGTTTTAAGAGTTCTTTCAGAACCCTTTCTTCTGTAAATGGGCTGGTATCAACTTCTGTATCCAGAGTGTTTCTACTGTTTGTTTTAGGTACCTCCTCCTCTTCATTTGTAAATACTGAGCAAAATATTTGTTTAGTATCTCTGCCTTTTCACAGTCACCCTCTGCCCACCCCCTCCCCTTTATTAAGCCTCACTATCCCTCCCTTGGTCTTCCTTCGCTCCCTGATGTACCTAGAAAAGGTTTTATCTCCCTTCTTAACTGAGTTGGCTAACACTACAGAAGGGCATTATAAGTGGGCACATCAACTTGGAGTCGTCATTTCCCATGGGATCTTGGCCTTAAGGTGTGTCCCCTTTGCTCTCCCTATGCTGTTGGACTGCTGTTTTGTGGAACCTTATTTAAGCCTGCATATTTACCTTGTTTCTGCCTCTGCTTGCTAAACAATCACACCAGACAATCTTTTTTTTCTGTTTTGTGAATTGAAAGATCCACTACAAAGTTGTGGCTTACCTCTAATTTCTGTTTGTCAACTATCACACCGTTTTAGTACCTTTCTGTTCTACTAACCCTGTTTGCTTACTAACCTGTTACTACCATACTAGAAGGGTATTGTTACCCAAGGGGTGTTTATTTCTTTCTTTCTACTTAATGATGCAATAGTTACAGTACATGGTCCATTTATTTATAGTAATCTGATTGTTTGCCCCTGCCAACCACTGCAATACTTGCTGTTCTTTATGCTCATGGATGTGCAGTCCCATTTGTGTTTGTTGCTACATTATGCAAGTTTATTTTCCCAACTCATGCTAATTTATAAGTTAGTATTATACATTTTTTTCAGATGCTCAACTCCCCTGCTAACAGAAACTGCTCTGATGTACTTTGCCCCCAACTCACCTACTGTTTCAGGCATTTTGTGTTTCTCATTCTTCTTGTCCCCCATTTGCAATACCTGAGAGTTTTCAGTCTGACTCCTGAGAGGCATTCTTCCTAAGCTTTACAAACATGTGCTGTGTGTCCAGTTATTCCTTCCTGACATCCTACCATTACTGAATGCAAGCTTTTTTCCAGGACCAGTGATGCTGATGTTAGCATCCCTGAATATGATATCCACATAACATATGTAATATTGATACTAATAAGCAATGCTTTAAAGCAGGGAAAGCAATGTAAAAAGTTGTACTAACAGCTAACAAACTGATATGAGGTATAAGGAAATCATTTGTTAATAGAAACTAACATTGCATTTTATCCTCTACAGAACATACATTGGATCATACTTGGACAACTGTAAGCTGTTTTAGAGTCCAATCGAAGGAACAATATGGATTTGTTAGACAGGATTCAGCCTGAAGCTACTAAGCTTATTTCCAGATTGAGGAATAAATCATATGAGGGAATGACTGATAATATGGGTGTTTTAATTAAGCAATAAGGCATGACAAGGGATGCATAATGGTGTGATATGGCCCTCCTTGGGTGTGTTGAAGCACAAGACAAAACAGAGTGTTTCCACCACCTGAGAAGGGCCATTAGTCCACCAAAATACACCCCCTGGAGTGCCTTATTGTGATTATGAAATGGGTTCATTTTACTAAATTAGATAAATTATGTATTGAATTCTACTACATTTGGATGAAGAAAATCTCAGAAATATAAAAGTGTAACAACAACAACAAACAAGTCCAGTTTGGACATGGCAGCTTTTCAGCAGGTGGTACTAATGCTGCATGTAAACAGCAGTTTAGTAAGGGCAAAGACAGGGCAGGTGGTGGCTTCATAAGCTAGCATAGTGTCTACAGTGTTTGTTCATGAGGCTGCTGCTCAGGCTGGGGCAGTAGTTTTTATTTATTTATTTATTTTTATTACAGTGCCAAATTTTGTGTGAGCACTCTTGAGTGAATGCCACTGAGAGAGAAAGAGAGATAGAGAGATTCCATTGACTGCGAGCATCCGGCAAGAGAAACAGAAGTGCAAGGGTGAGCGTGGGAAGTGATAGTGGTTGGCGGGAAACAGAAGTAGGAGTGAGCGGGAGCCATTACTTGTAAACAGCATTTAGCCAGATGGAGCAAGGAAACCATTAATGTGAAGAGCAGAGCTGGGCCACTGCTATGAGGGGTAAGGTAGGCATGAACGTGGAGAGCAAAGCTGGACCACTGCCATCGGGGGCAAGGTAGGGTCCTGTTGGCTGCATGTGAGGAACAGCGTCAGGGCAGTCATGTTAGTTGTGGGCATTTTTCCCAGAAAAAGGTGCAGAGAGCTTTATATTTGTGTGTTGGGTCCTGTTTAATTGGAGCTTCTTTTACTCAGGCTGATATGCTGGGATAATGGCCTGGCTGAAAGTAGCTCTCAGTTAATCAAGATCTAGGGCTCTTCCTACCCATTTCATAATATTGGAGAAGAGAAGGTTAGAGGTGATATACTCTAATTGAATCATATAATGGCTGACAAAGAATTACAGATTGAATTTTGGTTAGAATATAAGACAAGACAAATTATGCTGAGGTCACATAATAAATGGAACTCGTAAAGAAAAACAGCAGGAGGAACTTCACATGGAGATAAGTACTTACTGCATAGGGATATAACTAACTAGTCCCACCAGGTAAGGGAAACAAACAGGAGGGGATATCCTTTTTCTACGTAAAGCACCACATATTGCACCAAGTACTGGATTGTGGGAAACTGAGAGCAGTACAATATGACTGCTCCTGTGCATTGCAGGGTCAAGTGCAATGCCATTCATAAGTCCACTGTTCCTTCCTCCTTTGAACTAGAGGCATCCATTCTTTTGCCAGGGTTAAACCTAAATCTTTCTGTCTCACATTGTAATGCCCATGATTTCTTCTCTAGACATTCCTCCTCTGGAGTACTTCCAATTCTTGGGGACCTTAATATAAATTACCTTCTGCCATGACTAAATCTAGCATCCAAAAGATTTAATCCCTTCTTATTACATAGCTTGTTACTGAGCCCACATACCTTAATCCCCATAGCACTAACCATCCACTATTTTTCTGGGTCATCTCCTATCATCTTCATTGCATTCTTGCTACTCTAACTCTTCTGGATGTGCTTAGAGACCAGTGCTGGTCTTTTGCACCCTCAAAGTTGACACCAATTCCTTAGTGGGAAGGGCAAAAAATGTTGGGCGCGCCCCCCCCCCGGACGATGGTCCACAATGACGTAAAGGGGTTACCAGTAAGAAGCTTACTATTGCTACTCTAAGAAAACTTTTACTCCTTCTTCTCCTGTGCTCAGGAAATGTGGAGCTCAATCCAGGGCCACCAGCTGCAATCACATCGCCCTCTGACCTTGCCACACTGAAAGGCATGAGTTTCCTCCACATTAATGTATGCAGTCTGTTAAAAAAGTTCTCCATGATCCAGGCCTGGGTCCTCCATACTCTATCGGACATCCTAGTGGTTTCAGAAACCTGGCTTAGACCAGCCAGCTCTGACAGGGAAGTCAATATCCCTAACTATTTACTATTTAGAGCAGACAGACACTCCAGGGGTGGAGGGGTTGCAATCTATGTCAAGGATAGGTATACAGCAACCTGTCTGAGTGCTTCATCTGTTGCCAATGCTTATGAGTGTATGTCTCTTTAAGTCACGATCTCGCACACTTCAACATTATGTATCATAGGGTGCTATAGACCTCCTTCTGCCGATCTACAATTGTTACCTCATCTGAGTAATATCATCGAAGAACAATCTTCAGAAATAATTATTCTTGGGGATCTTAATTTAGACTGGCTATCTAAACTGCCACACCCCTCATAGCTTTATGTGACACCCATGGATTATCACAACTCATTGTTGAACCAACATGAATAAATAAAAAGAACATGGATAACAGCTCCCTGCTAGATGTTATCTTAGTGAATAAACCACACTCTTCTCCTTTGTTGGCACCTTCTTCAGTGATATCTGTGATCACTCCTTTATTGCTTGCATAAGATCAAGCAACAAACCTTCTACTTCACTGAAGTTTGCTTCCAAGGGATCTAGATGGAACTTTGATCTCTCTGCCTACATAAACGAACTGAAACACTCCTTGTATTGGCAAGAATTCTATTTGGAAAAAAACACGTAATCAGCGTTCGACATATTCAGCAAAATTATCCTAGACACCCTAAATAAATATGCCCCTATAGTTAAGGTGCAAATAGCAAAAAATTCATGTACAGTAGATGGTTCACACCAGTATTAAAATCTGCATTGACTGAAAGAGATAACCAATGGAAAAAAGCACGCAAAATCCAGACTGCTGCAAACTGGTGCCAGTTCAAAAGGGCACAAAACTCATGTACTAGAATGATTAGAGATACAAATGCTGCATACTATCATTCTGAATTTCTCTCTGCCTCCAAAAATCCTACTAAATTTTGGAAAACCGTCAAGGACTTGTCTGGTCACACGTCCAGTGGCTCAATACCTGATGAAATCTCCTTCAACAATAACACCATTAGTGACAGATTGGAAATTCTGTATGCCTTCAATAATCACTTTGCAACTACAGGCTTAGCCTTCGACAATTCCCCTGCAAATCTGATACACTTTCAGGTGGATAATCAAGGTGCAGATCCTAGCATCACTGATTCAGTCTTCTCCTTGCATTCTACTACTCTGAAAGAAGTTGAAGACCTGTTGCTAAAACTAGACATAAAAAAAAGTGCTGTTGTGGATACCCTTGACCCATATTTTTTGAAAATGGCCATCCATGTGTTAGCGGTGCCCATATCCCATTTATTTAACCTATCATTAACTCAAGGATCCATGCCCTCAATATGGAAAACAGCGCACATCATACCCCTGTTCAAGTCTGGAAATCCCTGTGATCTACAGTAAATAATTACAGACCAATTTTGATTCTCCTGGTCTTGTCAAAATTATTGGAAAAAGTCTTAAGTAACCAGCTGAGGCAGCATCTAGAAGCCAATAGCCTGCTTAATTCTGTCCAATCAGGGTTCAGAGCTAAACATAGCACCATCACAGCTCTTGCCAAAGTGACTAATGACTGGCAAAGAGAGCTACACAACAGGAGTTACACTTGCACCATGTTCTTGGACCTGGGCAAGGCCTTCGACACTGTCGACCATTCTCTGCTACTCTCTTCCCTGACCTCACTAGGTGCTGACCCATTATCTTTACAGTGGTTCAACAATTACCTCTCTGATCATTTCCAGCAGGTGAAAGCAGAAGGAGATCTCTCAACTCTCAAACCTCTCCTAAGAGGTGTTCCCCAGGGTTCTATCTTAGGACCGATTTTATTTGCAATATCCATCAACAATATTGATGAAAGCATAACTAAGGCCAACATACATCTGTTTGCAGATGACACAGTTCTTTACATAAGCCACCCATCATTACAATCTGCATGTAATGACCTTCAGTCTGAGTTCAACCTGCTACAACACCAACTTCTAAAAAAAAAACTATTACTTAACGCCAAGAAAACGAAAGCAATGCTCTTTTCTCCCTCTGTTCAAATGGTAAATTCAGCCCTATCAGATCCTGTGCCACAGAATACTACAATTTTTGGTGAAAAGTTGGAATTTGTCCCTAAATTCAAATACCTGAGAATATGGCTGGACCATAGGCTTTCCTTTATAGAGCACATTGAAGAATTACTCAAAAAATTACGACAGAGACTTGCCTGTTCTTTAGGATAGCCCACTTCTTAACTAGAGATGCCAAACTACAGCTGGTATAATCAACCTTTCTATCCTTGATAGATTATGCTGACATCCTGTATAGTCA
Source organism: Neoceratodus forsteri (assembly GCA_016271365.2). Classification (NCBI taxonomy): domain Eukaryota; kingdom Metazoa; phylum Chordata; order Ceratodontiformes; family Ceratodontidae; genus Neoceratodus; species Neoceratodus forsteri. Next base: position 1,351,528,302 of record CM057458.1, on the reverse strand, counting down.
CTGTCCCACTTCCACCTCATCAAACTTGACACATTACATCATAGAGCTTTGAGGTTAATCACAGGCCTGCCTTATTCCACTCACCACTGCTCCCTATAGCAATCAGTGGGGTGGAGTTCTCTTCAATTCGGGCATGATAAAAATGCAGCCTTATGGACCCTGAAAGCCATCTCCAAAAAATTGCCCCAATATATTATACACTGTCTTCCTATAAAACCAGTAGGCAATTACGCCCTGAGAAGTTGCAAATCTCTCCTTCTGATGGTTCCCAAAGTTAACTCTCACTTTGGCAGGGCTGCTATAAACTTTACACTGTCCTCCTTGTGGAATAAATTGCAAAAAAAAACAGAAATTGAGGTCACCCATCAGCATCTCATCCTTCAAGCTCTTATATTCTCGTCTCAGAAATTATCAGTGCAATTGTTTCCCATGACCATGATTTGTCATCATGCTAACCTGTACCATTTAACCATGAACAAATCAGTTCCAGTGTTTGTTTCCTCCTTGGCCCTGGTCTGTCACCATGCTATCTTGTAACACCTTGATGCCTCTGTCCTTCCTTTTGATACTGGTCTACCTTCCTGCTTTCCCCAGCCTTCTTTTCACAACTCTACACAGCACTCACCCACAATCTACACACAATCATACTATAAAAGTCCTAATGCCCCTTTCCCCCTCTCCTAAGGCCCCCACTGCCACATCAGTTCTACTGACCTATCCTTGGGACTTCACTTCTCACAATGTTATCCATCACTCACATATTACATACCCCTCCTGGTACCCCATCTGCCATTAGTTGGTACTTCTCCAAGCCATTTTCATCGCTAGTTCTAGTGACTGCCCCTGGTAAATGAACTAACTGGTACTTCTATACAGAGAACATGGTTTATATACTGTACAGTTGCATGGTTCAATGGTGGACCTACTCCCTTGTACTTGAATCCTCCTCCTCTGTTATGGCTTGCCTTGTCTCCCTTTTTTTCATTTGACTCTCCTATTACTGCACCGCTGAGTTTGTGTGTATATGCTTATTTATGTGCATTTATATGTTTTGATGATGGATGATACCCTGACCTTGTTCTAACCAGGTCCATCTTGTAAAAGAGCTCCGCTCAATGATGTTCACCTGGATAAATAAAGATTTTGATTGATTGATTGAAGTTTTGGCTAAACCCTTCCCCTCACATGTTCATCTGAGACAAATGGTTCAGGCTTCTTTATCTGGCTTCCCTCCTTCATGATGTTAAAAATATTGATTGGTCCATCATTACTATATACAGTGATAATGATGTGTTCATAACCCAGTTCCACACTAAACTTATTTCACCTAGGGACAAACATGCTCCCCATACTAGGTCTCATACCTGAGAGTCCCACTATTCCTGCGTATTGTTGAACTCAGTCACCATTCCACTTGCTTGGCAGAAGACACCAGGAGAAAAGACTGCTGTGTGACTGGACTTCTCTACTGGGACTAAAGAAGAAGAACTTTTGTACTTGGACCTTTAATTTAGGGTAAAAAAAAACCTAACAAACAAAACAAAAAAAAAGTGTATGTTTGTCTGAGTTAACTGAACTGAATGGTTATCTGAACAGTTATCTAGGTGTAAATCTTAGGTGATTGAAAGGACTTAATAGCTGTGAGGTTTAAATTACTTGTAGAAAGATCTAGTAAGTAGGGGGAGCGGCTTAGCTAGAAGGAAGCTACATTTAAAGACTGCCTTAGAAAGATTCTGCTAATAGCTTGGCAGAAGACACCAGGAGAAAGGACTGCTGTGTGACTGGACTTCTCTACTGGGACTATATTGCCCTACTTCCCACCCAAAGCTAGTTCTACTTTTATAGGCAGAGGATTTGACTGACAACAGGAACTTCCTATTTGGGAGCAGGAAGTGAGTGATCACAGAGCCACCAAAAACCCACCATCCTAGAAGGGCAAGAGTAGCTCTCCAGCCCCCTCTAGCTGCTGGAGGTCTGTCTCTGATCAAGTAAGGGGTCTGCTGAGAAATATAGGATATTCTTGTCTCAGAACAGGACAATCAGGAGCTTAAAGGGCACACAGGCAGAAAGTAAGGAGAGTGAGAAAAAAAAATCAGAGGAAAGAGTAAGGATTGCAAGCAGTTAAGGGGCCAGAAATAAGACATGATTGGAGTGGTGCAGTGCAGTGGATGTGGAGCAGCAGTCTTCCGGGAGACATTCTGGAGAATGCGGTGTTGTCCCATCTACAGACACCTCTCTGGGCTGAGGGAGCAAGTTGCTCATCTCCAGGCTGAGTTGGCCAGGATTTGTGGGACCTCCTCTTCCATCCAGGGACCACCAGTGCCACTGTCGTTGCCTCAGAGGTTGCCAAGAAAGAGGAGTGGTTGGACCACAGTGGGCTCCGGGAGGGTGAGGGTGGTGGAACAGAGGCACATCCCTCCAGTTGTACCTCTCCACAATTCCTATGCCATTCTGGCAAATTGTGGTTCCTCAATGGAGGCACCCGCTGTGGAGACCAAGGAGGATGCTGGGAACCTCTACAAAGGAGACCCACAGGAGGGTGGCAGGGGACCCCGCAGGGGAAGGAAACAACTCCTGGTGGGGGACTCCATTGTTAGGAAGGTAGAACTGGGGGAGGAAGGGAGAGGGAGGAGAAGGAAATAAGGTGCCTGCCTGGCACCATGGCTTGAGGGACAGGGGAGAATCCTCAGGATTGCCAGAGCAGCTGCAAAGGGAGGAGCTGGATGTCATTGTCCACCTAGGGACAAATGACCTGGCTAAGAAAGGGATTAGAGAAGTGCAGGAAGAGTTTGTGGAATTGGGGAGGGGCCTTAGACAAGTAGCACACACGGTAACCTTCTCAGAGGTGCTGCCCATCTATGGCATAGGAGAGACTAGGGTGTTCTGCACCATGAGATTCAATCAGTGGTTGAAAAACTGGTGTGAAGCTCAGGGATTTGGCTTCATTGGGGACTGGGGGTCAACCTGGAGTGATGCAAGCCTATACTGGCATGAAGGGCTGCATCTGTCCAGGAGGGGAACCAGGATCCTAGGTGATAGGTTTAAATGCTTCATTGGCAAGCATTTAAACTAGCCAAGGGGGGAGGCACTGGAAAGGAGCAGGGAAATCCTAGCCCCCAAAAATCACGGTAGTAAGTGCGGCAAACACCAACATAGAGGTGTCAATAGGGAGAAGGGCAAGGGTTAATGGAGAAAGTGACAAAGGCAAGAAGGACAGGGATGGGGCTAAAAGGAGTAAGACCATCAGGAAATGGAGGGTAATGAGTACCAATGCCCATAGTCTGGGCAACAAGCTCCCTGAGCTGGTGGCCTTGATGGAAGAGGGATGCCTGGATATCGTAGCAGTCACAGAAACATGGTACACAGAGAACCATGACTGGGATGTTAACATACCAAGGTACATAACCTACAGGAGAGACAGGCAGGGGAGAAGAGGGGGAGGAGTAGCTCTCTATGTAAATGAAGGGATAAAAGCAACTGAACAAAAGAGTAAACAGGGAGGAGAGGAGGCACTGTGGGTCACCTTGGAGACTGGAAAAGGCACCACAATCTGCACAGGGGTTGTGTACAGACCCCCATGTCAGGGGGAGAGAATGGACAAGGATATGATAGAAGGCATTCTTAGAATGGCAGAGAAAGGGGAGATACTGTTGATGGGAGACCTGAATATGCCAGATGTTAACTGGAGCACATTTGCTGCAGCCACATTCAAGAGCAGGGCCATTCTTGATGCTCTACAGGTGGCAGGCCTCAGAGAGCTAGTTTCGGAACCCACTCATGAGGGAGCAATCTTAGACCTCGTACTCTCAAACGGGGCAGTGAGAGGATCTCAGATCTAGAAGTGGGTTGCCATCTGTGAACAAATGACCATCAAACAGTGTGGTTCACATTAAACTCAGCTACAGAGTCAAGCCATACACAAGTGAGGGTACTGGACTTTAGGAGGACTGACTTTGGCAAGATGGGAGAGTGCCTCAGAAAAGCACTACCAAACAGGCTAGAAGGAGGTGTGGAGCAACAATGGGGAATCATCAAAACTGCCATCACAGAGGCAACAAGCCTTTGTGTGAAGCAAATAAACAAATTAAAAATGAAAGAAAAAGCCACTATGGTTCTCAAAAGAGGTGGCTGTGAAAGTCAGGAAGAAAAAGATAGCATTCCGGAAGTATAAGGAAACACAGAAGGAGCAGGACAGAGATGTACCAGTTAAGGCAGAAGGAAGCAGGAGGGAAGTCAGAATAGCAAAGGCCCAAACTGAGGAAAAGATAGCCAACTCAGTTAAGAAGGGGATAAAACCTTTTATAGGTACATCAGCGAACGAGAAAAGAAAAGGGAGGGATAGTGAGGCTGAATAGAATGAACGTATGGTGGGCAGAGGGGACAGTGAAAAGCAGGGATACTGAATTAATATTTCTGCTCAGTATTCACAAAAGAGGAGGGGAAGTGTCTAATCCAATTAACAGAAGCAATCTTGATAGGGGGTCGATCCCAGTCCTTTCACAGAAGAAAGGGTTTGCAAGAACTCCTAAAACTGAAGGTGGAGAAAGCAATGGGTTCTGATGGAATTCACCCCAGAATTCTAAAAGAATTATGGGAGGAACTAGTGAAACCACTAGCTACTCTTTTTAATAAATCATGGGAGGATGGTGTGGTACCCGAGGACTGGAGGAAGGCAGATGTGATTCTCCTTCACAAAAGTGGGACCAAGACAGAGGCAGGAAACTACAGACCTGTCAGTCTGACTTCTGTGGTAGGGAAAGTGATGGAGTCACTTCTGAAGGAAGAATAGTTGAGTACCTAGAGGCCAGTGGGGCACAGGACCCAAGGCAGCATGGGTTCACAGCGGGAAGGTCATGTCAGATGAATCTAATAGATTTCTTTGACTGGGTGACCAAAGTAGTAGACCAGGGGGGGCTGTGGGCATGGCCTACCTAGACTTTAGCAATGCATTTGACACAGTCCCACACAAAAGATTAATAATCAAATTAACCAGCCTGGGAGTAGGTCCCAGGGTGGTAGCCTGAGTAAAACATTGGCTGCACAACAGGACACAGAAGGTAATTGTAAATGGAGTCCACTCTGAAGAAAGAGGGTTACTAGTGGGATACCACAGGGTTCAGTATTGGGTCCAGTCCTTTTTAATGTCTTCATCAGTGACATTGCAGAGGGACTGGAAGGAAAAGTATGCCTTTTGCAGATGACACAAAGATCTGCAACAGGGTTGATACACAAGGAGGCGTGGAAAGGATGAGAAGGGACTTGGCAAGGTTGGAGGAATGGTCAGAAGTATGGCAGCTAGGATTCAATGGAAAGAAGTGCAAAATAATGCACCTGGGAAACAAGAACCCAGGGGAAGAATACACAATGGGGGAGGTAGTAACAACAACAAAAAAGGAAAGGGACCTGGGGGTAATCATATCAGATGACCTTAAGGTTAACAAGCAATGTGAGAAGGCAGTAGGGAGAGCTGGGGGTATACTGGGATGCATAGGGAGAGGCATCAGCAGCAGAAAACAGGAAGTTGTTATCCCTCTGTACAGACAGTTGGTGAGACCCCATCTGGAGTACTGCGTGCAGTTCTGGAGACCCCATCTCCACAAGGACATAGACAGGACAGTGGCAGTCCAGAGGAGGGCAACTAAAATGTTGCAGGGTCTGCAAGAGAAGCCGTATGAGGAGAGACTAAAGGAGCTTAATATGTATACCCTAGAGGAAAGAAGGGAGAGGGGGGACATGATAGAAACTTTTAAGTACCTCAGTGGAATCAACAAAGTCCAAGAGGGTAGCATCTTTCAGAAAAAGAGATGTGCAAGAACAAGGGGACACAATTTAAAGATAGAAGGGGGCAGTTCAAGGGCAATGTGAGGAAGTATTATTTCACAGAGAGGGTAGTGGCTGCATGGAACAGCCTTCCTGAGGAGGTTGTGGGGTCTAAAACTGTGGGAGAAGTCAAGAATGCATGGAACAGACATAAGGCAATTCTTGTGGGGGGTAGGAAGAAATAGGCTGTTGGTTAACTAGGATCTGCGGCCTATCCTGTAGGTAGGGAATTGGGCAGACTAGATGGGCCAAGCGGTCCTTATCTGCCATCAAAGTCTATGTTTCTATGTTTCTATGTTTACAGGCAATTTAGAAATAACTGTGAAAACTCCCTCAAAAAAGCCAAACGCCTATACTACCAGACGCTCCAAGGTGAGCACCTCTGTAATCCCAAGGAGTTCTGGAAGCAGGTTAATTCTCTAATCAAGGGGAAGACTGCTGAACTCCCTTGCTCCCTCACTGCCCAGGACTCTGTCATAACAGTTCCTCCATCTATCGCTGGTGGATTCAATTAATTTTTACAAGATGCTCCAAATTGAGCACCTCTGTAATCCCAAGGAGTTCTGGAAGCAGGTTAATTCTTTAATCAAGGGGAATGCTGCCACAGTCCCTAGTTCCCTCACTGCTCAGGTCTCTGTCCTAACAGTTCCTCCATCTATCACTGCTGGATTCAATGAATGTTTTACTGATCTCCACAAATACACTTCTCTCTTTTCCAATTCATCTATAGCCCTCTCAGCCCAACTGTCTCCTGGTAACACTGGTGCTCAACCTGCATTCCATCTGAAGTTGGCATCCCTCAGTGTGGTCCATCAGCTCCTTGCTAAGCTGAAACCTGATTGCACACCAGGTCATGACACTCTTGAGCCTAAGTTTCTCAAGTTGGGAGCTCCTGCCCTCGCCCACAGTGTTCGTGAACTCTTCAACCAGTCCTTCATATCAAGCACTGTCCCAGACAAATGGAAGGTTGCTGTGGTGGTTCCCATTCATAAGGGTTGGCCTAACATTGTTGCTGAAAATTTTAGACCCATCTCAATCCTCTGTCCATTGGCAAAAATCCAGGAACGTATCATATACGATCATCTCCAGAACTACCTGAATACCATAACCTGCTATCCCACTACCAGTATGGAGTCAGAAAGAACCATAGTACCGTCACTGCCTTAATCAAAGTCACTTCTGTTCTCCTCCAGGCTATGGACAAGGACTTTGCCACCGGTGCCATCTTCACTAACCTCAGAAAGGTATTTGACCTGGCCAAACATGGTCTCCTGCTTCAGCAGCAAAAAGTTCTTGGCCTTGACACCAGTGCCTTACCATGGGTCTAAATTTATTTCACCTGCCAATCACAAAAGGTCAAGTAGGCTGGTTCTCTTTCAGGCCTTAGACCAATAACTCATGGCATTTTACAGAGTTCTGTACTGGGCCCACTGCTTTTCTCCCTATTTATTAATGATCTGCCAAATAACTGTGGAGGGGCTTCCATGTACCTCTATGCAGATGTTGCAATCATCTACTGTTCCTCTTCTGATGTCGAGTGGATCAACAGTATGATTGCATCTGACTTTGCTGCTCTCGAAGGATGGTTTATATGCAATCATCTTGTTCTTAACACCATGAAAACAAAAAAGGATGCTATTCTTCCATCCACCCTCTTCCTCCTCTAACCTCCCCCCTCTCAGTATTATTTCCCTCACTGTTGATGGCCTTGAACTTATCCATACCTTTAAGTACCTGAGCATCACACTGGACACCGTGCAATCCCTTAATGCTCATGTTTCCATCCTAATTAAATCTCTAAACCTAAACCTAGGCCTTCTTTATCATGTCTGCTCCTTCCTCAGCTCAGCCTCTTGTCATAAGATTGCATCTTCCTCTCTTCTCCCACTTCTATCTTATGGTGCTCCCCTTCTGCTCACAACTAACACTACTATCTTATTGCTCCTCAGACAGGCTTACCATAGGGTGAGTAGGTTTGCCTGGAGGTCAGCGCCCATCACTACCACTGTGATGCCCTCTCTTTCCTGGGTTGGTTATCATATGAATCTAAACTAAGGTATGCCACTCTGAATTTTCTGCACAAACTGCTCCACAAACATACTCCTCCTTGTCTTAGTGAGTCTGTTCATCTAAGACAACATCAATGAACCATGAGATCTGTCTCCCTTCCCCTTCTCATAATGCTCAAACCACTGTTAGCTGTGGCCCATAAATCATTTACCTATGCAGCTGTGTCTGACTGGAAATCCCTTCCTCCCTCTATTCTGTCATGCTCCACCCTCCCTGAGTTCCAGTCCAACTTGCTTTCTTTTCTCTCTGCCGCTACACCTTGCTCCTGCTACCGGTGATATTAAACCCCAACCCCAACAGCTCTGTCTATTTCTCGTCCTTGTTATTTCCTTAACCCTGGCTTCATAACTTGCCCTCTGTGCCTTACCTTTAAGCATAACTGCTATTGGTTAGCCCCTTGTATCTGATATTAGCTAACAATTTGATATTGTAGTGCACTCTCTTGAATTTGTCATGTATTTGTCACACTACTGTGTAACTTACCTGCTTGTTATTTCATAAACCTGCGGTTGTATCTGTCTGTATCATAATCCTGTGGATCATTGAATGCTGTATATCAATTTGTCCATTGTAACTGTCAAAGCTATGTTAAAGTACTGTACCATTTACATACTGCACTTCCGAGATACCACTGAAAAAGGGACTGCAATTTTCTCAGTGGACTTACCCAGTTACCAAAACTCAAATAAATAAATAAATAAAAATAATGGCCACAGGGGAAGCCATGCCATTGAAAATCACATATCTTCCAACCTACAGAACAACCTTAATTCCCCAGCAAAGTTCTGCAAGGTCATTTATTCCCTTTCTCCCATTACCCAGTCATATGTTGTAATTTTCAAATTAGCTGTCTCTCCTATTTATATCACCCCTTAGCAACTACTGTTTTTAATGATTTTTTCAGCTACTGTGCCCTTTTCTTCTTTTTCCATCCTCTTTTCCCTCTGCAACTCAGCCCTTTCTCCCATGCCCTTTGCTCCTCCCTCCTCCTTTTCCCCAACTCACACTTTATTTTCATTTTCCTGCACATCTACATCTTTTGTCCTCTCTGCTTTGTTCTACTTCAATCCTTCTTAAGGTCACAGTCACAGCCCTGATGCAGCTAACTACCCCATCTTTTGCCAATCCACTCCTATTTAGTTCCCTCCTTATCCTTTCATTTCAACTGAGAATTGCTTCCAGGGCATGGAAGTAGGCTGAAGTTCTCCACTTCTACAAACAAGATGACTCATTTGGCAATGGAAGTAGTGCCCTATCTTTTTCTAGTGCCCTATCTATTTCCATTTTGACCCAGCAAAAGTGCAGGAGAAACTCATTTCTCTGCTCTATTCTGTCCTAAAGTTTACTTCCTTCTTCCCCTCCTCCACTTTCCTATCTGGCTTTTGTAAATCCCATTCTACCATCTCCTCACTCCTCTGGGTCACTGACTCCATTCTTACATAGATAGACCAAGGCCAGATCATGGCTGCTGTTTCTGTTGACATTGTCAAGGCCTTCAGTACTGTGCCCACCCCATTCTCCATTGTCCTCCCCCTCCCCCTAAGGTCTGGAGTGCCCAGGGCTCCATCCTGGACCCCATATTCTTTAGCATTTTACTCTGTGACCTCACCTTATCTGATGTATAGGCAGGTGATACAGTTCCCTTATCCTCAGGAACCTCCATCCCTTTGATACTGTCCAGTGTTAGTTCTGTTAAAATCAGTAGGCTGTTGCTGCCAAATAGATTCTACCCATGGTATGCGGCACAAAGCAGAGACTATCTCTATTCCAGCTGCTCTCCCTCTTCAAGACACCCGATGACTTCCCCTTGAAGAAGACTACCACGTCAAATGTCTTGGTGAGTAGCTGGATCAAAACTTTGATTCCTTCATCTCTTTCAATGACATGTACACATATCTCCATCAATGTTAGGAGTACTACATTGCAAACCATCCAAGTGAGGTACACTACATTGCAAACTATCCAGCTTCCCACTCCATGTCTGCCACAAGATCATCCCTTAAGATGACTTTGCTGATGTGGTTTGCAGTGCTGTCTTCAAATCTACCCTAGGCAAACTGGACCTATTTCCACTACATTTGTTCTTTCTTCATCACTACTCTTTCTACCTATGCCTCAATCTCTTCTCCCTTGAGTCTTGCCACCTCTCCTACTGCTTCTACTTCCTCTAAAATGTCTAGTTCTCTTCCTTTCTTTCTTACATTTCCTGACTCTTCAGCCATTGTCTCTCACTCTAAATACTCTATCCACTCTTCTGACATTTGCTTCCTTTGTATCTCCACTGCAAAACCTGTGTTGTAAGATGCACAGTCTATGTCCACAAACTGCACATCCTCAACTAGTGAAACAATCTCCCTCTCCCTGTTTACTTTTTCTGTTCAAATCTCTCTCTCTCTCTCTCTCTCTCTCTCTCTCTCTCTCACCACTCCTTAGGTCCACTTTCCCTTTCCTGTGAATGCTATGCCAAACCCTCCTCATTCCATTCCTTCTCTCCTATAGCTTGCCCCCCTCTTCCTTTTGAGAATTCTGCTCCTTCACTCCTCCTCCTCCATTCAACTCCTAATTCATTGCGGTCTCCACCACATCCCTCTCCCTACTCCCAAGTTTGGAGTGAGTTCCTCTATTCCTTATTTATGACAATACCTTCAGTTGTCTTTATTGTGATGGTACTACATCCAATGTAAGCTGCATTTCACACTTTTATTTTTATATTCCTATATGTAATAGTAATTTATGTGACATGAAATTATTGTTTTTTTGTTTTCTTATATACATTATGCCTAGTTTGTTATACAGTACTTGTCTGCTCTTCCCAACATTTTGTACTGTAAAAAGATCATGTAACTAAATGTTGCTTTTGTCATTCTATTATTTTTAAAACAGAATTGTTTGACTTTCTGTCTCATTTCCTTTGTAATCCCCTCCTGTAGGTCTTACCTGTACTTAACCTTACTCAGTGTGCTTTTCTTTGTCACTAGATTATAAATAAATAGATAATTAAGTGTTCCTTAAAAAGTACTTTGGTATGTTACCTAATAACCTGAGAGTACAATCCTCCACCTCTAAAGCATGGTTGAAAAGAGGCTGACAAATTGATGGCATGCTGTCCTTTAAATAAGACAGGAAACTGAGGTCCCTTCTGCTCATCTCTAATGCTCTTCCAGGTGGAAGTTAGTGCTCACATGACAATTGTTATTAATTATGTGCTGATGTGATGTAATAAAGGGAGGAACATGAGCAACAAGTCTAGAGTACACAGACAACAACTACCACTGTAGCACAGTGAAAGGGGCTTCTCATTAACTTGGTGGTAGAAGCCTGGGTTAAGAGCCAGAGGGCTGCACTATCCCATCCATATTTTCTTGGAAGTAAATGGGTCTACTCCAGAACCTTTTGATGTGTAAGGCAAACATAAACCAATGCAGAAACAAAGAAGTCCAACATTCTTATCCACAGATGAACTCTGACACCAAAATTGCAGCTACATTTTTAACTCAAAATATAGTTGAGTTTCTGCATCCAATTCCTTGTGTTGGACCAGTACTTGAAAGATAATATAGACAGTGGGTTATTTACAAAGCAACAGAATGTAGCTACAAATGAGTTATAAGGAGAGCAAAATTTAATATGGCGTCCATCTTTTCTATGAGTACCAACAAAACCAATGGGAAACAATTATATGGCTATATAAATTCACTAAAGAAATTTGGGAATATGGTAGGACCATTAAAAAAAAACAGTGTTAGCATAGAACCCACTGACATGGCCAATCACTTTAACAACTACTTTGTCTCCATGAATGCTCTCGAAGTGAAGGAGCCACTGATACCAGCAATCTGCACCTACACTTCACCAGGAATAACCCGAGAGCAAGTTATAGAAAAAATATCATAACTTAAACCCCATTCTCACCTGGACCAGGCCATATCTCATGCAACATGTTAAAAATTATCTGTAACCATGTAAGCAAGCATCTCTGTAATATCTTTCAAGATACCTTAGAGTCAGGCAGTATACTACTGGACTGGAGAACTGCAGTGGTCACACCTATACACAAAAAGGGTAGTAAGCATATGGTTGGTGACTATAGACCAATAAGTTTTACATTGGTACCAGGCAAAATCTTGGAGTGGAATACAAAGGAACTTATTGATGGCTAAATACAAGAGTTAGATAGTACACAACATAATTTTAAAAAGGGCCGATCCAGTACCACCAACCTACTCTCTTTTTTTGAGACTATAAGTGCAGACCTTGATGATGATATTACATGTGATGTCATAATCCTAGATTTCAGCAAGACATTTGACTTTGTGCCCCACTTGGCAATAATTCAAAAAATTATCAAGGAAAACATAGAACCATCCTTGGTAAGATGGCTAATGGGACAGCTACAGAATAGAACCCAGATAGTTACAATCAGGGTGCATAAGTCACAGCTGATTAGGGTTTCCAGTGGAGTGCCACATGGTTCTGTGGTAGGACCACTAATCTTTCATATTTTATGTCTGACCTGACCAACAACTTGTACAGCTGGGCCTGAAAAGTTGCCAACAATTCCAAAATAGATAAGCCATGTGCAACACTGACTGAATCAATACAAATGCAGGAAGTCTTATGTAGTAAATACAACTGGAGTATAATCTGGGAAATGCAATGCAACATTAAAAAATGCAAGGTCATGCACATGGGAAAGAAAAACCAAAGCATTCATATAACGAAAGCTTGCTGGAGCAAATTCCAGAAGTGAGAGAGACCTAGGCATATTGGTAACATCTGACTATGACCAACAAAAACAATGTAATGAGGTCATAGCTAGGGCCAGCAGAGTACTGTGCTCAAATAAAAGAAACAACCTCATGGCAGGAAAATATAATCCTACCTCTGTACAGAGCATCCATCCATCCATATTTTGCTTTCACTACCCCTCTCTGGACCCCATATAAAGAGGGACAAAAGAAACAACTCGATAAATTCCAGCCTAAAGCTACCAAGCTTATCTAAAATGTATGCAATAGTTCATATGAACAAAGATTACCCTTATTAAAACTAATGCCTCTATCACTAAGGAGACCTGGGGAGACTTATTAAAATGTATGACCTCACCTTACTGAGTGACCTCAACACCACCTTTAAAAATGTTGGAACTGTGACACAAGCATGACCACTTCAAATAGTAAGGCAACACTTTTGTACCACACAAAGGAAATCATTTTTACCTACAGAGTAGCCGACATCTGGAACACCTGACCATTATATACAGTAACAAGTAAAACTGAACATGAATTTAAACACTGACTTGATAAGCTCTCAATAAATGCACATATGAGATACTACTACTATCCGTGATCTAATTATTGTCTATTTCCTCCTCAGCTCCTAATTTCCTTAGTATGAGCATTAGTTACCAGCAGATAACATAAAAGGTAGATCTCTCACAAAGGAGTAACTTTCATTATTTTGGCTATTAGTCCCCTGCCTGTAAAGCAGGTTTTGGTGCAATTACCCATGATTCTGTATGGATGTCAAGTGTTTTTTCACTGAAGATTACTGCATATATAGCAGTCTTGTAGTCTGTATTTCCAGTTTAAAAATAATTTGCCTTGTAAAGTGTGAAGAGGTATGTTACGTACAAAATAAACTAGACAGACTAATATTCGTTGATTCATTGACTGATTTCTAGACATTTGTATGAAAAATAATTTGTTTCGTTTAAGGTTTATGCGATACTGCGGAGGGTGAGTAAAATATTTGAGGGCATGTTGTGCTGAAGACTAAGATTACCAGTACTATAAAGTTATCAAGAGTTAAGCAGTATTGAGCATACAATATATTTAATGTGCAACTGTAATGTACTGCACACAACCTTTAAGACACCAAAAATAACATATTGTGTCTGGTTTAGACCTTTTTCTCATCAGACAGGAGTGCCTCTTAACTACACCTGTTTGGTTCACCCATGCTGCAGCAAAAAACATGTTTCCGATGCCGATTATGGTGCAGACAACCTGCCACCTGGCATTACAGCACCAGGCATTTTGTCTCCTGGGAGTTACAGTGCCAATGCGCCTCCTGGGCAACAGTCAGCTTTTACAAGGGGCTTTGCCCCCCCCCCCACACTACCCAAAACTAAATATAACCTCCTCCAATGTGGGCATGTCCTGAAAGGAGCAGAAATAGTGTGATCAAAAAGGGCAACATGACTGAGGGGTGATCTAAAATCATTATTGTCCCTGTCACTGTCACCCTTTTGCAGCACTCATATTGTGATGCAAAAAATCAGTCCACAATTTGATAGGACACTCACCTATTTCAAGGGCAACACTTAGACTGATCCTACTGACTTCCGATCTGACATTTGCTGTAACTAGAAATCTCAAAATCCCTTGCAGAACTTGCCCCTGACCGGGTGCCACTTTTGGCTAGCAGCTCGGCTTGGCCGACTCAGCTGCTGCTGTGCTTCACCATCGGACCCCTACACACTGTATCCCACTCCTACTCCTCAGCGATGTGGCTCAACTCCTGCCACCAACCACACTCCCTAACTTGACTGCTCTGTTAAGAACTTGCCCCTGACCAGGCTCCACCTGTTGCTAGTGACTTGGCTTGACCAACTCAGCTGCTTGCAATGCTTTACCATTGGACTCCTACACACTGCAGCCCCCTCCTGCTGCCCTGCAGCTCGGCTTAACTCCTGTCACTGACCACGCTTCCTGACCAGGCTGTTCTGCTAAGGTACCACACTCTCATAGATTGCCTCCAAATTGAACAAGAGCTTCCTGCTGAGCCACATTAATGGCTTCTTCTCGTAGAGCAGCTGCTGCTATTGGCTACAGGGAATTGAACTTTCTCTTGCTCTCCTGACTCTTTCAGCTGAATTTCTCTATGCTGCAAATTTTGAATTTTACACTGTAACTGCTGTTCTCTCTAATCTGTTGTTATAGTATTCAGTTTCATGCTGCTAGAAATATAATAAGTGAATTGAATGTACACTGTTAGCTGAAGTGCATTGATTGCATGCTGGTTTAGTTTAGTTATATTCACTCCATGCTGTTGAATTGATTGATTATATTACCTGCCCTGTCCTGCTCTCTGAAACACCCCTCCTGTACTTTTTGCTTTCTCCTCTGCTCCCCCTCCACTTAACCTTGCTAGCTACACTTCCATCCTTCACTGTCTCATCCCCTTAGTCCCGGAGCCCAACAAAAAAAAAAAAAAAAGGTACTCTCTGACTTCTGCCTGGCTGTGAACTTGTACAGCGGATTTACTCTCTGTGCAAAGGTGCTTCTGAACCCTGCTTGGAAATTCAACTTTCCTCTCTCGCTGCTACCTCCACCCTCCTCTTCAAGCCTCTCTTGGGAACTTGAACCTTCCTCTCTTAACTCCCTCACTACTACCCCCACCCCCTCCAAGACTATGCTTTCAACTCTGTCTTCACTCCTCAGCGCCTAGTGCCCACTGAGCTTCCCTACCTAGACACTGTCATCCTATTTTATTCCCTTTATTGACACACCCACCTTTTAAGCTTGTCAGCAGTGCAATCTTTAATTGAGCAAATCCCTTCTCTGCTTTCTTTCCAGAACTTGCCCATGACTAGGCACCACCTATGGCTAGCAGCTCAGCTTGGCTGACTCAGTTACTGGCCACACTTCATCACCCTTGTTGCAGCACCCATATTGCGGTGCAAAACATCAGTCTGCAACTTGATGGGATATGCACCTATTTAAAAGGCAACACTTAGACTGATCCTACTGACTTCCAATCTGACATTTGCTGTAACTAGAAATCTCAGAATCCCTTGCAGAACTCACCCTTGACTGGGTGCCACTTTTGCCTAGCAGCTCGGCTTAGCTGACTCAGCTGTTGCTGCGCTTCACCATTGGACCCCTACACACTGTATCCCACTCCTAATCCTCAGCGATGTGGCTCAACTCCTACCACCGACCACACTCCTTAAGTGGACTGCTCTGTTAAGAACTTGTCCCTGACTGGCTCCACCTGTGGCTACTGACTTGGCGTGACCAACTCAGCTGCTTGCCATGCTTTACCATGGGACCCCTACACGCTGCAGCCCCCTCCTGCTGCCCAGCAGCTCGGCTTAACTCCTGTCACTGACCACGCTTCCTGACCAGACTGCTCTGCTAAGGTACCCCTCTCTCATAGATTGCATCCAAATTGAACAAGAGCTTCCTGCAGAGCCACGCTAATGGCTGCTTCTCACAGAGCAGCTGCTGCTATTGGCTACAGGGAATTGAACTTTCTCTTGCTCTCCTGACTCTTTCAGTTGAATTTCTCTACGCTGCAAATTTTGAATTTTACACTGTAACTGCTGTTCTCTCTAATCTGTTGTTATAGTATTCAGTTGCATGCTGCTAGAAATATAATAAGTGAATTGAATGTACACTGTTAGCTGAAGTGCATCGATTGCATGCTGGTTTAGTTTAGTTATATTCACTCCATGCTGTTGAATTGATTGATTATATTACCTGCCCTGTCCTGCTCTCTGAAACACCCCTCCTGTACTTTTTGCTTTCTCCTCTGCTCCCCCTCCACTTAACCTTGCTAGCTACACTTCCATCCTTCACTGTCTCATCCCCTTAGTCCAAGAGCCCAACACCAAAAAAAAAAAAAGGTGCTCCCAGACTTCTGCCTGGCTGTGAACTTGTATAGCTGATTTATTCTCTGTGCAAAGGTGCTTCTGAACCCCGCTTGGAAATTCAACTTTCCTCTCTCACTACTACCCCTCCAAGACTATGCTTTCAACTATGTCTTCACTCCTCAGCACCTAGTGCCCACTGAGCTTCCCTACCTAGACACTGTCATCCTATTTTATTCCCTTTATTGACACATCCACCATTTAAGCTTGTCAGCAGTGCAACCTTTAATTGAGCTAATCTCTTCTCTGTTTTCTTTCCAGAACTTGCCCATGACTAGGCACCACCTGTGGCTAGCAGCTCAGCTTGGCTGACTCAGTTACTGGCCACACTTCATCATGGGACCCCTACATACTGCATCCCACTCCTGCTATCCAGTGGCTTGGCTCAACTCCTGATGCTGACCCCGCTCCCTGACTGGCCTGCTCTGCTAAAGTACCCCACTCTCATAGACTGCCTCCTAATTGGGAAAAAAGCTCCCTGCTGAGCCACACTACTGTCTATTTCTCACAGAGCATCTGCTGCTATTGGACACAGGGAATTGAACTTTCTCTCACTCTCTTGACTCTTTCAGCTGAATTTCTTCACTCCACAAATTTTGAATTTTACGCTGTAACCGATGTTCTCTCTAATCTGTTGTTATAGTACTCAGTTGCACACTGCTAGAAATATAATAAGTGAATTGACTGTATGCTGTTAGCTGAAGTGTATCGATTGTATGCTGGTTTAGCTGTGTTATATTCGCTCCACGCTATTGAACTGATTGATTAAATTACCTGCACTGTCCTGCTCTCTGAAACACCCCTCCTGTAATTTTTGTTTCTTCCTCTGCTCCCCCTCCTCTTAACCTTGCTATCTACAATCCCATCCTTCACTGTCTCATCCCCTTATTCCCTGAGCCCAACACCAGAAAAAAAAAAGGTGCTCTCTGGCTTCTGCCTGACTGTGAACTTGAACAGCTGATCTGCTCTCTGTGCAAAGGTGCTTCTGAACCCCGCTTGGAAATTCAACTTTCCTCATTCAGCTGTCTCACTGCTACTTCCACCCCCTCCTCGAGTCCTGCTTGGGAACTTGAACCTCCCTCTCTTAACTCCCTCACTGCTGCTGCCACCCCCTCTGAGACTATGCTTTCAACTACTGTATGTCTTCACTCTTCAGTGCCTAGCGCCCACTGAGCTTCCCCACCTAGACACTGTCCTCCTATTGTTTTCCCTTTATTGGCAGACCCACCGTTTGAGCTTATCGGTGGCACAAGCTTTAATTGAGCTAATCCCTCCTCTCCTTTCTTTCCAGAACTCCCCACTGACTGCCACCACCTGTGGCTAGTTGCTCAGCTTGGCTGACTCAGCTGCTGGCCACACTTCACCACAGGACCCTTACATGCTGCATCCCGCTTCTGCTGCCAAGTGGCTCAGCTAAACTCCTGCCGCTGATCAAACTCCCTGACTGGACTGCTCTGCTAAGGTATCCTGCTCTCACAGACTGCCTCCTAATTGGACAACAGCTCCCTGCTGAGTCATGCTAAGGGCTGCTGCTCACAGAGCAGCTGCTGCTATTGGCCACAGGGAATTGAACTTTCTCCTGCTCTCCTGCCTTTTTCAGCTGGATTTCTCCATGCCACAAATGTTCTCCTGCCCACCCACCACTGCCCCGGCACTTTTTAAATCGGCTTCCCTCTCTTTCATTTTTGACATCTTATGCCCATTTGTGGCTCTAGAAGGTAACTCCCTCCCTTAAAGTGACTGTGCATTCAAAGGTAGTTATTTTCTGGTCTGACCTGCTGCCTCTTGCATTTGACTGATTCTTCCAGAGGAACTGTACACATTCTAGAAGTTACTTTTTCATCTTTTAACTGGTTGCTCCCTGCTATGGCAGTATTCTGTTATCCCTAGTCCAATCAAGACATTGTGACCCAGAGGGTATCTAACATGTAGTTCACTTTATTTGGCTGAGTCATTTTGCTGGGTATTATCCATCCACCTTACCCTCCATGTCCCTCCTTGTGTAAATAACCGCACACCCCTGTTTAACCACTGTACCCCCAACATTACTCATCTCACACGGATATCGACTCACAAGGATGCATATCTCCCCCTATAAACCAAACCAAACCTTATTATAACCATGCCCCATTTTTCCTAGCTGCTAGGGTGCTCCTGTTTGCTTCAGCATCCTCATGTTATCAGCTAGACCATTGCCCATTGCTTACCACCCCTTCTCCCACAAAAAGGAAAAAAAGATATAATTATCAGGACCCTATTCAACTCACTCAAGAAATTACTACTTATCTTGTTAATCTGCTCTGGTAATGTTGAGTTAATCCTGGGTCTGCACATGTCTACAATTTCTCCTTCTGATCTAAAGCACCTAAAAGGTATGAGATTTTTTCACATCAATGCTTGTAGCTTGCTCAGGAAACTCGACTCCATCCAATCCTGGATTTTCCAAACTAAACCTGATATACTAGTCATTTCAGAAACATGGTTAAAAAGTGCTACACCTGACCACGAAATAAATATCCCCTCCTACAATGTGTGCAGAACAGACAGGCACTCCAGAGGGGGGAGTAGCCATCTACATTCTGGACAAAATATTCTGTCTCCCTTATTGACTCTACTACCATTCCTGAACAGTTCGAATGTCTCTCCTTAAGGATACCACTTTCCCGCTCTGAGACGCTATGCATTATTGGGTGTTACAGACCTCCCTCAGGGGGACTTGATCTACTGAATCACTGCTGCAGACTAATGGATACACAGTCCTCTGAGGTAATCATTATGGGGGACCTAAATCTTGATTGGTTCTCCCCTTGTTCAAAACCTCTAAAAGATTTATGCAATACTTATGGCCTCACCCAGCTTTTATCTGAGCCTACCCATTCTAACAATTTTAACCCTACTAATAGTACACTCCTTGACTTAATCCTTGTAAGCAAACCACACAATAGCTCTCACTCTGGAGTGTTCTTCAAAGACATAAGTGACCATGGCACCACAGCTTGTGTACGGACCATAACCAAATTTACCCCCTACCTCTAGTTATATACTCAAAAGGGACCAAAGGAAATCTGACAGCATTATCTTCCTCATGGATCAAAGAAATATCAGGTGGCAAGATTTTTACCTCACAAAAACAGTGTCTGAGGCCTGCAACTTATTCCAAGATCATTTGCTAGAGGTATTAAACAAACATGCTCCTCTAATTAAAGTAAGAACAAGGAGAAGGTCCTGACCATGGTTCAGTGACCACCTGAAATCTGTCCTTCATCATAGGGACTTCCTCTGGAAGTGGACCTGTAAATCTAAATTGTCCTTTGAATGGACACCCTTTAGAATGGCAAGGAATCAATGTACTAAATTGATTAGGGTTGAGAAATCCAAATTCTTCAACTCCAAACTGGACTCTTCCTCAACAAATCTCACTTTGTTCTGGAAAATCTTGTGCAACATGGAAGGCCGCCATCCTCCTTCCTCTCTCCCTGCTAAGATCACTATTGTTGACCTAACTACTACCGATAAACGTAGCATACTGGACCTATTTAATAGCCATTTTGCTACTGCTGACCTTGCCTTCGACATCTCCCCTGCTAGCAAATTACTTCCTCAGCATAGTAAATCAGATATGGCTCACCAGGAATCTGATGCACATGACCCAGAGGACAAGTTCATCTTCAGCCCAGCAACCTAAGAATTTGAGGACCTGTTGCTAGCCCTTGATACCAAAAAAAGTGCTGGGGCTGATCTACTAGATCCTGTCTTTATGAAGTTGGGACACCATGAGCTCACTGCTCCTATTTCTAATTTGTTCAGCTTATCACTATCGCAAGGTGCTAGCCCCGCTTTATGGGAAACAGCACTTGTCATACTGCTCCATAAGTCAGGCTACCTAAGTGACCTTAATTACTACAGACCCATATCCCTCTTACCCATACTTTCAAAACTTCTCAAAAAAGTCATCAATATCCAACTGAAAAGCTACCTAGAGTCTCACAACAAACTTAACTCTGTGAAGTCTGGTTTTCAGCTCAATCATAGTATAGTAACTGCCCTAGCCAAGGTGACTAATGATTGGCAGTTGGCATTAGACTCCAAAAACCATGTGGGTGCTGTATTTCTTGAACTGAGTAAGGCATTTGATATGGTGGACCATGACCTGCTTCTCATCGAGCTACATAAAACCGGTCTTGCCGATCATGCCTTAAAGTGGTTCCAGTGCTACCTGACTGGGATGCAGTAGCAAGTAAAGCTCAAGTTGATCTCTCCTCTCTCAAGACAATAGTGAGAGGAGTTTCTCAGTGGCCCATACTGGGATTGCTCCTCTTTGCAATGTACATCAACAATATCAACTCTGGAATAAAGTCTGCAAGTGTACATCTCTTTGCTGATGACACTGTGATTATGTCTCCAGGCCCTCACTTGATCTAGCCAGCACTGTACTACAGCAAGATTTCAACATTTTGGAACAAAACCTTCTGCAACTAAAATTGCTGCTTAAAGCAAAAGAAAAAAAAAGTTAAGCTTCTTTCCCCACAAATATACTCACCCTCTCCACAAACTGTGGGGGCCAAGCCACAAATTACTATGCTACTGGGTGAATTACTGGAATCAATTGACAAATTCAAATATTTGGGCTTTTGGATAGACTGCAAATTTATCTTCACAGTGCACAGCAAGGAACTAGCTAAAAAATTAAAACAAAGACTTGGTCTCTACTTTAGAATTAAACACCTACTCACCTATGATGCCAAACTCAGATTAGTAAATTCTACCTTTCTCCCTCTGTTGGACTATGGGGATCTTCTTTATAGGCATGGCCCAAGCACCGCTCTAGCTAAGCTGGACACCCTGTACTATAAGGCCATAAGATTTATAACCAATGCTCCCTATATCATGCATCACTGCATTCTCTATTCGCTGCTGGTCTGGACCTCTCTAAAGACCAGAAGAATGAAAAATGTGGCTATCTGAACCTTTAGAACCCTCATCAATGATCTCCCTGAGTATATCTGTAACCTTCTCACCACCATAAATGGGAACTACTCACTTAGGAGATATTCCTTTATTTCTCTAGACATTCCCAGAGTTAGAACTCACCATGGGTCCCGCTCTATAAGTCACACTCTCCCTACTCTTTGGAACAACCTCCAAAAGTCTTGTAAACTCTCAAATTTTGTCAAATTGACAACTCTCAACACTCTTATCAAGCAAATCCTACATGACCGTTGAAACTGCTTCTCCTAACCCTGCCACCCCCTAACCTATACCAGCTATTAACCAACAAATCTTACTGTGCAGGGTGTGCATTTCACACCTACAACCTCCTTACCTAGCTCCCAAATTTCCTCTTTCCCCTATTTCTCTTTGTTCTGACTAGGCTACCCCTTTTAGTGGAGCCCTAGTATCTTGTTTTCATATTTGTATATATGTGTCCTTGCTGAATATGTTTTTTTCTAATTGCATATATTGTTGCACACATAACTCTGTATATAACTGTGAACACTATACAGACATTGTCTCATATGCTGATAAATTGTTTCCATTATTGCTTGTCCTTGTATCCTTGTATACCTGTCCAGGCGCACTTTGAAAATGAGCTCGCTCAACAGTGATTCATCAGGTGAAATAAAGATTGATTGATTAATGGATTGGTCAGAGTTGGGCTGCAGCAGTGGGAGATTCAGTTCTATAGCCTGCAAAACATGTTTCAATTTTTATAAGTTCTGATCATTTGTTTGCTGGTTTGGCTGTCCTTCTTGGGCTGGGCTAAGGACAGTCAAAGAATTTTGTGTGTAGCCCTAGGAGAACAGTTGGACTGGCAATCATCTGACCTGAGTTTATATTTCTGGTTACAGGAAAGGTTTTCTTGGAAGTCTGATATGATCTATTATACTGTAGTAAACAGTAAGCAAAAAAATGTTTTTGCATACAAAGTGCAACTTGGGATTAGTCCTACACTTATGTGAAGACTCTTAGCACTGACTTCTCTCTTTAAATGAATCATTTATAATCATCTAAATATGCCCTGTGATTTCCATAAGTAATGAGTTTGCATGTTTTTCATCAATGTATTTATTTTGTATGCATATTATCTGTCTTTCTCATTTTATTGTGCATTTTGTAACATATGTGCCTGCTTGAGTCCAATTCATGCTTTATGGTCCCCTCTTGCAAACTAGATGTTATGCCTAAATAAGGGCATTTTGGTGAGCAGAATTTTTTAATAAGTGAATAATAAAATCTTGAAAAAATTGACAGACTATAGCACATTACATCTTTTCCACTTGATGAGAAAGAATGAATGCCTAAAACCACAGTTGCTCAATGTATAGAACAACAGTCACAATTGATTTGTGTAAGTTTTTGTCACAAATAAAGCACAGCAGGATTAGCTTTTTATTGCATTGAAATGTGTCCTTTTCAACAGGAGAACAAGAAAATGCATTTTGCAGTTTCCTGCTTTTGAAATTACAGGCTGATGAAATATGAGAATAAAGGCTGTTTACACTGTCACCAATATTTAAAAGTGACAAAAATAAATATATTCAATTGAAGCTAGAAATGCAGTCCAACCTTCTCATTCCTTATCCTTTGTACAGCTATTAATTAATAATTTCATCTCTTGGCAGGTCTGGGATCTAACACACCTAATTTACCTGATTTGTTTTAAGCCTTTCCCACTCCCACTGGAAACAATAACTGGCCAGTATGACAAAAACAGGGTCAGTTTGCAAAAATCAGTGAGGTAATTTCTGCAACTCTAAAAATTTTCAAAATATTGTAAACTCAGTATACATCATGGTGACTACTAAAGTGTATTCATATAAATTTGTAAAAATGGAAACTCAGCCTATATGTTTTACATATTGAATGAGTACATACCAAATCTGTGTTTTCATAAACTGAGAAACTGATTTACATACGTGTTCATTGTTATTATTAGATGAAAATAATACCTTGTTTATATGGGTGCCTGTCAAAATAATTCTGCAGCAACAGAAACACAATAAAGAGAATGATAAACATGGATAGCATTGATATAGGTGCCCCAAGGATAGCATATCATTAAATAAACATTATAGTATCTCCAGACAATGCTTTATTAATTTCAAGATCAGCTTTCAGTATGCAAAGGACACTAAAATGTTTTGTTGATCCCTAGATCAGTTACAGTTAAAACCTAATATGCAAGAATGTAGGGTGATCGTATTGGGGAACCCCCAAAAACTGAACTTTAAGTGGAAAATACGTACTGCAACTATAGAAGTACAAAGTTTCATTTCATCTTGGTATGAACATCTCCCTTAAAGGGGACTGGAAAACACATATCAATAAAATTATTAAATCAGCTTGAGCATCTACCTAACAAGAAAATATAAAATAGCAGAAATAAATAGAGATGGGAATGAGAGCAGACAGAGAAAGGAGAGAAAGCAAAAGGTAAAATGCAGAGGAGGTTGACAAGCAGGGTGGTAACACAATCTGGAAGGCCATGTATGCAAATGCTTTAAGTCTGGGAAATAAAATCCTTGACTGAATGGCCATTATGGTAGAGGCTGACCTGGACAATGTCGCTATTACCATGTCATAGTGCAGTGAGAACCATAACTGGGATATAGCCATACCAGGCTATACTCTGTTCAGGAAGTAGATGGTGGGAAAGAAAAGGTGAGGAGTGGCTCTTTATGTGAGGAATAGCATAAATGCAACAGAGATACAGGGAATACAGGGAGGGGCAGAGGTACTGTAGGTCACACTAGAAATGGGAAATGGTGCCTCAATTTGCCCTGGCATGATCTACAGATCTCCAGAATTTGAGGAGTAGGATAAGGTTCTGGTGGAAGATATGCAAAAGATGGCAAATAAGGGGAAGTTGCTGCTGATAGGGGATTTCAATCTGCCGGATATTTTATTTATTTTTATTTGAATTTTGATAGCCGGGTGGGACCACTGAGACAGTCATGTCCCTTTTTCAGGGGCGACCCGGGAAATAAGGGCAATTCCATGACAAGGTACAATATACAACTGGATGCAAGAGGTAAAACAATAAATAGAATGAGCATAATCAGTGTCAGGAGAACAATACACACACACACACACACACACATATATATATATATATATATATATATATATATATATATATATATATAGATATATATGTATACACACATACATATATATCTACAGAGATGTATTCATGAGCAGACAGTCAGTTTCTTCAACTTCAGGATGATGATTCCATGATGGTCAAGAAGGGTCAAATGTTGATAAACCTTTGATTGGGCTTGGGACCACTGTGATGAAGGCTTGATACCACTGTACTAAGGCAGGGTATTTTGCACACAAGACATTACATCTTCCAACCAATACTAGTACTATAAAATTAACATATTTACAAAATATAAGAGAGGGAAACAGTGGGAGCAGAGGAGGGAAGGGGTTTAGGAGAACATAGAAAGGCTAGAGTGAAAGAGGCAGAGGGAGCATTAGGATTAGGGAGAGGGGGATAAGTGGAAGACAGGAGAGCCACAAAGTGCAGGTGACAGGTGCATAGAGGTTAATGGAGAGGATTAATTACAGTTAATGCAGCAGGTTGGGGGAAGATTTCCTTGTAGCTTCTTTTGAACAGGTGAAGAGATCTACATGAAAGTAAACTATGTGGGAGGGTATTCCATTTTTGAGGTGCAGAGAAAAGTGAAGGATCGCCTGCCAATATCTAGGTGAATTTTTGGAAGGCTCAACAACAGGAGGTGTGAGTGGTGAAGGGTCCTAGGAAAAGATTTCAGAGTGAGCACCCCGGAGACAATGGGTGGGGGAGGAAGATGGATGAGTTTGAACGTAGTACATAGTATACTGAAGTTCATTTTGGGCTCGAAGGATGGCCTGCCTAATGATTTGAGAACATCGCAGTGGTGTGCCCAAGCTGGTGCTGGATCTGCAATGTGCGCTATCCTGTGGTAAGCCTGCTTGAGATTGGCTAGAGTGGTGGACTTGATGTAGACTGAAGCATCCCAACAGCAACTTCAGCTAGGAGCAAGGACATCCTAGACTTCCTGTAGGGGGCTTTCCCTTGGGTAACTAGTAAAAGAACTCACTCATGAGGGGACAATACTGCACCTTGTACTCACCAATGGGGAAAGAGTTTCAGATGTCACAGTGGGTGGCCACCTGGGGACCAGTGATCACCATACAGTGTGGTTCAGTATAAGCACTGTGGCAGAATCAAACCACACAAAGATGAAGGTCTTGGACTTCAGGAAGGCCTATTTTAAAAAGCTGGGGGAATGCCTCAGGGATGCCCTGGTGGGGCAGAGGACTTGGGTAGAATGGAGGAACAGTGGGTGAAACTAAAAGAGGGGATAATGAAGGCAACAAACCTCTGTGTCAGGCAAGCAAGCAAAAGCAAGAGGAAAAAGAGACCACTATAGTTCTCAAAAGAGGTGACCAGGAAGGTAAGGACAAAAAAAAATAGCATTCAAGAGCTAGAAGGAGACACAGAGGGTGTAGGACAGGGAAGTGTATCAGAAGAAACAGAAGGAGGCAAGAGAAAGCAATTAGGAATGCAACTGCAGAAGTGGAGAAGAAAACAGCCTAGGCAGTAAAGAAAGAGGACAAGACATTTTTCATTATATAAGTAAAAAGAAAAAGACCAGGAGAGGGATAGTAAAGATTAAGAAGGAAGAGGGGGGTAGTGTGTGGAGGAGGACCAGGAAAAATTTAACATCCTGAACAAATACTTTTGTTCAGTGTTCACAGAGGAAAAGGAAGGTGAGGAACCACGGATAAGTGCCAGAAGTATCGAAGGAAGGGTGGTGGACATTAGTCCATTTAAAGAGGAGAGAGTCCTGAAGGAACTTACAAATCTAAAAGTGAATAAGGCACTGGGGCTAGACAGGTTGCATCCATGGATATTGAGAGGACTCAGAGAGGTGCTGTCTGCACCTCAGACTGCCCTGTTCAACCATGCACTGGAGATAAGAGTGGTTCCAGAGGACTACAGGAGGGCAGATGTAGTCCCACTTCACAAAAGTGGTAGCAAGAAGAAATCTGGCAATTATCGGCAGGTCAAGCCTGACTTCAGTAGTGGGGAAATTAATGGAATCACTACTGAAGGAAAGGATTGTGGAATATCTTGAATCCAGTGGCTTACGCAATCTGAGTCAGCATGGATTCACTGATGGGAATCATGTCAAACAAATATGATAGATTTCTTTGACTGGGTGACCAGGGAATCAGATCAGGGTGGAGCGGTGGATGTGGCCTACCTAGATTTCAGTAAGGCCTTTGACACCATTCCACACAAGAGACTCATAAACCAGCTGGGCAGCCTAGGACTGGGTCCAAAGGTAGTAAACTAGGTAAGAAATTGGATAGGGGACAGGAGACAGAAGGTGGTGGTAAATGGAGTTCACTTCAAGGAAGGGAGGATGATCAGCAGGGTGCCACAGGAATCAGTACATGGACTGGTCCTCTTTAATGTCTTTATTAGTGATATTGCAGAAGGGTTAGAAGGAAAGGTATGCTTTTTTATAGATTTCACTAAAATCTGCAATAGGATAGGCACTCTGAGGGGTGTAGAAAAAGAATAGAGAGCTAAGAAAGCTAGAGGAGTGATCAAGGATGTGGAAGCTAAGTTTCAATGTGAAGAAGTGCACAATCATGCACTTGTGGCACAAAAACCCAGGGGTAGAGTGCAAAATAGGGGGAGTAGTACTAATGACCACCAAACAGGAAAGAGACCCAGGAATAATCATTTCTGATTATCTAAAGGTGGCCAGAAAGTGTTACAAGGCAGTGGGGAGAGCTAGTGAGATGCTAGGGTGCATAGGGAGGGGTATCATCAGAAGAAAGAGAGAGGTGGTGTTACCGCTGTACAGATCACGGGTGAGAGCTCACCTAGAGTACTATGTCAAGATCTGGAGACCACATCTCTGGAAGTACAGGGACAGAGTAGAGGCAGTCCAGAGGAGGGCAACTAAAATGGTGCAGGGTCTGCATCAAAAGCCCTATGTGGAGAGACTAAAGGACCTCAATATGTACACCCTGGAGGAAAGGAGGGAGCTGGGGGATATTATAGAGTCTTTCAAATACCTCACGAGTATAAACAAGGTTCAAGAGGGAAGCATTTTTCAGAAAAAAGAGATGCTCAAGAACAAGGGGGCATGCTATGAAGCTGTAGGGGGTAGATTCAAGGGAGATATGAGGAAGTATTTCTTCACAGAAAGAATAGTAGATGCCAGGAATAGCCTCCTAGTGGAGGTGGTGGGGGCCAAAACAGTAATGGGATTCAAGAATGTATGGGATAGGCATAAGGAAACCTTATATTCAAGGGAACCTTATATTCAAGAAAAGGGGAGGACAGGAGATCTAGTAGGGTCCGTGATGTTACATAGGTATGGAAAATGGGCGGACTAGGTGGGCCAAGCAACCCTTATCTGCCATCAAATTCTATGTTTCTATGTATCTCTTGGGATCTATGTTAACTGTATATAACCCTAAGTAATTTCTTTTCTTTTGTATGGTGCTGAAGTTTGGGAGAATGATAAAAAGACAATAGATGTAGAACGGAATGAAAATATCCACCTTAGACTAACAATGGGTCTACCTGAATTTGTGAAAGGAGAATATTTGTGAGTAGAAGCTAAAATAATGGGCAGGATTCTCAAAGAGAGCCAAACATTCCATAGTTGTGGAAAAATGGCTTTCAGCACTGTCGAAATTTAGTTGTGGCATATTCACAATGAAAAGTTCCACAGCTATGGAAAATCGCAAAGCAGGCGAGTTGCGAAATTCTGCAAGTACTGAAAATCCACAACATTTTTTTCTTCAGCTGCGAAAATAATACTGAAGGCCAAGCAGACAGAACAACAGCAGGTGCTCCATATTAAGTGGACCAGGAGACTTTCACAGTCTTGCAAAAATTGCAGCAGAACCAGCACTCCCAGCCAGGCAAGCAGTCAGTCCCACAACTGGAACCATGGTAGCACCATCTGTACCAGCAGAACCTTGCACCCACTGGCAATATGTATCTGTTGGTTGTGTCTCTCTCTGAGGTGTTTCTTCCTCCTGTGTCTATAGCACATACTTCTGGCTGTTACCAGCTCTGCCTCTTCTGCCTGTGGGGCTCCTTTATTGGCTGCGCTGGGTCCTGTGGTTGTGATTTGTTGCCTTTCAATGGAAATGTGTGCTATTTGTGTTGTAACAACTCACACTACTATACAGCCCACAGGTTTGCAGTTGCTGGTGCCTGAACCCCCGCTATAAGTGTATCATAATCGTTAGTACACTACTTTTTGCTCAGGGTGAGTTATGTCTCACTCTCTGTAGTGAAGCATGTGTGCAACATTCTTTCCACAACTGCAGAAAAACAGTGGCTGAGAATATCATTTAAAGGGATATGCCATACTTTTCAATGGCTTTTTTTGTTTTTGCTCGGGAACTTCTGCACTTGCACTTTTATTCACAGTCCACACTGTATTTTTCTCACAGCTACAGATGTTTTGTGTATACCGCTTAGCGCAATTACCCATTTGTTTCCACAACTGTACAACTTTTGGGAACTTGCACATTTTCTGCACCTTCCAAGTGTTTTGAAAATCCAGCCCAATGTCTATAACAGACATTGCTGAAATCAGAATGTTCTCATACTGGCAGGGGATGGTTTCTATATCCACAGATGAAATAATTAAAGCTATATAGGTAGAACAAATAGATAACTATAATCAGCATGTATCATTGTCAAACTGGTTCACTGTTTAAAACTACACAATGAGAAAATATGGATTAGCCCCAATGTTCTGTTAGGACTTATTGTCTACTTCAAATAAGTATAAAATCCAAGGGATACAACTTACAGAACACAATATTACATGGAGAGACATTGAAGGACAGGTCAAACCAAAGAATTTCCTTTGTATAAAGCCTTGAAAGCATCTCTTGAATGTAAATTATATCACCCCAACTGCAAGTCTAACCTCCATGTTAAAACACTGGTTAGACTGAAGTTGGCGCTTAACTTTGTTCGGTATGAATCATACACTATGTACCTTGGTCAGTGTTTAGGCTGGACAGCTTTGTAAGTTTGAATGTATGGAAAAATGAACTACAGTCCATATTTTGTTGGAATGCTCATTTTTGAAGCATGTAAGAAAACAACACTTGGGAATTTTTTCTAAGTAATTATCAAAGTACATAAAATTAAATTTGCATAAAAATTCTTTTGAATGCACAGAAATTGTCATTATTGTATGCAATGGGAAAATCTGCACTATATGTTCCTAAAAGCACAATCCAGAGACTTCCCTCTCTGCCTACATGATTCATTAAGATATTGAAAGCTGCTTAATAATGTATTTGAACATGTCTAAGTACTGTATAATGTAAAAATCTCTTTTAGGATGGATTAATGTAATTACATTTTTCAGATTTTTTATTATTCTTTTTTTCTTATTCACTGTATTCTTTTTATGTTATTCAATAATGTAGCTACTGTATTTCTAATTTATTGTATGTTTAATCATTTTGGATTGTACATACTTTTTATCAAAATAAATCTGAACCTGACCTTTAATATGGAATCTCTCACAACTAATTTACCTGATCTGTTGTAGACATCAAACAGATATTGTTTCCACAGAAGACAGGGAAGCCTTCCCCACTCCCACTGAGAACAATATTTGCTACAATTATTGTTAGTATAGAAAGGAGAAGGTGCCCATCCAGTCTATCTCCCACTCCTAGTGGGCAAAATCTTTTCCTGTTTTCCTAAGGATATATTCATCTATTCTTTTTTTTAATACATTAAAAGTTACCACCTCCCCAACCTCTTTTGGCAAGATATTTCATTGCCATACTGCACATTGTGTAAAATATTCCATCATACAATTTTTTCTTTGCATATTCAAGCTTTAGTTGACTATTGTGTGATCCTAATTTTTTTCCCATTTTTGTCTTCTATGCCAATTTCTAGCATTAGCTTGCTGTCTCCCTGAACTTTATGAAGCTGTAACATATCCACTCTGATTCTTCTTTCCTTTAATGTGAACAGCCAATATTTTACAATCCTTTGCTCAAATGTCTTTCCTCTTAATTTTGCAGTTAACCTTGTTGCCTTATGTTGTACCTGCTCCAGTAAGTCCATATCCTCTTTTAAATGTGGGCTCCTAAAAGGAGTTAAATTGTTCAAATGTGGCCGTACATATGTCTTGTATAGAGGCATTATACAGTGCTCTCTTCAGGTTATGAATTATTATTTTTCTCCAGCCAATTAATTTGTTGGCTGTTAATGTCTCCCTTTGCTTTGTTTTTCGTGGAAAAGATTATTACTAATTAATATTTAGAAATCTTTCTTTGTTTCTACTTTTCTTGATGTTATACCTGCTACGTTGTATTCCTTCCTTTGGTTGTTATGCCACCACACACTTGTCAACATGATTTTTTTTTTTGTATTTTAAGACGTTATATTTACTTTCTGTATCCACTTGCCTCCTAACTTAGTGTTATTAACATTTTTTTCTTCCAATTCTTAATGTGTTCATGTATGTCACTGGTGTATAAGGAGAATACTGCAAGTCACAGGACAAACCCCTGTGGAACCTCACTTGTCACCTGACCTGAATTTGATAATGTCCCTCTTATTCTGATCTGTTGTATTCTATTATCCAACCATGTGTTGACAAATATTACTGTTTTTTTGTCTATCCCCATATTTATCATCTTTAATAATAGTTCTAAATGTGGTACTTAGTGTCATTATAATTTTTTATCCAACTTTTAATGTGTACATGCATATCACTGATGTATAAGGAGAATACTGTACATCCCAGGACAGATCCCTGGGGAACCCCACTTGTCACCTGATCTGACTTTGGTAATGTCCCTCTTATTCTGATCTGTTGTATTCCATTATCCAACCATATTTAGACATATATTACTCTTTTCTTGTCTAGCCCCATATTTTTATCTTTGATATTAGATTCAAATGTGGTACTTAGGGCCATTTTTATTATTTTGATCCAACTCTTAATGTGTTTATGCATGTCACTGACATATAAGGAGAATACTACAGGTTCCAGGACAGATCCCTGGGGAGCTCCACTTGTCACCAAACCTTACTTTGATAATGTCCCTCAAATTCTGATCTGATAAATTCTATTATCTAACCACGTGTTGACACACATTACTCTTTTCTGGTCTACCCCCATATATTTCATTTTTAATATTAGTTCTAAATGTGGTACTTTGTCAAACACCCTTTTAAAATTCAGAAATTAAATGTTTACTGGAATATTCACATCTAAGTTGTTGCATACTTTTTCATTAAATACAATCAAGTTAGTTGTACAAGATCTTCCTGTCACTAAACCATGCTGTGTCTTAACTTTCAGTCCCTTGGACTTGAAGTCACATACCAGTGTGTCTCTTATTAGTGTTTCCAAGGTCTTGCACAGGATAGTCCTTAAACTGACCAGCCTATAGTTTTCAAATTAATTTTTATTTCCTTTTTAGGACTGCAGTGGATGGAGCCCTGCAGACCTCCTGTGATCAAAAAGGGAGACTTTTCCAACCAAACAAAAGTGTGAAGTTGCCTCACTCTTGCCTCTGCATCTGTAAAGCACTCCTTTCTCTCCATTAGCAGTCGCACTGCACTATTTTTCTTTAGTCTGTGGTCATGGCAGAATATTTTTCTTCAGTCTGTGGTCACGGCAGAACACAGCACAGTCCTCCATGTCCAAGATGGTTACCAAACTGTATTGTGCATGGATGATCACTTGTGCATGTGCAGTAGAATTTGTGGCCATCTTGGATATGGTGTACTGTGCTGTGTTCCACTGTGACTGCCAACTGAAGTTTTTATAACATATACTCCCCCCTACTGACCCTCTGTCTTAGCATCCACTCCCCACCCTCCAGAAACATAACAGTGGCACTGGGGGTGCCCAGTCCCCCAGTGTCTCAATCAGCAATCCTGCGTCAGTTTTATGTACTTCCTTTTTATTAGTTTTGTTAGAGCTATTCTCCCCCACCCAATCATCCCTCTCAGCACCCATCCCCCCCATGCCCCCAGAAACACAACAGTGACTCTTGGGGTGCCCAGTGTTGCAATTAGAAATCTTCTGTCTTTTATTTCTTTACCCTGTAAAAAGAAAACCATCCATTGATGTATTTTGCAGTCATTACTGTCCCCCTACCTAATCCTCCTAATCAGCACCCTCCTGGACCCCCCAAGCCCTTACATACTTACCAATCAAGGGTCCAATGTCATAATCTTGTCTGGACCACAGACATGTCTTCACTCTTCAAAGCTGGACCACAAACTGAAGAAACAGGTATGTGTTTGAATGTATTTCACTGGAATTTTGAACTTAGTGGGAGAACTTGGGCATTTTTGCATATTTTTGGTCCACATTTTCAAAATGCCTTTTTTGGGACCCCACGTCATGAACAATTGTACTGACATTAGGCAAATCTGTCCTGAAAGGTGATTTCATGGTCCCTGTGCAAAATCACCTTTCGAGCAGGAGTTCAACATTTTCTCTGACCTTGTTCATGAGGTGGGGTATTAAGAAAACTATGCTGAAAATGTGTTGTAACAGTATTAAAAAATGACAAAGTTAATAGCCTACGTTAAATTTTGCAACTGCAGGTTCATAACTTTTGTAATTTTCAATATTTTTACCCCAAATTTACAACAGGTCCATAACTTTACAGTACCTCATGAATGCGATGGCTGTCATTTTTCAAATCCTGAGCAAAATGTATTTTATATTCCGGAAGGTGAGTTCACGGTCCCTGCACAAAATCACCTTTTGGACAGGAGTTGAAAAATGTATCTGCCCTTGTTCATGAGGTAGGGTCATAAGAAGTCTATGTTCTAAATTAGGTGTCAAACTATTAAAAAAAAACTTATGAGGTTATACTGAATTTTGCAAATGCAGGCTCATAAGTTTGGTAATAATGAATATTTGTATCCCAAATTTTCAACATAGCCATTTCTTTACAGCACCTCAAGAATGTGATGGCTGTCATTTTTCATCTGCTGCCTAAAATGTGTTTTTGCATCCTGAAAGTTGATTTTGCAGTCCCTGCGCAAAATCACCTTTAGGCCGAGAGTTGAACATTTTCTCTGCCCTTTTTAATGAGGCAGGGTCATAACCAGGCTATGTTGAAAATGTGGTGAAAACATATTACAAAACAACAAATTCATAAGCCTACATTACATTTTGTGAACGCAGGCTCATAACTTTGGTAATTTTCAATATTTTTACCCCACATTCCTCATCTACAGCCCTATCAGCTCTGGCCAGAGTTTGTTTATAAATTGGAACCAGAACAGCCCTTTTCCAGTCAGCCAGAAACTCCACCTCATTGTATGAGATGTTAAACAGCATTGTTGCTGGGCCTAGTATGCACTCCTTTGTTTCTTTAATTAGCCTCGGGTACAACCCA
This sequence comes from Neoceratodus forsteri, assembly GCA_016271365.2. Classification (NCBI taxonomy): domain Eukaryota; kingdom Metazoa; phylum Chordata; order Ceratodontiformes; family Ceratodontidae; genus Neoceratodus; species Neoceratodus forsteri. The sequence continues at coordinate 1,351,494,311 of CM057458.1, read as the reverse complement.
TCTGGACCAAGTAATTTATTTGCTTTCATGTTACCTATAGTAGCTGACAACTGGATCAACTTATTACAAACCAGTGAGCACCTCTCTGCAAAGCTAATAATCTCTGAATTATTATAAACTCAGTAGATGTCATGGTGGCTACTGAAGTGTACCCCTTATAGACCTGTGTAAATGGAAACTCAACCTGAATGTTTTTACTTGTTGAATGAGTACATGCCATGGCTGTCTTTTCAAAAATGAGAAATTGATTTATTTAAGTGTAATTGGTTTTACCAGGTGAGCATAGTGCCTTGTTTACATGGGTGCTCTGTCAAAATAATACTGGAGCAAAAGAGAACAGACACAGAAAATAATTTATGTACATTGCATTCATTTCCATCTGACATGTATATTTACTAGATTTATCATGACCCATTTGCCAGGCCATCAACCTTCAGCAAATGTTCACATTTTGCCAGTTAACACAGGAGTTAATTTGTCAGTATACAGGCAAGCAAATGCTCACATGACATAGTGTACCTTGTGAAGCTACATGTCAAGCAACAGTTTGACTAGGAAAACTGAAGATTCATGTTGATTGTGTCAAAAGCTGGCATGAGAAACAACTTCACATACTGTAGCTCTGCTACAGTACTGCAAAGTACGATATGTTGTTTGTTAACTTATTTACATTTCAGTACATACAGTACATAATGTAAACATACAGTGAAGAAGAGAAATCTTGCAGCATACATGCAATAAAACTAAAGGAACCCTTCAAGTACTTTTCATTAAAAGAGCAGCAATTTTGGCACAATATAAAACAGTAAAGTAATAGACAATAAACCATGTACAATAAGGCTTTAATTCCATCAACGGATATCATAACCCATGTGTGAGAAGCTCAAACCACACATTCCACAACATGACCTGATAACGAGTATAACTCTCAAACACTAGTATACAAAATATTAGTTCTTCAAAAGGTGCTATGTCATTCCCAGAGTATTTGGTGATTTTGTCCTGCATCTGTATCTGCACTCTCTTTTTTCATTATCATTTTTAACTAATTGTAATCTTGATAAAAACAAAGACAATAAATATGCAGCTGTGCATCGCATTTCAAAGAAAAAAGAAATTCTAGAATATCAAAACTTGTGTGCCTGATGTCTTTTATAAACAAAAGAATATACGCAATAATTTGTGTTCTATTTATTGTTTGAGGAGGTAACACTATAATGACGTTAGAATGAAAACTGAATCCCACTTCATATTAAAATTGAGCAAGGGGGTGTATCCACTCACAAGACATAAAATACGGTAGTCTCTTCCATTACAATTTTAATAAGCTTCTATTTATATAATAGTTAATGCCAGCATCCCTCTAGTGACAATGTACACAAGGCTATAATTTCAATGCCTACATGAGGTGGAACTTAAAATGCCTGGATACAGGTTCATCTACTGGATACACCTACTGTACATCTGAAAGTACACACTGCATCTGGCAGCACTACAGTCAAAATAGAGCATGCAATCATGATCAGATAAGTTGCCATTGCAGAAATAAGGCAGCAACCTGAAAAAGAACAGTGCACAAAAGGGACACCAGGGCCATTGCTGAGCAGCTATTGAGGAAGCAGCAAAATTCCTGAGCTCCTAGGATTTTTGGGTTAAAATCTGCTTTAAACTTGAAGTTTTCAGGCATAAAGTGCAGAAATTGGTGTATGGTTTGTGCAAGAGTGGCAACATGGGGAAACCTCATGGAGCTGCCACCTCTTCTGCAGATTTTTTTGGCCCTAAGAAGCAGCAACACCGATGTGACGAGCAGCCTGCACTTTCTGGTGAAGCCATGGCACTTGCTGACTCACCATCATGGGGAGCTTCCTTGCTTTCATTCAGGGTCAGATTAAGGCAACCTGGGGCCATAGGCCAAAGAGAAATTTGGGGCCCCCTCACCACAACCTTGACCCTTCACCACGACTGTTGCCCTTTGCTTTGACCACACCTCTTAACCATTGCATATCAGTTACTAAAACATAAAGAAAAATAGAAACATAGTAACATAGAAGTCTGCAGAGAAGGACCTCTTAGCCCAGTTAGTCTGACCTATTTTCCCTACCTACTGTGCCACCGCAGACCCCACTCACTCTTTGGTTTTCACTTCCCCCATGCCTTATTTCTAAGGTCCCCTTTGTGTTTATCCCATGCATGCTTGAATCCTGTTAGCATTTTAGCACCCACCACCTCCACTGGGAGGCTGTTTCAGGATTCACCACCCTTTCCATGAAGAAGTATTTCCTTACATCTTCTTTGAGTCTCCCCCCTCCAGTTTCATAGCGTGTTCCCTTGTCCTTAAGCATCTTTTTCTATGTAAAATGCTACCTTCATGTACCTTTTTAATACCTGTAAGATATTTGAACATTTCTATCATGCCCCCTTCCCTCCTTTCCTCTAGAGAGCACATATTTAATCCCCTAAGTCTTTCATTGTAAGGCTTCTGATGCAGGCCCTGCACCATTTTGGCTGCCCGCTTCTGTACTGCCTCCACCCTAAGTATGTCATTCCAGAGATGGAGGCCTCCCAAACTGGACACAGTACTTGAGGTGGGACCTCACAATTGATCCATACAGGGATAACACTGCCTCCATCTTTCTGCAGGTTATGCCCCTCCTTATGTTCTTACTGTCCCTCAAATGTGGCATAAAACATAAATAACCTAACTAAAATGCTTCAAAATTAATGAAACTAATAATATCTGTATGGTAAAACAGCAACAGTCTGAGTTTGATCATTTAGGGGAAAGAGGAAATTATTTAACCAGGAGAGGCACACTAAGCCGAGGCTTGATTCCAGGTGTGACCTGGGAGCACAAGGACGTTATGTGACTTGCTCAGGGTTGCACAGTATGCAAGTGAGAGCTGTGGGATTCAAACCCAGGTCTCCAGCTTTGTAGCTCAGAGCCTTAAACCACTGTGCCATACTGCCTTCCTTATTTAGAGAACAATTGCTAATTAGCCTGTTAAAAAACATTTTTTGGATGTGAATTGTGATGATGTGCACTTCTCCAAAGCCCCTCCCCCCCAAACACACATGTATGTGCTTGCAGTCTGGGTGTTATCATTTTGTTCTGTCAGGTAAGATCCAAAACAGTGTAACACTCTACAGTAATCCCTTGGACCATAGAACCACATATTGTGCTGTGAACATAAATACAAAATAAATGTTTTGAAATTTCATCTACAGTTGTTTGAATGTTTTCAACTGTTACTGCAGAGTGCTACACTGTTCTGGAACTTGTTAATCATTTGGGCTGGCTGCCTATTTGTGTGTGCACCACCTTATCCCGGCAAGTCGTAGCAGCTGCTTCTTTGGACTTTGTCCTGTTAGGTATTATGAACCAGGATGTGGGGCTTTTGTGGGGTGGGATACAGACCCATCTCTAAAAGAGTCTAGGCCCTGAAGTAGTGTAGGAATTAAGTTGATAGTTTACTAGAGGAGTCATGAACTTTAGAGATTATATTTCAAAGAGAGTGACTGTTGGAAGAAATCATTCCCAGGATCAACATTTTCTGTTATTGATAAGTAAGCCAGGATCAATAAATGACAAGACTTACTGATGGGATTCTGGAAATATGTTCATTTTTATTCATCCTGAAAACAGAACTATATCAAGGTCAGAATTTCAATATGAGTGACATGAGGGAATTAAAAAGAGTACATTTTTTAATTCTACCACTGAAATTCATTGTAGATTTATTAATTTTAGGAAAGAGATTAAATATAAAGCACACCCATTGAATTGTACTGTTAATCTATTATATTTAAGAGTAAGACTTGATTCTAAGTGGTGATTATAAGTAGGATTGGAAGACAAAGCAAAGCAAAGGAAATGAGCCTGTTCACACCTTAAAGGTCAGCCTGGACAGAGACCCTTAAACTATCATCTGCACTTAACACCTAATCAGGGAGGTGAGAGTCATGTCACTGTTCATCCCCTGTCTTGCTCCAATTACTCAGTGGCAGAGTCCTTTACAAAACAAACAAAAAAAATGCAGCTCAGTCAAAAAGAAGAGTATGTAATAGTAAATATATGTTGGGGATTGCTGGGTGCCCCCTGGCAGGCTGGGGCCCTAGGCCTGTGCCTATCCCTTAATCCAGCCCTGCTTTCGATACAGGCTACCCTAAACCAGCTTGTGATGTTGGGCCAGGACATAGATAAGAAGTAAGACACTTTAATGCTCTGAGTCTCGGCTCTGGAATCGAGGATGGACCATTGTAAACAGATGGTCCAGCAATCTGAAACTTCAGTGCTCAAGACTTGCAATGCAACTGCCAAGCTGACTAAAGAAAGTTCAATGTTGCGACAGTGGCTGGAGGTTGATGAAAATCAAGTCAGGGAATGGAACCTGAGAGTGGTGGGATTAATTGAAGCACAGAAGGGGAGGACTGTCTTAGTTTTGTATGCTCATTTCTGCCTAATATTTTGGGCCTGTCTGAGGATGATCCCCCCTCTCGATTAAAAAAGCTTACCGCATTTTCCCAAGGTGAGCTGCATCAGACTGAGTGGTTCCTCATACCCTGATGGTGGTGTGTGCTGCTGTTGGTGATTGGGATTGAGTGCATGCTACGGCCAGAAGACAGAGGGCTCTTTAATATGGGGAGGACACTCTACAATTGTTTCCAGACCTTTCTTATAGCACCAGACAAAGGCACAAAGCATTTGATGGAATTAGGAGTCTGCCGTGACTGCTCAAGATCCAGCACCGGCTGGTACTCCCTGACAAACTACATCTAACATGGCAGGGGCAGCAGTACCAGTTCAATGAACCAAAGGATGCTGACAAAATGATCGAGTGTATTGAGAGGGAGATGATGGTGGCAGTGGAGGTGGGAGATTCATTGGATGAGGACTGCTACAGTGCATGGGACTGAACTGTATGTCTGAAATCTAGGTTTAGGGCTGGGGGTACGTGAAGCCCTAGTAAGATAACTGATGTTGATCAGCTCCCTGTATGCTATGCTAAGACACTGTTTTTGCCAGGGTGATGATATCTGCAGGAACTGCATGTGGTTGTCAACCAGTTATGGGCACTGTTTACCCTGGCTACTGCTAAAATATTTGCCCAATCTTAATTTATGGTTCTGAAACCTTGCCAACTTTGTTGTACGGACAACAAGGCCTATATTATGAGACCAGACTGATTTTCTTATTGCACTGTTAGTGACATGCTGCTTTATTTCATATTTCTACCCAATTTTTTGCTGCTTTAATATTTGGGAAATTCTGTTAATGGTTCTTTTTTACCTGGGGAAGTGAGACATTTTTGTAGTTTATGTAGTACTTGAATGCGTTGGGGGAATCTTTCTGACCACATTATTATAGTGTTCACTGTTATTGCTACTGTAATTGTGAATTCTGTGTCTGATTCCCCTTTGTCCTTCCTTAGCTGCATGCAATGGGACTGTTTGATGCTCATTTGGGCCCCTCATGTTGTAACTCGAGGGGAGGTGTCCTATATATTTCCTTTGTAAGATAATGTTTTGGCTATGTAACCTATTGCTATCCTCCTTTGTACTTATTGTTTTGTGAGTTTTTGCTTACAAAATGAATAAATAAGACAAAAAAAGGACAGTAGTGCATGCAAAGAATTAAATTACAAAGTGCATTAAGAAAGTGAAAAAAGCATTCTGGGCTACAGCAAGGTACAGGGCACAAGTGCAGCACTGAATATGGCACTAAATGTAACAGTATACACAGGCCCAGCACAAGTAGTGCAGAGAACCGTGCAAGAGTGAGGATGAGGAGAGTCAGCCGCCAACAGAAGACATACACCACAGCAGCAAAAGGATCAAAAATGTTTACTAAAAACATAACAAATAACAAGGTCAATTGCCCATACAAAACAAGAACTAAAAGAAATGACAACTTTTGGTACTGTAAAACAAAATAAAATCTAAAGAGCATCTGACCATAATGTGTCCATAAAGTCTATGATGGAGATGCAGTGAAGTTTTACTTAATCACAAAGTTCTGGCAAAATCACTGAATTAGACTTCAGAAGCACTTCATGAAGTTATAGAACATACAAACATAGACTTTGATGGCAGATAAGGACCGCTTGGCCCACCTAGTCTGCCCATTTCCCTACCTACAGGATAAGCTGCAGATCCTAGTTAACCAATAGCCTATTTCTTCCTACCCCCAACCCACAAAAATTACCTTATGTCTGTTCCATGTATTCTTGAATTCTCCCACAGTTTTAGACACCACAACCTCCTCAGGAAGGCTGTTCCATGCATCCACCACCCTCTCTGTGAGAAAATACTTCCTCACATTGCCCCTGAACTGCCCTCCTCTATCTTCAAATTGTGTCCCCTTGTTCTTGCACATCTCTTTTTCTGAAAGTTGCTACCCTCTTGGACTTTGTTGATTCCACTGAGGTACTTAAAAGTTTCTATCATGTCCCCACTCTCCCTCCTTTCCTCAAGGGTATACATATTAAGCTCTTTTAGTCTCTCCTCATATGGCTTGTCTTGCAGACCCTGCACCATTTTAGTTGCCCTCCTCTGGACTGCCTCTATCTTGTCTATGTCCTTGCGGAGATGGGGTCTCCAGAACTGTACACAGTACTCCAGAAGGGGTCTCACCAGCTGTATGTACAGAGGGATAACAACTTCCTGTTTTCTGTTGGTAATGCCTCTCCCTATACATCCCAGTATCCTCCCAGCCCTCCCTACTGCTTTCTCACATTGCTTGCTAACCTTAAGGTCATCTGATATGATTACCCCCAGATCCCTTTCCATTTTTGTTGTTGTTACTACCTCCCCACCCCCACTGTGTAATCTTCCCCGGATTACTGTTTCCCAGGTGCATTATTTTGCACTTCTTTGCATTGAATCCAAGCTGCCATACTTCTGACCATTCCTCCAACCTTGCCAAGTCCCTTCTCATCCTTTCCATGCCTCCTTGTGTATCAACCCTGTTGCAGATCTTTGTGTCATCTGCAAAGAGGCATACTTTTCCTTCCGGTCCCTCTGCAATGTCACTTATAAAGACATTAAAAAGAACTGTACCCAGTACTGAACCCTGCGGTACCCAACTAGTAACCCCTCTTTCTTCAGAGTGGACTCCATTTACAATTACAAAAACAGGTATGCCCAACATGGGGCCATTTTCTGGCAGCTTTGACTTATAAAACTTCACCAGCACTTTACATAAAGTATAATTTTGCTTTAGATATTGTTTTGTAGGTAATTCAAGCAACGTTTCCACAGAAAGAGGAACAAGTGCCTGTAGGTCACATGCATCAGTTCTTGCATGTCACATGATGCAGCCCTATGTACACAGTGTCCTTCAGTTTTACACTGCACTCTGTGAGAGTAGATGGAAGGGGACAGATTTGCTGCTATTTGCACCTTGAGAAACATATGGTACATTTGTGTTTTGTATTTTATGCATCTTTCCTTGTCTTGGAAGTTTATTAGGAGTTATTTAGTTGTGGTTTAGGCATGGTTTTGTTAATATTTCTGTACCTTTTCCTACAGCCTTCTATCTGTATCTTCCTGTTACTTCCATGTTCAGATGCTCTGGTTCTGTGAATTTCTGTTTATTTATTATTTTTAATGTTTTCCCCATTTTTTTTCCTTTTCCAAATTCACTTTCTTTGTGTTAATTTTACTTTTCATACCTTTTCTTTTAAACAAAAGTGAATGGAGATGGAGAAGAGAGTGGAAGGACTGGGAGTCAGAGTGAGGAGATGGAGTAAAGAGGGATGATCACATGGTTGACAGACAGGACATGCCATTCCAACTATCTAAAGAAGACACCTGCATAGGCAGCACCAGTAGCACTGGGTGTTGGAAGAAGGGCCAGTAAGAAGTCTCTAGCTGCAATGACTTCTTTGCCTGCAGCCCCCCCATAGTGCAGCAGCAGCAAGTATCAGCACCTCCCATTATCACAACTATTCCACCATTAGAAGAATCTGCAAGGGGTAACCCCCCTCCCTGTGGTACCACCGCACCACTGGCTAATCCCTGTGAGTAGAAGTCCCCAAAACCTTCCACCTCTGGCTTCTCCCTAGGTAGCAGCACAACTCACTAGTTTGTGAATTTTTTTTAATGTAGACCCCACCAATAACAGTGTTGTGATGTGTAAACAGTGCCAGACAGTTGTTTGGTATAGCAAACCTGTAGACAGACTTGGCATCTGTGGCCAGGGAGAGCACATGAGACGCGAGATGCAGAGCTTATTCCTTCAAGTTCTCTGAAGAAGATGTGGCACAACTCCTCATCAAGATGTGAGACCACAGATGCAGAGTTGTGTCCGTGGTGGCTACACTCCAGACACTGCTGTTACACAAGCAGACACTGATTGAGGGAAGAGTAGAACTCCTTCGTAGGGGTGACCCTTTCTCCCACTCAGGACATAGAAGTGAATGCACACCATATGTCTTAAATTCTCATTTCTCCTGTTTTTTGTCATGTCCCAGAAATTAAATATACCTGCTACATTCTCCTGCACTGTGTCAGTCAGTCTCCTACAATGGCAATAGCATTTCTAAATTGTAATTCACGTTAGTACCCAGAAATGCACTATATGAAAACCTAATTTACCATTTTTTCTCAAGTCCCAGAAATTATATACATTCACTATATGCTGCTGGACTGTATCAGTCAGTCTCCCACCACAACAACTTCACCTCTAAGTTGTAATTCACTTAAGTGCCCAGAAATGCACAATATTTAAAAGTGTAATTTCCCATTTTTTCTCAAGTCCCAGAAATTAGATATGCTATATGCTGCTGTGGAGTATCAGTCTCCAATGACAGCAACTCTCTTTAAGCACATTAGCAGACAGAAAATCCAGATAGGAGGAGAAGAGACCTGTGAAGAGAAGGGTGAAGTTATTTAGATTCTAGTCCACTCTTTGTCATGTTGCACCTTTGAAGACAAAATTAAAATGAAAAAGTATAAGAAAAAAAAACCTCTTGGAAATAATACTTTCTTTCACACTGGTGATGGCCATGCTGTGAAATGAACAATGGTGCCCCAGACAGAGAAGTTCGAGGAGGAAGCAGCAGGATAGTGACTGTGAAAACAGGAGAAAAATATTTATACTGTAGTCAAGCAGCCACTGTGGTGACCTCACACATAGTATATCTGTCGTCCACTCCCAGCCTTACTGTTATATTGTTGTCTGTCAAGCTAAAACTGAAATTATTATTTAAAAAAACTGGAAAAACTGGCACATCAGCTACGAAGGCTGTACTGGAACAGCACAAACCTCGAGGCATATATAGGGGTGAAGAGGGTATCAAGTGGTCTCAGACTTTTTAAAAAGTCCAGCATGTGGAACAGAGAGTGAGAATTTTTTGAAAGAGTGGGAACAGATTTTAATCAAAGCAAGCATCAAACTAATACCACTTATAGTGAAATATGGTAAGGAAAAGGAAACGCTTTTGCAAGTGGAATTAAAAAAAAAGGAGAGCAAGACTTTTAGAAATTTAAGGACTTAGAGACTTTGATGCACTGGATCAAAACCTAAAAACATCCATTTAAAATTAGATCAAGAACTAAAGGATATAAAAACAATTCAATTCAACAGAGATAAAGGAGATTGGGAGAAGGGAATATTTTTAAATGGTCAAATCAACAAAAAAGAAAAAGGATTTAAAAAAATGCTAAAAATGTACCTTTTGAATATGCCATGGAAGGCAGTGAGTCTGAAATGGAAGAAATGAATAGAAGATATCCTTTTCAAAATGAAGGACAGGGTTTAGATCCACAACCAATAGGAATGCCACATATTCCAAGTCTATACGTAACTTCCATGCATCCCCCCACCCACCCCCGGAGGAGTCCCAGGTTGCAGGAGAGAGAACGTGACTACAGTGCAGGAGGAAGAAGAAGAGAACTCGAAAATGAAGAAATGCACTACCAGAGAGATCAGTATTATCGGGGCAGAGGGAGACACACACAGAGGAGAACCTACAGTGGCAGAAAACTATGGAGGAGGTAGGAAGACAACAAATAATTAATCTGTCTAATCATGTATTAACAAGAGCTGAAAGAGATTTATTAGTGAGGAGTCTGAATTTTTCACCCACTAAGGCAATGGATAGAGTGGATACACTCGTAAATTTAGAACTGAACTGCAGCAAATTAAATCTGAAAGTATTCTTTGCTGATAAAGCTTTACATGATGGAAGTACAGATAAATCAAAAATCCTTCTCTTTTTTGTGCCCCACCATGTAATACAGTGACTGTTTTTAGAGTCTTGGTGGAGAGGGACTTGGAAACATTTTTTGAAACAGAGAAGTTTATCAAATTTAACAGTATGAGTTGTTTAGAGAAAAACGTGGTGCACACACTACAATCAAACTCCAACATAGTTATTAAAGCTACAGACAAAGGAGGAACAGTGGTGATTCTAGATAAAGCAATGCATGTAGCAGAGGGGGAACATCAACTGCAGGATCAGAAATTCTATAAAAGACTTACAAGAGATCTAACTTGGGACTTTAAATATAGCATTGATGAATATGTCATGACAGCGCTGAGACATGGTGTTATAGATAAAAAAACCTAGTGATTATTGATCACACAGCATCCTGGCAGAGCTATGTTCTATATTCTGTCAAAGGTCCATAAAAATCTTACAAACCCACCTGAGAAGCTGATTGTGAGTGGCATAGGATTGATAACAGAACCATTATCCCAATACATAGACTGTTTCCTAAAACCACTCGTTGTGACTTTACCATCCTACTTGTGAGATATAACTGAATTTTTTAAAATTTTCTCCCTACAATCCAAATGAGGAAGACTGCTGACTAATAACTATGGACATAGAATCTTTGTATACCAATGTCCCCCATGAGGGGGCTTTGGATGAGGCTGCTCATTTTCTGAACAAGAGAAGTGGACATTTGTCTCCTCCTAGTGACTTTTTGCTAAAGTTGTTAGAATTTGTACTGACTCAAAATGTTTTTTGTTTAATAAATATTTGTTTTTAAAGTTATATGGGACAGCCATGGGGGGGCTACGCGTGCCCTGTCTGTGGTGAATTTGTTTGTAGGCTATTGGGAAGAACAATAAATTTACAATGAGATGGCAAACAAGTTTAAATGACAGCTGTTCACATGGAAACACTATATAGATGATATTTTGATTGTCTGGCAGGGTACTAGAGAAAGCTTCCAAGAATTTGTATTGTTCCTCCATAGCACTACTAGTTGCTTGAGGTTTACATTCCAAATGAGTCAGACACGAGCAACATATTTGGATGCTTGTGTTATGAAAGATGAAAGGGGACAGATCCAAAGTAGTTATATAGAAAAACAACAGACGGTAACACATTACTTTTAGCAGAAAGTTGCCACCCCCACATGTCATGGAAAATATCCCATTGGGACAATTTTTGATGGTTAAGAGGAATTGTTCAACAGAATTTAGTTTTAATATTGGAGCAGATGATCTAACAAATCACCTTATAGATAGGAGCTATAATAAACACAAAATAGCACAAGAGAGACTTAGAGCAGAACTGTCAGAAAGAGAGGAACCATTAAAAGTGAAAGACAAGATAGGACAGAACGAAATTGATAGATTTAATTACTGTACCACGTATTCAGCTCAAGCAAGGGAATTAGAACTCATTCTTAAAAGACATTGGCAGACCTGCTAGCAGAACCTAGCTTAAGGGAACTGTGTAAAATTCCCCCTGGAATGTACTACAAGGAAGTGCCTGCTTTAAAAGATCTACTAACATGGAGTCACTTTGTAGAACAGCATCCTACCACTTGGTTGCAAAAAGAAAATGGCTGTTTTCCATGTAAAAGATGTATAACCTGCAGGCATGTGCTGCAAACAAAATATTTCTCTACTGTAAATGCTTCACGCACGTTTGAAATTAAACAGTGCATCACTTGTGATACAGAGGGTATTATATACGTGGCTACCTGTGATTGTGGTTCGTTTTACATTGGAAAAATGAAAATAAAGTTTAAGGATGGAGAAGGAGAGCATGTAAGGGCTTTAGTGAAAGGAGATGTCACATATGCTATAGCACAACAGATTTTCGAAAGTGCAGACATTAGTCAGCATGGATTTAAATACATTGTGATTGATAGGGTGAACAGGAATCCACGGAGGGCGGGGGGGATTTTGAAAATCTAGTCTCCAAGAGAGAACATTTCTGGATTCTGTCCCTAAAAGCCACAACAAAACCAGGTTTGAATATTCAATTAGATATTCACCCCTATTTAAGATACAGAAAATAAATATTGCTGCTTTGAAATTTTAATAAGGCTTGTTTTTGAATCTGCTGAATAACAAAGATTCTGAAAATATGTAATGAGAAGTCCTTCTTTGCATATACTGTAAGTACTGCAGTACTGATTTCATTTGTCTTTCCAAACCCCCCAACCTCCCCTCCCATTCTCTTCCTTTTTTCTCTGATGCTTTGTGATTATTACAATAGTTATTTATGAGATTGGATTATTTTATATATAGGAAATTGATCCTATTAAGGTTTTAACAATATGTTGCACTTTGTTTCTGGCTTCACATCATGTTATTTGTTATTAACACTAGTGGTGGATCCATGACTTTGGGATTGATTCCAGTTGAATTGAATTTTTAATTTACTGTTTTGTAGTATTTACAGAGTGTGTGTTTCATCAATGATTTAGCTTTTGAAGAAGGAGGAAACTCCAAAACATGTTAGGCTGTTAGTCGGCTGTTGTTATAAATAAAATGTTTCTAATATACGAGTGTGCCTGACTTTTTGGTTTGTGAGTGCTAGGAACATTGTTGGAAGTCTGAATAGTTGATTTCTGTAGCACCGCAGTTCCGTGTGTGCACTCTTTATATGCTGTAAGACCGAAATTATTGTTCCGCAGTTGTCCACCGTGGTGGCCATCTGCACAGTATATCCATTGTCCACTTTCAGTCTTACTGTTCCACTGTCATCTGTCAAGACAACACTGAAATTATTGTTCCCCGGTTGTCCACTGTAGTAACCACCCACATGGCATATCCATTGCCCACTCCAAGTCTTACTATTCCACTGTCACCTGTCAAGACAAGACTGAAATTAATATTCCACCACTGACCCATGGCATGGACTCAAGGTGTACCTGTGAAAAAAAAACTGAAAAGAAAAAAGAAAAACATATCCTGGAATGAAACTTATCATCACATTAGCAATGGCCAGGCTATGTAATGGTACAATGGTGCCCCAGAGCAGGAGAAGGAGGAGGTGGCTAACTGGCTGCTGAGGATGAGGCAGCAGGAGAGGATACCTGGGAACAAAAGAGTGAAATTATTTATAGTCTGACCCACTCATGGTCTTTGGTTCCTGTAAAATGAAAATGAAAATAGAAAAGTAAAATTCAAAATGAATGATATTTATCATCACATTTGTGATGGCCATGATGTATAATGACACAATGTTGCCCCAAAGGTGGAAAATGGGTACACATCTTGGTGGCTGGAGGAGGCAGCAGGACAATAGAAATCAGTTCACACAGTAGTGAATGAGTCTGGCATTTATACTGGGGTAAGAGTCCAGGTTTTGTGGAGAGATGCATGAGATGGAGATGCCCATGTTGTTCTCAGGTGAGAAAGACTGGTGGAGGCCAGAATGCAGAGCATCATCAATGGGGGAAGGCATGGCAGCAGGTTCACATTAGGCTGGTGTCTGGCATTTTTGCTGTATTAAGAGACTAGGGTTTTATGGAGGCATGCACAAGATAAAAGAGGAGGAGGAGGCCCATGTCGTTCCTTGGTGAGCAGGACTGGAGGGGTCCAAGGTGCAGAGTTACACTCTTCTCCTTCTTTCTGTGTCCATGAAATTAATCTATTGTACCTTATCCTCCACAATGAAAACCCCCTCTACATCCTCAATATCTGCATTTTAACTACATGGTAGTTCTGCATCCATTAAGTCCATATCTACCTCTGTGACTGGCGATTGTCCTTTCCCTGCTTCATCCTGGTGCATCAGTGGTGCCCACAGCAATGCACTTCTATTTGGAGTTATATGTGAACTATTCATGTTAATTAATGTAAACATAGTGACATTTTGGGGGAACAGATTTGTACATTGGTCCTACTGCACTTAATGCATGTTCAGAACTAGTGCTAGATGGTGGACATCTTAAATATTTCAAAGCCACATGTTCCAGTGCAGGCCACTGTTTAACTTTGTTGTTCCAGTACAGCATGGGTTCATCATCAGCTGTGAGGTGTTTGGGGTCTGCCATATATGCCTCAACAGATCTGCATCCTGCCTTTAGAGCAGTTAATGCAGTCAATGTACTGAATTTATGCCTGGCTGAGATCCAGGACTGGATTACCTTAGCTGGCTATGGCTAAACCCCCACAAGATGTAGGTACTGGTCATTGAGCCTGGTCAATGGCAAGGTGTGGTGGTCACAGCAGAGGGACCTGGACTGATGCTTGGTTCCTCTAGTCTGATGGCTTCTACTAAGGTGAAGAATCTGGGCATTACTTTGGATGAAAGATTGACATTTGAGTCTTAGGTGTCATCTGTAGTCTGGGATAGCTTTTACCATCTCCATAGCAATTTCTGGATTAAAGCCTTAGTCCCACTGGAAGATCTGCCTCGCTGGCACATGCCTTTGTGATTTCCAGACTCAACTATAGTAATGCTTTGTATCTTGTGGTCAGTGGAGGGGTCTTACAATGTCTGCAGCTAGTGCAGAATGCAGTGACCAGCTTACTGATGGGCCTCCCACAATCATGTCACATTACCCCGGTCCTGTGTGACCTGCACTAGCTGCCGGTGAAGTGATGAATCTCCTTCAAGGTCAGTTTGCTGACCTTCAAAGCCCCATACAGACTGGGCCTGAGATAGCTGAGTGAGTTCCTGTGGCTTACTGCCCAGCTCGCCCTCTTCACTAATCCGAGGTGTGGCATCCTTGCAGTTCCTTGGGTCTGGCTCATGACATCAGGACACTGCACCTTCAAACTGCCTGGTCCAGACCTGTGCAACTAACTCCCCAGGTCTGTGAGGCAGGCTCTCTTGGTGGAGACCTTTAAGAGGGGTCTAAATACCTATCAATTTAGCCAAGGCTTTGACCTCATTTAGTCCCACTCATTTCATTTTAAATTACTTACACTTCCAATGTTGCATTTTTTAAGTTTGTAAGTTTGTACTGTATGATTACTAGTCATGTTGTTCCTTTATTTTGGTGTTTTATTTCTGTTGTACAGCATCCAAAGCCTCTATGATTGGTTGCTAAATAATTTAAACTACTACTACTTTAGTCTGGCAACCTTTGACTGTTCCTCCTCCTTTTCCTCCTCACAATCTGCAATAACAAACTGTGCAAGAACTGTGAATAGAGGATTTGATTTTAGAAGTGGTTTTCTGGTTCTCTTACTGTTAGATGTCAAAGCTACTGTACATATCTACATCTCTCACTTCCCTTGCTAACTGTTGGTGAAGGTGACACAGTGTGTCACATTTCTAAGTGTTGTTTTTCTTAGCATTTGCAAACTGTGTACACAACTGATCAGCAATCTTTGCAAATACTCAGCTTTCTGACTACCACCATCAGTTATGACTGAAAGCTATGTTTGTGCCATGAATCCATTGTTGCAGTACTGACATTCCTTGAATTCAGGATAACATTCAGGTTTCTGTTATGGTTCAATACATCAAGCATGTGTTCAAACAATGCACAACTTAAAGAGTCACCTGTTGCCTCAAACTGTTTCAGCAAATGACCTGCCTCAGCTGTCAGAGCAGTGGAATGGCCTAATACAGGCAGTGTCCCCACTTACTACCTGTGTGGCATTATCAAAATGCCACAAGATCAAAATCAACCCATTCATGAACCTACACAGTTCTGTTGTCAGCGACATAAAAGCTCCTGAGCAGTCACAGCTTGTATGATGCAGCATATATTCTGATATAGCCTTATACTGTTCATATGTTAATTATATAGGGTTGCATTCCATCTCATGACAACCTCCTTCTTTAACTGGTGCTGTGGCAGGTCATCTTTTTTAATTGCAATGCATGTAACTGATCACTGGCCTTTCCACACCATGCAAAATGGCTACAAATTTGATGGCACAGGGTGAGCTCGTCTGTAATGTCAAATTGTGATAAGAACTCTTGCAAAGACAGGTTTAGACAGTATGAAAGCAGGGCACCCCCCAAAAAAAAATCACTAATAGCCTTTACAATATTTGCACTGTTGTCACTAGATATGAAGCCTGAGTTTCAGGAAACTGAGTTCAAACAAGTGTCAATCTCCTCCAGTACTGATGCCAAAATGTCTTCCCCAGTGCGCGAATCAAGCATGCTCTTTATAGCCAGTGTTGCATGCTTGTGAATTCCTGGCACGCAGCTTCCATCACATTTAGGTTACTTGCATTGGCTGACAATGTTATAACCAACCCCCTTCAGTTCTACCCAATGTACTATTACACACATAAATGAACTAGCAGCTGTTGGCCCGCATATTGGTGGTAAGATGGATATATGAGCTAGATGAATGTTGCAGGACATGTGAAACATGTGAAACTTCATTTTAACAACATCCTTCAGTTCAGGAACTGCCCACTGTGTAAAGTAGGTCCTGGGTAGCACTATCCGTTTGAGACATGAAGTGAAGGAAACCATCATTTTCAACAAAATGAAAATGGGAGAAGATCAATAGCAATCATCTCTGTGGCAGCATTCAGTTCCCTGGCAACTGAATGATTAGGGGGAAATTTACGTTGCTTAGACAAAATGCTAGTAATAGTTGACCAGATCTTTTCAGCTTGGTGTTTTTTGGTAACAGTTTTGTGTGAGCACCATGTTGCTTGGATGTCAGAGATGGAGATAGTGTCAAGAAACTTGTGACTTGACTCAGGGTTTTGTCAGGGTGATGCTTCTGCTGCTGCCTCTGCTCATCAGTGATTTCACACTTTTAAGGGAACTAATGGTCTCCTTCTCCTCAGCCATCTTTTACTTCACAATATACTCCACGTCATCTCAACCTCCCAAACCACCAACAAACACTTTCCGCTGATGAGCTTGCCACCTAGCCATTTGTTTAATTTTAAGATGGGTATGCTGTCCACCTGTGTCAACATGAGTCCCTTTCTTGCCACAGCTTACTCTGGCCTGACCAAACTGACATATTATTGCAGTGTTATCTTTTTAATCAGTATTAGAAAAGTTCCATACAAGAAAATTTGAAGGACGCAAAAATATATGTGGCAGACAAGTTGTGGTGGCCACCACTCCTACACTTTTTTCTGTTCTGGGATATGTGTCATCATACAGTATATTATCTTTTGTGGCAGAGATTGTCTACCCTTCAATTTGAAACATTTGTACACTTTGCTATCACCCTTTGTGTTTTTTTTTCCTTTTTGGCTCCCACAAATGAATGATGACAATGACATCCAAACCTTCGCCCTCCATTTCCTCCTCCTCCTCCTTTCCCAGGTCACCCACATGCTCATTTTCCTGAGATGGCTGTGGCACAGACAAGCTTGCCACTGCTTCATCCTCAGACCCAGATCCAGTACCATTAACCACTGGGGACTTTTTTAAATATTTTTCAACACTACTGTGTTTACTTACTGGTGCTGATGGGGTTGAGGAAATATCAGATAACAGATCTTGGCTCAGGCTGCAGCCATACCACAGCCTTGACTGCCTCGACCGATGATCACCACTGCCCATTTCCTGCATTTCCTCCCTGTCTACACTTTTCTTTCCCTCTACCACTCATTCTAACATGGAAATGAGTAGTGATACTAGTGACATACAATAATAAAAATACTGCAAATAGTAAAAGAGTCAAAATTAAATTATTTTTTAATTTATTGAGGTCTTGGATAATACCTGTGAGTGGATGCTCATTGAAAGGTTCCACGTCAGATACATTAGACAACAGTGTACAATACTATGCACAAATATACAAATACTGAGAAAAGAATACATGGAGGTTACAGACTTCAAATATAAAACACTAGGTATGCTGAGGCATTGTACAATGTATGTCTGCATCAAGAAGATAAGCAGACAAGGATAGGGAAGGAAACATTGGGAGTGGGAGGGCTAGGTGAGTGAAGCACAGAGGGCAGGGAGGGAGGAGGGTAGGGAGAGGTCAAGAGGTCAAGGGGCAGAGCCAGGGAGAGGTAGGGAGGTGGGTGATGTGCTGCGGTTTGACTATACTGTCATGACAGAGGCAAAGATAAGTGCTAGAGGCAGATTGTTGCTGTGTGCTGAGCCTTAGCGTGGGCATATGCAGCTAATTGTATCAATGAGGTGCTGGCACAGTCTGTGTTTAAATGAGCCAATCGTTGAGGAGCCAGAGATGTTGGGGGCAGTGCATTTGCCAAGAGGGGTGCACAGTGTGAGAATGCATGCTGTGCCATGGTAGTTCGGCATCTGGGCACTTGGAAAATTCGAGTGGCAGAGTTTCTTGTTTGTCTGGTATTCATAAGCAGTGTTAGCAGGTTCTACACTCCTGTTGGAAGCAGATTTAATGTGACTTTTTCGGCAAGAAGGCAGGTTTGATACCTGATTCTGTCATTCTGTTGAAGCCAGCCATCCCGAGCATAAAGTTCACAGGTGTGTGTGAGTCTTGGTGTATTTGTGAGTAGGCAGCAGGCTTTGTTTAAGGCAACTGAGATCTGCTAGATAACCGTGTTAGTGGCAGAACTGTATACAGACAGCACTAGTCTATGAGGGAAACAACTGAGCTGCTGCTTGCCAAGTTTAAAGCTTCATTGGTTAGACAAAGTATATGGTCGTAGAGGATCCCAATTCTGGTATTGATAGCTCTTGCAGTGATATCGATATGCTGGGAGAAGGACAGGGAGGAGTTTATTCTAACCCCCAGGTATTTGAAATGTGGGATGAGCTCTAGTGTGTCACCGCTGTCATTTCTTATTGCCAGGCGGTAGCTTTTTAGCTTGTTTTGGACTGTGAAGTAGAGCATGGTCTTCATTTTTTTTTATAGTTCATGACCAGTCTTTGCTCTTTAAACCACATTTCCACAGATGCAAAGCCATTTTGGAGATTAGTTTCAAGGGTTCTGGGCCCAGGTTACTGGTAAAAATCACCACATCATCAGCATAAAAGAGCATGCGGCAATGGCAGGAGGCCGGGAGATTATTTAAGAAAACATTGAAAAGCAATGGTCCCAGAATGGACCCTTGTGGTACACCAGATCTGACAGGTTGGTTGTCTGATAGGACTTCCCCAATCTTGACTTGCTGGGAGCGGCATCTCAAATAACTGCTAAACCAGTTCACAGTTTCAGGTGCAAGTCCAATGTCTGATAGCTGCTTGAAGAAGAGCGCATGATGAACCATATCAAATGCCTTTGATAGGTCAATAAATGCTGCCCCTACAAGGCTGCCTTGGTCTAAGGTGTTATGGATGAATTCTGTAAATTCAAGTAGGGCTGTGATGGTACTGTGGCCATCCCAGAACCCGTGTTGCTCTTGGCATAGAAGTTGGTATTGATTAAAGTATTCCACCATCTGGTCAGCCACAATTGGCTCGAGAGCCTTGGAGAGTGGCGAGAGTATGGAAATCAGTCTGTAGTTATTATGTAAGGACCTGTCCCCACTTTTGTGTATTGGGGTTACTGCAGCAGACTTCCATCTTTGGGGGGAATTGGTAGGGGAACAGGGATAGGTTAAGTATTCTGGTTAATGGTCTAAGTATTTCATCCAGTGCTAAGTGAATAAATTTGAGGTCCAAGGAGACTCCACTCTGCCTAGATTTTCCAAGAAGATTTTCAAGGTATTTCCTAGCATCTGCTTCAGACACAATATTTAAGCGGAATAGCGGCTGGTTAGGTGGTATTGCAGGTGACCTCATATTATCACTTGGGTTGGGGATATTGAAGAAGTCCCTGGAGAGCACACTACTGAGGTCAGTGAAAGCATGATTCAGTGAGTTGGCAATAAGCAGAGGGTCCATGGTTGGAACCGCCTCAACAGTAAGCATAGCAGGGGGAGTTTGAGGGTCTTTCCCTGTGATGTCATTAAAGCTGGCACAGAAAGACTTGCTGCTGTTCTATGAGTTTGAGAGGTCTTCTTTGTAGTATGTACTTTTTGCATGGTGGATAGCTTTCATACAGTCATTGCATGCCTTTTTATATCATTGAATGTTTGCTGTAGTCCCCTGCGCTCATGCTATTTGTCAGATATGATCTCTTAAGGCAAGTTGCTCCAGGAGTTCAGGGGTAATCCAGGGGTTAAAAGGCCCTTTGGAATTTCTTGTAGTAACTTGTGCATGTTTGTCACAGACAGCATTACATTTTGACACAAAGAGTTCAAGTGCAGTATCCACATCATTGGTTTTATGGAGGTCCATCCAGTGAAGGAGTTTTACATCTGACTTTAGTTGTGGGAGGCAACCTTTTAGTAGAAGCCATTTTTTATGGTTCTGGTGGGAGGGGTTTGCTGTAGTTGTTGTTTCAGTTGCATTTGGCAGGGGAGTGACCACTCAAAGAGTGGGGGGAAAATGGTGAGATTGGAGATATGAGCAGGACGGTTGGTGAGCACCCAGTCCAGTAGAGTGCTGGTACCGGTCTTGTAGTCGACTCATGTCAGAGTCTCCACCATTTTGGAGAAATGGATAGAAGATAGGGTATCCTTGATAGAGGTGGAGGTAGTTATTTATTTATTTATTGAGATCTAGGATTGAACACCTTTGAGCTGGGAGCTTGTTTAAAAAAGGTTCCACGTCAGTGGGAGGGAAGACAATAATACAAAGGATTATACAAACAAGAGAGTATACAACATGAACAATAATTACAAAGGTATACAAGTAAGAGCGTAAAAAACATTACAACAATAGGTAAAATACCAAAGGTTTGCATACCGAGTAGGTTGGCAAACAAATAGTTGAAGACAGGCAGATAGGGGTTAGAGATGGGATAAAAGAGGCAGTGGGTAGGAGATGGGGGTGTGAGGGAGGTGAGAAAGAAAGGGGCAGCAGTCATTGACATTTTCATAGTGAGAGGGTGTGAGAGAGCGAGGGGGGTGAATAGAAGGTGGCCAGTGGCCATGCCAGTGCAGTGAACAGCTAAGTGGCAGGGCAGTGAGGGAGTGGGAGGAAATGGGGGGGTAGAGGAGGCAAGGGACTGTGCCAAAGCAGGGAGTCGCTAAGTGGCAGGGCAGAGACTGTAGGCAAAGGTGACTAGAGAGGTAGCAGTCACAGGTGCTGGATGTGGAAGGATGTTGGTGAAGCAGTCTTTTAAAGGGACCCAGAGTAGGTTGGTTGGGGATGTCCAGGCTGAGGGCATTAAACCAGAGGGGTGCTCTGTAGGCAAAGAGGCATTGGCCCTGCATCATCTGAGGATGATGAACATTGAAGAAGTGGGTGCTAGAGCTTCTTGTCCATTGCAAACTGCTGCTGTGAAGTTGAAGTAGGTTAGCTGTGCCATCGGGAAGGATATCAAGCAGAGCATTTTTGGCGAGCAGACAGGTTTGGTAGTGTATCCTCCCACTGAGTTGGAGCCAGTCCATTTGAGCACAGAGGTCACAAGTATGGGTGAGACGTGTGGCCCCTGTGAGCAGTCTGCAGGCCTTGTTCAGCACAACTGATATTCTGCGGAGAGCAGTGTGGCAAGCAGTGCCATAGATTACCAAGCCATAGTCTATGACAGAAAGGATGGAGCTTTTGATGGTGACTCTAAGGGCGTCCAAAGTGAGACACTACTTCTGCCTGTGGAGGAGACCGATCTTATAGTTGACAGTTCTAGAAACATTGCTGATGTGCTGGTCATAGGCTAGACAGCTGTCCAGTGTGACCCCAAGATATTTAAAGTGCTGGGTATGTTGGAGCAGAGCTCCAGAGCGGGTACTGATGATAAGTGCATAGGACTAATGCTTGTTCAGAGTACTGCAGAACATCATGACTTTGGTTTTTTTGCTGTTCAGGATTAGTTTATGGTTATGGAACCATTCCTCAACTATCCAGAAGCCTCATTGCAGATTGCTCTCAAGTTCCTCTGGGTCTGGGCAGCTTGTGAAGATTACTGCATCATCTGCATAGAGTAGCATATGTTGTTGACAGTGGCTCGGTAGATTGTTAAGAAAGATGCTGGAAAGGATCGGTCCTAATATAGAGCCTTGGGGGACACCAGATCTTACAGACAGATGGTCGGAGAGGACATTGTTGATTTTCACCCTTTGTGAGCATTGTCATAGATAGCTTTTGAAACAGAGAGTTGATTTGTCATGGTCAAGCATTGGAAACGTGGTGGGCCACGGTTAGGGTGCACATTGCCAGACAGAAGTAGTAGTAGTAGTAGTAGGCGAAGAAGTTGTTCCAGTATAAGTTTATTATGTAGTTGAGAGTCAATTTATAATAACGTCACCTAGCAGAACAATTTCTGTGTTTAGACTAAGAGTACTGATGTAATACAGCAGGTTGCTGACACTGGTCTTGGTTAGTTTTGGTGGAATATATACTGAGAGCAGAGTAAGTACTCTATTGTGCACCCCTAAAAGCAGTCTAATGGCCAGAGCTTGAAGATTGTCATGGCTACATGGAAGGGGGGGGTAAGACATGTCCCTGGAGAGAGAGTTTTTAGTGTAGGTGACACAGCTCCCACTTCTTTTCGAGTATCCATGCTTTCTGTACAAGGTGTACCCAGAATGAGCGATGGCAGTGTCTGGTATCTTCAGGGATAACCAGGTTTCCACTACAAATACCATGTCTGGGTTATGATGAGAAACCCATACCTTCAGGCAATCCATTTTGTGGAGGAGGCTGCAGATGTTTAGAGAAGCGAGCACAAGTCCTGTGATTTTTTGTGGTCAAGCATTGTAGTCATGTGGTAGGCCAGGGTTGGGGTGCACATTGCCAGACAGAAGTAGGAGTAGGAGTAGTAGTAGACAAAGAAGTTGTTCCAGTTTATTATGTAGAGACTGCTGTCTTTTACTGGACATGTGGGCTTTCATGTTACCAACATGGATTACAAAACCACTGAGGAGTGGTACCATGGAGGGATCCTTGG
Source organism: Neoceratodus forsteri (assembly GCA_016271365.2). Taxonomy (NCBI): domain Eukaryota; kingdom Metazoa; phylum Chordata; order Ceratodontiformes; family Ceratodontidae; genus Neoceratodus; species Neoceratodus forsteri. Next base: position 1,351,471,307 of record CM057458.1, on the reverse strand, counting down.
GTGGGTATTCCAGGCCTGTGATCATAGAGGATGACTGATGGAGGCTGTGGGTTTCATCAGGGTAGGAAGCAGCAACTGTTTCATATACATTTAGGACTACCACCTCATGGGTAGCATCAGTAGATTTGATGGGTCCATTACAGGAACCCATGGGGACGACAATGGTGAGGGCAGTGAAGCATTGCAATAATCCAGTGGAAGTGGGAGACATTGTTGGTCCACAGGGAGGCAGTGAGTTCGGTATTGGGGTAAGGCAGCGGGTGAGGATTTCTTATGCAAATTAGTCCCAGAGAGCTTTTGTCTGAGTTGCCTGACAGAGCTGCAGAGTAGGTAAAAAACTAATCAGGGAGTATCAGATAGTAGAAAGCACAGTCAAGGACCTGAAAAGAAGATATAAGGAATTAAAAACAAGAAAGGAAAAAGGTGACCTCTAGTGAGGAACAATGATAACCTGCAAATGGAAAAGTAGATAAAAAAAAGGCAATGGGTACAAAGGAAACTCTAGCAACAAAAGTTTCACTCAGCCTGAGAGAGCCCTAATAAAGCATGCTTAAATAAATCCTCCAGAGTTCAGCTTAAGAGAGCATTAGCTGGCCAATCAGCAGAAAGCTGAAAGAAAGGAAAAATATGGCCAATCTGTAGTGCAGCAGAGGAGAGTGCCACAGAGCTTGTAAATTACAGCTGACACAGAATCCAGGAAAGCCATCTGGTTCAGCTAGGGGACCATACCTGGGTATCCTCAATAGAGCTTGGTGGCAGTAGTAGCTGGAGCGGCCGGTGTCAGCTAAAAGAGTGGAACTGTGGGTAGATTGAGCACCCTGTCAGGGGCCTCAGTATTTGGGGATCCTCAATGGAACTTGGTGGCAGTAGTAGCTAGAGCGGTCATTGTTGTCTGAAAGAGTGGAGCTGCGGGCAGACTGAGCACCCTGTCAGGGTCCTCAAATATATTTCAAAGTGACAATAAAGGCTTAAAGTATTATGAAAAATAATAATACTAAAAAATATTAAAATACTAATGTTCTGCAGTTACTTGCCACAGCCTTGGACAGACATTAGTATTGTAGCAGCCCTGGAACACTGAGAGTGTACAAAAATTACGAGACTTGCTCCGTGTTGTTTTATGTGTGGACAGGCTGAGGGCTCCCTTAAGCACATTTTATGGGACTGTCCCAAGGTCGCCACATTTTGGTCCTCCATTCAACTTTTTTTAGATCTTTTCTTTGGTCTCAAAGACTTTTTTCACCCTGAGCTATATATACTTGGTCATTATCCATGGCAGCTATTCAGCCCCCACAAAGGCCATATGACCCTAATATCGATGGCTGCAAAGATGGTTATCATCTGCCATTGGAATGAGGACATAATCCCACCCCTCAAGGAATGGCATCAAGAAGTTCTCCAAGCATTAATTGTTAAAAAGCAAATTTCTTCACTTAGGCATTGTCCTGATTTATTCGATTCCAGGTGGGGTTCCTTGCATGACATTTTATCCTCACAGACCCCAGGTGCGGAATAGATCTGGAGCTTTAATCTGGTATATGCGGCCCTGCATTGTTGGATTATTTTTCCCTTTAGGCTCATTTGGCCCCTTCTCTCAATCTATAACTCCTTTGGGTTTAGCCATATTTAATTTGGGCTTAATTTATAAATTATCTTCTTTTAGATTTCTTTTTTTTAATCCCTTTTCCCTTTACTTTGAACTCGAGTTCGGTGGGTTTTTAAGGATGTGATAGTTGATGGTTTGTTCAAATTTGTTCTTAGTGTTATAACTTATCTTCTTTTTTTTCCTTTGTAGTACGGGTGTAGTTGATTTTGTTCTGTGCTGTTGTAAAACTATATACTGTTTTAATAAAGCTTATTAAATAAATAAATATGAGACTTGAGAAAAATGAATTGTCTGAGAGTGACAGTGAAAATGCTCTAACGCTAAAGCTGTTGCTGGCTGCAGACAAAAGTCTGGGCTCCCCTACACACAGTACTAGTCCAGCATAGCAGCACCACACAGAAAGGGAAAGGAATATTGTAATTAAACTGTAGGCAAAAATGTTCAAAATTAAGTCTGCATATGCAGAACACCAAAAAGAATGTGGTTTAAAAAAATTTTGTTTTAGGCAATAAACAGCAGTACAAATCAAGTCCAAACTGCGCTCTGAGTACAGTGCACATTCTATTTCCTGAACACTTCTTAGAACTGCACACAGCACAGTTGTTCTGGTATGTTTCCTGCTGCAATATAACCATGTGATCTGCAAGTCACATGGTGTAACAGTTGTGAATGATTCAGCCATTTTATGAAGTCCCTGTGAACTTCACCAGCAAAGCTGTAAATTCAGAACTTCACAAAGTTATCAATACATCAAAGTTTGACTTCATAAAGTGTGAATAACTTCATTCATAAAGCGTGAAAAACTTCACAAAGTTTCAAGACATCACAAAGTTATTGTAAACCAAAGTTTTCCAAACTTTGCATACCACAGGTCTATTGGCAGCACATGCCAATACCACATATGGCCCTGTAGGTGGTGGCTGCTGCTGTTGTTGCTGGTCACCTGGCCAATGGCTAATGCCAGGTCTTGGGTGGACTGCTTAATCTTCTCCAGCCTCCTTATTACCATATGTAGTAGCCAGACCAGGCACTGCAGCAGCTCATACCTATGCATACTGTACAACAAAATGCTCAGTATTTGCTTTGGAATACTTCCAATAGCTTTTGGATGCTGCACAGTACATACCACAGTGGTTAATAACAGAACACTCTCTTGGTTAGGCAAATGGGATTTATTTAGTATATTCCTTAATCAGCTCCCCAATGCCTGCCAATGTCATTTACTACTTTATGTAGATGATGCAGTACTATTCATTAATGATACAGACCCCATTGCACTTCAACACAACCTACAGAGTAACTTCACAGATGTTGAATGTTAGTTTAAAGATCACAAACTGGTGATGAAGTACAAGACAAAAACTATGGTGTTCTCCTCTGCCCACAATTGGCACAAATCATGCCCAATTCTCATCTCTAATGAAGTGAGCTTTCCCCTGGAACTTGTGCAACAATTTAAATATCTGGGAATCACAGTCAACAGCACAATGTCCTTCACCCAGCACATCAATAATGTTGCTAAAGCCGTCAATACATGCATTGGCCTGCTGCACAGGCACAAGCACAGTTTGACTCCCGAGGCACTCAAACTTGCTGTCCACAGTTCGCTAGTATTACTCATTGACTATGGGCTGGTAATTTATGGGTCAGCCTTTGATACCACCCTGGTTCACTTAAAAGTGGCCCTTAACAAAGCTTGCTGATTTGTTACAGGAGCCCCTCGACTGACACACACCTGCGATCTTTATGCTCAGGCCAACTGGCAACATTTCTCGGGAAGACTCATGTACTAATCCTGTCTTCTGGAGAAAAAGATTAGCATAGGTTTGTTGTCCACCGGGGTAAAAATCTCGTCTCACTTTGTGATAACAGACACTGCACTCACCGCTCAGAAAGTCAAATTTTCAAAATTCCTCACTGCAGGACATCAATGGGCCAAAGATTGCTTGCACATCGTGCACCTCACTAGATGAACTCTCTTCACCCTGGAGGCTCCTCGGCCACTGCTTTAGGATCTTTTAAAAGAAAACTGAAACAGCACTTAGCTACTTCTTCCAGCTGTGACTGCTTTCCATAACTCCCAACTTGTGACTGTCCCTGCCTCATAAATCCTTCCTGAGTGCACTTCTCTTCACCTTTGAATGCACTTACATCACCTGCCCTCCTCCTACCCCTCACCTTGATTCCCCTAACCCATTTCTACTCTATTTCTCCCTTCTGTCCCTCAATACATTTTGCCTGGGCCATTCTCCTCCTCCTCCTCACCTACCTGTGTGGGCTCTATCAGTGTGTGACAATGCCATTGGATGATTCTTTCCCTCTGTAATGTCCATCTGTCTCCTGCTATCCCTCAACTGTCCCCTGCTATCTCACAACTGTTTGTTTTCTGCAGGCAGAGGTCTTTTGTGTCCTTCTGATGTTACCTAAGCATTCCAGGCCTCATCATTAGTTTCCATTACCACTGTTATTTCCTGTGTACGTAATTGTTAGTTTTTTTTATTGTTATCTTAATGTCCACAGTTAACCCTTTTGTATTCACCTCCTGTATAACCTCTGATGTGGAACCTATGTAATGAGCTTGTTCTCAAAAGGTATTTTCCTAGATCAAAATAAATAAATAAATACAATTTAAAATCCTTATTTTTTACTCCACCTGCTAATAAAAAATACCCTGATTGTGTGGTTGGTGAGAGCACATACCCAACTTTGTAGGCATCTACAAATTTCACCATGAAGTAATACCTCTCAGCCTCTGTACCACAACCTTAACTTTCAAATAGCAGGCCAAACATTACATTCAAAATTCTGAGATAAGTATCCATTCTGGCAATTCGCAGTTTTTAATAGGGAATTATTCCATTCCCTTTCAAGTATTTCAGTCTCAATTACACATTCTGAACATGTTTATTTTTAAGCTTCTACAAATTACATACTATGTTTTGTGTCACTTAGGGTCTCTTTCTTGAGATAATAGTAGGGGCAAGACACTCACACAGCTTGCGACACTGACACACTCCCACATCCTTTTTCAGGTCTATACAGCCTTTTTCATTGATGAGGTCTGCTACAGATGACAGGTAGGTGCTCTTACTGGCATAATGAATTAGATCTTGCTCTAATGAAGTAGCAATGGAGGAAAATCTGGGTGGACCTATATAAGCATCTCAAACAGAATAGATTTCACCTGCAACAATTTCACATTTTATTCAATCTTTACCTCACTCCTCAAAAGCTTTTTTCAAATGGGTAAAAGTAGTACAGACTATTGCACAAGGTGTAATAAGGATGTGGACACATTGTACCATATTTTGTGGTTATGTGATAAGGCCAGATTTTTCTGGTTAGCCATTAGGGATCATCTTGACCCGTTATTAGGCTTTCAAGATCTGTTTGTGCCTGAAGTTTGTTTTGTGAGATGATATGGTGATAAAGTCATTGGTCCAAGAAAGGCTCATATAGCTTTAATCACAGTGGTGGCTAAATTAATACTCCTGCATCATTAGTTAGACTAAGATGTTCACACATATAAAGAATAGTATTAGAAAATACTTCATGCTCCTAATATTGAAAGAACTATAGCCAATAGCATTATAGACCTCATGTTTTTCAAAAAAGTTGGGAGTCCCTGTATACCCTGCTGCAATTGCCTTAGTTTCTAGAAAGGCTGGCCTTTTCATCCTTTTTTTCTCTATTTTTTTGTCAATCAGTCTAGAGGATGCTTTTGGACTGTTAGAGACAGCTGAGAGAATTTTATTGACCCCTTAGTGGTGAAATACAGCTTCTTTACTGTTTCACTGCTCTCCAATTTGTTCTCCCATGGGACTTGCTGAGGGCAGTTTGATTGTCTTTATTGTGGAGGGGAGGGGGGTTGTGGGGTCATGTTTGTTGTACATGTTTTTTATGGTTGTTTGCTGTTTCATTGTTTGTATTGTATCTACATTTCAATAAAGTATACTAAATTTAAAAAATACCCATAAAGAATTGTGCTTGCAAAGTAAGAGTTACCAAAGGTGAAGTTACAAGGAGAAGAGGCAATGTTTATGTTTGTGAATTTCTGAGGAAAATTCCCATAGGATAACAATGCAGCTTTAACGAGTCATAACCTGTCCATCTTTGGAGTTAACAATGAATATATATATATATATATACATATATATATATATATATATATATATATATATATAATGGTAACATGGTAGTGCTGCCATAGTTAGGGTTAAGTAGCACTTTTAAGAGTCAAATTTTCCACCTTAATAACTTTGCCACTGTTCAACGGATTTGTCTGACATTTGGTATGGACAATTGGGTATGATAGATCCTGGGATCTGGCAAGTTTTGTACTGGTCAGATATACAGCTGTGGAGTTATTAAGCGACAGCCAGTTGCACAATTATGCTTTTTTGTGATTTCTTTGCTCTCACCTACAGGTCGCACAGTTTGTGCGACAGGTCTAAAAACTTCAGGGAGCATGCAGCCAGGTTCCCCGATGTGCCTTTTGAAGATTTTGTGAAAAAATATTGAACGGTTCAAAAGCTATTCAAAAAACAAGTTCCCATTATAAGTCAATGGGAAAAGTTAACAAAAAGTTCAACACTTTCGCAAATGCAGTTTTTACTTTCGCGAATTACCCTTTTACTTTTGCAAATTCACCATTTTGTTTTCAGTTGGTGATTAGAAAAATGCTTGGCATTTAAATTTGGGACCTTCTAGCAACACAATTCGTTTTGTATTTACCTAGTCGGACCCTGAGGATGCTAGGTATGTCTTTATTTTGAGGTTAAACACCCTAGAAATATGTTTTTCAAGTTTCTGGAAAAAGTACTTTCACAAAGTAGTGTCGCACTCACGAAAGTGTTGCAAATTTTTGTGAACGCTTTCGCAAATTGTGACACTACTTTTCCAGGCTATGGCAAAATGACAGCAATTATTTGCCACCCTGCTGCAAAAGAATGGTTTGGTCTTTTGAGCTGAAATTTGGAGGAAACGCAGCCAACATCTAACAGATATGCCTTTTACTGTTTTGGTGAAAAAATATTACAGGGCATCAAAGTTACAGCACTCCAAAATTGATGCTTTTTACCATAGGATAACATTACGGCGTCCGCCACATTACAGGAATCCTTTGTGGCCCTGCTACAAAATAACGGTTTGCTCTTTTGGACTGAAATTTGGAGGGAAGACAGCCAACATCCCGCAGATGTGCCTTTTGGTAGTTTGGTGAAAAAATATTACAGGGTGGAAAAGGTACGGCACTCTGAAGTTGATGCTTTTCTCCATAGAATAATATTATGGTGTCCGTCGCCTCTTTCAGGGCCCATATCTTGGAAACGGTGCTAGATACGGACTTTTCGACACAAAAATGCTTAGCCCCCTAGAAGGAGCTAAGTACTAAACTAGCCAGGAAAATCATAATTCATATGAAATTTAATTTTTTTTTCTACATAGTATGGTTCCTGAGATATAAGCAATTTAATATTCCAAGTCCTCATTTTCTGCTCCGAGGTTCATTGTTATGTAAACATTCTTTGTTTTCACTGTGTTTTCCAATGCATTTTTTGGGGAAAAGAAGGGTGTGCTCTTTCATTACTGTGTCAGTTAGCATTTCCAGTTGCGTTTCCGTTATTGTTTGTGGCACCAATACCGTCTACGCCACCATGAACATTACGGTTTGTGTTTTTGCTTGCGTTTGCATTTCTGTGTCATTTGGCATTATTGTTGCTGTTACCATTACCAGTTTCATTTGCAATTGCTGTACCATCCACGTGTGTTATGGTTTGCATTTTCATATGCGCTTGCATTTCTGTTTCGTTTCTGTTTCCTTTGGCATTATTTTTGCTGTTACTGTTACCATTTGCATTTACAATTGCGGTGCCATGACCGTGTGCATAATGGATTGTGTTTCTGTACTCGCTTGCATTTCTCTTTCCTTTGGCATTATAGTTGCTGTTACCTTTACAATTTGCATTAACAATTGTGGTTCCGTGACCATGCATGTTTCGGTTTGCATTTCCGTACGCACCTCCGTTCCTGTTTCTGTTTCCTTTGGCATTATTCTTCATGTTAACTTTACCATTTGCATTTACTATTGTGGTACCTGTGGCTGTGTGCATTACAGTTTGCGTTTTCGCGTGTGCTCGTGTTCGCGTTTCCATTTCTGTTCCCTTTTGCATTCTTTTTACTGTGACCCTTAACATTTCCATTTAAAATACCACTGTCATCACTGTTTGCGTTACCAGTTGTGTTTTCGTATGCACTTCAATGTCCGTTTGCGTCACTGTTTGCTTTGGCGTCACTTTGCGCTTGCGTTTCTATTAACGTTTCCTTTACCATTTACATTTCTGTTACCATGTGCGCTACTGTTGGCACTTCTGTTTGTGTTGCTGTTCCTGTTACTATGTCACAAGACATCACATGGTGGGTCCCTGCACTCCTGCCACTTCATTACTTTCATTATTTGTCATCATCATTCTCAAAAAGAAGGGAAATTAGAGGCAAAAAACTCTGTTTAATGCATCAGTTAGGGTTGTTCCACAGCGACAAAAGTCAGGAAATTCAGTTTTAGGGTTGAAAACCCCCCTTGGACCCCCAGCCCACCCCAACCTGCATCAGGGTGTGCGTTGGGGTCATCAGTCCTAATTCTCACCTCATTCTCCTATACCTCTGCTTCTTTACATATGATGGGGTGAGGTTGGTGGTATTTAGCAATACTGATGCGGACTGAGGGTAATTGAGAAGTCAAGGGGTTTTTAACCCTAACTCTGAATTTCTCACTTTTGTCAGTGTGAACAAACCCTAACTAATGCATTAAACAGAGTTTTTGCCTCTAATATATATATACCAGCACAGTTGTGTAGGCATAGTTAGGGTTGCACAGTCACTTCTATGTTAAAGCCAACATTTGCACTTTAATAACTTTGCAACCATATAATGGATTTACCTGACATTTTGTGTGTGTTATCTTGTACAATAGGCCTCTGGATCTGGCAAGTTTCGTTCCAGTGGGTGGTACAGTTGTAGAGCTGTGTGGTGCTCAAAAAAGTGAAAAAAACATCACTTTTTGCGCTATTTCTTTGTTCGGGGATACAGCCCAAATGACTTGGCTTTCTGGTCAGAAATTGCCAGGGTAGATTGGTCTGGGTCACTGAAGTGCCTTTTGAAAGTTATTTATCTGTTCAAAAGTTATTACAAATTTAAGTTTCCCATTGTAGCCTAAAGGGAAAAAAATTTATGTACAGCTCAAAACCACTTTTTACTTTCGCAAAAGCACTTTTAACTGCCTCATATAGGTTTAGTATTTTTGTGCTGCTGCCATCTTGTTTTCAGCTAGCGATGCAGAAAAAATCTATGACGTTCAAAAAATATTGCCCCTTGATAAACACCAACAGCTGGGTTTACCTTATCGGGGCCCTAGCAACACAACCCTGGCATTAGTTTTTATATAGGATGCCTGGAAATATGTTTTTTACATTTTTCTGCCATCTTAGCCACAGAACATTCACAAAAGTACCGTGGACTTTCACGAAAGTCCCGCATCTAAAAGGGCTGGACTTTCATGAAAGTTCCACAGTACTTTTGCGAAAGCTGCCCGATGTAAACCAATGGTACTTTCACAAAAGTCCATGGAACTTGCACGAAAATTCCTCAGGTAAGCAGCCCCCTAAACACAGTTTTTTTGGCCCTTCATAGCAAAAATACAGGTATGACTTTTGGGCTAAACTTTACAGGGTGGCAAGCCCTTTTTAAGTTAGTTTGTTTTGACCTGGGAAAGGATGACTAGACAATTCTACCTATTTTCAGTGTCATCCGGGTGGAGGGGGGGACAGATGGATGCCAATTGGCATTGAATCAGATTAAGCGGTTGGTGATACTTTTTGTGAATTTTGGAAATTTGGCCAGGAACCAGGGAAATTCCACATCTCTTTTCAAGAAGTGCCATGGGATCTTTAACATCCACCTGAACTACCACCAGAACAGGCAGCTGGGACCTTGGTTTAATGTCTCATCCAAAAGACGGCACCTCAGAATTACCCCACAGATGTGCCTTTTGCTAGTACATTGAAAAAATGACAGTGGTTCCATAGTTACAGTACTCTGAAGTTTTGTAATTTCCCCCAGAATAACACTGTGGTGCCCATGCCACCTTTCAAAGCCTACCTCTCGAAAACAGTTCAAGATACAGATTTTTTGCTGAACGCAGGTTGTATTAAGCATGTATAGAGGTGGCCAGGCCATCAATAGAACTACAGTGGAATTTTTTCCAAAAGTTCCTACGGTTACTGAGATATAGCAAGTTTTGCAGCATAAGGGTTACCTGGAATGGCTCTAAGCCTGCACTATGTCTCTATACTTATGGGTGCATAGTAGCGCAGGGCCTATTTCACCCTGTGATCATACATACCAATCGTATTATGCAATAATGGGAGTGCAGGAGCCTACATTATGCAGTAGTGGAAGTGCAGGGCCCAGAAGACCCTGTGCCCCCACACAGAGATGTGATATCATTAAAATATCTGTACACTTATGTGTAGATGGGAGTGCAGGGCCAAGAGGGCACTTCACTCCCACATGAAAATCAGAGACAATTACAAAATGTATGCATGCTGGGAGCGAAGTGCCTGGAGGGACCAGCACTACCAGAGTCACATACAGGTAACATTACACTTACTCAAAAAGAAAGGAAATTCATTGCAAAAAACTCTGTTAATGCATCAGTTAGGGTTGTCATTACGGCAACAAAAGTTTGGAAATTCAATGTTAGGGTTACCAAACCTACCTCCCCCATACACCAAAAGGCATCAGAGTGTGCCTTGGGCTCATCTGGCCTAACTTTCACTCCATTCTACTATACTGTACCATCTCAGCTGCCTTACAAATGGAATGAAGTCAGAGTTAGGGCTGACAACCCCAAGGCACACACCGATGCCTGCTGGTGTGTGGAAGGTGGAGGTGGGGGAAGGGTTGGTAACCCTAACATCGAATTTACAAACTTTTGTTGCAGTAATGACAACTCTGATGCATTAAGAGTTTTTTTGCAATGAATATCTATCTATCTATATATCTATCTAGCTATCTAAATTAGAGGCAAAAAAGCTCTGTTTAATGCATCAATTAGGGTTGTTCTACAGTGACAAAAGTGAGGAAATTCAGTGTTAGGGTTGAAAGGCCCCCTTGGACCCCCCAGCCCACCCTCCAACCGGCATTGGGGTGCACATTGGAGTAGTCAGCCCTAACTCTCACCCCATCACATGTGTAAAGAAGCAGAGGTATAGGAGAATATTATATATATTATGGTAGCACGGTAGTGCTACCATAGTTAAGGTTGAGGAGCCATTTACATGTTAAACCTAAGATTTTGCACCTTAATAACTTTGAAACCATTCAAGGGATTTACCTGAAATTTGGAATGCATGATCAAAAGTCATGCATCTTGGGATCTGCCAACTTTTATACTGCTCAGATATACGGCTGTGGAGTTATTAAGCGTGATCTGCGTGCGCGTTTACGCTTTTTTGGAATTCTTTGCTTATCCCTACAGGTCGCACGGTTTGCGCGACCAGTCAGAAAACTTCAGGGAATGTGCAGCCAGGGTCCTCGATGTGACTTTTGAAGATTTCATGAAAAAAATTAAACGGTTAAAAAAGTTATTCAAAAAACAAGTTCCCATTATAAGTCAAAGAGAAAAGTTAACAAAAAGTTCAACAGTGTCACAAATGCACTTTTAGTGTCGCAAATGGCCCTAGTAGTGTCACAAATCCACCATTTTGTTTTCAGTTAGTGATCAGAAAAATGCTTGGCATTTAAATTTTGGACCCTCTAGCAACACAATTCTTTTTGTGTTTACCTAGTCGGACCCTAAGGATGCTAGGCATATCTTTATTTTGAGGTTAAACACCCTAGAAATATGTTTTTTTCAATTTCTGGAAAAAGTAGTGTCGCAAAGTAGTGTCGCACTCACAAAAGTGTCGCAAATGCTTGCGAAAGCTGTTGCAGATTGCGACATTCCTTTTCCAGATTATGGCCAAAATGACAGCAGTTCTATGCCACCCTGCTGCAAATGAACTGTTTTGGTCTTTTGGGCTGAAATTTGGAGGGAAGGCAGCCAACATCTCACAAATCTGCCTTTTCATGGTTTGGTGACAAAATATTGCACAGATGCAAAGTTACGGTACTCCAAAGTTGACACTTTTTCCCATAGACTAACATTGCAGCGTCCGCTGCATGACAAGAATTCTTTGCCACCCTGCTACAAAATAATGGTTTTGTCTTTCACACTGAAATTTGGAGGGAAGAAAGCAGCATCCCACAGATGTGCTTTTTGGTGGTTTGGTGAAAAAATATTACAATGCGGCAAAGTTATGGCACTCAGAACTTCTCTTTTTTTCCCGTAGGATAACATTACGGTATTCGACGCGCATTTCAGGGCTCGTATCTCAGAAACGGTGCAAGATATGGAATTTTCATTGGAAAAATGCTTAGCCCCCTGAGAGGGGCTAAGTACAAAACTATCCAGGAAAGTCATAAATCACACGACTTTTAATTTTTTTTTCTACCTCGTACGGTTCCTGAGATATAAGTAATCTAGTATTCCAACTCCTCATTTTCTGCTCCGAGACCCACTATTATGCATACATTCTTTGTACTCACTGTCTTTCTCTATGCAGCTTTTGGGGAAAACCAGCCTGTGCACTTACATTACTGTTACCCTTACTGCTTCTGCTTGCGGTTCTTACCCGTTTCACTTACTGTTTCCGTCTACGGTACCATGTGCGTTACCCTTTGCGTTTTCATTTGGGCTTGCATTTGCTTTATTTTAATCATATGTGTCTACAGTACTGTTTATCTTTGTGTTTCACTTTGCGTCACCATGTGCATTACCATTTGCGTTTGTGGGAACCATGTTACTATATGGCAAGACATCACATGGTGGGAGCAGCCCCACGCTCCCGCCGCCACATTACATTCACTATTTCTCATTATCCTTCTCAAAAAGAAGGGAACTTAAAGGCAGAAATCTCCATTTTATGCATTAGTTAGGGTTGTTCCACAGCTACAAAAGCGAGAAAATTCAGTGTTATGTTTGATAGCCCCCCTTGGACCCCCCCACACCACCAACCAGCATCAGGGTATGCGTTGGGGTTGTCAGTCTAACTCTCACCCCCATTCTCCTATACCTCTACTACTTCATACATCTGATAGGGTGAAAGTTAGGGCCGGCAACACCAATGCGCACCCAATACTAGTTAGGGGGTGTGGACAAGGAATCAAGAGGCTTCAACACCTACACCGAATTTCCTCACTTTTCTTGCTGTGGCGCAACCCCAACTAATGCATGAAACAGAGTTTTTTGCCTCTAATATACAGTGGCGTGAAAAAGTATTTGCCCCCTTCCTGATTTTCTCTATTATTGCATATTTGTCACACTGGATGTTTTCAGGTCTTTAGACAAAATATAATATTAGATAAAGGGAACCTGAGTGAACAAATAACACTTTTTTTTTTACTTATTTCATTTATTTAATGAAAAAAGTTAACCAACACCACGGGCACTGTGTGAAAAAGTAATTGCCCCCTAGTTAAATCAACCCAATTAAAGGGATAATTAGAGTCAACTGATTGAACACAGCCAGGCTTGATTACAGCCAGCCCTGCTCAATATAAACCTCACTTATTTTGGCCCTTACCATCAGAGTCACATTGCCAGCACAAAGATTCAACAAGCACATTATGCCATGATCAAAGGAAGTTCCTGAAAAGATCATAAAAATTTGTTGCCCTCTATCAGTCTGGAAAGGGTTACAAAGCTATTTCTAAGGCTCTGGGACTCCATCGAACCACAGTGAGAGCCATAATCTCAAATGGAGAACACTTGGAACAGTAGTGAACTTTCCCAGGGTAGGGGCCTGCCAAAATGACTCCAAGGGCGCAGTGTAAAATCATCCAAGAAGTCTCAAAGGATCCTAAAACAACATCCAAAGAACTGCAGGCTTCTCTTGCCTCAGCTAAGGTCAGTGTTCATGACTCCACAATCAGAAAGAGACTGGGCAAAATGGGCTTCATGTGAGAGTAGCAAGGCGGAAACCACTGCTAACCAAGAAGAACATAAATGCTCGTCTCTCATTTGCCAAAGCACCTGGATGATCCACAAGCCTTTTGGGAAAATGTTCTATGGACAGATGAGTCCAAAGTGGAACTTTTGGACAACATGGATCCCATAATGTCTCGTAAAAGCAAACACAGCATTCCACAGTAAGAACACCATACCAACAGTCAAACATGGTGGTGGTAGTGATGGTGTGGGGATGCTTTGCTGCCTAAGGACCTGGATGACTTGCCATAATTAAAGGAACCATGAATTCTGCTCTGTACCAGAAAATTCTTAAGGAGAATGTCCAGTCATCCTTCCGTCAGCTGAAGCGTAGGTTGGGTCATGCAGCAAGACAATGATCCAAAACACAAAGTCCACATCAGAATGGCTAAAAGAAGTAAAATTAAAGTTTTGAGTGGCCTAGTCAAAGTTCAGACTTAAACCCAATAGAGATGCTGTGGCAGGACCCAAACGAGCAGTTCATGCTCGAAAACCTACCAAATGTTACTGAATTAAAGCAGTTCTACGAGGAAGAGTGGGTTAAAATTCCTCCACAGCGATGTGAAAGACTGATATTGAATTATAGGAAGTGTTTGGTTGCAGTCATTGCAGCTAAATGTGGCATAACCAGTTATTAAGTGTAAGGGCAATTACTTTTCACACAGTGCCAGTTGGTGTTGGTTAACTTTTTTCATTAAATAAGTGAAATTAATAAAAAAAAACAAGTGTTATTTGTTCACTCAGGTTCCCTTTATCTAATATTACATTTTCTCTAAAGACCTGAAAACATCCAGTGTGACAAATATGCAATAATAGAGAAAATCAGGAAGGGGGCAAATACTTTTTCACGCCACTGTATATACCTGCACAGTCGTGTAGGCATTGTTAGAGTTGCACAGCCACTTCTATGTTAAAGCCAACATTTGCACTTTAATAACTTTGCAACCATATAATGGATTTACCTAACATATTGTGTGTGCTATCTGGTACCATAGACCTCTGGATCTGGCAAGTTTCATTCCAGTCAGTGGTACAGCTGTGGAGCTGCACGGTGCTCAAAAAAGTGAAAAAAAATCACTTTTTGGGCTATTTCTTTGTTTGGGGCTACAGCCCAAATGGCTTGGCTTTCTGGTCAGAAATTGCCAGGGTAGATGGGTCTGGGTCACTGATGTGCCTTTTGGAGGTTATTTATCTGTTGAAAAGTTATTACAAATTTAAGTTTCCCATTGTAGCCTAAAGGGAAAAAAATTTATGTACAGCTCGAAACCACTTTTTACTTTCGCAAAAGCACTTTTAACTGCCACATATAGGTTTAGTACTTTTGTGCTGCTGCCATCTTGTTTTCAGTTAGCGATGCAGAAATAATCTATGATGTGCAAAAAATATTGCCCATTGATAAACACCAACAGCTGGGTTTACCTTATTGGGGCCCTAGCAACACAACCCTGGCATTAGTTTTTACATAGGATGCCTGGAAATATGTTTTTTACATTTTTCTGCCATCTTAGCCACAGAACATTCACAAAAGTACCGCAGACTTTCATGAAAGTCCCGCATCTAAAAGGGCTGGACTTTCATGAAAGTTCCAAGTCTTTGCAGCTGCCTGATGTAAACCAATGGTACTTTCACAAAAGTCCATGGAACTTGCAAGAAAATTCCTCAGGTAAGCAGCCCCCTAAACACAGTTTTTTTGGCCCTTCATAGCAAAAATACAGGTATGACTTTTGGGCTAAACTTTACAGGGTGGCAAGCCCTTTTAAGTTAGTTTTTGTTGACCCGGGAAAGGAAGACTAGACAATTCTACCTATTTTCAGCATCATCCTGGGGGGAGGGGGAGACAGATGGATGCCAACTGGCATTGAACCAGATTAAGCGGTTGGTGATATTTTTTGTGAATTTTGGAAATTTGGCCAGGAACCAGGGAAATTCCACATCTCTTTTCAAGAAGTGCCATGGGATCTTTAACATTCACCTGAACTACCACCAGAACAGGCAGCTGGAACCTTGGTTTAATGTCTCATCCAAAAGACAGCACCTCAGAATTACCCCACAGATGTGCCTTTGCTGGTTTGGTGAAAAAATTACAGCGATTCCATAGTTACAGTACTCTGAAGTTTTGTAATTTCCCACAGAATAACTCTGTGGTGCCTCCACCACCTTTCAAAGCCTACATCTCGAAAACAGTTCAAGATACAGATTTTTTTGCTGAACGCAGGTTGTACTAAGCATGCATGGAGTTGGCCAGGTCATGAATAGAACTACAGTGGAATTTTTTCCCAAAGTTCCTATGGTTACTGCGATATAGCAAGTTTTGCAGCATAAGGGTTACCCGGAATGGCTCTAAGCCTGCACTATGTCTCTATACTTATGGGTGCATAGTAGCGCAGGGCCTATTCACCCTGTGATCATACATACCAATCGTATTATGCAATAATGGGAGTGCAGGAGCCTACATTATGCAGTAGTGGAAGTGCAGGGCCCAGAAGACCCTGTGCCCCCACACAGAGATGTGATATCATTAAAATATCTGTACACTTATGTGTAGATGGGAGTGCAGGGCCAAGAGGGCACTTCACTCCCACATGAAAATCAGAGACAATTACAAAATGTATGCATGCTGGGAGCGAAGTGCCTGGAGGGACCAGCACTACCAGAGTCACATTCAAGTAACATTACATTTACTCAAAAAGAAGGGAAATTCATTGCAAAAAAACTCTGTTAATGCATCAGCTAGGGTTGTCATTACAGCAACAAAAGTTTGGAAATTCAATGTTATGGTTACCAAACCTACTTCCCCCATACACCAAAAGGCATTGGGGTGTGCCTTGGGCTCATCTGGCCTAACTTTCACTCCATTCTCCTATGTTGTACCATCTCAGCTGCCTTATAAATGGAATGGAGTCAGAGTTAGGGCCGACAACCCCAAGGCACACATCGATGCTCGCTGGTGTGCGGAGGCGGAGGTGTGAAAGGGTTGGTAACTCCTAACATCGAATTTACAAACTTTTGTTGGTACGATAACTCTGATGCATTAAGAGTTTTTGCAATGAATATCTATCTATCTATATATCTATCTAGCTATCTAAATTAGAGGCAAAAAGCTCTGTTTAATGCATCAATTAGGGTTGTTCTACAGCGACAAAAGTGAGGAAATTCGGTGTTAGGGTTGAAAGGCTCCCTTGGACCCCACCAGCCCACCCCCAACAGGTATTGGGGTGTGCATTGGAGTCATCAGCCCTAACTCTCACCCCATCACATGTGTAAAGAAGCAGAGATATAGGAGAATATTATATATATAATGGTAGTACGGTTATATATATATTATGGAAGCACGGTAGTGCTACCATAGTTAAGGTTGATGAGCCATTTACATGTTAAACCTAAAATTTTGCACCTTAATGACTTCGCAACCATTCAAGGGATTTGACAGAATTTGGAATACATGATCAAGAGTGATACATATTGGGATCCGCCAACTTTTGTACTGTTCGGATATACGGCTGTGGAGTTATTAAGCATGATCTGCGCGCACTTTTATGCTTTTTAGGAATTCTTTGCTCATCACTACAGGTCACACGGTTTGTGCAACTGGTCATAAAACTTCAGAGAATGTGCAGCTGGGGTCCCCGATGTGCCTTTTGAAGATTTCGTGAAAAAAAATTAAATGGTTAAATATTTATTCAAAAAACAATTTCCCATTATAAGTCAAAGGGAAAAGTTAACAGAAAGTTCAGCAGTGTCACAAATGCACTTTTTAGTGTTGCAAATGGCCCTAGTAGTGTCATAAATCCACCATTTTGTTTTCAGTTAGTGATCAAAAAATGCTTGGCATTTAAATTTGGGACCCTCTAGCAACACAATTCTTTTTGTGTTTACCTAGTCGGACCCTGAGGATGCTAGGCATGTCTTTATTTTGAGGTTAAACACCCTAGAAATATGTTTTTTCAATTTCTGGAAAAAGTAGTGTCACAAAGTAGTGTCACACTCACGAAAGTGTAGCAAATGCTTGAGAAAGCTGTTGCAAATTGCAACACTCCTTTTCCAGATTATGGCCAAAATGACAGCAGTTCTTTGCCACCCTGCTGCAAATGACAGTTTGGTCTTTTTGGCTGAAATTTGGAGGGAAGGCAGCCAACATCTCACAGATGTGCCTTTTGGTGGTTTAGTGACAAAATATTGCACGGATGCAAAGTTACGGTACACCAAAGTTGACACTTTTTCCCATAGACTAACATTGCAACGTCCGCTGCATGACAAGAATTCTTTGCCACCCTGCTGCAAAATAATGGTTTGGTCTTTTACACTGAAATTTGGAGGGAAGAGAGCCAACATCCCACAGATGTGACTTTGGGGGGTTTAGTGACAAAATATTACAGAGCGCAAAAGTTATGTCACTCAGAACTTCTCTTTTTTTCCCGTAGGATAACATTACGGCGTTCGCTGTACCTTTCAGGGCTTGTGTCTCGGAAACGGTGCGAGATACAGACTTTTCATCGGAAAAATACCTAGCCCCCTGACAGGGGCTAAGGACAAAACCAACCAGGAAAGTCATAAAGCACATGACTTTTAAATTTTTTTTCCACATCATACGGTTCCTGAGATATAAGCTATTTAGTATTCCAACTCCTCATTTTCTGCTCCAAGACCCATTATTATGCATTCATTCTTTGTACTCACTGTCTTTCTCTATGCAACTTTTGGGGAAAACCATTACCGCTTCCGCTTGCAGTTCCATACCCGTTTCACTTACTGTTCCCATCTATGCCACCATGTGCATTACCCTTTGCGTTTCCATTTGTGTTATTTTTACCATTTGTGTCTACAGTACTGTTTCTTGTTCTGTTTTGCTTTGTGTCACCATGCATATTACCATTTCACAAGTCATAAGAGGGAGGTAATAATCCCTCTTTTTGCAAGACACTGGTTAGGCCCCAGCTGGAGTACTGCAAGCTATACTGAAGGCCACACCTTCACAAGAGCATTAACCAAATTGAGGCAGTCCAGAGAAGGGCAACCAAAATGGTGCAGGGATTGCATCAGAAGACATATGAGGACAGATTAATGGAGCTCAATATGTATACCCTTAAGCAAAGGAGGGAGAGAGGTGATATGATCAAGACATTCAAACACCTTAAGGGCATTAACAAGGTGAAAGAGTCTAACATATTTAAATATAAGAAAAATAGCAGGACAAGAGGACACAGCATGAGATTAGAGGGATGCCAATTAAGGGGGAATGTGAGGAAATTCTTTTTCACAAAAAGGGTGGTGGATGCATGGAACGGCCTACCTCAGGAAGTGGTGGCTATGAATACAATGCAGGGCTTCAAACAGGCATGGGATAGGCATAAGGGAGCAATACAGATGAGTATGAATAGTTAGGCCACTGACAGAGCAAAGGCAGATGGCACATTAATAAGGTAGAAAAAGAAATGGGCAGACTGGATGGGCCTTGCGGTCCTTATCTGCCATCAACTTCTATGTTTCTATCTAACAAACATGTATTGGCTGATAATCTTCAGGAAGAATTTATACAACAAAAAGCTATTAAGTATTTTTTTTTTATTTTATTACAACTAGGAGTACAAGTACCTTTGAGCCAGGCTCTTTTACTAAGGTTCCGCATCAGAATTTAGGAATTCAACTAAAACAATCAGCATCAAAATATTAAAATAAATTTTGAGAAAGGAGAACAAAAGATTACTAATCTATTAGAAAATTGGCAACACTTATCACTCTCCCTATGGGGAAAGGTTATTTTTGTTAAAATGATGGTACTACCCCACTTTATATTTGTATTAAAAAATATCCTAGGGGCCCCCAGTATGAAATGGTTTCAAGACATGAAGCAAATTATAGCCAAGGTTTGTGGTGAGGGGGAAGTCCCCGTATTGCTTGGAATATAATGACCACTTCTCAAAGATTAGCAGGTTTAGGATGTCCCCACTTTATAAAATATATGGAGGCAAATGTACTGTCTAATTATTTTGAATGGACTACCCTATCCAAAAGTGACACCCACATATTTCAGAAAATTATATATCCCTCACAACCCGAGCTAACATTACATAATATATTCATAGATACCGATTTACATAAAAATAGAACTACCCACTTATTAAGTACCTGGTTTCCCTTTGTTAGGAAGTATATAACTGTACCAATTAAATTAAGAATACCATGGATGTTGCTCCCAATTTCTTATGATAAAAGAATGTGGGGAGACTATGGGAACTTTAACTTCCAGACTTTATACATTAATAAAATCTATAAATGGAATGATTTCATTCAAAATGGTGAAATTCCAACATACAATGAGAGCCAAAACCTACAACAAGGAAAAGCATAGAACATTTTGTTTTATGCTACATTGAAAAACAAGTAAAAAAAGATAGCAAATATTTATAAGACAGATTTGAAACGCCTAAAAATAGAGATTAAACAACAGCAAGAACTAACAAGAAATGGATCAGTTAAAACTTTTTCCAGATTTTATAATATTTTGGGATGCTGCCCCAAAAGGATTTCAAGAAATAGAATTTAGGTTGGAATATGGAAGCAAATTTGCAATTTAATTATCAACAATGGGAAAAAATCCAGAAATATAATAATACCTTTTTTATATGTCAGCCAAGAATAAGTCCATTCAAAGTAAAATTCTTAACCATGCATATAGTACACCTACTGTATATTAATAAACAGAATAAATATTACCTATTCCTTTTTGTGTTGGCATGATTGTGGCATGAAAGCAACACTAGTACATTGTTTTTGGTACTGTTTGAAGATATTAGAATGGTGGAAGAAGATGTATGCATCTGTAACAAGAGAAATGGAAACAGAAATTCTGTTCAAAATAAACACTACTTTTTAACAATATGGAATATTTAGAAATGGAACCATTTAAGAAAAAAATTAAATGTTTAGCCACTATGGAAATGAAACGCATAATATTAGAGAACTGGAAAAATGATAAGCTGACTCATTTTGACTACTATAAATGGTGGTCCGTTTTTTTAGAAACATTAAAATTTGAAAAATTAATATATACGGTAGACCATACTTTGGATACAGCTGAAGGGAATACCTGGAGGGATATATTAACTAGCTTGCCCCCAATATCGAGGTTATAATGATATTGATCCATTTTCTCTTGTTGGAACTGTATATGACTATCAACCATATTTTTAGAAGATGAAATTGAAAATAAACAATTTTAGGTAATATAGATATTGATGAGGAGACCTGCAGACAATGGGGGGAGGGTGAGGGGTAAATAATACTTATATGATTGTGATGATAAAACAGTTCTAAAATGTATGTTCCTTCATATACCAATAAATACATATAAAAAAAAAAAACTTAGGAGCCGGTGGATACACATATGTCTTGTTACTGGCTATGAGTGGTGACATAGAGACAATCCCAGGGCCAAATGATATGAGTGGTATTGATATAACCCACGAAAATGCAAGAAGTTTGATAAACAACTGGATGTATTTAGAATTTGGGTGGGACAAACACATCCAGATATAATAGGCATTTCGGAGACATGGTTTCATGATGCTATAAACAATGACGAAATTCAAGTTTCAAGTGAGAGGATATGGTATGGTAAGAATAGATAGGGGACAGAGAGGAGGATGAGGAGTTATGTTATACATAAAAGACAACATGTGTCCCTATCGTGCAGTACTTTCAGATAGTATAAATGGAATAAAATGTTTAATGGTTGAGTTGT
The DNA here is from genome assembly GCA_016271365.2 of Neoceratodus forsteri. Classification (NCBI taxonomy): domain Eukaryota; kingdom Metazoa; phylum Chordata; order Ceratodontiformes; family Ceratodontidae; genus Neoceratodus; species Neoceratodus forsteri. The sequence goes on along the minus strand of CM057458.1, from coordinate 1,351,449,875 downwards.
TAAACACCAGATTGATAGCTGGGGTAATTTACACCCCTCCTTGGACTAAAACTGCGTATCATATTTTGATATACTAGCAGGTAGAATTGCAAAGACTGTAAAAAACTTTGATGTAGCGCTCATTGAAGATTACAATGCAGACTGGAAGCAGCATAGAGGAAAGACACTAGGGGATAGTATAGAAACAATGGGACTAAAACAGATAGTAAATGAATCTGCACCATGTACAAAAAATATCAATGAAGGTTCAATACTAGATTTTTTTTTTTTTTTATCTTTGCATATAAAGTCAATGAAACTAGAAATAATGCCACTGAACTTAATTGATCATTTCCTTTTACAACTTAATCTAGAATGGGACAAACCAAACAGTGTGAAAAACACACTCCAGTGGGTAACAGACATGAAACATTTTTGAGCAGAGGCTTTCAGGAATAGTATTAATGAAGTTAGGTGGGACAGGATAACCTTATTACCTGAGCTTGATTTGGCTATATATGATTTTGTTAACACATTGAATTCAGGCATAAATTTACATGCCCCCAAGATTCAAAAAATAAATAGAAAATATCACTTGCCATGGATTACTGAAAAAATTAAGACCCACATTGGAATTAAAAAAAGACTGTGGAAGAAAGCTAGGAAAACTGAAACAGATGATGATTGGATTAAATTTAAAACATGGAGAAATAAGTGTGTTACAATAATCAAATTAGTTAAGAGACACTGGGCCAGATATTCAAAGCTTTGTCCCTGGGTTAAGTTAACACTGCCTGGCAGGCAAACGTAGCCCGTAGCACAAAGCAAGCTATATTCAAAAGGAAAAGCCTGGGGCAAACAGCTTCTGAATATAGCATGGTAATGAGGCCGTGCAAACAGGGCTGGGAGTGCAGGGCAAACATAGCCCTAGAATAAGGCAGCACTGACTATAGCAACTAGGAAGTGCAAACAACAACAACACAGTGCACAGCGATGTGAGGGCAGGTAGAGATGAACTATGTGGCCAATGTGCATGCCAGCAGATGCGTGGACCCAGTACAGCAGCAGGTAGCAGCAGACGTGAAAGAACAGTGATCAAAACTGTATAAATATCCCCGAACCGTTAGCGCTGCACTAACACGTTAGCACAGCTTTAGTGCGGACCTAAGCTGTTAGCCCAGTGCTAAGACCTGTCATATTCAAAAGTGACATGCAAATGAGCCTACTTAGGTAGTCTGTGGGCAAACAGCCAGATTGGCATCTCATCATTCCCTGATTTGTATGCAGTTTGCCCAGCATAACTGCAGGGTCCCACAGCTCCACCTGTAGGTCAGTCTGGAAGTACAGGGGCTGGCCAGGTCTGGCCGCAGCTCCATCTGTCGGTCAGTCTGACAGTGCAAGATGGTTGCTGCAGGCTACATGTATGCAGTACAGCATAGCATTGTGTGCCCCAGGGGAGAGCACAGCATTGGCACAGGCGGTGGTGATGCTGTATGCAACCGTCACACTGTAGGCCATGCTACAGAGCACAGCAGACGCTACAGTAGCAAGGGAGCCAGTAGTGTGAGGGACACAGCAATGCCTATGGTATGTAGGGCAGTGATGACCACTGCACTGTACAGAGTGACAGGCCCAGCATGCAGGTGATTACTGATGGTGGACAGTACTGTTTCACCGTTGTGTGCTCCACAGATGCTGCACCTGTGGCATGGGATTCTCACAGTGACATTTGCATGGCCAGCTGTGTGTGCTGTGGCTTCTGTACAGTTGTGCAGTATGTGGCTTTGGGGGGCATGTATGCTCCAACAGGCACTCAGGAGGTGGGGCATTCCCACTACTGGCCCATGTGCACTACATGATGTGTCCCAGCCATGTGGTCACACCTGGGCTGTGGTGAGGTCTGGCCACCCGTACACCCCTCCCCTCAATGGCCTCCATGCCCACAGTGCTGCATGTGTGTGCTGGCATCTGTTGGTCACCACAGACATATGGTCTACAGGTGTGTGCTGTATGGCCACACTACCTAGTTGTCCCCTGTGGGTCAGATCCCCCCTTACTGTCTGTGATTGGCTGGGACCGGTGCAGCTGCTGGCATCATGGTGGTGACAGCAGTGAGTAGCATGTGTCCTCCATGTCAGGCATATTCTAAGTGTCATGCTGTTATGTTAGGGTCGCACAAGCCACGCTAATGCCACGCAAACACCATGCTATGCACCAATGATGTGCAAAGCTGATTGCCCAGGGTTAAGACCAGCTTTTCCTGGGTGGTAATTTGTTCCATGCTAAGGGTCACACTATGTTGTGCTAAACACCTTAGCATGGCGCTAGTCGCTGAATATCTCATAGCACCTGTATTCATGTCCACTTTGCCCCCTGCATATAATTATGGTTTGCTCGGTGCTAATGCACTTTGCCGTGCTATGTGGCCTTTCAAATATGGCAGTCCCGTGCTAATCCCGCTCTAAACCCGCGAAAACTGTTTGCGGACTGCGCAAAGCTTTGAATATCTGGCCCACTATTACAAAAGCAACATTGGTCAAGTCAAGGACTCTAGAACATTCTGGACCCAAATAAAAAGATTATAAAATCCAGGAGGCTCAAAGGCCCCCATTAATTTGCTTCAAGGTATAGAACTTGTAAGTGACCAACATAGAGTGGTCAATATCTTAAATAACTACTTCATAGACTTGCCAGACCTAGGGTTAAAAAATTTGTAAAGTGAGAATTCACACATTTCCATACAAGAAATAGTGGGTAATATCAAACTAAAGAAAAGTAGACCAGCCTTTAGATTTAGGGCCATGTTGGTTGAGGATGTAAAGAAAGAGTTCAGAAAACTAAAAGTAAATAAAGCTGCTGGCATGGATGGAGCGGAGGCTAGATTTCTACAAGTGGGGGCTGACATATTAGCACTATCAGTGGCCTATTTATTAAACTAGAGCTTGAATTCCTCTGAATTTCCTGAACAATAGAAGCTAAGTAAGATTGTTCCTATATTTTAAGGAGGAGATCCGTTAATAGCCTCCAACTACAGACCAATTGCCTTGCTATCTACCTTATCGAAGATCATGGAAAAGTTAATGTACAGACAGATCAGTCAATATTTAGAACAACATGGGGTGCTGCTCAATAGCCAACATGATTTTCAGGTGGGGAGGTCCACATACACAGCCATAATGGACTTTAATAACTTGATTTCAAAATCCATAAATCAGGTGGAAGACACTGGGGCTGTGTTCATGGACCTCAGCAAACCATTCAATCTGGTTTGGCACAGAACCTTACTACAAAGGATATATGATCTGGGAATTCATGTGGAACCTTTGAAGTGGTTTAAATCATATTTGCATTATAGAAGGCAGTGTGTGGCTCAAGGGTCCATCAACTCACCCATACGAAGGGTGAAGAGAGGGGTTACACGAGGCTCAATTTTGGGCCTGTTGTTACTCAGCATCTATCTCAATAAGTTACCTAAGCTCCTGGTCAACATTGAGGTGTGGCTGTACGCAGACGACACTGTATTGGTGGCATCTGTGGGCAGCCACGCTGCCTTGGAATACAAAGTGCAGTCAGATATCTGTAAAATGGAAGCATGGTTGGAGGACTCAAGATTATTATTAAACAACAAAAAAACCAAAAGTATTTATTTTACAACAGAGAAAAGTAATGTTTTGTATAGGGTTTTAAATATTAGATTTAATGATGGACAGAAAGTAACATCTACAACAAGTTACAAGTATCTGGGGGTCTTAATTGATAATAAATTATCACATAAAGAGCACATTGATTTTGTCTTGAAGAAAATTAATCAGAGACTGGGGACCTTAAGGAGAATATCGCACTGTTTGGTAAAAAGTGTTAGGAAAAAACTAACTCAGCAGTTGTTGATCCTGGTATTAGAAAACGGAGGGTTATTACATAGAAATGCAAAAAACCTAATGTTGAATATATTGGACAAAGTCTATTACAGACTTGCATATTTTGTTAATTGCAGCCCACCAGGAACTCACCACTGCAGAGTGTATCAAGAATTGGATTGGTTAGGGCCCAGTGAAAAGAGTCTATACAATTGGCTAACCTGGAGTTTTAAATTGAGTAAGTCTATGGTAATGCATCCATCACAGGGTTTACTAACATTTGAAACAAGAAGAGAAAGAAAATACAACTTAAGAACTAATGCACTAGATCTGATGCTTCCCCACAGTTACAATAGGTTTGGGGAGGTTACACTGCAAGCTAGCATGGCAATGTCCTGGAATAAGGTTGAGCTAGAATTAAGGGAAAATAATTCTGTTAAAGAGTTCCAATTGGCATTGAGAAAGTCCCTTTCAAATGCATATAACTGCTAAACATAATATTATACTAATAACTTTGTTCAATGTTTCAGTGTGCAGTGATGTGCTTTTCAACAAATATTTAATTTTGCATTTATATGGTTGTTATGAATGATGTGTGTATGCTTATGTTGCACAGGGCATTCTCAGTAAATAGGGAATTTATTTCCTAATGGATTGTGCTGTATAAAAATAAATTTATATCAAATCAAATCAAGATGCCACACTCTCTCCCTCTCCAATTAGTGCCAGACTGACTCACCATCTGCATTCAGTCAGTGACCCCAAGTCCAGGCAGCTTTCACCTCAGTCCCCTAGTAGGCGGCACCTTCTGTTGCTCTCCAGCCATTGGTTCCTTGCTGGTGTGTGACTCTGGCTTCTCCCACCTCGACCATTTAATAGAGGTCAGGACCGAGGAGGGTGGGTTTGACAAAAACCCTCTGTTCTTCTATGGTTTTAAGCCCCGCTGCCCCCCCCCACTCTCTCCGGCTTCCCTGCTGGCTACACACTGTCCCCAGACTCTCTCTATCTTCCCTGATGGCTTCTGCACTGCCCGTTACTCGAGTGGCTCCTTCCATACCCTCCTCCGCTCTGCCTCCAACTCAAGTGGCTCCTGCTGCACTCTCAGGCTGCAGCTGCTTCTCCTTCTTGGTCCCCAACTCCCTCAGTGGTGCCTGCTGCCTGAACGCTCACTTCCCAAACCACAGTATAGTGGCTGGGCTGAGCTCCGTACAGCCCTGCCGCTCATTCAAATCAGGCACTGATCTTCCTGATTGGCTCCTGAGCACACATTCTGATTGACCCCCTCATTGCTGCCTGATTAACTCACACTAGGAAACCTCCTGGGAAATAAAAAAAACAAAAAACTCTCTGCCTCTATGGCTTTAAGCCGCACTGCCTCCCCCCCCGTCTCTCCTCAGCTTCCCCAACAGTTTTGCCCTGTCCCATGACTCTCCCCGGCTTCCCTGCCAGCTTCTGCACTGTCTGCTACTCGAGTGGCTCCTGCTGCACTCTCCTCCACTCTGCCCATGACTCAAGCAGACCCTGCTGCACTCTCAGGCCACAGTTGCGTCTCTTTCTTGGTTCCCGACTCCCTCAGCAGTGCCCGCTGCCCGAACGCTCATTCTCCCAACCCACAGTGTAGCAGTCGGGCCAAGATCTTTATAGTCCAGCCGCTCATTTAAATCAAGCGCTGCTCTGTCCGATTGGCTCCCGAGCACATGACCTGATTGGCCCCCTAGTGCTACCTGATTGGTTTGCCCTGGGAAACTTTCATTTCATTTTTATTTTTTATACTTGTAAATCTGATGAGCAGAAATTGCCTGTTTTCACAGATGACAAGTTACAATAATACAAAACACATAAACAGGACAGAATAACTTATACAATTACAAAAAAAAAACAACTAACATTAAAGTAAGGCAGTTACATTATGATTTGTGATCAAGTACAGTCAAATTTATTGAATAGCCACTGATTAAGGCAAGTTCTATAGCAGTGAACAGTCTTACAGTCAGCAGATTCCACTGGAACACTATTACAGAAAAGCACTGCTCGATGAAGAAGAGACCTATGGCCAACTGTTTTTTTTTTTTTTAAATGGGATTTTAAAAGAAAATCTACTCTGAAACCTAGTTTTACAGGGATGGGAAAATCTTGGGAAAAGGTCAATAACTGACAAAGGTAGGAACCCACTTGTAATTTTGAAGAGAAAAACTCCCATTTTATGAGAGATTCTGTCAGCCAAAGATAGGCATCCGGAAGATTTGTAACCTTCTGGTAAATTTGAAAAAAAAAACCTGTTCCTCTCTGGTTTTAAGCGTCGCTGCCCACCGACACTCTCTGGCTTCCCTGTCGGTTTCACACTGTCCCTGACTCTTTCCATCTTCCATGCCGGCTTCTGTGCTGTCTGTTACTCAAGCGGCTCCTGACACTCTCTCCTCTGCTCTGCCTCAGACTCAAGCAGCTCCTGCCACACTCTCAGGCCACAGCTACTTCACCTTCTCAGTCTTCGACTCCCTCAGTGGTGCTGGCTGCCAGAACGCTCACTTCCCAACCCCTAGGGTTTTGTGGGGCAAAATGTTTTGCACCTAAAAAATTACCTATGCAGCAGCTTCATCCATTTGCTCTGGGCCAGTAATAGTAGTAGCAAGCTAGTAGTTTTTGGAAGTGGGGTGGTGGCATTCATGTAGCCAAATTATTCTCTGCCACATCTGTGCCATCCATGTTGGTGGGTGCTAGGGGAGGTAACAATAAGAGCAGTCCAAGAAGGAGAAAAATCTCTGGCTCAAGATTAGGAACAGTGGTCAAGGAGAAAGTTGCTGGTGCCCCCCTGACTGCTGGTGGTGGTGGCACTGAGCTTGATCTGGATAATGGTCCCCAGTATAGATATGCTATGTAGACCAGTGGCCAAACAGCTGGTAGCTTCTTTCTGTGCATTACAGTACATTGAGCACAGGTACCTGGGGCAGTATTCATCTCTGGCCATGTGAAAAATTGTACTAAACCCACTTGCATTGGTAGCAACAATGTGGGTATTTGCCAGCATGTCACAATCGCAGTGGAGAGTGTAACTGGATCACACACAGGTCAGAAAATGTTAGAATTGTTTCTGACTGAGACCAATGAGTGGATGCAGCTTGTTGTGGTGGTACTATGGGGGGTGGGGGGGTGGCACAGGGTCTTCAGGCTGCTATGGAGTGGGGTGGACACAGGACTGCTGACCCTGAGACTTTTGTGTATCAGTAGCTTTATTTTGACCAAACTTCATCTTGATGTACCCCAAAGGATAAGTTACAGGTGAAGTTGCCAGGCAAAGTTACCAGTGGTGAATTTCCTATTAAATAGTTCAATGAGCGTATGCAGCCTAGTGAGGAGATTTGCTTTTGCGACTTCACAGATAGTCTGATAGTATTTGAATGACTGTGCTGTGACTGTGATGCAGATACATTGGCTGTTTGTACTTTCTATCCCACAGGGAACTACCACCCTGTCGGGGTAGCTGTGAAGGCAAAGGAACCTTCTTGAGTAGGGTTCTACCCCTAGAATTGCCATGAAAAGATAATCCCTTTAGGCTAAAGGTACCTTAGGAAGAATCCCCATGGGGAGAGAGTCATGCGGCTTGAGGACGGGAGGATGGTGGGACAAAGAAACAATGCATCTGAATGAGACTGCAGGAAGCAAACTTAAATAGATGAGGCCGGGGGTGTGGCTAGTGGTTCCCTTCCATTGAACTGAGTCATAGCCTTTGGTTTCAATGGGTGTACACAATTTAGTGAGGAGTTATGCTTCTACAACTTCATAGATAGTCTGTTAGTATTTGAATTACTGTGTTTTGTACTGTTATGCAGATACTTCGGCTGTTCACACTCTCTGTCCCACAGGGAACTACCAACATGCTGGGGTACCTGTGAGGGTAAAGGAACCACCTTGAGAAGGATCCCATCCCTAGAAGTACCAAGGGAAGATAATTCCTTTAGTCTAAAGATGAATTAGGAAGGATCTCCAAAAAGAAAGCAGCAATCCGCAAGTGGTGAAAGCATTTCCTAGATTAGCATGAATTGACAGCAACTAGTAATAGGTAGTAATAGCAATGTACTGGATTGAGCAATGACTGGCAATATCTGAATTGATAGCAGGAGGGAATGGCTTCCATTAGGAGAAATGGAACAGCAAAAGAAAAGGATGCCATTCAACCACAACTCAAAAGTGGAAACCTACTTTTGTGAACATGTACTACCTGATATGCTACTTTCTATGAACTACCTAACCTTTATGACCTTTGGCACAATGGAGAGGGAAAAAACCCATATGAGGGGGAAACTTTGGGGATCCAAGGCCTTGGTAGTCTTCCCTCCAGGCTTGAGATTAATTAATGATGGCTCACTACTGCAATTTAGAGACCCAGTTCCGAGGTGAGATTTTAGAGTCCCACAGACATGAGTTGCATATCACTAACAGGTGGATGCGTAGATACAGAGGGGCTAGCCCAGTATTGAACCACAACTCAAACCACCTGCAAAACCACTTGATAAAATAACAAAATGCACAAAGAAGTAAGTGAGAGTACAGTCCAGTCACTGACCATACTCTCTTCCTCTCTTTGTGCATTTTGTTATTTTTACAATAAAAAAATTTTTTATATGCAGTATCCTGGCCTGATGTCATCTTATTGAAGAAATGTCTGGGACATAGCAACTATATAGCAGAGTCAGACATCCCAGTGGCAGGAGCAAGGTAATCTGAATTTCCACAGGAGTGCACAGGTGTTTGGAGTTGTAGGAGATTTTAGAGGCTGGGCTCTCACTCTATCCCTCTAATGGGAAAGCCATGGGGGTGCTGTGAGTTGATGGTCTCTGCAGCTAAAGGGGAACCATGCTGGGTCCTGCTCCCTGGCAGAGGGGTTGGGCAACAACTATTGAAAGGCACTCCCCTAACCCTCAAGTGGAGGCCTAGAGGATGATCCAACCCCTTGAGGGGTTAAGGCCGAGCCCTGGAGGGGCAAGAACAGCAGGATTGTACAATTTTCACCCTTGAGATACAGGAAGGACAAGGGAGGGTAGAGAATGCCAATCAGGTGAGCCTTAGATGACTATAAGGAGACTAGCTTTTGAAGGTGCTGCCAACACTGTCAATACAGCTAAAGGAGCCCCCAGAACTTGGAAGCTCCACCGTCCAGCAGCCAAAGTCTTACATGCTACATCAAGAGGTGTTGCCGACCCTGTCCACATGGCTAAAGACTTCCTCCAGAGTGGAGGATCTTCTCACCTGGAGGGTAGAAAGAGAAGGACCCCACCCCAAGGCAATGGACCCACCATCAAGATGTGGACTTCAAGGGGGTCAGATTTGTGCTAGGTAGAGAGAGGCAGGATATGACTGAGAGTGAAGGATTCAGTGTGTAGTTGGTAGAAGTGACAACAGCAATAGGCAGCATGAGTGGGAGTGAAGCTGTTAGCTCTGAGTTCAATGAGAGAATGCATGAATGGGAGTGCAGCTGTTAGCATGAGTAAGTTAAGAGACTGCATGAGTGTGAGTGCAACTGTTAGCAATGAGTATATCAGACTACATGAGGTGAAGTGGCAATTGTTAGCACTGAGGACATGGAGACAGCATGAGGTGCAGAGTAGCTGTTAGCACTGAGTCTGGTAAGAGACAGCATACTGAAGCAGTAGCAAATGAATAAATCCTGTTAAGGAATGCATATGGAATGCAATAATATGGGGGGATTAAACCAGGAAGCAGTGTGCTGCTCAAGTGAGTAATGAAACCACCAAACCCAAAAAGGGAGTGGGCTGCCAGGTGTAAGCAATTTAGGAGTTTAGCTGAACAGGATACTGCAAATGATACAAACAAATCATGTAAGTAAGCAGGAAAATTGCAACTGTACAGCAAAAAAAACCCAGCACACTATAGAGCCTGAATAAAGTACAATGACAAAGGAAGGATGCTGACAACTAGAAACCCCCCAAAGAAACAAAAGCAGAGACAAACACAGGAACCAAGAGTAAAAGTGCAGCAAGACTATGGGACTGAAAAAAAGCAAAACAGCAGCCAGGAGGCAAAAGCAAAATATAGACCTAGAAAAGTGGAGGTACAAAGCAGTAGAAATCCTCCTAAGCATGAAGAAAGCAGGAGACACACACTGGGAGACAGGGAGCTGGGAGCTCCAGCACAGCCTCCAACTGCAACAAAGAAACAATGCATTTGAGTGAGACTGCAAGAAGCTAACTAAAATAGCTCAGGCAGGTGGCATGGCTGGTTGCACTCTTCCACTGAACTGCAGTCATAGCCTTTGATTAAAACTTTGTGAAATTATCGTCAGAGGTGGATTGGCAACTTTGTCTTATTTTCGCCTGCAAATTAAAACTTACAACATCTCTCTACACCAGTACTGTGCCACTGTAGGAACATGTTCAGGTTTGAGATCGAGGGACCATGCATGGTTCTGTCGGACAGCTATGCCATGATACACTGACAGGTGAGACCAGGGACTGGGCACAGAGTCAAAAGTACATACTAGTGCTGTGTGCTGGCTAAGAACTAGCACTGTGTGGACAAAACTGATTTTGTGCCCTGTGCCATTTTCCTTTCCCACCCACCCCAGCTGTACCGGGTCAATATAATGGGGGAATAATAGTGCAAGCAAAACCACGCAGTAAAAACAGCATGTGGCAAAACAGCTACAGGGGAAAAAATAGCCCACAGAAATTAAAGTGAAAGCACTATCACTGTAGCTGCTGGTCGGAATGCAGGGAAGCAGAGGATAAAAGCTTTGCTGGGGGGCAGTCTTCTGAGCAGCTGCAGTGGCTCAGAAAGTAGGGCCACAGGCAGTGAAGTGCAGCACAGCATCTGTGTGCTGGGCTTTGATTCCTGGTCCTGGAACACTTGTGGGTTTTTTTTTGTGTGTTAGGTTTTGTCCCCCCCTCGACTTACCCTCTGTGTGTGACAATTCTCCCCCCCGCAAGTTTCTTCCCATCCTGAGTTGCCTCTACTGGAGGTAGTTATATTTATTGGGGGGGGTCGGGGGCATCGGTTTTTTTTTTGTTTGATTTTCGTGGTGCTAGTGCTCTCTGTTTTTACTGTGTGCTATTTTTGCCTTTCTTGTTTTTGCTGTGCAGTATTTGACCATGCTGTTTTTGTGTTAGCAGTATTGACCGCATGCCTTTTCCAACATACTCACACATGTCAACCAAACCTATTGTACACCTCATATTACCTAGCAGGATGCAAATGGCATGAGATCTAATTTAAACTGAGCATATATTAATACCATCACAACAGTAAGGGTGGATATCAGATAGTAGGAGTAGCCAAACACAATGGCAGGTCCTAGATTGGCACAACAACTCGAATACAATTTTTAGCTATGGATTATGTAGCGTATGCATACCTCCACCCATACTACATACCATTGATGGTATACAAAGAACAGACATGGGATACTGCAACATGCTGTTCAGTACACCTAACACCCTGTCTAGAATTTCACACCAAAGTACAGGACATATTCATCCAACCTGACACAATGCTTAGTAGCATACAATGATCAAATGTCTACAGTATGTGGTATCACACAGCCTTGGTGGTATGGCAAGATGCTTGATTCCCAGATCTATAGTGATTCCTGTATTGTACAGAGTAATGGAGGCATCCATGAGGACTGTGTTCCCATGGACTTGCTCTAGTTAAACAGGCAAAACAAAAAATCGGTTTCAATAGGAAATAGTGTAATCAACAGGTAAATGGAGGTACAGTGCATTACCCTTTCTCTCAGAGAAAGTAAAAAAAGCAGCCTTGTAGCACATAAAAGTCACCCCAGACACCATAGAAACCTCAGAAACCAGAGCAGTCATATACTCAGCTGGTTGTGCTTACCTAGCCTTGGCACAGTGCCACTGTCAAGCAGGGCTCACAATTGTTGAAGTTACTGTGACTCCCTCCATATCAGGTCACTATATCTGTGGTGGCACTGGACACCCACCCTAACAATGCCTGTCCTATGGGCCAAGCACCACCTAACCAATGTCCACACCTCATACCTGGGCCTGTCAGGTTCCATCCCCCTACCCCTGTAGAAGACCTTTCTTGTCCAGCACTAACTCAACAAAGCTGGCTAGCTCTACAAATCACCACCTAGTGTCCATTTGTCTGGCCTCCCTGATCCTTGTGCACCAGTAAGACATGGTACTTTTTTGTAACTTGTTTCCTCATGCAAAGCTGTTTCTTGTACTGTCAAGGCTCTACTCATTAGGTCGGACATTAATGCTGTTGGTTTATGTTGTTACACTGCTAATATCACTTTGTGCAGTGCTAAGCATATTTCCTGGTGGCTGATGTGTAAGCCACATGTGGATGATATTGTGCTTCCAAGCTGCATGGTACGTATGCACTGCACCATGCTGCACATGCACAATGGCATAGCGCAATGTCATAGTGTGAATGCCCATGCAGCACTATGGTATCTGCAGACATCATGCATCATCATGGCCATCACCATGCTGGACATAGTAATAGTTATTGTGATAGTGTTCATTGCTAAAATGCAATATTGAAACAGTGCATGCAAAAGACCTAATTACGCAGCCCATGCCCTACATCCAAATTTGCATGCCTAACTGTGCCTGGAGAATATAAAAAGAACAGACAGCACCCCACAGATTCTATAGATATACTGCAGGTGCATAGAGGTAAGTTTATACTGGTTAGCCTGAAAACAGGGAAAGATGTGATCATAGCAGTGTGCTTACGCAGTTTCCACAATTGCCTGTAGCTGTAACTGTATCTGCACCTGCCTCTGAGTCTGTAATATGCAACCAGCTCACTGTATGTTCAACTCTGCCCTTCAGAGACACATACCTGTGTCGGTCAGGGGCCAATTGGGCCAACACAGCACACGCCTGTGCTGGGCTTTAATGTGTGTACACAATGTTTAGTACTTTCTGTTCTCCTCTTTCAACAGACAGCATGACAGAGGAGGAATGACAGAAGAAGAGGAAGAGGAGATTCTCTGAGGAGGAGGTGATGGCCCTTGTGCATGCCTACATGGCCAGGGAGGAACTCATGAGCCACTGAGGGGGGATGAGTGGCAAAATTGCAAAGGCATGACCAGAGGAGACAGAGTCAGTGAACCTTGTACGAGGCAATGGCAGAATAGTGGATGTGGTGAAAAAGTGGGCATCCTGAAGTGCAACATAAAACACTTCATGGTGAGAGCACGTTCTGATCTCCTGGCCACAGGCTGTGGCCCATCAACCACAAAGCCCCTAGCCCCTGCTGAAGTGCTCATGTCAGGCATGGTGCAGGATGTGGCCATCATGGAAGTCCCTGGTGGTGGGTATGAAAGATTACTGGGACCAACACAGCCATGTGTTGGGCTGGCAATATAGCTTAGAGGTTAGAGGAACGAGGTGTGAACAAGCTTGATACTTCCAGCAGACCAGACCTGAGTTTGATTCTCACAACCTCCACTTGCATACTGTGTGACTCTGAGCAAGTCACTTAACCACCCAGTGCTCCCAGGTCACCCCTGAAAACAGGCATGTGTGCCTAGTGGGCCTTACGCGGTTACCAAAGACTAAAATAAAAAAAAAATGTGATTGGCTGCACTAGCCCTGGCACATTGACGGGGGCTATGTACTAGTGTTTTGTGTTGCATGCTTGTCATGGTTGGGGAAAACATGCCATGGTGATGTGGGCACCACTGGCCATGTATAGAGGGCACACACAGGACGTACTGCACACACTGGTGTTCTGAGGACACTACCTGCCATACCCCAATGCATTCATGCTGAATAGGCAACAGTACACCATGTAAGCAGGCCTTCACTGATACAGTACATGCACTGTCTTTAATGGTGCACCTGATGGATTGGTTACACAATGGAGGTAGGTCACCTGATGGTATCTAGGTATCCTGGTGGTGTGGATGTGTGTGGGGATAGCCCCTACAGTGCCACATCGGTATCATATACTGTGAGATCACCAGTGATGCATGGTGTGTGTTATGTGTACAGCACTGGAGGTGTGAGGGCACTGCACTGTATGGGTGGCATGTGTTTGTGTCTATACACAGTACACCTGGTCTGCATGTTGGCATTTTACAGCCACTGGTATGTTCATTACATAACAATATCCCTCTCTTCTCTTAACAGTCCAGTCCATTGTTCTGGACACAGTGGTGGAGGATGCACTTGGGCCTTCCAGATGACTGCTGGCCCTGCAGCTGACCTGTACTGCACCATCTGAGGATGTTGACACAGACAGCAATGAAGGATGTTTGTAAAGGACTGGAACCATCAGCAGGACTCTTCATCCAGCTTGTAAGTCACCATGGGGTGGGACAGAGACAGGGGCCATCCATTGTTCTCCACCACAGAAGTGCCATTCCTGCCAGTCCCCCTATCAATGGGGTCCATCCACCCCCTCTCCCACCCACCCCCTCTCCCACCCTCTTTCCCTGGCACAATTACTGCTGTGTTGCCCCAGTCCAATGTCCCCTGCACATTGACTGCTGGGCCACCCCAGTCCACTCTTCCAGTTGCCGCACTGACTCCAGTGGCACCCCAGCCCACGCTACAGGCCAGGGTGCATCCTGACCCATTCCCCCAGGACAGTCAATGCTGGCAGCAGGAGGCAGCAAACAGGCAGCTGCTGTAGGTCACTGTAAGGACACAGGAGGACCTTCAAATTGAGATGGGCCACATATGGACCATGATGCAGTTCCATGAGCAGCATATCAAGGTTAACCATAGGGATCCCATGACGGCCTGGGATGCTGGCTTCACCAAATTTCAGTAGTACCTGGCGCTGGCTTTGTTGGGGTGACTGACACTGTGCTGAAGGATGCAGCCATGATCTCAGGGACTGCAGGGCCACCAACAGTGATGGCTGTTCTAGTGGGAGGAGTGACACACCATGGCCAACACCCCAGGGTGTGATCACCACATCACAGACGCTTTAGCATCTGTCTACCCCCACCAGTGTGAGCAGCCATATGCCCTAAACTTACAGAACACATCATACACTGGCCCATGGGTGCCACCCTCTAACCACCCCTGGCCATGGCCTGTTCCTTTTTGGGGTCGGTATCCCATGGAACCATAGTCATTGGTGGCTCTCACCTGCCCCCATTGCATGGATGATGCCCCCTTGCTGCCCACCAAGACACAGCGCCTGTGATAGCCCTGTGTCCGTGGTAGGGGCAAGAACCACACATAGAGGTGCATGTTACTCCTTTGCGCTACCTTATATCTGCTACCTCCTGCCCCTTGGCTGTCAACAAACCATGTTTCCCACTCTCCAGCCTCCCCCACATGGATGCCTATACTTTTGTCTCATGCCCTCTTCCCCCCATATCAATGGCTATTATTTGTGTTCAGGCCTCCTTCTCCCCCCTTCCTGGATGACTATACTTTTTTTTAATCCCCACTTTATCTTTTCTCACCTGGCTAGCTACTGTTTGTATTCAAGCCCCCTTTTTCTCGCTCCTGTGGGATGGCTATAGTTTTGTTTCAAGCCCCCTCCCCTCCACCTGGATGTCTTGTAGTTGTGTTCAAGCTCCATTCTCCACCCCACACCTGGGTAGGTATACTTTGATTTCAAACCCCCTTCCCCTCTGCCAGGATGGCTATTTTTTTTTAAAGCCCACTTATCCCCCTGCCTTGATGGCTACACTTTTGTTTTGAGCCGCCCCCAGCCTGGATGGCTATAGTTTTGTTTCAATCCACCTTTTTACTCCCACATCCTGCCTGGATGGCTATTATGTTTTATTCACACTGCTTTTCATGCAATCCTATTTATATTTTCCCTACCCCACAAATTGATTTGACCAGCATTTCTATTTTTTGTATTTTTTTACTTTGTACACTGGCAATACATTTTGTTAATCCATTGCTGTCTCTTGTGTGCTATGTGTTCACCACCGGGGTCTGATGGGGCCTGAAATTAGGTGGTCCCTGCAGTCCCAGTACCTCCTTGCCATTCTGGGGTCATGCCTATCGAGCTGCTCCTGCATCCAATGGTCTTCTGGCTCCACAGCCACTGCAGTTTTGCTCGCTGGGACCAGCAGGCATATTCCATGATTCAATGCCATATTGTGTAGTATAATAAGGCAAGAAGCATGGCTCAGGCCTCCTGAGAGCTGTATTGTAGGGCACCACCAGAATTGTTAAGGCATCTGAAACGAATCTTGAGCATACCAAAAACATGCTCAGTGACACTACATGTTGCAATTTGGGCAATGTTGTGCCTGTCCTCTGCAATGTATGTGGGTCATTGGACAGGTGTTAGCAGCCAGAGACACAGGGGGTATGCACTGTTCCTTGTGTAGGAGGAGGTCATTGGTCAGTCACATCAGTGACACCTATGGTTGGCAGTGGGACATTGGGTATATACTGTCCAACAAGGTGTCTACTGGGTATGTCACCCTAGGTGTCCACTGCGTATGACCCCCACCGTCAAATTTCTGGCCCAGGATGAAGTTGTGTCAGAGGAAGGCATCATGGGCACTGCTGGGAAACAATTCCAGGACATTGGTGATGTGCCCTGTTGCTTCACACTTCACCTGACAGTTAATGGAGTAGAAGTTATTTATTTTCACTTAGGCCTTCACCCCATCCACTGGAAGTGGACAGATAGCAACATGGGTGCAGTTAGATGCACCCCATACATCTGATAGGTGCACTACCCAACAGAATTGCTGCATGATTGCTGTTTGCTCTGCTGATGTAGGGGGAATACAATGTGCTCCCTAGCATGGGCCAGCAAAGCATCTAGGATCTGGCCCAGCTGGGGTGAGGTGGCAGACTGTATGATACAGGCGGTATCATCCACTGGTATCTGGACTGACCCAGTGGCCAGGAAGCATGGTGGTGCTATCACCTTGAGCTTAGTGGACATTGCATGGCTGTGGTGGTAGTGTGTCTGGAGCGGCTCAAACAGTGCAAAATAATGCATACATAGAAACCCCGGCACTGAGTATATGATGAGAGAAGTAAAAACAATCACTAGGCAGGAAAGAGAAATCAGGGTTATCATATCTGAGGGCCTACAGTTGGCAGGCCGTGTGACAAGGCAGTGGGTAAGGCTAGTGGAATGCTGAGTTGCACTGGGAGGGGTATCTCTATCAGAAGGAAGGAGGTAGTGTTGCCATTATAATACTTGCTGGTGTGACCACACTGAGAGTACTGTGTTGAATTTTGGAGATCACACCTCATCAAGGACATAAATGAGGCCGGCCCACCAGCACAATGGAAGTGCTACTGTTTGTAGCACCAGCGACCTGGGGTCAGGAGTGACCCTGGGAACTGGAGGATCAGCCAGGGAGAGGAGGATTGAGCATCCTAGGGACTGTTCACCTCCTCGGGGGAGGAAAGGAGGGAAGACCACTGCATTACCAGCTTCTGGTAGTGGCTGGGGGCTGGTGCATAAGCAGAGGTCAAGACATGGGGTCGGCACAGGCAAACATCAGATCTGCAATTCATGGGAGCATGCGCAGCACTGTCTCTGGTATCATTGCATGCCTGTACCATGGAGGGAGTACAGGGGGAAAAATAATCCTCCAGTGGGCATGAAGCCCTACCCCTCCGGTGGCCCACAAGATGCACCCAGGTGGCTCCCAACAAGTCCAGCCCTTCAGGTCTCTGCAGCATGTGGAGTAAGTACCCATTGCGATGCTACCTGAGAGTGAGTAGAGGAGGTGGTAAAGCATGGGCATTGTATCCTGTGGGGTGCTGTACAGTGGGTGGATAAGGGGCACCATAGGATCACCCCCAGCTGAAGAGGTAAAACACATAACTAAAAAAATAAATAACTGAGGCAGTTCGAAGGGGGGGCAACTAAAGTGGTGCTTGGTTTGTATAAGAATCCCTATGAAGAGAGATTACAGGATCTTAACATATACACCCTGGAAGACAGAGAGAAAGAGAGAGATGGGATATGACACAGATCTATAAGTACCTCAAAGGACTAAATAGGATACAAGTGAGGGAGTCACTTTCAAATGAGAACAAGCACCAGGACTGAGGGCATGCAATGAAGCTAGATGGGGAGAATTCAAGAGTGATGTGAGGAAATGTTTCTTCACTGGAAGGGTAGTGGATGCCTGTAATAGATGGCTACTGGAGGTAATGGAGGCTAGAACAGTAGAGGGCTTCAAGCATTCATGGGATAGACCTAGAGGTATATTAGCTAGGATGCAGAGAGTGTGGGAGGGTCAACAGTGACCAGATAGGGTCTGTGGAGACAGAATTGATCGTGAACATATGGGCAGACTAATAAGCAGTCCATTTCTGCAGTCAAATACTATGTTTTTATGTTCTAGTTCTGGGTTCTGCTTCTGAGATTGCCCTTGTTAGGACCTGCTTTTTATAGTTCTTAACAGGCACAGTGCTAAGTTGCACTAAATAACACTAGCGCCATTTTAATACATTGAATACAACACTTCACCCCATATTCACATCACTTCCCTTTTTATGTGGTAAATACATTATGTTAGCTCACATGTGCTATTGCCACTGGCCAGTGTAGCAGTAATGACTGAATATTGCATTCATACGAAGTTGACCATTTGCACTAGCACAAACCCAGTTCAGGAAAGCAAACTTTTTGAAAATGGGGCCTGAAGTCATTTTCAACAGTTTGGCCTAGGAGATGATTTGCACTGCCCTAATAAACTGTTTAACTTAATTTTTTTATGTACTGCTAGCCCCTGTATGTGCTGCATTTTTATGTTGATTGCGTGCATGCGCAAGAAAAATGTTGTGACAGGTTTGTCCAGAAGCAGGTTGTTGAGGCACGGCACTGTTGTGGCCAATGCCCCCACAGTCTGCAAAGGCTTGCCCCGGTTCCCCCAATGCCATGGCACGCTGCTGCTGACACTAGTTCAGCCAGCGTGCCACAACTTTCTGAAAAATCAGTCGCTGCAATCAGGGGCCGCCTCGTCATTGCAGCATCAGCCATCCGCTGCAATGAGGGAGCGACCCATCATTGCAGGGTGGGATGTAAACCCCTGAGATTGTTTGTGAACATGGCAGTGGCTTTCTGCCATGCTCACAAACAATATAACCATCCCCTCCACCATGTTTAGTTGCCCGGCCGGGGTCCCAATCCCGTCGACGTCTGCCCGGTTTTGTTCCTGCCGACCCGGGTGCCCAATCCCGTCGGCTGTGGTGCCCCACCTGTTTGTTTTGTTGCTGATGAGGGGCCCTCCGTCAGCATTCTGTCACCCTTTTTGTACCTGCCGACAGGGTGCCCAATCCACGTTAGCATAACGCATATCCCCGCCCGCCCTTTGCCGGCCGGTATGCCCAATCCCCGTCAGCTACTGCTGCCCCCAAAGAAGGAAGCTTGCTGGCACACTGGGAGCCCACCCAGTGTGCCAGAGGCCCCTGCAAAGTAAAAACGGTCCCACGATGTCCATTTTTTTACCCTGAAAGCAGGAAACCGCTCTTGGCGCCGCCTGCCTCCCACCACAAACCCACTCCACCCACTGCACTCCTGCCTCCCACACCCCCACCCTATATTTACTCTTTAGAGCTTACGCGACGATCTTCAGTGGACCAGGAACACGTCTGCACTCTCTTGAAAGTCGACCGTGAACTGAGGAAATGCCAGTAAGCTGTATAATGTAATACATAGGGGTTTTTCAACTTTACTGCATATCTCGGGCATTTTTGGGAATTTTTTCACCGAATTTTCAACATGGGGTTTTTGGGACCTCTCCTCATGAATTCTTGAACTGTCATGGCATTAATCGGCCTGGAAAGATGATTTTGCGGTCACTGCATGGAATCACCTTTCGGGACCAGTTAATGAAACGACAGTGCCAGTGTTCATTAGGTGGGTTCTCAAAAAGCCTATGTTGCAAATTTAATGGAAAAACTCAAAAATGACTGTTTCTGACGTCACGCTCTTGCCTACGCACGCTCATAACTTCGTGAATTTGCAATGTTTTCATGCCAGATCTGCAACATTGGCATTTTGTGACACCTCCTTGTGATCAGTATAGCTGTCATTGTTCACATCCTGGCAAAAATGTGTTTTCGCACTTCCGGCACAGAATAACGTGGTCGCTGTGGGAAAAAAATCAGTGTTCGGGACAGATTAAAAACATGACAGTGATACTGTTCATGAGTAGAGGTCCAAATGGCTATGTTGAAAATTTGGTAATGATACTCCATAAAATGACTGTGGTACGAGCGTGCGTTGCGCAGTTTGCACTCATGCTCGTAAGTTCGTGAATTTATAATATTTTCACTCGAGATTTCCAACATTGCCATTTTCCCACACCTACTTATGAACAGTAAAGCTGTAATTTTTCCCATCCTGGTCGAAATGTGTTTTCACACTTCCGGCGCAGAATAGTGGTTGCTGTGGGAAATCACTGTCCGGGACAGATTAAGAAAATGAGAGTGATACTGTTCATGAGCAGAGGTCCTAAAATGCCTATGTTGAAAATTTGGTGATAATACCCCATTGAATGACTGTGTTACAAGTGTGTGTTGCACACTTTCCATGCACCCTTGTAACTTCGCAGTTTTGTAATATTGTCACGCCACATTTTCACCAGTGGAATTTTTCCACACCTCCTTATGAGCAGCACAGCTGTCATTTTCCACATCCTGACCGAAATGTGTTTTCACAGTTCAGGGGCAGAATAACGCAGTCGCTGTGGGAAATCACTGATCGGGACAGATTAAGAAAATGATAGTGGCACTGTTCATGAGCAGAGGTCCTAAAATGCCTATGCTGAAAATTGGGTGACAAAACTCCATAACATGACTGTGTTACAAGCGTGCATTGACCTGTTTCCACGCACCCTTGTAACTTTGCAATTTTGTGATATTTTCACCCCACATTTTCAACAGTGGCATTTTTCCACACCTCCTTATGAACAGTACAGCTGCCATGTTTCACATTGTGGCTAAAATGTGTTTTTGCAGTCCTGCCGCAGAATAGCACGTTCGCTGTGGGAAATCACTGTGTGGGACACATTAAGATCAAATGAGTGAGAGGGGGAAGTGACTGCGCTCAACTGAGCTCTGTCGGGACTGCTGAAGATTTGTTTGTGGGCAGAGAAAGGGCCCAATGCAAGAGCCCAGTACAAAAGGGCAGCCTGCAGCACTGGGAGAAACAGAATGAGAGAGCGAGTGAGGGAGGGGGAGTGAGCAAACTCACCGGAGCTCTTTCAGGACTGCTGCGGATTTCTTTGTGGGCAGAAAAAGGCATCAATGCAGGCAGGGCCCCAGTACGAAAGGCCAGCCTGCAGAGGTGGGAGAAACAGTAAGAGTGAGTGAGACATGGGGACTGAGTGAGCTCAACGGAGCTCTGTCAGAACTGCTGCGGATTTCTTTGTGTGCAGAAAAAGGCGCCAGTGCAGGCAGGAGTCCCGTACAAAAGGGCTGCTTGCAGCACTAGGACAAACAGACTGAGCGTGTGAGAGAGGGAGACTGAGCGACCTCAACACAGCTCTGTTGGGACAGCTGTGGATTTGTTTGTGGGCAGAGAAAGGGCACAACATAAGAACCCAGTACAAAAGGGCAGCCTGCAGCACTGGGAGAAACAGAACGAGAGAGCGAGTGATGGAGGGGGAGTCAGCGAATTCACCGGAGCTCTTTCAGGACTGCTGCGGATTTCCTTGTGGGCAGAAGAAGGCATCAATGCAGGCAGGGGCCCAGTACAAAAGGCCAGCCTGCAGCAGTGGGAGAAACAGTACCAGCGACTGAGACAGAGGGACTGAGTGAGCTCAATGGAGCTCTGTCAGGACTGCTGTGGATTTCTTTGTGGGCAGAAAAAGGCACCAGTGCAGGCAGGAGTCCCATACAAAAGGGCAGCTTGCAGATCCAGGATAAACAGTATGAGCGTGTGAGACAGGGAGACTGAGCAACCTCAAAACAGCTCTGTCGGGGTAGCTGTGGATTTGTTTGTGGGCAGACAAAGGTGCCAGTGCATGCAGGGGCCCAATACAAATGGGCAGCCTGCACTGGCGGGGAAATCAGAATGAGCAAGTGAGAGAGGGGGAGTGAGCGAGCTCAACAGAGCTGTATTGTAAGTGCTGCAAATTTCTTTGTGGGCAGAAGAAGGTGGCAATGCAGGCAGGAGTCCAATGAAAAAGGGCAGCCTGCAGTGCTGGCAGAAACGGAATGAGTGAGTGAGAGAAAGGGAGTGTGTGAGTGAGGTAAATGGAGCTTTGTCAGGACTGCTGCAGATTTCTTTGTGGGCAGACAAAGGTGCCAACAGAGGCAGGAGCCCAGTACAAAAGGGCAACCTACAGTGCCAGGACAGACAGAAAGAGTGAGTGACACAGGGGGAGTGTGCAACCTTAACTGAGCTCTGTCATGACTGCTGCAGATTTCTTTGTTGGCAGGAAAAGGTGCCAACGCAGGCAGGAGCCCAGTACAAAAGGCCACCCTTCAGTTCTGGCAGAAATGGAACGAGTGAGTGAGAGAGGGGGAGTCAGCAGGCTCAATAGACCTGTGTCAGGACTGCTGCAGATTTCTTTGTGGGCAGAAAAAGCCCCCAACAGAGGCAGGAGCCCAGTGGAAAAGGGCAGCCTGCAGCACCAAGAGAAACAGAATGCACGAGTGAGAGAGGGGGAGTGAGCCACCTCAACGGAGTTCTGTTGGGACAGCTGCAGAACTCTTAGTGGGCAGAACAAGGTGCCAATGCAGGCAGGAGCCCAGTACAAAACAGCAGCCTGCAGCACCAGACGAAACAGACTGAGTGACTGACAGAGGGCCAGTGAGCGTGGTCAACACACCAACGCAATCAACATTCGGCATTGACAAATGCTTGTTTTGAGATAGTCGCATCTGGCAGCATTCATTGTATCTGTCACCATGTGATGAGTGCTATCTTCTGAACTATGTCAGTCTGCAACAATTGAATAAGGTTTATGGCAGCATGCATTCAGAATTGTCCAAATGCTGTTTTGGGACTTAGTCAGGCTAGACCATTAAAATGGTTTCCTCTTGTTAAATTCCTATTCCGGGGTGACATGCATCAACAGTTAGATGTACAGACTTGGACTGGCCCTCTGCCCCCACCTGATAAAAATCGCACCTGGGGGCATCTGGGCTGCACTTATAGAAAGCAGGTGTGGGGAATTAAAAAATCTGGCCCTATGATTCTTAATTATTAATTACTAAGATGCATGCACTGTTCAGTATGTGTTAACACATCAGCCTCCTGCAAATAAGCCTTGGATGGAGACTGACTTGGAACACTATGCAAAAAAGAAATTAGATGCAAGAAGAACTTTTAACAAAGCTGTAATGTAGACATCATTGTCTTTACTTCTCGTGAGTTAATGTGCCACCCTTGCCAAACTTGTGTAACAGGTACAGTAGATCTGTGCTTTTGATATGTGGTCCTCTCTGGTGGGAGGGTAAGCATCCTGTACAATAAACCCCTGTTTGTAAACCTGTATAGGTGATTTAGCTCTATGTTTTTAATCTGTGATTATTGCTTTTATTTTCTACCATGGTCAGATTTGAACTGGGGGGGGGGGTCAATGAACTGTAGTTCTATTTAGGAGTTGTGTACCTTTTTATTTAAGCTTTATCTCTGCCCATTGGGCTGGGCAAAATCTAACTTCTGCTGGTGGAATAGGAGGACACTCAAAACTTTGATTCTCCTTCTATGGAATGTCACAAAATGACCATGAAAATTTCACAAAATTTCAGCAAAATTTAAACTTCTGTTATTTCCATCTCATTTTAAAACCAGTTATCCTAATTGCACCACACGTGGTACATTTGAAATAGTCTACCTCATGAATATATGTAGAAATAAATCAAGATTGGTTATGAACAGCCAAACATTCAGAAATGTTTTAACTGAATTTCACCACGGGGTAAACTGTACAGTTTTAAGCACCACAAACTAGGGAATACAATGCCACCAATTTTGGTACATTCATAAACCCAAAATAGGAGGCTGTGTGTCTCAACTTAGAATCCCTTGCTACAGGATGGAAAAGTTATAAGCAGTTACAAACTGAAAATTAACATCAGTAATTAGGCTAAATTTCAAGAGCTTTTATGAAATTTGAGATAATTTGGGTGGAAGCCTTAACTATACATTTTGCCCAGTCATACACTTGGCCTGTCACAGAGGAATGTAGAAAAGGCTAGGTAGAGTGGTAACAAGTAGCATTCTTAGCGAGATACATGATAAAAATGCTGCAATGCCCACTGTAATATCCCCTCTTGCCAATAGGTATCTTGAGTGAAGATCAAGAACATACAAGGAAATCATGTATCACTAGCCTGTCTTTCTGTAATTTGCCAGCTAAAAACTGGGCCTCACAGATTAAATGGGTTGTATAGGCACATAAATACACCACATTGTTTCTATACAGTACCACCTACTGACTTTTTAACAACCCTGCAAATGGTGATGTGTATTTTTAGCATTTGAAAACAATGACAGCAAGTGACACAAAGTATTAAAAACTAGCTGTGACTTAGGTCATTGTGAAAGAAGTATCCAGATATCTTTAGTCATGATGGAATGTGATGCTGGGCACTACTGTTGCAAGAATGTTGGAAGGGCATTGTAGGATCATGATGCTACAGTGCAGCAAAGGTGATTTACCTGTCTGCAATACAAGTCACATGAATTTGATCCATAGTCAAGCCAGTTTGGACTGCAGTTCTGCCAAGAGGGATAGCGTGCAGTCACATCAGTCAAAAGGGCAGAAGGATAATTAAAACTAAAAGATTTGGAGGCAGCTTGTACAGGGGTTAACAGTGGCAGGATTTAGATGCATAGGTTCATCAAAAGAAGGTAAGCAGAGCTGGGTAGTACAAGAATAGTAAACTCCCAGTTGGAAGAAGGAAGCATGCAGGGACAATTCTCACTTGAAAGCAGGACTGAGAGGCTGGCCCATCAGTGCAGCAGTAGGTCTACTGCTCACAATGCTTGTGACCTGGGTTTGGAAATGAGCCTGGTTCTCCGGGAGCCGGTCAGTGGGGAGGAGGTTCAAGCATCCCAAGAGACACTCTCCTCCTCCTGGGGGGAAGTGCCGTGTCCCTCTGCATTACTGCAGCCTGCCACACTATAGAAAAGAATGACATAGAAAAGAATCGGTACCACTATTTATTTCATGCCTGGTTGCTCGGCCCTTATGTAAAACAAGAAGTAGTTGTCACCTCCTCTAAGACCACAGTTTAGTCACATCTCCTGCTGAGCTATTCCCATTTAACACCTTTTTAAAGTTACACCTTTGATAAGGCACTAATGGCAGAGGGACTTTGTGAACAACTGGTTGGGGACCGTCAGGGTATTTGATGTTTCTGTGTCGGCACCTCCCGCTCCAACAGCAGCAGCTGCCCGAACAGCTGTCTGTCTGCTGCAATTTCACTTGAATAAGGGATCATCTGGGAAAACAAGTTGAAGAAGCCAGCTGCTGCCCCTTAGCCATGGCATGCCATCAGTCAGGTATAAGTATGTGGCATGGGGTCAAGTCACAGCCATTTCTTCTGGGCTGGGCCGGCTCGCTAGTATAGTAGGTTATGGGCTAATTGGTTGTCTTGCTATTTACCCCGTTTGTGACTGCAGACTTCGTTGCCGACTCTAGTCTGACTTGAGCGGACTCCACTCACTCCGACTGGACCCTAAATTCATTTTGGACTTTATTTAATTCATCATTTTGATTTTTACGCTAGTCTGTGTATCTACCTGGAATGAATTACCGCCAGTCTGCCCGCAACCACTGTTGCTTGCTATGTGCAAAATAGGACGTCAGGCGGCTAATACTTTGCCAAGCAAAAACTGTATATTTTTCCTGATTCTGCTGCTTTCCTTTTCTCATTCATTTCGGTGGACCCAGTGGTGCCATTTACTGCAGTGCTGTGCTGGGCTAATGGCTGTGTGCCCTGTTTTTCTTTTGTCCTTCACTATCACTATGTCTCATTATCTATTGTTTAGCAGCACCATAATGAGACACTGGTAGTGAGGATGGTGTGCTCTGCAGTCCACTCTGTCTGGGAGGGTTCTTTTTATTTAAGCTCCTGAAATATCCTAACCTGGCTCTGTCTTCGTTGTACAGGGGGTGGGGGGAGTGATCATGACGTAATATTGTCTGAAATTCGATGCAGTTCTCAGAGCAAAGTCAAGGTGGGGGGGTGTCAGATTAATTTTTAAAAGGCATCTACCATATATAAAAAAAAAATGGTTATACTGCAGGGTCAAAGGAAATAGTTCTATGTATTACCAAGCAAATTCTAGTTCAAATTAGTTACTGTATATTCATGTTACCCTTCCCTAGGTCGAACCTGGGAACAGGTTACTGCTCAGTGTACCTTTCACCATTTATCAAATTTTAAATAAATTAATCATCAGCAGGAACCAGTGACATATGTGATTATTTTTCATGTATAGCATTTATAGTAGATGACTGTAACTATATGGAAATTCAAATGGTGCATTTCTGACATTTAGCAGTTAGTGAATGAGCTAGAAATGGACTAAGTAGTTAGCTGATTCTATATATGATAAGATGCACAAAATGCACAAGTTCAGTTCTTTAAAAATGTCTGAACTACAAAAGGTCACTGTACACAGCCTTAACAAAGAACGAGAACAATTTATCATTGTTCTGTCATTATAATGGTATTTAGTTTTATGGCCTGCTAAAAGTCACCAAAATGCACCTATTTACTTAAATTTTTCCCCAGGAGGGGCATGCCCCCAGACCCCCCCAGAGAGGTTTGGATTTTGTGCCCCTCCAAAATTTCAGGATGCATGACGCCTCTGAATACTGTAGTACTTTTATTATTCTACAACCCCAACATTTCACCTTATTTGGATAATGTAAAATTATGAATGTACTTCAAATAAAAGTTCAAC
This sequence comes from Neoceratodus forsteri, assembly GCA_016271365.2. NCBI lineage: Eukaryota > Metazoa > Chordata > Ceratodontiformes > Ceratodontidae > Neoceratodus > Neoceratodus forsteri. The sequence goes on along the minus strand of CM057458.1, from coordinate 1,351,423,212 downwards.
ATCTATTATACCAAATACAGTACATGTAATTGCTAATAAAACAATAATAATATACTAGCATATCTATATAAAGTTTTCTTAAATTGTTTTATGCTTCATAACCTCTTACATATATGTTACCATGGATGCCAACATATAATATAAATACACCAATTAAGTCCATAAAATACATACTTATTTATTTGTTTATTTATTTATTTCAAATATTTCATCAGGAAAGTCATACTGAACTGAGTAGCAGCTTGTTTCCAGATGTGTCCTATGGGAAGGGCAAAGGGAGAATGAAAATATAACAAAACAGAGCAATTACATTCCAATATTTACAGTACATACTGTATTTACAATCAGGGGAAACCATATGTGCAATAAATGTAATAAGAGGCACACAGCAAGAAGGAAGCTTAGCAATTAAGAGTAAAGGCTAGACTAGAGCAGAGGGTACTAATTAAATGATTCAGGAACTATCCAGGAGGAGACAGTGGAAGATTACACATGGGTTTGGGCATAGGTAGCTATGGGTTCTAGGGCAGAGTTATGGGGAGCCAGGGCAGTGTTCTAGTGAGAAGGAGGAAACAAGGAGGAAAAGAAAATGGGGTAATAGGTACAGTGGAGAAGCAGGGTGGAGAATCAGGTGCATTTGCATGAGGGAGAGATGAAGTCACGGAGAAGAGAGGAAACAAGGGGGAAAAGAAAACAGTGGGGGGGTAGGTACAGTGGAGGAGCAGGGTGGAGAATCAGATGTGTTTGCATGATGGAGAGATGAAGACATGGAGAAGAGAGGAGAGGGAGTGAAGGGAAGTGGCACAGCGGATGGATAGGGGGAGGGATTTTAACAGTTTAAGAAGATGGAAGGAGAAAGCAGCCTGGCCAGTTGAAGACGACTGAGGCAGGAGTGCTAAGGAGCAATAGACAGAGCTGCAAATGGAGTGAGGGTGGTTGAGAGGAGAGAGGAGAGGTAAGAGGGGAGAGAGCTAAGCCAGTGCTTGGCAATAATGGAGGAGCAATGTGCGAGGTGTCTTGCTTCAAGGGAGGGTAGGAAGAGGGTCATGTGTAAGGAGCAATGGTGATTGAGGGGCAGGCAGATGAGGGCAAACCAGCAGGAGTGATAGAGAGGATCCAGTCTGGCTAGGGTGGACTTTGGAGCAGCACTGTAAACAATGTCTCCATAGTTGAAAATAGGGAGAATCATTTTCTGTGGAATGGCTCTGTGAGCCACCAAGGGGATGCATCCACATTTTTTTATAAAGCTCCTAGTTTTGGGTGCAGCTGTTTGTGGATGGTATCCATGTGCTCAGAGAAGCTGAGGTCAAGGTCAAGCCACAACCCAAGTTACTTGAAGGAGGGAACATCCTCAAGGGTGACCCATCCAGGATGTGAAACGAGGGGAGGGCTTTAAGTCTGGAGAGCTTTTGCCTGGTTCCGGAGGTCATGGAGACCATTTTCCTTGGATTTAGGGACAACTGACTTGAGCCAAACCAGAGCTGGATGTTGTCAAAGTCCAGCAGGAGGCTGGTCATAAGATCAGTGAAGGAGGAGCAAGAGGCAAATATAACTGTATTGTCTGCATACATATGGATGGAAACAGAGGTACAGGCAGTAGGGAGGTTGTTTAGGAAAATCAAGAAAATAATTGGGCCAAGCATGGATCCTTGAGGACACCAGTGCTAATAGGTGGGGGGGGAGCAACCCGGGGAGTTATCAATTTTAACCAACTGAGTCCTACCCACTAGGTATAAACAGAACCAGTTAGTAGCTTGGGTGGAAAGTTCCACAGCATTAAGCTTAGCAAGGAGAACAGGGTTGGCTACAGTGTCAAAGGATTTGGCCAGGTCAACAGAAATAGAAGAGGTGATCTGGTCCTGATCCATGCCAGAGAGAATGGAGTCAGTCAGCCTGAGACGGGAGGAGGAGGATGTAGAGTAGAATTCATGAAAACCTGACAGGAAAGGGGTGAAGAATTAGAATGAGTCAAGGAAAGGAGAGAGTTGAGAAAGCACTAAGGATTCTTGAAGTTTAGCAAGGGTAGGAAGTAGGTAGATATGGTGGTAGTTACCTGCAAAGGCAAAGTCACTGCCTTTAGGGAGGGGTATGACCGTGGCATGCTTCCAAACTTCAGGGACAGAGGCAATAGTTCAGCAGAGACCCAGGGGAAATGGGAACCTTGTACTTGGGTTTTTCCAGAGGGGAGCGTGATGATCCCAGACAGAGTGGAAATTGGACTTGAAGTAATTTAGTGCAGAATCAATGGAACTGGCAGTGGAGATGGGTGACCAGTCAGTTGCTGCTAAGTCCTCAAGGAGGGAGGAAAAGTCCAGTTACTAGAAGGAGCAGATCAGGAGAAGTTCGGTCGTAGTTTTGGGTCTGTAAATTTTGCATATGCAGTAGATCATGTGGTGGTCACTGAGGACATCTAGTTGCATTCCTGCATTGCACTCCTGGTTGCACGTTCACACTGCTGTAGCTTACAGCAGTGTGAATACGCTGAACAAGCTTTCTGCATGCCCTCACAGTTAAAAACAAACCAAACCAATGGGGGTGCCCAGTCCCCTGTCGGCATCCTCCCAGTTCATTTGCCAATGGGGAGCCCACTCCCCATCGGCATAATCCCCCCACAATTTGTTCTGTGTGGCTGTGCCAAGGTTTAACAGAAATAAACTGATGGGTGCCCAACCCTCCTGTCGTCATGCCCTCCTAGTTCATCTGCCGATGGGAGAGCCCACTCCCAGTTGGCATAATGTCTCCTGCTAATCTGTTGTGTGCTGAGGGAGTGCGAATCCCCTGGCTCCTTGCCCCCCACTCAGTTATGTGCTGACAGGGAGTCAGCTACAGCCCCTAAAAACACTAGGTGGCATGCTGGGGACCCACCCCAGCATGCCAAAAACCCTGCTAGTAAGAAAACCTTCCAGTGACATGCTTACATTTTTTAAACCTGTAAACTAGAAAACTGTCCCTCGTTGAGTCTCGTGCCCCCTCCCAACCCACACCCACCCACTGCACCTCACCTCCCAACACCCCTCACCCCATACTTACCTCCAGAGCATGGTCGATGATCTTCTGTGGACCAGGAATCGTTTTCACTCTTCAAAAGCCGACCCTTGAACTGAAGAGAAATGCAGTAAGCTGTATAATGGCATAAATGTTTTTTGTTTTTTTTTTCAACTATGGTGCATAACTTTGCCATTTTTGTGAATTTTGGCACCAAATTTTCAACATGGGTTTCTTGGGATGTCACAATATGAATTCAGTCACTGTCATGTGGTAATTCAGTCCCAAAAGATGATTTCACAGTCACTTCATGGAATCACCTTTCAGGATCAATTAACAAAACAGCAGTGTCACTGTTCAAGAGGTGGACTCCCAAAAAGCCTATGTTGAAAATTTGGTGACAAAATTCCAAAACATGACTGTGTTACAAGCATGAGTTCCACAGTTTCAATGCACACTTGTAACATCACCAATATGTAATATTTTCACTCTAGATTTTCAACATTGGCATTTTTTTACTCCTTCTTATGAACAGTACAGCTGTCATTTTTCATATCCTAACCGAAATGTGTTTTCGCACTTCTGGCGCAGAATAGCATGGTTGCTCTGGGAAATCAGTGTTCAGGACAGATTAAAAAAATCACAGTGACACTGTTCATGAGCGGAGGTCTCAAAATACCTATGTTGAAAATTTGGTGACAAAAGTCCATATAATGACTGTGTTATGAGTGTGTGCTCCGCAGTTTCCACGCACACACATAATGTCGTGAATGTGTAATATTTTCACTCCAGATTTTCAACATTGGCATTTATTTATACCTCCTTATGTACAGTACAACAGTCATTTTTCATATCCTGGACGAAATGTGTTTTTGCACTTCTGGCGCAGAATAGCGCGGTTTCTGTGAGAAATCTGTGTTCGGGACAGATTAAGAAAATCACAGTGACACTGTTCATGAGTGGAGGTCCCAAAATGCCTATGTTGAAAATTTGGTGATAAAAGTTCATAAAATGACTATTTTATCAGCGTGCATTGTGCAGTTTCCACGCACACTGGTAACGTTGATGATTTGTAAAATTTTCACTCCAGATTTTCAACAATGTCAGTTTTGTACACCTCCTTATGAACAGTACAGCTGTCATTGTTCACATCCTGCCTGAAATGTGTTTTGGCACATCTGGTGCACAATGGTGCGGTCACTGTGAGAAATCAATGTTCAGGACAGAGTAAGAAAATCTTAGTGACAGTGTTCATGAGTAGAGGTCACAAAATGCCTATGTTGTAATTTTGGTGAAATGATTCCACTAAATGACTGTTGCATTGTGTAGTTTCCATGTACACTTGTACATTCAAGCATTTTTAATATTTTCACTCCAGATGTTCCAACACTGCCTTCTCTTCACACCTCCCTATGAATGGTACAGCTTTAATTTTTCACATCCTGCCTGAACTGTGTCTTCTCACATATGGTGCAGAATGGCATGGTCTGTGTGAGAAATCAATGTTCAGGACAGATTAACAAAATCACAGTGTCACTGTACATGAGCAGAGGCTCCAAATGCTTTCATGAGGTGAGGGTCACAAAGGGCCATGTTGAAAATTTGTAGTGCAAATAGCAAAAAACACCCTGTGCATTAGGATTTCTAACCATAACGTCCAATCCCCTCAACCCATGGTGGGGCTCCAGTGCCCTAATCTTCTCTGAACTGCAGACACATCGACACTCTTCAAAGCCAGATCACGAATTAAGGAAACAGGTATGCATTTCACTGTATTTCAACGGGAATGTGAACTTGGTGGCATAACTTGTTCTTTCTGCTGGGAACTGTAGTCCTGCCAATCGGTGCATACCAACAGCAATCCCAATGACGAACTCTGACATTGACAAATGCTTGTTGTTAATACCTTCTGTGCTGTAACTCCCTGCACCTCATTGTTAATAGCCTGTAATGTGGCCATGTTACTCCTCCTGTATTCTGTTCTTCTAAATGTGCCATTGTTTATGGCTCGGGCTGTGCCTGAAAATGGTCCCTTGAATCAGTGCACCTACCCAGTCACCAAAGACATAAATAAATAAATACATAAATAAATAAATAAATAAAACCCATAGTTCGGCCACAGTTGCCTAGCAACAATGTCACAATAGTGATGTCTACTGATGCTTATGATGTCAGCACACAGATGTGGCTGTGAGTCCAGGAGGTTGTACCTCTCAGTACTACTTGCTACCAGATTGCCATCATGTTGCCATAGGGCAGGACACCAGGTACTGTAAAAGGGCTTAGCCATGCAATACTTTATTATGCAATGAAAGTTTGTAGAGCTGTGCGACTGCAGACTGGAGGTAGCAGATGTCTAAGAGCAAGTTCTGATGCAACAGTGAACAGTCACTGTACAGACAGGTATGATGTACTAAAATAATCATATGGGAAGCAATGTAAGAACGCTTAGGCAGTTGAGGCCTTTCTCATGATGTTAAACTCTGGGGATATAACTGAAGGATATATACGTTAGACTTGTCTCTGAAGTGCTACAATGAAGTTATGTATTGAATATGATAATTGGCAGGTTTACTACAGCCAAATTCAACTTGCTTGTGTTACGAAATATATTGTACAGCATATTCTACCAGTCTAGACAACTAACTTGCGTAAGTAAAAATTATTTTGAATCTCTTATTGGAGTAGACTGTAAGCCATATAGTAATATTTATTTTTCAGTATATTTGCATCGGAGTCTCTTCAAAAATAGTACATCTGATGAATTAGTAATATAAAAATACTTTAGATAAAAGTGGTATATGCCGTACAATATAAGATACGAAAGATGTAAAACTGAGGAACATTATAATAGGTAATAAGCAAAACAAGGGCCAGGATATTTCTATGTCCCATTAAATGTTTGCTCCAGGAGCAAATTAGTGCCTGCAGCAAACCACTAGTATATAGGAATATGTTTGGGGACTTTGTGAGCTCTAAAGGCATGTTCTAATGTACCAGCTGGTCACCATTCAGAATGTGATCACAAACCTCTGCTTTCTACTGGCTAAAGAAGTTATGTCTCCAGTAGGATGCTATGGGGAGATCGCAGTTGGGCTGTTAGTTCCCACTAATGGCAATGGCTCCTCTAAAGCAATCTGCTATATATTGATACTTTAACATGCAAATGACCCCTTAGAATTAGCAAGGCACAATGAAAACATTTGCATCTTTTTATGGAGTCATTACAGGCCAGGAGCAGACAGAGTCTGTGACCCCAACCTCCACAGCACCTATCAGGGCTGCTGATACTGGTGGTCTAGTGCCCCCATCCCCAAAACACTTCTGCCACCATGTAGTGCCCAGTCCCTGGTGTCCAGTGCCCCTCTACTCTCCCAAACACCCCTCCACTATACCTTGCATACAGTACATCCTTAATGGCTAGTGGCCCCCTGCCCCTAAACACACGCAACGATAATGTGCTATGTGTCATGGTGTTTGTGTTACCCCTGCCCCCAAACACACCTGATGGCAATGTACTATTTTGTCCAGTGGTGCCTTCTGCCTCAATTTGAAGCCTCCTGTCGCCTTATCCTCACATCTCCCACTCCCCTACAGATCAGCTCCATCAACCCACCTGCCCATCCCTAGAGCCGAGCCCCTATTTGCTATCTGACAGTGACCCTCCACTCACCTCCATGGCCAGCTGCTGGCTGACATTTCATGATCTTATGCCTACCGTACTCACAGTTGATTGCAGTTGGCACATGGTGGTGGGGGAATCAAAATTGAAGAACGGAAGTGACCACTGTACAAAATAGTACATTACTGTTGAGTGTGCTCAGAGGTTGGGGATCACTAGTCACCAGGATACATAGCACAATACTGATGGGTGTGTTCAGGGGTAGGGGGAACCTCTAGCCACTTGGATAAATAGCACATTTCTGGTGGGTGTGTTTGGGGCAGGAAAATGGAAAATAGTGCATTTCTGATATGTGTGTTCGGGGGGGGGACCTCTAGCCACCAGGATACATAACATGTACCTGCAAGTGTTTTCTGGGGGCAGGAAGCCATGGTTAAGGGCTGCAGCCCCTAAGACCAGGTTTGGGGAGGTAGTAAATAGTGCGGCATTAATGACTATTTGCTGCCTCTCCAGTCCTACTAACATGCTGGTGCACCTGCTGTACATGCAAGGCACTATCAGCTTCTTTGCATAATTGCACCAGTATGTTTTATGGCCAGTCACAAACAGTTTAGTGATTTGCTAACCATGCCATCCAATATGGCATTTTATGGTCCTTCTGAGCTCTGGGCCTCAAAAGAGGAGCTAATGAATTGCTAACATTTTTAGCAATTGTGAAATCCATTTGAATATCCCAGCCAATGTGGCTTATTCTAAAACTAGATGTATTACATGCTTTCCACAGAAGTGCCAAGCAGTGAATGGGCACAAGCAAAAGTATGATAATGCAGAAAGAAACTTAAAATGTACAGCATTATGATGCACCATGTGCAGTTAAGCTCACACAGTCCAAGTGTGCTGTTTATTTAAATTTGTAAATGTCTATAGTTTAAGAAATATTATAGCTAGTGGCATGAAGCAGTGAGATGGCTGAAAAGGTGAGTTAATATTCTTAAAGCTTTATGCACTTGTTGAGAATTTTAAACAGACTCAGAGGTGAGGGTGGTGTAACATCAAACTATATATATATATATATATATATATATATATATTAATTATAGATTTAAAATATATATTTTTATTATATGTAGGCATCCATGGTCAGTTGTATTTAAGAGGTTATAAAACTCAAAAGTGTTTAAGAAAATTGAGTATGAGTATGTTAACATATTATTGTTATGCAAGTGATTAAATTTATTTGCAAGGCCATTTATTTATGATGATTAAAGTACAGTAATGATATTCTACTCTCAAGACTTGAAACTCCAGGAATTGCACTGGAGATTGTAAGTCTAATTTCTAGATTTTACTGGGATTCTACTGCCATTCTTTAAGTATGTGTATAAATAATTAGACTAAATGAAGGCTTAATATACAGAGCATTAATTGAAGCAAAATGAAAATAGTGCATGAAGCAATTAAAGGAAAATACAAGTTCTGTAGATTTACTGATGTGGTATAAAATGCTAAATTCTGTGCAGTTCTTTATTTTTACCAATGTGCAGGCAGTCCACATTTTGGAATTTTACTAGATTTTCTGGTGAAAAGCAAAAACCAGTGACCTTGTTTACTTGGTGTAGTAATTTATGTTGATGAACGTTTATATTAAGTACATTCATTATTTTGCAGTGTCCACAGAAGTGGAACAAGGTGAGATGTCATGGGGTGCTGAATTGCTAAAGCACTAGTACTCAGAAATTATGTGTGCTGTGGCCTGTTTTGGCAGCCCTTCATACTCCAAAGCTACTAAACCACATAAATTGGGATTAAGCACCAGCAATGCAGAGGGGGAAAGAAACAAAAACAGACTTTGTCTAGTTTTTAGATTAGTCCACTTCACCATCACCCACAGACTAAACACCAGCAAAGGCAGAGCGACATCCATATCCCCAGTTTCAAGGGAGCAGTGGGAGCACACATATAAACAAATTTGTGGGGGGCAGGAAACACAACTGAAAAACTAGACAGTGGGACTCACAAATCCAGGTACAAATAATAGATACTGTTATCTACACAGTATCAAAGACTTAACAAACTTTACTAAATAAGGGTCTTACTTTGGCACCCACCAACTGGGTTAATGATTCTGAGACCACAGTAGTCCTGCATCACTTAATGAGGAACATATCTCTAAGGAGTTTTTTTCTCCAATAACAGGATGGGAAGACCAGATACAGCATAATTTGGAATTACATCAGATGTACAACCAGAGATGATATTTTTGGCTACATCTCAAAGGACTGCAACCCCACTCCAGAAGAAATCCACATTCTGTCCAACACTCAGCGCCACCCTCCAAGTGCACCTCAGGGTTTGTAAGAATGACTTGGAACTTCTGCTTAAGCAATAAGGCATGACAGAGGGGGCATTGTGGTAGGATATGACCCTTGGGTGGGTTGAAACCGACACTGAAGGCGAGAGTGCTTCCACCACCGAAAGGGCTGCTATCCCAACACAGCGCCCCCCCCCCGGAGTGACTTACTGCTATTATGAAATGGGCACAGCAACATATAATTGTATGAAATAAAGACATAGAAGCTGCTGTGTTTGGAAAAGTTTTATCAAGTATTTTTTTTTCATGTTTACACTAGATGGACATAAAATAGTCCCTAACATAATAAATAGCATCGTTTGGATAGTTACTTGGCATACAACTCTTGTATAATGAACACAATAAATAAACAGATAACTGAGGTCACAACAGTTGTAACAGGTTAAACAAGTACAGTATTTATTTTTCTCTAACAACTAAAACTGCATAGATAGTATTTATGTTTCACTAACAGCAGAACACCTTACAATGCAAAGACTGTACAGTTCTGATTACTTTGCTGCAGTTTTTTTATCATTTCATTTAGCTGCATAATCGTACATGTTTAGTAAAATGTTTCCTTGCAGGATGCCTATATCAACATAACTTTTTTTTTATTATTATTTAGTTGTTTAACCAGGTATAGCACACTAAGCTGAAAGCTTTTTAACAGGAGCGACCTGGGAGCACAAGGAGATTAAGTGACTTGCTCAGAATGCAAGTGGAAGCTGTGGGATTCAAACCCAGGTCTGGTCTGCTGGATATCACCAAATTTGCAGCTCAGAGCCTTAGACCACTGCGCTATACTGCCTCAAGGCACTGTGATACAAGGCGTTGCGAACTTACTAGGATTAGTTTCTGTTGCTGCTGCTTGGCCGACTTCAGCGGTCTCTCCCGGTGCATGGCTGACTTCAGCTGTTTCTCTGGATGCCTGGTCTTTTCAAAAGTTTCTCGTGGTTGCCTCATAGAGACATCGGGATTGGGGGTCTGGTTATCAGGAGCTGTAGCTTTTCTAAATGGCACATTTTTGGGACAAGGAACGGAGAAGTAGGCATCAGGAAGTTGTTTACTTTTCCTGTGGTAGGCAGATCCTGCTTGTTTTCATCACAGGAAAATGGTGTACTGACAGATGCTGATATTGATGGGTGGTCACAAAATGGAGTCTGCTGGTCATTTGCAGAAGTGGATGAATGTTGCCCTGCTAGGATTTGTGACCAAATTTACCGGTCTTGCAAACTGGGAGCCCAGTAACTCCTTAGCGATGATTCTGATCAGTGGCTGGTCACAGACATAATTTGCCTGGATTCTAGACCGCCGGCAGACAGCAGATGAACGGCAGTACTATGGAGACTGTGGTTGGTAAGGGTGGGTACATTTGCGAGTTTGAAAATTCAGGCTAACACTGGCTAAAAGGTTTTTACCCATCACTTCTTTGGCGAACCAGATTTGTTCTGTAGCAAGCTGTGCTTCGGGGATGCAGCGGGGGTGCAAATAAAAGCTGGTGCATCCGACAGGATTTTGCTTAGGTAGAGGAGGAGAGATTTGATCAGACACAGTGGATCATCTAGTAATTCAGACTTATAACCTCTGTTACTACATCGTGATGATTCATGGGGATCTGCATGATTTTTTGTTGCCTCATTGTATGACATGGTGCAGTAACGTAGCCCATTTTCATCGGTTAAGATTTTAAAACTGCTGGGTTTCAGTGCACAGAGTCCTTCTCTGCCACAGCAGGTGAAGAAAAGCTGTACATCCAGCCATACTTTTCGGACCAGTCCCTCTGTGGTGTTAATGTTCAGGGCTTCACTGGATCTTATTTGTTTTAGTACTGCTGCAGGAATACATGGATGGTGGCAAGCTTTGTCTTTCCCCTGTCGCCTTAGTGTTTTTAGGATACCAAGAAATACATGGTTAGAGGTGGTGAATTCAGTGTCCTGCATTATGCTAAAGCCACGGCTGAGAGGCAGGTTGTTTAGTTACCGATTTATGCCAGCTCGCAGAGACACATATGAAGAGATGCTATACATTTCACCACTGCTATTCTGGATTGTACCATACAGTTGCCTTAGTAACAGGGTAAGATCTTCTTTATTTATTGTGTCAAAGTTTACTACCATTTTTTTTCTCTCAGCCAGTCACTCAATTGGTTAATGGCCCAGGTTGTTTGTCTCATTGTGTTGGCTTTGTTTCTTGTCGGTTCCAGATTTGACAGCTCAGTTTCTGAGGCACTGACATGATAGCTTACTGTTGTTGAAGTTCCTTCATTTGTAGTTGCTAGGCTGCCTGTTTCTTGTTGTGGATTTTCAGTTGAGGTTTCTTGGGTTGTTTCCTCATGTGATTCATTGAGAAGGTCAGCAAAGAGTTCCAAGTTTGTAAACATTTTTTTTTCTCTGTCAGGTTAATTCAATGGTTGCCAAATGGAATGTTCAGGTCTGTCAGATGAAGTGATTTAGTGATGAGGTCACTGTAGTCCCAGCATGCTGTTGTGCTGGGATATTGGCCCTGGTCAACTGGCTAGTTGACCAATCAGAGACCTTGATTTTTTCTGCCCATTTCATAATATAAAATAATCCACAGACCAGTTGGCAGAAACTGAATAAGTCCAAAACAAAGGCTTTACAGGACTAAATCACAATCACAATATTATGATTACACCTGCAGAAAGAGTGGGTTAGTGGTGATCTTAAACACCACAGACTATAAGCTGAGGTATTCCAACTGTTAGGTCATATTGATTATTATGCTAAACTACCAGGGGAGTCCACTTGAGGACTCAAACAAAACTGGTCAGATATGACAATGAAATCTGAGAACAAGGGCACATTACTATGAAACAGAATTAATTCTTAAGGTTTCAGTCGCAGTTAGTCCTGTTGTTTATACACTGCCCAAAGTGCATACAAGTCTTTCCTTCCCACATGGATGACCTATATTTTTATTCATTGTTTACCCTCCTTCCCATCAACCCTCATAGCCCCATCACCAGGACATATGCTCCATATTCCCCCACGGCTTGCCCTCTGTTGCAGTGTGTCAGGGAGTACCTTGACCTGATGTTCACAGCTCCAGATTCCGAGAGGCACCTGGGTCACTGGTGTGGGGCCTACCGAGGGTTGGTAACCATTCTGCTTGCCAGGGGAGTTTCCAACTTACCCCTTCTGCTATGCCATGTAACCCTTTCTCTAGACATGCCAGCATCAGGTTGTAGTCCCTGACATGTATGTATGTAGACATGATCATGCATTGGTACTCTCATGCAGCATGGCGCATCCTTCCCTCCCTGTATCCTGCTCACCCTACCATTTGTATGTCTGCAGGTGGCAGTGGTACAGTGTGATGTGGCACCCTCCCCATGGGATACTTAATCCTCATACAACCCCAACAATCCAGGCTTATTCCCAAATCTGGGTCACCAGTGTCATGAACAGTAACACTACTGCTGTACCACTGGGCTGGCTTTCATGGATGCCTTATTGTGGCATAGAGTAGCCCTATCCCAGTTAGTGGACACCTACCAGACACTCATGGTTACTAGCCTGCCTTCATATATTAAAGACACTTTAGATATTTTAAGAACCCTTAATGATTTGGCATTTGAAAACAAAGACCGGATAGTGATACTTGATGTGACCACCCTCTGCAGTAACATAGCCCATGAGGGGAATATACAGGTGGTGGAACACTACTTCAGTACTGACTTTGAAAGGGAGGGCACCCATGGAAGTTTTGCCTCAGTTGCTCAGATTTGTCCTCAAGTGCAACACATTCATATTTGAAAAAAATGTTTATCACTAAAAAATGAAACAGCAATGGAGTCACCCTAGCCCCCAACTAACCAAAGCTGTATATGTGCCAATGAGACAAAAAATGGTGGCAGACATCAATACAAATCCTTTCTTTGCCCAATTAGCTTTGTGGCATAGGTACATTGATGGTATACTGACAATTTGGAGATGTATTCAAAAGAACATGAGAAATGTGTTAATTATCTAGAAAGAAGTAATTCCAACCTCAGATTCTGTGTTAAGAGTTCAGAAGAAAAAAATTCTGCTCTTGGATCAAGAAATTAGGAAGGACAGTGTGGGAGGGGAGTCATTATAAACATTTTAAAAGGATACAGTCCAGGGGTCTGGAGTGAGTTCTGGCCAGTAAATACAGAGGAGGTGCTCATGGTGATCGTAGTGCTCTGCCCCACCTGCTCTATTTCAAATCCTGGGCCACGTGGCTGTTGGTGGACTGCTGTGTGGCCTTGGCTCTGATGTTTCCTAATGTAATATTATCCAGTGTTCCTTATCGAAGGGTTGTTTCCCCATAACTCTTAAAAAAGCCATGATTATACCAGTCTTGAACCATCATTGGACCCAGATGTGCAAGCAAATTACAGTTCTGTCTTCAGCCTTCCATTGTTATGGAGGTGTATTAATAAGGTGGTGGTGATGTAGCTAGAGGCTTACCTTGAGAAATTTGACATCTATGAACCCTTCTAGTAGAGCTACAGACCTCATCAGACTACAGAGACTGAGTTTATCAAGGTGTTTAATGATCTTCTCTTAGCAAGAGATGGGGTAGTGCTCTGTTGTTGTTTTCTTGATCTCTCATTGGCACTTGACACTGTGGATTATGCAGTTTTGATACAGCACCTTAGGGAATATGAGGGACTCACTTAGACAACATTAAAAATAGTTTGAGTATTTCCTTTCAGGTAGAACACATGGAGTTGTGATGGGAATTTTCATATTGTGGCCTTTGGCAGTTGGTTGTGGGTATGCCAAGTGGTTGATTTTGTCCTTCCTCTTGTTCACAGTGTATCTGTTGCTGCTGGGGTGGGTCATCAGATGGTACTGCATGAATGTTTGGTGTTACACTGATGTTACCCAGCTGTAATAGTTCTTTAGGCAGGAGGCAGTCTCTGTGCTTGAGCAATGCCTTAAAGAAAATGCTGACTAGATGGCCTCCAGATGGCTTATTCTCAACCTGACCAACACAGGGTTGCTGCTAGTAGAACCAGGTCTTTGAGGGTTGGCTGAAACATACAGTACAAAGCCATCAGGTTACCATCTTAGAATGGCACACTACAAACAGCAATGGATAGAGTAATAAATCTGGGATTCATTGTGCACTCAAGGTTGACATCAGAAAATTTGTTGTCAGCCCTAGCGCAGAATGGATGTTTCCAATTAAGGAATATCCACCATAGTAGACCCTATATGGTATAAAAAGATTTTGTTACCCTGGTACATGCTTTTGTCACCTTGAGGCATGACTAGTACAATGCTTTATATCTAGAACTATCTGGAGCTTTGGCATGCTGCCTGCAGCTGCTGCAGAGTGCTGAAGCCTGGTTGGTCTCTGCTTATCATATATGGGCCATATCTCTCCTGTGCTGCAGTAGCTACACTGACGCCTGATTAGGTGGGGCACAGCCTTCAAGATTGTTTTGTTAACATACAAACCCCTGCATGAATTGGGCCTTGCCTATCTTAAATATTTATTGGCCTGGTATACTGCTGACCATGCTCTCTCTGTACCATTGAGGAATCATTGCCGGCCAATCTGGGAATTGAACTTTTTTGGTGGTGGCCCCAACAATGTCAAACTTCTCACCTTGCCAACTGAGGAGTTTCTCCTCAGTGGAAGCATTAAAAGGGGCCTGAAAAGTTACCTTTTTGACCTGGCATATGGTCTAGATCCTTGAGCTGTCCCATTTGTACCTCTAGTTGTATTTTCATGTGTGATGCTAACCAATGAGTTTACCTGTTTATGTGTTTTACGTATGCACAAATGTGAAGGCCCTGAGCATTTGATATTGGAAGCTCAACAAATAAAAGTGCCTTTCCTTGCCTAAAAAATGCACTACTGCAGGTAGATAGCTGCCAGTCCGGACATACAGTAAGAAACATCCCCAAGGAACAGCTAATACACACCTATGGAGACTGCAGCCTAGATCCGGATTACAGAAATAGGGCAAATGAACTGCGAGACAGGTCTTTACAAAGAGGTTATGGCAATAAAAACCTGTAATATACCAGAACCAAGGTAGACCATATGAGCCAGCAAGAACTGTTTATTTTGAGGCACAGAAAAGGGATCAGTGAGGGGTTCAACTTTATTATCACCTCCAGCCCTTAGGCATGCGAGGTAGGTAAGATTGTCAAAAGCACTGGGATATTTTAAAACTGGAGCACAATTTGGCACCCCTAGTTACATGCCTCATCCCCACAGAATCACCTTTAGGAGTCCCCAAAATCTTAAGGATAGCCTGGTCCAGAGCATGGTTGTCAAGGAGACCAATTGTGGCCAGAATAGAATCTGGTTACCAAGGCTCCCTGAGGGATACAAAAAATGTGACCACTACAAGTATGGCAACTTTGTAGTTCTTGAACCCGGGACATTTAAGCAAGAGAAAATGAGTAGCTTTTATTTTCATTTCATTTATCTATTTCACCAGGAAAAGGCTGTGTTGGGCAAGCTCATTTCACTGGCATTGTATATCTTATGACATGTTTCTCTGGGGCATATTATGTGGGCAATAAAAATACATTTGGGGAATATGTAAGGGCTATAACATAAGGGAATCCTGATTATGCTGTTGCAAACCACATACAAATGCCAGTACTAGCGGATCTATTCACACTACTCAGTGTGTAAGCATAAAAAAGGTAGAAGGAGGGGGCGACCACAATCTCCAAGTTTTGAAGAGGGAAAGTTCCTTGCCATACTCCAGTGCGAACAAGTGGGAGAACAGAGGTTACCCCCTTTCTTATGTAAGACACTGGGTTGTGCCTTGCCTTATGGGGACTTGAAACTTGCAACATCCAGAATATAGTTATTGTTGATTTTTCAGTAGTATAGGTCATTTTATTACTCTATACCCTTCATTTATGTTGCATATACATTTATGCTACATGTTTACTAATAAGTTACTTGCTTTTGGATAGATTTTTTTTTGATCAGATGTTGTCATAGTTCTGCTGCAAAGAGTCTGCATGTTTTTTTACTTACATATGTATATGAGATGTAACCCATATCATGGAGTTTGGCCTATGAGATAGCAGTCCTGCATTTTCTAAAATGCAGCTGTGATATTTTCCAGTCTTCACTACAGAAACAGCTTATCAGCTGTGATATGAGATTTTTTAAGATGTCTTGGGCTAGATTCACAAAACTTTGCCTTGGAGCAAATTGGGTTTTGTGCAGAGTTGATATTCACAAAGGCCCAGTTTGCATGCTCAAACCGGGTTTGTGCCAGGCCAAAGTGTGGAGGGGGCCACAATGCAAATGAGGGAGCGAGGACCTGCATATCAGCACTGTCCAATTCACAAAGCAATTGCTCTGCGCAAGACCCTTTTGCAGGATCCCCTTGCATGGAGCAAATACTGCTGACCAAGACTTGCCTTAAAGCCATTCAACTCTCCCATGATCACTGGCCCCATTAAAAAAAAATAATTTCACTGGTACCAGTGATCCCCCTTCCACACACACACAATTGGCGATCTCCAGCATGATTAATGAAATATAAGTTTCCCTGGAGTTCAGTGGTTCCCTCCCCCCACCCGATCCCGCACCTGAGATGTCAAAACATAAGTTTCCCTGGTGTCCAGTGGTTCATCCCCCACCCAATCCCACACCCTGATATGTAAGAATATATTCCCTGGTGGTTACTGATCCCTCCTCCAACAAATTGACAGCCCAAGTAAAAAACAATGAGGTTCCCTAGTGCCAGTGGTAACCCCAGTGATCGCTAATCGTTGGCTTGATTATAAAAAAACACAAGTGTCCCAGGTGTCTAGTGGTTCTTCCTCCCACTCGATCCTATGCCTGATAATTATATTCTGTTTCCATGGCAGCTAGTGGTTTCTCCCTTCACTCAATCCTGTGCCCAATAATTATACCCTGTTCCCTAGTGACTAGTGGTCCCTCCTAGCCACCCAATCCCATGCCCAACAATCATACTGCCTTTCCTTGGTGGCTTGTGGTCCCTCCCCCCACCTGTAACCAAGCCCAATCTTTAGTCAATATTCCCTGGTGTCCAGTGGTTCCTCTCAGCAGGTAGTGACTTACCAACCCACTCCCCCCAATGCTGACACTGAGTGGGTGACCGGCACATACCTCCTCTCTCTCCACCATGGCTGGCCACCAACTGAGCTGTCAATGAGCATATACTGTTTACAGTACATGCTCATTGACAGCTCAGCCTGTGGCTGGCTGTGGTGGGGAGAGGAGGCTGCCGCTGCCAGCTCTGGGTTGAAATGGGGGGTGGGGCACTACCTGCTGGGATGGGGGGATGGGGGTTTGCTAGACACCAGGGAATGCTTTCAGTGTCTTGTATGGGGGAACTGGATGGGGGGACCACTTAACACCAGGGAATATTACCTAAAGATTGGGCATGGATGTGGCTGGGGGCAGGGAACACTAGCAATCAAGGAAATGGATTATAATTATTGGGCATGGGATCATGTGGGGGGAGGAACCACTAGACACCAGGGACACTTGTGTTTTTTATACTTGGACAGCCATCATGGGGAGGTGTTACCACTAGCACTAGTAAACTGTATTGTTTTTTTTATTTGGGTTGGTATCTGGTGGGGGAAGAGACCACTAGCCACAAGGGAATATGTCTTTAAATGTTGCACATGGGATCAGGTGAAGGGAAGGACCACAAAACACCAGAGAAACTTAATGTTTCTTTAATCAGGCCTGCAATCGGGGGGGGGGGCACTAATCAGGACAGCAATCAGTGGGGGAGGGGCCACTTGCCATCAGGGACTGCAACTGCATATAGGGCAGGGGCTGGGTTCCACTCAGCCTATGAAAATGCACCCATAATGGGCATGGAAATGGTCACCTAGTGCCTTGCATGACCAATGGGCTCATGTGCATGGCTGCCTTTGTAAACTGGGAATAGCACACCTGCACTATTCATTGTGGGGCCACAATCCTGGCTGCATGTCAGGGGGCACTAGTGGGGTAGCTCTACCAGTATTGGGGTTACTGCTGTCTGAGCCCAGCCTTACTCACAGTCAAACAGCACTGTGTGCTAGCTGACTATGAATAGCACTTTTGGACACCTGGGCAAACTCAAAGCACAATGCAAACATTTGTGCTCTGCTTTGCAATTCGTTTTAATCTAGCCTCTTGTATTTTGTATACATCTTGTTTTGTTCATTGTCTCTTTTAATATCACTTGCCTGAACTAATTACCTTCACTCTATATGTATGAATAAACCTTTACATTTTTGACATTAAAAAGCAGGTCAGTAGTTGGCTCCATCTGCCACTGAGAAAGTATTGACATGTGAAATGCATTTGGAGTTATTCCCCCTACTTGGACCGTACTTGCCTACACTGCCAGCATGTAGCACTTAATAAAGAAAAGTCACATTTCTAGTACCTTCTGTTACTGATTCCTTGTGTAAATATTCCCTTTCAAGTGATGAGATCTGGATTTTTGTTCTCTAAACCAAACCAAATTTCTCCAGCTTTGTTAGATTCCAGAAACCTTTGACACTGGGTATGCATGGCAAGTTGCAGGTGTATATCTAAAATAGTAGCAGAGCTACAAGCATGGAAAATAATTAAACTCCTGTAACTTAAAAATAAGTTAACCAAATTTCTCCATATTTAGCAGTTTGTAACACTCTTCAAAGACATTTATATATGTAAGATTTTAGTTATCTAGCTTCACAGGCGATTGAGTTGCAGACATGGAAATCATTTTAGAAAAGTTTACCAAACAATAATTTGCCAGACTATGAGCATCTGTAGGTTTAACATTACTCATCCAAAATGTCACAAAATGCTATGTTTCATTAGGCCTCTTTACAATAGGTACACTTGTTAATTAATGACTGAGTAAAGTCTAAATGAAGAAATTAATAACATTTCAAAAAATTCTGCAAAATGTAGCAAAGTTCACAGAATTTTGTGGAAATTCTGTGAAACTAAAATTGGAAAATTTTGACCAGCCTTACCCCAGCCTCACAATACCTTACACCATTTTTCATTTACTGTCTAGCCTTATCCCACACTGACCCTGCTGCTGCCACTAACCCCATGTTTCTTATGGGCTTGGCAGAGGGGATCAAAGGAGACCAGTGCTCCTCCAGCCCAGATGTGGCTCTGGTTGCAGGCAGCAGAGCTGCATGGCATGAGGCTCAGAAGTACTGGCAGCCATAATCTGTAATTTGGACTAGAGTTTCTACATCAACCCCCTTCCCAGTTCTTTTCTCCTTTCTTTGGCATAGCCACCTGGTGGCCTTGTGCATGCATTATGTGCCCCTGCAGAAGAAGCAAGCTCAAATGCCTGACTACAGAGGTTGAGGTGGTGCTGGTGCCACAACCTGCTGCCAGCCCTCCTTGGCAGAGGCACACTGCCAAGCAGCAGCTGCCCTGTCTTGCCTGCCTCTTGATACAAATGACCTGATTCCTCAACCACAGAAACATAATATTTGACAGCAGATAAGGACTGCTTGGCTGACCCAGTCTGCCCATTTCCCTACCTAATGGATAAGCTGCAGATCCTAGTTGACCAGCAGCCTACTTCTTTCTACTCCCACCCCCTAGAATTGCCTTATGACTGTCCCATGCATGCTTGAATTCAACCACTGCTTTTGACTCCACAACCTCCTCCGGAAGGCCGCTCCATGCATCCACAACCTCTCTGTGAAAAATACTTTACATTACCTCTGAGACACCTCCATCTACAAATTGTGCCCTTGTTCTTGCTCACCTCTTTTTTTGAAAGATGCTACCCTCTTAGACTTTGTTGATTCCCTTGAGGTACTTGGAAAGTTTCTATCATGTCTCCTCTCCTCCTTTCCTCTAGGCTATACATTAAGCTCCTTTAGTCCTCTTCATATGTCTTCTGGGCAGACCCTGCACCATTTTAGTTGCCTCCTCCTGACAGCTTCCATCTTGTCTATGTCCTTGCAGAGATTGGGTCTCCAGAACTGCACACAGTACTCCAGATGGGGTCTCACCAGCTATCTGTACAGAGGGATAACAACTTCTTGTTTTCTACTGGCGATGCCTCTCCCGTTGCATCCCAGTATCCCCCCAGCCCTCCTTACTGCCCTCTCACATTGCTTGCCCACCTTTAAGTCATCTGATATGACTACCCTCAGGTCCCTTTTTTTGTTGTTGTTAGTATCTCACCCCCCATTGTGTGTTCACCTGTATTAAAGCATGGTGCACTGCTCATGGGTCATTGAGCAGCCTAGGAATAGTACACTTTTACTAAGTAATGACAATGGAAGGCCCTCACTAGCATGACAGTGCATATTCATGGAGTATAATTATTGCTAAATGTATGAATAAGGTAGCGTGTCATACATTTATTCCTAGGGACTACGTATCAATGATCTATGTAGCTGAATATGAATGGCTACTTTGTTTAGTTCTTTGTAACCCTCACAGGTCATTCCTTACAAACAGGCATTTCTCTGTCCAGTGTGCATACCTGGTAAACCAAAACTAAATAAATAAATGTAATCCATAGGAAATACCATTATCAATTAATAAGTATTACTATATTACTAATATTACAACTATTAATAAATCTACTGCCATTTCTTTTCCTGGGGAACTTGATTTTTTCTTTAACCTTTCTCTGGAATACCTCTGTAAAGGTCATGTTTTATTTCAATTTAAAATCCATGCACTTCTTAGAACAATCAGGGAAGTATAATTACTCTGAGATTATTACTTAATAAATCTCCTGCTGTTTATTCATCATTTCCATGTACATGGTTACAGCTCATTTTGCATCATAACTTATTGTTCTCTAAAGCAGGCATGTACAATGGAATTGCTTTTATAATGAGCTATATTGCAATTATGTTTGCACAATATTCCCAGTTTATAAAGAGTTTACATGAAGACAACAGCTGCCAAAGAATCAATAATTGCAGAAAATAATCACAATAAGAAGCAGTGAATGTGCACTTTCCAAGTAAAATTAGCAAAATTCATCAAAACTGGTCTACGGGGTCTTTAATGGGTTTACAATTAACACCCAGGAGCATGTGACTCCTGCATTGAGCACCATAAAAGTTAACATTAATTAAATGTATTTGTTCCCTCTCAGAATTTTAGAATACATTAAAAACACGGTAATACATTCATGATACATTTTTGGAGTCAAGGTTTCGTCTGCATAAGTTGTGTAATTTTTTGTTCCCCACAATATTTTGAAACCCTCCCTACATTCTATTTTTTATATATAACCTTACACTTTTTTTCTGTATACTCCAACCACTATTATTCTGCTCTAGGTTCTTGATATTTTGCCTCCTGACAAAGGAATACTGCCACCAATACTTTTCATTATCTCTCTGGTAGTGTGTTTCAGTATCCTGAATACAGTATACTCCAGTGGATGTACTGTACAATTGCCTAGCAGTAACATGTTTCTCATACTTCCTAGCTGTAATCCACCAGCACTTTGGCAAGCATGATAAGAGTAGTATGTTCCAGTGGTTAAAGCACAAAAACATAGGCTTTAAAATCCCAGCTGCCAGTATAGCCACTGGTTTATTACACAGTAACATAATATCATGGTAATTTAAGTATGGAAGAAACTCTAGGTCTATCATGTCCACTGTCCACTCCCCCAGCTTCCTAATCAGGAATAAAGCAGCATAATTATATATATATATATATATATATTTTTTTTTTAATTTGGTAGCCAGGAAAGGCACAGTAAGCTAAGGATCATTTCCAGGTGTGACCTAGGGGAAGAGGAAAAAAGAGATTACAAAGTAAGCAGTAAGGAAGCAGCAAGGTACAATTATGCAAGACAATAAATAACATGATCATGAATACGTGTACACGAAATTAAATGGATACGCTGTACAAGATACTATACAGCAATGACACACTGTGGTAATGCTAATTATAAACTGAGGATATGGTAAGTCAAGAATGGTGAGCTGCACATAAAGTGCAAGGCAGAATAGAAAGCCAGTGGAATTCCAGTTATAGAGGCCAAAGGTACAAAAGGGGGAAGAGAATGGAAGGAATTGAGGGATATTAGGAGCAGGGGGGAAACTAAGTTTAGCAGTAAGAATTTGAGAGACAGAAGAGTGAAAGATAAAGGGAGGCAGGAAGTTTATTCCAAACTGCAAGGAGCAGGAATAAGAAGGTTAGTTTACTGGAGGAAGTCTGCTTGGTAAAAGCAGAGAGGCTACACGAGTCAAGGGAGTGGAAGAAAGAGCTGGAAAGAGATAGAGTATGTGGGAAATGGCTGAAGTAAGGAGAAAGAGAGGATAGCTAGATATTCGAACAGAAAGGAAACAGAATGAAAGACAACAAAAGTTCAAAGATAGTAGCGAAAGGGATTGGTAGAAAAGGAAGTGATGAGAGATAGGAAGGAGTTTGAAATGGCAAAGTGGAAGAAATGATTTTGTTTGTTAGCAGAAAAAAGCATCATGTCTATTTTTTGGTTAATATATTTCTAGCAAAATATCAATATATCTGTTTCTGTTTTCATTGCATTTCATTCCTGAAATGGGATGGTTTTGAAGTTTTTGAAAGTAACTGCTTTCAGGCACCACCCAATATTAATAAATTAAACATCTTGGTGTGGTGCTGCACTGTTACCATCAGAAAAGGGTGCTAGTATTGTCGGCTCCATAGTGTGTGGGGGGCTAAGGCATTGAATGCTTAACATCTCACCACACCAGTGACCTCTATTTGGGAATGAGCATGGGTTGTGGGAGTCAAAGAGGTGGGTGAGGATTGAGCATCCAAAGAGCTGCTCTCCTCTCCCGAGGAGGGGTGGCCAGTCATCTCAGCCTTTGACTGTCACAGTGTAGAGACCCAGTGATGAAGCAGGCAAAGAATGGCTTATCAGATGACAATGCAGATCTGCAAGGCATGCGCACCTCCATGCACACATCCTAGTGTGATGCCGTGACTAGGGTCAGGAAAACGATGTAAATAGGCATCTGAGGACAGAATGATTCCCTGTGCACTTTTCTGGACCCACACCACCACCCAGATGCCTTGAGCCATCCAGATTGTGTAATGAGGGAGGACAGATGTCCCATCCTCTGATCTCTCCATGGGGTGAGAATTTGAGGGGGGCTCACTTCAAGGTAGGTCCAGGAGAGGTGGGTGCTGACTATGGGGAGGTGGGGACAGGAGCTGAATGAGCTAGTCTGAGGAGTAAAACACTGTATGTAAAAAAAAAAAAAAGAAAAATAAATGTGTGCTAGCACCCCTCCAATACATCCACAATATGATGCTGCCAGGTAAAGTCAAAAAGTAACCTCAAGGGAAGGGATTTTTAAAACTTGCTAGTGGTGGTCATTTTTAACGGTGTGGGTCATTAATTGTAAAATGAACATGAAATTTGTTTTGAAAACTTCAGAGAGGAATAAAAATATATTGATGATTAATTTAAATATGTCAAAAATATATTGTATTATTGTTAAACAAAGTGTATGATAAATGCTTTTGCTGACTTAAAAATATTACTGCTTTAAATGTGTGCTCTGAAAACAGATACAAATTTATAGGGATTCCTTACCCACTCTACTACCCAGGGTACCCAGTGATTCCCTTGGTAAGCAGAAAATTGTCCAGGCATACCATAAAGCCTTGTACTACCTTCATACAAACATATGAACATACAAATCTGCCAGCAGATACAGGCCACGTGGTCTACAAAAGACTGCTTGAATGTGCACCTAGCATCCCTTACAATGCAGCTGCTCCTCCCTCCCCTCCCCCCTCACAGTGATCCTCCCTCTCACCTTGTTCTATCCCCTTTTAAAACTGCCCAATATCTTACAGGATACCACCTCCATGGGCAGACAGTTCCAGATAGACATCACCCTTCCCTTGAAAAAGTGTCTCCTCATTTCTCTCTTGAATGTTCCACCCTCCAATCACAAACCATGACCTTCATGCCCCTTCCTCCCTTCAACTTAAAAATCCCATCTGTACCAGTTTTATTTATATCCTTCATATATTAAAAGGTCTCAATCATATCACCCCTATCCCTTCTCTCATCCAGGGAGTACATGTTTAAGGGAATCTGTACATTTCCTTATGAAATTATTGTGAAGGTTACTATGAGGATCCAGTATGTAAATTGCTGGGTTATATTTAGAAAATGTTTTCAGTAAGACAGAAAAATAAATTTAAGATTGTGTTGTGGAGGTATCCATTTCGTGGGCAGGAAGGATGCTGTGTTGATGTCACTGCCTCACCAGCTCTAACAGTATGCAATTAAGCAGGTTAAAACAAACTGCTCCTACAGACAGGAATCCTGTTCTATCATGAGGAGAAGCACTGGCTTCTTTTTGTGCACTTTGCCAAACATAAAATTCTGGGTATTCCTCAGAATATAATAGAGTCCCTGACAGCACAGTTGAACTGTTCTCACTTTCTGCACTGCACACTGTTAGCACTGGTGAAGCAGTGACATCATCATAACACCCCTCCTGTCCACAAAATGGATGCCTCCACATCCCTATCTAAAAAGCATTTTTCTTTCTTACTGAAAACATTCTCTAAATATTACCCAGCAATTTACATGCTGGATCCTCATAGTAACCTTTACAATAATTTCATAAGGAAAAGTACGGATTCCCTTTATGATCCCTCAGCCTCCCCTTGTAGGGGTTTGTCTTCCAGTCCCTGTATCATCTTTGCTGTTCTGCACTTGACCCCCTCCAGTAATCTAACATTCTTCTGTAAGTATGGGCACCAGTACTGGACACAGTACTCCAGGTGTGGCCTCACCAATGACTTGTATAGAGGCAGGATCACCTCCCTCTCCTGGAGGTGATTCCTCTAGCAATATACCCCAGTATCTTGTTGACTTTAGCTGTTGCTTCTCTGCACTGTGTTGGTGGTTCATTTGCTCTGTTATTATCACCCAAAGATCTTTCTCCTCCTCAGTGGTGACTATCTGTACCCCTCCCAACTGATAACACCTCCTTGGGTTCTTTGCTCCGAAGTGCATGACTTTGCACTTCTTAGTATTGAACCCCAGCTGCCAAGTGACTGACCAGTACTCCAGTTTAGTCAGATCATCCTGCAACCCCTGCCACCCTCTGTGTCATCCACCACCGATCCGATCATGGTGTCATCTGCAAAAAGATTAATCTTGTTCTTAATGCTATGTGAGATATTGGCTACGAAGATGCAAATAACACCAGGCCCAGTACCGAGCCCTGCAGTACCCCACTTGTCACAGTCCTTAGAGATGAGAGTTTCCCTCCCACCACTACCTTCTGTTGTCTCCCTTGCAGCCGGTTATTCATGTCAAATGTCTCCACTAGTACTGTATACTGTTCTATAGGTTCATCTACTGCTTGTAACATATCTTCAGTTTCAAAGCCCCACAGTGATATGCTCATTACAAAATTGACTGATCAGAGGTGGTGATAGGGGAATGTTTGGGGATCATACACTGTGGCTATATTTCTGGGACCTCCAGTAAGTCCCTTCTCCCTAACAGACAAACTTGGAGACTGAAGGAATTCTTATAGCCTCCAGGGGACTAACTTTATTGCTTCTCCTGCTATCTGGCAGTGTCTATTTCAACCCAGGCCCTGTTGATTGTCCTGGGTGTGGCTCTGGGAGTGAAGGAAAACTAAACATAATCTCTTTAAACATTTGTAGTCACCTACCTAAACTTGCTCAACTTAAAGCTTGGGTGCGGTTAGTGCAATCAGATATTATTTCCCTTACCAAAACCTTGCTTAACCTCAAAATACCTGACTCTACCATCTCACTAATAGGTTGCAATATCTTCAGAGAAGACAGACTAGGCAAGTACTGTAGAACGGGGGCTGCCTGATCTATCTCAGATCTGATATGAAAGTCTCAAATCTTGAAATAAAAGACATGTCTAAGGATTGTGAATGCCTGCCCATTAAACTGCTGCTAAGGTAATGTCAAAACCTTTTGTACACCTGACAGTCTAGATTCTACTTGGTAACAGCAAGCAGGTATTGAGTCTCTCTTTATCTTAGGCAATTTAACCAGAATTAGGAAATCATAGTAACTGGTGACTTTAACTGTAACTGGACTACAAAGGCCAGTATTAGGCACACAGACAAGATCGCCAGTCTATTTCTAAAACAAATTTTCACTGAGCAATGCAGGACGAACTATAAATCAGGCAGTACGACACTACTCAATTAGGTACATGTAATTCACTCAGACATTGTCAAAATGTCAAATTTATGCCTGATACCCTTAGTGACCACTCCCTGGTGCAATGATTGTGGGAAATAAAACAGCCTAGGCCCCTTTCAGGCTCATAAACAGCCATATCACAAGCACAATGAATGTGCTTAAATTCAAATCCTGGTGTGGCCCAACTAACCTGGCACTTCCTTGATGGCATCCCTGATATTGATTTGGCCCTAGAATTCTTTGCCATGGAATTCAAAACTGCCTGCAATACATTTGCACCCTTCAAAAGTGCAAAGTAAGAGGTACACCTACTGGCTCAATCACCCTTGAACTCCTTGCCCTCATGAGAGAGAGGAATAATATGTTGGCACTGGTCAGGGAGACTGGGTCCCCAGTCCATCTGAAAAAATATGGAATAAATGCACTACTAGGATTCAATTGGCCAAGTTCAGCTATAGCAAGGCATAGCAAGCCCAAAATTGGAGCAGTGGTAGAAGATTCTGGGTTAATGACTCTGAACTCCTCAATAAGGGTAACAAAACATCACCAAACATGCTCATGATTGATGGATATAAGGTATTTGATCCCACTAAAAGTGACAAATTCGGTGTTGCATTTACTGATCTTCGCTCTGTCATCCCCACTGATCCAACCCTGCCCTCCAGCAGAAGTCCTGATCCTGTTGATACACAACCACTGGATGCAGAGCCAGGATATCCCACATTCTATTTTAAACCTGTTTTAGTAAGGCATTACTCTAATTATGTAAGAAAGGTGCATTGTAAAACCAGAAATGGGGGGTGATTCAATTGATATGAGGCTATTTGTCCAGTTTTTGAAGAACTCTCCTATCCCATTTCCAAAAGATTCAACTTCTCTCTGTGCTACTTATAGTTCCCTGAAAAGTGGAACTCTGCATTGGTTGCACCAATTTTTTTTTTTTTTTTTAATTTATGCTTTATTCCTCCTTCGCCTAGCCGACGACCGCCTGGGACTATCAGCCCGTGCAGCTTCCACCTTCTCCAGAACGGCCTCGAACCCTCCGGTACCCGTGGGTTACCCCGCGGGACGGAGTCCACGGGAGCGGGGAAACACCCGGACACTAATCTTTGAACCGAGGGCCGCCTGAGGCCACTGAAGCCACTGCTTTATGGTGGGCTACCGACAGCCGCCCATTTTCGTTTTTCCGGGAGTGTGGGAACGTAACGACATAATGACGCCTGGCCCGCCTCCAAGTCCTCTTAAGTGTCGGTGGCTGTGTGGCTCGGGCCTCCGCCCGGGGTCACTAGTGCTCAATCACTGACCCACTCTTCCCCTGGAGAAGGAGAGCAGTCCAGGGACGCTCCATCCTTCTCCCCCCAGCCGGCCCTCCGACGATCCAGGTCCGTTCCCGAACCCGGGTCGCCGGCGACACCAATTTTTTTTAATCAAATTTTAACTTTTTAAACAACATCCAATGCAAACAGTATTCATACAAGTCACTGAATAAGAGAAATAAAATCATGCACCAACACCAGATAATGTACAAAGGGCCATCAGCACTTATGGTAATCTACAGAAAAAAATGTAATAAAATAAACTGTTCAATCAGCATTAAAGTCAATAGTACAATGTTCTGCATCTCTAAAAACAGCAAAAAGAAAAAGAGCCCCAGGGTTAAAAACACAATGTGGAACAATCATACAAATAAGTGAAACTCAAAAAGCTATAGGCTGAAGGAATTACAAACTTAACTGAAGCAAGCCAGGGTCTCTAAAACATTCCTACCCTCCTGCTCCATTAAGAAAAGGAAAAAAGGAAGCCAACAACTCCTAAACTGCTCTCCTTGTAACCATAGGAAGGCTGTCACCTGTTCCATGACTAAAATTCTATGGAAATTTCTGAACCATAAATCCTCCGATGGAACAGTCGGAGTTAGCCACAACTACATGATCGCTTTAAGTGCAGCCGCCACCAGAATGTAAAATAAATATTTGGCCTCTTTGCCCTGAAGGGGTAACCCCAAAATCCAATCCTGAAAGTGGGATGGAACAACAGTCCATAAAACCCAACCCACCATAGCTGCTACTACTACTGTCCAGTAAGACTGAAGATGTGGGCAATCCCCAAAAAATATGGATGTGAGTCCCCTGGCCCCCCAGAGCCCCTCCAACACAAATGTGGCCTCTGGCACCCATAGTGTTTAACAATAGTAGAGGTATGAAAATATGGCAGAACTATGTACCAATGGAATTCTGTCCAAGAAGGAGAGGCTGTTGTGGAATGGGTACCCTGCCAAACCTTAACCCAATCTGCATCTGAATCAGAAGCCCCAGTCTCACACTCCCATTTAAGTTTGACCTGAATTAAATGGTCTGGCTACAACACCCGAAGTTGTTTGTAAATTGTGGATATAAGCCCAGTACTATGGGGTTGTGTAGTCAGGAAGGGAAAAAAATGATTGCAATGGGTTGTCATCTAACTGAAAGGCCTCCCGCTGAGGTGTGTCAGTTAAATAATGGTACATTTGCAAACAGCAGAACAAATCATGGGAGGATAAACAGAGTTCCCTTTTAAGCTGGGAGAAAGTTTTTAAAAACTTCC
Source organism: Neoceratodus forsteri (assembly GCA_016271365.2). Lineage (NCBI taxonomy): Eukaryota > Metazoa > Chordata > Ceratodontiformes > Ceratodontidae > Neoceratodus > Neoceratodus forsteri. Next base: position 1,351,394,515 of record CM057458.1, on the reverse strand, counting down.
CATTGAAAAACTGACCAAATTGACAAAGACCCTGGCATTCCCACCACAGAAAGCTGGAATCCAAGTGAAGGGGAGTAAAATCCAAACAAGAATGGATTGGGGTCAGCTGACTCACACCATTAAAAAGCCAATAAGTATTACCTAGGTCCTCCCAGACCTTCAACAGATCACCTTAGCCGGGGTTTCCTCCTTCCCCATATAAAGTTATACAATGTGTGACATAATGAAAGCCAGAAAGAAGCCAGGATTGGTAGGGGTAAAGCCAAGAATAAAAAAAAGAAAATGAGTGAGATTATTCATATGAATCATTTCCACCCTGCCTACCACCAATAGGGGTAGCTCCTTCCATCAAAGACAATTCTCCTGAAGTTACACCAATTTTTAAAAGCTGCCACGATTCTAACCTTTCCAATTACGGGTCATTTTCCGTATTATCCCATCTGTCAAATGCCCTTGAGAGAATAGTAACTGCTCAAAATGTCTCATATCTTGAAAAATATGAAATACAATGTCCCCAACAACATGGATTTTGGAAAAAAAAAACATAACACCAATTGAGTATTCCAATTTCATCCTTGAGGCCCTTGACAATGGAGACAAGGCTGGCATCATTTATATTGACTTGACAAAAGTCTTTGTCTTGGTCAGTCACAACCTCCTTCTCTACAAACTCTGTGGCCTAGGTCTCTCACTGGACACCGTCACCTGGTTCCAGAGCAATCTCACTAATCACACTCACTGTGTTAAGATAGTAGGCTTTTTGTCAGATGTTAAGAATGTATCCACTGGCTTTCCCCAGGGCTTCATTCTAGAACTTGTTGTTTAGCTTATTCATAAACCCCTTGCCTGATGCCTGTCATTCTGCAAATATACTTCTCAATACAGATGATACTGTTATCTATTCAAAGAACCCTGACCTTGGCAGCCTTACCGCCATCATCCAGAGTAATTCTGTGGCCCTTGCAAAATGGTTCTCCCACAACAAACTGGATCTAAATTACAAAAAAAATAAAAATCAATGCTCTTCACAAGCCCACAAATGCAGAAAAAGGTACCCCCTTGTCATCTGCGGTATCCTGGGATGTATACTTGAACAGGTGAAAACTGTTAAATACCTCAGAGTGATCCTTGATGAAACCTTATCTTTTGCTGCCCACGTTGACCACCCTGTGTGCATGATAAATAGAGGATTGAGATCCTTGTACTGTAACTGGGTCAGCCTCACTGCTGATGCTAAACACCTCATAGTGGCAAGCTCACTACTTTTACTAGTTGACTATAGCCTCTCTGTCTACACAATTGCCTGCAACTCAATTCTCAGAAGAATAAATTTGATCTATAATAAGGCTTGCCACTTTGTGGCTGGAGCTGACAAGTGCACCCACAGTTACACCCTCTACATCCAAACAAATTGGTTACCCTACCTAGCAGAATTCAGTTCCAGACATGCCTGCTAGCCAAGAAGGTACTACTGGGCCTAACTTCCCAGCCCTAACTCACTGCCTTCACCCTGTCACCAATCTCTGCAACACCAGGAGCATGGCTCAGAATACCCCTGAACTGCCATTTTGCCATACTTATCTGAGCAAGTATTCATTTGCTGTCAGGGCCACTTGCTAGTTAAAAGAGCTACCTGATATCTCTCTTAATCTACCTAAATTTGACCAGTTTAAGACAGCACTACAGGTAATTGTAACAGTCCAGTACAACTGTAACTGGTAATCATTCTAACTAAGACCCTCCTGGTATACACTTAGAACTGTGACAGACTGGCTCGTGGCCATGTGTCATTACTATACCTTTTTTACACTGTTTCTGTTTACCTCCCTCATTGTAAAATTCTATGCAATTGATCTAGCCTATTTATTTGCACTGTACTTGTTTGACAATATTGTACTTGTTTGACATCATTCCACTGGAACTCACTTATCATGTTTGTTATGTTGCCTTGCAGTCTCTGTTATTGATGTGGAACCTTTGTAAAAGAACATTTGTGCTCACAGGTATTCTCTGAAATTTTCCATAAACAAACAAACAGATAAATAAAACTTTTAACATAGTGGGCCTGATTTTAAAACGGCCCTGGATCACCACAAAGGACTTGATTCAGGGAGTCAGATGCAAGGGGTGACTTGCAGAAATCCTTGCGGTGACTGTGATTTTGCAAGGGTGCCTACTGCAAGCCTCAATGCACCAAGTTGCAGCAGCTACCCCCAGTCTAACTTTGCAACATTGGGGTGTCAATTTACGGGGCTTGCCACAAAGCTTTGGTGCAAGCTACCATAAGATGTGAAAACTGTCACAATTGCACTAAACATTATAAAAGTGGGCACAGTTATGGCAGATGTGTTCAGCACAGCAGTGTTAAACATCAGGGTTGAAGCATGGCTTGATGCTAGCCCTGTGTCACCCTTTTAGAACTGAGCACAGTAATTAAAGTTTAGAAGGGACTTTAGGTCTGTACATCATGGCTACTGCCCAGCCCTCCCCCTTCACAAACAGGAATGACAAAATATTCTGTGCCAACATGTACTATGTTATAAGGATTTCCCTAACCTGAAGCAAATTGCATGTTTGACAGATCAGAGACAGAGAGTGGTGGTAAACAGCACTCACTTGAATGTTGGAGTAGTGACCAGCATGGTGCCGCAGAGCCCATTACTGGGACCAGTCTTTTTCTGTGTCTTCATAAGTGACATTGATAAGAAACTGCAAGAGAATGGCTTTTTGGAGATGATACCAAAATCTGCAATAGGGTTGACACTTAAGAGGGGTTGAGAGAATGAGCAGTAATCTGGGGAAACTAGAGGAGTGATCTAGCATGGTGGCTGAGGTTCAGTGCCAAATACTGCAAGATTATGCACCTAAGGCATAGGAACACAGGCTCCGAATATAGGATGGGGGTACTGAGAGTCACTAAACAGGAAAGGGATGCAGGGTTATCATCATATCAGATGACCTCAAGGTGGTAAGGCAGTGTGCCAAAGGAGTGGGTAGGACTTGAGGGATGCTGGGTTGCATAGGGAGGGATATATCCAGCAGGATGAGGTATGTTCTTTTGCCGCAGTATTATTCACTTGTTAGACCCTACCTGGAGCAATGTGTACACTATTGGAGGCCATACCTAAGGTTGGACACAGACAGGGTGGAGGCAGTCCAGAGGAGGGCAAATAAAATGATGCTGGGGTCAGATGAGATGCTCTATGAGGAGAAACTAAGGGATCTCAGCATATACACCATGGAAGACAGAAGAGTGAAGGATGACGCAGCTCACACCCCTGCCATTGGTGGGCTGGTCATCACTCTCAAAAATGCCAAAGGTGTGCATACATCCTCAAAAAACAAATCAGAGCTAACATCTACCCGAACCAGCAACCTCCATAATCTCTTGGCCGGAAAGAGAAAACTGGAGCAGTCCAGGAAGAAGGTACAACCTTGCACCAAAGATGATGTACATTCCTGGAAGGTAATGGTTGCAAATACTATGAGCCTAACCAACTAACTTCCCAAACTCACAGCCATCTTGGAAACAGAAAGGTTGGACTGGGTGGCTGTAACAGAAATGTGGTTCATGGAAAACCACGGATGGGATATGGTCATTCCCGGTTACAATCTGTTCAGGAAAGATAGGCAGGATAAATAAATAGGGGTGGGCATAGCCATTTACATTCAGGAGGAAATAAAAGCACTAGAAGTAAAAGGGCAACCTGGGGACTTCGAGTCACTGTGGCTAACGATAGACATGGGCAAGGGAAAACCCTTCAGAACTGGCATCATGTACAGGCCCCCAAATCAAGGAGATAAAGAAGACAAAGACCTAATACAGGAAATCCACAAAACGTCCAATAAAGGTGAAGTAATACTGGTGGGGACTTCAATCTATCTGATACTAACCAGAGCACACTGACTGCAGCAACAACAAGAAGTAGAGACTACTTATTGTCACTACATGGTGTGGGACTGTGCTATCTTGTTAAAACCCCAACAAGGGGAGATGCCATCCTTGATCTTGTCCTCACAAACTCGGAAAGGATGAAGGACATTGAAGTGGGATGCCATATGGACATCAGCGACCATTGCATGGTAAGCTTTAAGGTAGTGTCCAGGTGTTACCTATCTTGTTGCATCTAGCTTTTGTTTGTCATAACATATTGTGTACTGTTTAGCTTTTTATATCTTATTTCATCTAGTTGTTACAGCATATTGTGTACTGTTAGCTGCTTATATCTTATGGGTTATTTTTACTGTCTTGTTGCTGATGTCATCACTCTATTATTTTGTTGTACTCTCCCGGGTCATGCCTGAAAATAGGCAGGACTGTTGCCTAGTGCACTTACCCGGTTACCAAAAGCGAATAAATAAATAAATAAAAACATACTGTAACACAAGACACCAGCCACTCAAAGATAAAGGTGCTAGATTTCAGAAAGGCTGACTTCCAAAAAAATGAGGAACAACATAAATAACCAGTTAATGGAAATAGAGGTTGAGGAGGTGGAGGTCATGTGGGAGAGACTCAAGTGAGCAATAAAGACTGCCACAGATCAATGTGCCAGGTGGGTAAGCAAAGCAAAAAGAAAAATAAATCCAGTATAGTTTTCCAAGCAGGTGGCTATTACAGTCAAAGAAAAAAAGAAGGCGTACAGCATATACCAGGAAACCAAAACTGAGAAAAACTGGAAGTTGTACAAGGAAAAAATGAGAGAGTCTAACAAACAAATTAGAAAGACAAAAGCCCAGACAGAGGAAAAGATAGCAGAAGGAGCAAAGAGAGGAGACTAATCATTTTTCAGACACATTAGGGAACATAGGAAGGCAAAAGGGGGATAGTAAAGATTGCTACTAAAGAAGGTAACTGCACCAAACATGACCCAGAGAAAGCCAAAATCCTCAACAAATACTTCTGCTCAGTGTTTACCAAAGAGAACCCAGGAGATGGCCCAGCCCTGAAAAAACACAGCACCCCAGGACAAGGGGTAGACATGACTCCTTTACAGAAGCCGAAGTATGGGATGCATTAAATAAACTAAAAGCAGACAACACCATGGGACCAGACAAGATGCACCCCAGAATACTTAAGGAACTGGGGGCAGAATTAGCAGCCCCTCTGGCACTTCTATTCACAAAATCCTTGAAGAGTGGTGTGGTACCTGAAGACTGGAAAAAGGCAATAGTGGTTGCACTTCACAAATCAGGCAGTTGCGAAGAGGCTAGTAATTACTGGCCGGTGAGCCTCACGTCTATAGTAGGGAAACTAATGGAGACACTACTCAAACAGAGGTTCATAGCATTCCTCGAAACTAGCAGCCAACAAGACCCTAAACAGCATGGTTTCACAGCAGGTAGGTCATGCCAGACAAACCTGCTCAAGTTTTTTGACTATGCTACAAAAATAGTGGATTACAGTAGGGTAGCAGATGTGGTCTACCTAGACTTTAGTAAGGTCTTTGACTTGGATCCACACAGAAGGTTAGTAAAGAAGCTTGACCACCACACAGGTGTTGGCCTAGAAGTAGTCAGATGGGTACAAAACTGGTTGCAAGGCAGAACCCAGAGGGTACAGGTTAATGGAACACAATCGACGGAAGGCAGAGTGACCAGTAGGGTACCCCAGGGTTCAGTGCTGGGGCCTCTGCTCTTCAATGTTTTTATAGCAGACATCACTGACAGACTGGAAGGGAAAGTGTGTCTTTTCACAGATGACACCAAGATATGTAACAGTGTGGACACCTCAGAAGGAGTGAGCAAGATGGAAGCTGACCTCAAGAAACTAGAAAAATGGTCTGGAGTGTGGCAGCTGAGATTTAACACCAACAAGTGCAAGATCATGCATATAGGAAAGGAAAATCCAAGAAAGAAACATTTCCTAGGAGGCAGAAGACTGGCGGCCACAAATAAGGAATGATCCCTTCACTCTCCTTTGGTGTTTATACCCTGGTATGTGTAACCTAAACCCCATTATATTGTGCTGCTCATGTGTTAGTCTATTAAACTTGTATATCCCTCTAAGGCAGGGGTTGGTAATTGGGGGATTAATGTTAATATTGAAGTAAGTGTTATTTGTTGTTGTATTGTGGTGTTTTGTATTGGATTTGTGTTCTTTTTCTATGTAAAATTCAATAAAGTATATTTAACAGAAAAAAAACAGTAACGAGATTTGAGAATCATAATCTCAGACAACTTGAAGGTTAGTAAGCAGTGTGAGAAAGCAACATTGAATGCCAACAAAATGCTGGACTGCATTGGGAAGGGAATTTGAATTTGAATTAGAATGTTATTGATTCGGAAAAAACCTTCGAGCAAAGTACTCTTTTTTTAAAGGTTCCACATCAAAAAATAACAAGAGAGAACATTAATTCAAGGGTTACATCAAGAGGAATAACACAAATCACAAGTCAATGTACACAGGTGTAGCATATCATATGAGCAAATTTGAAAACAGTTGTTGATACTCAGAATGCAAAAGTCTAGCATGACACACATCTACTGTACAATAAGATTAAGAGGCAACCATAAAAATTGGGGAGCAAAACTTGGGGACTGGTTTTGTCTAGGTGTGCAGCCAGTAGGTATGGCATTGTCAAGACAGTATTAAGGGGGAGATGGAGAGTGAGGATAAGGATCAGGGATCACTACAGGCCGGGAAGGAGGGATAGCAGAGAGGTAATGAGAGGGTCAAGTAGGTGTGGGGTGGTGCCAATATAGGGGGAAACAAGGGGAATGATGTGTTGAGGGGGAGGAGATTCACTGGGGGGGGCAGAAGTATTGTTGGGTATGGGGAAATAAGGTTACAATCAGAGATAAGTGCCACTAGGAAGTTGTTGGGCTGGGAACAGAAGGAAGAGGGACAGTATCAAGTGGACTTAAACCAGATATTAAGAGAGAGAGGGGGATGGTAGTGGATCAGTCCACTTTCACAAGCAAAAGGAGAGATGTTGCACTACCACTGTATAGATCACTGGTCAGGCCTCACCTGGAATATGGAGTCTAGTTCGGGAGGTCTCACCTCAGGAAGGACATTGACCGGGTAGAAATAGTACAGAAAAAGGTGACACAAATGATTCAGGGTCTGCAGTACATGTCCTACAAGGAAAGACTTAAGGAACTGAATATATACTCCCTGGAACAGAGAAAAGTTAGAGAGACATGATTGAAACATTCAAGTACATAAAAGGCATTAATAAGGTCCAGGCACAGGAATTTTTTCACTTCAAGAAGGGCTCCAGGACCAGGGGACATGACCTCAGGCTACAAGGAGGGAGGTTCTTTACCAACACCAGGAAGTTTTTCTTCACAGAAAGAGTGGTGGATGCCTGGAACAGCTTGCCCCAAGAGGTTGTGGGGGTCAACACTGGGGGGAAGGGGATTCAAGAATGCATGGGATAGACAAAAGGGAGCCCTGACTATAAAGGGCAACTAGAGTGTCAAAATAGGTCTAAAAAATAGGCAGACTAGATGAACCTAGCGGCCTCTTTCTGCTGTCAACTTCTATGTTCTATGACATGAAACAGACTTAAAAATACCTGACAAGAGTGCACAGGATGCAGAAGGGAAGTCTCTTTCAAATGAGAAGGTGCACCAAGACCAGGAGACATGCAATGAAGCTAGGGAGGGTTGAATTTAAAAATGTGAGAAAATATTTCTTCACTGAAAGGATTGTAGATACCTGGAACAGACTGCACGGAGAAGTGTCAGAGGTGAAATAAATGGAGGTAGGGGTTCGAGCATGTGTGGGACTGGCATAGGGGTTTTTTAGAAAAGAGGCAGGGGGAAGGAGCTTTGCTGGAGAGAACTTATGACCTTTCAGAGAAAGATTAGGTAGGACGCATCTGTGCAGCTTGGGTGGGCTAAATGGTCCTTTTCTGCTGGCAAATATTATGTTTTTGTGGTGCCCTGTGCTTCCATTATCTTAACTGAAATACTGAGTAGAATCAGGACCCAAGTAAACAAGATGTGTTTGTCTCTTTGACTGTCCTGTCAACAATCAAAACATAATTTTGAATGAACCATATACTGTTTTATTTTTCTACATTTCCTTCTGCTTACCAGACTGCTGAAGTTCTGCAGAATACAACCAATAGGTGAACAGTTCATGAAGTACTCCAGGTAGAGGTGGTATACAGGTGGGGTTCAAGCACTGGCTTTTATTGCAGTATCCTGACATCCAGGTAAAAGATGAAGATGGTGATTTGGGCAAGGGAATATGCTAGATTGCAACTTAGAGAACAGCCTAATGTTATGTTAAAAAGGCTTAACTAATAAAATTTGTAGTATTTGTCATTACATGTTTGCATAACTAGCAACTGCTGTTACTTAAAAAAATGATGCCATGTGACTTCTGCTTTAAATTGATTGTGTTTTTTTTAGTATATGTTCAAGAGCTACTTACCTATTTAGTGTCAATCCATATGAACTGGTACAGTATTCAAAATGTTTTGTGTTCTGAAAATCTAACCCATTTTGAAAATCTACATAATCTCTGAAAAGGTAATTAGAATGTATGGTTTGTCCTGTTTTGAGTAGGAATCAGTGATTTCACATCCGTGTACCATTCATGTGATGTTGGGATGCTATTGTACCATTGATCTGATGTCAGAGCAATAGTCTAAAGCCATGACAGAAAAGGATACACAGTAAATTAATAAGTTTGATGTAGCAATGACCAGTTCTGCAGAATAAAAAAATACAATATACCTGTAATACAATGATGTTCAGCAAAGCCGAATTCCATCTCAGTGATACCTGTGGTATCAAAAACTGCTCAAGGTGTGCTCACATGCATTAGGACATCACAAGGATCTTCATGATGGCAACACATGTTTGTTGTGCCTACCTGTATCTAGTCATTTACTGGACAACACCACTAAATTGCAAATTTGGAGTTAATGTCTACTACGATAGATAGAGAGAGAGAGAGAGAGAGATAGATAGCTAGATAGATAGACAGACAGACAGACAGACAGACAGGCAGGCAGGCAGACTGGCAGAGAGGCAGATAGATAGATAGATAGATAGATAGATAGATAGATAGATAGATAGATAGATATATAGATAGATAGATAGATAGATAGACAGACAGACAGACAGATAACAAATAAATGGCATACATACAATTCTCATAAAACATATGTACAAAAGAAACAGAAACATTAGCTATACACACCATAAAATGTAGTCACTACAATGACACTGATACATATCAATATAATACTTCTTTAAATTTACTTTAAAGGTATAATATGATTCTTATTGATAGAACATGGATGGAAGTGAGTTCATTTCTTGTAAGACTTTATAGACAAATGAATGCTGAGCTGAAGATGGCCTGTATAGAGGTAACCTAAACCTAAGTGTTGATATAGAGCAAGTAGAGTATCTAGAATTTTTTTAATGAGATCCTTAAAGGATAAATGAATGTTACTGTGCCAAAGTCTTCAAAAAGAAGTTAACCTAAAATAAAAACAATGGTAGTTAAATGGGTAGCATGTTAAATGAGTATGGTAATTTGGGTGAAGGCAAATTGGTGACTTTATTTGAGCGACTCTAGAATGGGTGACTATACACATATGGAGACTGATACATTTGAGCAACCGGTCATTGCAGTGAACATTGAGATAGCCTACCTCCATGTCAAGGTGTGGTGTGGTGTTGGAATCTAAGAGATGAGGGAGTTCAGGGGCACAGCCCCCTGTGGGGGGTGCAGGGGGTTGGCACCCCCATGTAACATGAATGCACCTGTGGATGTCGGGGGATAAAGGTGGGTGATTGTGGTGGGTGCTGTGTCTGTTCAGGTCCTGTTAGGCTAGTAGGTGGGTGAGTAGCAGCCCTGGAGGCTACAGCAGCAGAAAAGTTTGCCCAGGGGGAGGGAGGGTGTCTGAGGAGGAAAGAGGGACATAATATAAATTAGATAGCATGCAGGAGGGTGTCTGAGGACACTGTACCATCCATCTACAGATGTCACGTCAGTTGCTGAAATGTGCTGCGCTGTAGTTTGCAGTCACCCAATTGATAGTCACCGATAAAGATTTGCCAAAATTGCTTTCACTCAATAATAATCACCCAATTGACATGAAAATGTTAAATGAAAACCAATTTAACAAGGAATACAACATAGAATGATTCATTAACGTAGGGCTCCCCAACACAAAATGACACACATAATGTAAACAACTCTGACATTATTTAAGGATATCTCCACTGCAGCTGAATAAAGTGGTAATCCATAATCAATAACAAATAAAATTAATTATTGTATCAACATTTTTTTAGAATTAAACAAAAGACAATTCTTTATTCTATAAAGCAAACCTAGTCTTATATTAACAGTTTTAGCCAAACAAATCAATGTGGAAATTACATGACAATAAACTGTCCGAATAAAAAACTAAATATTTAAAACAATTTACCCTATGTCCACATTATGTACATCCTTAATTGTCACACTACTGAGGATAGCATCCAATTTATTCCTCTTTGCAAAAAACATAAATTTAGTCTTAGACACATTTACAATAAACCAGTGTCATTCAACCACCTATTAACCAACTGAAAATCATTTTCTGAATCTAAAATGACATTTTCACAACTACACCCACTTGTCAACAAAACAATGTCATCCACATAAAGTAAGCTCTTAGAGGATGAAATAACCAATGGTAAATCATTTACAAAAATACTGAATAAAGGAGTCCCTAAAATAGAGCCAAGAGGAACCCTGTACAATTTCCCACACGTGAAGACTTTACAACATTTAAAAATGACTTGTTCTTTTCTACCACCAAGTAACTCTTGAACCAGGAAATAACCCCAATACATAACCAATGTTCCTGAGTTTTAAGAGCAGGTGACTGTGGTGCACCATATCTAATGCTTTAGATAAATCCAAGAATAACAGCAGAGCTGTTTCAGCCTTCTCCAAGGCTTCATGGAGATAAGAATTCAATTCTACCAAAGCTTTTAAAGTGCTACGTTCTTTTTTAAATTCATGTTGTGCTGGAGATAATAAACTATGCAGTTCTAAGTAGCCAGTGATTTGATCAGAGACCACTTTCTCCAAGACCTTGGACATAGGGGATAATAAAGTGGCAGGTCTATAATCTTTAAGTAAAGACCTGCCAGCACCCTGTAAATATCCATGCATACTACCTTCAGTCAGTTCTCTAAAATAAAAAAACACCATTTACATCTCTCTATATTGGTGCACTCATTTAAAAAACAAACATTTCCAGTGACATACCACTTGCTAAATTACAGAAAGTATTATTTAATTCTATGATTATGGGTGTGATAACCTCATCATTACTGGTAGTCAGGGAATCAATTTCTGTTATCTTTGTTTTCCAAAGATGTTCATTCAAAAGCTTCCAATTCTCCTTTATTCCATTACTGTTTTCAATGTGTTTGTATAAATACAATTCAAACTTGGTTTTCTGCACCGGCTTTTTGCTTCGATTTCTCAATCTTTTGTATTCATTTAGTTTTCTTAATGATTTGTCTAATTTATATATTTTTAAAGCTTTATCTCTTTCTTTCATTACACGTATCAAGTTTGGTGTTATCCAAGTCTGATTTTGTGTTTTTAACTCTTAGTTTTTGCATCAGAGCAGCCTTATCACATATCACCATGAACTCAGTTGAAATAAAATTAACCATAGTATCAGTGTCAGGGACAGAAAATAAATATGACCGATCAACATTATTAGCAATCATATCCCTCAAATCAAACATTAAAATTACTGAAATTCCTGGAATGAATGCATATTGGAGGTACCTGGAGCTTCCATGCTGATCTTATACAAATTACTGTACAGAATTAAGATCGCTCAGATCATCTGCTAATGTCATGGACTCAACTATTCTGTTTGGTCTGAATGATAAAATATTCAGTATCTCAGTTCATGTTCTATAATGCTTATGTGTTGTTTCATTAAACACTTGAGTTAAACCTATCCCCTCAATTATATTCCTTAATTTAAAATATAATCTTCTTTCCAATTAATGTTAGCATCTTTCAACAAGATCATTTCCTTAGATTTACTTTTTGACCCACATTAATCTGCTAACAAGGCCATGTCATTATCTGAAAAAACAGGTAGGAAATAAAATGTTCCAATGAAAAGTTAATTATTCCCACCCAACAGATATTTAACAGATAACAAACTCACAGGATAAATCTACATAATTATAATTACAGTGTTCCCTCTTTTATCCACCAACCTCCATACATCCTAAATTGTGGCAGTTAAAAGAGGGTGGTATATAATAGACGGTGGCAATTAAAGGGGAGATAGCATTTCTAGAAAATGGAACAGGCACTCACACTGCTGTTAAGTGAGGGTGGCAGATGGGGAGGTGTATAAATGAGGGAGCACTGTATTCTGAGTAGCTGTAAATCATCTACTGAGATAAATCAACACTCAACATCCATTTTCCCTAAACTATCCCTTCTAAATAGGGTATAGTTTTCCAGCATATCATTATTATCTGAATGTCTAATAGCCAAGTTTCAGAGACCACAAATTATGTTAGGTAGGTAGGTCGATGGATAGATAGATAGATAGATAGATAGATAGATAGATAGATAGATAGATAGATATGCCTTTCTAAAAATCAAGGCACAGTACATAATAATTAAAGAAATAAAACAGCAAACAAAATAATAAATACATAACCAAAACAAAAAATGTCATCACTTGATCCAAAAGTTGTGTTATCCATAACTTCATATTTGATTCACTAAGAGGGAAAGTACATAACCATAAAGAAAAAATAGTAAGTCATTCCTGAAAGTTGTTTTTACCTTACAAGGCCCAGTCTCTTGGTGGATAATATGAGAAGTAGTTTGAGATAAAATATATTTTTGCAGCAAGACATACAAATGTAGCAGATTTCATAGAACCACACAGTTGAAACACAAGGCAATGCAGTGTACTTAAGCACACAATTAGGGGTTATGTATGCCAGTGTGACAAAAGAGATCGCGACTGGCATTTTAGCAACGTGCTCCATGTCGACCGCAAGTTGCAGTCTGCATGGACTTGCACAGTTCAACACTTTTTTTTTTACATTGAGGGGCTTCACCCCCCTACCCCCGAACTAAAGGATTCTAACTCCAGGTCAGAGTTAGTTCGGGGAAGGGGTGCAGGTCAGGGGAAGTGGTTGCCCCCTTCCAGCAGCATTTCTATGGTGAAATGGCACTGTAGTCAATATTGACACGTCGCCATAGAAATTTCACTGTTAGGGTGGCATACCCACAAATAGACATACCCCGATGCAAGGCTTTATGGGAAACATATGGAAACCAAATCACCATGAACTCCACAACTCATAAAGTTAACTTTTTTGAAGGCTGTTAAAGAGGGAGTTACTAGATATTGTAAGCATTATTGTAGCAATTTTTAGCAGTACCATAGCTACAGAAAAATTATAGACAGCAGAAACACAGATAGTTGATATCAGAAGGAAGGTTAAAAAAGCCTGCTCAATAGCTTAAGAAACATATAGTAAAAGGTTGCATGTCCTATTAATTTAAAACAACTAGAGTTACAAAATGAACTAAGGTAGCAGGGGTTGATTGACTGAGTGATCAGTATTTGATATTCATGTAATAATGGAGAGTAAGGTGGAGAGGTGCAGTTTAGTGTGAACCACAACAGGTTATTGATAAGGAGGTCCAGTCTGGCTAATCAAGTTTTAGAGGCTGCATTGCATGTGAAATCTCCATAGTCAAAGAAAAGGACGACCATTTTGCACATGATCCCCTGCCTATCACAGAAGGAAAAGCAGGCCTTGTTCTGGTAAAGAGCATCAAGTTTCAAGTTTGGGAGAGAGGTTTGACAGAAATGGCAACAATGTGTTTGGGGAAGTCAAGGTGATGCTCAAGAGTGTCCAGTCAAAACAGTTAACACAAAATGGCACAGTAAAAAACAGCACTGTCGTAACAGCGAGCATGGTTTTGGAGTTACTTTATCTAATCTAGTGCAGCTTTGGACCACAGCATTTTCTATTGACCGTGCAGTGCCCTTTTTTACCCACACCATTTTGCATTCACTGTTCTGACATGGAACCATGCTCAAGTTAGACTTTGCAGTGTAGTATTCAAAAAACTGTACAGAGATCACTGCTTGCTGAAATACTTGTGACTTTGCCACGTAGCAACTAGAGTCTCTAACTGCCCTGAGGATTTCAGTGCTAGAACTTTACAACGGCAGCACCAAAATCATCTGGGAATACAAAGCAAATTATTTTACTTACAATCTCTAGAACAACCAAATTTCCCCATCAAAGTTCTGCATTGTGATTCCCCCCTTCTTAACTCCCCTCCAAATCAATAACACCTGTCCTCAAGCTAGGTGTCTCTCCATCCCAGACCCTATAAGTTTGACTCTACCTTTGCTCTTCAGCTCATATAATACAGTATCTTGCTGCAACCTCTCCTACCTCCCAGTATCACTTTGCCTCTCTCTATTTTAGCTTTCACCCTTTCCCCGTGGCTCTTTTTCCTTTTACCCAATACCCCACCATGGCTGCCATACTCTCTGGCTTACTGTCCCTCATCTCATCCAATGTTCCCAGGCAATGCACATTTACTTACTGGCACCCAATCCATTAGAGTGCCTTACCTAACATTTTAAAACTTCCCATACCAGAATAAATAATATAAACTAGGAGATTAACATCACTAAAAAAACTTTACAAAAAACTTTGTTAAGCTGCTTCATCAAAGTATGACTTCAGTTCATTCTTGAAGACCTCCACCAAAGGTATGCTATGTACTGTATAATGGATTAGAAAAGAGTTTTAGAGCAGTAGACACACTACCTCAAAACCTGTACCTCCTAGCTAGTCCAGTCTGGAGTGAGCCTCAAAAGCTGTACCTGCTAGCAAGTCCAGCCTGGAGTGAGGGACAATCAGCAAGCCCAACCTGGTAGAACAAATAGAGCTGGCAGGAGTATGAAAGGACAGGAAATTCTGCAGGTAGTCAGGGTTCAAACCATGCAGGGCCTTGTACAGTATGTCAGCAAGCCTATCTTGAAGGTGATAATGTATGCCATCATTGGCAGCCAATGCAGATCACATAAAACCTGATATATATGCTCAGAATTAGAGATCCCAGCCATCAGCTGGGCTGTATTATTCAGCTGGGCACAGCCCTGATAGGCTTGACTCTGATCTACTTCACATCTTCCATTGCACAATCTCACATCAACCTCAGACCAGGTGTGTAATCTGGGCGTTATTCTTGACGACGGTTTGACCCTGAAATCGCAGATGTCTGCTGTTGTCAAGTCTTCCTTTTACCACCTTAGGAATATCACCTGGGTGAAACACCTGGTTCCTCTGGCTGACCTTCCTACTTTGGTCCACGCCTTCATGACCACTCGCTTTGATTACTGCAATGCCCTGTACCTAGGGCTACCAGGGGTTGATATCTGCCACTTGCAGCTAGTGCAGAATGCAGTGGCCAGGCTCTTGACTGGGACATCTAGAACTAGTCACATTATGCCTGTGCTGCATGGACTGCACTGGCTTCTGGTTCAGTGGCGGATCACCTTTAAGGCTGGATTACTGACCTATAAAGCCCTACATGAACAAGGACCACAATATCTGCAAGATATTTCCTTACTCCCTACTGCTCCTCTCATTCACTCCGATCCACCGATGAGGGATTGCTAGAGATTCCTAGGGTTCGTTTGAAGACATCTGGGGCATGTGCATTCTCTTATGCTGCCCCAGCCCTGAGGAATTCTCTACCTCGTCGGATATGAGAATGCCTGACTGTTGAGAGTTTTAAATCAAAGCTCAAAACATTTTTGTTTTATAAAGCATTTGGGGAATTATTTTATTACTGTTATTTAATTATTGTTGTTTTTAAAGTGTTGTTTTAAATTCTGTACAGTGCTTTGGTTCTGAAAAGTGCTCAAAAAGAAAATTTTGCTTACTTACTTACTTGCTTGCTATTGCTGAATCTGCATCTTCTCTGTCTTCCTTAGTAAGGTTCCTGTGCCACAGATGAATTCCAAATGTCCTCCACTCCACAAAAGTGGTGACCTTTTAATCCAGTAAACTATTATCACACCTTCTACCAACTTCAGGGAAACTGCAAGAAAAGCTACTGCTTTCCCGACTCTTTTCATTTCTTGATTCCACCTCCTCTCATTACCCTTCCAGTCTATTTTGCACAAAAGCAACTGTTACGTAACAGATCTGTTCTCAGGGCATGGATTAGTACCTGTACAGCTGAGCTATCTTTGTCAACCTTGCAAATGAACATAGTTGTCCAGCCTATCCTACTTGAAAAACTTGCAGGGGGTAGCCGATCTATTTTCTTAGTCATATGGTTCTGCCTCTGGTTTCTTGGCCACTGAGTTAGAAAGTGTGTTACAGTGTGATTTTGATAAAATCCATTGCTGACTCAGTTCTAACCAGCTTTTCCTGAATGTCAACAAAAGGTTACAATGACCTTTGGCTGCAAACAGAGACTCACAGGCTTCAGTATACCCTAGTTGTCAAGACTCTGGATAACTCAATATTGGTGAAGTCCCTGCCTTCAAATACCTTGGTACTTGTCTGAATCAAAATCTTTATTTCTCTGAAAACATTGATGCCCTCCAAAAAAAAGCTCCTTCACAAACACAGTGGACAGCATCACAATAATTTTGCCTCCTTTCATTTCTGCTGTGAGACTGCCCTCAAGATGAATCTTCCAGCTCCTACCTCCATACACTCCCTCCCTATACTGCCCTGGTTTATTGGTTCATGTTTCCCTTTGAGTAGTCCCTCATTATACTTGTAGTCTCCCTTCCCTCCTTCATTTTGCTGCAAGTTTCACTTTGTGGAACTGTAGCTATTGATCTGCTATTGATATGCTATGTTTTGCACTGCTTACTTTACTTCATCTGTTGTCTGCTGTGTACATTTTACTTTTTATAATTATTATTGTTTTATAATTGTAACATTACTGATTTAACTTGTTACTGCACTCTCCACATCCTTTTACCAGAAGTACACATCTAGAAATATGTTGCTAACTCAGTATATTTTTCCTGGTGAAACTCTTGAACTAACTAACTAACTAACTACAGTGACTAATTATGCTGATGTGGCCTACAGTACAGCCTACAAATTCACCCTAGCCAAGGCTGAATCTACTCATCCACACCTTCTGCTGCTTTGCTGTATACTGCTTTCTCTAGTCTATACACATCACTGCCCTCTCTACACTGAACTGCCCTTCTCTTACTTGAAAGTAGGTGTCTATCCCACTATGTCATCTTTCTTTTAAGACACTTGTTCCAACTCTAACACCACACCCCCATACTGCACAGATGAAGAGGGATCGGGGGTGACATTGGGGTCTTCAGCCCTAACGCTCACCCTATTCCATTAGAAAATAAGTTGGGTGTCACAGCATAGTAGAATGGGGTAAGTGTTTGGGCTGAAGACCCCAATGCCACCCAATCCCTCTTTGTCTGTGCAGGGTGGGGGTGATGTGTTAGGATTGGAAACCATAACACCACATTTCCCTACTTTTGTCGCTTTAATACTAACTGATGCATTAACAAAGTTTTTTTTTTGCAATTTATTTCATTACTTCTTGAGATAGTATAATAGTATCCTTATTTTATGGTGGGAGTGTAGGGTCTGAAACAGCATCCTTATTTTACCATGGGGGCGCAGGGTCATCCCTCTGTTGAGATAGTATAACAGTATCCTTATTTTACAATGAGAACACAGGGTCCAGTCCCTCCATTGAGATAGTATAACGGTGTCCTTATTTGACCCCAGATTTTCAACATAGCCTTCTGATGACCTCACCGCATGTACCCAGTACAGAACATTTTCAAGTCCCTGTTAAAACATAATTATGCACAACTGTAACGCCTTTCTGAGCCACAGGTGTGAAAAAATATTTTTGGCAGGATTTGAAAATGACAGATGTACTGTTCATAACGTGGTGAGAAAAAATGGCAATGTTGATAATTTGGAATGGAAATATTATAAATTGCCAAAGTTACGTGCGTGCATAGAATAAATTTCAATGACCGCACATAACTCAGGTGTTTCTGTGTATTTTTGCACCAAATTTTCAACATGGGCTTTTTGGAACCCCACCTCATGAACACTTGCACTGTCATTTTGTTACTCAGTCCCAAAAGGTGATTTTGCATAGCAATCATGCCATTCCAGCCACAGATGTGGAAACATGTTTCAGGCAGGACATGAGAAATGACAGCTGTACTGTTCATGAGGAGGTGTGAAAAAATGGGTATGTTGAAAATTTGAAGTGAAAATAGAAATAAATTGCCAAAGTTACGCATGTGCGTAGAAAAGTTTCAATGACCATGCATACCTCAGACATTTCTGGGTATTTTTTCACCAAATTTTCATCATGGGCTTTTTGAGACCCCTCCTCATGAATGCTGGCACTGTCATTTCATTACACGGTCCTTAAAGGTGATTTCATGCAGCGACTGCAAAATCACCTTTTGAGACCAAGTAATGAAATAACACTGCCAGTGTTCATGAGGTGGTGTCCCAAAAAGCCTATGTTGAAAATGTGGTTAAAAAATACCTAAAATGGATGAGATATCAATGTAAGTTCAAAATGTCATTGACAGCCATTATACAGCACTTACTTTGATTTTTCAGTTCACGGTTCAGCTTTGAAGAGTGCAGACATGTCCCAGTCCACAGAAGATGACAGCTGAAACTCTCCAGTGGTAAGTATAGGGCAAGGGGGTGGTGAGTTGCTCAATAGAAGGGTTGGGATGGGGGAAGATGACAAGGAACCGTTTTCTTTTTTCCAGGTTAAAAGAAAAAAGAAAAAGACATCGGGGGACTGTTTTCTTTTTTTCAGGAGTGCATATATAAAATAAAGATTTCAGGACACTGGGGGTGAGCTCCCAAAAGTCCCACACTGCTGGTGGGGTTTACATGCTGACACAAAGATTAGGCCCCCTGATATCAGCACATCAATAAATCAATGGGCTTTGGGGGTTGGAGGGGGTCATCTGACACCAGGGTTGAGCATCCCTGTGTTGGAATATGTAAATTAGATATAAAAGTGAGCAGGGAATGGCAATCAGAGGGTGGGGCCACTAGACACCAGGAAATGGAATAAGGAGAGTGATCGTGGAGTGAGGGGTTTCACTAGTCACCAGGGAAAATGGGTCTACAGTGCTACAGCTGAAGGCTCCTCTTGCTAAACTTGGGAATTCAGGCGACCAGAAAAAGTATTTCTGGCTGTTATTTTAAAAAACAATGGTCAGAATCTAGCTAAACAGTGCCCATTTTGCTAGATTCTGCTGTTTGTTTTTAAATAACAACATTTATTTGTATTTCACAACTGTTTTAGTTGATGAAAAAAAAAACAAGACAGTGAAAAGGATGTTTTTCCTCACAAAAATGGATTTCGGGTCTTGTGAAAAAGAAATACTCTCAAGGACTCATTCCTTTTTTGTGAGATCAAATCCTTTTTTGCAAAAAAGACAACTATCCTGAAAAATGAACTTCCCATAGAATATAATGGGAATTAAAAACATAATAACTTTGCAACAGATTAATATTATTGCACCAAATTGTCACTGTCTAATCTGCTACCAAATGTTCTTTCTACCTTTCAAAAATAGTACTAAAATTCCACACCATCTGGCCACAAGGTGAGGAGGAAAAATCTGCAAAAAAAGGGGACTTTTTTACTTTTTTCACTATCTGGATCTCAGAATCTGCACATCCAACAAGAACAAAACTTGTCACATCAAGAAATCCATTTATCGGTTGCAAAATTATTAAAGTGCAAAATTTGAGGTTTAATGTGCTACTCAACCCTAACTATAGAGGTACAACCATTCCCCTATACTATATACTGTATATACTATATCCTATATCCTATATATATATATAATATATGGATTCTCAATTTAATACTATTGTAAAGTATACACAAAATTTTAGGTAATAGTATCAGTCCACTTCGAGAGTGATAATACCATCGTTCAGGCCCAGTAATAGTATTGTTCAGGGTCTGAATGATGGTATTATCACAGAAGCTCAATAGCGCTAGCGCAAGTCTCTCTGCCTACGTCTCCCAAGCGTGCCTTTCACTTGGCCGGTTTTCCTCTTTATGTGGTCAAAAACAGTTTTAAAAACATGGTGGCCAGTCTCTTGCTAACTGAGAGAGTTTCTACTCCACAGCACTTCAGTTCAAAAATGAAAGTGCCTGGTTGATCCTACATTGGGAGAACAGAAGAAAAGTAGGATTCAAGCATAAAACACAAACAAATGTTTTCAACAGCTGACAGAACTGACGGGGGAGTGGTAGTGAGGGGACAGGGAGCGCACTGGTTCTGACACACTGCGGTGGTCAGCCAGCACAAGAAACTTCTTCAGTACAGTGGCTGACCACCCACAACATCCACAAAATGACCAAAAAAAAACCCAAACGATCCAACTCGGATCCATATATTAAAAAAAACAATGGATAGCCAAGCATGTATTACCAGTGAGCTTCAGCATCTCGAGGTTCTGGACACTCAGAGACCTCTCAAGCTTTGCATTCGAGGTAACTGAGTGTCCGGAACCTCTTGATGCTATTACTCACCGGTAATACATACTTAACTATCCAATTATCTCTTTATATATATATATATATATATATATATATATATATATACTGAATGTATAGTGTGTGTGTGTGTATATATATATATATATATATATATATATAAATATATACACACACACACACACACACACACACACACACACACACATACAGTGGAGCCAGCCACAGTGCAACACAGTTATTTGGAGTAAATTACATTTCACAAATTATACAATGGTGAAAAAGATTCTAGAAACCTGATTTGTTGCCAAACCCAGAGATAGTGATGTTATTAAACAGTAATATCACTGAATTTAGGGCAGGCACAAAGATGACTACAACACACTGAAAAATATCTCTCCATGCTCAAATACCCAAAGCTAAGATGGCTTCATATTCCCCTGCTAGTGAGAACAATTTAAAAATGGCCTTTTCCACCATTTTAATACTATAAGCATAGGACTGCATAACTGCCTCCATGCCCCCAAACACAAACCTATTTCAGTAAAAGAAAACCCCTATTTAAAATGGCATTTCAGTACCTTAGCTGTAGCACATGTGCTCCACACACCACTCAGGTCCCAAAAGGAACAGCCACACAGCTTATAGCAATATTAACAAAAAAAAAAGGAAAGAAGCCACATGCAGAAGAACAGCAGCACACAACATAAATTAACTTTCTTTTCAGCTCTACTTATATAGCTTCTGAATCACCGGAAGTAGCATCCCCACTCTTTCAGCGCTGTTTTCACCTATGATGGCTAAGGAACTCTGTAGACGCTCTCCATTTCCCAGTGTAAACACACACATTTTGATACACCTGGAAAATAGACTGACCTGCTGACATAAGGACAGAAGCAGCTAGATAAAAAGCACACAGGGTGGACCATGACACAAAAATAAACCTCGCGGGGGTGGGGCATTACCACATTTCCATGAAGACTGACAAAAGACATAGATATTAGCTCTACCTACTGGAGAAAGAGAGAAAGGAACTCTCTTTTTGTTAAGTATGCATCCACACTGAAAATATACACAGAAACTGTTTTAAAACTGAATTTTTTTTTTTTACATAAATGATCCATTGTATGACAACAATAAGGCACTCCAGGAATGTTAGTTATTGTGTATTATAAAATGTGTCTGAAGTTTTCTGTGTCCTGATTGGCTGAGAGGTGCCCATGACCATGTCCTTATCAGGGCATATTGTGATAACCAGCACCTCTTCAGCCAGTCAGGACTCACCACAATAATAGATATATCATTGTACCACCATCCTGAAATCCTGAAACTCTCAACCTCTGTGCTGGAGTGACCAGACTGCAACCCCCGTAACTTTATCATAGTGCACAGAATAACCTGTTTGGGAGAAATAAAGTAACAATGCCACTGTGATACAAACAATAACCAACCAAATTTAAATCAAACATGCATTTCTGGTTTAAAACCATTAGTTTTCATTGTACCTCTGATTATATTAGTCCAGCTGCCACTAATTCTCAAACTCCTGTACTAGACGATCTCAACCCACCCACTTTGCCATACATAAAGTTGCCCATTACATTTCCTAGCCACAAAATACTGTTGTTTAAAGAACTGTGCTGCTATACTTATTTAAAAAAAAAAAATAAGAAACTGCATCTCAGAACCATGACTCTCCAGTGATAGGGAAGCCACTCACTTTACCAGCGCAAAGCAGAAACCGCTCAGTACTGTGGCTGTAAGAGGACATACTCATGCCACATTAAACTGGCTGTTCACTTGTCGTTACATAGGACAGTCATCCTTGCAGACAGTAAAAGTGGAACAAGACCTAAACAACACCAATTATAAAAAAAACTAAAAGTAGACAAAATGTGTCTGTCTCTCTGTTTGTCAGTGGTGGGATGGGAATAGGAACATCACTCAGTGAAACTAGCTACTATTTAGCTGCCTGCCAATTAAGAAACCATACCAAAAAATAAATAAATACAATAATGTGTACATGTGGAGAGTTGTGGAGGGGGTGCAGGGGAAGAGATAGAAAGACAGACATCACTTCCCTAAAAAATGAAACAATAATTAACAATACACAAATAATTAGCAACAACTAATAAACAGCTCCATTTATTTATTTTATTTATTTAACAGAATCGGAATTGCAAACCTTTGAGTCAAGAACTCATTTACAAAGGCTCCTCATCAGGGAAACAAAGACAGTTTGTACATATACAGTCATAGTTACATAGTTACAGATCAACATAAAGATTCTATACATGTTTGTAGATATATATATATATATATATTTCAAGGATTAAGTCATAGGTGACTGAAACTCTCTACAGGACCTATAAAGTGAAGTAGCTAATCATCTAGCACATAAAAACAACAACTTAGACTCAGTTAAAATTATTTAGGTAGTAACTTAAAGCAAAAGTGAAGATACTTAAGCAGCTACATATTCTGCAAGGCTGTGGGGTGGGGGGGTCAGAGAGGTAGGGATGTAGCAGCTATGTACAGTTACAACTACTGGCGCTGATTAGGTATTGCCTAAGGGCCAATTTGAAAGGCCCTATTCTTGTTGAGAAGCGATATCAGGAGGTGGGCATTGCTCCAGGTTGGGGCCCGGTAGCAGAAGGACATTTGGGCCAAGGATGTCTTGACTCTGGGCGCTTGAAGTGACTATTTGTGTGTGCTTCGTGTGGAGATAGTAGGGATGGAGGGGTTGAGGATAGTAGTTATGCCTGGAGGTGCTAGGGCAGCAACTATTTTCTTGGTGAGGAGGCAGGTTTGGTAACACAACTTCTCCTCAAGGCTGAGAATATCAGCAAGGTTATATGAAGTACATGTGTGGGTGAATCTGCTGGAGCCAGTGAGTAGGTGGCAGGCCTTGTTTAGTGACATTTTGATTTTATTAAGTGCAGTTTTATCTGCTACACCATACACTAGAATGCCATAGTCCACTACGGATAACACTGAGGAGGTGACAGCCAGTCTCAGGGCTGCAGGTGGTAGGCAACTCTTGTGGTGGTATAGTAGGCTAACACACATGTTTATGGCTGTTGCAAGGATGTGTGTGGTCATGAAAAGAGAACACAGAGTCAAGATAATGCCCAGGTATTTGTACGTTTTTACCTGCTCGAAGGGAAAGAGGGTACTAGACAGGACAGTGAGAGGGGCATCCTTGAATTTGCTTTGTGTATTTGAGAAAAGCAGGTGCTTCGTCTATTCTAGGTTAATTAAAAGTTGTCATTCCAAGAACCAGGATTCACCTAGTTAAAGAAACTTTGTAGGGCACTTTGTAGCTGGGTGGGGACCTGGTGGGATGTGAAAAGGACTGCATCCTCCGCGTAAAGGAGCATTTTATCTCAGCAGGAGCTGGGAAGCATGTTTAAGTACAGACTGTAAAGCAGCAGCCCGAGGATCGAACCTTGTGGGACACCCGAACGGACCTGCTGGGTACTGGAGAGGGTACGTTTGAGCTTTACACACTGTGAGCACACGGTGAGATAGTTGGAGAACCAGAATGGGGGGCCTTGCGAAAAACCTGGCTGCAAGAGGGTGGATATGAGAATTGGGTGGTAGATGGTATCAAAAGCTTTCAATAGGTCAATGTAGACTGCACCCAAGAGGAGCCCTTTATCCAGAGCTGTGTGTAAATAGTTGGAAAATTCGATGAGGGCAGTAGTGATACTATGCCCCCTGTGGAAGCCATGCTGTTCCACACAAAGGAGATTGTATTTGTGGAAGTATTTGGTTATTTGGTCAGCTACAACTTTTTCTAAGGCTTTTGAAAGGGGGAGCAGGATTGATATAGGTCAGCAGTTCCTCGGGGAAGTCTTGTCCACAGCTTTGTGTATTGGGGTGACCACAGCTGTCTTCCAGTCATGGTGGAATTGGCTGAGACAGAGGGAGCAATTGAGAAGGCTGGTAAGGGTGTGAGTACTGCTTCCAGAACTAGTCGCAGAATTTTGGGGTCCAGTGTGTCATTACTATGGCAGGTGCCTCTGAGTGCTTTAATTAGGTAGGGTTTGGCCTCAGACAGCATGAGAGCCCTGAAGTGGAAAGGGGGGTAGTGAGGGTAGGGGGGAGAGCTGGGGCAGAGTCAAAGAAATTGGTGGGGAGAACTGCGCTGAGGTCCGAGAAGGTGTCATTGAGCCTATCGGCAATGCTCTGCAGGTCTGTGGTGAGCAAGCCATTTACTTTGAGTTGGACAGGAAGGGGTGTTACAGATTTCCTGTTAAGCTCCTTAATTTTGTCCCAAAACTTCTGAGTAGACCCCCAGGAGGAGGCAAGAGTGGATCTGTAGTAATCTGATTTTGCCTTGCAGATGGCCCAGGTGCATTTATTGTGTGCAGCACTACAGGCTTGCCTATCCACAAGCTTGCCAGATTCAATTGCTCTGTGCCAGAGGTTATCTGCAGTTGACTGATTAGAGAAAGGATTATCCATGGAAAGTTATGCTCCTTAATAAATGACTTCATAAGGGGAGTAATGATGTTGCAACTGGCATTAAACAAGTGGACAAAGTAACTGAATGCAGTGTCAACATCACAAGCTAGTTTAATCAGGGACCAGTCCCATTTGACAAGGTACTTTCTGAGTTGTGCTAGTTTACCAGCGTGAATGCACCATCAGAGGACAATTTTTGGTGCTGGCTTTTTCATCTTACAGGACCAGGAGAGGGTGATAGGAGAGTGGTCACTTAAAGCATTGGGTAGCATGGAGGTGCTGGTGATTTTTGGTGTCTATTCAAGAGGGCAATGTCCAGAAGTGTGGAGGAGCCTTTGGTAGGGTGGAACTGGGTGGGAGTAGTAACCAGCTGTGTGAGGTCAAGGGCTGCAATAGAATCATTGGCTTGGGAGGCAGATCTGGAGAGCCAGTTGATATTGAGATCACCCATCATGATCTGTTCCATTTTGCTGGGTAGGCTGGAAAGGTGCACTACAAGTGACTGAAAGGCAGGGTACTGGTGGTGCGGGAGAATATAGAATATAGAATAATGTGAATATTAGAGGAGCTTTGGAGGAACTATTAGTAATTTTGAGGGAGATTGCTTGTGCACCATGCTCCAGCTGAGGTGTGGGGATGGTGAGTCCTTGAAGCATATCTCAGAGGTATATCATGCAGCCACCTCCATGTTTCCCAACCCTACCTTCCGTAAAGAGTATATATCCCAATAGAGTAATAAAGTGGTCTGCTGTTTTCTTGGCGAGCCAAGTTTCTACTAGTACTAGGACATCTGGCTGGTGTTGGACAACCCAGCCCTGGAGGTTGGAAAATTTTTTAAGGAGGCTGCATATATTCATTGGAGCCATACATGGTCCAGTGGGTGTGGAGGGGCCATTTGGGCTGGCTGTGATGGGACCTTGGTTGAGGTGGACATTGCCTGACAGTAGAAGAAGGAGGAAGACTTGCCTGAAAAAAGCCATGGGTTTTCTATAACGGATGGGTAGGGTACCGTGTGTGGCCTGGCTCTATAGAAAGATAGGAATGGGAAGGGATCGAAGGGCTGGGATGACCAGATTGGGGGGGGCACAGGGAGTCAGGGGAAAGCAGAGGTGGGGTCAGATGAGCCAGTGGAGAGTGCAGAGGCGGAGTGGTGGACATGGTTGGGGGGCTGGGGAGTGGTAGAGTGGGGAGTGACTGTGGGTGGGTTGGCAGGGGTGTGGGACCTGAAGGGGGAGGGGATGTGTCAATGCTAAGGGACAGCAGAACAAGCAGTACCAGTTGGGTAGGCAGTCAAGACATAGTCACATTGGCCATGGTCTAAGATATAAAAGGTAGCAAGTATCTTGCTGAGATGTGGCAGCCCCTGTGGTGCAACAGTAAGGGCACAGACTCTGGTGCTGAGGGTGGAAGGTCTGAGACCCAGGGCAGGAGCTTTGTTGTAGCCTATGTAAAGTGAGTGTGCAGGGTGGCAAGGCACACAGAAAAGTGTGGGGCAAGGAGGAGTAGAGGAAGTGCCAGTAGTGACTCCTACTGGGCACTAAGGGTAGTGCATGATATGGGCTTAGAGAGTGGGGAGGGGGAGAGTACAGGAGGAGTAGAGACAGTCAGACAAAAGGGGCACTGTGGGTAGTGCACTCAGTGCACGGGGAAGCGGGCTTAGAGAGTGGGGAAGAGGGGAGGGGAGTAGAGACAGTCAGTCTAATAGCGGGTGTAGAGAAGCAAGTAGTGTACAGGTGTTGTTTAGTGCTTCCACATAGTGTTGGGAGCATATAACCTGCAGATGGAAAAACAGGGACTTAGAAAAACAGGGAACAGAAAGCCATGTGACCATGGGAGGTCCTTAAATTAAGGGCCACCCCTGGGGTGGGGGTGCAGGTGGGGCCGTCGATGCAAAGTGTCAATGAGCTTACACACCCTGTAAAGGTCTGCTGTTACAAGGGAGTCATTACTTTTAACAGGCTCCCACTGTCCTCACTCATCCTGTGTGTGCTGCTGGGCTGGAATGTACTGGGGTCCCATGGCCTAAGAGGGGCAGAGAACAAAGGGACACATTAGTATGCAGCGGGAGAGGTGGTCCTGGTGGAGGAGGCTACTGCGCATGCGTGGACTGGAATGCCACTGCCCATGCATGGGATAGAGGGGGGTGAGTGGGGTCTGGTGGAGACTGCCCGAGAGAGACACCAGGAACACAGAAGGCCCAAGGCCTCCCCAACTACCAGCAACAGTGAGTAATCCCTGCACCAGATTACACCACACAAACAGTATGCCACACAGTGTGTGGAGCTGGAATAACATCTAGAGCAGTTCAGTAAACTAAATCAGTCGGTACCCAGCTAAGGCAGGTATAAGAGAGGGTAATTGTAGCTACGACTCTAACAGCTAAAAATGAGCAAATCTAGAGCAGCATATAACAATGAACTACAGCAGTAAACAGTAGTAATGGTGAGAGATGCAGCTAGGAATGTAAGCAGTACAGAAACACACAGTGGGACAAAGGCAGGAGGGAAGTGTGGCAGCAGTGCGAGAAAACAACCAACTGCACAGGCAGACACACTGGCCCTTCCCAGCCTTAAAGCTCCCACTAGCTCTGGTCCAAATGGTCACTGGTTACCGGTCCAAAGTGCAGTCAGACAGTCATCAATCAGAACTGATCAGAGGGCATAAAAACAGTTGCTGAAAACACCCCCTGTAAAGGACTGCTCTTAGAAGGCAGCCATTACCTTTGACAGGCTCCTGCGGGCCTCACTGGGCTGGAATGTACTGTGTATTGGGGTCTCGTGGACTTAAACAGGCTCCTGCAGTCCTCAGTCATCCTGTGTGTGCTGCTGGGCTGGAATGTACTGTGAATGGGGGTCCCATGGCCTTTAACAGGCTGCCATGGTCCTCACTTATCCTGTGAGTGCTGGTGGGCTGGAATGTACTGTGGACTGAGTTCCTGCAGCCTTTAACAGGCTCCCACGGTCCTCACTCATCCTGTGTGTGCTGCTGGGCTTACAAGACAATGTCAAGAACTATTTTTCCTGTTTTACTATTGATACAATGCTATTTTTCATTATTCTTACATAATCTTTTTCTGTCCATTTTTTTATTAACTTTTTTTTCTGGTGGACCCATTTTATAAGCATAAAAAGTCACTCTGGGATGTGGTTTATGGCCTGATAAGAGCACTTCCCAGGTGCTAAAAGCACTTGACACAAGTGCCTAATGCCTTATTATGCACCTGGGTGTGCTCTTATCAAGCCACAAACCACATCTCATTGTGTCTTATTCCTTACATAACATTACTCCTTGGGTGTTGAATGCACTCAGCCTACACTCTCATGTTTCAAATACCTGAGGGGTGACATTATTACACAATAATACACACCCTGTCATGTCTTATTGCTTAAATGTTGCATGACAAAAGGGCTTAAAGAGCTCCTAAAGCTGTTTGGGTAACTGAAAAAAATGTAATGTTTAGATACAGTTCACTTTATATTTCATATTTGTTTCTGTAATTCCCATCCTTATTTCTGTATTACTAAGGCTATTTGCATTAAAAAAGGGATTGCTACTCTACTTATTCTGGCTACTTGTCTACTCTTGACATCACAGTTCTATTTATGATATCACAGTCTGTTGCTGTGGAGATGATCATAATGTCATAAACTTGGAATTATGCTGTGTGAGGTAAGCAAGTAGGCAGAGCAGATGAAGTCTAGGAGACATTGGCTTCATTTTCATGTTACTGCCATAGGAAAAAAGGGGAAATAATTGCAGAAAATATACAAAAAATACACTGCAATGTGTCTAAAACTGACATTTTTTAAAGTTTTCTCAAAGCTGTGAGTCTGTTTAGTTGCCTTTAAATTACACTTTTCCCAGCAGCATACTGCAGCATTTTGATGTATATTTCAGCATGTTTGCATTACATCCTAGCTGGCAACATTGTATGTATTATATTGAGGATAATGGATGGCCATCAGACAATAATCATGCTGTAATCACTTCCAGAGGTTTCCATGACAACATGGCAAACCTCGAGAGCGTAGCTTGAGAGGTTTAACGTTGTCATGAAAACCTCGAGAAGTGATTGTGGAGTGTTATTGTCTGATGACCCTCGATTAGCTTTTGTAGTGTATGTGCTCCATATACTATAAAAGCTAATTTAACTATATTTGGCTTTTCTTTTCTTGACTGAGTTGTCAGACTTGCCCGATGTCCCCCCACCCCCCTGTGAGCAAACACTGAGCAGTTCTCCCACTAACTAAGAGTGTATTTTTGAAAAAAGAAGTTATTTCATCTCCATTGAAACATTCAGCTCAACCGCAGTTAATGATTGTACCTTAGTGAGGCTCTCACATTTTGTCGTCGACGGCATTGTGTGTAAAAAGCAAGAGACGTGCATGTGCAGAGGTGCCAATGCTGTGATCCCATCTCTATGACATACTCAAGCAGGGTTTACAGGAGCTTGACATCATAGCAATAGGATTACAAGGCTGCAAAATTGTCATTTTCAGGTAGTAACAGATGCTCCCCAATCATTATAGATCTATCTATCTATCTATCTATCTATCTATCTATCTATCTATCTATCTATCTATCTATCTACCTATCTATCTATCTATCTGTCTGTCTTATCATCTGTCTGTCTGTTGCTCTGTCTAGCTCTCTGTCACTGTCTATCTATCTTTCTATTTATCTACACCCACGTATACATATTCATTGCACACACAAAAAAAAAAAGACATTAATGCATATTAGGTTTGCCACTGCATAAAACTGAAACCCTCAGAGTTTGGGGATGTGCTGTTATGGTTTTCAATACACTGCAATCAAAGTTGGGAAATGCGTTATTAGGGTAGTTAAGTCTAACTCCCACCAATTCCTCCTCACTTCAATTTTTTACCTAAGACCAAGCTACAGGTGTGGGGCCATGCATCCAGGGTGTGGTACCTCATACAGGGACAACATATTAACATTTTGCAAATAGCAGCCCTAATCTCCACCCCATTCCCTACCCTTGTGGCCCTATGGATCTGGTTCCATGCTACAAGGCTGTTCTGGTTCATCTGAGCTTGTTTTGGTCCAATGCTAAGTTGCACTGTTACCATACAATTATATATCAACTGTTTATGGCCTTGAGAGCGCTTTGTTTGGTATAACATACATTTAATGGCAGCATTTTGTTTCACATAATGCTTAGTAGGATATCCATCCATTGGAACTTTGTTTTATACAGTTTCAAGAAGACACTGTTTGAAAAATACTATACATGTCCCAGACATGTACTGTAACATGCTTTGAGTATTTCCAATTATGCTTCCTTAAGTAATTCTAATTACAAACCTAAAATTGGTAGGATTTTTTTTTTTTTTACTTTCTCTTTATCCTCCTCCCTCCTCGCCGCTCTCCCCTCTTTGGGAGACACCTGTGGCCTTATCAGCCTTCACTCACCTACCTGGTGACCGGTACAGCCCGTGCCCCATGGAGCCTTGGCTATACCCCCCAGGCGGGTACGAGGTGGGAGCCCCTACACCCCGACGCTTCTCTCTATGTTTCGTTGGCACGCTGTCTCCGGGCAGGTAGGGGCGTTGAAGGTTGGGGCCTGGTGCTTTGTCTACTGGGAGGCTGCAAGGGTTTTTTCCTTAAGTTCTCGACGTGCCAGGTCCCCGGATGTCAAGGCGCTGAAGCGCCACGTCTGGCACATCGGCCCCTTCTGTTGGAGCATCGGGCTTGCTGTACCTCAGGTCTCCACCCGGGGTCAGACAAGCGCTGAGCTCAGGGTACCTCTTCACCCCGCCGAGGGACGAGCGGTCCTTTGGACGCCTGAAGTCCTCCCCTCCCTGCCGCCCTTCCAGCATCCGGCTCATTCGTGAACCCGGTCGCTGGCACGCAGAAGTGGAAATCCAACTGCTGCACCATGTGGCCAGCCACAGTAGGATGCGTATTAAACACCAAATCTACATGGCATGACTTGAGACTTGTAACTTGGCTTTGTGACACCAAGGTAGGGGATAGGAGGGGGGTTGGGTTGATATTTTGGGTTGATATTATGGGGCTAGCTCTAGGCCATTCCCGTCTACTTCCTTCATTCCTCACCAGATTCCTTACTTATCAGCACTTAAATAGGCATCAGATTACTCATACCTGAACAACTTGCAGTTCCTGTCATGTCTGGGCAGTGCATATCACTGAATGTCTAATTCTCAGTCATGTTAAATATTAGTTCTGTAATCCATTCTTCAAATGTATGTATGTACTTTTCCACATTTCTGTCACATGCTAATTGTATGTTGACATTTTCACATCTTATTGCCCCCCTCCCACCACCAGGTTGCACCGTAAGACAAGCAACTTATTGTTCAGTGTGCCTTCCTGGTGAAACATTTCAATAAAATTAAATAATATTTACAAATTTTTTATGTGTTGGCCCTGTATGAGACTACATTGTTGATGCTTGATTTTAGGTAAAAAGGGGAAGTGAGGAGGAGGGGGTGGGAGTTTGGTTTGACTACCCTAACAGGACATTTCCAAAGTTTGTGGACACTGGATTGAAAACCATAATTGCCCATTCACAAACATTTGAGGGTTTGAGTTTTATGCAATAGCATCCCTAATATGCATTCCTTAGTTTTGAGATAGTAGAGTGGTAAGTTTTTTGTACAGGCCCATGAGGCCCTCTGCAGAAAAGAAGATGACCCCTAGCTTTCTTTGTTCTTTCTTCAAAATCAATCAATCAAAATCTTTATTTATCCAGGCGAACATCGTTGAGCAAGCTCATTTACAAGATGGACCTGGTTAGCATATGCATACAGAGAGATATTTACAATAGAGCCAAATAACACAAATAAAAAATAATTAATGCAATTAATGCAACTAAGTACTCAATGTTATATCAGTCATATCAGTTCAGAGTGCTTCTGTAATATTTAAGGAGGACATATGATGAGGCTTAGAAGGAACTTCAGTAGGGAGAAATGATCGGCCACTCATGCTGGGAGCAGATGCATGCACAGAATTTCAAAAGTAGTGTAATCACACAGTATCCCTAAATGTAACACTCTAAACAGAAGGATAAGGGTCTTAACAGTTAAGAACAAAAGTAATTACAGCTCGTTTTTGACAAATTTCGGCATGGAAATCAGATTTATGCTTGGTTTAGAACAGACACAGAAGCAGATTGCAGGAACCAACTGGAAGCCAATGCTGAAGGAACCATCATGTTCTGATTGGATGGCTGCTAATGCCATGCTTTGCTAATGGAGAGTCTGAGCTTAGGTTCTCAGGTGGTGGTAGAGGCAGTGCCAACCACCCGGTGCCTGGGTTTCCCATGCTTATGGCCAGGGAGGCTGTGGAGAGCACTTCCTTGGCAGGGGATGGAAGAAGAGGTCGGTATTAAGTGCTGTATTAAGTACTTACTTTTAGATAATATGGGAAACTTTGGTTCCTGTACATGAGTCCTAACCTTCTTTGTGCAGAGCCCTGTAGTTTGCGAGAACAGCAGAAACTCGTTGTCTAGTCATCTGGTAGCTTTCAAGGTTAGACACCAGGAATGCTGTGATGACTGAGGGAACTTGGAATCTAAAAGCCATTCAGTGTAGATTACCATTAAGTCTGGAGTGTGTGTAAGGGATCACTGGGAGGGAGCAATTATCCTAAGGGCTACCCTCAAGGGAACTCCATGGTGGCCTTGTGATGTACAGAGGATTTCACCAAAATGGGTGGTTTCACTTTGGAGGAAAATGTTGGTCCTGTCTGTGACTGAGAGATGCAGTTAGCTATGCTGAAGATGGTGAGAAATTTGTTGCCAAAGACTGAGCTGCTGGAAAATGTAGGAGATGGGTCCACTATTTGTAAGGGTACTCCTAAGCTGGCAGTGTATGAATACTGGAGATGTTACCTCTGCCAGAGGGCCTGGAGAAATTGCCAGCCACTGCCTGAAGGCAGACTGAGGTAGATGCTGATGTACTTTTGCCCAGCACACTGTGTGGTGAGCATAAAGATGTGGTTACTGTTTTTTAACTTTCCTTTTATTCACTTTTGCAATATACAAAGAGCATATACAAACACACCTGGTTCAAAGTACCTGTAAAGGTACAGGAATATCATAGTAGAATACACTACTCAACCATTGTTACCTCAGTTGAGGGGTATAGCTTAAGTTTACATAATTTTATATAGATCTGGTTAACGTAATGTGCCAAGAGCCAGAGTGGACATTAGCCAGGAGTACCAGAGTGAATGTCCTGACAGAGATGTTGCCTCCTGCACACTAGCTAAACTGACATTGCAGTGCCATTATAGTAAATGAAACATAAGTGAATCCACAATGTATGGCAAGGTGGGAGCTATGGTAAAATAAGAAGGCACAATAGAAAATGTTCTGTCGAGGTAAAATCTCTCCCACTGATATATTTCAGTAAATAAGAGGAGAAATAGAGCTCCTGTAAAAGGTAAAATCTTTCTTAAGGCACCCAAAGTT
Source organism: Neoceratodus forsteri (assembly GCA_016271365.2). Classification (NCBI taxonomy): domain Eukaryota; kingdom Metazoa; phylum Chordata; order Ceratodontiformes; family Ceratodontidae; genus Neoceratodus; species Neoceratodus forsteri. The sequence goes on along the minus strand of CM057458.1, from coordinate 1,351,361,015 downwards.
TTTCACTTATGCCCAGGATCTGAATAGAGCTTGTCTTGTAATGTTGACAAGGACAGTGATTTTTGGGTCTGTCTTAATATGTTAAAAAACCTGACAACTACCCATCATGTAGCAGAGTGATTTATTTCTGACATGATCAAAGAGGCACTGAGCCAAGCTCACCAAGGAGTGAATGGAAAGGAAAGGTACTGTAAATATCTAAAGTCTGAGCATGTTTGATTGCGTAGCATATTTACAATGGATCCTCAAATGCAAGTGAAAAGATGGGTGTTAAAAGTCCTTTTCAAAACTTCAGCATAAGAGATCTGACAAGGGTGGCCACAGGAAAGACCCTTTCACCAGTGATTTACAAAGGATACAGGAAACCACCAGCAGATTCTCCCCTGTTGAGCAGAACAGCCAAACTGGAGTACATGGGATTAGGAGTTTTTTTTTAATATAGTCAAGACCCAGCTGTTACAAGAGCCACACATGATGCAGATGTGCATCATTACCACACCCCATGCTGGCAGACGTCTTCCAGGAGCAAAGAGAGATAAACCGTCTGGAATTGTGTCATCACTTTTGAGATCCATATTCTGTGGCTGTCATGCTAAAGACCACATACTTATGGCATGCATAGTGTTAAGGGTCTACAGTATTTGCTTACAAACATACAAAATTTGCCAGCAGATAAAGGCCTAGAGGTCTATCAAGTCTGCTCGAATGTGCAGCTAGCACCCCTTATTCTGCAGCTGCCTCTCCCTTCCACTCTTCCCCTTCACTGACCCTCCCTTGTCCTGTCCCATCCCCTTTTGAAGCAGTCCGCTGTTCTACTGGATACCACTTCTGCAGGTAACGCATTCCACCCAGCCACCACCCTCTCTGTAAAAAATTGTCTCCTCATCTCCCTTCTGAACCTTCTTCCCTCCAGTCTCATATCATGGCCCCTGGTGTCCCTCCCCTTCCTTACTTTGAACAGCCCCTCTGTACCTGTCTTGTTTATTCCTTTCATGTACTTAAAGGTTTCAATCATGTTCCCCTGTCCTCCTCTCCTCCAGCGAGTACATGTTCAATTCCACGCCTCCTCTCACTATGATAAGTCCCCCAGCCCCTTGATCATCTTTGTCACCCTGCGCTGCACCCCCTCCAGTAACTTAATGTCCCTCTTCAGATACAGGCACCAGTACTGCACGCAGTACTCCAGGTGTGGTCTAACTAATGACCTATACAGTGGCAGAATCATCTCCTCACTCCTCGAAGATATACCCCTTGCAATGCAACCCAGCATTTTGTTGGCCTTTGCAGCTGCCTTCCTACTTTGTGCCGAGTTACTCATTGACCCTGTAATGAGCATCCCCAGATCCTTATCCTCCTCTGTCTGGACTAGCTGCACTCCCCCAACTTAACTACTCCTTTATCCCAAAATGCAGCACCTTGCATTTTTTGGCATTAAACCCCAGTTGCCAGGTGTCTGACCAGGTTTCAGACTTTGTCAGATCATCCTGGAACCCCTACCATATTCCTAGATCATCCACCACTGCTCCTACCTTGGTATCATCAGCTAACAGACTGATCTTGCTCTTGATGTCTCATGATATGTCTGAAAGGAATATCCCAAACAACACTGGTCCCAACACCGAGCCCTGTGGAACACCGCTTGTCACTACCCTTGGGTGTGAGAGCTCCCCACCCACCACCACCCTCTGTTGCCTTCCCTGAAGCCAGTTACCTACCCATCTCACCAGCTTTGCACCCGCCCCTGTGCCTACTAACTTACTTCCCAGCCTTCCATGTGGCACCAAGTCGAATGCCTTACTGAAGTCCAGGTACAGGACATCTGCTGCATGGCCCCTGTCCAGTTGCCTAGTTACCCAGTCATAGAACTCCACCAGGTTGGTTTGGTAGGATCTGCCCCATATGAATCCATTCTGTCTGTTATCCTGTAGTCCTTTGGCCTCTAGGAGGGCCACCAGCCTATCCTTCAGGATAGTTTCCATTAGCTTACCCATGATGGATGTGAGACTCACTGGTCTGTAGTTTCCCCCATTCATCCTTGGGGCCACTCTTGTGGAGGGACACCACATGAGCCATCCTCCAGTCCTGACATACACACCCCGAATGTAGTGAGGCATTAAATAGGTCTGCCAAATGCCCTGCAAGGACATTTGCAAGTTCCTTCAGTACCCTGGGTGGATGCCATCTGGGCCTGGCACCTTGTCCACCCTCAGTGCCTTCAAACCCTCCCGAACTCTGCCCTCCATGATTTCCCCATCTGTCACCCCCTCCCCCCTGTTTCTGCCATTTCTCCCCCCCTTGGGTGTCACCCCTCTCTTCTCTTTAGTAAATATTGAGCAGAAGCACTCATTTGGTGCTTCTGCCTTATCACACCCTGCTTCCACCCAACACCCCTCCTTCTTAATCCTTACTATGTGGTCCTTACAGCTCCTTTTCTTCTTGATGTACCTAAAGAAGTCCTTCTTCCCCTTCTTAATGCCTTGTGCCAGCATGAGTTCCGTAGATGCCTTGGCTCCCCTTACTGCCCTTGTCACCTCCTTTGATTCCATCAAGTACTCCTCCATGTCCTTCACCCTCCCTGTTTTCTTGTACTTCCTAAAGGCAGCTGTTTTCTACCATACCTTTTCCATGACATCCTTTCTCAATCAGCTCAGTTTCTTAGCCCTAACCTTCTTGCTCTGGGCCTTGCAGCAGGTTTTGGTTACCTCCACTATCCCCAGCTTTGTGAGCTCTCACCTCTGGTTAATGTCCATACTAGATTGAATTCTGGCTAGGTACCCTTTTACCGCTTCCCCTATCCTCCCAAAATCGGCCCTCCTGAAGTCCAGCACTCGTGTGCTAGATTCCACTCCTTTCTTGCCCATGTCCAATGTGAGCCGTACTGAGCAGTTGTCACTCCCTGACAGTGGTTCCTCCACTGTAAATTATTTCACAAAGTCCCCATTTGCCAGCACAAGGTCAAGGGTATTCCCTAATCTGGTTGGTTCACTGACCATTTGCAGCAGGAAGCTGTTCTGGAAGACATCCAGCAGTACCTGCTCCCTTCTGTTCCTGTTTGTTGGGTACTCCAGTCCACTCCTGGCATGTTGAAGTCCCCCACAATCACCACACTACCTTTCTCGCAGGTACTCCTGATCTGTCCCATGGTTCCCTGTCTAACTCCTCCGCCTGAGATGGTGGTCTATACACCACTCCCATTCTAAGAATCCTATTCTTGGAATCCTAGATTTGCATCCAAAGTGACTCCGTACTACCCTCCTCCCCTTCCTCCTTTACACACTTCAGTCCTTCCTTCACATATAGTGCCACACCCCTCCTTTCACAATCACCCTGTCCCCATGAAATAACCTGTACCCTGGTACAGACAGATCCCAGTCATTGTATTGGGTGGCCCATATTTCTGTGATGGCTGCGATGTCCACCTCTCCCTCTGCCATGAGCAACTGTAACTCTGTAGTTTTCCTCCCAAGGCTCCTAGCAATAAGGGTAACCACCTTCCACCCTTCCCCCCTCCCATCCTGCCCTCCTTTATTAGCATCACCAATAGTACTTGCCATTTGTCTTTTGTCACTGTTATGGGGTGTAAGCTCATGTGATTTCCCAACCTGTGGTCTCTGCATGTCTCTTGCCCAACTGCTACCCTCTGTTCCTAGTTTAAATTCCCAACTTCCTCTATGTACTGCTCCATCCTCTGTTTCAACACTTTCTTTCCCTCCTTACTCAAGAGTAGTCTGTCCTGGGCATACAGACTACTGTTCTCCCAGTTCCCTCCCTACCCCCACCCCCAACAGCCCATACCCTTTAGCACAACAACAGGTTCTTAGCTATCTGTTAAATTCCTCTATTCTCAGCTTTCTTGTTGTACTTGCCTTGGGCACTGGAAGTATCTCTGAAAAAGTTACTGATCTTCCTGCCCCCTCACATAATTGTCCTAGTTCCTCAACCCTCCTCTGGACTATATCTACTGTCTTGTCAGCCAGGTCGTTCGTCCCAAGATGTATAATTAAATGAGGCTTGTCCCTACCCCTTCTAGCATATTTCAGAATAGATTGTCCCACCCTTTCTGCTGTCATTCCTGGCATGGCCTCCACCCAAATGTGACTGTGCCTCTCCCCCTTGCTACCACACCTGACTTCTCTTAGTATTGAGTCCCCTAGCTCTAATATTCCACCCCTCTTACTCCCTGCTTGCTTCCATTAATCTCCCTCTCTCATTTCTGGCTCCTCTTCTTCCTCCTGCACATTATTTCCCCCTTTTGCAATTCTCCCAGCAGAACTTCCCCCTGCTCTGGTTTGGTCCAGGCATTTATCAATTACTCCTCTAATTTCATCATTTCCCTCCACCACCTTCTTCCTCTCTAGCAGTGCAAAACTATTTTCTGAAGACCCTTCACAAATACCCGCTCCCTCTCTCTTCTTAGTAACTTGTTCTCTCCTTTCATCTCCATGACTTTTACCACTTCTTCACCTTCCCTCACAAGTTCCTATCTCCCACTTCCATTTGTCTTTTGTCTCCTGACCTGGTTTCCCCAGCAATCATTCTTCCTGGCCTGGGCCCCTTCATCTCTGCTTCCCTTCTTCTGACCCTCTCCTCACTACTGTTGGCTTAAATCACCCTCCCTCATCTCCCCTTCCTCCTCCCTCCAGTATTGGGCTAAACCCACCCCCAATCTGCCTTGCCTGTCTTACTTCTTCCTGCAGACCCTCAATCTCCCTTCTAAGTTTCTCTATGTGGTTGCACTCTAAACATCCTCCCACACTCCAGGCAATTTTTAGAAAGACTGGTGCACTGCAGTTGTTGCAGCCTACCACCCTACCCATTGCTATCATTTCCCACCAGTGACCCCCCACCCTTCCAGGTGCAGGATACCAAACACTCCCCCAAGTCTCCCCTCTCCCACCTCTATCAGTGCAAAACATTCTTTTCTTAATTTCCCTTACCCCTTTTGTTGTACACGTTTAGATAGATTGAGCAACTGCTTTTTATATTCCTATCCTTCCTATCCACACTCAAAAAGAGACGTTAAGTAGCTATCACACAACCTTCTTCAAACTCCTACTCCTCCTTTCCACAATGCAATAGCAATGCAAAATAGTAACAATGAAATCTCCTAGATTTGCAGTTAATTCCCTTCCACTGAGATAGCAGTCATCTCTTCACTCGCTGCTGTTCCTTTCCTGGATGTCTGCTTCTGCTATGACAGGTGCATATCCTTTGCTTGTTTGAGGAAGTGGTGTCAGAACCCCTGGTATAAAGGAAATCACAGACCAGGAGTGGGTGGGGTGAGGGGTTGGGGGGTGGGACCAGCCTGAGTCTTCCAGAAACAATCAGGTAGCTGAGGCCCCTGGTCAGACCATTAGCACCCTTCCCCCACTATACACTAACTTTGCAGCTAGTGAAGTCAGCAAAAAAGAAACACAATTCTACTCAAAGCCCCCAAAATAGGCTTGCTACCAAAAGAAAGATGTCTCCAATTCAAACAGCTTCACCAACAACACATCAAAATAGGCTTGAAATTAGAAGATATAGGTCTCCAATTCGAAGAAACAGCCCCAGTTAAATCACACCAAATAGGTTTTAAATCAGAAGAAATAGGCCTCTACAAATGCAGCCTGCTACACAGTGAAACATCAAACAAATGAGCTCACTTATAGCCACCAAAACAGGTTTCAAAATTCCAACAGCCCCAAACAATACCCTGCTAGCCCCTTAGAAGCAGTAAGAAAGAAAAGATAAATAATCTTCTACCAAGTAAAATCCACAAGAAACAATGTAAAAACAACAAGAAAAAACAACAAGAAGAAGCTACTGTACTGTACTGTAACAGATCTGATCCTGTCCCCTTCTAGTTCCTTCTGAGAAGCCAAAAGCTTATCATTATATGGCCATTAGCAGCTTGGCACAATGCTTCCATGCAGAAATATGGAAGACATTGTACAGAGTCTCGGCCACCCTTGACACAGGAGCCCTAGCCACCTGTGCAATTCCTGGCAGTGTAGCAGAATCCACTCTTGCACCTCATTCCTGTTGGCACTGTGAAACTATACTAAAGCCCTTCTTTGGCCATCTAGTGAACTGCCCCTACATCACCCAATCCTTATTGCGATTGTGGAACTGTACTAAATCCCTTTCCTAGAAGTCCAGAGGACCCAGCTCCTTCATCCAATATTATGTTGTGAAAATGTACTGATGCCCATCCCTGGTACTTTCCAGTCAATCACTGTCAAACCCTCCATCCCCTGCCCACCCACTGAGCAACTGCCAGCTCCACTTCCTGTCAGTCCCTAACACACCTATCCATTCATAGGTGAGCTGCCATCAGGTTCTCAAACATTTATCAGCTATGACCCCACACCCTCACCTTCTAGGCCATCTGCCATCTAATTGATTGGTATTGGGCATGCTCATATTGTAAAAACAGTTATTTCTGCAGAATGCATGCATTCACCCCTTATGAGTCAGGTGGTGGCCTTCTGAGGTGGTGAGAAGAGGGTCAATGCCAGCTGTCATCTGAGGTCCAAATGACAGCTGACCTATGGATGGGTGTATGAATAGGAAACCAAGGGGCTTTGATACAGATCCATTAGGGAATAACACTAGATTGCCAAGGATTGGATTCAGTACAATTTCACAACACCAGATTTGGTGAGGGAGAGTGGTCCACTAGACTTCCAAGGAAAGACTTTTGTACAGTTCCAAAACACTGACAGGGGTCAGGTGAAGAAATGGGGGTCAGCAGGCTATAAGGCAAGGGCTTTAATACAGTTACACAGTACTGACATGGTTCAATTAAGGGAGAAGGGTCCACTAGACTGCCAGACAAGGGGTTTAGTACAGTTACACATAACTGTGAGAGATTAAGTGAGGGAAGGGTGTCCATAAAACTGCCAGGATTTGGATCTTTATTACTGAACACTACTGAGAGCAATTTGGGGTTGGGAACCACAAAAATGCTAGGGTTTGGATATGCAATAAAAATCTGTATCAACAGGGATGTGGAAGGTAAGGCAAGGCAGCTTTATTTATAAGGAGCCCACTCCGGGAGGCTCTGGGTGCTGTATGCAAGCAAAAACAAACAGCAGTTGATTAAGGCATAATAAAGCCAATTAAAACCATTACAAAATTAACAAAGAAAAAAAATAGGATAACATAGAGTTTCAAGAATCAGCCTTCAGAAAATCTAGCCAAAACTAAAATAAAGATATTAGTCAAACACCAGGCTGAAAAGGTGGGCCTTTAGCCTCCCTTAAAAACCTCAATTGAGGGAGCCTCCCAGACAGCAAGTGGAAATTAGTTTCACAGGGTTGGCCCAGAGACACTAAATGCCCAATCATCTGAGATCTTGTGCCAAACCCTGAGAATGTCCAGGAGGTCCCTCAAAGAGGAGAGAAGGGAGCGCGAAGAGGCCACTGGTGTCAGGAGTTCAAACAGATAACCAGGACCCAGCCTGTATAAGGCCTTAAAGCTGAGAAGACCCACCTTGAAAAGGACCCTCCACCTGACTGGTAGCCAGTGCAGAGCAAGCAGGACTGGAGTCACATGACTGGACCTTGAAAGACTGCATCGCCCGACTGGGCTTCCAGCAGTGGCACCAGCTCCGACAAAGAAGGGGCATTTATGATTATATGGAAGACATTTTTTCAGGAACTGAGAAGGCTGGGGGATACACTTATCACAATACAGCATGATCTGTCGAAGATTCACAAAGATCAACAGTCCCACAGCAAGAAGATTTCCGACCTGGAGGACCACACGATGGAGCTTTCTCAAACAGTACATATCCACAATGGGGTTATTCTCCAGATTTATAATAGAGAAATATGGTTACAGCAAAAGACAGAGGATCTGGAGAATAGATCCAGACATACTGATATCCAAATTTATGACATCCTAGAGTGCGTAGAGTCGGGTGACATGTAGCCTTCATGGACAGTTTCCTGCATGAAGCTTTGAGGCTGGAGCCTGATTATGCCCTTAATATTATTTGGACACACCGATCTTTAACAGCAGTACTGACTAGCCCTAAAGTCAGACCCCAACCAGTCATAGTAGCCTTCTTAGACTACAGAACAAAATTGGACATCCTTTGATGAGCTTGGGGGAAGAAGGAGATTATTTTGTTTGAACTTACTTCACTTTGTTGAGGAACATTTTGGTAATACAATTATAACAAACAAACAATAACAATCAATAACACAAATTATGCATCAAAGAAGAAAAGAAAAAGGAACAATATGGAGGAAAAAGAGAATATCTTGACACAACTATATTGATCAGGGTGGTTATATATATATATATATATATATAAAGAATAATGCTATCATGTAGGAGTCTGACCGCCATACCTAGAAAAAAAAAGACCTAGAACAATCTCAAATCCATTAGGTTTACTACATATTAACTGTATAACTGAGCAGAACAATTCAATTAGATAAAAACCTGTTTAATCTCAAGTAAAATAAGAGAAGCATACAGTGACATTGCTAGATAATAAAACAAAAAGAAAACATCAAGTTATTCAATTAGGAGATCAATAAAAGAGTGAGCAGTTTTTCCCTTCTATTTTGGAATGCAGCAAGGGAATGATATAAGCTGGCCAAAGACTTCTTCATTCTAAGAATCCTTAAAATCTCATTATGCCATTCCCGATATGTAAGGGGTGTTATCATCTACCCAATGCCTTAAGATTATCAGTTTTGCTGCAGCCGTGATTAATGTTATATATTTTTGAGAACTCACTAACTGTTCGATATCCAGGCCTAAGAGACATATCTCTGGGGTGAAAGCCTCCTGTAGGCCCAGGAGTGGATCTATGTGTGCCTGAATTTTTTTCCAAAAATTATGGATTAGTGGCCAGTCTCATAGCAGATGATGAAGCATACCAGTTTGTAGATTGCACTTCTTACAGAGCGGACTAGGTAACTGGCCAAGCTTGTATAACCTGTACAAGGTATAGTAAGTGTTGCATAATGTTTTATATTGTACAAGACATAATTTGTCCAGTTTAAGATAATGAGAAATAGATTTCCAGGGAGCTGATGATGCAAAAAAGTCCCCACTATCAGGAAATTCAGTTTCCCAGTAGGCAGTCTTTAACTGCATTAATATGCCTATTGTGTAACTTAAGGATTTATATAGCAGGGATAAAGACTGTGATTTACTAGCTAACTCAGCTAATTCCTGATAGATAGTACCCTCTGAAAATTGCCAAGGAAGAAGACCAAGATAGTGCTGAACTGTGTGAACTAACTGAAAATATGGAAATACAGCTGTAGGGGTCAATGTATTAGCCAATCTAAAATGCTCAAATGGAATCATAAAGAGCCCCCTGTAATAGACAAGAAAGATGATCTAATTTAGCAGATGATAAAAAGGACGAGGGGATGGGTTTATTGGCTATTTTAAAATCAGGGTTATAATGTAACGACTGGTGGGGGTTCTTCTGAGGGACATATCTCAAGATTTGGCAGAGCTCCATATTGATTCATACTGACCAGCCTATAAGGCATGCAAGCGGGAGGGGCAGGTTCTGCCCAAGATAGATAGAGCAAGGTATTTGGGGACACCATTCACACTACACAAGTGCATTTCAATGTCCTTCTAATAAGGTGCTGGAATAGCAGGCTCTTTACCCATATCTGGCAAACACCAGGTCAAGAATTTACTGGCTTGGGCTACCAGGTAGTACCAAAAAAATTTGGTAGCTGAAGTCCTCAGTGACTTTTCACCAGTGTTAATTTAGAAAAAGCTGTACGGGGTTTCTTACCTTTCCATACACAATTTGTAATTAACCCATGTAGCCATGTGAACCACAACTGAAGCAGAGGAACACCTATCATATTAAGAAGGTAAAGAAGTTGAGGCATGATATTAATGTGAATAAGTGATATTCTACCCCATAAAAATAGTGGTAAATTTTGGCAGGTGGAGAGTTCGGCTGAAAGTATATGTACCAGTGGATATAGATTGCTATTAATAAAAGTTTGAGTGCCAAGAGCTAACTTAATACCAAAATATGTAAGGCCAGAAGCCGACCAACAATTCCTTATCTCTGGTGGTGGATTGTGCTCATACGTTTTAGTGTTAAGGGGAATAATCACAGTCTTAGCCAAATTCAACTTGTAGCCTGATAGCAGTCCAAATTCTTGAAGAGTCAGAAGAGCTGCAGGGCTTGAGATAGTAGGGTGAGTCAAATGCCATAAAATGTCATCCGCATAGGTGGAAAGTTTGAAGGAATAGGGGCCAATCGGAATACAGTCGAGCCCACTTAATAGAATACTGCTTATTAGAAAATCTTGCTTAAACAAATAGAAACTCAATTCCCCAATTTGTTTCCTATGTCCTCCATTATAAAAAGATTGATTTATTGAATTGAAACTGCCCATATATAAGAATAATTTCCAGCATCCCCTGCACACAGCTTCTGCAATATGCACAGTAATGACATATAATCTGTAATCTTTTTTTTTTTTTTTTTAGTCAGGAGAGACACACTAAGCTGAAGCTTGTTTACAGGTACGACCTGGGTGCACAAGGAAGTTAAATGACTTGCTCAGGGTCACACAGTATGCATGTGGGGGCTGTGGAATTCAAAACCCAGATCACCAGCTTTGCAGCTCAGCCCCTTAAACCACTGGTCTATACTGCCTCCTTAAGGAGGAACTGCTGTTAGTGGCACACCCTCATAGTAATTAACTAAATTGCAGCTATATCGCTGCTGTCAGTCACCCACCACCAATTGTTAATGTGACCAATTAACACCTTCCCCAATAAAAGACCTGTGATCACCCCAGCCCAGATCACTCAGCACATTTCTCTTTCAAGCTGTGCTTGCTGTGCTTTCTGTGAGTCTCACTGTGCTAAAATGGACATTACCCTGTAGAAAAGGAAAGAGCTCTCTTTGGTGGACAAGGTGCAGGCTCTCCATCTGCTAGAAAGTCCAGGCTCATCACAATCAGTGTGGCATGTAAGCTTTCAGTTCCACAGAGCCATATTTGTAGGATTGTTAAAAATAAGGAAAAGATCTTGCAGGAGTTTAACAGCAACAGGAACACTGATAGGAAATGCAAAAGGGAGGGCAAGGACAGTGAGGTAGAGGATCCCTGCTCAGATGGTTTGTGCATGCCCGGGGGTCTTACATGCCAGTTTCAGGGCCACTTATGCAAGAAAAGGCTCAGAAACTGGCATGTGCTATGGGCTTACCAGATGGCTGTGCTCTTAACAATTGATGATGGTGGTGCCCTCTCTGCAACAGACCTGGCCAGGAGATTTATGATCTTAGACACCATACACCACCTAAGCAGGCATGGTCTGATGTAAACCAGTTGACCACAATAAACTGCTTTAAAAAAGCCTATTTCTGTAGGTCTGAGTCTGAGGCTGAAGAAGAGGCTGAACAGGATGACACAGTAACAGCCCCTGAAGACATGGATCAGTCTCTGTTTCAGCAGTTTGTTTCATTTGATGATGACTTACAGTGTACTTGGATGAAGACGGATGAAGATATCACTGCCACTGTGAGGGGAGGGGGGGGGTTGCCAGATGAAGAGGATGGACAGGAGGAAACAGCACTGCCTGCACCAACATACAAAGATGTTCAAAAAAGCTTAAGAGTAATCAGCCGGTACATAGAGCAAAATGCCTGCTCTGAAGATGATAACAGAGCTTTTTATGAGCTGGAAAATGTATGCTCAAGGGCAACAAAGGTAAATCAATGACAATCGGAGCTTACAGAGCACTTCACCATTATTGCTTAAAAGTGAAGTCACCGTCTATGAAGTCTCAAACATTTTAAAATAAAGGCAAAGAATAAAGGTTATACCCACTGCTCATTTTAACAGTACAGCACAAGCACAACAGGAACTTAAAAAAACACAAACCCTTGAGTACCGTACAAACCCCTGACTCCTGCAGTAAATCCTTCATCCTTCATTAAATTTCCACACAACATCACAGTTACAGCCTCATGTATAATGAAAGACAGTTCACTTGTTCCCCTGAACAGCGATAAACTTCATTATGCTCTGCTACTGCACTTCTGTAATAGATGAACTCACATTATATTGCAGAGGCTGAAGATCACATATAGGAATAACCCACTTAGACACATAATTGACTGCTGTCCCATGCCTAAAAGTTTAAATAGGTTTGTCTGTACTAGTAATCTGAGGGTTTTGTAAAATGCATCTGGTGAGAGGTTCATAATATAAATTAAACAAATAAGGGGAAAGGGGGCAACATTTATGTGTACCTCTATGCAAAAGAAAAGGTTTGGATAGTGCTCCATTACACACTATGTGCACTCTAGGGGCAGAGTAAAGTAACTTAACCAATTTGATAAAATCTACTAAAAAGCCAAAGGCTGCTAGGGTGTGAAATAAATAGGGCCATGAAACTCTGTCAAATGCTTTCTCTGTGTCCAAGGAGACCAACACTGAGGGAGTGTCAGCCTCCCTGGACACTGAGACCAAATGAAAGAGCATCCTCGTGTGATCAGAGACCAGATGGCCCTGCATAATGCCCGTCTGTTATCTAGCAATTAGAGTTTGCCAACAGGCCATAAATCTGAAAGTTAAAATACTTGAAAAAATGTTTGCAAAAAATTTTTGCATCTGTGTTTAAAATTGAAATTGGCTGTAGTTACCCATGTCAGTATGATCTTTACCAGGCTATGGGAGAAGTGTGATGTGAGCATTCAAAAATTCTGGAAGGAAAGAATTAGCCTGGAAGCAGTAATTGAAAAAATCAGCTAAATAGGGCACCAGCTGCAGTTTGAGTGCAATGTAGAAATTTGGAGAAAACCCTTCAGGGCCTGGAGACTTGTTGGGGGTAAGAGCTGATATCAGCTGTTCTACCTCTGATACTGAAATGGGAGCCATTAACCCTTGAACCATATTAGGGTCTACTCGAGGCAGCTTAGCTCTCTGGAGATATTCAAGGATTAGTGTCAGAGGGTATGCTAGAGGGATCTTCATCATACAGATGCTCATAATAGCACTTGAATTATTTTACAATATCTCTAGAGGAGATTAACACAACATATCCTGAGCCAGATTGGACACTTGTAATCTAGTGGGTTATTTCTTGTTGTTTAAGCCACATCATCAAAAGCTTGCTAGCTTTTTCTCCAAACATTTCATAGTTTATTTTAGCCATGAAAAGAGTGTGCTCAGCCTGCTCTCTATTTAATTCTGCATACTTAGCTCTTTCTGCATTAAAACTAATCCAATCCGACTCAGGGGAGGACAGGGAGATGTTTTTCTCTAGCAAACAAATTGAGTGCAAGAGTTTCTGAAGCTGCCATTTCCGCAGTTTGTTTCCATAAGGTAACTAAACAAATTAGTTCCCATCTTATAACATATTTAAAGGTGCACCAACAAGTATCAAGGTGTTGAGAAGGGAAACAATTTAGATAGAGGTCTATTGGACCGCACCTTCTGCTGGGACCAAATTTTATCCAAATAATTCAAGTAGCGCAAGAAGATAGCACTCGGTTTTCCATCAGGCAGGGGTTGGGAATGCAGTGATGGATGGGCTCATTCAATACAATATTTATCCCTAGAGGAGGGAGGTCTGGCTATTTGGAGCAGCAAGGACTGAACAAATTCAAACATGTTTGTACCCTCTGCCGACTCCAGAATGCCCACCAAAAATAGGTTGTTACATCGGCTCCTTCTAAATCATCAACTTCAAGTTACATTTTAACCAATCTCTTTTTTAAATCTTGTACCACATGCTCCTTCTGGGCCTGAAAATCCTCAGTGGAGCTGACACTTGTCTCAGCATCACTCAGGTGACTGTGAAAAGACTCAAGGGTCAGTTTTAAAAGCTGAAGATCCTCCACAACTTCAGCTAATGTTAGTTTAATGCCAGCCATGTCTTCCAGGAGGAGCTGGAGATTATCTGGCCCTGGATCAGTGTCAGGGGAATCTGGCATTGGACATTTCTGCAGGGGCAGAGGCCTGGCTGATGGTGCAGTTTAAGGTTACAAAGTACCGTCTGCCTCTTGTATGGTCAATAAATCCATTGCCTTTCTTTGTATGGCCACTAATTCCAGTTCCAAAAATGGGAACAAATGAAAAGGCTTCAAACTGCCACAATGATGAATTCATCTCACCAAGTATATGGAGCTGAAGCAAGAGCATCCAGTCAGCCCAGAAGCATCACATGACTCCCCCAGAAGGAGATTCTTTTCAAACACTGCTGGCTGTTCTTTGAGCGTGGCTATGCTTCCTTGACGATGGTCCAATGTTGGCAGCTACTCCCCATACTGAAGCTTTTACAGGGCAAAGGAGTCACAGCCCACATTGATTATCCGGCAGTACAAAAAATAACAGCAGTTTCTGGAGGGAATGCCTTTCCCACGATTTCTAAGGTAAAGAAATTCTGCTACAATGGGATGTCTCCATCCAGGGATGTAGCCAGGAATTAATCTTCTACTCAAAACTGTTGCCCACCATTATGTAAACATAAACCAAAATAGGTGCTGCCATGCCACACCAATAATCGGCCTGACCCCTCCCCCCCCCCGTTTTCCACATCCAAGTTCAAGTAATTTGTTTCTTCCTGTAATCCTCCTTCCTTTTTCTGCCTGCCTGGTAAATTGTTCTAGTTTGTGTATTTGGCTGTTGGCATCAGTACCCCATAGCAAACAACAAAGGCAAAAAGGCTCAGTATGACACAGACACAGTGTAACTCACAATGTCCTTGCTTTCCTCTTTCTTGTTGCCTCTGTCGGATTTGTTGCCCCTGCCTGATCTCTTTACTGTTCTCTGATGAGTACAGTGCATATGCTTGCCGACACACCTGTCTCCATTGACAAATTACTAGATCCAGCGACAGTGAAAGAGCTTGATCACCACCACTGGCAGCCAGTCCATGGGTCCCGTCAAAGAGGCTTGAAGCAACAGAACACAACAGGCTCACCACAACCTCTTGAAAAATTAGCCGCAGCACAAAAGCCTTCCCAGTAACATAGCAATCTCCCACAGTGAAAGACAGGAGGAAAGCTCAAAGCCCAAACCCAAACTACTGATAAAGCCTCCACCTCACAGCAAAGTGAAGATACCTGAATGTACGCCAATAGATGCTGTGGTTAGGAAGGCTGCTCTGCAAGAGTACAGGACCCTGGATTTGATCTTACTTTAGTTAATTCTGGAAAGAGTAGACTTCTTCCCTATCAACCCCCTCTTTCACCCATAGTACCTTGTATTAGAGTTACAGATCTTCCCTGAGCCCAACCTGTTAACTGCAACAGCAAGAGTTTATATTTTATATCTGTTGATGAATTGGGCACATTTCCAGGTTCTTCAGTGAGAGAGGGATGATGCAGAGAATCTTATCTCACAAATTCCTGGAGGGCACCTCCCTTGTGTTGGTGATCATTCTGAATTGCTGGAGACTTTTTCATTATGCCATCTCAGAAAATCTTCCTCCTGCAATCTAAGCGGTTCATTATTTGGACCTGTTTGATGTATAAGGATTGGCTTAATACATGAACCCCTTAAACCATACTCAGACTTCTTCCCCTCTCCTTTTTTTCCCTTTCTTTTATTAGGAAGGAGGAAGTCAGGAGCTTTAAGTAGAAACACTTAATTTCTATAATGTATTAGCTTCTTGGAGATTGGCTCCATTTTATAGGGTGAGAGGGATGAACATTTTTGCTACTTGTGGTACTTTTTTGGGCATGGGATAGTGGTGGTGGAAAGACATAGTAGTATACCATACACAACAGACAGATAAGGGGCATTCTTAAGTAGGGGAGGCACCATTCACCACCTCCTTTACCCTCGTTTTTTTTTTTTTCTCTCTTCTGTTGATAAAGTTAATATTCCCTCCCCTTTTTAGAGGTAACAAGGGAGCTAGTGTGGTAAGATCCCCGGAGGGATGTGGGTTGTGTTGGCCATGGCCTGGAGATGATGCCCCAATGTATGCCGATGCTGATATGGGTACATGCCTTGGCCAGATGCAGCATCTTGTTGCTGCATTGTCCACCTTTATGGCAGACCTTTAGAAGGTGGTGTTGGTTGGCAAATATTGAAGTTATTAGTATGAGATACTTGTTAATACTCGGTTGGTATTGGTTTCATTGTTCTAAAGGTTTTTGCACAGTTAAACTTAATGTTTATTAACAGTTTTTATTTATTTTATTAATTTATTAGAACCTAGGATTACAATTATCTTTGAGCAAAGGCTCTTTTACAAAGGTTCTAAATCAGGATGAGAACTAACAGGCAGGACATTAATTATTACAGGATAACAGGTCACAGTTGTTTATCATCACATGAGTACATATAAATTAGGTGGTACTAGGGGCATGCAGAGGACAGGGATAACATTGATAATGAGAACTTGGTGAGACACGAAAAGAAGATGCTGCCAGAGGCAATTGTCATAACACAAAGGAAGTGCAAGTAGGAGGAGGGGGGGAAGGTAGAGGGGAGAGTAGTGGGGTGGATGAAAAGGGACAAGTGCAAAAAAGTGCAGAAAAAGACAAGTGCCAGTTGTTAGGGTTCCGTTATGAAAGAGTGCACTGTCATTGTAGAGCCCCTGGGGTATAGGGAGGCACCTTCACTAATTTCAATCCTCAGATTTTTTTTGCCAGGATTTACATTTAATTAACTTTTTTGATATCAATTACCGTAAACTTTGCAGAGAAATCCAGAGTATTTGGGCAGATAGATTCTGCTGTCACTGTCACTAGTGGACAGACTTGAGCCCAGTAAAATGAATATATTGCCCCGGTTTTTAATTCTTTTTATCACATTGCCATTGCCAGTCCCCCCTTCCTACTGGTACCTTGTATATTCTGGCCTTACCAAATTCATTTGGGGAGATCATAAATCACATATTTCCCACAAAGTTTTAACTCAACCCACAGAGTGGAACAGCTTGGTACTACCAGATCTAAAACTGTACTTTTTACCCAGTCAAATGACTGCAGGGTGCACCTGGGCCAAGCAAAGACGTGTCTCAGGCTGTTATGCCATTGAGCATGGAGATTGTAGAGGGAACTCTTATTCACTTTTGCTCTATCAGACTCCCCATGGGACCACAGTAGTCAAACAAACAACCCTTGGGTTAAGCACACATTAAAAAATAATGTCCCAAATAAGAAGCAGATTAGCTTTAGACACTCCACTGGGCCCACTCTTGCTTTTCCGTTACCATCTAGAGTTTCGGCCCCCCCTTGAACCAAGATTATGCATACTGGGACATGCAGGGGCTTACTCATTTTGCCCAATTTCTTTTACAAGGGTCCTGCATGTCATTTCAGGATCTACAAGTTAAATATAACCTACAAAACCAGGACTTTCATAGACACCTCCTAGTCTGCCATTTCATTGGGAGTGCTAACCATGATGCCCTAATCAACAGGCCACTGTCATCCTGGGAAGAAGTCATACATGGGGGTGATTATGTTAAACATAAAACTGAGGTGTATTTCAGAATGACAGTATAAAATACTTGAGCAAACTGATGTAGAACCCCTTGTTAAAACCACAATGGCATGGAAGAGGGAGGCCTCTTGCTCTATTTCTGGTGAAGACTGGTAGCGATGGATTAAATATGGCTGGTAGGTGACCTCCTCTCTATCTTGGAGTGTGTTGATTTGCTTTTTTCATACCCCTACCATAACTCACCATTTTCAGGTAACTAATATGGCAGACTATAGGCATACTTATGGAGACATGGGATCTCATTGGCATATATTTTAGGGCTGCCCAAGACTGTTGGGTTTCTGCACCGCTGTCAAAGAGGCAACGCAGGAGAAATTACAAGATATACTGGACAATTTCAGAGATTGATTGTTGCCGGTCTTCCCCTTGTCCAATTATCCCCATTCTCCTTGTTACCTTGGGGAAGGTCTTTTAAGGAGTTTAATTCATGAGGAAACTGACATAGGGGCTGGAGTCAGGGTGGGTGGTGGGCCATGGAACTAGTTGCTAGAAAAAAAATCATATTTGATTTTGGTGGTACACTTCAGAATTTTTCAGAACTCTCTTCATTGATATAATCAGTTAAACAAGGAATTGTTATTTTTTCTATGTTATTCCTTGCAGAAACTTTCTTCTGACTAATATGCTCAACGTGTGTGATAGTTTTTAGAATTTTACTTCTGTCTGTATTCTCTAAGTTGTACTACCTCACTGTTTAGTCTAGTTTTGTAACTATGTTCAATGGTAACTTTCTCCTACACAACTTTTAGTCATAGCCTTTGTTATGATCTGTCAGTGCTGTATTGTCCACTGCATTTGCTGGCTATTGAATAAAATTGAGTTATAAAAAAATATATATTTAGACACCAGGTAGATTTTCAAAAACATTTGTGAGGGATTCCTGTGCAAACATTTTGTTTATTAATTAAAGATATCTAAATCCAGGCTATCCCAATAGTATGACAGTAGAGCTACCGTCAACCACGTCAGTGACCCTCGATCAAAAGCTGTCTCAGATTGCTGAGAGTCAGTCTGGTGGAGAGGCTCATGCATCTGATGGACTGTTCTCCTGTCTCTGGGTGAGAGGGCTTATTAGTTCTGCTGTAAGACTGCCAGAGGGTGAAAGGACTGGTGGTAGTGTGGGCCTGCATTGGCATTAAGGAAGGGAGCTGTGGGATTCTGAGGTGTGTACATGCCTCCACACACACACACCAACATGCACATCCTAGCTATGGGCAAGGCAGAAAAAAGTAGAGGAAAATGGACAGCGGGGCAAGTGTACATGATGCTCTGCACACCACCCCTCATGTGTGCCACTGGCAGGACCCCTGTCAGTAACAACTAGATAAGAGTCTCTGAGGGAAGAGGATGGCTCTCCCCTTCCTGGTCGCACCATGGGAGGGAATCTGTGGGGGAAAATATCTGATAGGGGAGTCCTGGGGGAGGTAGTTACTATTCAGGGATGATGGGAACTGATCCAAAGGGAGCCACCTGCTCTGGCTAAGGAGAATGAACACCCCAATAAAAAGAACATATATCTAGACACTACTTTGTGTACCTTTTTTAAAAATGTAATTAAAAAAAAATATTTTACCTGTGGCTTGTGTTCAAGGGCATGTTCTTCTTGAGGGTGGCTTGTTTTGCAAAATCACATTTTTTTGAGCTGAAAATAAAATATTACATAACCTGAATTTGACCAAGTTAACTGTTATTGGTCTACTTCATATTAAAATAAGTAAAAGAACCATCAATTAAGATAATCAAAAAAAATAACAATTAACCTATTTACATACATACAAATCATAGAGTGTTACCCATAGAGTTTAATCAGTCATGACATCAACCCTGACTAGAAGCTGTGGCTTGCATTTGAGGTTGACTTTTACTAAAAGTATTTATTTTGGCTGCAGCTTGTTTTTGAGGATGGATTTTATTTGAGGGTGGCTTCAATCTGATGAAATTTGGTATTTAGCTTTTATTTTGGTAAACTGAACATGTGCTAACAATAAATTGTTAATAACTTCAAAATGAATCAACATTTTTCCCCAGTCCACCAAAAGGACATATAGCTCCATAACATCTTACAAACCTGTAAGTTTCAAAACGTCTCTTTATAAAGATTTTTAAGCTATTTGTAAACAAACAGAGCATACCCTTTGCAAACTGCGTGAAAGGTCTTTTTGGCACAATGCGTTTCTGTTTAAAGTTGAACCAGCATAATATTCTGTGGTGATTTGCATATGCAGGCCATGATGCTTTGCATTGTGGGGTCATGTGTGATTTTATATTTCTTTGAAACTTGGCTTCTCAGCCAAATGCCCTTTGGGGTAACCATTGCCTTAGTGCTTGTGCACAGAGGTTCTTTGTCTTTTAAATATTTTTTTGTTTTAATTGGGTTCACCACAACATAACCCAGATAGACTATCTCAAGGTAGCTGGTTCATTCCACTGGGGTGTCCGACAGATGAGGCATACTGATGAGTCCTGGTAGCACAAAACATGTGTCTATGTCTTCTGTTGGCACCCTTTTGCAAACTGTGAGAGAGGCCTTTTAGCACCATGCATTTCTGCTTAAAGTTGAACCAGCATAATAGTCTGTGGTGATTTGCATATGCAGCCCATGATGCTTTGCATTGTGGGGTCATGTGTGATTTTGTATGTTCAAACAAATATTGATAACTACCCTAATACTGACTCTTCTCCCTGGCCCTTAGCCATGTGACCCCAGGATAAGCCACAGGTCCAAGAATGTGTCCCATACAGTAGGTCTAGTGCATGAAACCAGACACCTACCACTGCCCACATGGGGCACACAGAATCAGTCATAGCTTTGCTTGTGTGGCTCATGAGCAAAATTTTTGTGTTTCATTATTTTTACATAATTTGTTTCTCTTGAGTGCTTCCCCCTTTTTCATGAATCTTATGGGAGTCAATAAATGCACCCCAAATGGATGTTTGCATTGTATGCTGATATTAGTGACACATACCATCATTAGCAGGATTTAAAAGTTGACACCCGTTCAATATGGTGAGGCTAAAAAAAGCTGCTGACAGAAAAGAAATAGGTAAGTATATTGAATAATGGTCACTTCTGGTTCCAAATCCATTGAGAAGAAGCTGTCTTTTACAGCTTCTAAGTTATACTTTAAATTTCTTGCCAGAATGAGGAGCAAAACTAAGAATTTTAAGATTTTTATTTGTAGGGGAGGACTACAGTGTATCAACTTTGCTATGGTTGCAGTGGCAAAATCAGTAAATAGAAGTACAATTTAAACAAGCATTTGTCAATGCCAACTGTTGATTACATTGGTGTGTTGAGCTCACTCACTGCCCCTCTGTCACTCACTCAGTCTGTTTCTCCCAGTGCTGCAGGCTACTCTTTGCACTGGGCTCCTGCCTGCATTGACACCTCGTTCTGCCCAGTAAGAAATCTGCAGCTGTCCTGACAGAGCTCCTTTGAGGTGGCTCACTCCCCCTCTCTCACTCTCTCATCCTGTTTCTCCTGGTGCTGCAGGCTACGCTTTTTTACTGCGATCCTGCTTCTGTTGGTGGCTTTTTCTGCCCACAAAGAAATCTGCAGCAGTCCCAACACAGGTCTTTTGAGCCTGCTGACTCCCCCTCTCTCACTCACTTGTTCCTTTTCTGCCAGCAGTGCAGGCTGGCCTTTTGTACTGGGCTCCTGCCTGCTTTGCCGCCTTTTTCTGCCAACAAAGAAATCTGCAGCAGTCACAAAAGAGTTATACTGAGCTTGCTCACTCCCCCTCTCTCACTCACTCATTGTGTTTCTCCTGATGCAGCAGGCTACCTTTTTGTGCTGGGCTCCTGCCTTCGTTGGCACCTTTCTCTGACCACAAAGAAATCCACAGCTGTCCCAACAGAGCTCCATTGAGTCGTTCACTCCCCCTGTGTCACTCACTCATTCTGTTTCTCCTGGTGCTGCAGGCTTCCCTCTTGTACTGGGCTCCTGCCTCTGTTGGTGCCTTTTTCTGCTCACAAAGAAATCTGCAGCAGTCCAGACAAAGTTCTGTTGAGCTTGCTCACTCCCCTTCTCTCACTCACTCATTCCGTTTCTGCCAGAGCTGCAGGCTGCCCTTTACTATTGGGCTCCTGCCTGCATTGCCACCTTCTTCTGCCCACAAAGAAATTTGCAGCAGTTACAATAGAGCTCCGTTGAACTCACTCACTCCCCCCTCTCACTCACTCATTCTGGTTTTCCCACCACTGCAGGCTGCCCTTTTGTACTGGGCCCCTGCATTCATTGCTGCCTTCTTTTTGCCCACAAACAAATCTGCTGCAGTCCTCACAGACCTCTGTTGAGCTCACTCACTCCCTCTCCCTCACTCGCTCATTCTGTGTCTCCTGCCACTACAGGCTGCCCTTTTGTACTGGACTCCTGTCTGCACTGACGGCTTGTTCTGGCCAGAAAGAAATCTGAAGCAGTCCCAACACAGGTCCATTGAGCTCTCTCACTCCCCCTCTCTCACTCACTCATTCCGTTTCCGCCAGTGCTGCAAGCTGGCCTTTTGTACTGGGCTCCTGCCTGCGTTGCCGCATTTTCTGCCCACAAAGAAATCTGCAGCAGTCACAATAGAGCTCCGTTGAGCTCAATCACTACTGCTCTGTCACTCACTCGTTCCGTTTCCCTTGGTGCTGCAGGCTGCGCTTGTGTACGGGACTCCTGGCTGCATTGGCACCTTTGTCTGTCCACAAAGAAATCTGCAGGTGTTCTGACAGAGCTCCGTTGAGGTTGCTCAGTCTCCCTCTGTCATGTACTCATTCTGTTTGTCCTGATAGAGCTCTGTAGAGCTCCTTCAGTCCCCCTGTCTCACTCACTTATACTGTTTCTCCCACCGCTGTAAGCTGCCCTTTTCTACTGGGCCCCTGGCTGCATTGATGCCTTTTTCTGCCCACAAAGAATTATGCAGAGGTCCTAACAGCACTCCGGTGAGTTCACTCACTCCCCCTCCCTCACTCACTGTCTCATTCTGTTTCTTCCAGTGCTGCAGGCTGCCCTTTTGTACTGGGCTCTTGTGTTGGGGCCTTTTTCTGCCCACAAACAAATCTGCAGCAGTCCCGACACTGCTCAGTTGAGTTCAGTTACTCCCCCCTTTCACTCATTCAATCTTAATCTGTCCCAAACACTGATTTCCCACAGTGACTGTGCTATTCTCTGGCAGGAGTGCAAAAACATATTTTAGCCAGGATGTGAAAAATGACAGCTGTACTGTTCATAAGGAGGTGTGAAAAAATGCCACTGTTGAATATGTGGCGTGAAAACATTACAAATTTGAGAAGTTACAAGGGTGCGTGGAAACAGTTCAACGCACGCTTGTAACACAGTCATGTTATGGAGTTTCGTCACCAAATTTTCAACATAGGGATTTTAGGACCTCTGCTCATGAACAGTGCCACTGTAATTTTCTTAATTGTTCCTGAACATTGATTTCCTGGAGTGACCGCGTTATTCTGTCCTGCAACTGTAAAACTACATTTCAGTCAGGATGTGAAAAATGACAGCTGTGCTGCTCATAAGGAGGTGTGAAAAATGCCACTGTTGAATATCTGGCATTGCAATATTACAAAGCTGCGAAGTTACAAGGGTGCGTGGAAAGTGTGCAATGCACACTTGTAACATAATCACTTGATGGCTTATCATCACCAAATTTTCAACATAGGCATTTTAGGGCCTCTACTCATGAACAGTATCACTGTCATTTTCTTAATTTGTCCCTGACAGTGATTTCCCACAGCCACTTTATATTCTGCACTGGAAATGCAAAAACACATTTCTGCCAAGAAGGGAAAAATGACAGCTGCACTGTTCATAAGTAGGTTTGGGAAAATGACAAGGTTGAAAATCTGGAGTGAAAATATTATAAATTCATGAAGTTATGAGCATGCATGCAAACTGCGCAATACACGTTCATAACA
Organism: Neoceratodus forsteri; assembly: GCA_016271365.2. NCBI lineage: Eukaryota > Metazoa > Chordata > Ceratodontiformes > Ceratodontidae > Neoceratodus > Neoceratodus forsteri. The sequence goes on along the minus strand of CM057458.1, from coordinate 1,351,337,649 downwards.
CAGTCATTATATGAAGTATCATTACCATTTTTTCAACATAGCCATTTTAGGACCTCTACTCATGAACAGTGTCACTGTCATTTTCTTAATCTGTCTCAAACACTGATTTCCCACAACGATCAAGCTATTCTGTGCTGGAAGTGTGAAAACTCATTTCCACCAGGATGTGAACAATGACAGCTGAACTACTCACAAGGAGGTGTGAAAAAATGCCAATGTTGAAAATCTGGCTTGAAAATATTGCAAATTCATGAATTTATGAGCATGTGTAGCAACTGCACAGCACATGCTCTTAAAACAGTCATTTTTTGAATTTTTCCCACCAAATTTGCAACATAGGTTTTTGAGAGCCCACCTCATGAACAATGGCACTGTCATTTTGTTAATCAGCCCTGAAAGGTGATTCTGTGCAGTGACCGTAAAATCACCTTACAGGGCTGATTAATGCCATGACAGTTCAAGAATTCATGAGGAGGGGTCCCAAAACACCCATGTTGAAAATTTGGTGCCAAAATTCAAAAAAATGACTGAGATATGCATTAAAGTTGACAAAACCCTATTTATTCCATTATACAGCTTACCAGCATTTCCTCATTTCATGGTCGGCTTTGAAGAGTGCAGACGTGCTCCCGGTCCACTGAAGATTATCGCACCAAGCTCTGGAGGTAAGTATGGGGTGGGGGAGGGTTTGGAGAGGCAGGGTGCACAGTGGGTTGGCACGGGTTTCAAGTGGGGGGGGCAGGGAGACCTCTGAGTGACAGTTTCCTTTTTTCCAGGGTAAAAACACAAAAAACATGTTGCGGGACAGTTTTTTTTTCACATGGGCATGTGGCACACTGGGGTGGGCTCCCAGCATGCCAAAGGACTCTTTCTTTGGGGGGCCAGCAGTAGCCAATGGGGACTGGGCACCCCCATTGGTGCACAACAAAAGGGGGTTCAGATTATGCCGACGGGTATTGGGCACCCCTGTCGGCAGACAATGAAAGCGGGGGAGGGTTACAGAATGCCAACGGGGAGCAGGCTCCCCCATTGGCAAAATCAACAGTGGGTCACTGTAGCCGATGGGGATTGGGTCCCCCATTGGCAAATAAACATAGAAGAGGTTGTTTGTAGAACATGGTGGCAAGCCGCTGCCATGTTCACAAACAATATCGGAGTTTGGAAGTTCCGCCCTGCAATGATGGGTCACTCCCTCATTCCAGCAGATGGCTGACACTGCAATGATGAGGCAGCCCCTGATTGCAGTTGCAAAATTGTCAGAAGTTGGTGTCATGGTTCCAAACCTGTGTTACCAGCAGGGTGCAATGGCACTGGGGGAAGTGGGACAAGCCTTTGCAGGCTGTGGGGTCATTGGCCACAACAGTGCTGTGCCTTCACAACCTGCTTCTGAGCAAGCTGTCCCAATATGTTTCTTGCACTGCATGCAATCAACCTTAAAAAAAGGAACAATGGAACAAGATGGGCCAACAGCTGTAGTCCTATTATCTCCCCAAATCAGCTACCAGATATCTGAGAAATAACAAGCAATGACTCAGGCATACAGTCCAGATAGCATCAACTTGATTATTTAGTAAAACCACTTACTAATTTTCTGGCTGAATCTAAGGCTGCCTTCGCTACTATGTCAGCTGATCTTGCTACTCTCTCCTCACGTATGCAGGACAGAGACTGCAGGATAACAGAATCCAAGCACCTGCAATTTTTTGATGTATAGTATAAAATAAGACATTATGACCGGTGCATGTTACATAAAATTGGTGTTCCTGGGGCAGACCTGCATATTTTCTGACAATGACTACTGAGTATTACAACTCAAGAAAAGACTATATTCCATTAATGAGCACACTTCAGGATTTTTACTACAAATTTCAAATCCCACATCCTGCTCATCTTGGCATACAGCTTCCAGCACAGAAGAATAGATATGAATTTGGAAAGGAAGCACTAGCAGATTGTCACACCCTAATAAAAGTTAATCAGTGCTGGAGCTGTTGTGATGCATGGATGAGATGTGAGTCAACATGATTCCTGAGTTGCTGGCACACAACCCTGAGAAGATAGAACTACTGAAAGTGGACTCAGATCAGTAGTTACCAGCGCTTGTGTGGACTCTTGTTTTCCATGCTTAATAGAAGCCAGCTGGAAGCAATGATGGAAACTCATGTTCTGAGAACAGCTTGAAAATCAGCTGTAAATGAAATCTCAAGGGACATCTGTGGTCAAGGGCTGCTCTACCATCTGAAGACTATCAAGGCTGCCCCCTATATTTAGTCTGTCAATGTGCATACCCTGGTGCAGGCTTTCATGTCCTTGGGTTTGGTCTACTGTACTGCACTCTTTAAGGGCTTACCTTCTGATTACAATTGATCCCTCTCCTACAGCTGATTCAGAATGTAGCAGTGAGGCATCTAAGCTCTGTTCGGAGATCAAATCACACCTTTTCCATTTCTATATGCTCTGGTCTGGTTGCTAATACAGTGGCAGATTGATTAAAATGTCATTTTACTCATGTTTAAGGTCCTGAACTAACTTTCCACCAGGTACCTCTGTGAGCTTCTGACTTGCACATCCCCAGATGAATAACTGGATACTCAGAACAGGGGCTCCTGCAAATGCATCCCTCTTCCTTGACATTACCGGGGAATGAAGAATGTTTGGTTGCAGCCCTAGTAAAGTCAATTTCTCTTGCACAGGACATTAAGCAGGAGAGATGATTATTGTCAATATCTATTATGCTGCTGTGTCTGATTAAGATGTTGTGAATTTAATTTATTTTTAAATGAGCTGTTGCTGTATCAGTAACTTATAATGTGTACAGTGGAGTCAAGCTGGATTCAAGGATCTTATCACAGTTTCTGCCAGTGACATACAGGAGTGCAATATAATCCAACAGCAATTACTCAGATTTGTCATTCAGGAAAGCATTAGCATAGAGCATTGCAGCCTGGCTGGCTCTGATGTACGTGCCCTTATTTTGTTGGTGTGCTGTGTTTGTCCTTCATTTCCATGTTCCTCAAGATTATGTATACTAGGGCACTCTAAGCTCTGGAACAGTGCTATATAAAAGTAAAAACTCCTACTAGTGTTATTATTAGTACTATTACTTAAGCAATAACAACTGAGAAGCTGGTAATTTTGAAGGGATTATAAAATGGGTTGACAATTTCCTGCATTTTGATTGGCTAAGAGGTACCATTTACTATGTCCTTAACAGGACATATACTGGCAACTGGTACTACTTAACCTAACCAAAGCAGAACACATACAGAAGTATCAATGCTTGAGAGGACTCTCTCTGTGTATCTTGACACATAACATCTCAGAGAACTACAACAGCTGCACCAGGAGAGAACTACCACCAACACACACAGCAATCATTCCATCAGAGCCTCCTTCCCTCCATTTTCAGGTTTAATATACTTTAAAAGTGCAGTCTGACCTTAATTTATATTTGAGTTCACAAGTTTATGGCACACTGCTGATACATGGCTCTCCAGCTGACTGCCCCTGCTGCAACAGTTACCACTGCATTTCTTCACTCAAGCTCCCTGCAATCATTGCATTGCGCTTTGTTCCTCAGGCCTTCCCCTGACCCCATGATAGAAAGTGAAAAAAAAATGCCATTCTCCTGACTAGCATGAAAGAAAAAGGTATTCCTTCCAAATATGTGCTCACTGTCACAGACATGCTGAAGGGATTTTGCCGCTGTGAGTCTACGGCAGCTGGAGAGGGACATGCTTGCTGTCAATGAAATCGACTGCTTGCACTGAATCCAATGGCTGCTCTGAGCTTTCATCCTTACCAGCAGTCTTACCAAAGACACCATCCATAGAAATGTACGTGGGAAGGGGGTCAAATGTAAATAAAGCAGAGCTGATTAAATACAGTGTCTGGGGGGGGGCACAATAACCATAACTGTGTGTGTGGCTGTTGATGAAATCAGCTGCTCCTTCTGAATCCAACAGCTGCTGTGAGCTTTCCTTCCTACCAGAAACATGCTATATAGTAATGTTTGTGGGGGTCTAATGTAAGTAAAAGCAGAGTTGATAAATACATTGGTTGGGGGGAGTAACTTAAACAATACCTGTGTGTGGAGGGGCACCATCTACTGAATTAATAAGGGACTATTTTTTTTATTTCAGCCATTAAAACCTTTTTTCATATTTTTGGGGGCAAATTTTTATTCTCAAATATTTACTTGGGGGACCTATGTTATAAGCAGAATAAGACACGCTGAGGTGTGGTTTATGGGCTGATAAGAGCACTTCCCAGGTGCTAAAGGCACTCAGCACAAGCACCTCATGCCTCATTACACACCTGGGGTGTGCTTTTATCAGCCCATAAACCACATCTCATCATGTGTTATTCTTTAATTAAAGGTTGGTTGGGGAACACCTCCATCTTGCCAGTCATTAATCCAAGGAAATGACCAGCTTCCAGGTTGTTATTGCAGTTATAAGTCTGATTGAATAACAATTTTTTGCTTCTTACTTACTTCAGGTTTTGAATGGAGTGGAGTGAGCTGTGTGTGCCACACTGCATAAGTTGGCAGCTGGACTGGTTATTTTTAAACCACTGAAGACTGATTCAGTAGTCAATCAGGAGTCTTACTAGGTTTATGCATGTTTAATTAGACTTATAATATTAGGTATAAAAGTATTGAAGGAAAAGACAGAAAAGAAAGGAATTTTGTTTTTCTATAATGTATTTCATAAAAACTTCACTCCAAATAACCAGAAAATAACTGCAGCAAGTTGATGCAGATAGAAATATGGGGAATGTTGATTTTCTGGATAACTTGTACTGTACATTTCATTGAGATTAACAGATTATCAAGGAATACACAGTAGCATGAATACTGAAATGTTTAAGCATGTTAAGTGTACTATGCATTAATTTAAAGCATAGGTAAACACACAGGATTGTAACAACATAGGCTGGGGTTCAGGCACACATCAGTCTGCTCAGACACCTTAATCAGCTACGTCCTTTATCAGTTAGCCTGAGGGGTAAAGGATGTAGCTGAGTAAGGTGTCCACCAGGACACCTTACTCAGCTACTTTGTTTACCCCTCAGGCTAAGAGTAGTGCCAATTCTTCAGAATATATGCATCTCCTACACTCTATCATAATTATGCATGACTGTATGGGTCCATTTGCATGCCCATTATGGGTCCATTTGCATGTGCAGCAATGGAGTTCAGCATAGCCCCCCCCCCAGCACCGAGTGCCATCCCATAGAGAATAGTAAACATATCCATGATGGTCTAATGGTTCCCTTCCCCTTCCCAATTGCCAATCTGGGTCCCTGGATAAATGAAAATGAAAGTGCCCATGGTGGTCTAGTGGTTCCATTCCCACTCCCTGATCACTGATCACCCTCTCTGTAGAAATAAAAATGAAAATGTCCATGGTGGTCTAGTGGTTCCCACCACCTCCCCAATTGCCACCACTTTAGAAATAAAAATGAAAGTGTATGTGATGATCTAGTGGTTCCCTCTCCCCTCCACAATAATTGATTGCCATCCCTGTAAAAATTAAAATGAAAATATCCATGGTGGTTTCGTAGTTCTCTCCCCCCCTCCCTGATCACTGATTGCTGTCCCTGTATAAATAAAAATAAAAGTGTCCGTGGTGGTGTAGTGATTCCCTCCCACCTCCCTAATTGCTGATCGCCATCCCTGAATAAATAAAAATGAATGTGTCTGTGGTGGTTTAGTGGTTCCCTCCCCCCTCCTTGATTGCTGATTGCCATCCCTGTAGGAATAAAAATGAAAGTGTCCATGTTGGTCTTGTAGTTCTCTCCCCCACCCTAATTGCTGATCACCATCCCTGCTGAATTGACCATCATGGTCTAGTGGCTTCCTCCCCCTTCCTGATAACCGATCAATCTCCATGTTAAAATAAAAATGAAAGTGTATGCGGTGGTCTAGTGGTTCCTTCCTACCTCTCTCATCATATTTTGATGTCCCTATTGTAATACACACATGGACAGCATGCTGTGGTGGAAGTGCCCTCCTCCTGAGATTGCTGATTGCCATTCCCTAATAAAAGAAGATAATTTCCCTGGTGGTCCCTCCCCTTTCCCGATTGTCAATCACTGGTCCCAGTAATAGAAATCAGTCTCACTGATAGTGCAGTGGTCCCTCACTCGCACTGATCACTGCCCTGATCTAATGGAACACATGCCTTGGTGGTCTAGTGGTCCCCACCCCCGGTGATTGCCATCCTGATTAGAATGACTGATGAAGCTACAGCAAACCTGGTGGTGATTGGTTGCACCCATACCCAGTCACACACCTAATGGTGTCCTGTGCCCCCCACATCATAATCCCCAGTAAAGTTACAGGAAATCATCCCTGGTGTCTAGTGGACCCCATCTAAAAAGTTCAGCAAGTTGTTGGGAGCATGGGGTCCTTTGGGCCCAGTGCTCCCACCAACTTGTAAGTGTCAGGCCACATTACACACCCAATGAACAAAAAGTACATTCACAACAGCAAGGCCAACCACCAAACAAATGTTAATCTAGCAGAACAATAGCAAACACTGTCCACAAAATGTAAATTGCACCACACAATATGTCCACAAAAAATATGTTGTCCAATATGTAAACACCTTTATTAATATCTACAGGACATGCAGTCAACATCCTCCAAATTTCAAGTAAAAAGAGTAAACCATGTCCAAGACATGACATATCAAAATTTGAAATTTTCATTCGTCTGAGTGGCACAGTTCCACATCTGTTGACATTTAACACACATAATGACTGAAAACTACATCCATGACACTAAGGCTAGGTATCCTGTCAATTTCAAGCCACCTCCACGAGCAAAACACTGTCCACAGACACCAAACTGCACCACATCATATCTACACCAAAAAAAATGTCCTGACACATAAACACTGTAATTTTCATCCACATGACATGCTGTCAACACCCTCCAAATTTCAAGTGAAAAGACCAAGCCGTGTCCGAGATAGCATTTTAACGTATGAGATTTTCATTCATCAGACTGGCATGGTTCTGCACCTGTTGACATTTAACACACACAATGACAGAAAACTACATCCATGACACTAAGGCTAGGTAGCCTATCAATTTCAAGCTACCACAAGCAAAACACTGTCCGCAACAAGTAAAATGCGCCATGCAATATCTCCACAAAATAAATTTTCTTCAACATGTAAACACCATAATTTACATCTACAGGACATGCCATAAACACCCTCCAAATTTCAAGTAAAAAGACCAAACTGTTTCCGAGATATTCTATATCAAATATTACTAAAATTTCCCTACCTATTCCATTATCAAAGATGGCAATCAAAGAATCTCACAATCAAAGAATTTGTAGGCTCATGATCGAAGAACTTGCAGGCTCATGAACAAAGATTTAAAACCTTATAAAACAAAAAAATGGAAGGAATTGTGGTAAACCACCATGATGGTTCAACAGAACGAAGCCTCCTGAGTAAAACCCACCCTCATTTGACTTCCTAGGACACCCCTGGGCTGAGAAAATTTATATTTTATTCTGCTCATCTCGTCCTACCCTCACGATGCACGATCACGATCAAAGAATCTCATGATCAAAGAATTTGCAGACTCACAATCAAAGAATTTGCATGGTCACGATCAAAGAATAAAAACTAGTTTAATTAACAAAATTTACACTATTGAGGTAATCCACTGCGGTGGTTCATCAGAACAAAGCCCCCTGAGTAAAACCCACCCTCATTTATCTTCCTAGGATACCTCATAGCTGAGAAAATTATTTTTTTTTTATCTGGCCATCTCATCCCTCGCTCGTGATGCACAATCACGATCAAAGAATCTCGCGATCAAAGAATTTACATGTTGGTGGTCAAAGAAATTGATCGCTCATGAACAAGCGGGGGATGAGATATGGCAGATTTAAAAATAGTGTTTTGTATTGGCGGTGCCCTATAAATTAATATAAGGGTGGGTTTTACTCAGAAGAACTTCGCTTTACACGTATGTATTAAAAACTGTAGTTTTTATTATCCCTGGTAGTCTAGTGGCCCCCTCCCCATTATGGCAATGTAGTAATAATTTCAGTTATCCCTGGTAGTCTCATGGCTCCCAAATGAGTATGCAATAAATATCTTTATTTATTATCAGTGATGATCTAGTGCCCCATTGTCTTAATGTATAGTTATTAATTCTATCCTGGTAGTCTAGTGCCCCCCACCCCGATCTGTAGTTCTTTATCATTCATATTAATATCCCTGGTAGTCCTAGTAATCCCGCTTCCATCATAATAAAATAAATGTGAATTTAACAATACCTGGTAGTCTAGTGGCTTCCCACCCCCAACCAGCCCTGCCAGCCCACCCAGCACCCCACCCTTCCCCAGCCAGTGACTGGCACAGTCCACCTCTCATCTCCATGGCCAGCTGCTGACTGTGTGCATTACCAGTGGCAGTTGAAGAGGTTCTCTCTTTCAATTGCCACTATTATCTGCTGCAATTGGTGGCCCCTAACCTTGGAAAATGAGGAAAGTGGAATATTCCAGTAAGCCAACTGAGGAAGATGAAAGGAAGTGATGAGCTATTGAAACAAGTGAGGCCACTAGACTACCAGGCTCTAGATACACATTTATTATTATGATGGGAGTAGGGACCGCTGGACTACCAGGATATCAATATGAATTACAAAGAAGTACAGATCGGCGGTGGGGGGGCACTAGACTACCAGGGATATAATTAATAAATATACATTAAGACACATGGTGGGGGCCACTAGACTACCACTCATAACAATTAAAGATATTTATCGCATACTCATTGGGGAGCCACTAGACTATCAGGGACAACAGAAATTATCTACATTGTCATGACGGGGGGGCGCTAGACTACCAGGGATAATAAATATTGCAGTTTTTTAATACACACATGGAAAAGCAAAGCCCCCTGAGCAAAACCCACCATTATATTTCTTTATAGGGCACCCCTGGGCTATGAAACACTATTTTAAAATCTGGCCATCTCATCCCTCGCTCGCGAAGCACACTCGCGATCAAAGATTCTCGCAATCAAAGAATTTGCAGGCTCACGATCAAAGATCGTTAGCAAGTCACAAATGAAGAATTTAAAAGCTAATAAATCTATTTTTGGACTGATTTGAATGGAACCAAAGCCATGGCTCAATAGATCGGGGTCCCCTGAGTAAAACCAATCAAAGTTTTACTTCAGAAGTGACCCCTGAGCCGAGATATTTGTGTTTGTGTGATCGGAAAACTGAAAACAAGATGGTGGACCTCATGGTCAAAGAATTTTTGAAATTCCTCAGGAACAAAGATTTTTGAACCGTGAGGCTGCAAATTCTTTAACCACCAGGTGAGACGAAATGGCCAGAACCCCATTTTTTGATCGCAAGATATACATATAAATTTTCCCCTTGACTTATAATGGGAACTTAAAATTAACATAACTTTTGAATGCCTTAATATTTTTTCACCAAACAAAAAACGGCATGTTCGGCCTCCAATGCTCCTTCAAATGAGCTATCTTGCAGAGTGGCATACCACACAATGGCTGTGCAGGACCACATTTAGAATACCAAACGGTGCTTCCAAAAATGGATAATTTTACATTATTCAGCGCTTTTGTACACAAAGACCGGCACTCCAACTGATACACAATTTTGCAAATCAAGAGACCTGCCATGTCCCAATGTGTGTAGCAAATTTTAGACAAATCCATTGAACTAGTCCAAAGTTATTAATGCCCAAACATTTGACTTTAGTATGTAACTGACCGCTCAACCCTAACTATAGTGATGCAACCGTGCCACTATTTTATATATATATACTTTCATGGCAGATAAAGACATAGCAGCCCATTCAGTCTGCCCTTTTCAGTGCTTAGCTCCATGCTCAGAGTAATGATTTGCTAGATTTAAAGATCCATTATGCCTAGTGGCTAATTCTCACCAGTTTTCTTGGTGTCCCTTCTCCCCTATACCTATGGATCCCACAGTTCCCTTCTCTATAGCCAAAAATGTTTAAACCCTATTACACTGATTAATGCTCCCTTTTACTTGTATTATTTTATTCCACCACTGACTGGATGAGAGCACCTTATAATCTTGTAACATTCAATTCCATAAACAAAGCTGGGCTTTGATGAAGCAGCATTATAAGTTGCTACTACAGAAGGCTGCACTTACTGCTGCATTCCACTTACAATGTCAATCACTGAGGTTAATGTCCTTAGCCAGGGTGTTGGAGAGCTGGCAGGAGGAAGGATTAAGTGCAACCTGGTACACTGCTGATACCTGGGTGACCTCGAGTTGTGGTGCATTTCTGAGCCTGTGCTGTGGACATGGTGGGGAGAGGTTGCCTGCTGGTGTGTGCATATGGTGGTGGGAACATTCCTGCTGGTGTGTCTTGCTGGTCACCTACTGTAGATAACCATGTTCTCAGGTAAGGGATATAAGGAATAACTTAGCTGTGCTTTGGAAGCTGATGCATTGTTTCAGCTGCTCACACGAAGCACAGGCCCCTGACAGCCATGTCCCAGTATGACCATGGGTATCATTTCAGATTTCACCATGTAGCATACCTTAGAGTGGAAGGTGAAGTTCTCAGCTTAGTGGGTGATGTGAAAAATCTCATCACTGTGGTAGTAAGGAAGCTTCTCTTGGTAATCCATAAATTTGTTTATCTGCCTTTGCAAGCAATCACAAACCACTTCATACCCTGCAAACTGCCACTGTTAATATGAATGAGTCCTAGCAAACTGTAAACCTTGCTCTGACTTAGTCTATTTGTGAGTCACTCATAAACACTGATTCTGGGTCACAAAACATTCTGACATGCACCCTATTGTGTTTTACTAGCAAAATAACTGCTCCCAAACCAGCAGTCATACTGTATATTAGTACGATCTAACCATGGTTATAGAAATTCAGAATCATTTTATTTTAGTTACATCAGTTTTCTTCCTGAAAAGAGACAAATGAAACCCACTCATAAAAAGAAAACTGATAAAAGACATATGGTTATATTATATTAAAACTTAAGGTAACACCATAAAGGACAGAAGGCAGGAATAATTAAAAATTAGTAAATATAATGACATTTAAATGCTGTTAGCTTGATAAATCATAAAAAGGCCACAAGTAAAAAACAAGTGTTGACTGACACAGACCTGTAGAAAGTCTGAGCAGCAATTGTTTAATTAAAAACAATATTTTATCACGAGTCCAGGTTAATAATAAAAAGCAATCATATATTTCAAGAGTGCATTAGGATGTCACAGGCTAGTTCATAAATGCACTCTGCACAAAAGCCTTGGCTTCTTCCACCTGATAAGAGATAGTAATTCTATGGACTTCTCTAATTTACAAATGCTACATGGACTGTTCCTCAGGTACACTGGCAGCTAAACACTCACTGAGCACAATAACCATTTCAGGTCACAATCTAGTCATCTCCTCAATGTGCCAAGAATTCTTAAAAGTGTTGGTGTCAAGGCCCTTGCAATTAAGACTCTGGTCAGCAGGAACTCCCTACAAGACAGTATTAAAGAGTGGAAGAATATCATGATCCTTAAAGCAGCAGTGCAATGAAAAACGTTATTCCAAAAAGCTCATTTTTTATTATGGTTATGAAAAATATTGGCAGAAATGTTGATTTGGATTTTCTGGATGCTTCCTGTGTTGTGTACTGTACATTTTAATTTTTGTCTGGACTGTTTCTCTCCTTGGGTCCTCAATATTATTTCTATGCAAAAATTTGGCAGCCACCTATTTTTCTTGAGAAATAATTATTTTAGAACTTTTATAAAATTCGTACATGTTAATAAAAACTGAAAATGTTAGCACCAAAATAAACTGGAAGACATTTGGCATCGATTAGGAAGGAAAAAAGGTGTGGTCAAATGTTAACCCATTTTCATTGCACTGCTGCTTTAAGTAGGACTTATTTACTCAACAGTCCATGCACCTGATTACTGCTTTGCATAAGTTAAACAGCAGTATCACTCTCTGTTTTCATGTTTTCCATTACTCTTGTATACAACTGCAGCAGATGTCGTGGTCAAATATTTCCTGATATTTCTGTGATATCTCTAGAGAAGTTCCCGGCCTGCTTGTTGTGCCACAATAGGGCCACCAGTGAAAATATTGCGAAATATCTAGAAATAACTGACCATGTCTTTTGCTGCAGCTATACGTACTCCCTAACTGCTTGCAATCCTCAGAAATTACTATATATTTCTATACACCTGAAATTTATACTGTGTTTCCAAAGTATTACATTATTGCAAAGACAGTATGGTTAGCTATTGCATCTTAGAGTATATTTTTTAAATATTTGTATGTAGTAATTCACATTTATTTGTATTAATGCAGCTTTTTCTATGTAACCAACTCATCAGTAATGACTGTTGTAGTAATGTCCCCAGGACCCTTTTGACAAATAAGCATTGCACCTAACTCAAGATATCCTAGTGTACAAAATGTGTAAATAAATGTATAACTATAGTAAACCTGCAACATTGCTATCCCAGGGATAAGTGTTTTGGGGTGTAGCTACGCAAACAAAAATATGTCTTAGAAAGAATGATGCAAATGCTTCACTTTTCTTCTTAAAACAGACATCACTAAAATACTAAAGCCCTGGAAGCTTTTTCCTCATGAATATTTCTCTATTAAACATTAACGAGAACAACTTTTCACAATTTCAGTAACACCTTTCAAATCAATAAGCCTACATTAAATATTTGGTTCATGTAACTACCAATCTAGTACAGTGTTGTTAGAATTATTTCAGTTTCTGTAAATATCTGCAACTATAAGTTCATTTTAACAGCAACTTGTATAATAATACTTCCAACTGGATTCCATTTAGGTAATACATGAAACATTTATTTATTTAGAATTGGTAATAAGGAAAGGCCCACTGAACCAATGCTTATTTACAGGTGCATTATTGGAAAAGGTATTGGGGTTAAATGACACTGTAAGTAAAGTTCTATAAGAGTAAATGCATAAATATAGTACAAAAACAGGTTACACTTTATTTCAAGTGTCCATAACTACAAAGAAAGTAATGTAGATCTACAATGTAACTACTATGTAACTTCTGTGTAGTTACATGTAACTATAATGTAGCAGTTAACTAGTTTCACATTTGCGGTTTAGTGTAGTTACACAGTTTGCATGAACCGGTAGTTACTGAAATTACTGTTGCAACAGCTGTTACATGTGTAGTTACACTTCCAGCATAAATCAAATTTTTAGTTGCGCTTTGCAATAGCTGTTACATGTGTAGTTACTCTTTCAGCAAAAATCAGTTTGTGCCAAAAGAGACAGTTGTGGTTGCATGTGTAACTACCACATCATGCAATTTGCATAACTACACACCAGGAAGGGTCCCTACTTATGTATCCTTCACCACCCACCACCACACAGCAGATTGGTGGTCAAGCACACGGTATGTAGCCATGCCCCAGCCACCCACCTGGGCCATGGCAGACCAGGAGTGTGGGGACAGAAGAGATGTGTGTCAATGCCACAGAAGCAGCACATTTCTTAGTAACTACAGCATAGTTAATAGCCAATATGTAATTATGCAAATCATTTTTATTGTACAAGTAACCAATGTAGTTGTATAGCAATTAAGAATATTAGATTGCATGTTTATTAAGCAGTAAGTGCATGAGGGACTGATTTCTGAAGGAAAGCATACATCAGAACTACAGCATTGATATTCAATGTAGGTGTATAGTAGTTACACCCTTCTTCATATGCTTTATATCAAGTGTCAGTTTTTGTGTACTTACTTTGCAAATACAAGTTAGTCATTAACTATGGAAACAATGCCACAGAAGCAGCACATTGCATGGTAACTACAGCACTGTTACACTCTTTTTCTTACACTTTAAGTGTCTGTTTCTGTGTACTTACTTTGTAAGTACATGTTAGTTAGTCCTTTACTGTGAAAACAATACCACAGAAACATAGAAACATAGAATTTGATGGCATATAAGGACCGCTTGGCATACCTAGTCTGCTCATTTTCCTACCTAACAGATAAGCTGCAGATCCTAGTTAACCAACAGCTTACTTCCTCCTACCCCCCACTAGGACTGCCTTATGTCTGTCCCATGCATTCTTGAATTCCCCCACTGTTCTTGACTCTGCAACCTCCTTAGGGAGGCTGTTCCATGCATTCACAACCCTCTCCATGAAAAAATACTTCCTCACATTACCTCTGAGCCATCTCCCCTCTATCTTCAGGTTGTGCCCTCTTGTTTTTGCACATCTCTTTTTCTGAAAGATGCTACCCTCTTGGACTTTGTTCATTCTCTTGAGGCACTTGAAAGTTTCTATTATGTCCCCTCTCTCCCTTCTTTCCTCAAGGGTATACATATTAAGCTCCTTTAGTCTTTCTTTGTATGTCTTCTTGTGTAGACCCTGCACCATTTTGGTTGCCCTCTTCAGGACAGCCTTCACTCGGTCTATGTGTTTGCGGAGATTAGGTCTCCAGAACTGCACACAGTACTCCAGATGGGGTCTCACCAACTGTCTATACAGAGGGATAACTACTTCTTGTTTTCTACTATTGATGCCTCTCCCTATGCATCCCAGCATCCCCTCAGCCCTCCTTACTGCCTTCTCACATTGCTTGCTCACCTTTAGGTCATCTAATATAATTATCCCCAGGTTCCTTTCCATTTTTACTGTTGTCAGTATCTCACCCCCGACTGTGTACTCTTCCCCTGGGTTTTTGTTTCCAAGGTGCATTACCTTGCACTTCTTTACATTGAATCTGAGCTGCCATACATTTGACCATTCCTCCAACCTTACCAAGTCCCTTCTCATCCTTTCCACTCCATCTTGTGTATCAACCCTGTTACAGATCTTTGTGTTGTCTGCAAAGAGACATACTTTTCCTTCCAGTTCCTCTGCAATGTCACTTATAAAGACATTAAAAAGGACTGGTCCCAGTACCGAACCCTGTGGTACCCCACTAGTAACCCTCATTTCTTCACTGTAGACTCCATTTACTACTACCCTTTGCATCCTGTTGTCTATCCAATGTTTTATCCAGGCTACCACCTTGGGAACCACTCCAAGGCTGGTTAACTTGTGTATTAATCTTTTGTGGGGGACTGTATCAAATGCCTTGCTAAAATCTAGGTAGGCCATGTCCACAGCCCCACCGGTCTACTACTTTGCTAACCCAGTCAAAGAATCCATTAGATTCATCTGACATGACCTTCCCATCATGAATCCATGCTGCCTTGGGTCCTGCACCCCACTGGCCTCTAGGTACTCAACAATTCTTTCCTTCAGAAGTGATTCCATCATTTTCCCTAAAACTGAGGTCAAACTAACTGGTCTGCAGTTTCCTGCCTCTGTCCTGCCCCACTTTTGTGAAGGGGAATCACATACACCCTCCTCCAGTCCTCAGGAACCACCCCATCCTCCTATGATTTGTTAAAGAGAATAGTCAGCTGTGTCACTAGTTCTACCCTTAGTTCTTTTAGAATTCTTGGGTGAATCCCATCAGGCTCCATTGCTTTGTCCACCTTCAATTTTATTAGTTCTTTCTGAA
The DNA here is from genome assembly GCA_016271365.2 of Neoceratodus forsteri. Lineage (NCBI taxonomy): Eukaryota > Metazoa > Chordata > Ceratodontiformes > Ceratodontidae > Neoceratodus > Neoceratodus forsteri. The sequence goes on along the minus strand of CM057458.1, from coordinate 1,351,322,057 downwards.
CACTTTCTTCTGTAAATGGACTGGTATCAACCCCCGACTTCAGAGTGTTGCTCTTGTTTGATTTAGGTACCTCTCCCTCCTCTTCCTTTGTGAATACTGAGCAGAAATATTCATTTAATATCCCTGCTTTTTCACTGTCACCCTCTGCCCACATTCCCTCCCCTTTATCGAGCCTCAGTGTCCCTCCTTTGGTCTTTCTTCATTCCCTAGTGTACCTATAAAATGTCTTATCCCCCTTCTTAACAGAGTTGACTATCCTTTCCTCGGCTTGGGCCTTTGCTATTCTGACTTCCTTCTGTGCCTCTTTCTGCTTTAACTGATAAAGTTATCTGTCCTGCTCCTTCTGTGTTTCCTTATATTTCCTGAATGCTATCCTTTTCTCCTTAACCGTCCTTGCCACATTTTTTGAGAACTGTAGCATTTTTTTCCTTCGTTGTGTTTTGTTGATTTGCTCTACACAAAGCCTCTATGATGGCTATTTTGATTACTCCCCATTTCTCCTCCACCCCTCCTTCTTGCCTGTTTGCCAGTGCTTTTCTAAGGTACTCTCTCATTTTCCCAACGTCAGCCTTCCTAAAGTCCAATACTCTTGCTTTTGTTTGGCTTGATTATATGGCTGTGCTTATCGTGAATCACACTGTTTGGTGGTCACCTGTTCCCAGATGGCTACCCACTTCTAAATCTGAGATTCTTTCTCCATCCCTATTTGTGAGTACCAGGTCTAAGACTGCCCCCTTTGTAGGGCATCAAGAATGACACTGCTCTTGGATGCCTGCAGCAAAGGTGCTCCAGTTAACATCTGGCATATTCAGGTCCCTCATCAACAATATCTCCCCTTTTTCTGCCACTCTAAGGATTCCTTCTATCATTTCCTTGTCCATTCCCTCCCCTGAGATGGAGGTCTATATACAACTCCATGCAGATTGTGGTGCCATTTTCTGTCTCCAGGGTGACCTAGAGTGCCTCATCTGCTCCCTGTTTACTCTTTCATTCTGTTGCTTTAATCCCTTCCTTTACGTAGAGAGCTACTCCTCCTCCTCCTCTTTTACCCTCTCTGTACCCCCTGTAGATTGTGTATCCTGGTATGTTGACATCCCAGTCATGGTTCTCTGTGTACCATGTTTCTGTGACTGCCATAATATCCAGGCAACCCTCTTCCATCAAGGCCACTAGTTCAGGAAGCTTGTTGCACAGACTACGGGCATTGGTACTCATCACCCTCCACTTTTTGATGGCCTTACCCCTTTTAGCCCTATCCCTGTCCTTACTGCCTTTGACTTTTTTTACATATACATCTGTCCTGCTCCCTAATGACTTCTCTACCTTGGTGTTTACTTCACTAATTACCATGTTTTATGGGGAGAAGCTGGGATTTCCCTGTTCCTTTTCATTGCCTCCTTCTTGGCTAGTTTAAATGCTTGCCAATGAAGCATTTAAACCTCTCACCTAGGATCCTGGTTCCAACCCTAGACAGATGCAAACCATCGCACCAGTATAGGCCTGCATCCCTCCAGGTGACTCCCCGGTCCCCAATGAAGCCAAAATCCTGAGCTCCACACCAGTTTTTCAACCATTCATTGAATTCCCTGATGAGGAGTATCCTAGCATCACCCTTGCCATAGACAGGCAGCATCTCTGGGAAGGATACAGTATGCGCTACTTGTCTAAGGCCCCTCCCCAACTCTACAAACTCCTCTTGCACTGCTCTTATCCCATTCCTAGCCAGGTAATTTGTCCCTAGATGGACAATGATATCCAGCTCCCTCCCTCATGCAGCTGCTCCCACAATCCTGAGGATTAGCTTCCTGTCCCTCCAAGCCATGGTGCCCAGCATGCACCTTACCTCCCTCTCCCCTTCCTCCCACACTTCTACACCCTAATGATTGAGTCCCCCACCAGGAGTTGTTTCCTTTCCCTGTGGGGTCCCATGCTACACTCCTGTGGGTTTCCTTTATGAAGGTTCCCAGCATCCTCCTTGGTCTCCACTGCAGGTGCTTCCATAGAGGAACCACTATCCACCAGAAGAGCATATGAATTATGGAGAGGTACAGCTGGAGGGATTCAATTCTGTTCCACCAACCTCTCCCTCCCTGAGTCCACCCTGGTCCAGCCTCTCCTCTTTCTTGGCAACCTCTGGGATAGTGGCATTGTCCCTGGTGGTCCCTGGGTGAGGGAGGAGGTTTCACAAATCCTAGCCAGGTCAGCCTGGAGAATAGCAACCTCCTCCTTCAGAACAGAAAGGTGCCTACAAATAGGACAGCATTGCAGCCTCCAGAATGTCTTCCAGAACACTGCCACCCCACAGCCATTGCATTGCACTGCACTACTCATATCATGTCTTATTTTGTGTCCCATCTCCTGTTTCTCTGTGTGTTTACTCTCTTCTCTCCTTATAGCTCTCACCCTTCCTTTTCTGGGACAGCCATTTCCTATATTCTTCAGTAGCCTCCTTCTTCCTTGCTCAGTGTCAGACCATCAGCAGCTGGGAGGGACAGCGAGCTACTTTTTTCCTTTAGGGTTGACAAAAATAATGTTTCTCTATGATCCTTCCCTTCCTACTGCCAAACAGGAAGTTCCTGTTGTCAGTCAAATCCAGTGGCTCTAAAAGTAGAACTGGCTTAGGGTGGGTGGGTGGAGGGTGGGATGGAGGGCAATAGTAAGAAAAAGGCTAGTAACAAGAAGTTGTAATTGGAGTCACCTGCTTTTATATTGTCTAAGCCACACCCCCAATTAAGCTGTCTAGCCTTCTACTGATTTAGCAAAGTATGTTGATATAGTACCTTTCCCAGCACAGAACACACACAGACTTTCTTTCTTTTCTTTTTTAACCCTAAATAAGAACCCTTCTACTTCTAATACAGTATCTGTCTGCTTAACCTCAACAGACACTGACTCCTGCTGAGATAGAAGTGTTAAATTAGTAAGAAAATGGCAGCTTCTTTTAGTTAGCAGCTTTCTGCTCTACAAGCAAGATTGCTGTCTTTCAAAGGCTAGCAACAGCCCGTAGAAGCAGCACATTCCTTAGTAACTACAGTACTGTTACATCCTTATTCTTACACTTTATTTTATGTATCAGTTTCTGCATACTTACTTTGCAAATACATGTTAGTTTGTCATTAACTGTGGAAAAAATGCCACAGAAGCAGCATATTCTTTAGCCACTACAGCGCTGTTAAAATTCAATAAGTAATTATGTATAGTAATTATGTTTTTTATTGTATAGCAATTTACAATGTTAGATTGCATGTTTATTTTTAGTTCTTTTTTTTGGTTGCACAGAATACAAGAGGTGGCTCTGGGATTCAAACCCAGTTCTCCAGGTTTGAGGGCAGTGCTTTTAACCATTACGCTATACTGCAGTAGCTTTATGAAGGAGTGATTTCTGAAGGATAATTTTAAGTCACTAACTACACTGTAACTACTGTATAACTACACTGTAACTGCACTATATAGTTGTTAACTAGTTTCACAATGAGTATTGTACAGTTACATAACTTTATATGTGCTGCTTCTGTAAGATTGACCCACACCTTTACTGCACCCACACCCCTGTCCTGATTCTGCCCAGGTGGATGGCTGGGGGTGGGGCATGGGCTACCCTTCGATGACAGTCCTAATTCTTCTGTACCAAAAATGAAACTGTCCCATTGTACAATGCTGAATGGTCATAATAAGTCAGATTGTACATCATGTATATTTTTCCCACACTTTAGTTGCTACTCTATTATGTTTCAACTATATTCCTGCACTTAATTGTACCTAGATGTACTCCTTAGCCATTACATGCCCTTCTCACTAGTTGAATGAGGTGGCAGACATGGCACCATCATTCACACCAAGCTGCCACAGCCCCTGACTATTCCATTAGGATTGGGGCAAAGTGGAGAAGACATGCATGTAATGACTAAGGAAGAGTCCCTTCATGTGTATCTGGTACCAGCCACCATTACTCCACACAGCAGATATTTGATTACCAGGGAGACTTTAAGGGAGGTGGGGTGGTGGACTCACTGGTAGGGAGTGACCACCAATCTGGGTGGTTCACACTCAAAATGGGCAGGGAGGCAGTTGGTACAGGGATGAGTGTGTTGACTTCAGAAAGGCTGACTTCAGTAGGATGGGTGAAATCATAGGGGAGTATCTGGCAGGAATTCAGTCTCACTGGAATGCAAACCAGAAACTGGAAAAAAAAACTACTGCATATTGGAGTTTGTGGAGGCTGTTGCGACCTGTTCCAAACTGCAGAGCAAGGAGAAAGAACTAAGAAGTCAAGCTTGATGAGTGGGGAAGTTTAAATAAGGTGAGGGCAAAAAAAATAATATTCCATCCATATAAGAATTCTGGGAGGGGGAAGATAGGGATACGTGCATGAGGAAGTCCACAGAAGTTACCAGTGGTGTTCATGCATCCAAGGCCTCCAGGGAACTGAGGCTGGCTCAGGGAATCAAAGAGGGGGAAAAGGACTTCTTCTGACACATTACTGGGGAGAGTCAAAGTCAGAGTTGAGGTATCAAGTGATTTTTGTTTTCTCAGAAGAAGTTAGAAGGGAAAGGAAACATATTCATATCAGTGCTTTACAGTAACTGGTAATTGCTATTTTTGTTATTAAGCTTAGATTGTGGGTTTTTAGTGACACTGTAATTTCTTTGCTCTCTTTACTTAGAATTGTTTTTGGGCAGTTGGAAATTTAAAATGTAGTGGTGGTGTATTTCTTTGCTGTCTTTAATTGCTGCACATTTTCACCCCTCCCCTTCCCACAACTCTTAATTATATGCCCTGTTAAATCTGATTTACAGGAACAAAACACAGGGGATATTAGGGGGTGTGGAGTAGGAGGTGGATAAGGGGAAGAAGCCCAACCTCAGCACAAGTGTTTTGACTCATTTATTTCTTTTATTTTTTTTTAAAGAAAAGTATCTGAAAATCAGTGGCAGGATTTTTAGGACAGTAAATTAATAAAAAGAGAACTAGGAGATCTTCCGTAACAGACAAGTAGAGTAGTAGCAGTATAATTTCAGTATAATGTGGGGAGTGGTGCAATGCAGTAGTTGTGGAGCAGCCATATTCAGGCAGACCTTCTGGACACTGAGGTGCTGTCCTATCTGCTTGCATCTCTCTGGACTGTGGGATGAGGTAGCCAGACTCAGAGCAGAAGTAAACTGGGTCAGGAGTACCATCACCCTTATCCAGAGATCACCCAGTCCAATGCCACTGTCTGGAAGGATGCCAAAAATGAGGAGCACTTGGATGGCAGTGGGCTCAGGGTGGGTTAAGATGGTCAGGCAGTGGAATATCCCAGATCCTATTCCACTCAAGAACTCATATGCCACACTGGCAAATGGGGGCAACCAACTAGAGATACCCAGAGAAGTGGAAGGAAAGGATGGGGAGGTTAGCCAAGGAGGTGACCACAGTGAGGAGAGCAGTGGACCCCAGAGGAGGAGGAGGAGGAAGGGAATCCTGGTGGGGGACTCCATCGTAAGAGGGATCCAGCTAGGAACACAGGAGAGGGAGGGGGAGGACCGGGAGGTGAGGTGCCTACCAGGTGCCATGGCATGGAGGGATCGAAGGATGATCCTGGGGATCACTGGGAAGGCAAGATGGGAGGGTGAGCAGGATGTCATTATCCACCTAGGCACTGATGACCTGGCAAATGGGGAGCCAAAGGAAGTTCAGGAAGAGTTTAGGAAATTGAGGAGGAGTCTCAAGCAAGTAGCTACCTCTGTCACCTTCTCAGAAGTACTACCTGTGAGAGGCATGGGAGAGCATAGAGGTGCAGGCACCAGGAACTTTAACTCATGGTTGAAGAACTGGTTCTGTGAGGAAGGGTTTGGATTCCTTGGTGACTGGGGACCCACCTGGAGGGATGGAGGTTTGTTCAAGCCTGATGGCCTGCATCCATCCTGGAGGGGAATCCAAACACTCAATAATAAGTTTAAATGCTACATTGACAAGCATTTAAACTAGCCAAGGGGGGTGGCAGGCCAGCAAGGAGGGTGCCTTCTTGCTCACCCCCTACAGCTAGCATTGGAACTAGTGAACCAGAGGAGTTGATATCTCAACAAAGCAGTGTGCAAAAGATGGAGATTAGCGCCCAAGAGGTGGATAGGCAGAAACGGGTGAAAAAAATCCGCAGAAGGGCAGACAGCAAGGAGAAACAGGGACAAAGGACAACTAGGGAAGGGGCTGGAGTAGAACAGTGAAACAGTCTAGGGAGGTCAAATCATGGAAATCCATGTGTGCCAATACCAGGAGTCTTAGCAACAAGATGGAAGATCTGGAGGCTGTCATGGTGCAGTCAGACATGGACATTGTGGCCATCACAGAAACCTGGAGTAATGATAACCATGACTGGGAGAGCCATTCCTGGCTACAACATATTCAGAAGAGACTGGGCAGGTAGGAAGGGAGGATGAGTGGCACTGTATGTGAAAAATGACATCAGGGCCACAGAGATCCAGGAGGAACAAAATTGGGGAGAGATACTGTGGGTTAAGCTGGAAAGAAAAATGGGGCCAGCTATCCACACAGGTGTGGTCTATAGACCACCAGCCCAGGAGGAAGAAACAGACGGGGAGCTGATGCTTGCCATCCAAAGGATGGCAGACAAGGGTGAGGTAGTACTGGTTGGAGACCTCAATATTCCAGACATGGACTGGAGCATTTCAGCAGCAGCATCAACTAGGAGTAGATTTATCCTAGACTCCCTTCAGGGTGTCTTCCTCAAGCAACTGGACATGGAACCAACTCGGCAGAAGGCAATACTGGACCTTGTGCTCACAAACATGGACAGTGTGATGGAGGTAACAGTGGGGGAGCACCTGGGGAACAGTGACCACCAGTCATTGTGGTTTGAAATCACAGAAGGAGCAGAACCAAACCACAGAAAAACACATATCCGGGATTTTAGAGGGACAGACTTTGGGAAAATGGGGAGATACTTGAAAGAGGCATTAAGGGGAATGGGGCAGGTATCAGGGGTGGAGGAACAGTGGGCAGTGCTTAAAATGGGGATTACAAGAGCAACAGAATTATGCATTAAGCAGGTCAACAAGAGGAAAAGGAAGAGGAGACCATTATAGTTTTCCAAAGAGGTAACAAAGAAAGTGAAAGCCAAAAAGATTGCTTTGAGGCAATACAAAAAGACACAGGCAGAAGGGGATAGGGAGAAGTACCAGGAGAAGCAACGGGAGGCAGGGAGGTTAGTAAGAGAAGCCAAAGCTCAGACAGAAGAGCACATTGCAAAATCAGTGGGTAGAGGGAACAAAACCTTTTACAGGTACATAAGTGAAAAAAGAAAGGCAAAGGGAGGGATAGTGAGACTGAAGGGGAGGATGGGGGCTACATGGAGGATGACAACAGTAAAGCTGACATACTGAACAGATATTTCTTCTCAGTCTTTACTGAGGAAGAGTAGGGTAATGGGTCTGAAGGGAGCACAAGGGGTGAGAATGGTGTAGAAATGGACACAAGTCCCTTTAAACGAGAAAGGGTCCTGAAGGAACTGGAAGTAATAAGAATTGATAAAGCAATGAGGCCAGATGGGGTGCACCCCAGGGTCCTTAAAGAACTCAGAGAGGTGGTGGCTGAACCTCTGGCTATCCTGTTTAGCTGATCACTGGAAACAGGGGAGGTACCCAAAGACTGGAGGACAGCAGATGTAGTCCCCTTATTCAAAAATGGGAACAAAGAGGAAGTGGTGAACTACAGACCAGTCAGCCTCACCTCAGTAATGGGGAAGATCATGGAAACACTATTGAAGGAGAGATTGGTGGAACATCTGGTTGTCAATGGACTGCAGGATCCAAGGCAGCATGGTTTCACCAGGGGGAGGTCATGTCAGACCAACCTCATTGAATTTTTTGACTGGGTGACTAGGGAGATGGATCAGGGGAGGGCAGTAGACATGGCATATCTGGACTTCATCAAGGCCTTTGACACTGTGCCACATAGAAGACTATTACACAAACTAGGGAATATGGGTATGGGCAGGACAGTAGTGTGGTGGGTAGGTAACTGGCTGGGTGGCAGGACACAGAGGGTGGTGGTAAATGGCTGTCACTCCACAGAGGGAAGAGTGACCAGTGGCGTACCACGGGGATCAAAGCTAGGACTGGTCCTATTCAACATCTTCATCAGTGACATTGCGCAGTACCTAGCAGGCAGAATTTCACTGTTCGCTGATGACACAAAGCTCTGTAACAGAGTAGACACACCATAGGGTGTAGACAGAATGAGAAGGGACCTGCAGAAACTTGAAGAATGGTCAGGGGGTTGGCAGTTGAAATTCAATGCAAAGAAGTGCAAGATAATGCATATGGGGCACATAAACCCTGGCACAATATATCATTTTGGGGGTAAGGATATAGCATGCACCAAGCAGGAAAGGGATATTGGGGTTATCATCTCTGATGATCTCAAGGTAGGAAAACAGTGTGACAAGGCAGCAGGTAAAGCAAATAGGATGCTAGGATGCATAGGCAGGGGCATCACCAGCAGGAAAAGGGAGGTCATGATTCCACTATACAAGACACTAGAGAAGCCCCACCTGGAGTACAGTGTACAGTTCTGGAGACCTTACCTACGTAAGGACATTGACAGGGTAGAGAAGGTTCAGAGGATGGCAACAAAGATGGTACATGGATTGCATCACAAGTCCTATGAGGACAGGTTGAAGGAATTGAATATGTACTCCCTGGAGGAAAGGAGGGAGAGAGAGGGCATGATAGAGACATACAAGTATCTTACAGGGAGGAACAGGGTACAAGAATACACTATTTTTAAGTGAAAAAGATGTTCCAGGACTAGATGGCATGGGTGAAGTTGAAGGGAGGATGATTCAGAGGAAATGTGATTAAGAATTTCTTCACAGAACGGGTGGTGGGCAAGTGGAACACCCTGCCTGAAGAAGTGGTGGGGGCTGAAACAATCATGGGATTTAAGAATGCATGGGATAGACATAAAGCAATTCTGGAGGTCAGGAGTAAGGGGCAACAGAGTTCTAGGAAAACATAAACTGAAGTACCAAACTCAAATGGGCAGACTATGTGGGCCATAGGCCCTTATCTGCCAATACTGTCTATGCATCTATGTATTAGGGAAAGAAGGAGCTGCAAGGATCAGATAGTGCAGATCAAGAAGGATGGAGGTGGGCAGAGAAAGGCACAGAACAGGCAGAAGCACTAAATGAGTACTTCTGTTCCATATTCATGAGGGAGAAGGACAGGCAGCTTCTGCAGGGGGTGGGGAGGGTGGCTGGGGGCTGACAGATGGGGTAATCACTGAGGACAGGTATTAGAGGGTCAGAGGACTCTGAGGGTGAATAAGACACCAGGACCAGACAGCATACATCCCAAGGTGCTGAGGGAACTGGCAGAGGTACTGGTAGGGCCATTGGTGGACTTATTTAATACCTCCCTGGACAAAAGGTGCATGCCACAGGACTGGAGGATGGCCAATGTGGTGCCCCTCCTTAAAAGTGACCCCAAGGATGAACCAGGCAATTTCAGACCTGTAAGCCTGACATCCATTGTAGGGAAGCTGATGGAGACAATCCTGAAGGAGTGGCTGGTGACATTTCTGGAGGATGATGGATTCCAGGACAGTCATCATAATGGGTTTGTCTCAGGAAGATCCTGTCAGACTAACCTAGTTGAGTACTGTGACTGGGTATTGAGGGAATTAGACAAAGGTCATGTGGAGAATGTCATATCTTTGGACTTCAGCAAGGCCTTTGGTTCAGTGTCACATGAGAGTCTTGGGGGGAATTGAGGTATGTGAGTGTTGGGACTAAGATGGCTAACTGGATTAAAATTGGCTTTAGGGAAGACAGCAAAGGGTAGTGGTTGGGGGAGCTCTCATCTCCAAGGGCAGTTACAAGCAGGACACCGCAGGATCGGTACTGGGGCCGGTGTTGTTTGAGATATTCATAGCGGACTTCTTGCATGGCATCAGGAATAAGATCAGCCTCTTTGCTGATGTTACCAAGTTGGGAGCAGTGGTGAGTGACAGAGGGATGGCAGGCAGGAGCTGCAGAATTACCTGATTAAACTAGAGGAGTGGTTGTAAGAGTGGTAGCTGGGGTTTAGTGCTAAATAGCGCAAGGTGATGCACTTTGAACTGAAGAACCCAGAGAAGAGCTATCCGCTGGATTACATACAAACATAGAAACACAGAAGTTGTCAGCAGATGGGGACCCTACAATCCATCAAGTCTGCCCTTGGCTTCCTACCCCCCTACTTAGCTGCCTGCTTGTGTATCCCACAGTGTCTGTCCCATGCCCACTTGAATTTCCCCACAGTCTTGGCTTCCACCACCCCTCCGGCAGGCTATTTCATGGTTCCACAACATGCTTTGTGAAGAATTTCCTTGTATTGAGTCAAGGGTTGTGCCCTCTAGTCCTGCTGTAGTCCTTTACCTGAAAGAGGTTCTGCACATGCACCCTGTTTGTTGCCTTTAAGGTATTTTAATGTTTCTATCATGTCCCCATGATTCCTGCGTTGTTCTAGGCAGTATAATTTGAGGTCACCCAGTCTTTCCTCATACGGTTTCTGATGCAAGCCCTGCAACATCTTTGTTGCTCTTCTCTGTAAGGTCTCCAGCCTATCTATGTCTTCCAGAGGTGTGGCCTCCAGAATTGGACACAGTACTCCAGGTGAGGCCTCACCAGGGACCGATACAGGGGCATGATTACTTCATGCCTTCTGATCAGGATGCCCCTCCCTATGCATCCCAGGATACCACTAGCCCTTAGTGCTGCCTATTCACATTGTCTACTGACCTTGAGGCCATCTGATATGATCACCCCTAGGTCTTGCTCCTGCCTGGTGGCCACCAGCTGCTCCACTCCCATTGAGTACAGTTTCCTTGGGTTACACTTTCTCAGGTGCATGACCTTGAATTTCTTGGCATTAAATTTCAATTGCCAGGTCTTTGACCGCTCCTCTAGTTTTAGGAGATCAGCTTCCATGCTTTGCTGTTCTTCTGTTGTGTCTACCCTATTGCTGATTTTAGTGTCATCTGTAAACAGGCACACCTTTCCCACAAATTAATCCAAAATATTGCTGATGAATATGGTGAAAAGGATCGGCCCCAGAACTCAGTCCTGCAGGACCCCGCTAGTCACCCTCCCCTCCACAGACAGAATGCCATTTACTAATACCCTCTGAGTTCTCCCATGTAACCAGTTTCTGACCTAGTTTGTAACCTCAGGCTCAATTCCCATGTTCTCCAGTTTTTTGACTAGTCTCCTGTGCAGAACAGAGTCAAAAGCTTTGCTGAAGTCCAGGTAAACCACATCCAGTGCCCTACCCTGATCCACTATTTTGGTAACCCAATTGAAAAAATCAACCAGGTTTGTCTAGCAGGACCTCCCTGCCATGAAACCATGTTGATTTTTTGTGAGCTGACCAGTTTGCTCCAAAAAGCTATGATTCTTTCCTTCAGCAGGGACTCCATCAGTTTTCCCACAACTGATGTTAGACTAATAGGACGGTAGTTACGTGGCTGTTCCTTGCTTCTACTCTTGTGGAGTGGTACTATTGTTGTACTCTTCCAATTCTCTGGCACCTCCATGTTCTGTAATGATTTGTTGAAGAGCACTGATAAAGGGGCTGCCAGTTTTCTCCCTAGTTTTTTCAGTAGTCTTGGGTGTATCCCATCCGGGCCCATAGAGTTATCTACCTTTAACTTGTCAATTTCCTCTAGGACCCTTTCCTCTGTGAAGGGACCTGTATCTATTCCTTAAATTGGACACTTCTTTGTTCCTATTGTTGGTCCATTACCATCTGCTTCCAGGGTGAAGACAGAACAGAAGTACTCATTGAGTGCCTTTTCCTTCTCCCCGTCTCGCTTTGTGGTTTGTCCATCTTCATTGTGATTTTAACAATGCCCCCTTTGGTCTTCCTTTTTTCAGCTATGTACCTGTCAAAGGTTTTGTTAGCCTTTTTTGCTTCCTGAGCTATCCTAACCTCTGTTTGAGCCTTTGCATTTCTTATCACTTTCCCTCTCTTTTAGTTTCCATTTATATTCTGTTTTGCCTGCCTCATTACCTGACTCCTTGTACTTTCTGAAGGCTATGCACTTTTCTCTCACCATGGTTGCCACCTCCTTGGATAACCATAGTGGATTTTTCCTCATTTTGTTCTTACTAACCTGACGGGCACACTGTGATGTGACCATGGTTACTGCATCCTTCAACCCTGTCAAGTATTCCTCAATGCTTCTGTCTGTTGAGTTACTAAAGTTGTCTCTTAGGCAGGACTTCATGTTTGTGAAGTCTGCACTCCTGAAGTCAAGGACCTTCACTTTGGAGTGTGAGGAGTCTACAGTCCTTTTTACCCTGAACCGTATCATGTTATGATCATTGTTGCCCATGTGATTCCCTACTTTTAAACCTGTAACCCTATCACTATTTGTGAATATCAGATCTAGAACTGTGTTACTCCTTGTTAGTGATGTCACTAGTTGACTTAGGTCTGCTTCCAGTAGTGTGACTAGGAATTCCCTGCTCTTCTGAGATGCTGATGTGTAGGTATTTCAATCTATGTCTGGCAGATTGAAATCCCCACCAGCACCATGTACCCTTCGCCTGACATCTGTAGGATGGTTTCCAGGATTTCCTTATCCCTGGCTTCCTCCTGATTTGGGGGTCTGTAGATTATTCCTACCCAAATGGGTTTCTGGCTTCTGGCCCCTATTGTGATTCATAGATCCTCTGTTTCCCCTAGTACCTGCTGCATTTCTGTAGCATTGATGGTATCCTTAACATAAATAGCTACCCCCACTCACTTTTGCCCAGTCCTATCTTTCCTAAACAAGCTGCACCCCAGGATTTTCACCTCCCAACCATGATTATTTGTGAACCATGTTTCATTCATGGCCACCCAGTCTAGTCCTACCTCAGCTATTGTGGCAGTGAGGTCAGTCATCTTTTTTAGCCAGACTGCATGCATTGAGGCATAGTGCTGACCACTCTTGCTGGGTCGCCTTGTTTGTCATGCCTCCCTTGATCTTATTGTTTGTCCCTTTGTAGTTTTCCCTGTTTATAGTTCCTCCCTTTCAATTGTGATGGTCAATGCCAAAGTCAGAAAGGGTTTTGTGTTCCTAGCTATCTGCTTTTGCTATCCTGGAGTGTGTAGATTTGGTGCTAGCTGGAGGGGGAGAGACAGGAGGCTCTATGTGTGCTCTATGTGTGCTTCTCCTAGAGCTACTGTTGTGTACAGCTAGGTACCACCAAGGAGGAAAAGGATCTAGGGGTGATTGTAAATTGGAAAATGAACAACTGAGGGCAGTTCAGGAATGTGGCAGCAGGGGCCAACAGGATGCTGGGGTGTATTGGGAGAAGAATCTACTCCAGGAACAGGGAGGTGATCCTGCCTCTCTACAAGTCACTGGTCAGACCACACCTGCAGTAATGCATGCAGTACTGGTGCCCATATCTAATGAAGGATATTGGACTATTGGAAGGGGGTACAGCACAAAGCAACTAAGATGATACTGGGACTGGAGGAACGGCCATATGAGGATAGGCTGAGTGACTTGAATATGTACTCCCTATTGGAGAGTACAGAGTGGGGGTATATGATTGAGACCTTCAAGTACTTAAAGGGGATTAACAAGACAGGCACAGAAGGGATATTTAAGTTAAGCAGGGGGAGGGACACAAGAGGTCATTGTCTTAGATTGGAGGAGGTTAGACATAGGAGGGTAATGAGGAGACACTTTTTCAAGGAGATAGTTGTGGCAGAATGGACCTTTCTGCCAGGGGAGCTGGTATCCTTAATACAGTGGGGATTTCAAAAGGGGATAGGACGGGGCAGCTGTAAGGCAGGTGTGAGACAACAGGATGTGAGCTGAGGGAGGTTAAAGTAGAGAGTGAAGTGAGTGCAAATGAAAAGTTGGTAGCAAAGTGACAGAAAGCATAGAAAAGTGTGTCCAGTTGCAAGAGAAGAACTGGGGGTAGTAGCATCATAAACCCTAGCTCTATTGTCAAACACTGGAAGGATCATCTTAAAGAGGATCTCAGAGTGGATTGGGAGAGGTTGATGAGACCTATAATAAAGGACATAGAGTTTTGGTGGAGATTTTTGTGGCTGCATCAATGCAGGTAGAAAAGTCTAGGCATATTTTAAGCCACCAACTGGGGTATTTGAAATGAGGCACATTTTCTACTGGTGACCATCCAAGATTGTGAAGACTTGGGGGATAGGAGCCTAGCAAGAATTTGTCATATGCAGAAATTCATAAAAACATTTTGTTTTGTCATGAACCATAAACAGGCTGTGACTGGAATCAAAATTGCACATTATTCTAGTCAAGATGAGTGACACTTCCAGAACAAGGACTGATGCATCCAAGACAAAGAGTATAGTACTGTCAGTGTGAATATGGATGGGTGAGTCAACACAAGCAGCGGTCAGATCATTAAGGAAAATAGAGAAGAGAATAAAGTCCAAGATGAGGCCTCGGGGAAACCAGAGAGGATGGGGAGGGGTGACAAGGCAGCATCAACCTGAACTGTCTGCAGCTGGCCAGTGAGGTAGGAATGGAACCATTCCACCAAATACATAGATAGTCTAGCTCTCCTCAGCTTGTCAATGAGAAGTGAATGGGCTACTGTATGAAATGTGCTAACTAGGTAAATACAAATTTCAGCAGTAATGTGCCCCAGAGCCAACTTCTCAAGGATGGAATCAATTACACACAGAAGGGAGAAAGGGAAGTCAGGAACACATGAAGACACCTCCCCTCCCCTCCCCCATATTCAGCTGTGGATGTTTGCACCACACAAAACACAGCACACAGTCATCAAGGAATCATACTGATACAGGCAGCATGTTGTGTCCTGCTGTGGTAGTGCCACACAAAGTACAGGAGTGTGATGCACCACAGCTCCCTGCTGGGAACAAAGACCCAGGAGTATGGCATGTTACAAACAAGATAGCACCTTTGTACCTGGATGCCATATTTAGAGGCCAGCTTGCTGATTACCACATATGGCATGCAAGGCACTAAGAGACCATTTGCATTCAATTAAGTCATCATTATCAGTTCTGTGCAATTCCTCCATGCACAAATTTATGGAGGCATTGCACAGAGTCTCAGCCATTAGCCCCACTTGCACACAATCTCTATAAATCCACATGTAAATCTGTAAATCCCTATTAGTCCAGTGATATCCCCTTCCCACTCTGATCCCTGATAATATGTAGTAACATTTTCTGGCAGTCTACTGGTAGCCCCCTCTCACCCATATTCCCACTATATTATGTGGTAACCCTCCTCCTCAGTCCATCTACTCAGCACCCATCACCCACACCTCCATTCCAGCACCTGATATACTCTAAAAAAGCCCATCAAATGTTGTCTGTCCCTACAATCATTCCACTTATGATGGATCCACCCCCTTTTCTTCCACAGGAAATCTTGGCGCAACCATGGTGGCTTCTGCATAGCCTCTTGCCTATGCTGCCCATGGGCTGGCATCTAGTCACTGCTTCCATTATATGCCACTTCAGGTCCTCCATTTTTGTATTAGTGCTTATGCTCAGTGACTTACTATATATACCAATTTAGCCACAACTACCATATCTTCATGATTTTCTCAAAATCAACTATCATGATGGTAGTTCCCTTGTCACATTTTGCATTAAGTGGCTTCCCCCAATACAGTTGCAAAAGCTCACATGATCAGATATTTCCAAATATTTTACAATATTTGTAAAGAGATTCTCTGATGACTCTACAGTTGTACTGCAGTTGACAAGGAATTTCTCTAAAGCTGTCACAGAAATTTCTGGAAACATCTGGCCGTGTCAGTTGCTGCAACTACATCTCACATTCAGTCCCATTATGTCACTACTACACAGCCGCTCCCTGAGCTTTATTCCTGTCCAAATAATCCCAACCACTCAGCATCAAATGAGGGCCTGCGTTCCCTCTCATTCTTTGCTGTACATGTTGAAGAATTAAAGCCCTTCATGATTAACAAGACATCTTTCCCTACATTTTATTGGGCCTTTTTCCACAACCCAGTCAATATCAGGTGTTGAAGGTTGAAATTTGGGTAGCCCATGACGTGGGCATTGGCGATTGGGTGCCTACAATAACAGAGACCCAATCCCTGGAGGATGTCATTGGGGCTATGTTAGGGTAGGGCAGCTATATGGGGGGGCAGCGAATGTAGCAATGGGATATCACTATACATATGCACCTGGGGGAGCGAGCACACACAACAAGAGATGGGAGGTGATGTGAGGGGTGGTGCCATGGTTAGTTGCTGAGCTGAGTCCGTGGTGTGGTGGGTAGGGTAACGGCATCGGTAGGCAGGGTACTAGGTTCAGGTCTGGGAGTTGGTGTGTTTTTGTTGCGCCATGCCCAAATCTTTTTTTTTAACTTTTTTTTTCACCCCCAACATGCACCCCCCTGAAGTTGAGAATCCTTAAGTAGGGGGGATGAGGGGGTGCAGCCCCCACATAAAACATTAAAAAATGAAGTCCCTGGTGCCATTTTGTTGTGTGCCAGGATGTCAGAGTGGCAAAATAAATTTTCAGCACTCTGACTTCACGATAACGGTGGTCGCCTTTAGACTTTCGCCGTTGTCACATAGAACCGAAATCCCCCATGATATCCAAGGGTCGCCATGATATCCAAGGGTCCATTGCTGTTGCCCTTTTAATTTTGTTTGCCAGTTCCATGAAAATGCTCTCCTATAATACCTGACAGTGTGAACCATAATGCCAGATTTGATGTTTTGCATTCCTTTGATTCTAATTCCAGTCAAAGTTCTGTGTAGGCTGTGATACCTCCTCACTTCCCATTTCTTGTTTGCTTTAGTCCCTCCCTTGACCTACTGTACAAAGCAAACTCTCCAACCTCTGGTCCACCATCTCTCTTCAGAAGAGACTGTATTTCTCTACCTGTTTATCTTTCTTTATTCCCTTATTCTACTGTGTCTTTTTGAGTTCTACTAAGTTATAACTTTCCTCATGAATTTTACTGTCTATCTCATCAACCTTGTTAGCCTTGCTCATCAGATTTATCATCGCACAATAAAGGATGGTGCCTTTGTCCTTGCTTTGTGTCCTTTTACAGCTGACCTTTCCACCTGGATGAGACATAGGTGTTCTTCAGCTCCTACCCTGATCTATGTTTAATGCTATAAAAACAGGATTTCTCAAACATGAAAACATTCTTGTCAATATTATTAATTTTTTCCAGAAGTTGACAGTTTTATCCATGAATATCTGTAGACTTGGTTATGAACTTGCTACAGCAGTACTAAAAAACTAAGTTTTAACTTTTCAAACTAGCTGCAAACTTGATTCACTTTTACCGATTGATGTTCTTCTTCTTAAGGGACCTGAGGATCACAATTTCAGATGACTTGAAGGTTCAGAATCAATGTGATAGGACAGTGGGGAAAGTAAACAGAATGTTGGCATGCATAGGAAGGGGCTTTATAAGCAGGAAAAAGGAGGTAATCATGCCACTATACAAAACGATGGTCAGAACACATCTAGAATATGGGGTCCAGTTCTGGAGGCCACACTTAACAGTGGGACAGGGAAAAGCTGGCGTGGATTCAGAGAAGAGCAACCTAGATGGTTCAAGGGCTACACGAGAGGTCATACCAGGAACAGCTGGAGGAACTAAACTTGTTCACACTGAAGATGAGGTAGGAAAGGGGGAATATGGTAGAAACCTTCAAATACCTGAAAGGAATAAACAGGGTGGGTGAAAGTAGCATTTTCAGAAAGAGTGTGAACAAATCCACTGGCAGGCATACTGTACATTCAGGCTGGGGGGTAGATTTAGAGGGGATGTAAGGGGGAAGTTCTTCACTGAGAGGGTTGTGCACCTATGGAACAAGCCGTCAGAATGTATTGTGGGGGGTAGATTCAGTGGACAAATTCAACAGAGCTTGGGACACCTACATGGGGCTAAATAAATGTGGAAGTGTAGGGAACAGAGGGTGTAAGATCAACTAGACAGAGGGGAGTAGGGTATTTTGGGCAGACTGGATGGGCCATAAGGTCCTTTTCTGCCGGCAAAGTTCTATGTTTCTATGTTTATATTTTATGTTTTTACATTTAGATCTAAGTTGGAACATTTTTATTTGTATTATTACATTTAATTCTTATTTGACATACTATTTATTTTTTCTACTTTAAAAATATGAACTTTATTATTGCCACTATAATGAAATCAGTATGACTGTCATCTCTTGGACTGCATTTGTTCCTTGTTAAGCTTATGTGAAATGTGGTGGGTCTAATTCTCAGTGGCAAGAGAGTGTAAATAAATCACTGCAAATTAGCACAAGTCTCTTGCTTGCAAGTCCCTCTGAGCTCTGCTCAGCTGAGGTTGGGAGCATTTTCTTTTGAGTGCACATCAATGTGCATGGACCAGGCAGAGGTGGCATGTGCCATTCACAGTGAGAATAATGACCTCAGTCCCAGTGTAGCACTTTTGTACAGTCCCCTACCTACCTCAAGGAAAACCTAGTGGTGCAAAGCATGGAGTGCTGCCCCAGATATTCAGTCCACAGTGGGAGCCTTTTCTTTGAGGGCCTCGGCAAAGAACATACTTGTGCAATGGTGTGTAGAGAGTTGGGAACCACTAGACTATCAGAGACAGTATTATTTCTAAATTGGATTGGGGGCCCATCAGACTATGAAGGAGTATGTTGAGGGACATGAATCAAACATTGTTTGCTGGACCAGAAGCAACCAAAAGTAGAGGACTAGCCATGGTGTATAGCCTTTCTGTAAGTACCACACCCTTGTGCAGTATGTGCATGGGCAAGGCAAAAGAGGGATGCACTCCTCCACCTGTAAAGCTGCTCCAACCAAGGATACATGCAAAACAAAAGCAAAAAGGGAGAGGGGCACACACCAAGAGCAGATAGCAAACTTTTTTGTTTTATATCAAGGCAGCCACAGGATGAACAGTAGTGGGCTAACACCCTTATGTATCACCCCTGACTGAGCCTTCCTCAGAGAAAGCATCAGTCAGAGGTGTTACATAGTGGTGTTAGCTCAGTAATGTTCATGCTATGACTACCTTATTATAAAATAAAAAAAAATGTTTGCTATCTGCTCCTGGTGCGTGCCCATCTACATTCTTTTTCCAACACTATAGTATGTGCATGGCACTGCACCATGCATGTGCGTGTGTGGTGGTAATTGTCACTTTTACTGTGTGCAAACCATATTTTCATATACTAACATCTGGGTGCATTAATTTAAATATTTCTATGTGCACTTGGAGGGTCTCATTCCATGGGGTATATACTTTGTTCTCAGTATAGCAACATAGATTAGGTTGGGACAGTGAAGTGTTTTGCTCCATTGTCAGATGTAAAAAGTATGACTGTGCATTTGACGTTGTATATTTTAATACACAAATAAATAATAATAATTATTTTCTTTCTTTCTTTCTTTCTTTCTTTCTTTCTTTAGGAATAGTCTATTTTCAAAGGGTCTAGGGTCATTTAAAAGAGAAACATTGACACAACAATAAACAATGACATAATAATATTTACAGCAGTAAATGATGAGTCAGTAGAATTGTACAGTGACTAGCTGACATGGTAAAACACACCTGAGCTACATGAGAATTATATGTGTTATTAGATTGCTGTAATTTTGCTTTTGTTGCAGCCACCCAATAAGTCTTTTGTAAATGAGACATTAGTCTCAAATATTTTATGTCCTGGTAAAATTAAATACCGTTTCTTATATCTATATCATTTTGAACATAACAGCTTGCCCATTCATTGCTTTATAGTTTAGTAGGAAAGGTCAACATAGTACAAGAATCATTCAAAATCTGAAACAGAAAAAAAGCATGCAAATTAGCCTATATGTAGATTTTTGTATGCTCTTCAATAGTAGATCAGGCTACAAGTCCCTTTTACTCTAAATCCCTTGGGGGACTTTTGTGTGTACATTTTGTTAGGCCTAACTGCTGCATTTAATTACTCGGTGCTATTAGCAGTGGGTGGTGTGAACCTAGATAGAACACTCTGACCTCCCTGCAAAGAGGGGTCTGAAACTCACTGCTGCACACCTGTACAGTTTGATTAATCCCTTTGCTGCTTCCAGGCACTTTCAGGCTGCCTTTTTAAAGGCAGTTTATTTGTGAAGTGACTTTAAAACTATCATTTCCAGTTTTAAAGTGGAGATACAGACAGGAAGTGGGCACTGACATCACTTCCAGTTGAATCCTATAAAAACAGGCAAAGGTAGAAGAGTGGACTATCTCACAAACATATCTTTATAGAATAAATAAGAGCTATTAACACAAATGGACACAGAGGATAGTATGTCACCTATACAAAGACAAATGGCAGTCTTGGACAATTCCATAATTAAAAAATGTGATGCTGTGGTATGCAACCCAGATAAACATAACATAATGATCTAATCATTTCCAGGTGCAACAATACATCATACAAGAATGTTAGCCCCAAAGATTGTAAAGGACAATGGAGAGAACCCCATATTCACCATCCATGTCTGGACGAATGATGTAGACTTTGAAAATGAGAAAGATTTAATTATAAATTATTAGAAACTGCCAAAGAAATAAAGCAGCAGGGAACAGAAGTGATCGTTTCAAGAATCCTACCAATCCCTAGAGCTAATGAACAAAAGAATGATACCATTACAATAATCAACACAAGAATACACAATTGGTGTGAAACACAGAATATTAGATTTATTGACAGCTGGGCACATTTCTATAATAAAAGTCATTTATTAATTTATTTATTTATTTCAGTACTTGGAAAAATATTTGAGCTCAGAGTTCTTTACATAGTTTCCATGTCAGGACATTTCAGTACAACAGATAGGTGAAAATTATACAAAGGATTGCAGAAATACAAAGGTGAACAAACAGGATTATATATCAAACACATTACAGGTCACAAGAAAAAAGAAAATTTATATTGCCTAATGGTGAAACTAGTCAGTTGTCAGCAAACAAGAGGTTGTTTGGAACATTGCTAAGTGCTAAAGAAAAAAAGGAAAAGAGGGTGAAGAGGAGGAGCCCAAAAGCAATGTGCAAAAGGAGAGCATGATATCAATATAGCAGTAGGGATCAGAGGGAGATGGTCAGATTGAAGGCAGAGGGAGAAGGTGCTAGGTCTGTGGGGGGAGCAGGAGTGCCTACTTAGGGGAGAGAAGGGAGGGTTGAGGGGCAGGGGATGGAAGTAGTGATGGGGAGTGGAAAGGTATTGCTAGTGATGGCAGGCACATCGAGATTTGCATATCATAAGGAGCTTCTATTTCTTTTTGAAAGTACCCAGTGTGGGCAGGTGTGCAATGTTCTCCTGGAGGGAGTTAAACCACAGCGGTGCACGGTAGGACCTTTGTACTTGAGATGTTTGACATTTCGGAGTTAGGAAGGACTGGTGTTCAGAGTTACGGGTGTGCTTGGATTATTGCTGGGAAACAGAAGTTGTTGGATGCCTGGTGGTAGCTGACCAAGGCAGATCTTTTTGGCCAGAAGGCAGAATTGATATTTTAGGTGACCACTGAGCATGAGCCAGTATGTCCTGGCATAGAGATCATAGGTGTGAGTCAGTCGGTGAGCACCTAAGATGAGCCAGCAGGAATTGTTGAGTGCAGGTTTTATGCACCAGAGAGCAGTATCTGTAGCAGAACCATATAGAAGCAACCCATAGTCTAGCAGGGAACCCACAGAACTGTGAACAGCTATGCTGAGGGCTTCAGGAGAGAGACTATGCTTGTGACCATAAAGTAGCCCTATGCACTTGTTGATAGCTTTGGCCTTGTTGTCAATGTGCAGAGTATAGGAGAGTGAGTTGTCAATAGTGATATTGAGGTATGTAAAGTGTTTAACAATTTATTTATTTATTTTATATTTATTTATTTTTTTTGTTGACCAAGTAAGTGCACTAGGCAGATTCTGCCTATTTTTAGGCATGACCTGGAGGGGTGATACAGATGAAATGCCAGCTGACCTTGAACCAGAGTAAGCTGTTAGCGGTATTTTTAGTGAATGAGGGAGATTTGGCCAGGGCACCGGGGAAATTCCCCTACTCACAGGTAGGGAGACCGGCTGCTGTGTTTATTTATTTATTTTATTTATTTATTGAAAATTTCGGAATTACAACCTTTGAGTCAAGGACTCCTTTGCAAAGGCTCCACGTCAGTCATGACAGTACAATTACAACAAGACAGTATGGACAATGTTCTCAAAACAGAGAAATTACATTTCGACAAACGTTTAAAATCATAGCTTAAGTCAAAGTTTGCATGACAGATGCCTCTGAGATGCTGATGGAGCAGCACGTTGGAGCTGATGTGCAGTCTGAGCTCACTTCCCCCTCTGTGGCTCATGCGAAGGTTAGTGCGAGCACCTTGGGTGCCTCTGGAGATTTGTGGAGTGGAGCATGGTGACCACCAAACAATGGAAGATTGTGGTTTAGCGGCTGAGTCCCATTTGCCAGTACCTTCATTACTGGTGAGCACCGTGGTAAATACCTTACAGACTGCAGTTCATGATGTTGGCTTGGCTGATTTATCAGCAAAAAATACCACTGATATTCCTACTGCATTACTGGCTTCTGCTTTGCTTTCTGAGAAGCCAAATCTGACAGCTCCAGCCAGGATGATTTACTCGGATGATGTACAAACAATAGGAATGCAGAAGAGAACCACGCAAAATGACTCCCACTTGACTGGTGACTGGTCAAAGGATAGTGCCTTGTCTGATGCAGGTTGAATTTTTAAAGATGGTAAATGGATACTGGACTCTCCGAGGGAGACCTTTACACAGGATTCTCCACACATTGATTCGGGAGCCACTGAGGACTCTTTGCAAGGTCAGACTTCTATACTGAACAATGCTACTGCTCCTGGGGGGGGCTCCTGATACTGTTGATACTTCGGGAACAGGAATTCTGGAGGGTTCTCCACATCATTCTCCTCCTGTTTCTCCTCCTCGAGCAGAGCACAGTGTCACCCTGGGGCTTGGTTTTCTGATTTATTTCACAACAATAGGTTAAAACAAGCACACTGAAGGAATACAGTTCGCTTTGCCATCAAAGAGGTCTTGAGGAACACCCTTATAGACCTTTTGTTGCTAGAAAATTGTTAAAAGACTCTATGAACTTTCAGGCAAATGATATTTATGCTCTGATTAATATAAAGGGTGAAGATACCTTCTATATTGGTTTTAAAACTTTTGCAGGTTTAGACAAATTTTGCAATAGGTATGAAAACTGTAAATCACAACCTTTGTGGCTGCCTTTTTGGGCTATCCTGATTACCAAACCTCTTTATAAAGTTGTGAATATTATGTTTTGGAATGAAGGAGTGAACGTGGGGGAACATTCTTTTTTGGCTAGAACACAAATGCTCAGTTGTGGGGCTTCCAGAAGTTATCATTGATGGGGAAGGTATCTGGACAGGTAGCTGGAAATTCAGGGTGAAATTGCATATAGTGGGAAATTATGTGGTTCATATTTCTAACAGCTTGTTTCTTGGTAAGGGTAGAGGAGTGTGTTTTTACCCTGGGCAGCCTAAGGCCTGCAACAAACGTTGTAGCAGAAAACATCTTAGCAGTGCCTGTGATAAGGTGAAATGTGTTCTATGTGGAGAGTTTGATCATGGTAGTGAGACTTGCAGGAACCTATTTCATTGCAATCTTTGTGATGAACAGGGTCACTCTTATTACCAGTGCCCTTGGGCTGAACAAAATAAACAAGGGGGTATTAATAAGGAAGATCTTATTAATAATGCATAGGATAGATATCAGATGAGGGACGTACCCCATGCAGACCCTACTACTTCTGCTCCATCATCTGGTGAAGACCCCACCACCTCCACTTCAACTCCTACTGTGGATCCACATTTTTCAGAATCCACACAGGCCTCAGGGCTTTACTCAGATGTACACTCTCATGACACTAACCCCCTGGAGCATTCACAAAAGTCCTCTGCTGACATTTCTGGGACCCCGTCCATTAGTGTGCCCCTACCCAAACAAGATGGTATGCCACCACCCCACTCCACTTTGGAGTTTCAAACCCCCCACCCAAAATGAGTAACTAGGACTTCTAGTCAGCACTTGACTCAACCTTTAGAAATCTCTACTGAGAATCCTTTCCACGTTTTGCAGGATCAGGAGGGTGGCTCAGAATCTGATGTCTCCACAAAATCTGGGTTCATTTCTGAAATGGATTGTGAGGAAGATGGGGGTTGGAGGGTTCTTGGAGGTAAGAAAAAGAAATGGAAGAAATGGAAAAAAGATGTTCAGAAACCCTGATGGTAATATTTTGCTTTAATCACACATGGCAGAAATTAAACTTGCTTCCTTAAATACTTGCAGTATTAAGAATTATTGAAAAAAGGATGGCATGTTTACATTTTTGTCTCTCTCTCTACAAGCTGATATTATTTTTTTGCAAGAAAAAAGATTTACTTGTATACATGATATTCAACAGGCATATAAACTATGGACCAGAGGGCCTACTTTTTGGTCCTATGGGGAGGATGCAGCAGATGGCCTAGGCATTCTGTTCAACCATACTTCTGTTCATGTCTCTAGGTTGGTGGATATACACCCTGGGAGGGCCTTGCTATTGGATTGTGTTTATAACAGTTTCCCACTTCATCTAATCGATACTTATGCCCCCCAAGTTAAGACTTTACCGATTGAATTGTTTACTAGTATTCAGCCATATTTGTTTACTCAGAAACAGTTAATATGAGGGGGTGACATGAATTGCAGCCTAGATGTCAGGTTTAAGGATCATGCCCAAACTAAAGTATATTGTGACTCCCATGCTTTATTAAATATTTTACAGACTGCCTCTCTCAAAGATCCTTATAGTTAACTGTATACAGACGTAGGGGCCACTTATAGCTGAAGTGCCTTTTGTGCTAGGATAGATTTAATTCTTGTATCGAAATTTCTGTTTACACATGCTTGTTTTCTTCATCTATGTGAATTCTTGGACCATTTGGTCCTGCTTGGTACTATAAATATGTCTCGTTTTCCTCCCAGGTTTCCTGTGATTGCCTCTCGGTGGAAACTGAATTCCTCTTTGCTACAAGATTTGGATATGCAACATAAATTGCATTCCATTTTTGTTGCTCGGAACTCTGTGAGGGTGCTTTATGATTTTCAGACACATTGGTGGGCAGACACAAAGAAAGAGTTTAAGGGTTTGTTTATTTCCTTTAGGAGGCATTAATGTAATAAGGATTACATTACTTATTTGGATTTTTGTCAGCAGTTTTATAAGTTGATTTCTTCACCCAATGTTGCTGATGTTAGAATTAAACATCAGATAGACATTGTTAAAGGTCACATGAGGCATTACCAATATGACCATGCAGTGTCTTTACAGGCAGAAATGCAGTACGGTACTGTGCAGTCGCCTTAGGCTGACCCCTTTGCTGCCTGCAAACATCAGCTGGACAAAACATTAATGGAGGGTCTTACAAATTCGGAAGGGGCTTTAATAACCACTACTGTTGGGATGCTTAACATTGTTAGGCAGTCTTTACAACAACATCAGGGGACTAGTTTTACTGCAGGGGTTAAATAGGAAGATATTTTTGCATGTGAGCTGTCGGTACCATCTGAGGAAGAAAATGGTAATGTTGGTAAACCCATTTCTAAAAAGGAAATTAGGCAGAAAATAACTAATTTGGCTTTGGGTATTTCCCTGGGGGTAGATGGCATCACCAATGAGTTTTATAAATTCTTTATGGATGATATGTGTGATATTTTGCATACTGTTTATAATGAGATTTTGGACACTGGGGTACTGCCTATTGATTTCTCAGCTGTCATAATTCTCTATTTATTTAAAAAAAAAAGGAGATAAGACTGATTTAGGAAATTGGAGGCCTATCAGTTTGCTCAATATGGATTATAAACTTTTATCGGCCATTCTGTGCCATAGGTTGCAAAAGGTTGCTTCTAAACTAATACACCCTGTCCAAACTTGTTCTATCCCAGGGTGGAACATAGAGCAAAACTTGGCTTTTTTGCATAACATCTGTGAGTTTGGAAGACAACGGCATTTATCAGATTATTTATTGGCATTAGATCAAACCAAGGCCTTCGACAGGGTATCCCATGATTTTCTTTGGCAGGTGCTTGAACGTTATGGGTTCTATTTCCATTTTAGGACTTGGATAAGTCTTTTTTACAAAGATGCCATAATGTTCCCTATGGTAAATGGGGAGCTAGGAGAAGCTTTAATTTTACAGAAGGGGGTTAGACAGGGATGTCCCCTTAGTCCCCCGTTGTATACATTTATTTTGGATCCCATTGTACGAGAGATATTTCAGGACTATACAATTTGCGACTTATCACCATCTCCATTTTTAGAACCCCAAAAATTGGCAGTTTATGCTGATGATACTGTTATTACTCTTCCTGACCTTGAATCGGGTGAGGCTGCTTTGCGGGCTTTAGATGGCTATGCAAACTTGGCAGGGGCAGCTATCAATTATTCTAAAAATATTGGGGTATATGTTAGTGACAGGGTACCTGAATCCAGACCTGGGCAAATTTCAATTTCAGGTGACATTGTGCAATGGCTTAGTCATCATGGCAGGATTAGGGTGAAAGTGAATTTAAAGCATAGGCTTTTGTTGGAAAGACAGAGTATTAGATTGGAATGTAATGGTTCAGAAGCATCTATGTAACATTTTTTCTTTACATGTGTTCATGCTAAACAATGTTGGCAAGATTTGGCTTCTAAGTGGCACTGGGGGTTGGCAACACTTTTCACTTATGAGACTTTAGTTTTTGGAGATTATACTTTTTTTTTTTACAATATCACCCTAGTACTTTGAATTTGTTGTTTGCATGTATTAAGTATTATTTGTGGCAAGCCTGGTGTCAATATTCTTTACAACATTTAAATGTCCTAACTTTGACTGTCATTACACAAATTGAAGCAACTGTTCATAAACAGAAAGACATTAAACAAACACATCTTACTGTTCCAAAGTTTCAGATTCTCTGGAAACATATTTTTCGGTTGTAATTGTTTTTCTTTTAGACTTTCTGCAAACCTTTTTGGCTTCTCTTACTGAATGACTCTATAGTTCTCGACTATGGCCCAATCCCCGCTCTTGTACACAGTGATAACTACTGCAGCTTTTCATTTTTGAGGGAATATTGCAAACCAGAAGGATAGGTGGAGGATATGGGTAAGGGGAGACAGGATTTCTTCCAGAGAGAGAGAGAGAGAGAGAGAAAGAGAGAGGTTAATTTTAGATTGAGATTATCTCCACTGTATCTCTCCTTACTGAGCACCTTAAACAGGTATTTCCTGGCTTCCCCAATAGTAATAGTCTTGAAGCAAAATGGGGGAAGCACTGGGGTCTGTAAAGGAGCAGCAGGATTGGTGAGGGAGAAGTAGCCGGTAGGGAGGTCATTACGGAAGTTGGTGAAAGCAAGGTTGAATGTGTTAGCTATAGATTTAGGATCAAGGATGGGGGATCCATCAATGTAGTGCATGGTAGGGGCCATTTTGGGCTCATGTCCAGTGACCTCTTTTAGGTTTGCCCAGAATTTATGAACATCATTCAAGTTCTTGGTTAGGACCTACTTGTAGTATATGTTTTTGGCTATTTGGA
This sequence comes from Neoceratodus forsteri, assembly GCA_016271365.2. Classification (NCBI taxonomy): domain Eukaryota; kingdom Metazoa; phylum Chordata; order Ceratodontiformes; family Ceratodontidae; genus Neoceratodus; species Neoceratodus forsteri. The sequence continues at coordinate 1,351,294,416 of CM057458.1, read as the reverse complement.
TGGTCCTGGTACAGTTATTCCTGGCTCATTTATAATTCAGGATGTCAGACTGCTTCCCTGGGGCCCTGGCTACATGCCAGAGATGGTCTCTATTTTTCATAAGTTCAAGGGTGACTGGGCTCATCCAGGGATTGAAATGGCCTTTGAATTTATGCTTTTTGAAGGGTGCATCAGTGTCACAGATTGTATTGAATAGAAGGATGAAATGGTCAATCATACTATCAATCTCAGAAGCCCCAAACACTGCTGACCAGTCAGTGTTGAGGAGATTGACTTTAAAGCAGCCCATGTGACCAGGCTTGAGGACCCTGTTGGTGACTGTTCTTGGAGGGGGTTTAGTAAATTTATTAGCTCAACTGAACACGACTGGGGAGTGATCACTGATGTGAGTACCCAGTCAAGAACAGTACTAGTGCCCATTCTGTAAATGGTCCTAGTAGGGGCTTCAATGAGCTGTGTAAAGTGGACAAGACTGAATTGCATCTTTGAAGTGGTTAGCTTTAGGGGCATGCCAATTAATATTGAAATCACCAAGAAGTATAACCTCGGAGCTTAGTGTCAGGCTTCCAAATCAGTCTATGATGGCTTGGAGACCTTAGGCTGAGTTTTTTGGTGGGATGTAGACTGATAACAATGTAATTATTTTGTTATGGGCCCCAAGAAGGACCTTAATGGCAAGGGCCTGGGATAATGACCCTAGGCTTGGTAAATTTAGGACTATGCCCTGTAAGCTATCCTTAAGGTAGAGTGCATAGCTGCCACCTCTTTTGGATACTTGATCTTGCCTAAAAATTGTGTAACCCGGTAGACTGATGGCACCATCAGAGATCCTGGGAGAGAGCCATGTCTCAACAACTGACAGCACATCAGGATTATGGAGGGCAACCCAGGCTTGTAGATTGTCAAGCTTTGCTGCCAGGCTGTGGATGGTTAGGGATGCAAAGGTTAACATGACTGGTTTTTGGCCAATCATACCCTGATTTTGAGGGGGGCCCGGATTAGGGTGGATGTTGCCTGAGAGAAGTACACTAGCAACAGGAGGGCTAGTCTAACCAAGTAACTTTTAAAGTATTTGGTCTTAGCTTTGTTCTGCCTTCTTGACTTTATTCTGATGGCTTGCTTGTCAGAGAGTGAGGACAGTCTGAGCAGGAGTGTGGGATTAGAAAGCCATGGCTGGGTACACTGAGTTCTGGACCAGGCATGTCAGGCTGTGTTGTCAGGCCTGCAAGTGGCAGGTAGGTCAGTGTCAAGCACTGCTATTATGGTGCAGTAAGTATTGCCATAGGTATGCTCAATGATAAGGAGGGTAGAAAGTTTAAAATCATTGCATGGCTACCCTGAGAGCATATAGAAAGTGGTCAGAAGAATGTAAAAAGGTATTACTCTCATTACCAAAGTTATTATTGGTGGAGGGGGGAGAGTCTTGGTGGAGGGGGTAGAGTCTAAGATTAATACTATTCTAGAAAAATGCAAGGACTAAAGGGCTGATAAAGATAAGGCAGTAGCAATGTTTATTAAATTTGAGCATGAGAGATGATCATCCCTTTAAGAAGTTGTAGGAAAGGAGAGCCCCTTTAAGAAGTTGCTGTAATTGACTAGTATGAGGCCTCAGGGGGCAGGGATCACTGGGGAAGTGTATTTAATAAAGGAGGGGTGGGGTGGGGTGGGCAAATAAACTATACAGACAGTAGCACAGTAAGGCAGTAGCTGAGCTGTGATTTGAAAAAGGTGCCTTGGGCACTTGCTTTCTCAATGGGGATCTGTAGCATCTAATTGGGAAGCAGCCACAGTCCCCAGGAGCTTGTCCAATTACAGGGATTGAAGTCTGGCAGCTCTGAGCTAGGAGCTGACTGATTGTACCTGCTGTCCTTGGTCAGGGGGTGGTGGGCTTGATGCAGAGGTCTGTCCACTGGCAGGTAGCAGCACCAGGGCTGCTTGGCTAAAGTGGAGAGCCTGACTTGGGCTTGTGGCTAAAAAAGAGCAAAATAAAAAGGTGGGCCATTAGTTAAAAAAAAACAAAACAAAGAGAAAGCTCAGATAAATTGGTGGAAGGGCCCCTGGGCAATTTAGTGCTCAGGGCAGAAGTAGGTACAAATAGTGGGAGAGAAAGGGTTCCTGCAGAGAGGTCTGGTCAAAGGTGCCAGGTAGGAATTTAGCAAAACAAAAGGCTGGTTCTGGAGGTTCATGGGGGGGCCTTGAATGTGACCAGGAAGAGCTGGAAGGAGGTGTGTGTTGGTGAGGACTCAGGGTAGTCTGGAATGGGTAGAGAAGATGGCCAAAAATGCTAGGCAAAGTTTACAGAATATGCTGGTTCAAGGGGGTGTCAGTAGAGGGAATCAGAGGTCCAGCAGCTGGCAGAGAAACAGTGTGGGGAACAGCGAAAAAGAAATGCAAAAGGAAAAAAGCAAGTGAAAAGAGAGAAAAAAGAAGGCAGTCCAAGGAGAAATAAGAGCAACCATAATGAAAAAGAGTGTGTCAGACAAACAGCAGGCAGTAGGCAGTTGTTCAAACTATCCTACAATATTGGGCAATTAGTTCAGCAGTAAAATTTCAGAATTACAAGCAGTAAACTATATAGAAGTCAGGCAGTCAGCTAAGGTTTCCTACAACTCTGCTACACTCTGGAAGGCAATTCTTACATATACAATGCAGTAGTTTAAAGGTAAAATGTTTAAGCAGTAAAAATATTCAGCAGTACAAGCCATACATAGAAGACAGGCCTAGGTAGTACAGCAGGTTAAACAGCAGCAAAATTCCAAGAAGAAAAACAAATAATTTCCACAGTAGCAGTAAATTCAGTAAAAAAACTGTCCAGAGAGTAGTACAGCAAGGCAGTGGCCAAACCATGATCTGAAAAAGGTGCCTTGGATGGTTGCTTTTTCAATGGGGATCTGCAGCATCCAATCAGAAAGTGGCCACAGTCCCCAGAAGCCAGTCCAATTATGCGGATTGAAGCCTGGCAGCTCTGAGCTAGGAGCTGACCAATTGTATCTGCTTTCCTTGGTCAGAGGGTGGGGGCTGGATGCAGAGGTCTGGCTGCCAGCAGCAAGCAGAGCTGTGGCTGCTTGACTGAAGTAGAGAGGCTGATTTAGGTTTGTGGCTGCTTTCCTTGGTTAGGAAGTGGTGGGCTAGATGCAGAGGTCAAGCTGCCAGCAGGTGTCAGAGCTGGGGCTGCTCGACTGAAGTGGAGAGCCTGATTTGGGCTTGCGGCTGCCTTCCTTAGTCAGGGAGTGGTGGACTGGATGCAGTAGGGATGGGTTACACCTAAATAAAAAATGGTGCTGTTATACTTGCAAGATTGACCAAAACCAGCATGGAGGCAGTGACTTTAAAATAGGGGGGGGATAGGTGGTCTAAACAGTAAAGGAACTAGGCTAGTAAATTGCATGAGATGGACAAATAAACCATCCAAAAGCCATTTAAAACAAAAGAGCATCCGGAATAAACCTGGTAATGACACAATAACTATAAAAGAGAAACCTAACATACTGTAGTAGGCAATCCATCCAATAGCTCCCCTTAAGCAGAGATACATCACCCAGACCAGCAGTAATAAACACTGTTTGGGCAAGAATATAGCCAGTCTCAACTTTAAATTATGCAATGCAAGAAGTTAAAGTAACAAACACAGTGAGCTGCAGGTACTGCTGTCAATAAACAAGCATATAGACATAGTTCTAATTACTGAAACTTGGTGGAAAGAGGACGACATTTGGGCAAACACTATGCCTGGGTACAATCTACTACAATTAGATAGAAGAAACGAAAAAGTAGGAGGGGAAGCAGTATATACCACAACAAAAATAAACATAATAGACATAACAGCTAAAATAAAGGCACACTCCACCTCTACAGAAACCTTATGGTTTCAGTTAAACCAAAACAAGTTAGATCATATAATTGTAGGAATGTGCTATCAACCCCTCAGTGCAAATGAAGAAACACTGAATGCATTATTAAATAAAGCTTCTAACACCATGGAGTTAGGTGGTATTATTTGGACAGGTGATTTCAATTGCAATAACATTGACTGGAATTTAAATAAGGTGAATAACAATCATAACAGCAATTTACTGGACTTTTCCCTAGAACATAATCTTGTACAGCATGTTAGAATTGCCACTAGATAATGTAATATTCTAGACTTAATATTCACGACAGAGAATATTAACGTAATGGATTGTAAAATTGCACCCCCTTTAAAAAACAGTGACCATTCATTCATATATTTTCAACAAGATGTAGCACTAGCATTAATAAGGGTTGTACAGAAATATATTTATATACAAAACTGGACAAACGCAAAATGAATGCAGACATATCAAACATTGATTGGAACATGATACTTTATAACAAATCAAGTGAAAGCTGTTGGGAGATTATCAAACAAACTCTATTAGAGACATGTGACAAAAATATACCACGTATAAAAAAATATAACAACAGGGGTATTAAACCTAAATGATTAAGCAAAAAAATCATATGACTGATAAAATTAGAAAAACAAAAAAATATGGAAATTATAAAAAAACAGGCACCGGAAAAGACTGGAACATATTTAAGAAATACCAAAAAAGATGTAAAAATACAATAAACAAAGCAAAAGAGAATAGAGTGCAAACTGGCTAGTTTAGCAAGCAAAGACAATAGTAAGCAATTTTCTGCTTACATAAATTCACTTAAGAAAAACAATCAAAAACTAAGCACTGTTTTAGACAGTAACAACTTTATTTTTGATCCATGAACTTTAGCAAACATTTTTAATACACATTTAGTTCAATCTATTCTCCATCCAATCAATTGGACACCAAGAAAAAGTCTATTCCAGCAGTGTTTTCTATACAAGAGATGAAATAAAAAAATACAATTGTCATAATAAAAAAGTATGGGGCACCAGGTATTGAGAAAATAACTCCACAAATGTTCATACTTACTAAAGACACAATACATGTCCTCCTGGAAATATTATTTAACAAACTAATAAGCACAGGTGAGGTACCAAGAGATTGGAAAATAGCAAAAATCACTCCAATTTTTAAAAAGGGAAAGAGACAAGATAAGTCTAGCTATAGGCCAATAAGTCTCACCTCAGTCCCTGGGAAAAATCTTAAATCATTAATAAAGGACAGGTTAGCAGAACACATGATAAAAACAGGCAAGGTAGACCTAGAACAGCATGGATTCATTGCCGGAAGATTTTGTCATATGAACCTGCTCTGTTTTTATGATTACATAAGCAGAACACTAGATGAAGGGAAATCAGCTGATGTTGTCCTGCTTGACTTTAGTCAGGCATTTGATACTGTGCCTCACTGGGCCATATCTTATACATTAGCCACTCTAGGCATTAATGAACACATACAGACTTAGATCCATAACTGGTTGGTAGATCAGACACATAGCGTGGTTGTAAATGGATTTCTGTCTGATGAGGGATGGGTAACAAGTGGGGTGCCACAGGGCTCAGTTTTGGGCCTTGTGTCATTCACGATGTTTATGTCAGAAATGGGCAATAATTTAAAGAATAAAATAACTAAATATGCTGATGACATCAAGCTGGGTGGCCCATGTGAAACACCTCTGGAATCCCTGACTATTCAGCAAGACTGAGACAAAATTATCCAATAGGGCATATAGGCGGGGGATGTCATTCAACATAAATAAATGCTGTGTCCTGCAAATGGGCAAAAAGAACAAAAAATAAATAAATGAGTACTTTCTATGCAATACAGTACTTAATAGCTCTAGCACTGAGAGAGACCTGGGTGTTTTAATTGACACTAATATGGACTTTGGTCCACAATGTACCAACACCTTTAGCAAGGCCAACCATGTATCATATGCTATTAGAAGAAATATTAGGTGTAGACAGTCAAGGGTAATGATGCCACTGTACAGGTCATATGTGATACTGCATCTCGATTATTGTAGCCAGTTATGGAATCGTTATAAGAAAAAAGACATACAAAGAATAGAAAAAGTACAACACAGATACACTAAAATAACAAGTGAGACAAGGACAGAACCATACCAAGAAATAATTAAACAATTGGTACTGTACACCCTTGAACTGTGTAAGACAAGGGGTGATTTACTTTTATTCTACAAAATCATTAAATCTAATGTTTTGACTAAGGAAATGAAAATAGAGTTCAAAGACAAGTCCATTATTAGAGGACATACCTTGCAGGCAAAAAACACCAGATTTAGAAGTGCAAAAATAAAGTATTTCTTCACTAAGAGGATGGTCAATCAATGGAATAGTCTACAAGAGGAAGTGGTTTCAAGTAAAAATAAAACTTTTTTAAATCCAGACGTGATACTTACATACAAAAAGTAGGTAAACTGGAATACTACTACAATGTATAGGAGCTATCATGGGCCGTTGCCTTCTTTTGCTCCTCTTTTCATCAGTGACATTTGTGACAAGTGATCTAGCAATGTTTGGGGATTGCAAATGGGGGTCATATTCATATTAGTCTAGCAGAATATTGCAAAAATCATCCACAATGTAAAAAATAGCATGACAATTAGAACATTAGGAAGTGTTTATGTGTTCTTTAAAATAAAAGCAGAACACGCATGATCTGATTATATTAAGGTGGTCAAAATATGGTTAATGTACAATTATGTGAAAAACACCAAAAATACACAAACATTTATTTATTTATGGCATTTTGGTAACCTAATAAACCCACTGAGACCAAGAGTCCCTTTTTCAGAGGTGACCCAGAACTAGTTACATACAATAATTGCAGGTACATACAGTCAGCAAAGTACATGACAATAAGTCACTGGTAATTGCAGAACTTGGCATACAGGTACATAGAAGTATTAGATACAGAACAGTTTTAACAACAGAACAATATTCATTAGACTCATTGTTACACAAATATGTTTCCAGATTATTATAGATTACACCAAATAACCTTTTATACTTTACATCATTACTTTACACCAAGTAAGCAGACCTTTGGTTTGAAATTAATTGTGTATTATGTGAAAAACAACTTGAATTATTGTACAGTTTGAAGTATACAGTTAACTGTAATGCCAAGATGTGCTGTCATCTAAAGACATGAAGACACTCATTATGTTATCTTTAGAAATATTTATTACAGATATATCTTTAAAGATAAGCTGTTAAAAAGATTGCTTGAAATGTTAATGAAATGGAAACAGGATATTTTTACATTATCTCACAAAAGTGCACTTCACACAAATAACGTTCTGTGATCACACATAATCAGGTTACAAAATTACAATATCAAATACTCGTTACAGTTAAGGCGTGAATGAAATTAAAATTCTTATACTTGTTTACAGAAATTACCAAGACACTTACTTATCACTATCATTGTCTCTGTAACATGATCCTGAACAAGCACACAGATCAGTACATGGAAATGAGGCACTGAAACATTTGCATGGTAGTCTGCAAGCCTTTCTGGAACCACATTTGATCAACTCTTTGCATGATTTAGTTATCTTTGGAAGGATTATCCAAATGGTGATCTAGTCTTTCTCACTGTCTAGTTTCCAACTCCTGGATCACCATTTGGACAGTCCTTCTGGAGGCAGCAAAATCATGCACAGAGTTGATCAAATGTGGTTGCAGAAATGTTTACAGACCACCATTCAAATGTTTCAATCTCTCACTTCCATGTACTGATCTCTGTGCTTGTGCAGGATCATGCTACAGAGTCAATGATAGTGATAACTATGCATTTTGGTAATTTCTGTAAACAAATATGAAAATGTTAATTTCATTCAGTCCTTAACTGTACATGAATTTAATGCTAGAATGTTGTTTAAACCTAATATACTTTATTGAAAACATTATTTCAAAAACATACAATAATGTGAAAAGCAATGCTCACAGAAACTAGGAAATGCCCACCCCTAGCTCTCACCTACCCAACAAACCACTCCTCCCAAGACAGACTGTAGGTGACAGAATGAAAAGTTACAAACATGAAGATAGGTGCAATCAGATTATTGAATATCATGTGTATATTACCCTACGGTGGACAGACTGGCATCCGAGATCCCCCAGTGCTGAATATAGGATTAACAGTGATGCCACATGGAGGCCAACATGCATTCCACTCGTAACATTTCTAGCATTTCCTCAAGCTATTCCACAAATGATGGGATAGTTTGATTCATCCAATGGAGTAATATACATTTTTGATTGCCATGGTTGTTAACACAAAGTGATAGCACCTGGTAACCATTAACACCTGGATGTTCAACCCCAGAATACATCTTTCCTTAGAAAAAGCTTCAGCAAAGCCTAAATCAGGATCCAAATCCTCATATATGCTCAGACAAAAAGATTGGGCACTAGTGAAGTCCCAGATAATATGTAAGAGGGTTCAAGGAACACGTAACAGCGTTACACACAAGATAAAAACTTCAAGCCTAAACCACAAATTTATTTGGACATAGAACGGAGGTACATGGCACTTCAAGGGTAAAAACCCTCTTCATCGGGGGTGGAGTCACATAACAACATACATACATACTTATGTAATTAAAGTGCATAATGACGTAATTAAAAAAATCATAAAGTGACCAATAAACATAGTGCTACCACACTGATATAAAAATGCACACATCATATGTTAAAATTGCAAATGCACCAGTACAATAGTATATTCATTCATTAAAGTACATGAACAAAAATGTTTCATTAAGTTACAGTGAGAATATCTATTTTATAAATTGCACTCCAACAAAACAATCTTTTTTTTTATCTAAAGTCGGATTTTAAATTTAGATATCTAGCTATAAAAACATGAACGTACAATAAATAGATAAATTACAGACATAATATAATTGCCACTCATATGCATTCCCATTATTTTATTGTAAATTAATATGGATCTGCCAAAAACCAATCACAAAAATCAAATTTAATTTTAAGTATTTAAGAGAAGCAAGTTAAAAATGTTGATCTTATATGATATGCCATATGCCTTTCTATTTATTTCCTGAAATAATAAGTATTGTGCACTGTAAAATAGCAGGAATATCGACATCAAAACCAACTGAGTCAGAGAAAATGTATAATATTATTTACAGATAAAAACTTAGATCAATATCTTTATCCAGACCATGTGGAAAAAGTGAGTCCATTGTGAATATCCACTTTGATTCCTTCTGTAACAGGACTTGTTTTCTGTCACCTTTCTCGGGAATGGCTTTACATTTTCAATTATCATAAATCTAAGAGACACTAGAGTACTGTTATGTTGGTTCATGAAATGTATTGCTAATGAAGATTCAGCATTATTATTCCTAATGTCCCTCAAATGCTCTAAACATTTTTCCTTTTCCCATCTAATTGTTTGACTGACATATAGAAGACCACATGGACATTGTGCCACATAGACAACAGTTAGTCAAACAGTAGACAAACTCGACAGTCTCAACCCAGAGTTCCTTTATGAGATGAGAAAATTGTTTTTCTTGCACTAAATGCTTGCAAGCCATGCAGTGACCTCACTGAAAGCATCCAATTAGTCTTTCTGGCAACCACATATTTTGCCATGGCTTATCTGCAGTGTAGTGACTGCTGGAAATTAAATCTCCTATGTTCTTCCCTTTACTAAATGTTACCTGTGGGGTAGCAGAAAACAAATCTGGTACATTGCAATGTTCATGCAGTTCCCAGTTCTTCAGAATACTTTTCACTTTGGAGGAGTAGTGACTATATTTCAAAATAAATGTCATTTTGTTGCTATTGTCTAATTCTTTTTGTTTTGAACTCAGTAAGGTACTCCTAGTTTGTGATTTAGCTCTATGGAGTGCATCATTTAAATTACTTTTCTCATAGCCCCGTCACATAATCTTTGATACATGTCCTGAGTTTGTGTTTGAAATGCTTCTTCTTCTGAACAGTTTATCCTGAGGCAGAGAAACTGCCCATGGATGCAATTAAAGCTCGTGGATGTGAATTAGTTGCATTTACTGTAGCAGGGAATTGCATAGTGTTTCCTTTCTAAAAGAAGAACTTTGTATTTCCCCCTTTGTAGATGCAGTTAATGTTAAATCTAAAAAGTCTATTGTGGTGAGCTCAATTCTTTGTGAAAACTGTAGATTCGTATCATTCTCATTGAAACTTTCAATGAAGAGTTTTGCCTCTGTTTCTGTTCCCTCCCATATTATTGATAAATCATCGATACAGCAATTCCAGAAGGCAATGTTCTGCAAGAACCTGTTCTCAGTATTAAACATGTATCTATTTTCCCACCACCCAAGATATACAGTAGATTTACATAAGTGGGTGCTACTGTTGCACCCATTACTGTCCCCCTATTTTGTAAATAAAATGTTCTATTAAATGTGAAATAATTATGCACCAAAATGAACTCAACAACATCTGTAAAGACTTGGGGGCATTCACGTATTTAGTGTTAGTCAAGAATTTCAGAGCCACTATAACTAGAGGATGGGAAATACAAGTATATAATGAATTCACATCCACAGACGTAAAAAGAAAATCATGCTTCCATTTCACAGTATTTATTTTTTTTAGAATGTGCAATAAACCTCTAGAATAGGAAGGAAGATTGGTGACTAAGGGCTGCAAAAAAGTCACAAAATCTAGACAGATTTTCAGTTAGAGACCCTATGCCAGATATGATGGAACACATAGGGGGTTATGTATTTTAGGTAGATAATATAATGTTGGAGTTATAGATTTTCCACCTTTAGAAATGTATTCTCCTTGTCAGTGACAAACTCCTTCCAGACAGCCTCATTAATCATGCAAAACAAAGATGCTTGAAATTGTAATGCTGAATCATTATTTAAAATGGCATAAGTTTCAGCATCAGATAACAATCTCATTGCTTCTAATTCATAATCTTTTTTATCCAGGACAGCTATATTCCCACCCTTATCTGCTTGCTTAAAAATATTATTTTTCAAGCTCTAAAGATGTTCCAATGCTTCACACTCAGTTGTTGAAAGATTGTTATTAACATTATGCAATTTCTTAGAAAATAATAGATCTATTTCCCTCATTACCACTTTCTGATAGATCTGAATAGCAGGATCAAATACCATCACACCAAAAATTTATTTTGGTTTAAATTTCAGACTTCTTTTGATATGTGTTAAATCAGATATGCAAGAGGGTGCCTTCCCCTGTGTTACATAAGATGCAAGTCAGTGAAGTTAGAAGACCTCACTTATATAACTTCTTCAGAGTACTGTAAATAGCGTGATTGATTTTAAATTGGGTAAACTGATATTCATCATACCCGAGCTATTGATACATTTTTTCAAGACTTTTTTTCCATTGTAGTCCATCAGATCTCTAGACTAATGCTTCTGGCCAATATTTAGGAGATGAGTCACACCTATGAGATCAGGCCTGTTAAAGCACCTGGTAGAGTGCAGAAATGCATGTCTATTTATGCTTAACTCTCCAAGATTGACCAAGGTAATGGGGAGATTGTCTGCTAGAAATAGAGTTTCCAACTTTTGTTAAAGCAAATGATGGACTTGGTAATAAAAAAGTTGTCTTTGGGGTCCAGTGCATAAATTTGTTGATGGTTTGTGAAGGAGACCCAGTCATATCTCTGACATAAATGGGAGACTTGGGTTATAGCCTTACAGCACTATCTGTCTTTGCAAAGAAGCTTACACTGAATTGTCAGATTAGGATTCAACCAAAGAGGCTGTTCTAGTGAATTGGTCTGGAAGAATGGAAGGAGTCTTTTTAGTTGGTGATAAATCCTAACAGAAGTACCCACTGGAGTGTCCCTGAGAGGTTTAGGTAGAGAGGTACATGTAACATAAAAAAGTGCCTGCATACTGATACCTTGTTAATGGCATACATCTTCCTCTATAGTCCATCATTGCAGGACATAGAAGGGTGATTGCCCTTCTTTTGAAAGCATCCACCAAAAATATTTAGCCCCCTGCGTGATGTGAAAATAGCCTAGGAAATCTGGAGCACTCAAACCTTCCCCAGTTTTGGCATTGCCAATCTAAGATTTCAGAACCTGGGCTTACGTCCCTTCCATGAAAAGGCAGAGAACATTTGTGAAGTTCTTGAAACCATCACATTGGGAGCCAAACTGTTAACATACTGATAGGATAAAACAAATAGGGTAGGATATTCATTTTGTGTACACTGACCAGTCCCCATAGTGATAGAGGTATCCCTTTCCAGTGGGCTAGATTAGATTTGACTGTGCATAAAATATCGGTGAAATTCTTTGTCAACAAGTTTGTAGAAGAGGTGGAGTTTAATACCAAAATAAATAATTTCTTTGTTTATCACAGTAAGTTGTAACATGTGTGTTTTTTCTATCTTTAATTTGTAGACAGAAATTAAGCCAAAGTGACGAAGCTCATCTAAAACCATTTTAAGAGAGGTTATAAGGTTAACCAAGTGTAAAAGGATATCATCAGCATAGACTGATATCTTGTTTTGACTTGTTCCTAGGGGGATACGTCGATGGAGGGATGAGACTTAATGCACCACACTAGAGGTTCTAAATATAAATTAAAAATAAATGGAGAGAGGGGACAGCCTTGGCAGGACCCATTTTTTAGGAGAAAACTACATGAAAGGACCTTATTACACGGTATCCATGAAGTAGGGTGTGAATACAAAAGTGTTACTCATTCAATAAAGTCATCTAGGATGCCAAATTTACTACGGACCCTAAAAATGACTTCCATGAGAACCTATCAAATTCTTTTTCTGCATCCAGGGAGGCAAGAACAGCAGGTGGCCACCCTGCCCTCCCTGGATGAAGAAATAATATGTTGAAGCTTTTGCAGGTGATCCAACAAAAGCCACCTGGTCCTGAACTCCACCTGTTCTGGTCCAATTAAATCTGACCAAAACTGCTGTAACCAGATGGCTAAAGCCTTAGCTAAAATTTTGAGATCTACTGTACATTTAATAATGAAATGGGTTGGTAATTAGAAACCTTGGGTGGGTCTTGACCAAGCTTAGACAGTAGAGAGAAGAAGGCCTCCCGCATGGATGCCTCAAGCTCACCAACCTCATATGCCACGCTATAAATCCACAACAGGTGGGAGAGGAGTTCCCCTGAAAAGGCTTTAAAAAAGGAAATAGTAAAGCCATCTGGTATGGGGAATTTATCTGGGGCTAACGTATTCACAGCAGCCTGGAGCTCTGTGAGTGAAAGAGGACACCCTAGCAGGTGTTGAGCTCTGTTGTCCAATTGTGCTAAGGACATCTGATTAAGACAGGTGCCAATATTCTCATAGGCAACAATTTGGTCCCCTTGACCATAAAAAGCACCGAAGTATGTTTTAAATTCCTCAACTCTCTGGCAAGTTTGAGATACAACATCTCGACTATCAGACTCACATATGTATTTAACCAGGTGTGCCACCTCTTGCTACTTAAGCCATAGGGCTAGTAGTGTTACACTCTGCTCACCTGAAGATATTTAGGAAACTTTCACTGTGAATAAGGCCAGCTCAGCTTGAGCTCAGTTTAGCTCATAATACTGTTCACTTGTGAGTTTAAATTTAATGTAACCTGGTCTGAGGGTCTGACACCAACTGATGTTCTAAGGATCATATCTGCTGTAGCATCTCTGTCACCTTCAATAGTCACTTCTTCTTGGCCGAGGCTGCCAACCAAATAATCTTCCCATGGACAGCACACTTATAGGCACCCCATAAGGTACCTGCCCTAAGAACTGTCCCCTGGTTTTGTTGAAAAAAGTAAGTTGTGAACTCCCTTAAATGGGTGAATATGGTAATGTCACTGAGTAGGGTATCAGTCATCCTGCAAGTCTTATCTAAGTCTACATTCAACTCTAAAGACAAAAGAAAATGTACTGGGAAATGATCCACTATAACTCTGGGGAGAATTCTGGCTAACTGTAATCCCTTTAAAAGTGGTCAACTTATAAGAAAATAATCTTTTTTGACTGGGCCCCATGAGACAAAGAAAAAAAGTGAAATCTTTAGAAGTAAGGTGACAGGTCATCCAGGGCTCTATCAGACAGTGTGTATTGAGTAACTCTCTCAGGGCTCATTGATTCAGAGTCAAAGAATAGATTTGTGGGCCTGATCTCTCCATATCCCCTTCTAGGGGGACATTCCAATCCTCTGCAATTATAAGTTCTAAAGTTGGCCAAGCAGTTAGATGTAAGGAAAGGTTAACAACAGTTTGAGGATCATCTTTGTTGGGTCCATAGAATGAGGCCAAAAGGAAGTCTATGCTATTGAGGGTGCCTCTTACTATGATTCATCTGCCCTGTGTGTCCGGCATGACTTGATGCATTTGAAAATCTACATTTCTGGCAATGAGAATCAACATTCCCAGCCATTTTTTGTCAAGACCCACTCCTAGGACCTGGCCCAGCCAGTGGTGTCTAAAGAAAAATAAATCCATTGTAAGGAGATGCATCTCCTGTAAAAAAATCAATGGATGGTTCATATCTATAGAGATAGGTTAGGATATGATATCTCTTCATGGGGTAGTTGGCACCTTTAACATTCCTGAATATCAATGAATACCAGGACATAGGGACAGGTATTTGTAATATCCTGCATGAACAGCTGACAATCATTCCCTAAAGGCAACCCTCCAAGTCTAAGTCCTGTGTAGCGCTCAAAGAATAAGAGGCTTGAGTACCCGCCTGGGAGAAAAGGAGACTTTCAATCCTGCCCCTGTCTAAATCTATTATACATATACAAACAGAGGAGAGAAAGAAGTAAGTGTCTCAGCTGGAATTTGAACCCAGGCCACCCGGGATATTATTTTGGTCACACTAACCAGCTGTTCCACCAAGGCAACTGAAACCTGGTCTGTCCCAGAGCACACATTACTCTTTCTCCAATACACAACCTGGTGATGAACAAATAATTACTTCATTTTTAATCACATGGGTGTGGTGAGCATATTTATGGAATACATACAAACAGAGGAGAGAAAGAAATAAGTGCCTCAGCTGGGACTATACATTCCTGATCTGCAACTATTTCCAAAACCCTTACCCCACTCACAGTCCTTTTCTCAAAGCTCTTAAAAACTAAAAACAAAGGTCCATTACACCCCTCCCAGGTGCCCATCTCCTCCAAACCTCCACCCCTCAAGCCGTGACTGGGGTAGAGCCATCAGAAGGCTATCACAAGCACAGTCCAGTTTGGGTAAAAAAAAAGAGCTTATATAAAACACCAGAACAACAATCATGCAGAACTCCATCATCCCCAGTAATCTCCCTCTGGACATTGTAAACAATAGTAAAAATAGAATGCACTGAACCGGGACTATAGGGAGCAAGGGTGTCTGCCCAGAAAATACATAATGCATTCCAACTTAGGAAAGGAAGTGGTATACAAACAACATAACTGATTCCACTGCATCAGGGAATATATAGCTACAAAGGTGGATTTAAGCTAGATGGGGGGGTGAGTGGACAGATGGTAGGCAAGGGTCCCAGAGAGGGGAGTCAAACAAGCTTACTCCCCAGGCTAGTAGGGAGGAACTTGGAGCAGTGGCACAGGGGGGATTAAGAGTGAGTAATTCAGGGAGGGGAGGGGGCATGGATGGATTGGAGGGTGGTATCACTGAATGCAAGAAGCCTTGGTGACAAATTAGGAGAATTGTAGGCTGTCTTGGCAATAGGGAGGGTGGACATGGAAGCCATCATGGAAATGTGGGCCACCCAGAACCAGGAATGGGATTTGATGATCCCAGGGTATAGAATATTCAGGAAGGATAGGGCTAAGGGAAAAGGGAGGGCATGACAATATAAATATGGTAGGGGGATATGGTGCATAAGGGAGGAGGGGGAGGAAGGCAGAACAGAGACCCTATGGATGTAGCTTCAACACTCAAAAAGTAGGACATTGAGGATGGGGCTGGTGTACAGGCAGCCAGCCCAAGGGGATGATCTGGATAGCGAGTAAACTGAGCAAATCAGAAGGGTCTGTAGGAAGTGAAAGACTGTGATGGTGGGGGACTTCAACCTACCGGGGCTGGAGTGGAACACCCCAGCCATCAACAGTGCAAGGGAGCAAGTCTTATTAGAAGCATTTTAGGACAGCTTCCTAGTGCAGTTGGTCAGTGATCCAACTAGACTGGATAGGACTCTGGACCTGGTTCTATCAAATGGAGAGGCTGTAAGGGATCTGGAGGTGGAGGACCCTTTGGCTGGGAGTGACCACCACACAGTATGATTCACACTCAACATGGACAGGGAAGCAGGAGGTATGGGTACCAGAGTGATAGACTTTAAGGGGGGGAGACTTTAAAAGGATGGGAGAAATTTGGGGCAGGCATCTGGTGGAAATTCAGCCATGCATCAATGCTAGCCAGAAATGTGATATTAAAAAAGGGCTGGTGGAGATCACTGGAACATGTACAAGAACAAGGAGTTAGAAGGGAAGGGATAAAAATCCCAGTTGGCTGACGCAGGAGGTCATGGAAGGAGTGAAGGCCAAAAAAATGCATTTCAGAGACTTAAGAAATCGGGGGTGGGGGTTAACAGGGAGGTGTATATGAAGAAGTCCAGGGAGATTACCAGGCTGGTCAGAGTGGCCAAGGTGTCCAGGGAACTGAGACTGGTGTATGGCATTAAGAACGGAGAACAGAACTTCTTTAGAAACATCAGTGAAAGACAGAAAAACACAAATCAGATGGTGAGGATTAGGAAGGACAAGGGCTGGGTGGAGAAAGAGGAGGATCAGGCAGAGGCACTGAATGATTATTTCTGCTCTGTGTTCATGAAGGAGAAAGGGGGGGCAGATACCACGTGAGAGAGGAGGTGTAGGTGGGGGGGGAGGTGACTGATATAGGGATTACAGAGGATAGGGTGCTGAAAGGATTAAGAGCTCTGAGTGAGGAATAAGGCACCTGGTCCAGACAGCATTCACCCTAGGGTACTTAAGGAACTAGTGGAAATCCTGGTTGGACCACTAGCTGACCTGTTCAATAACTCCTTGAACACTGAATGTGTACCACAGGACTGGAGGATGGCTTATGTGGTACCCATTCACAAGAATGGACCTAAGGACACACCAGGCAACTACAGACCAGTAAGTCTTGCATCAATTGTGAGAAAACTCATGGAGACAATCCTAAAAGAGAGTCTGGTGACCTTTTTGGAGATAAATGGTCTCCAGGACCATCATTAGCTTGGGTCTGTCCTGGGAAGATCCTGCCAGTAAAACCTGATTGAGCATTATGACTGGGTGACAAGAGAACTGGACAAAGGCCATGCGGTGGATTCCTGTATTTGTATTTCAGTAAGGCCTTTGATTCCATGCTGCATGGGAGGCTGGGGGGGAGCTGGAATATATGGGGGTGGGAACAAAGGTGGTAAGTAGGATTTTGAGTTGACTGAAGGGAAGGCAGCAAAGGGTGGTGGTGGTGGTGGTGGGGGGAGACTCTCTTCCCTGAACGATGTAATGTGCAGAGTGCCACAGGGCTCAGTATTGGAACTGGTGTTGTTTGGGATATTCATAGCTGATATCTTCCATGGGATCCAGAGTAGGATCAGTCTCTTCACAGACGACACAAAGATGGGAGCTGTGGTAGTTGACATCAAAGGCTGGGGAGGGCTGCAGGAGGACCTGACCAAACTACAAGAGTGGTTGGATGCATGGCAGTTGGGGATTAACACCACAAAGTGCAAGGTCTTGCACTTTGGGACTAACAACCAGGGGAGGAGCTATCAGCTGGGGGGAGTACAGCTGGAATGCACTGAGGAGGAAAAGGATCTAGGAGTGCTTGTAACAGGGAGTATACACAACTCAGCTCAGTGCAGGAGGGTGGCAGCAAAAGTCAACAGGATACTGGGGTGTATAGTGAGGGGAATCTCCTCCAGAAATAGGGAGGTGATCCTGCCCCCTACAGGTCACTGGTCAGGCTGCACCTAGAATACTGTGTGAAGTACTGGTGCATATTCCTGAAGAACATCAGATTGTTGGAGGGTGTACAGCAGAGGGTGACAAAGATGATCCAGGGATTAGAGGGATACTCCTGTCACAGATGCACTCAGCAGGTCAGGCCCTCTGCCTCCACAGTGACAACTTCCGAGCACTGTAATGTGAACAGGTAACAGACAGGGTAACCCTTCTGTCTGCTTTTGGGTCTGAAACACCTTTGGTCTCAAGTTCTGGGGGGATTCAAACTGTGAACCTATGCTAGCATACCCAAATGTACAGACTCAGATAATATTCTCTTCGGGGGATGGAATATATCTTTCACCTAAGGGCACCTAACCAGGTATCCAAAATGAACCCTTTAAAACTCTATAAAATACTTTAGGTATATTCTTACCTTTTCCCAGTTTAGTAACACCATCTTGCCGTTGAAGAGTTGTCAGATTTAACCATCTATGCATCACATGTAAAAAAAGGATTGACAGATGCCCAGGCAGTTTTTCAAAATTAAGATTTTACTATAAATGATAAAAATATGAAAAATGTAAACACAGAACAATATATCAAAGAGCATACAATCACTTAAAAGAAAAGCAATGAAAACTACAAACTCCTGCCAACATACAATTAAACTTTTCTATCTAATATATTACCAGCAAGTGCCAGAGCTGTGTTTCTACTATCCGCAAAATGATATGACCACTAAGTTCAGACACAGTATTCAGTTTAAACTGTGTCTCTCCATACCCCTTCTGTGAGTAATCTAGCTCCTCCTTTTATAATACAAAATAACATTGCAAACAGGATAGCCTATCAGGAGATGTTTTAAATAACATGACTTCAGCAAAACTAATTTCCCAAATTATGACTTTAATCAAGCCTTTCTTCTTTGATCTTGAACAGTTCCAGTTTTCCCAAGGAACATCAAAGGTTTTTACAACTCTGCTGTACATCACTTAAGTGCTAATATAGCCATGTTCTGCCCTGTAATAAACTGCATATTTAGCTTCCCAACTTCAGAGGCAGCAACATGTCATAAAACAGTCATAAAATGCAATGTCTCAAGAAAGTTAATTACATTACAGAGATCTCCTGGTTTAATATATATCCTGTCATTTCACTGAAACCTGGGGTGGGGGGGCACCCATGGAGCACAGACTCACATACTATATTTTTATATTACAAATATCATACAGTAATCATAACCAGCTGGCCAAGTGTCACAACTCCTATGAGGAGAGGCTGAGTGAGCTGAATATATATTCCCTGGAGGAGAGGAGGGAAGGAAAGAGGGGACATGATCAAAACCTTTAAATACTTAAAGGGGATTAACAAGACTAGTACAGAAGGGATTTTCCAGATTAGAAGGGTGGAGGTCATGAGGGGAAACCAGATGAGATTGGAGGGGAAAAGATTCAGGAGGGAAGTCGGGAGACATTATTTCACTAAGAGGGTGGTGGATAAGTGGAATACTTTGCCTGAGAAGGTAGTAGTCTTTAGCACAGTAGATGGTTTTAAGAGGGAATGGGACAGATTGAGAAGGGATTATTTATGAGGAGGGAGGGGGGTGGGGCAGCTGCAAGTTGAGGGCTAGCTGCACAATTGAGTAGACTGATAGGCCATAAGGCCTGTTTCTGCTGGCATTTTCATATGTTTGTATTAAGGTCTTATTTCAAAGCAGACTAGTACCCATGTGGTTAAACAAAACCCTATACAGAAGACAGCCTTATTAGGCATTGAGTCTGACCCCATCTCATTACACCAACCTAATAAGGAAGAAAACATTACTTATATTGCAGCACATGAACAACTTGGTAAAGTAACATGTAGTGCTCCATTGCAATACTTTGGCCACCAAACTGACACTCACATATAGCTGTCTCAAAATGGCAGAACCATACAGGAAGCACTATGCTTTGCAGAAAATTACATTAATTATCTGATCCTTGATGCCAATGGAGACTCAGAGAGCTGTAATGCCAACAAAATATTTACGAGGCCCCAGGGAAAGCCACAAATAGGAGGTAAGAAAAGAAGAAAAAAAAGGAAAAACACATAAATTGTAGCTTAGAATTGATACTGTCGCCACCCATCGAGCAATTATCAGTAATGGCAAAAATAAAGTATGCTGAACAGGCAGTATAGGAGACCGAAACATCCCCCCTTGAAGTACACACTTCACTGCATCAGAGTTTGATCTTTAGACAAGTGGGTATTTCAGAGCATCAGTAGGGGGCAGTGTAACACTAAAGCAGTCAGGCACTAACTCTAACCCAGTATACGCACTGTGGTACAGTACTTAAACCATTGAACAGAATGAACAAAAAGTGCTTCCTGCGATCTTTACATTTCATTACGTCAGCTGCTTGGCAAAGTTACATATAGGGCCCCGGACAGTGCTGAAGGCACTAAATTAAATCTCACAAGTAGATGTCTCAGAAAGACAGAACAAAACACTAATTGTTGCACTCTATAGAACTTTATAATAATGAACTGATCCTTGATAACAGAAAAGGATCAAATAAACATAGTGTAAAACATCTGCTATAGAGCCCAAGCTGAAACAGCAACCATGAGGCAAAAGAAAAGGGGGAGGGAATGTAGAAAACATAGTTGAAAACTGCACTGTATAGAGTTCACCAGATGAATATTATAAATAGTAGCAAAAATAAAATTATCAGAATGGGGCTATAAGAAACAAAGGGAGCCCCCCTCAAAGAACATACTTATTTCCAACTCAAAAAAGAAAAATAACTAGAGTACTAGCAACTCGGCAGTTCCCACTGCAGCAAAACATTATCTTTAAGCAAGCCTTTATCCAAACAACAAAGCAACAACAGTAGTAAAAATCAGCACCATTTTGAGTCAATCAGGCACCAGTTCTGAACCTATTAAAGTTACAGTATAAGAATCTGTAAAAGAAAAGAACATGATACAACACATAGACCAGTAGGAAAACTGACATAGAATGCTACATATGGTCCTTGATACATGAAACATAATTTCACTTGCAATTATCACAGGCAGTTGCTTCCTTCCTTTAGATGCTGTGTTCTATAAAAAAACAGTAGACTAATTTAACTAAGCAAGTAATATCGGGAAGAAGTCAACGTAAATCAGAGCATACAAAGCATTTGCTGGATCACAGCTAAAACAGCAAATTAAAGAAAAAGAAATGCAAATACCAAAACACACAGTTGAGAAAGTGACCCAACAGCCAAAAGGTGCATATCATTCTTAACCGTTCAAAGTGACTAGTATATCACTTTCCAGCACCAATACTAAAGATACAGAAGCAGAGAGGATAACAGCTGAATGAGTTGAAAAGAAATCCCAAGAGTATCTTCCGAGCAGCACTCCTAATAAAACAAAATTGAATGCTAAGCCCCAGGGGAGAATGACACCAATGCTGCAAAGGCAGGTATGTCAGCCAGATGTGAGTTCAAAACAATGTAGAGTAATCAAAGGCTACCCTTACAGAAATATAGGTGTGCTGTGTACATGCAAAATGCATGCCTCATGCTTAATTGTGCAATGTTCTCATGTGGTTCACATACACAAAGTGAACCTATGTGAACAAGGTCTAAAAAGCAAATCAGGTTTGCATGCTGCAAGCTTGACACCTGTGCAGCAGGTAAGCTGGTGTGAACATCTTCTAAAAATTACATCAGGTTCGCACATTGCATGCCTGACATGATTGCAGCAGTTAAACTGGTGTGAATATCATTTAAACATCACATCAGGTTCACATGCTGCATGCCTGCCATGTGTGTAGCAGCTAAGCTGGTGCAAATGTTATCTAAAAAAACACATCAGTTTCTATTTCTTATACTACTGCTAGCAATTCATTATTAAAATACATTTTTTATTGAATTCTCATAAAAATAAGGTAAACTCATTAATTCTGATCCTTTTGCAAGTTGTTTAATGGCTTTTGATTTTTGCCATTAAATTGCCATTAATTTGCAAAGCATAGTTTGCTTACTGCATTAAATGCCTAGGATATGGCCAGTCAACATCTCCATTCCAGATGTATGAAGAGGCACATCTGTGTTGTGAAGCCTATCCTTTTTGTTTTGGACCATGCAAATCCCTTATGCATATTTAGTGCTACAAACGTGTTTCTCCATGGCTATTTTATCTCACTTACTTTCCCTTTGTCATTCTATATTGTGCATATACACTATGGCCATGCTCAGCACTCTTTGTGCTGAGCAGAGTCTTAGAAGCATGCACCATACCTCCTATTTTATCACTGAAATGAGGGACATGGACACTCAAAATGAGGGACAATGAGGGATACTAACCCACATGATGATCAGGACACATCATGAAACATGGAGATACAGTACATCAGAACACAGTGGAAACCATTGCATTAGTACTTGAGAATGAATTTCTACCATTCGGCAAGGGTGCCATTTAGGTAGGGCGGGGAGCAGTATTTGTGCCTAAGTTGTTCTTATGGTGTGGCAATAATGGCTTTAAATTTGGATTTAATCTTTTGCACATCAGTGCCCACCTGGCCTATGTGTGATCATGCTGTAGGTATTATCCAGACTCTACTGTGTCTGTATTATGTTGTCCACTCTCTCCACCTAATAGCAGTGGCACAATAACATGTGATGTGGATGAGCTCCAGCCAAGAAAGCACACATGAGCCTTGCAAGTGTGACACTGTCTTTCCCACCACAGAGTAGACAGACTGTACATTATAGCTTGGAGGAGTCAGTGAGCACTGAATTCTCAATAGCAGTGTTGTGGCAGCAAATTTTTGTTGTTCTACTCTTAGTGAGTCTCTGTCTCCCCTGGTGGCTGAAGGGGCGGTGGGTAAATTAGACGCTAACTCAAGACTAGGCTACCTACTTACTCTATTGGGCTCACCTTGCAAAAAAAAACAGAAAAAACAGCACAGACCCCCACAGCAGCAAGCTAGGTTTAACAGCTGTGGTGACAGTGGTGTGGGTGACCTTCATAGGCCATGATCAGTGTAGTGTGGCAGCAGCCACAGCAGCAACCAAGCAAGAAGCAATTAACCCAGGTTGGGTGGGTTCGGATAGTGAGGTGACTTGGTTGTGGACCACGTTGGGGACCTGTGATGGTCTGTTCTAGCATTCAGTTTCTAGTGAAGGAGAGAGGGGGAGAGGACTGAAATGGGACTGGTGGCACAGTATGACAGGCTGCAGGTTCTGGCCATATGGCTGGATAAGTAACAGTAAATAATTTTTTTACAGGGGAATTGGGGATTGAGGAATGACTGAAATACTGCTGTGTTTTTTATGTTTCTTCACCTTTGGCTGGCTTCATGACATATAGGGGATGGGTATTGAATGGAATGGAGTCAGGGAGAAAAATCAGGAAAAAAGTTATTTTCTTTGATGGGGTGGGGGGACAGAACTTCAACCAGGAAAAACATTGGTTAGTAACTGGGTGGGTTAAAGCTCAAATCTGATGCACCGCTCCAAGGTATATACAGATGAATAATATACATTTACATTTTTCCTGATTTGCATATCACATTTTAGTCAAAACAAATAAGTTGTACCTTTTAGAAATGTTACATACATTCTACAGCTGTCCCTTGCATTCATGGAGAGTTGACCAGTATGGTATGTACAGACTATTGGAGCACCACTAGAGTCAGGCTTATGCCCCCCTTCCCCAGTGAAGTTTATCTCCACATCCCTATGCTCAGGGACATTATGACAAAGGGCAAAGGAGACTGCAGGGGTGTGCACCATTGAAATGAATGGGGGTATTTTCTAATTACTATTTTATACATTATTGATGGAGAGTTGGTGGTTAATGATGGCCACCGCTCAACTAACAAGGTTCTTGTTAGTAGGACAGTGGCCTTCATTAATCTCCAGCTCACCATCATAACATATAAAATAGTAATAGAAAATAACTCCATTCATTTCAAGGGGGTACACTTCAGCACTCTGACCCATGGACATCATCTCTTAAAGACTCCCGTCTCTGGCTCCCAAGTATTCAAGTAAGAGACTTTTTACTTATATCTATACTTAGTGGGTTGTCTGTAGCAGCATGGCAGTACCCGCTAGAGTGTGTGTGTGTGTGTGTGTGCGTAGGGGGAAGGGACTGGCCGTGTGTGTGTATGTATATGTATATATATGTGTGTGTGTGTGTGTGTGTGTGTGTGTGTCGGTGTGTGTGGAGTTATTGCTACTTTTGTGTATGCACCTTAAAGTCTGTTTATGTGGAAGCATTCAAAACTGTGGAGAGAAAATAGTAGGAGTATAGGCCGGACCGAAGTAATTAAGTGTTTTTGTGGGTAAGTTTGGGTATTGGGGGTGGTAAAAACATGTGTTTCTATTGGTATGTGTGATACAGTTCAACTGTGAAAGTGAGATGAGGGAGAGAAGAAAACTGAAAAGCATGATAGTGGCCACAAGCATGCCGCATATGTGCAGATGTACTCAGCTTTATTTATTTACGAGTTTAACCAGGAAGGCATGCAGTATGTATTGAAGTACAAGTGGGGCATATGTCTGCAGACAGTGTGGCGTAGTGGTTAAAGGCACTGAACTGCAAGCCAGGAGACTTGGAGGCATGAAGACCTATGTTTGAATCTCATCAACCCCACTTGTGTATGGTGGAATCCTGAGTAAGTCACTTAACTTTTACGTGTGCACTTAATCGGTGACCACTTGCTTTTTTGTATGCATACCACATGCATGTAGTCTTTACCAATTTAACATAAAAATCATGGTTTCCACACTTGCTTGCTGCATACATGCCATATGCATGCAGTCAGTTTCAATTTAACATTTAAATTCTACTTGCACCACACATATCACTTGGGTAGTTTTATGCGGGCAGCATGAAAACATTTCATAAAATTATTTCTGTAAGAGTATATATATATACAGTATATATATATATATATTCCTTATGAACTATGAACAATCAAATGCCTGAATAAAGTATCAGAATGATTAAAATGCAAGAAGCCTGTACTTTCACCACTAAGAATCCTAGAAGAGTCACTGATCCATCTTTTTCAGTGGTAATTTACTCTGGGGCTTTGTAAACAAGTTGGGTAGGATAGAAGGGATATGTTGGTTTGCTGCATCGGTGGAGTCAAAGCTAAAAGTACTGTGGGAAAGCAACTGGGCAAGTTTTGTGGGAAATTGGGTCCAGAATTTTATGCCTCCATGGTGGAGTTTGCAGTTAATTTCTTTATACGCCTTTTGCTTTTCCTAGACCAGATGGTTTAAATCAGTAAAAATAAAATATCACTGTTGCTGCCAGTAAAGGGACGGATGTGTTCTTGTAGCTTTCTTAATGGCTAATTTGTCCTGAAAATTAAGCAAGCGACAGATGAGAATTTGGGGTCGCTCTCTGGGTCACATTGCTGGACAAAGGGCTCTATGAGCCCACTCTATAGCATAGCTTTGTCCACTTGCTGGTGGTCCTGCTAACTGGCAGAATAACTTGTTGATGAATTTTACTGGGTTTGAACCTTCTGCACCCTTTGGGATTCAAATAAGAAGCAAGTTATTCCTCCTGCTCCCATTATCCAAGTCATCAACTTTTTCATCAAATTGTGTTACCTTCCTCCTTAGAGTGATCAGTTTCCATTCTTCCACTTGAGCTCAATCCTTTGGAGAGCTGACTCAGGCCTCAACATCACAAACCCGAGTAATAAGAGACTCCATAGAAAGGTGAATAGATTTGACATCTGCCATCCATTCCACAAAAATGTACAATGCATGCAGAAATCAGTGTCTTTTGAGTAACAGACTCAGTCTTGACTCTCTGTACAAGGTCTTTAAGTTACAATGAGTACAATAAGTACAAGGCACAGAGCTTAAGGGAAATAAGAGGGTAAAAGTGATATGGGAAAAGCGAGATGTGCATTAGGAGAAGGAGCAGGTAGAGGAGATGAAGTTACAAAGTAGGGAAGAGGGCACAGAGGAAAGAGCATTTTGATAGTGGGGGGACATCTCAGAGTTTGGGGAAGGATGGGAAAACTTGGTTGGTAGATCTGGTAGATAGTGGCAAAGGAGCATCAATACTCCTGAGACAGAGGAGTGGGGGGGGGAGAGAGAGGATGAGAAGAAGGAGTGAAGAGAGGGAAGAGAGCTAAACCAGACTTTACCAAGGATCTGGGGTAGTGGGATAGATAAGTATGCTCAAGAAAAGAGAGGTCTAGAGATTGATATAAAAGAACAATAGTGAGTACAAGCAGGGCAGTCAAGAGCAAAGTGACAAAAAGATTGGAAAAGAGTGTCCAATCTGGCGAAGGAAGCTCTGAAGGTGACACTATAGATTACATCGCCATAGTCTATAATTGGAAGGATCATTATCTGGAGAATTGAGTAGCGAGCTGGCAATGGGATGTATCCACAGTTCCTATATAGGGCACTGAGTTTGGGGAGCAGATACTTATGGACAACATCCATGTGGTCAAGAGAAGTCAAGATGCTTGTCGTGCCAAACCCCAAGGTACCTGAATGAGGTAGCATCCTCCAATGCAGTCCATTCTAGAGTGTGGAAAGAGGGGATGGAGGGAAGCCTAAAGAGTCTTTGCCTTGTGTCAAAGGACATGGAGACAGTCTTTTTGGCATTCAGGAACAATTGGTTTGAGCATAGCCAGAGCTGAACTTTGTTAAAGTCTAGCTAAAGACTGGACACCTCTCTCAGAGGGGGAGGGACCAGTAGCATGCAGGATGGTGTCATCCACATACATGTGAATGGATGCGGATAAGCAGACCTAGGAGAGATAATTTAGAAAAATGGAGAATAATAAAGGACCAAGGATAGAGCCTTGAGGGACACCAGTGTTGATTGGGAGGGATGAGGAAAGTGTGTCCCCGATTCTGATTGACTGTGACCTACCCTCAAGGAAAGATCTGAACCAGTTGGTGGCAGTGGATGAGAGCCCTGGGAAAGAGAGTTTTTTAAGAAGGAGGGGATGGGAGACAGTGTCAAAGCCTTGGCAAGGTTAACAAAAATGGCAGAAGAGATGAAACCCTGGTTCATTCTGGAGCAGATGGAACTGGTGAGTCTGAGGAGGGAGGTAGCAGTGGAGTGGTGTTTCTGGAAGCCTGATTGGAAAGGGATGAAAAAGGAGGAGGAGTCAAGGTACGGAGAGAGTTGGAAGGCCACAATGCACTCTTGAAGTTTGGCAAGGATGAGAAGAAGGGGAATGGGATGATAATTTCCAGGGACAGAGGAGTCACCACCTTTAGGAAGGGGGATGATGATAGCATGCTTCCAGACTGATGGGACAGAGGCAAGAAAGAAGAAGAGGTTCAGAAGAGAAGCAATGGAATAAAAGATGGCAGGAACAGACATATAGAGCAGTTTAGAGTCAAAATCATCAGGATTCTTGCCCTTTGCAGGGTTCAGGGTAAGGAGAGCATGCAGGGCAGTAGAGGGGGATACCAGGGAGAAGCAGAAGTGTGGTGTGATGTGGAATGAGAGGAATGCAGAGAGTGCACGGGGGACAGGAGTTTGGAGGGGAGAGGGGAAAGGAGAAGAGAAGAGAAGTAAGAAGGTGCAGAAAGTAAAGGAGTTAAACTCTGAGGCTGCCATAAAGGGGTATGATAGGGAGGTGTCACCCACTCCAAGGACAGGGGCTGGCAATTAACTTTTTTGGTGGGGGAGAAAAGGGGCAATGATCACCTTCCTGAGTTTTGATGGGTGATATTGATGTTTGTCAGGAAGGTATTTGAAAAGTGATCAGCCTTAGCTTGTCTAACTGCCCTGGTGCAGGCATTACAGAGGTAATGGTATTGTTGGAAGGCTGCTAGGGAGTGTGAGTGTTTATGTTCCTTCCAGGCATGGTCCCAAAGCTGAATGCCTTCCAGGATTTCATCTGTAATCCAGGGGAGTTGCGAGCCTCACATGCTGTTGCATGTGAGAGGGTCATGGAATTCCAGATACTGAGAAATTTTGATTTAAAATAGTTTAGGGCAACATCTATTAAGGTGGCAGAGTTGATGGGAGGACAATTGGTGCTGTACAGGACATTGAGAAGTGGACCAAGATCTAGGGTTATCAAACAGCGGATGAGTAAGAGTTTTGGGGGAATCTTTGGATAGAGTAGTTTATGAAGGCATCAAGTAGGTTGCCAGCATCGATAACATGGTGTGGATAGGAGACTAGAAAACAGTCACTGAGCATATGATTGTGGAATTTGTGGTTGAGACATGTAGGTTCAGTGATTAGTTGAGTTAGAGTTAAGGAGGTGAGTTTGCCATAACTGTTGGAGTGGGATGAGGAGAGCCAGTTTACATTTAAGTTGCCCATAATAATAAACCCACCTGATGAAGCATGTGATGTGAGAGTGATCAGTATGTCAATGATGGAATTGGGGGAGAGGCCAGGGCAAAAGTACACATTGGCTATAAAGATGGGCAGAGAGGAGGTAGGAAAGAGCTTTATCAGAAACAACTCATTTGCAGAGGGAATCCCAGAAGCCAGAACAGGTGTGAACTGTAAGGAGGATGTGAGGTACATGGCCACACCTCCTCCCCTAACTCCGCGATCCTGCTGAACATGAGAGAAGCCAGGGATAGAGATGCTGTTATCTGGAATTTTAGGGGTTAGCCAGGATCCTGACAAGATTAGTATGTCAGGTTTGAGGGCAAGGGTGAGAGGCTGTAGTTGATCTATTTTGGGGTGCAGGCTCTTGATCTTTAGATGTACAACACACAGACCTCGAGGAAGGTGGGAGGGGAAGCCATGGGGTGGACCATTGTTTAAATCAATGTCACCAGCCAGCAGTAGCAAAATGGTGATTAAGTAAGGCATAAGGGTGATAGGACGTTTCCTAGTCTTCAGGTGGTTAGATAGGTGGTGGCTGGAGGGTGGGGGAAAATGCAGTAGCTGAGGGCCTGAGGAGGGCAGTGAGAAGGCTAGTTGAGGGCAGGATGGAAGCCCATGGGGACCAAGGGTAGTGGGACAATGTGTTGGCCTAAAGGGGGGTTGTTGAGAAGGAGAAGGGACAGCAGTGAGGGAGAGGTAGATGGGGAGGGTTGGGTAGGAAGAGGGGGTGAAAGAGATGATGATAAAGGAGAGGGGAGGAGGAGACATAGTAGGCACTGCAACATTATGTGGAAGCAATAGAAACATAGAATCTGACAGCAGAAAAGGACTGCAAGGCCCATCCAGTCTGCCATTTATTTTTCTACCTTATGAATGTGCCATAGGCCTTTGCTCTGTCAATGGCATATCTAGTCATACTCATCTGTATTGCTCCCTTCTGCCTATACCATGCCTGTTTGAAGCCCTGCACTGTATTCATATCCACCACTTCCTGAGGTAGGCTGTTCCATGCATCCACCATCCTTTCTGTGAAAAAGAACTTCCTCAAATTACCCCTTAATCGGCCTCCATATAATCTCATGTGGTGTCCTCTTGTCCTGCTATTTTTCTTATATTGAAACATGTTAGACTATTTCACCATGTTAATGCCCTTAAGGTGTTTGAATGTTTCAATCATATCACCTCCCTCTCACTCCTTTGCTCTAGGGTATACATATTGAGTTCAGTTAATCTGTCCTCATATGTTTTCTGATGCAGCCCCTGCACCATTTTGGTTGCCCTTCTCGGAACTGCCTCAATCTGGTTAATGTCCTTGTGAAGGTGTGGCCTCCAGTACTGCACACAGTATTCCAGATGGGGCCTAACCAGTGTATTTTAAAGAGGGATTATTACCTCCCTTCCTCTTCTGACTTGTGATACCCCTACTAATACACCCAAAATCCCTCTGGTCTTGCCTACTACTTTAGAGGTCTGTTTAGATGATATCAGGTCATCGGTGATGATGATGCCCAAGTCTCTTTCTTCCCTTGTGACTGCCAGCAACTCCTCTCCAAGCCTATAGGTGGCTTCAGCATTTCCCTTCCCTATGTGCATGATCTTGCACTTCTTTGCATTAAACCCCAGTTGCCACTCTTCTGACCATTTTGCTAGTTTATTCAGATTTCTTCTAATTCTGCCCACACCATCTGGATCATCTACTCTGTTGCAGATCTTGGTGTCATCTGCAAACATATAAACCTTATTACCCTCCAGTCCATCTGCAATATCACTGATGAAGATATTGAAGAGGACTGGCCCCAGGACTGATCCCTGAGGTACCCCACTTGTGACTTGCATCTCTTCTGACTGTATACCATTTACCACCACTCTCTGTTTTCTGCCCGTCAACCAGTTTGCCACCCGGTTGACCAATATCTGACCCACCCCGTGCCTACCCAGTTTATTAATCAATCTTCTATGTGGAACAGTATCGAAATCTTTGCTGAAGTCAAGGTAGGCAACATCAACTGCTCCAACTTGGTCCACTACTCTAGTTACCCAGGCAAAGAAATCTAGGAGATTAGTTTGCAGGACCTTCCTTTTGTAAACCCATGCTGTCTTGGATCTTGTGCTCCTGTGGATTCCAGGTGTTGCATTATCCTTTCCTTAAGGAGTGCCTCCATAATCTTGCCCACTACTGAAGTAAGACTGACTGGTCTGTAGCTCCCTGCCTCATCCTTGCTACCACTCTTGTGGAGCGGGATCACATGAGCCCTTTTCCATTCTTCTGGGACCTCTCCTGTGCTCAGAGACTCACTAAACAGTTCTGATAATGGCTCTGCTAGTTCCACCCTTAGCTCCTTTAGTACCCTTGGATGTATGCCATCAGGTCCCATTGCCCTGTCCACACTGAGCTTATCGAGCTCTTGTGGGACCCTTTCTTTTGTGAAGGGACTAGTGCGCACCTCCCTCCCCGTGTCCATAGTTCAGAGCTATGGGCCCTGTCCTACCTTCTGTTCAGTAAATACTGAGCAGAAGTATCTATTTAGGATAGATGCTTTTACATGGTCCTCCTCCTCGCACGCCCCCTTATCCCCTTTCATCTTAGCAATATCCCCTCTGGACTTTTTCATTTCACTAATGTATCTATAGAAAGTCTTGTCACCTTCTTTTACTGTTCATGCTAGTGTTGCCTCAGTTTGGGCTTTTGCCGGCCTTACTGCCTTCCCTGCTTCCCTTATGGAAGTTTGGTATGCCTCTCTATCTTCGTCCTGCTGTGTTCCCTTATATTTCTTGAAGGCTAGCCTTTTGGCTCTGGCCTTTTCTGCTACTGTGTTTGAAAACCAAAGAGGTTTCCTTCTTCTTTTGCACTTCCTTTTCTCACTAACACAATGGGATGTTGCTACAAGTATTGCATCTTTAATGCTTGCCCACTTTGCCTGTACCCCTCACCTGTATTTCTTTTTGCCAGGGCTAGCTTAACCCTGTTGGCCATCATATCAAAGTCAGCTCCTTTGAAGTACCACATTTTTGCCTTGGAATGGGATGATTTTTAGTGGCCAAATTGAACCATACCATGTGATGGTCACTGGCCACCAGGTGACTTTCTACCTGGACATATATGACACTTTCCTTGTTAGTTAGTACTAGATCTAGGATAGCCCTGTCTCTTGTGGGCTGTTGTAGCAGTTGTTTGAGACTCTCCCCCTGCAGGGAATCCACCATGTGTCTAATTCTGGCAGATGTCCCTGCTGGTATTGACCAATCTGTATCTGGCATGTTGAAGTCTCCCATTATCAGAACCTCCACTTTAGCTGTCATGTTTTATATATCTTCCAACAGTAATGTGTCTATGTCCTCCCCCTGGTCTGGAGGCCTGTACACAACCCCAGTTCGTATGACTGTCCCATTTCCTGTTTCCAGGGTGACCCACAGTTCTTCTGGCTCCTTATGTGTATTCTGAATTTCTGTAGTTCTGATATTTTCATTGACATATAGGGCCACTCCACCCCCCACACACTTTTTGCTCCTCGATCTCTTCTGAACAGTACATAGCCAGGTACTGAAATCTCCCAAGTGTGGTTACTGGTAAACCATGTCTAGCTAATGGCTACTATGTCCAGATTAGCCTCTGTCATTATTGCCTGCAGGTCTGGGATCTTGTTTCCCAGACTGTGGGCATTTGTGTACATGATTTTCCATTGGTCAGATTTCGGCATGTTTGTTGTTGGGTGAGGTCCGGCATTTCTTCTGTGCATCTACAAACATGCTGAACTCCTGTTTGACCACTAACTGAGGGGGGAAGGGTGATCTTCCCATTCGACATTTCCGGTGCTGCACCCCTCTCCCTATTTGCTAGTTTAAATATTCTGCAGACATCATACTTCTGCCCCAATGCACTGACTCTCTCCTTAGTCAGATGCAGTCCATCAAATTTAAAGAATGTTCGTTCTCAAAACAGTTGCCAGTTCCCTACAAATTTGTGTCCATTTTCCTGCCACCAGCCCTTGAGCCATGTGTTTAGCTCCCCAATCTCCCCTTGTCTGACCTTCTGTCCATCTGTCCCCCTCTCCCAGACTGACAGGATCTCAGAGAAGGAGATGCCAGACAAAATGGATGATAGTTTATCCCCCAACCTGGTTAGGTGTTCCTTAGTCTCCACAACTGACCAGTCGCTAGTCCCCATGTGTACCAGGACATCAATGTTTTCTGCTTTCTGAACAATTTTAGCAATGCGGTCAGTGTTTCTCCACACTGATGTACCTGGGAAACATCTGACCATTACCCCTGGCTGGAGATAAATATTAACTCCCCGAATCATGGAGTCTCCTATGATCAGAAGTTTTTTGGATTTCCTTTTTGCTTTTTTTATTTTGGCTCCTGTTTTGGGTGCATTTTGTTATGCTACATCCTGTGCTGCAGTGTCCTGCTCTGCAGTGTCCTCTGCCCCTTTGTTTGATTTCGGAGATAGAGGCAGATACCTGTTTGTAGTTTTTATTCGGTTTGTGGAGGTGATATGTTGGAGAGCACCGAGTGATGGGGGACCCGATTTGCCCCTCCTAACCACCTGCCAACCTCCCGGACCAACTACCCTCTCCTCTCACTACTGCTTTTGAACCAACCACCTCAGCTAGAACACTGCTCCAGGAATCCACCACTCTTTCTGTGAAGAAATACTTCCTTGCCAGCTTCTTTTTATTTATGTTTTTTGCTCCTCCTGGGTCCTCTGTAGTCCCCACTCCTTCAGGCTGTCACATACCCATCCCCTCTGTCTGCCAGACTGAAGCCCGGCTGCTATAATCTACCTACAAGCTCCCCAAGATCCTCCAACACCCTTCCTAGTCCAGCTTATCCCTGCCAGGGAGACCCCACCATGCTGCCACCAAAGAGGAGGTGGTTTATGTACTGGGGTTGTTGGTTGGGGGATAGGTGCAGTGCACTGCATAAATGGGTGTCATGGGGAGTCTCACAGGAGGCCATTATCCAGTGGAACCAAGGCAGGACATTTCCCATTTCTCCCTTCTCTCCGCCCCTCTCCCATGTCATAGTTGTATGTTGCAGCATCCTGGGAAGGATGCATGGCAGAGTGTGTTCACCCATGTCACCAAGTGTGCTTCCACAGACTCTCCACCAGGAGCTGCTCAAGGTGCAGTGTGGCTATACCCTCCCTCCCAGGGAAAAGAGCGTCTATGTGGACACTCCTTATCCTCCCTGTCAGTCTCCATTCCAGTTGCTCCATATGACTTTCGAACCTCGGTTGCCAACATGTCAAGTGGGCACCTCACTGCTCGGCACCATGGAGCTGGCTCCCATCCAGCTTCTTATCATGCCACCTTGTCCTTGAGTAACTTTTTTTCCTACAAAATACTGAACTCCTGTACCATGTTTATTCCTGTGAGGTACTTAAAGTTTTCTATCATATCTCCCCACTTCTAGTCAAGGATGTAACTAGCTAGATTTATAAGTCTCTCCTCATAGAGCTTCCGATGTAGGCCATGTCCTCCTCTGGCCCACCTCCACTTTTTCTATATCCTTGAGGAGATGTGATCTCCAGAACTGGACACAGTACTCCAGATGGGGCCTTACCTGTGATCTATACAGAGGCAATACCACCAGTCTCTTCCTGCTGGGAATGTCCCTCCTTATGCACCCCAGCATTCCACTAACCCTCCCAACTGCCTTGTCACACTGTGTGGCCACCATTAGATTACCCGACATGATTACTGCCATCCTCTTTTTTTCTTGGTGGTCATCAGAACCACTTCTTCCATTTTGATCTCCAACCCTGGGTTTCTGTGCCCCATGTGCATTACTTTGCATTTTTTTCACATTGAAACCCAGCTGCCATACCCTTAACCACTCCTCAAGTTTTGTGAAGTATCTCCTCATCCTTTACAACCCCTGTGGAGTGTCCACTCTAATGCAGATTTTGGTTTCATCTGGAAAGAGGCATACTTTCCATTCCAGCTCCTCTGTGATGTCACTCATAGAGAGGTTAAACAGGACCAGTCCCAAGACTGATCCCTGAGGCACACCGCTAGTCATCCTTCTTTCCTCAGAGTTAACTCTGTTTTTACTACCATCCTCTGCTGCCTATCCATTAACAAATTTCTTACGCAGCTTACCACCTTTGGACCCACTGCTAAACAACCTAGCTTACTTACTAGCCTCCTATGTGAAACAGTGACCAAAGCCTTACTGGAATCTAGAAAGGCCATGTGCAACGCTACAGCCTGGTGTAAATCCTTGGTCACCCAGCCAAAGAACTCTCTTGTTAGTTTGACAAGACCTCCCCTTCCCCCAGTGAATCCATGCTGTCTTTGGTCTTGTAACCCATTGAATTCAATATATTCCACAATCCTTTCCTTCAGCAGTGATCCCATAAACTTCCCCACCACTGACGTGAGGCTGACTTGCCTATAATTGCCAGTCTCCTCTCTGCTACCACTTCTGTGAAGTGGGACTACATCCACCCTCCACCAGTCCACCGGAACCACTCCCATTTCCAATGAACTGTTAAATAGGACTGTCAGAGGTACAGGTAATACATCCCTGAGCTCCCTCAATACCCTTGAATGTATCCTATGTGGCCCCATTGCTTTGTACACTTTCAGATTAGTGAGTCCCTTCATGACTCCCACCTCTGAAAATGGAAGCATGTGAACCTCCATACCTCCAATACTCCTGTTACTTTCTGGTGGAACCTTTCCTTCTTCTTCTGTGAACACTGAACAAAAGCATTTGATCAGTATGTCTTCCTTTTCCTGGTACCCCTCTACACAGCCCCATCTTCCTTTTTTTCTCCTTATGAGCCCATTTCTGGTCTTCCTGCTTACACTTACGTAGTTAAAATGTTTCTTGTTCCCCTTCATCACCACCTGTTCTATTCTATGTTTACTTTACACCGTAATGCTCCTTGCTATTCTCCCTACCTCTGTTCATTTCCTCTGATACATGTCCCTATCTTCCTCTCTCTGCATCTCCTTATACCTTCTAAGTTGCTGTAGTGTCAGTGCTGGACCCTGGCACTGTATTCTGGGGGTCTTGCACCCCCTTCCCTAATCAGCTGAGACTTGGACTTGATTATATTTAGTTGGGGGGTGCATGTACAAGTTTGTCAAAGGTAACATTAGAACTGTCCACTGAGGACTGCTGTTTCCCTGTGAGACGGATGGAGGCTATCACCCCTGTAAAGGTTCTTACTCTCCAGGTGGGTCCGTAGTCCCAAATGCAACTGAACTAGTCTTCTCTGCACTATTCATTCAACCATGAGTTGAAGACTTTGGTGCAGAGATCCCTCTCCTCCCCCCCACCCCATCATTGACAGGTAGATCCTCAGCAAAAGCTACTGAACATGCTATCTGTCTATTATTCCTCTCCAGCTTCTTAAATACCCCCTGCAGTGTCCCATCCCTATCCCTAGCCAGGTCATTCATCCTTAGGTGGTCAATGATATCCAGCTCTGCCTCCAGTCTTGCTGCCCTAGTGATTATCTGGATCTTATTCCCATCCCTGTGGACTATGTTGACTCGTAGGCACCCAACCAATCTCTCCCCCCCACTTTCCTTTTCCCAAATCTATCCCAATCACAATTGAGTCCCCCACCAGATGTTGCTTCCTTCTCCTCTGGGGTTCTTTTCTTTCCTTTTTGGGGACTCCACTTGGTTGATCTCCCCGGCCTCCCTTGTCATTGCCACAGACACCTCCTTCTGGCAATCCTGTCTCACCAGAAGGGTGTAGGAATTGCGTAGGGGTACCGATTGAGGAATGTGTCTCTGATCCACCATCGCCACCCTTCAAGAGCCTACTGTGGTCCAGCCATTCTTCCTTTCTAGCATCCTCTGGGATAATGGTATCAGAGTTGGTGGCACTGGGTGGGAAAAGAGGTGCCCCAAATCCTAGCCAACTCAGTCTGGAGTCTAGTGACCTCCTCCCTCAGCCCAGAGAGGTGCGTGCAGATGGCCCAGCACTACAGTCTCCAGAAGGTCTCTTCTCTGAAAAACTGCCATTCCAGAGCCACTGCACTACACCACTCACAGCATTCCCAGCTTCTATAATCCCTATAGATCTGGAAATACTTATTTACCCTTACCCCTGACACAGTGTTCCCATGTTTCCTGTTTTTTGTTTATTGCTGCTTGTGTTCCCTATACCTGGTATAAATCCACTTACACAGTTATCATAGATTGGGTATTGCTCCTATTCTCAGTTTCAGGCCTACACTTTACCTTCTGCCCTTCCTAACTACCCCTTTTTGTATGTTGCTATTTGAACTCCTCCATACCTGGTGTAAATCCCCTTATACTGCTACCCTAGATAGAGTATTGCTCCTATTCCCAGTTCAGGGCTACCTTTTATCTTCTGTCCTTCCCAGCAGTGAATGCAACAACAGGAGTGAACAGGTGCCTTACCTTTGTCAGCTGCCAGGATCCCCTGCTTCCTCCTGCACGGGAGGGAATTGGCCATTCAATAATACAATTATTTAAACAAAAACATTTGAGAAGTTAAATATTTCCACGTCAAATGTGAGTTATTGAAATGTCATCCTGTTTTCAGAAAATAATTTTTGAGACGTGAGGTTGACCATATAGGCTAAAATGGCTGTTTTCTGTCAGAAGTGAAATTTATCTTTTTCCCTCACATTTAATATAGACAAGCTGTATACCATTTAAAAAGGGCTCATTGAATTGTGAGCATTGACAACTGAACCATAAAAATTGGATTTTATTGGACAAAGCTATTAATACAGTATTGAGGATGGTTCAGTAACCCAAGAATTTCCAGCCCGATTATTTCCACCAGGGAATTACACTTCAGGCTGAACAAAACAGGCAGTTCAGTTCAGTCATGATACTGAAATTGAATTGGTTCATGTTTAATGGCATTTGAAAGAAGAGTGCAATCTGAATATAATAGCACAGAGATCATTACTTAATTTGCCATACTTATTGATGTTTGAATTGTATACTACAAATTGGATTCTAAAATTGCTCCTACGATTTATGGATTGAGTTGTGGATGGGTTTCATACAGAACTATCAAGTACTTGAAGCACTATAAAATACCTACAGCTTGCAGTTTGTAAGTGAGCTTTTCACAATATCCCTCTTCATACTATTGTAGATGCAATGTGGATAACCACCTACTGCATGAAAGCTGTATGTTTCTATTAACCCTGATCACAGGGCCCTATTCATGACTGCTATGCAGCCCTTCACATGGTGCATAAGCTCCGTGTGGAACACACAGAAGCAGCATCCCTGCAGTATTCATGACTTATGCATAGTGCTGTGCATAGAGCCATCACACAAACATGCTCACCGTAGTGGATACATGGCCACGCAAGGGTGTTCCCACATATGCCATACGCACAGGATTGCGTACGTGCATGCATGATGTAGGGTACATCTGAAAGGCATGTCGCATTCCCACATACATGATACATATTCTGGAGGCAGCCATAAACACTCTATGCATTGCACACACAGCAGGAGTGGCCAGTGAACCATACTGGAGGAGGCATGGAAATGCCCACTATGGCATGACATGCCAGCCATGCATGCAGCAATGCAAGACATGGCAGCTTGCAACACATGTGCGCACAATGCGCCACTTGCAACTTCCGAGGTGCAACACCACTGGCCATACAGCCTGCCCCAGCATGGCGTGCATGCCACCCATCAGTCACCACCAAAGCTGCATGCCCTGCATGGAGTACTGTGGTGAACAGGCAGGTAAACCTAGGATGCATGCAACAAGGCCCAGTCAAAGAAGCATGCAGAACACATAGCCCCACACACACACACAAACAGGCCAGCCAGGATGAAGAATGAGACAAACACACAGCACTGTATGCAAATGCCTTTAATGGCAGATAGCATACAACGCAAGGCCCACATAAGGCACACAACTGCAAAGATTTTGGGGTGCGTGACAAGGTGACCCCTGTCTTGGATTTACCCCCCCCCCAGTAAAGTAAGAGAACTAGATAAAGTGCTCTTTAAATATTAGGAGCCTCTGAATTTAGAAAGTGTCTGCCCAGGGAGAAGGCAGTAGAGTTAAGTTGTTGTGTGAGAGAATATGAAAAAGATAATAACCATACAAAATGGGAGAAAATAAACAATAGTAGAATATGTATTCTGCAGTTACTGAGTTAGCAGGAGAAGGGAAAAGAGGAGTGTGCCCTCATTCTCCCATTTCCTTGCAATCCCAGAAACTGCAGCGGGGCTACACAATGCTGCTTTATGCATATATAAAGGTTCCATTACCTGTGGTGCTGTATTGGATGTTGTTACAAAGCTGGTACGCACAGTCTGGAACATTTATAATATTAACTGGGGACAAAACTCCAACAGAACACACCCTGCCAAACTAGTACAAGCTACTATATCTTGTCAGCATATTGTCATGTTGTCATATTGTCTATACTTGGCCCTCTTCTATTCTCATTATTCGTCAATAAACTTCCTGAGCTGGTCACCACAGGTCACTCACTTCTTTATGCGGATGACCTGGTAATTTATTATCACTCTGATAAGGTCCTGGATCTAAATGCTGCCCTCACTGCAGATTTTCGTGCTGTACAACACTGGTTGAACTCTCAACGCCTGGTTTTAAATACAAATAAAACAAAAGTTATGATGTTTGGCTCCAATCACAAGCTTAGATCCTGTCCTCTGACCATCTCTGTCTCTGATATCGATGGGGACCCTATAGAAACTGTCACTTCCTTTACGTTACCTTGGCATCCACCTGGATCAAACCTTGACCTGAAAGCACATATACAGGAAACCTGCAAGTCAATTAACTGCAAATTGGGGCTGCCTATAGAACCAAATACCTGCTCACCCTGCTGCTAAACTGGCGATAGCCAGAGGCATTCTATTGACAACCCTCACATATGGGTGTCCCATCCTGTCCTTGGCCACCAAATCTTCACTGCAACTATGGGATACTACCTTCAATAATGTGTGCAGGTATGCAACCAAAGCACCTCAGCTGCAGCATCATTGTCTCTTATATCAGGACCTTGGTTGGCTCTCTCCTTCCTCTACCAGGCAGTACTACTTATACAATTTAGTTGATTCCATCCTAAGGACGTCCAAGCCTGCTATCCTGTCTGATCTCCTCAGGCCAGACATTCCCACAAGGAATCTTAGATCGGCTGATCAGATCTTACTATCCATCCCCTTTTGTCGGACTAAAAAGGGCATGGGCTCCTTCCATCATGCTGCCCCCCACCTATGGAACCTACTACCTCAGGATCTAAGAGATGTCTCCACTCATGTGACTTTGAAGAGCAAACTCAGGACTTTCCTCACTACTATGGACAAATGTGTTTGCTTTGACCCTACCTGATCCGCTGCATTTGTACTGTTTCCTCATTGCTAGCACTTTTGCCTGTCCAAATGGGTGTTCTATACTGTGCCTTGTAATTAATGTTTTATTTTGTGCCTTGTAATTAATGTTCCCTTAACCTGTTTCTTTATAAGCCTAATGTTAGCTGTTGACAATTGTAAGTCGCTATTCTACTCCATGACATTCTTATCTTCACTTCACAGCCTCTCCTCACTTAACCCCACTGCTGCTCTCTTCCCCCCCCTCTTCTGTTATATCCTCTTCCCACCTTTTTGCCACTCCCCACCAAACTCACCTTTACCTGTTCCTACCTCATCCATGCCCCTCCTTAGTCCCCACCCTCCTGGCTGTGCTTAGTCACCTCTCTCCACCTACTACCGCCTACTCCCACCGTCTACCGACCCCCCCTTCCCTGCCCTGCCGTCTCTTGGTTCCACTGGCTCGGCTTGACTTTGACACTTTTGCCGCTATTGCCATAACTCCTCCACCTCTATCCCCCTCTCACCGCATCCTCACTCTCGCCTGCCGCTCATCGGTTCCACCAGACCGCTGTATTTTCCTATCTCCTACCGCTGTTGCCGCCTACTGCCGCCTCCCCACCACCCTCCTCTCGCCTGCCGCCTTTTAGCTCCATAGGCCCGGCCGCAGGTTGGTACTCACCCGCTGTTGCCGTATCTGACGGCACCTCCTTTCCACTTAATCTCTCCTCCCATCCTTTTGCCAGTTTTCCCTTCCTTGTGTCTTTTCTACTGATGCCTATCTCTCTTATTTTCTGCCTTCTACTATTCACATTTTTGAGTATGTTCCATGATCAAGTGCTAAAGTATATTTTGTTTACTAATGTATGTTACATTGCCATATGTATTTCTCTTTGCATTTTTTGTACTCATTGTCTTAATAATCTGGCTGTACTCTTTGTGTATTGTAATTGTACTTCCCGGGTCGTGCCTGAAAACAGTCACTTGCTGACTAGTGCACTTACCCAGTTAACAAAAACTAAATAAATAAAAATAAAATAAATAAATGTTGTATAAATAGGAACTTACCCTAGTCAATAACTGGGTCTCTAGTGAATGGAAGGAACCCCAATGTAGCAACTTTTTCCAAAGGTCCTAGTTCACAAACAAGTGTGGATTCTGCTGTTTCAAAGGGAAGCCTCCTGTGGAACTAAGCCCTATAGGACAGCAGAGGCCCCTAGTGTAGGAATTTATAGTGATCCGAAGATGTGAGGTCACTGTCCAAGGGAGGGGCTTAGCCCCATTATGAGGACACATATCCTAATTAAGAAGTTAGCAAGCTTCTGAGTAATATATGTCTAGAGAATGTTATCTGTCATGATGCAGTATGTTAGTCCACAGCAGATAACAGATTGTAAAGGACTTCAGTAATGTATAAAAGAAGAAATTTACAGGAAGACAGAAAATTACATGGTCACCTGATGAGGATGTCACTCTTAGAAACGTATTTAAGCCTGCCACTTGGGGCTAGTTTTTCTTAGATAGAGTGGTCAGTTGCTGACAGGCAAGGGAAGGTATAAGACCTTCAGGGTGTTCAGCAGGGAGGCTGAAACCACACTATGCTTAACTGAGAAATGCTAACCTTTATTTTCTGTATTTTGCCTTATTAATTTTGCATTCTAATAAAATGACAGATGCATCCATGCATTTTTTATGCACCTTACTGTCTGCCTTACTGTCTACCTGTTTCTATGATTTGAAATCCCACAACCTACGATGGGGGGAGAGGGTGTATCCACATGGCTGGCCCATGGCCCTAGTTGGATTCTTCCATGGTGGCCACCTCCGGGCTGGTGGATGGGGTTATTTCCTGGGGGGGGTTGTGTCTATAAACTCTTGTTCTTTAAGGACAAGTCCGCAGATGGGCCCATGGCAATGCTGAAATGACAAGAACAGACAGAGGGGACAGACGTCAGTGACCCTGATACCAGCAATGGCCACAGAACTAACAATGCCACGCACACAGACACACACATGTCCTAAGGCCACCTACCTTTGATGGTGCATGGATGGCCCAGAGGTCCCCCACATTGTCCTGGTACACAAAGTCTTCTGTGCTTTGCCAGAGGTTGAAATGCCTGGGGATGTCATGGGGAAGTGCTGCCTTGATGTCACCAGAGCTCCAGCACCAGGACGGCCTTCCAACACTGAGTACCCTGCAAAAAACACAGGGAACCAAATGATCTGACACATCCATGACACAGGCCCGTACCCCCCAATACACACTCACATGACACATGGCCACGTATACCATCTACAGAACTTACCTGCCTCCTCTCTGACACACCCCACAGGCAGGCCATCCTAGTATACATTCACCATGACATGGTAAAGCTGCCATGGCAGGGCAAGCCTACCACGTACCACACCCACCAGTATCAGAGGAGCTGCCACAGCCATTGCTGCCACAGATGAAATGACATTCCCGTGGCCGGCACGCCCACACCACGTGGGCACACCACGCCATATAGGACACATGTGCCATGCCACACAACCTGCAAGGCACACACTTGTTGACATGCAATGCCCCTTTGCAGTTGCCCAGAGTGGTACAAGTAGTGGCAGTGTGATGTACCCAGGGGCACTACTACATATGGTCCTCCTAGAGGATGCCATTGCAGAGTACCATGGCACACCAAGGCACCCCCAACGAGAATTCAGGCCACATCTTGTGGCACAAATGCTGCATCCTACCAACATTCTGCAGCAGTACCAGGTCAACCACCAGATGCTATGGTTCATCTGTGGCCTAGTGGAGGACACTGTCCGGCCAAGCACCAGGCGCTCCATCGCCATGTCCGTGAAGACAAAGGTGCTGTGCGCCCTGCAGCACTATGCCATGGCACCTTCCAGAAGGTGATGGGTGACATGACAGGGGTGAGCCAGTCATTCATGTCACAGGCACTGCACCAGGTGACCAATGCCCTGGTGTGGCACTGGGAGAGGCACATCTCATTCTTCACAAACAAGGCAGAGCTCAAGTCCATTCCTGGAGTAGTATGGCATGCCAAACATGGTGAGTGCGATAAATTGCATGCTTGTGCCCATCGTCACACCTTTCACTAATGAGAAGGTGTACAGAAACCATAAGGCATACTGCAGCATAAACTGACAGATCATCTGCTACACCATGGGCATTCTGAGCATCTTCCTGGCAAGGTACCCGGGATTGTGCCATGACATATACATCTGCATGAACAGTGAGCTGAGATGTAATTTGGACCAGCAACAGGAGGGCTATTACTTGCTGTTGGGTGAGCCCGCATCACGGTGTGCAGATACATTAGTTGCATGTGTGCACCAGCACAATGGCTCTGTTTCACCCCACATATGCAGGTGACAGTGGCTACCCACTGAGGACAACACTCCTGAAACCTTACCTGGCTCCACAGCACCCTGCTGAAGAGACTTACAATGCAGCACATGTATGGGCACACAACATCGTGTAAAGCACCATAGGGTGGTTGAAGATGTGTTTCCAATGCCTGGCTCACAGGGGTAGCACGATGATGCTTGCACTGGGGATGGCATGCAGAGTGTTTACTACCTCTGCCATGCTGCACATCTGCATGTGCTGCATGTTGCCAGAGCCCCCTGATGTACACCCAGAGGAGAACTGCGAGGGACCACCACATCCACCCTATGGACCAGTGCCACCTGGGGAGGGAGCAAGGGTACTGCAAAGGAGCCAATGCACAGCAGAATGCATGGTGGACAGGGCAGTGCACCATCACCTGGTGCATGGCATATTCAGCAGGTAAGGTGTAGCGCATGCTGGTGATGATGACTGTGACTGACTGAGCTGGCATACGTATGAAGTGCATGTCGCAGGGCAGTCACATGTGGTGCCACTGGCATGCACCATGCCCACACAGGCTGCCATACAGGGCATGTTTGTGTGGTATGTTGTGGGCCACACTGTGGGCAAAGTACTGCATGCAGGGCATATCAATATGTGAGTGATGCATGGTGGGTGTGTGGGGGTGTGCCTATGTGTGGTGTGGCAAATGTCTGTTGAAGGAGCACCCAGTACCCTGCCCAGGTGGCACTAGTCCATAGGGTGGCATTGATGACTGGCATGTGTGCTGTTCTGTGAGTGTGGGGGTGTGGGGTGTGTGTGGTTGACATGTCCAGTGGTGTCATCCTCTATGCCTCACTATGTTTCTAGCCTTGATGT
This sequence comes from Neoceratodus forsteri, assembly GCA_016271365.2. Lineage (NCBI taxonomy): Eukaryota > Metazoa > Chordata > Ceratodontiformes > Ceratodontidae > Neoceratodus > Neoceratodus forsteri. The sequence continues at coordinate 1,351,250,685 of CM057458.1, read as the reverse complement.
GTAGCCACTGCATCTGTGCCTCCTTCCGGCTGCTGGTGTTCATTGTGCTGCAGCCACTGACTGGGTGGCCTCCTGGGATGTCTGTGCTCAGCGCAACCAGTGTGCCACTATTCTGCTGCTAGTTTCATTCACACTGTCACCTGCTGCGAGGTGGAGGTGTTGTCGGGCATGATCTCACCCTGCCTGTGGTACCACGGGCATGGATTCTGGAAAACTGGCTGGTGCCACAGGGACATCCGCAACCGGCATGAATGGCCATGCCTGTTGGGTGGACAGGTGGGTGGTGATAGCCAGGATGGCATCTGCAGTACGCTTCTGGGTGTGGACCCATGCAGCCACCTCCTCTGACAGGTGCTCCTGGGCATGTGTCCCTGTGGCTACCACTTCCACCATCTACTTCACACCCACAGCAATGTTCTCTGCAATCCTTTCCTGTGCCCGGTCCAATCCTGCCATGACCTCCGTGAGGCAGTGTACTGCTTCTGTGCACTCCCTCGTCGCCTGCAGGTGGTCCCACTCCAGTCTACAGAGGTTGAGGTAGTAGCTGGTGAGGAGTGAGCTGCTGGAGCCCTGTTGGCAGCACCTTGCAGGAGGGGTTCCCTCGGAGGCACCTGTGTCTGGCTCCTTTGATGCAGGTGGTGTGGCGGGAGTTGTTGTGCCTGCGGTCATGATGCAGCTATCCTCAGGTTGCCCATTTCCTTCTTTGCTGCTGCATTCAGGTCCAGGTGACAGCTGCTCATCCTCGGTGAGGCACTCTGGTGTCTCCCCATCATCAGTCACCTGGGTGTGCTGTCTCGTGCCCAGGCTGCTTCCCTCCTCCTGGTGTTGCCATTCCAGTGTCTGTCCCCTTTAATGGCTATGGTGGTCTTTGGGCAGGGCGGAGAGCTGGGTGTCATCATCCAGCGTGTCCTCCATTCCATGCTGCTGTGGTCATGTGTGGGTGATGGGGGACAGCATTTAGTTCAACTGTATGTCCGTCATGTGCAGTGTCATGCCCTGTGTCTCTGCCATTACCCACCTCTGCCTCCTGACCTCTGTGGCTCTCCTCCACCGACGCCGGCTGGTCCCTCTCTGGCACTGTCATTGTCATGCACTGTGAGTAGGAATCATATCAGGTTGTCAGTGATTGTTGCCATACTACACTGCTGTGGTGGTGCTCTGTATACTCCTGCATAGCACTCACCTGTCATGCTGTTGAGCCCATCCGGCTTGCCATCTGTGAGGACATCGCGTATGGTGTCCACAACCTGCTACTTGATGGGCATCAGGTGTTGGTCAAGAGGTGGCAGGCCACCTCCCATGGTGCCATGTGACTGCCATGCTCTGTTCAGCTTTTTCTTCACCTGAGACCGGAGGTCACACCACTTGTGCTTAATGACCACCAGTGTGCATGCCTCAAATCTGGTGATGTTGATTGCTGCCTGCAGGTCCAGCCAGACATGGGCCTTCTTCTCAGCTGGGGTGCTCAGTGACCTCTGCCCAAATAGCACATCATAGTTCTGGTGGATTTCTGTCACTAAGATGGCCTCTTGTGCCCCCATGAAATTTGGCAGTGACTGCCGCCTACCACCACCCCTGCCCATTCTGTATCCACCAGCATTGCTTATTTGCTGTGTGGTGGCTGTTGCCAGCCACTCCTCGATGCTGTGTTTGCTGCTAGCCTCCTCTGCTGACATCTTGTTTCCACACTATGTTTATCATGGGTGCATGGTGGTTCCGCATCGCCATATATGGTGGGGTCAAGAGGCATTCCCTTCTACTCACTGCTGTCTCAGACCCACCTCTGCACGTTGCTGTACACTTCCTCTGGCTCCTTCCCAGCCTCTTGGGGCTGTGTCGGGCTGGATTGTGAATGCCTCTTATTTCACCAGGGCTATGTGGCATGCAGCTGCGCACCCACATTTATGACGGTAATGCACGTAGCAGCTGGGCTTCATGAATAAGGCCCATTGTGCTTAAGCCTCATCCCCTCTCCCACAGATTCAACAAATTTGATAAAACGGGGGAAGAAGAGAGCCATCTGTTTTACTAAATTTATTTCAGTAACACTTGCATTTTTGTTCTCTACTTTCAATCATAAAACTTAAAGCAGTATTTTGAAAATTTAGGCTATTTGCTTCAGATATATCTGTGGTGTGGGTTGCAAGGCAACCAACATTACTTGATTTTATCTTCCCTCCATTACATTGTAGGCATATTATAATTTGTGTTCTGCTACAGTTATCATAATGGAAATCTTTCAAAGAACTAGCAGATATTAAAGTTTCTTGCATTGTATGTTAACCATCCCACATTCACTCAGGTGGATACCTTGACTATTTGGTGATTAATCTTATCTGGGGTATATAGATACATAGACAGTGTCGCAGATAAGGGCCTATGGCCCACCCAGTCTGCCCATTTGAGCTTGTAAGTTCAGTTTGTTTTCCTAGAAGTCTGTTGCCCCTTACCCCTGAACTCCAGAATTCCTTTATGTCTATCCCATGCATTCTTACATCCCATGATTGTTTCACCCCACCACTTCCTCCTGGCAGGGTGTTCCACTTGTCCACCACCGTTCTGTGAAGAAATTCTTTCTCATGTTTCCTCTGGAATCGTCCTCCTCCAACTTCATCCCATGCCCTCTAGTTCTGGAACATCTTTTCGCTTAAAATAGTGTTTCTCACCCTGTTCCTCCTGTAAGATATACTTGTATGTCTCTATCATATCCTCTCTCCTCCTCTCTCTCCAGGGAGTACATGTTCAGTTCCTTCAACCTGCCTTCATAGGACTTGTGATACAATCCATGCACCATCTTTGCTGCCCTCCTCTGAACTTTCTCTACCCTGTCTATGTCCTTACGTAGGTATGGTCTCCAGAACTGTACACTGTACTCCAGGTGGGGCCTCACTAGTGTCTTGTATAGCAGAATTATGACCTCCGTTTTCCTGCTGGTGATGTCCCTGCCTATACATCCCAGCATCCTATTTGCTTTACCTGCTGCCTTGTCACACTGTTTCCCTACCTTGAGGTCATCAGAGATGACAACCCCAAAATCCCTTTCCTGCTTGGTGCATGCTATATCCTCACCCCCCAACTGATATATTATGCCAGGGTTTTTGTGCCCCATATGCATTATCTTGCACTTCTTTGCATTGAATTTCAACTGCCAAACCCCTGACCATTCTTCAAGTTTCTGCAGGTCGCTTCTCATTCTGTCTACACCCTCTGGTGTATCTACTCTGTTACAGAGCTTTGTGTCATCAGCGAACAGTGAAATTCTGCCTTATAGGTCCCTGCAATGTCACTGATGAAGATGTTGAATAGGACCGGTCCCAACACTGATCTCTGTGGTACCCCACTGGTCACTCTTCCTCTGGAGTGACAGCCTTTACCACCACCCTTTGTGTCCTGCCACCCAGCCAGTTACCTACCCACCACACTACTGTCTTGCCCACACCCATATTCCCAGTTTGTGTAATAGCTTCTGTAGCACAGTGTCAAAGGCCTTGCTGAAGTCCAGATAGGCCATGTCCACTGCCCTCCCCTGATCCACCTCCCAGTCACCCAGTCAAAAATTCAACGAGGTTGGTCTGACATGACCTCCCCTGTGAAACCATGCTGCCTTGGGTCCTGTAGTCCATTGACAACCAGATGTTCCACCAATCTCTCCTTCAGTAGTACTTCCATGATCTTCCCACTACCGAGGTGAGGCTGACTGGTCTGTAGTTCCCTGCTTCCTCTTTGTTCCCACTTTTGTATAAAGCGACTACATCTGCTGTCCTCCAGTCTTTGGGTACCTCCTGTTTCCAGTGATCAGCTAAACAGGATAGCGCAGTTCAGCCACCACCTCTCTTAGTTCTTTAAGGACCCTGGGGTGCACCCCATCTGGATCCATTGCTTTATCAACTCTTATTACTTCCAGTTCCTTTAGGACCCTTTCTCGTGTAAAGGGACTTGTGTCCATTTCTGCACCATTCTCACCCCTTGTACTCCCTTCAGACCCATTACTGTCCTCTTCCTCAGTAAAGACTGAGCAGAAATACCTGTTCAATATGTCAGCTTTACTGTTGTCATCCTCCACGTGGCCCCATCCTCCCCCTTCAGTCTCACTATCCCTCCCTTGTCTTTCTTTTTCACTTATGTACCTGTAAAGGTTTTGTCCCTCTACCCACTGATTTTGCAATGTGTTCTTCTGTCTGAGCTTTGGCTTCCCTTACTGACCTCCCTGCCTCCCTTTGCTTCTCCTGGTACTTCTCCCTATCCTCTTCTGCCTGTGTCTTTTTGTATTGCTGAATGCAATCTTTTTGGCTTTCACTTTCTTTGCTACCTCTTTGGAAAACCATAATGGTCTCCTCTTCCTTTTCCTCTTGCTAACCTGCTTAATGCATAATTCTGTTCTTCTTGTAATCCCCATTTTAAATACTGCCCACTGTTCCTCAAACACTGATTCCTGTCCCATTACCCTTAATGCCTCTTTCAAGTATCTCCCCATCTTCCCAAAGTCTGCCCCCCTAAAATCCAGGATACATGTTTTTGTGTTGTTTGGTTCTGCTCTTTCTGTGATTTCAAACCACAATGACTGGTGGTCACTGTTTCCCAGGTGCTCCCCCACTGTTATCCCCATCACACTGTCCCTGTTTGTGAGCACAAGGTCCAGTATTGTCTTCTGCCGAGTTGGTTCCATGACCAGTTGCTTGAGGAAGGCACCCTGAAGGGAGTCCAGGATAAATCTGCTCCTAGTTGATGCTGCTGCTGGGATGCTCCAGTCCACGTCTGGAATATTGAAGTCTCCAACCAGTACTACCTCACCCTTGTCTGCCATCCTTTGGATGGCTAGCATCAACTCCCTATCTGTTTCTTTCTCCTGGGCTGGTGGTCTATAGACCACACCTGTGCGGATGGCTGTCCCCATTTTCCTTTCCAGCTTAACCCACAGTATCTCTCCCCCATTTTGTTCCTCCTGGATCTCTGTGGCCCTTATGTCATTTTCACATACAGTGCCACTCCTCCTCCCTTCCTGCCTGCTCTGTCTCTTCTGAATATGTTGTAGCCAGGTATGGCCATCTCCCAGTTGTGGTTATCATTACACCAGGTTTCAGTGATGGCCACAATGTCCAGGTCTGACTGTACCATGACAGCCTCAGATCTTCCATCTTGTTGCTAAGGCTCCTGTCATTTGCATACATGGCTTTCCATGATTTGACCTCCTAGACTGTTTCACTGTTCTACTCCAGCCCTTCCTTGGTTGTCATTTATCCCTGGTTCTCCTTGCTGTCTGCCCTTCTGCTGAATTTTCCCTTTTCTGCTTATCCACCTCTTGGGCACTTATCTCCATCTTTTGCACTGCTTTGCAGAGATAGCCACTCTTCTGGTTCACTGGTTCACTGCTAGCTGTGGGGGTGAGCAAGTGGGTACCCTCCTTGCTGGACTGCCACCCCTTTGCTAGTTTAAATGCTTGTCAATGTAGCATTTAAACTTATCATTGAGTGCTTGATTCCTCCAGGATGGATGCAGGCCAGGCTTGAACAAACCTCCATCCTCCAGGTGGGTCCCCAGTCACCAATGAATCCAAACCTTCCTCCAGCACCAGTTCTTCAACCATGAGTTAAAGTTCCTGGTGCATGCACTCCTATGCTCTCTTGCTCTCTCACAGGTAGTACTTCTGAGAAAGTGACAGAAGTAGCTACTGCTTGACCCCTCCCCAGTTTCCTAAACTCTTCCTGAACTTCCTTTGCTCCCCATTTGCCAGGTCATTAGTACCTAGGTGGATAATGACATCCAGCTCACCCTCCCGTCTTGCCTTCCCAGTGATCCCCAGGATCTTCCTTCCATCCCTCCATGCCGTGGCACCTGGTGGGCACCTCACCTCCTGTCCTCCCCTCCTGTGTTCCTAGCTGGATCCCTCTTATGATGGAGTCCCCCACCAGGATTCGCTTCCTCCTCCTCCTCTGGGGTCCACTGCTTTCCCCGCTGAGGTCACCTCCTTGGCTAACCTCCACATCCTTTCCTTCCACTTCTCTGGGTGCCTCGATTTGGTTGTCCTCATTTGCCAGTGTGGGATATGAGTTCTTGAGTGGAATAGAATCTGGTATGTGCCTCTGCCTGACTGCTCTAACCCTCCCTGAGCCCACTGTCATCCAAGTGGTCCTCGTTCCAGGCATCCTTTGAGGCAGTTGCATTGGACTGGGTGGTCCCTGGATAGGGGTGATGGTACTCCTGACCCAGTTTACTTCCGCTCTGAGTCTGGCTACCTCATCCCGCAGTCCAGAGAGATGCATGCAGATAGGGCAGCACCTCAGTGTCCAGAAGGTCTACCTGAATATGGCTGCCCCACAGCCACTGCATTGTACCACTCCCCACATTATACTGCAATTCCACTACTTGTCTGCTACTGAAGCTCTCCTAGTTCCCTTTTTATTAATTTACTGTACTAAAAATCCTGCCACTGATCCTCAGATATTGTTTTTTAAAGAAAAGAAACCAATAAATAAATAAATGAGTCAAAACACTTGTCGTGCTGAGGGTGGCTTCTTCCCTTATGCCCCTCCTATTTTACACCCTTTACTATACCTGTGTTTAGCTCCTGTCAATCAGATTTAACATAGGGCATATAATTAAGAGTTGGGGGAAGGAGGAGGGGGTGAAAATTTGCAGCAATTAAAGACAGCACCGAATTACACCACCACTATGTTTTAAATTTTCAACAGCCCAAAAACAATTATAAGTAACGACAACAAAGAAAGTATAGTGTCGCTAGAAGCCCACAATCTAAGTTTAAAAGAAAAATAGCAATTACCAGTTACTCTAAAGCACTGAATTGAATATGTTTCCTTCCTTCCCCTTCTGGCTTCTTCTGAGAAAATAAAACTCTGCTTGCTACTTTAACTCTTACCAAGCCCCACCTCCAGTTATCACGTAGCTGAGGTCAGAGGCCAGACAATTAACACCCTTCACCCAACTACAGGGCAGTCAGACAAGCCAAGATAAAATTTGCAGCAATTAAAGACAACACAGAATTATACCACCACTATGTTTTAAATTTTCAACAGCCCAAAAACAATTATAACTAACAACAAAGAAAGTATAGTGTCACTAAAAGCCCACAATCTAAGTTTAAAAGAAAAATAGCAATTACCAGTTACTCTAAAGCACTGAATTGAATATGTTTCCTTCCTTCCCCTTCTGGCTTCTTCTGAGAAAATGAAACCTATATCTACTCTGGGTCAGATCTTCTGACCATTTTTGGTATATCCCAAAGTAATTCTCTATTTTGGGGGTAAATTATCCTTTTTAGGTTGCTTGGTACCCTTGAAGTATAGAGTTTTGTCTGCAGTGAATAATAAAGTATCCTAGTCATTATCCTGATAAATTATCCAGATCGTCTAGGAATATTCACTTCAGTTAAAAATGGCTGTTATCCTCAGCAGCTCTACCATTATCCGTAGTAGTTGCTCCAGCCACAAATGGTGGATTCCCAGGGTATTGAAAGGAACTGAGCATGCTCAGATGGGTGGGGCCATATTTAGAATACCCCAGTGGCTGGCATCCAGTGGACAGCAGAAATATGCAGAATATACCACTATGCCCATACAGATGTGGGAACACTGTTGCATACAATGCCATGTAGTTTATTCAGTAAGGTGTGGAAGTGGTAACAAGCCACCACGGTGGCACTACTTAATGCTATGAAAATCCTGTCCTTAACAGCATGCAAACTGGTGCATGATCACCTAGCCTCCAGCCTGGCTGAGCACTGGATAGCAGACTAACAACTAGAGCTGGCATTCCCTGGCAATCTAGTGGTCCCCAGTCCCCATGCTGCCCATGTGTATATTGCAATGCTATGTGCCACTGTCCCTTGAAGTCTAGTTTTTCCCCCACCACCCATGCCTATCCATTCACTGTTTAAATAGTTATTGCAATCCCAGGTAGTCTAGTGTTCCCTTAAATCCTGTTGTCCAACCATTCACTGTTTAACAGGTTTCCATAGACCCTGCTAGCCTAGTCCCCCCTCAGGCTATCCGTTTACTGGTTAAACATCAACTTCTATCACTGATTGTGTAGTGGCGCCCTGCCCCCTTATGTTCATCTGTTCTCTGTTTAACATGTTTCCATAGTCCCTGGTAGCTTATTGTTTCCATGCTAGGCTGCCAGGCAGCTGATTTTCATCTATTCACTGTTTAGTGACCCCTGTTCCTGGTAATCTAGTGGTCCCCTACCAATGATGACCATCTATACACTATTTAACATGTTTCCATAGTCCCTGGTAGTCTAGTGGTCCCACCTACCCCTCCAGTGCCCTCCAAATTTCAACCTGCCACTGTCTCTACTGCTGCAGTAGTGATGAGCATAGGCTCTTTGCTCCCCACCTTGGCCATCTACATGACAGGGAGTAAGCACATGAGGACAGTACACATATTTCTCCAGTATGTGCATGCTCACTCTCTGTCATGCAGATGGCAGCTGGCTGAATTTGTAAGCAGAGTGTCTGTGCTGTTTGCCATTGCTGTAATTGGGGCAGCAGTTTAGTGACATTTGAGGGGGAGACAATTGTGGACATTAGTGCAGGTGGTGTGTACTGAGTTGGAGAGACTTGAAGGCTATACAGAAGATATATAAGTGCCCAGGAGTGGAGGGGGGAACTACTAGATTATGAATAACAGTGGCACACATTAGTACAATATATGGATAGGCATGGAGGGATCACTAGACTACCATGGACTATTGAAAAATATTCAACAGTTTATGGATTGGCATCAGGGGTGGGGGGTGGGAGGCACTATTAGAATACCAGGGACTTTGAAAACATCTTAAACAGTGTTCAGATGTGTACCACTGGGATAGTGGGACCACTGAACTTCTAGGGACTATGGCAACATTTTAAACAGTCTATGGATTGGCATTGGGGGCTGGAGGGACAACTGGATTGCCATTTGTTATGGAAACATGTTATACAGTGCTTGGATGGGTATTGAGGGAGTGAGGGTCCACTCGACAGTGAATGAATGACAGCTCATGCTGTCTGCCAGGTCTTGGGGATTCAACATAGGGTCCACAGATGAGGTGCTGCAATATGATTCTCTCCATGGCATCATTTGGCAGAGCTGCTAATGGCCACATGATGACATACAAATGGCCCCTTAGCACCTTGAGTGCCATCTATGGCCATTAGAATCCCATCCCACTGGATATGGCTCACAGAAGGCTTTCAGAAGCAAAAGCATTACCATGTTTGGGATGTACTTGCTCCCTTTGCTCCTGGGTTTTTGTTTCTTGTTGGGTGGGAGCTTGTTACCACTGCACACAGTCACTTTGTATGGTGCTAGCATGGCTCCACATTCAGACTGGCAGTGTGCACTGGACAGGATGCACTGCCTGTCTGAATATATCACACCTAAGTCAGCTGCAGGCTATCTGATGCACACTGCTAGTGATTTTGTGGTGCACAAAGCCAGCTTTTAATGTGGGGGACATTAAAAAACAAGCATTTGTCAATGCCAAATGTTTGCTTGCTGGTATTAGCATTGGAAATGCAGGAGTTAGACAGATGCAGAGTAGGAATGGCTATGATGTAGAGAATTTCATGCCAATCCCACCTCCACCCTGCAGAGATGGACAGGCATTGGGGAATGCGTTTGGGTTGCCTCCCATAATATTCATGCCATTTCACCTCACCCAATCCTGCAGACACCAACAAGTGTTGAGGTGTACCTTGGGGTGTTCAGCTTTACAGTCACCCCACTCCATAAGGACATACGCTGAAATGGGTGCAACATAGGAGAATGGGGTGAACTCTGGGGCTGAAGAGTCCAAGGCACACCAACGCCTGTCACTGGCCACAGAGGTGGGGGGTGGGGTGGAACTGCATGAGCATTATAGTAGGTAATCCAAAGGCACACCCCTGATGCCTGTCAGTCTGTACAGAGTGGGACGTTATGGTTAGAAACCCTAACACCCTAGGCATTTGTTGGTATTTGCACTACAAATTTTCATCATGGCCTTTTTGTAACCCCCACCTCATGAAAGCATTTGGGACCTCGTCTCATGAACAGTGGCACTGTGATTTTGTGAATGTGTCCTGAACTTAGAGTTCCCACAGTGACTGTGCCATTGTGGGCCAGATGTACGAAAACACAGATGGGGCAGGATGTGAAGAATGACAGCTGTACCATTCATAGGGTGGAGTGAAGAGATGTCAATGTTGAAAATCTGTAGTGAAAATATTAAAAGTGCTCGAACATCTGAGCGTATGTGGAAACTGCACAATGCATGCGTGTAACACAGTCATTTAGTGGAATTATTTCACCAAATGTTCAACGTAGGCATTTTGTGACCTCTGCTCATGAACAATGTCAGTATGATTTTCTTAATCTGTCCTGAACAACCATGCTATTCTGCGCCTGATGTGTAAATGCATATTTCAGACAGGATGTAAAAAATGACAGCTGTACTATTCATAAGGAGGTCTGAAAAAATGCCAATGTTGAAAATCTGGAGTGAAAATACTACAGATTTGCTTAGTTTCGAGGGTGCATGGAAACTGCACAATGCGTGCTTGTAACACAGTCATTTTATGGACATTTGTCACCAAATTTTCAACATAGGCATTTTAGGACCTCTTCTCATGAACAGAGTCACTGTGATTTTACATATGAACATACGAACCTGCCAGAACAGATCAATTGATCTATCTAAATCTGTCTGAGTGTGCAGCTAGCACCCCAGATTGCAGGTGCCCAACCTCCTAGCCCTCAGTTCCTCCTCCACTTGTCCCAGCCCCTGCCCTCTTAACTCTTACTCTTGCTTTATCCCCATTCCTTCTTAAAGCTATTGACTGTCCTACATGTTACCGCCCCCTCTGGCAGTGCATTCCAATTAGACGTCACCCTCTCATTGAAGTAGTGCCTCCTCATTTCCTTCTTGAAATGTCCCCCTTCCAAACTTAGTTTGTGTCCCCTCATCTCTCTTCCACTCCTCAGTTTAAACATCCCCTCAGTGCTAGGTTTATTTACCCACTCAGGTATTTAAACAATTCAATCATATCCCCCTATCCCTCCTCTCCTCCAGTGTGTACATTTTCAGCTCCTTCTACCTAAATTCTTATGCCTTTCCTTCCCCTTTAACATTTTTGTTTCCCTCCTTTGCACCCCCCCTCCAGTAACTTTATATCTATCCTCAGGTATGGCCTGCAGTATTGCAGACAGTACTCTAGGTGCAGTCTGACCAATGATCTGCAGAGTGGTAGGATCACATCCCTGTGCCTGGATGAGAAACCCCTTGCAATGCACACCAGCATCCTGTTTGTCTTCTCTGCTATTCTCCTGCACTGGGCCAAGTTGTTCATGCTCCCAGTTACCCACACCCTTAGGTCCTTCTCCTCCTTTGTGATCCCCAACCTCACCCCCCAACCAATAGTTCCTTTTGTGGTTCTTATCCCCAAAGTACGTCACCTTGCACTTCTTTGCACTGAATCCTAGCTTCCACTCCCCCGACCATGTCTCTAGTTTGGTTAGGTCACCCTGCAGTTTTTCCCATCTGTCCTCTTCATCCACCACCTCCCCCAATTTGGTATCATCTGCAAACAGTCTAACCCTGCTCCCCACTCTGTGTGCTGTATCAGAAATAAAGAGTCCAAATAACACCGGAACCAGCGCTAACCCCTGTGGCACCCCGCTTGTCACTGCTTTGGATGCTGAGAGCTCCTCACCATCACTACCCTCTGCACCCTCCCCTATAACCAGTTCTCTATCCATTTAGTTAGCTTTTTTCCCACCCACACTGCCGTCAGCTTCCCCCCAGTCTCCCATGTGACACAGTATCAAAGGCCTTCCTGAAGTCCAAGTACTGGACATGTACCACATGGTCTCTGTCCAACTGCCTTGTCACCCAGTCATAATACTATATTAGGTTGGTTTGACAAGCCCTCCCTGAGACAAACCCAGGTTGCTGCCCATCTTGGAAGCCGTTACTCTCTAGGAATTCCACCAGCCTCTCCTTCAGTATCGCTTTCCAATAAGCTTACCCACTATGGATGTGAGACTGACTGGCCGACAATTTCCTGGCTCCTCCCTAGGCCCACTCTTGTGTATGGGCACCATATGGGCCACGCTCTAGTCCTGGGACACACACCTCATTTCCAAGGAGGTGTTGAACAGATCTGCCAGTGGCTCAAAAAAGAGCTCTGCCATCTCCCTCAACACCTTGGGGTGGATGCCATTGGGAACTAATGCCTTGGCTACTCTTACTGCACTCAGCCCCTCTAGTACCCTCCTCCCTGTGATCACTTTGTCTGTCACCTCCACCCCTCATTTCTCCACCCCCCCACACAGCCCATGCTGGTAGTGGACCATCCCTCTCCTTTGTGAAAGCAGAGCTGAAGTACTCATTTAGAATTTCCACTTGCTCCTCCCCCTTTTCCACCCAATCCCATCCCCACTTTATCCTCACAATATGTTCTGTGCACTTACTCTTTTCCCTGACATACCTAAAAAAAATTATGAATGAGCACGGTTTCTATTAGCAGTCACTGATTAGCTTTTGATAATAAGTTAAACAAAAGGAACTTTTTCTGAAAGATCATCCCTGAAATACAGGGAGCAACTATAGGAGACCACACCCCAGCAGTTGTTAGACTTGTTATTAGGCAAGGTTCAAATGAGAGACCAGGACACTCTTGCTAATGAATTCCAAAACACCAATTCAGATAGGTCCAAAACAATTTTTATTTGCATGAAGGGCTAGAACACATTGTAAAATGCAGCCAAAGGACTAGGGCAGCACCAGGAACTGACAAACCACCAACATTCTGCACTACTAGTAAAGTGTTTCTTAAAGATGTGGCTCACCCTTAGTGAGTAAAGAAATTTATAGCAGGCCTTTAAAGGGTATACTTCATAAGTCATCACTAGGGCCCCATTTCAACATACAGCTCTATAGTATGTAGATTTGCAGTGAGAGCTAAATTTAGGAGTATGCAGTTTAATTACTTTGAGATCCAAATTTAAATAAAATAATTACACCGTATGATTAATAACTGCTGACATTAGGTATAAGCTCAGTTGTAAATAACTAAAAGTTGATGATTTTATTTGTTAATGTCACCCATATTGAAAGCTGACTGTGTGCACCCCAAAATCATTAGCGGTGTGCTTCAGATTTCATGCAGCTGGCCTGGGTGTGATATATTCAGATGGGCACTGCACACTGATTCATTTTGTTTAAATTATCAAAACCTAATTAATGAGTGCTACTAAAAACATTGCTCATTCTTCAATCCTACACACTCTGCCTTCCTGCAAGAACAATTACTCTAAACATACTATTTGTGCTACACATCAAGTGCAATTGATGAGGCACACTAAGGCTGAAGATATCCAAGAATTGCAGTGACAGCTTCCTGATTCTGCCCTAGCCCTTTGTTTGCATTTTACAATCTTGTCCTGCACTTTGTGAAAATGAAAATAAAAATATGTTGCACCAATCAGAATTGGTGTTTTGGAATATGATAGCTAAAGTGCCTGGCTCTCTCTTTGAAACTGTGACTGTAGCATGCAAGAGGCATCTCGCTTTCATCTCTGTGGCAGCTTCTTCCTTCCCTCATGATTAGACAATCTAATAGCCAAGATTTGGAGGTGACATAAATTTCTGTTTTGCTACCTTTAAACAAGTATAAATGAGCCTAGACACAATTTTAAGAGGAAGTGTAACCTTCCTGTTATTCACATGTGCTGTATGGTAGCCAGCAACCTTCTGAACCTCATCCAGCCACAGTCACTTAACTCCATGAAGCTCTGTCTTATCCCCCAGGCGGGGTCTGGGGTGAAGAATACCACTGAACTTGTGCAGTTTATCAGGCTTTGCCATGTTGGGGAGGTAGAGGCCCAATAGCTGCCACAGCCTTCATCATGGAGAGGCTAGGACCTGATTTTCTGAGTTTCTCCCATCCGCTGGAGATGCTGCATACACAGACTGAACTACCACTGTATTAAAATTGGTAGCCCAAATGCATGAATGCTGACAAAATGACTGTGTTAATGAGGAGGTCCAGGGCCCCTTATACAATTGCCAAAGTGTGGTAGTGCTAAATGGAGTGAACAGGTGCTCCATAATGCCACCATAGTTTTTTGGCATACACAGTGCAAGGTTTTGCCCACTACCATTGTGGACAGTGACCACAACAGAGGTCAGGGCAGGGTAAAGCATCAGTTGCCTTGTACTACAGCATGTCTTGCCCTGAACTCTTCACTAATGGTGCTACTGCCCAAGTTACCCCCACACCCAATGCAAGGCATCATGGGTACATAAATCCATGGCTGCATTACACTGAGGAGTCCCAACTGGACAAATCATATATATGCAGTTTGTCATTCTCACAATGTACTGGATTAGATTTACTGTACAAGCCTGTTTCAATGGCAGTGTCTTCTCTGGTAAAGCCATGTCAGCCTACTGTCCATAAGAGTTAACAAACACATGATGCATTGCACTGGAACTGGGGCTTTAGAGTATGTGTGTAATTTGGCGAAGTGCACAAAACCAAACACTTTGTAGGTATTCTCTCTCAGCATCCCTTCACAAAGCCTAAGCACTACTCTTTCTTCAAACTTCCTCTTTAGTATGCTAACTCATAGTGTACTAAATGCCTTATGCACTGGTAATCCCACTTGCTCCTCATGCTGTGTCCACCATGTGTCCATTTCTGGACTGCTGTTGATCTTGCTGCTGAAAGTAACTCTGGTTGTGAAGTGAACATCCCATCACACCTCATTCTCTTCATTCCTATTGTGGGCAATGGAACCCCATCCCTAGCCCTGATCATGCTTACTTATGTGATTAGATATGCTGGGCACTATCTAATCTCCCTGAATTGGAATTGTCAGTGTGGTTTTACAGCTTACTTTTAGTAGTTTTGTGAGCTGTGAGATGTGGCCATGGGACTAGGAGCATACAAGCTGCAGCACATGGTAAAAGAGCTCATCATCATGCAGGCCCATACATTTAAATGGCTGTCCCAGCCTCTTGCCAAGTGGTCACAACACAGTCAGTTACCATGCAGAGAAATGTTTGCAATGCCACTGTGCATAGCATAATGGATTGTAAAACAGAAAGCTGGTGTAAACTGGCTCCTGTTACATCTTGGTACCAGTTGATTTTGATTGTGTCTTGGACCCTCTCTTTCTACTATAATGATACTGGCTTTGAAACTGGGCACTGCTAGTTAGTTATTGTCAGTTATATTAGAAGTCAAGGCATACAGTGGTGCTCAGTGTCTAGTAATGCTTTAGCACTACTGTCTTGATGCCCTGAGTGATGAGTAGACCTAGTGATTTGAAACACATAGCAATGATGGTTCTGTCCATTCTTGCTATTTCATGTCCATAGGTGCAGATCTTATACCTGAAAATCATGGTGGTCCTCTCACAGTATTTGTTGCTTCCTCTAAACAATGAAGCAATGAAGGAAATATGAACACAGATGGAAAATTCAAAGTCACTTAATTGTTATGCCAGCATTGTTGAGCCAGCATTGACATGTTTAAGTATGTTTGTGTCACTTCATGAGTTGCTGTGAGCTTGAAGATCCTGGACCATGGCAGATGAAGGAACTTTCCCTTCTAGAATAGTTACTAAATGGGAAGAAAAAAGAGGGAATTTTAAAATCAACATAGAAACATATACTCTGTTGGCAGATAAGGACTAGAGATGAAGCAAAGATTTACTTCATGGGCCAATATGAGGTGAAGTTACCAAATTCACCTCTGCAGAGCAGTTTACAAAATTGTCTCAGATTAATGAAAATTCACCATTTGTGTGACTTTGCCTTGCTTTGTGGGGTTTTAAGTGCAAATTGCACTTAAAAAAACAAAAGCAAGTGAGGAAATTACAAATGAGAATCTATACCACCCCAATCTATCCCTAGTGTCTAATTCCCCCCTCCCACCGATCGCCGGTCACAGTTTGAATAATTTACAACAATCACCCTCTCCCTCACAGCCTCCCTCTGATTGCCAGCCAGTTGGCCACAATGTAAAAACATATATATCAATTTTTCTTATTAAATCCCCATTCCCTGGTGTCTAGTGGATCCCCCGCTGATCGCCAGACACAGTTTGAATAATTTATAACAATTGCCCTCGGCCCCCCCTCCCTGCCATAGCTGGCCAGTCAGCCACAATGTAAAATTATATATAATTTTTTAAATTAAATTACCCATTCCCTGGTGTCTAGTGAACCCCCCAGACCCCCACCAATCGCCGGACACAGTTTGAATAATTTACAACAATCATCCCCATCTCCAACACACCCCTGCTGACAGCTAGCCAGTCGACCACAATGTAGAAATACATATAATTTAAACAAAATTAAATTCCCATTCCCTGGTGTCTAGTGGACCCCCACCTCCACCCCACCCCATCAGGGGTGCCCCACACCAGTGACACCTCCCAGCTCCCCACCATTCTGGAGTCCACCTCAGTGGGCCACCAGCACAACCCTCCACTCACCTCCATGGCAGTCAGCCCCACTGAGCTTTTAATGATTGAGCATGTGCTTGTACAAGCACATGCTCATTCATTAAGAGTTTAGTGGGGCTGCTGGCCATGGAGGTGAGTGGAGGGCCGTGCTGGTGATCCACTTGGGGTTGGGATGGGGAGAAGCAGGCTGGAGTCTGTGGCACTGGTGTGGGGCACTCCCTGATGGGGTGGGGTCCATTAGACATCAAGGAATGGAGGATTTAATTAAATATTTTTACATATATATATATATATATATATATATATATATATATATATTTACATTGTGGTTGACTTGCTGGCGATCAGTAGGGTGGTTTGTAGGGCAGGGGGTGTTTGTTGCACATTATTCAAACTGTGTCTAGTGATTGGCAGGGGGCACCACTAGACACATGGGGTTTATATACTTTTTTAACATTGTGGCCAAAGTTTGTGTAAGAAGTGAGGAATTTTGCCTGAAAAATTTCACACTTCGCATTCTATCCAGCCTCTGTGGATTGGCAATTTTCACATATTTCTCTTTATGTACTGAGCACAATCCACAAAATATTTCTCAGAGTGAAGTTTGCTGACTTCGCCCATCTCTAAAAAGCACTTAATGGCCCACTTAGTCTGTTCTATTTTCCCTACCTATAGTGACGTTGCAGACCCTACGTAGTCTCTAGTCTCCCCCACCCCACCTCTAAGATCCCTCTGTGTCTATCTCATGTGTTCTTGAATCCTGTCACTGTATTCGCACACTCTGCCTCCTCTGGTAAGCTGTTCCATGCGTCCACCACCATCTCCATGAAGAAGCACTTCCTCCCATTTCCTCTGAGCCCTTTTATCTTTATAGCATGGCCCCTCGTCCTTAAGCATCTTTTTTCTGTGGAATATGCTTCCTTTTTGTACCTTGTTTTTTTCCTGTGAGATATCTCAATGTTTCTATCATATACCCCCTTTCCCTCCTTTCCTCCATGCAGTACATGTTTAATTCATTGAACCTTTTCTCATAGGACTTTTGATGCAGGCCATGCACCATTTTAGTTGCCCTCCATTGCACTTCCTCCACCTTCTCTAAGTCTTTATGGAGGTGGGGCATCCAGAACTGTACACAGTTCTTGCTCAAGCACCATTGATCTGGCACTTGCACTGCTGGAATTTTGGTCAGCACTGACAGTGTGCCATGGTTGGGAAGGTCTCAGTGGTGGCACTGCTGGCATCATATTTCACATTTATTCTGACATGCACTCTGCTCAGGCACTGGGTCAGAATAGAACCAGTCACAATAGTGTGGTCAAGCAACATGCTGTAAAATAGCACCATTTTTTTGTTTTTGCAGGAGGCTGTGCCCCCCACACTCTCCAATGTGGGGGCATCTTCCACCTGCATCCCCTACTATTGGATTCTCATACTGAAGGGAGCAGATCCCGGGGAAAGTTAAAATGCATGGGGGCTTGGAATACTGTTTCCACGGCCCCATGTAAAAAATACAAAGACCCAATATGTGTAAAATGTCAGAGACCTGGATTAGAACAATGATCTCCATTGCTGCTGGCCAAGCTGCTCAATGAACCAGTTCTCCATACTATGGGAGCAGCATGCCCAGCCTCGTGGATCTTGTGATCCTTGTGACCTTGTGTCTGTCCAGCACCACGGACAGTGACCAGGGGAGCACTTACTGAAAGTGCTGTATATCCCCTCTCGCTGTCCATGTTAGTGCTACAGGGACTACCACTCTCTTGACTTGTGCTATTCCTGTAGCACTAATCTAACCAGGTATTGTCTGCTTATACCCTGATTTCAAATTTTTGTGCCTCAGTAAGCTTTGGTCTTTTTAGATGACAGGGCTTATTGTTGGAATCTTAGATACTGCTCTGTATTTGGAAAAACATATTTTTATCTCATTTCAGTTTCTCTTTCTTTTCATAAATGATTCTCACAGTAATAGCATCATTACACAACAGCAGCAAAACCTAGTTTCCAAGACAATTTTAAAGGATTAGGACACCAATAGTATTAGGTTTAGCTGCAGACTGATATATTCTAAATACTTAATTTATAGAAAGCCATACTCTATAACTAAATTCCCTAATAAATTATATAGTTCAGGCAGTAAATCCAGTGTTCAAACAACATCTTTTTAAAGGAGCTGTATCGTTTGGTTCTTCTTAGATGCAGTAGGGAATAAAACATTATTTCAAAAACAGTCTTGAAACTGACTCCATAAAATAATTTTGTGTATACTTAAGATACCTCTCCTACAACATAATTCTTAGATTGTGGTAATGGGCCATTTTATAACCTTAGCATGCCTTTTTTGAGCATGCCAATAGGTGTGACAAGGTAGAATCTAAGCAACTTTTGGGGATTTAATATCCCTTAATATGTATCCAAAGCCTTGCTCTCACTGATAGGAAATCACTTTGATGTGTGTTAAATGACTGGGTTGTATAGGTAGCTGGGACAGATGTTAAGAGAAGTTAGCACAGCACTAACATGATTAGCAGAACTGTGCTAATCATGAATAGTAAATTAAAAAGCCTGTTAGTATGGCTGCTGCTATATTCAAAAAAATGATTAATGTTGAGCTAACCCATTACTGCGTGTGTACTAATTGGTGCCTTGCATCAATGCCAAAGATGCCAGAGTGATACAATGTGGCAGAATGGTGCATCTGAATGTTTTTGGCAAAACTAACAGGCTGATAGAGGTACACTAGCTAAAGCTGCTGAAATCCTACTTTTATAGCTGTGCAGTGGTTTGCAGTCATCCTCATCTGATCACCATATACATAATAGTAATATGTTCATTCCTGGTAGTATAGTGTACCCCATTATTAACCAGAACCTCATTGTAATGGCAACTTATATGGTAGTATTCCTTGGTAGTGTAGTAGAAACCCCCTCAACCATTATAGTTGTTGCCCACCCCTTAACTAACAGCAATGGTGACTGAAACCGATCCACTTCTCACCTCTGTGGCCAGCCAGTACCTGAGTCTCAAAAGCACTGTATTGTTATACTACATCTGCAGCAATTTCTTTTTCTAACTGATTGACGGTGTTTCATCAGAACATCCCTTGAGCCAAAATGCTACCTTCCTGACAGCAGCATTGTTAAACTGGTGGGTTGAAAATTCCTCACATACTGATACTTGGTCTATTAGCACATTTGTTCCCATTGATGCCATATGGCGTCTGAGCCATCCATTGCTAGATTCGACCCAAAATGGCTACTGGGAGCAAATGAGTTAGCAGCACTTTCACTTTGTATTTCTTCCTTCATTTCTTCTCAACACAGGCTTATACTGTCTTTAAAAAAGGGGATCCAAAAGTCACCTCTAACTCAGTTTTCATTCTCTCTGTCCTTTGCAAGATTATTTAGAAACATTTTTCAACTTGAGCTATCTCCTTATTCCATAACAGGAACCTTCTCTCTGATGTCCAGCATGGATTTAGAATGGGACATAGTACCGCCACTGCACTCCATAAATTCACTAATGATACTAAAATCTCTATGAGCGATGACCTACTAACTGGGGCAATTTTCATTGACCTCACTAAGGCTTTTGACCTGGTGGATCATCCCCTCCTTAAATCCAAAATGCATTCACTTGGTTTCTCCCATGAAGTCATGATGTGGTTCAATAGCTACCTAACTGACATGCAGAAATTTGTCAGATATAACTTAGCAGTCTCAGAACTCTCAACTATCAACCTAGGAGTACCTCAAGGCTCCATACTTGGCCCCATTCTCTTTACTATCTTTATAAATGACATCTCTCAATGTCACCTCTTGCTCATCTGTGTTCTACGCAGATGACAAAACAAGTGCCATAAATTCACCAGTACAGAATGAGTTAGTGTGCAAGGATACTAATGATCAATATGGTGATGGGACAAATACTATAACAAGGCTCAGAAATATCAAAACAGATAAATCACCCTGCCCAGACAACCGTCACTCCAGACTTCTAAAAGAAATCAGTAATGAACGTGTACCATCAGTACATTATTGTTTAGCATCTCACTAGCTACAGGGGAGGTACCAAAAGGTTGAAGAATGGCAACAGTTATTCCAGTTTTAAGAATGGGAGACAAATCAAAACCCTAAAACTATAGGCCTGTCAGCATAACCTCTATTATTAGGAAACCAATGGAAGGACTACTAGTTGACAAGCTAGAGTAGGAAGTATTGGACACAAACTTGTTTCAACAAAACCAGCAAGGGTTTAGACAAAACTGATCCTGTCAAACAAACTTGTTAACTTCCTATGAAAACATCAGTAAACAACTGGATGGCAATAAGAAAGTCAATGTCATCATTCTTGACCACCAGAAGTCTTTTGACAAAGTCCAACATAGCCATTTGATTAACAAATTAAGAAATAGTAGCATAAGTAAATGTTTGACAACATGGATAAATAACTGGCTGTACCAGTGAAACCAAAGCATAAATAAATGACACCCTGTCAGTTATGGGTGAAGTCACCAATGCAGCCCTTGTGGCTGATATGACTGGTGATATCAAAGGGTGGGTAAACATCTTTGCCAAAGACACCAAGTTAGGTGGAGTGGTTCAAGCATCATCAGATAGACAACAACTACCGAATGACCATAAAGCAGTGGATATATGATCAATTAAGAACAGTATGCCCTTTAGTATGGGGAAATACGCTGAACAGAAATACAGCTTAAATGGGATCACACTGGATAAAGTAACCAAGGAAAGAGACCTGGATATTGTTGTAAATAAAATAAAACCACATGATCAATAAAAAAATAATAATTAGAAAGGCAAATAACTGCACACAATCAGAAAAACATTCATATATAAGATATCCAGCATAATTGTCCCCTATATAAATCATTCATAAGGCCACACTTGTATTGCTGTTCCTCCTTTTGGAATATGACACAGCGAAGGGAGATGAGATACCTAGACAAAATGCAGAGATGAGTGACTGAAATGATGAAGGGCTTCAAGAATCTGACTTGTGATGAAAGGATGGAATGCAGGGCATGTTCACGCTTGAGCAAAGGAGATTGAGGGGTGGCATGTACAAGTGTTTAAAATTATCATGACAACACATTACTGACTTCACCGAACACGGAAATTGAAGAGACATGGAATGTGCTAGGTACAGGACTACAAACAGAGGTCACTTTATTACTCAAAGGGTTGTGAGATCATGGAATAGCTTACCAGGGTGGATGGTGCAGATGGAGTCCTTGGAAGTGTTCCATGATAACCTGGACAAATATATGACAGATAAAGGAATTCAGGGGTACAACCACTGAGAAGTGGAAGATGATTCTTACATGGTGGCTTGCCTTCTGGCATGTCTAAAATCCAGCCTACTAGCCAGTATAGTAGTTAATGTAATGTATTCTGCTCCTGTGTCACTGTTCTTTATACCGACGTGCTCCAATTTCAACTGTCTAATCCCCTTTCTCTCCTGTGGTGTGCCACACAAACTGTATGTCTAGCCACACCTTTTACTGTACAGCTGGGGATGCTCAGAGACAGTGCAGTAGAGCTTTTAAGGAGTTCCAGGTCCATGCTGTGATAGCTAGGTGATGGACTGTATTGTCCTTTTTCTCATGGTGGTACTTTTTCCACATCATCATCAAGATGCTATTGGCTGGTTACAATTCAGTATGTGACTTATGTTTTGGCATCTATTTGAAGCATGGTTGTTTAGCTGGCAATTAATTCCTGCTCTTAGTGCCATGAGGTTTGCCTGGCTGTTTTAAAAGCACTTGGTTTGCTATTCATCTGTGTAAAAGCACCGTAATATTTGACACAGTCCATCAGTGGTAACAGCTTGTAAAATGAGCTGTATGTCTCAATTGACAGACCAAAGTTGGAGCACATTAGTTGTCCAGACAGTTATGTTCTGTGTGTTCATCTCATCCTTTTTTTTTCAGGGCAAGGTGTTCAACTGAAATGGAGGCATGTTTACTTGCTTCTGCCTTTTTTATGGGGGGACGATATATAGCTTGTCTCATGGCTCTGTAGTGTCTTCATTTTTGTGAGGATTTTGAATTATCTCATCAACTTGGAGCCTGTGCCACCTTTCTTTACAGTGAAGTGCTCCAGTTTCAGCTGTCCAATCCCCTTTCTCTCCTGTGGTGTGCCACACAAACTGTATGTCCAGCCACACCTTGTAGAGCAGGAAATGCTTGGAGACAGTGTAGTAGAGCTTTTCATGAGTTTCTGGTCCATGCCATGGTAGCCTGGTGATGGACTAAAGTGTCCTTTTTCTCATGGCAGTAGCTTTTCCACACCATTGTGATGATGTTATTTGCTGGTTGCAGTTTAGTATGACGTATGCTTTGGCACCTGTTCAGAGCAAGGCTATTTAGTTGGCATTCAATTTGTGCTCATAATGCCATGAGGCTTGCCCAGCTGTTTTACAAGCTGTTGGTTTGTCGTACTTCTGTGTAAAAGCACCATAATATTTGAGACAGTCCAGCAGTGGTAACAGCTTGTAAAATGAGCTGTATGTCTCAATTGGCAGACCAAGTCTGGAGTATATTAATTGTCCAGATAGTAGTTTTCTGTGTGTTCATCTCATCTTTTTTTTTTTCCGAGCAACTGAAATGGTTCTCATGTTTACTTACTGCTGTCTTTTTTTGGGGGTAGGTAGCTCGTCTCATGGCTCTAAGGAGTTTTCATTTCTTTGAGGATTTTAAATTATCTCATCAAACTGGTGCTGGAACTGGCTGTCAGGTGTGACAGACATGTTGTAGGAAGTTGGTTTTGAAATTCAAGATGGCTGCTTATGCCGGGAGGGGTAGTGTTTGTGTATGGCACATGAATATTGTAAGTACTGAGGCTATCTTGCTATATGTAGTGCTGGTTGGCACAGTATGGACACAGAAGGACATCTGTGAAATAGCCTCTCAGCCAAAGCAAATTTTGTACCCATTTTATAAAGTCTGATAAGGCAAAAAAAAAAGACTTATTTTACAGTTTGTTTGCTTTTTCCTGTGCATATTTTAGACTGTATGTAACTGTTCTGGTCAGACTATGTTAACCTGTTGAGTACTGATATCCTCTCCACTACTCTGTTGGAGATGAGATGTTGCATCTCATGGGGTTAACCAGGTTGAAGAAACTAATTAAATAAATAAATAAAAACAAAAGAATACCACACATGTTAAAATAATTAATGTGTTAGCTTCTGTGAGACATCACACAGGCATGCCATCATTATACAACAGTCTATTATATCTCACAGACTTGCAATGGATTAATGTGCTGTTTGTACTAACAGGGGAGTTGAGTGCCACTTTTATCTTTCTGTTTTATTACTGGAGCTGAGCACCATCGTACAAAGGAGCATTCAAATGTTTTCTCTTCTTATAAATTTAATTAGGTTGACATGTTTTTCCCAAAGATTTTCTTGAGGAGAGGAGAGGAATTTGTGATTATATGCTATAGCATCATTGATATAAACTATATTCTTTGAAAAAAAAACATTCATTAATGCACCAGTTAGGGTTCTAGTTAATGCTACAAAAGTAGGGAAATGTGGCATTAGGGTTTCCAACTGTATCTCCCATCCCCAACCCCAAGCAGCAAAAGGAACAAAAAATATTAAGGGTTTGTGTCTCTGGAGTCTTGGCAAATCAGTGATGGGGTCTTTCTTGGGGTTGTCATCCCTAATGTCCACCCCTTTACCCAGCCTGTAGCCACCTGTCTGAAGCACAATGTATAGCTCCAAGTCAGTGCCTTATACTGATACACTCCTGAAAGGTAGAGAAATATATCTCACCACACATCGCCAATAAAATGTGTTGTAGCTTTCTTCACACAAGGCCGGTTTGGCCCTACGTAAAGAATGGAGATCACATCTGACCTTGTTTGCATGTAGAACAGGGTGGGCATTAGGGTTGACAGTCCCAGGGAAGATCCCACCACTGATTTGCCAAGACTCTAGAGACCCAAAACCCTAATTTTTTTTTTCCTTTTTCAGCCTGGTTGTGGGGGTGGGAAGTTAGGGTTGGAAACCCTAATGCCGCATTTCCCTACTTTTCTGGCATTAACTTGAACCCTAACTGGTGCATTAGCAAAGTTTTTTTTGCAAAGAATTTCCTTTCTTTTTGAGATAGTGGAACCATATCCTCATTCACACAGGTCCCAAAGGGACCTGCCTGAAGACATGCAGATGGACAGGGCCCAAGGAAAGAAAGAGAAGACTCTGTCTGCCTATGGCAATCAGAATGTGTTTCCAACAGACTTTTTTTGAATTGCAATTAAAAAAAACTGTTTTGAAAGTCAAATTTAGTTTCACAACTTAAAGTTGCAACACAAAAAAAGTGAATCACAATTCAAAAAATGGGAAAGACATTAATATGGCCAGGAGAAGCACATAAAATATATTTATTATGATTTTTTTGAATACTGCTCTCCCCTTAAATCCCGGACATCCTCACAGCTACTCAATCAGCTAAACACATCATATAATAACATCTGTAGATGTGTTATTCAAGACCCTTATCATACCCACTACTGCCAACTTTACCAAACTCTAGGCTAGCTCTGCCTCTCCCAGGATCAAAGGTACTGACTCTTGCACTCCTTCACCCTCAATTCTCTGCCAGTGGGAAATACATCTCCTTTGGCAGGCATACTAGCTCTTAGGATTAGTAGTCGGGAGCTCAGATCCTCCACTAGCTGCCTGCTGGAGTACCCCAGACTGAATACAGAAATGGGTCATAGAACATTTTCATATGTTGCACCCATACTCTGGAATTCTCTACCAGAAAGCTTCCAAGCCGTCATCTCACCCCCAATCTTCAAGGCACGTTATCAATACATTCTTATCTGGAGCTCAATGTACCTGTTCTAATTAATTGTTGCCGCTTGATTTTATGCAATTGTAACTATTTAACTGTGAGATGATTCTATCGGATGTTTCTGTAACATATTGTGTATATGTTGATGACACCCATGTAGTGCTATTGACATTTGTTGTTTCAATCCTATTTGCACTTACCTTGACTATTGCCATTGCTACTGTTACTTGTTGCTAATGTATATGCTATGTGCCATCTGAATGGTCCAGGTTGTGCCTGAAAATGACCCCTGGGACCAGAGTACTTACCCAGCTAACAAATAAATAAATAAATAAATAAAATAGACAGAAACACACCCCAAAATCAGAACCAGCATGTTCTAATGAGGTAGATTCTTTATTTTTTTAATCATTATTATGGCTGATGTAGTAAAAGTTTGAATTAGTATTTTGTTAGTGAGGTGAGAAATAAGATGGCAGCTGTCATGAAACAAAAAAAAAATGGGTGGCATGAGCACAACATCTCACAAAATTAAAAATGGCCCTGCAAGACCAAATTTTTGGTGTTGTATCAGAATGGGTTATTCCAAAAACCATACTGAGTATGCTCAGAAAAGAAAAATATAAAACTTAAATCCTAATAACTCTGGAAACATTTAATACTTTTTCACTAAACCTTCCAAAGGCACTACCCTGCCACAGCATGTTTCTAACCTGAAAGGATCAGGAAAAAATTCCATTCCATGCAGGCTGATGGTGAGAGCAAAACAATCCCATGCTAAGTCTAGGAAAAAAAATTAGACATCTACAGGAAAATGACATATGCCGATCTCAGAAACTGCACAAGCTGCCACCACAAAACTCTTCACAGTTCTAGACCTTTCCTACTCGATAAAACATTCAACATTTCAGCTAATTTTGTCAAACGCTGCCAATGCCATCAAAGTGCAAAGTTAGGAATTTAACACTGAACATCCTACTCAACCCTAAGTATAGGGGTGCTACCATACCCCTATAATCCTAGTGTGTACAACAGTAGAAGGGGAGCAAATGTTATTTCCATTTTGAATGCACTGTAACATTCAAAAAGCACAGAAGTATGTCACAGAGAAACTAAAAAGTGGTAAAACTGTGTTTTCCTTAGGGTGTAAGGCCTTGTCCAGAATATCGAACATTTCTCAGTAATTGTCCTCAAATCCATTTAACTAAACTGGTTAACTGTGTCCATATCTGAAAATTGGGATGAACTGAACTGTATTATGTCATCTATACTAATACTACAGTTCCATTCTATAGTTCAGTTATCACCCAGTTGCATTATGGCATCTCACATAACAATTCACAGATGCTTATACAGCCAATCTCAATAAATCTTCTATAGGAAGCACAGTCTGGAGGCTGAATTAGACTTTTTTAATCAGTTTACCATTTCTAACACTGTCAAAAAGTCAAAGTCAGTACATGGCTTAAGTGGCAGTTGTGAACTTGTGAGGGCTGTTGGTGTTCTTCTTTGCACAAGTTGCTGTTAAATTTTAGCTATGCCTTTAATTAATCAGCTTATTAAAGCTATGACTGTAGTGCATTGTGTTAGTCATTATTTTATCTTTGAGTCCATTATGTTTGTGTTGGCTTTCATAGTTGTGGAGCGTCAATGTGAATCTTCAATTTCCCACTTCTACCCTCTAACCTCTAGGCCAAACTGTATCCCAGATCGAGACTTGTTTATACTTGCACTTTCATTGAACTAATTGGGGGTTAGTAATTACTGTGCAAATACAAATGACTGTTATCAGTTTATAATAAATGGTGACCCCCCTTAATGCACTCATTATCAGTATAATCAAATGCCATAGTAACTGGGTATGTTGTCATACCAATTTATTATGGCATTTGTAGAGCTTGCGTTTCACTGTCCATGTTTTACAAACTAAGGGAAAAAGTACACTCTTGTGGCCCCAATAAAGAAACAGAGCACCTTCACACTAACCTCACACAGTCAGCATGTTGCTGTTCTCCACATTGTAGCATGGTAAACCTGTGAAAAAAATGGAGCTGCATTTTAACCCAGTTCCTACTCTTGTTCTTGTTACTGTACCTAATCCTGGTTCACATGGAAACCATCCAGTCTCGTAGCAACAAGATATGACCTCCCTGGGAGAGAACTCTTTTAAAAAATGGATATTGTGAATACTTTAAATATGTTCAAAACTGCTAGTCATTCTTTGTTTGTCAATTTTAAGATAGTTGTTTTGCAATGTTTTCCTCAATGCCACTGAGCAGATGCCAGACTGCATTAAAAGAACAATTTGCAATCAAAACAGTGGTAAACTCTGTGAATGTTAAAACAAAAAAAACACAGAAAAAATATTTAAATATTTTAAAAAAAGCATGACTTACATGTTTTAGCAACACGTAAACATTAAAGCTCTCAAAGGAAAGGTTCATACTAAGGTTATGTGAAGAGCAAGGGGGCGTTAGCCCATAACGCTCTTATACTAAGCCAAAGGATAATATGATAAGGCAAAGCCATTGCAAATTAATTGATCAAGTCTATACTTGAACATTTTCTTATTTTCACTAATAACAACACTAATAGGTAGGTTGTTCCAAGGACCCACAACTCTTAGTATAAAAAAAATATTGTCCGCTTTTATGCCTAAATTTATTCCTAATTAGTTGTAATGAATGACCTCCAACATTATAAGAATATTCTTTAAACTGTAGATTTAAATCAGTCATAATGACAGGGTCTTTAATTATATCAAAAAGAAGAAGCAAATCACCTCTAAGATGACGGGTAGATAAAGACATTCATTTTAATATCTGAAGCCTATCATTATACGTGTTATTCTTTAATCCCGAAATTTTCTTTGAGAACCGTCTTTGAACATTTTCCAAAGAATTACTAGCAATTTTTTTGTAAGGAGACCACAACTGAGCAGCATATTCCAAGTGAGTTCTAACATAGGATCTAAACAGAGGTACAAGGACCTAATATTTACATGATCTAATATTATGTAAAATAGACCACATCACTCTGTTGGACTTATTAATAGTATCTTGAATATGCTTATTATAAGACATGTCATTGGAAATACTAATACCCAGATCTTTTTCATCAAAAGAGCTGACTAAGTCTGTTTTATATAATTGATATGTGTAATCTGGGTTGTTAGATCCCAAATGCATAACTTTGCATTTGTTCAAATTCAGTTTCATATCCCACTTATCTACCCAGAGAGTAATATTATCTAAGTCATTTTGTATGATGGTAGAGTGCATAATGTCTAGACATGGACCGCCAATTTTTACATCATCAGCATATTTAATAGAAATAGACTGGCATTCATCAGTCAAATCCACAGTAAATGCCTGAAAAAGACAAGGGCCCAACACAGAACCATGTGGGACACTGCTAGAAACATATCCTACCCCTGAGCTGAATCCGTCAATAAGAACACACTGTGTCTTATCTCTCAACCAATTGCCAATCCAATTTATAATATGACGGTTGATATTGATGTCACATAACTTAGAAATAAGTGCCATATGAGGCATAATGCAAATGCTCTACTAAAATCGATGTAAATAACATCACATGGAATGTTATGATCCAGATACTCACTGATATTCTCATAAAAAGAAAGCAGATTGGTAAGGCAGCTTCTTCACTCTACTTATTAAATGTCCTGTCATCTGTACACCTAAAGTGACCATTTTTTTTATATTTCTGCATCACTTACTGGAAAAAAATATAGGTGAGTTTGTGTTTATGAATTTTTTTTATGTATCCTCAGTGTGTGATGACCGTATAAACCTCTTCAGCTTCTCTGTCAAGGTATATAGCTCATCATGTACCTCGGGTGTGTAAAAAAGCTTCTTAACACACAGTCACCTATGCATTATTCTCTATGTCAGAGATGATTTTATGGGTAATGGTCTGTTCATAAAAAAAAAATACTCAGATTTCAGAGCTAACAAAACTAGAACAATGATATTATAGCATTTTTGGTACTAGATGATTTTGTGTCCAGATATACAGTACAGAAGCTCAGTTTCTCAAATTATGTTTTATCATTTTGCAATTTGAGCACTGCAGTGAACGAGTCCCAGAGCAGTGACCTACCAATGCCATGTATTGCTCCTGTAGTATGGGCTTGTTTGACTGCACTGATGTGTGCCCTCACAAACACACACACACACACACACACACACACACACACACACACACACACACACACACACTCCAGAACAGGAGGCAACCACTTTGAAACTTAAAAAGATACATGCAGAAAAATATGTGAAGTCCATCCAGTCTGCCCAAAAGTTCCAGACTAATTAATAGCATGGTCCCAGTCAGTAGAAAGTATTCTGTGAATGATAATACATGTTCCCTGTATTATCCACCAGCCCTTTGAAGCTATCCCAGCTCAATTTGAACTCTGCAATAGAACTAGTAATCTCCATGCTGCAAGTCAAGCTGTTCCATTTATCCACAGCCCCCTCCATAAAAAAATGTCAGTACTTGTTTACATCCCATCTAAACTTTATTTTCACCATCTTGAACCTGTTGCCCCTGGTGTTTGAGCTCTTATTTACAGTGGACAGTTAGCTGACTTCAGTCTGCCTCAGACTTTTTAAAATGCAGGCTTCACAATTACACATCATACTACAGATGAGGCCTTACCAAGTACCTGTATAGAGAAGGATCACTTCCTTTCATCTGCTAGCACACACCCCTCTGCCCCCTGCTTCTTTTGTGAACACTGAACTGAAGTATTTATTAAGAATACAAAGACCAGCATTCTCCCAACCTCTCAAAGGATATTCCTTTGTAAAACAATTACATATACATAGGAAATGTATTCCAAAAGTTTAAGGTCTCTGCTGAAGCACCTTCTGGTGTGAAACATTGGGTTGGCATCTGTATTTCCATGACTCTGTTATTGAACTGTGAGGTTTAATGCTTTTAAATGTTTTGTACCACCATTACACTTTTGTAATATATTTCCTATGAATATCTCATTTTTATCATGGCTGCAGTATACATAGCCCTGCAGATGTGTTGCAATCACAGTAGAAAAAGGGAGCTTACTGGATACCAAATAGGCTTGTAAATTGTGGAGGTTAACGGCAATCACTGCACATCCACTACACTACTTTGTCCGATGGGGGGACATGGCACAAACCACCATGTCCAAGATGGCCATTGGAGCCAAGTGCACATGCACAACTTGTGCATGTGCATTGAACTCTGTTGGCACAGTCTGTCATGTCCAAAATGCCTGCTGGAACCTAGTATGCATGTGCAAATCAACGTGCATGTGCAATGAACTCCTGTGTCCATTTCCACCATGACCTCAGCTGCAGCCTTACCAGCTCTGGCTAGAGTTTGTTTACAAAGGTATGTCCTTTAAGAGTTTCATGGAGTGCTGGTCTTTGTGCTTCTAATAGTTAATTACCAGGCACCTCACAGATCCCTGAGCTGAATTTGTGCTCTTTGTGTCCATTAAGGATGTTTGCTTTCCCCATGACATGCTCCACTATGACACCATCCCTATTACTTCTTGGGATTCCCTCCCTAGATTTTTTTTCTCTTGTATGTATCTAAAAAGGGCCTCATTTTTCTCCACAATCTTTAGTTCTGCTTCTGCTTTCATTCCCAACATACATGTTTTAGCTGTTTGAGCATGGCATGATAATCCTCCCTTTTCTCCTCAGATTGGTCCCCTTTATTTACCCTGAAGGCCATCTTATTGACTTTGACTACATCTGCTGCCATTTGCTGAACACATTTGGTTTCCCTCTTGATGCTATCCCACTTAGTATTCATGTCTTCAACCTCTCTAATCTCTTTCATCCTGTCCACAAGTATGTTTCCCATTCTACCAAAGTTCATGTTCCAAAAACCCAAGAGCATTACCTATGATTAAGGTCATTTGAACCCTAATGTGATGTCAGTTCTTACCATGTTTTGATTACTACCCTGTAGATCCTTTACCTTTATGCCCTTTATAATGTCCTACTTGGACAATACGAGTTTCAGAAGTACCTCACCTTAGTTGCCTCTCACAATCATAGTGCTAAAGGCAGTCTCAGAGCATTCATTTGGACATCTGGCTCCTGCACTTTTTTGCCATTGGAGCTGCACAGTTTACAACTGGAAGATTACAATCACCAGAGGACCACAATTTGGGAGCCAGCGGAATTGCTGATACTCTGCTGTTTGTAAATGCATTACTTATTGATGGTGGCCCATTTCTCAGTTTTGTTTCTAGTATTTTATCTCTGGTTGGACCCGAAAAAGGACCTTTTGTCCCGTATCCCTACCTGGTTAACAAATAAATAAAATAATAAAATAAAATAAAACTCTTCAAAATCAGTTGACCTGCCTCCCTATCTAATTAGGGGATCTGTAGACCACTCCAGATTCAGGCTTCTGCTTTTATCTTTTTTCTTCAGTTAACTATACCCAGTGTGATTCAGTTTCCGGCTCTCACTAGACCTTTGTCTTCAATAGATTTAATATAAAGCCCCCAATAAGTACTGCAACACCTCCCACTTTTGATATCTTCCATCTCTCAGGGCATAACCAGGGACTGTATGGTTCCAACTATGGTTTTAATTAGTCTGTTTCTGTGATGACTATGTGGCCAAATTGACAGTTGCTTCTGGGGTGAACTGTTCATCCCGGTTTGTTTTCTAGTCTTCTGCCATTGGTGAACAACACCTTTCAGCCCTTGTTACTTATGCACCCCTTTCCATTTTTTTTATTTTGAGCTTCCTCCCATTGCCCCTGCTCCATCCTTGCTTTCAAACTCCACAGCACATGTGGCACTCTAGGAAGGTGTGCAAGTGCTCACTCGGGTCCTAGGATCCCAAAGTCATGTATGCAAAGAAAAGTAAGTGGTACTTAAAGAAGAACAGCAAAATGCTCTGCATATCAAAAAGGTTAATTCAGGACATAGAACAGTGATTCCAGCCCCGGCACTTCAACCATGTAGGTCTTCTTCAGGGGCCATTTATCCCATTGTCCCAGCTCCATCCCTACATTGCCCACTTATTATCACTATGTGATAAGTGTAAGACTACCAAGCTCCATGTGTTTGTGTCAATGTACCCTTGCACTGCTCCACCACCATGTTTGAATTTTTGGAAATAAATGCATGTACCTTCTGTCCCAATTTCCTAGCTCCCTCTCTATTGAATACAGGCCATCTTTCTTGCCAAAAAAAATGTGCATGGGTACTGTAGCTGAACACTCTAACTGGACTGGTGCCATTTGATCAGGACCTCTTATCCACAGTAATTGTTAGAATATAAGAAATAGTATGCACCACATTTACAAGGGAACATTCAAGTACTGTGGCCCATATAGTCTTACAGCCCATGAAAAGTTATTTTAAATAAGGTATTGGGCTTACCTGTAGCTGGAACCAGGTCAGAGATATAGATGAAAACTTCTGCCATATATTATACTACTTTACCACAGTTTTATGGAACCATGTGATGTCATCATGAAGGAACATGCTGCTTTTGACTACATGAGGTTAGGCAGTTTGTTCCTCCATGACCTCACAAGTTCCAAAAACAGTAGCAATGTAGTATCAATATTTAACTGGCATAGTAATCCATTTCTCTGAACTGCTGCTAGATAAATCCAGTACCTTGTTTAAAATAACTTTGCATGGGCTTTCCAAATATGATGGGCCACTGGGAATGAATGTTTGCCTTTAAAAATCCTAAAAACGAAATAAATAAATGGTGAAATTATTTTAGCAGTTCCCATAATACTATGCTAATTATTGATTTCTTAGAGAAACATTGACTGTAGAACTGGTTGCTATTAACATAAGCTGGGTTATCTTTGTGTTGCAGCTCTTTGCTCAGGGTCAATAAGATTTTGGTCAACTCTGATCTGCAATTTATTAGCACATCACTCTCATTCTTGACTGTACTTCTTCAAAAAACAAGGCAAGGTCTCTCTGATTTTTCTCTGCTCAGGGTTATATTCAAGAGGGAAAAGACAGTAGGCTATCAAAGAGATAACAGACTTAACCTCTACACTAATAATCAAAAATGGTAGTCAGGAAGGTTAAGGGCGAACGGTGTCTTTACTTCACACCTCTTAGCCCATTGTACAAATTAAGAAAATCACTTCAGCAGCAGCCAAGGCCCAGTGTAATGAATGTTAGCAGCAGTTCCTGCTGGCTGCTTCAGAGGGTGCATTTATTTTTCTCATTATCTTACACACACAATCTCTCAGCCATTGTCTGCTGCCACTTCTCACTCAGGAAGCCCTGCAAAGTGCTAAAGACACTGCAAAGCGACAAGGCTCATTTATTTTTATGGCCTTCATCAGCAGTTTCTTTTTTGCTTAAAGGCCTATAATAGAAATGGCTGATTAGAATCAGTAGCACATAAGAATATGAATATGATAGCCCCCATTTTGAAGGTGAATAGGCAACTGAAGGGCATTTTATCCATTTGATACTTAGAAGATACTGAAGCCAAATCAAAATTAATTATGTTTTGTTTAACTGGATCCCTCCCAGACACTTGGAAATGGCTCACATAAAATAATCAGAACATAGACATAAATAATAGGTCCCATTACTACAATCAATTACTTAGCTGATGCATTAGCACAAGGTCAAGATTTGGCAGCTGTGTGGATAACTACAAGGTAAAAGTAGGAGGTGTTATTCATAGTTTAGTTTTTGAACAGCCAGGTATTGTATATCATCACATGAAGTAAAGGTTACTTTACAAAAAGGTAATAGTGGCACACATTACTAGCAGTGAAAAAAAATACCCTCCCTACACATTTGCACAAAAAAATTAGAAGCCTCCAAAATAACTGACATAAAAAGGTTCTAAATAAATTTAAATACCACAGAATTTACTGTTGCTACTTCCTAGTATGAGTATAGCAGCCAATTATTCAGTTTCCCAGATAAAGAATCATATATTTAGCAGTCTGACAAATTAAGTGGGATGAACATTTACTCTACAACAGTCGTTCATGAGCAATGTGTCACAGGTAATGTAGTATGCTTTCACAATCGTTAAAAAAAATTAAAAATAGGTTTTGACAGATATGATAAAATTGTCTTGTCCGTATGTACTTTCTGGAAAGGTGTTGTATACAGCATGTTATTAAATCTTATAATCACTGCATATTAAATATTGTTCTTTACTTCACAAAATATAGTATTATGTGCTAGTTTCATCTTCACAGAAAACATATCTCATAGTGTACATTACTTCCTTATTAAACTTTCTAATAAATATTCAGCAACAGAACAGAGAATGAACTGAAAGAGAATCCAATGGAGCAGGCGCTGAATAACTACCATGTGACATTATTCAGCAATGAGTTAAGGGCATGATAACATGTGATGGGATTTATGGGTTAGGTGTAAGCCAAACAGGAAGCAGTGCTGATGTCAAAAGAATTACTAGGTAGTTATCCAGAGAGGGTGCAAAGCCAGGGAAAATCCCAGGGTCCAGCTGGGATACAGGCAAGTGTAATAGTGGAAATAAAATAGGTTCTGGCAGGGCTTCTCACTGATATCTTTCAGAACTCCTCCCAGACATGAACAGTGCCACAAAACTTGAAATGTCAATGTCTTATTTAAGAAGAGTGTGAGGGAGGCCACCCTGATAGCCCACCAAACAGCACCTCACATTACCATACAGGTGACCTGAGTTCAGTAGTGGTCTCAGGTGACCATATCTGAAGGCAGGCCAGACTGAGGAAACTGTCAAGAGGCAGTATGGCTTGGATGGAAAGAGCTGATGGCAGGTTCTGGTGCCAAAACTGCCACTGTGGATGGGCCAGTGAGCTTGCTCCTGATGCAGGGAAACAACATGCATGCCAAGACATATATGCACTGCCCATGCCATTGAGATGAGTGTTTATGGGACAAAAAAAAAAAACAGAAAAATGCCAGCTGCTATCTAAACAATTGCTTCAACAGAAGCAGGATAT
Organism: Neoceratodus forsteri; assembly: GCA_016271365.2. Lineage (NCBI taxonomy): Eukaryota > Metazoa > Chordata > Ceratodontiformes > Ceratodontidae > Neoceratodus > Neoceratodus forsteri. The sequence goes on along the minus strand of CM057458.1, from coordinate 1,351,215,412 downwards.
ACCCATGTCTACAGGGCATATCTCTGAACAATGATGACAGTGGGGGGCCAAGGATAACAAACTAGACAGAAAAATAAGGGCATGAGCATATGCTTACTGTAAATAACCACAGACCTGAGAGCCAGATGTCAGTGCTCAGGAATGTATTTGTGTTAACCAGAAAAAATACTTTGCTTCAGTACATAGAAAAGATATGCTCCATTTTCTAGTATACAACATGTCTTAATGAAAGATAGATCCAGCCAAACCATCATGATTGCCTTCTTCCCTGATGTGGGAGTTACAGTAGATTTGGACTATGTAGTGGATGTAGACTTTCTGAACTTCATCAAAGTCTTTTACACCATACCACACAGAAAATTTATGAAGACAGCAGCACAGTATGTAGTCAACAAAGTGTAGAGGAAGGGGATAGCAAATCATAGAAACATAGAATTTGACAGCAGATAAGGACCGCTAGGCCCACCTAGTCTGCCCATTTTCCTACCTAACAGATAGGCTGCAGATCCTAGTTAGCCAACAGCTTACTTCCTCCTTCCCCCCATTAGGACTGCCTTATGTCTGTCCCATGCATTCTTGAATTACCCCCACATTCTTGACTCCATGACCTCCTCAGGTAGGCTGTTCCATGCATCCACAACCCTCTCTGTGAAAAAATACTTCCTCACATTACCTCTGAACCATCCCCCCATCTCCAAATTGTGCCCCCTTGTTCTTGCACATCTCTTTTCCTGAAAGATGTTACCCTCTTGAACTTTACTGATTCCATTGAGGTACTTGAAAGTTTCTATCATGTCCCCTCTCTCCCTTCTTTCCTCAAGGGTATACATATTAAGCTCCTTTAGTCTTTATTTGTACGTCTTCTGGTGCAGACCCTGCACCATTTTGGTTGCCCTCCTCTGGACAGCCTTCACTCAGTCTATGTCTTTGTGGAGATGGGGTCTTCAGAACTGCACACAGTACTCCAGATGGGGTCTCACCAACTGTCTGTACAGAGGGATAACAACTTCCTGTTTTTAACTATTGATGCCTCTCAGTATGCATCCTAGTATCCCCCCAGCCTTCCTTATTGCCTTCTCACATTACTTGCCCACCTTTAGGTCATCTGATATAATTACCCCCAGGTCCCTTTCCATTTTTACTGTTGCCAGTATCTCACCCCCATTGTGTACTCTTCCCTTGGGTTTTTGTTTCCCAGATGCATTATCTTGCACTTCTTTGCATTGACTCTGAGCTGCCATACATTTGACCATTCCTCCAACCTTGCCAAGTCCCTTCTTTTCCTTTCCACTCCATCTTGTGTACCAACCCTGTTGCAGATCTTTGTGTCATCTGCAAAGAGACATAGTTTTCCTTCCAGTTTCTCTGCAATGTCACTTTTAATGACATTAAAAAGGACCAGTCCCAGTACTGAACCCTGCGGAACCCCGCTAGTAACCTCCTTTCTTCCCTGTGGACTCCATTTACTGCTACCCTTTGAGTCCTGTTGTCTAGCCAATTTTTATCCAGGCTACCACCTTGGGACCCACTTCAAGGCTGGCTAACTTGTGGATTAATCTTTTGTGTGGGACTGTATCAAATGCCTTGCTAAAATCTAGGTAGGCCATGTCCACAACCCCACCTGGTCTACCTCTTTGGTCACCTAGTCAAAGAAATCTATTAGATTCATCTGACACAACCTTCCCATCATGAATCCATGCTGCCTTGGGTCATGTGCCCCACTGGCCTCTAAGTACTCAACAATTCTTTCCTTCAGAAGTGATTCCATCAGTTTCTCTACCACTGAGGTCAAACTAATTGGTCTGTAGTTTCCCGTCTCTGTCCTGCTCCCACTTTTGTGAAGAGGAATCACATCCACCCCCCTCCAGGCCTCAGGTACCACCCCATCCTCCCTTGATTTGTTAAAGAGATTAGTCAGCGGTGTCACTAGTTCTACCCTTAGTTCTTTTAGAATTCTTGGGTAAATCCCATCAGGCCCCATTGCTTTGTCCACCTTCAATTTTATTAGTTCTTTCAGAACCCTTTCTTCTGTAAATGGATTGGTATCGACCCCCATCTTCTGAGTGTTTCTCTTGTTTGGTTTAGGTACCTCCCCCTCCTCTTCCTTTGTGAATACTGAGCAGAAACGTTCATTCAGTATCCCTGCCTTTTCACTGTCACCCTCTACCCACATTCCATCCCCCTTATTAAGCCTAAGTATCCCTCCTTTGGTCTTTCTTCACTCCCTAATGTACCTATAAAAGGTCCTATCCCCCTTCTTAACAGAGTTGGCTATTCTTTCCTCAGTTTGGGCCTTTGTTATTCTGACTGCCTTTCCAGCCTCCTTCTGCTTTAATTGATAAAGTTCTATGTTTCCTGAATGTTATCCTTTTCTCCTTAACCTTCCCTGTCACCTCTTTTGAGAACCATAGTAGTTTTTTCTTCATTGTGTTTTGTTGATTTGCTTTACACAAAGGCTTGTTGCCTCTCTGATGGCTGTTTTGATTACTCCCCATTTTTCCTCCACTCCTCCTTCTTGCCTGTTTGCTAGTGCTTTTCTGAGGCACTCTCTCATTTTCCAAAGTCAGCCCTCCTAATGTCCGATACTCTTGCTTTTGTATGGCTTGATTGTATGGCTGTGTTTATCATGAACCACACTGTTTGGTGGTCGCTTGTTCCCAGATGGCTACCCACTTCTAAATCTGAGATTCTTTCTCCATCCCCATTTTAGAGTACCAGGTCTAAGATTGCTCCCTCCCGAGTGGGTTCTAATACTAGCTATCATTAGACAGATATGAAGCAGACCGCAGCTGTGAACCATTCAGTGAGGAGAGATATTCAAAGTGAATCCTGCTCAGCTTTTCTTTAACATGTACATTAATGATCTGGGTGACTTGATTATTAACACTAAACTTTATTTTTGCAATGTCATAAAACTGGCAATAAGTGTGGACATAGCAGGAAGGTAGTGAAACACTACAGGAGGCTCACAAACATTTCTGGCATGATCCTAGATGGGGGGGGGGTAGGTTTAATGTGAGATAGTAAAAAGTACTACACTTAAGGGTCAGAAATCGGGGTAACACATACATCTTCAGTGATGCAACTGTAGAATGCACAACTAAGCAAAAGGATCAACAGATATTTGTGAAGAATAATCAGAAGCCTGGCAGTCAGTATGCTACAGTCAAGAGAACAAATAAAATTTTGTTATGCATTACAGTAGGTGCAGAACAGGTGTTCTACAATGAGGGTGGATTGTCCTTCTGTAAAGGACTGTGGCTATTCTGCTCCTGGAGTACTATATCCAGGTCTGGTTAATGCAGTACAGTAAAACAACACTGAAAAGATTGGGGGGGGGGGGGATTCAGCAAAGGTCATCCAAACTAATTAGTGTCTCAAGGGGATTTTACACTACAGGATCTGCACCAGTGCCCAGATGCAGATCAGTTTCACTAGTGCAGATCCAGCAGCATAAAGAGCTGTTGAAGCATTGCAAGCTACTCTATTGTGCTGCATTTTGGCAAAACTTGTTCCCCGGTTTGTTCAGAAAGCAGCGCAGAGTGCACTAGTGCAAGTGTTTTTTGCAAGGATGTAAATAATAATAATAACAACTTTATTTTTATGGCACCTTTCAAATGCAAAGGCACCTAACAAATTTATAAACACAAATCAAACATCTCAGCAACATAAGTTATATAAAATCACTAATATCATACAGTCATTCGCAAAATGCTTGGTGCCATAGGTATGTTTTCAAAGCTTGCTTAAATCCCTCCACAGTCATGCACTCCTGTAACCGACGGGGTAGAGAATTCCCGAGGGTTGGGGCCACATGCATAAATGCTGCTTCACCTGAATCAGTGCCACTGCCATTCACATACCCTCTGACAGAAATGCCCCCAAATCATGGGAATGCTGCACAGTCACAGGGTGTAAAAAAGACAAGCGTGGCATTGCTAATACAGTGATATGCCAATTCAGATAGCAACTCTCCAGGTCAGTAGGAATGTACTGTAAAAGAACCTTTAGAGGATAGAGTTCTGGAGAGGCATTGTACATACAGGGTACTCAATGCAGCCTAATGAAAAAAAGGGTGAGTGGGACACAATAATGTTTTTTGAAGTACTATCACATACTGTACAGACAGGGTAATGTATACACAGGTTTTTATGTTGGCTTGCGTGCACATGCCCAAACAACATCTTTTGGTAGTAGCACTGTTCTAGCACTTTCAAAAGTGTGTCAGTGTTGTGGGGAGTCCAAGGGATTCTTTAGTTGGTGTGTCCCTCAGCTGCCAACCAGTGAGAATGCTGCTGATGACAGCAGTTTTAGAGTGCTACCAACTTGAAACGAATCCGCCACTGCAATGAGAGACAGGCTCATCACTGAAGCGGCAGATCTGACACCCCTCCATTACGTGCTATTCCTGGTGAAACATTTCAATAAACATGGAGGTGTCTCTCATCAGCTGCCTCTCACAATCCCTAAAAAGCTGACTTCAGGGGTGCCCAATCCCCCTGTCAACATGCCCCCTATCCAGTTCAATTTGTTTGCAGATGGGGGTGCCCAATTCCCATCGGCATAATATCCCCCCAGTGTCTTGTGTCTGCCGATGGGGAGTGCCCAATCCCCCTTGGTATCATGCCCCCCCAACACAGACATGCTTTCTTTGCTGATGGGGTGCCCAATCCCTGTCGGCTTCAGTCCCCCCCTCACAAAAAAAACAGGTGGCAATCCGGGAGCCCACCCCAGTGTTCCCAAATACAATTTGTGTAACTGGTAAAAAAAAAACTTCCCCTGAAGGTTTTTTTGCTTTTTCCCTGTAAACAAGAAAACAGTCTCTCATTGTCATGATGCCCCTCCTCCCCAAACCCGCACCCACCTTCAATGCATCCCACCTCCCCGTACCCCCCCTCACCCCATACTTACCTCCAGCGGCCTGGTGCAGTGATCTTCAGTGGACTGAGAGACATCTGAACTTTCCAAAAGCCGACCGCAAACTGGAGAAAATCACAGTAAGCTGCATAATGGCATCAATAGGGAGGGGGGATTGAATTGAGGTGGATATCTTGGTCATTTTTTTTACTTTTGGCTCCAAATTTTCAACATGGGGTTCTTGGGACCGAAAGGTGATTTTGCAGTCACTGTGCAGAATCCTCTTTTGGGACAGATTAACGAAATGACAGTGCCATTGTTCATGAGGTGGGCTCCCAAAACGCCTGTGTTGAAATTTGGTGAAACAATTCCAAAAAGTGGCTATGTAACGAGCGTGCATTGAGCAGCTTCCACACACGCTCATAACTCCGAGAATGTTTAATATTTTCATGCCATATTTTCAACATTGACATTTTTCCTTACCTCCTTATGAACAGTGCAGCTGCCATTTTTAACATCTTTGCCGAAATGTGTTTTTGCACATGTGGCACACAATGATGTGATCGCTATGGGAAGTCAATGTTCAGGACAAATAAAGAAAATCACAGTGACACTGTTCTTGAGCGGAGATCACAAAATGCCTATGTTGAAAATTTGGTGAGAAAATTCAGAAAAATTACTGTGTTATGAATTTGTGTTGTGCAGTTTCTTTGATTGCTCGTAACTTCGAGAATGTTTAATATTTTCACTCCAGATTTTCAACATTGCCATTTCTTCATGTCTCCTTGTTCTAGAGTACCTTTTGTTCTGAAAAATACTGTCTTCTTATACCTTATTAAACCCCAATTTAAAGGTTTCTGTCATATCCCCGCTCTCCCTCCTTTCCTCCAGGATATACATATTGAGCTCCTTTTGCCTCTGTTCCTTGAGCTTATGATGCAGACCCTGCATTTTAGTAGCCCTCCTCTGGACTGCCTCCAGTCTGTCTATGTCCTTCCTGAGATGCAGTCCCCAGAACCGGACACAGTACTCAAGGTGGAGTGTTACTAGTGATCTATATGGGGAAAACACCACCTCCTGCTTTCTGCTGGAGATACCCTATGCACCCCAACATCCCACTCACCCTCCCAACTGCCATGTCACATTGCCTGGCCACCTTTAGGTCATCTGACAGGATTACACCTAGGTCTCTTTCCTGCTTGGTTATTGTGAGTATCACTGCACCCATTTTGTACTCTGCCCTCAGATTTCTAATGCCTAAGTGCATTAATGTGCACCTTTTGCATTAAATCCCAGCTGCCATAGCCTTGACCACTCCTCCAGTTTTTTCAGATTCCTGCTGATCCCTTCCACTCCCACTGGAGTATCCACCCTGTTGCAGATCTTGGTGTCATCTGTACAGAGGCAGATGATCCCTTCCAGACCCGCTGCTATGTCACTAATAAAGACAATAAAGAGGACCTGCCCCAGCACTGAACCCTGAGGTACCCCACTGATCACCCCCCCTTCCTCAAAGTGTGCTCAGTTTACCACCTCCCTCTGTCTCCTATCCCTCTGTCTTCTATCCCCTAACCAGTTTCTTACCCTGGTTACCACATTGTTGCCAATCCAGAAGCTACTCAGCTTGTTTACCAGTCTCCTATGTGGAACAATGTTGAATGCCTTGCTGAAATCTTGGTAGGCCATGTTCACCACTCTACCCTGATCTAACTCCTGGTCACCCAGTCAAAGAAATCTGTCAGATTTGTTTGTCATGACTTCCCCTCTGTGAATCCATGCTGCTTTGGATCCTGTAATCTGTTTGATTTCAGATATTCCACTATCCTTTCCATAAGCATCATCTCCATTAACTAGCCCATCACCAATGCAAGGCTGACAGACCTGTAATTGCCCACCTCTTCCTTGCTACCACTTTAGTAAAGTGGGATTACATCTGCCCTTCTTCAGTCCTCTAGGACTACTCTGGATCTGTTAAAGGTGCAGCCAGTACATCCCTGAGTTTCCTCAGCATTCTTGAATGCACTCCATCCGGTCCTGTAGCTTTATCCACCTTCAGGTTAGCTAGTGTTTTCCAAACTCTCTCCTTAGAGAAAGGATTAGTGTCCATTTCCCTCCCATCATAGCTCCTGATGCATTTTTGTGGTCCCTCCCCTTTTCTTTCCATTGTAAACACTGAGCAGAAGTATCTGTTCAAAATACCCACCTTTTCTTGGTCCTCCTTCATACTATACCCCCCCAGCCTTACAATTGCCTCCCTTAGTCTTCCTTTTTTCACTAACATACTTAAAAAATGTCCCCTTTTGATAACACCTGAGCAATACTTTCTTCAGTTTGGCCTTATTTACTGCTTTCCCTGCCTCATTCTATTTTTCCTGATACACTTTCTTGTCCTCTTCTCCATGAGTCTCCTTATACCATCTGAAAGCTACAGTTTTAGCTTTTTCCTTTCTTTCCACCTCCTTCAAGAACTATAGTGGTCTACTCTTTCTTTTGCTTTTGGTTACTTGCTTAACACAGATGTTTATTGCCTTTACTATGCTTTCTATAAGTTTTACCCACTGTTCCTCCACCCTCCCCCGCCATCATCCCCCACCATGTCATTCCTGTGGCACTCATCCATCTTTGTAAAATCAGCCCTTCTGAAGTCCAGTACCCTCACCATTGTGTGGTTGGGTTCTGCTGCTGTCCTTATGTTGAAACACACTGTACAATGATCACTTTTTGCCCAGATGATTTCCCTTGGTGTCTGCAACATTGTCTCTGATAATAAGCACCAGATCCAGTATTGACCCATCTCGTGTGTGTTAACTGACTAGTTGCCTGAGAAATGCCCCCTGCAGGGAGTCCAGGACGTACCTGCTTCTACTTGAAGCCATGGCTGGGAGGCTCCAATCTACATCTGGAAGACTGAAATCCCTCACCAGTAACAACTCCCCCTATTCTATCATTTTGCAATTTGTTTCCAATGTTTCCTTATCTAAATCCCCCTTCCCTGAGCTGGAGGCCTATATATCATGCCTGTTCTAATAGTTGCCCCATTTCCTGACATGAGTACAACCCACAGCACCTCCACAACCCCAAATTCCCAGTATTTCTGTTGCTTTTATGCTTTCCTTCACTTAAAGCACCACTCCCCCGCCTTCCTTCCCACCCTGTCCTTTCTAAACAGTCTGTAGCCTGGTATGGCATTGTACCAGTCATGACTGTTAGTGTACCATGACACAGTAATGGCCACAATATCCAAGTCAGCCTCTGCCATGATGACCTTCTAGTTCTGGGATCTTATTTCCAGACTTCTAGCATTGGCACACATAGTCCTCTAGATTTTGTTCACTTTTTGCTTGTGTTTTCCCCCTTTTACTTTTGTTCCCCGTTTCTCTATCTTCTTTTCTGACTGCTTCTTTCTTTCTTCCTTCCTTCCTCTTTTACTAACCCCCTACTTCCATGATTAATTTGCACCATGGTGGGACTCTCGCTCCTTGGGATCTTGCCCCTATGAACAATCAAGATGACAATAAGATGTTTTTGGTGCAGTATTAACCCACTGGTAAGCAACGTAGATCGCAAATTCTAGTGAGAAAGAAATAATATGACCTACTGGGAATTGAACCCAGGCCCCACAATACCATCCCACTGTTCTAACCACTGAGCTATAGGCTTATCAAATCTGATATCAGATTGTCATCTTGATTGTTCCTAGTTGCAAGTTTTGCAATACCAGAGAAGGGAAGTGTTTCTGGGAAGAGTCATGTCCAACCATGTGAGTCTATAGGTCAGTGGTGAGATCACTGGGATGGTATTCTGGGGGCCTGGGTTCAGTTCTCAGTAGGTCACCTAATCTCTTTCTCACTGAAATGTGTCATCTAAATTGCTTAGCAGTTGCTTAATACTGCGCCAAAAGCAACCTAAGTGTCACACTATTGTTAAAAAAGGGAAACCAATAAAAACAGCCAGTTACACCAGTACATTCTACAGAAGGTGAGAATTCATAAAAATCTACTTTTTAAACTAGAAACAGTTAAGTTCTAGGCAGCAAGAAATATAACTTTAAAAAAGCCTAAATATGTTACTGTTCTTTTACAGTATGCAGTGGAAGCATTAAAATCTAGAATGTCTGTGTAATTTGTATAACATCAAATTACATCGAACTAATATCTGCATGACCTTATTAAAAAAAAATATTGTGTCCCAGCAATAACTGGCTAAAATTGTTTCTGTATAATTATGTCTTACAAAGAATCTAATCCAGACCCCAGGGCTTCCATTTTGCTTTACATTATGGCTGGTTTAATAAAGGGTTCTCAATGCAGTATACTTTTTATATGTCATTTCTGCTTTGATCTTCCAAATAGAATTTGTGGGTTCGGTACATCAATAGTTTTATTTTGAATTAGCCATTTCCCCCTTAGATGAAAATGTAGCATTTTTGCAACAGTTTTGTGTGATACAGAAAAAAAATGCAATCTTTATTTAAAGTGGTCTTTTCAGATGGTTGATGGCTGGTATGTTGATTACTAAATGTGTCAGTTTCCTGCCTTTTTGCAAGCAGTTGTCAAGAAACATTAAAATCACTGCAATAATCATGATTAGATGATACTGTTTAAAAGTCTCAGCAATGAAATTGCGTGCATGTAACACCTCCAAATTTCTTCTGACTAGTTTGAATTAATAAAACTTTTTAAGGTTGTTAAACTAGAGGCCCACATTTCATTTTCTGGCATATCCTTATTCTGACTCCACAAAATAATTTCATTACCCCCAAAATAGTTTTAGCCAGGTTACATGATCATTGACTTTACTGTTTTATAAAAAAGGTCAGCAGACCATATTTTGGTTAGTATGCACAGTACAGTATGGTACAAAGGCAGAAAACTGGTGTTTCAACTGATGATTGGAATCTGGGGACTAAAGTGTAGGGTGGAATTTCTAATACTACTGCTGCATGGTATGAAATTACATATTTTGCACTTGTGTAATTTTCATGAAATTATGTCCAAATACACTATAATTTCAATTTCTGTTTTTTTTATAAAATTGCACATTTTATTCCAAATTGCACATTTTGTAAAACATGAGTTCCTGAAAATGCACAATATCAGTAAGTAGCACCATTTTTTTCTAAACTGATTTTTTATTGTGAGTAGTTAAGAAAAATCACAATTTTAGGAAATAATACTTTATTTCCGAAAGCTGTGTGTTTTTAAAAATGGGAAATTCTTGTAAATGTGCAATTTTGGCAAATATTGTATTGGATGACAATACTGGAGCATGTTCAATGTAAGCCAACCTAGAATCATGAAAAAAAAACACATAGCCCCTTCAAAAAACACTGTTTGGTAACATGGCACTAGTATTCCCATATAACTGTTGCACATTTTCGAAGGCACGAATCTTTAAAACCCTAAAGCCCAGATATCAAAACTTTGAGCTGGGCGCAAACCATTTGCCCAATATTTGCGCAGGGTTAGAGTGGGTCCTCTATAGTCAAAAGGTCAAATAGCATGCACAAACTGCATTAGCATGGGGCACAATTATAATGTCTGTAAGGGGCAAACTGAGAGTGTGTGTACTTGAATACAGGTGCAATGCTATATTCAGCGAATAGCGCTGTGCAAAGTGTTTTTGTGTGACTTAGTGCAACACTTTGTGTGGTACAAATTACCACCCAGGAAAAGGTAGTTTTAACACTGGGCAAACCAGCTTTGAGCGACTTTGTGACTTTGCACTGCTTTGCGCAACTTTTGCTTGGCTTTGCCGAGCCTAATCAGTAAGTATGACACATAGAAATAAGCCAGACAGAGAGGAAATGTGCTCATGGATGGCATCCCTATGATGCCATCATATGCTACAGTCCCAGCTACACCAGGCAGTGAGTGGTGATGCAGCTCTCAGTGGACACCATGGCAGTGTGGCCATACAGCACACACCGGCAGACCACCCTTTGCTGGACACCAACAGATGCCAGCACACACATGCAGCACTGTGGGCTTGGAGGGTGTCGAGGGAAGGGTGTACAAGTGGCCAGGCTGCACCACAGACTGGGTGAAGCCACAAGTCTGGGACAAGCCACTCAATGCAAATGGGTCAGTGTTGGGAATACCCCAACACCAGTATGCCTGATAGTATGTGCCCCCCCAGTCACATACCGCACATCTGTACAGACACCACTGCACACACAGCCAGCCATTTATATGTCACTGTGAGCATCCCATGCCAGTGGTGTAGCATCTGTAGGTAACACAACAGCATAACAGTAATGTCCACTGTCAGTAAAGACCTGCACATTGGGCCTGTCACTGTGTACAGTACAGTGGTCATCACTGCCTTACACACCATTAACATTGCTGTGTACCTTACACTACTGACCCCCTTGCTGCTGTAGTGTCTGCTGTACGCTGTAGCATGAACTACAGTTTGACAATTGCTTGCAGCACCACCACCTGTGCCTGTGCCGTGTAGTCCCCTGGGGCACAATATTCTATGCTGTACTGTACAAATGTAGCCTGCAGCTACCACCATGCGCTGCCAGACTGATCTACAGGTGGAGCTGTGAGCAGACCCAGCCCGCTCCTGTACTTCCAGACTGACCTACCGGTGGAGCTGTGGGACCCTGCCATAGCGCTCGGCAAACTGCATGCAAATCAGGTCATAATGAGATGTTAATCTGGATGTTTGCCTACAGTCTACCTAAGTATGCTAATTTGCATGTCACTTTTGAATATAGCAAAGTTTTGCCCTTGGCAAACATGATTGCACTGGGCAAATTGCTTAACGTCATGCAAAACCTAGGCAAATATGTTTGCTCTGCACAAACATTTCAGAAACATTGCACATTTCTGCACAATGTTATATCACATGCGCTGATGCTTGCAGCTTTACTGACTCCACTCATTTGCTAGCACACACATTGGCCACATAGTTCACCTCTACCTTCCTTCACATTGCTGTGAACTGGGATACTGTTGTGGTTTGCACTTCCTGGTTGCTGTATTCAGAGCTGTCATATTACGGGACTATTTTTGTACTGCACCCCCAGCCCTGTTTGCCCAGCTTCCTTAGCATGCTATATTCAGCAGGTTTAGCACCAGGGCTATCCCTTTTGAATATAGTGGGCTATTGGTTCCAGGCTAATTTAGCACACTGGGCAGTACTAATTTAGCCCCGGGGCAAAGTTTTGAATACCTGGTCCTAAATACAGTATGTAAAACTGTGTAATCCCAATCATTTTGTACAAAAAGCCACATGGGGCACACCAAATGTCTTCTGTATCATAAGCTTAAATTTATGACCTCTTTAGCACAATTTATCTTGAGCAAATTAAACAAGGGTGTGCATTATCTTACCCATACACAGTGCTATGTGTGAAGATTATGCTTTTAAATATATTGTGCCCAATTTGTGAAATTACATACAATTTCATGAAAATGATGCAATTTTGAGAGAAGTGTGTGAAACAGATCATGTAAACTTTTTTTCCCCAGAAAGTTGGCTTAGTGGTGGTGGTGTGTTGCACTACTGTGTGGGTGACCGAGGTTTGAGATGCTATTCCAGCAGCTAGCCCAAGGCCAAAAGGGTCAAAGAAACACTGCTGAGAAAGTGCTCTTGTGCTCCGGGTAAATGCTTGACAATCCCTTCTGCTTTAACATCTCCTTTGGTGGTGTGCTGTGTATGCTGTAGTATTATTGACCACAGGCTTCCTGTTTAGTCCTGCTCATATGATTTTACACTTGCAGGTTGGTCCTATGTTGGGTTCAGGAATGGACTGGAGGAGAACTGGGAAAATCAATGGCTGTTCTGCCACATCAGATGGCAGCCACCGTGCCACCCCCATTCTGCAGGTCTCTGATGCCTAAATGTCCCCCATGTACAACTAAGAACAAAAGATTCATCCCTTCTATTGGCATCCCCCCATGACTGAATAGAGCAGATACTGCTAGTGGCTGACATGAAGACAGCAGAAAAGGCACACTTGATAGGCTTCAGAGAGCCCAAATGGGTAAAGGGGCTTAAAGGAGTCAGGTGACAGCAGTGTAAATTTATAAGATATAGTTGCAAAAAGTCCAAATGCTGCATGTAACATTATGAACATAGGAACATATGAGTAGATAAAGGCCATACAGACTGTCTTCTTTGCTTGTGTGTGCAGGCCCTTCCCCTGTCTACAGTGGGACATGCACCTTTTCCCAAATCCCCCCTGAACCTCTTCAATTTCCCCCCTCCCCATTCCCCTTCATTCTCTCCCATCATCTCTTGAACCTATTCACCATTTTCAGGGAGACCATCTCCTCTGGCAGCTTGTTCCACTTAACACCACTCTGTTGGTAAAAAAGTGCTTCCTCGTCTCTCTCTTGAATATTCCCCTTACCAGCTTTAGACTATGCCCCCTAGAGGAACTGTACTCACTAAGACTGAAGAGGCCCCCGGATTCACCCTATTAATACTCTTAAGGTACATTACTGTCTTGAACATATCCCCCCCCCCTTCTTTCCTCATGGGAGTACATTTTGAGCCCCTTGAGCTTCTCTTTGCAGGTGCTGTCCTGTTTGCCTTGGATCATCTTGATTGACTTTCTCTGGACTGTGTCTCAAACAAGTTGACATTTTAAGATAAGGGAACCAATACTGCACACTGTACATGAGTTGTGGTCTTTCCAACGACATGTGCAGCAGTAGTATGTCATCTGCTTCCCTGCTGGTAATCCTCCTGGCTATGCAGCCCAACATCCAATTTGATTTTGCTGCTGCTCAATGCAGTGTGCTGAGTGCTTCAGAGAACTTATGATGACAACTCCCTGCTCCTTTTCTTCCACAGTCTCAGAGTCCCATACAACACCCAACCAATATTTTGTCTCTGGGTTCTTTGCCCCTAAGTACATAACTTTTCTCCCTATCCTCCTGATTCTGAGTATGTTCTTGCTTCTAGATTGCTGCCTTCTTTTTCCTCATTACTTTTGGTACTTCCTTTCTGAACCAGCTGGGCAGTTTTGGCCTTAGATTTCTTGAAATTGATTTGTGGCACACTCATTAGTGGCCTTCACCAGTCTTTCCTTTATTATGGACCATTGTTGTTCCACCTCCATCTCTTTAGTGATCCCAGCAAGGTGTCCTACTAGAATTTCTCCCATCTTATTAAAATCAGCCTTCCTGAACTCCAAATCCCTCGTCTTGGTCCTGATCATCCCATGTCCAGGTGCAGCACAGAAGATGAAAAATACTGGTCAATGCAGATCAACAGTATTTGATTTGTTATTATCACCCTCTAAAAACAAGGCTCATGCCTCAAATATGTTTTTGTATCCCTACAAGATGCAATAGATGAAACCCAGAGAGCCTCTTCCAGTAACTTTAGTATGTATCAGTCAGGCAATCATTGATTAATAAAAATAGATTTGCCACAATCCTCACTGAAATTCTACTATGTGTATAATTAGTTAGTAGGATCTATGACTTCTTTTTCTGTGAATGTTTAAAAGTTGTAAAAATACATTGCTCTCAAATTCTGCAAGGGTGCTTTAGGACATACATCATTAATAATGTTGATAAATTGCCAACGTTAGTGACAAAAAATACTGTCCTTGTTAACAAATTGCTGCAGAGCACTACATGCAAGCTAGGCAAGTCAGTAAAAAATGACATAAAGCTGCAGAGCTGGCACAACTGCTGATGCTGACCTACCTTTCCAGGTAACCGGCCTGGGGTTGTGATCAATCACACTTTAGACAGAGCATCCATAACCCTGAGTTAAATGCTGCCAAAGCATCCTCGTACTTTCAGCATGAGAGGAAATTGGCAAGATGCCAGATTCTGCAGTAAGGGAGAAGTATGCAATATTTGTTGAATTGCTGAAATGCTACATGCAGTACCGTAATACTGCATTTAATATCAGACATACAGTAGCACAATTGACTCCTTAGGTGACAAATACAGTAATTGAAATGTAAGGTCACCAAATGGCAATTTTTGGTTTTTCTGAAAACATATAAATCAACATACATTAAAAAAATCCCCTAGATGAGTAAGTATTCTGTGGTCTGGGTAAAAAAGGAAGGAGAATAAAACATCTTTTGCATCCCTACATGCAATTTTTAGAGCACTTATATTTTCTGCCACAATGCCACTGGTAACTATTATATATTATTTGCCCTTGTACTTATATATAGACTGGGTGGGATATTCAGAAAGGTTGTGCAGGGCACAGCACAGGTGCACCATGCACAACCCACTGATATACCCTGGCATGATATTCAAAAGGGGAAAGTGCGTGGCACAAATCCCAAAGCACCGGGGTGCATCAGTAATGTATGCGGTGCACGTGGGGGGGTGTGACCATGCATACTCTGCACATCCTGATATGCAGCCTGGGATGTGCTGAGCAGATGCAGGCACAACCCCTACCTGTCTGCACACAGTTGATCCAAAAAAACATGGAGTAACAGCTGGCCACCCACAGGTGAGCTGCCATATTTCAGGGTGCAACACAGCAGCTGCCAGCTGTGGGTGGCCACCCAAGCTCCGGTGGCACCATCCGTCTTGGTAGCCTCCCCGCCCGATCATGGGCATAAGTTTCAATACATAATATTCCAATATCCCTGGTGGTCCAGTTGGGGATCATTGAGAGGGAGGGGAGTGGGGTACCGCTGGACAACCAGGGATGGGATGTAATAATTTTTGAATACATCTGTCTGCAATCAGGCTGCAAGTGGTCCACTGGACCACCAGGGTTGGGATTTAATCCCTTTCATTATACTTCTGCTCGCGATCGGGCTGCGAGTGGTCCACTGGACCACCAGGGTTGGGAATTATTCTTTATTTATATACTTCTGCCCACGATAGGGCTGGATGCAGTCCACTGGACCACCAGGGATATTGGAATGTTATGTTTGTAACCTATGCCCGTGGTCAGGCATTGGGGAACTTTGCCGCTTGTGCAAGGCTCATCAGTCCCCAACGGCTGCAGCCTGGAAGGGCACCAGGTGCAGGTCGCTGGAGATCAGTTCACCTGCATGCAAATGGGGCCATAATGACATGCAAATGGCCCTATTTGTGCCTTACATGCATTATGGCCCCATTTGCATGTCCACTGCTGAATATCGCTGTTGATGCACCTAGCACAATGGCACTTGCACTAGCGCATCCCCCTGACCCTCTCTGGCCACTTGCACTGATGCAGTGCCACTGTACCATGTGATATGCGGGTGGCCATGGAGTGATATTCAATGGTGCTGAGCCATGGTGCAGCACCATTGAATATCACCCTGTCAGCGCCCTGGCACATCCCAGTTGCGCTGTGCCCAGGCTTGCGCCACAGCCTAGTGCAGTCTGAATATCCCACCCACAGTGTCAAAAGGCTTTCTGTAGTCAAAGAAGAGTAAATCCATAGTGTGACCTTATCCACTACCCTCATTAACCAGCCAAAGAGAACTATCATGTTGGCCTGACAAGACATCCCTGCCATGTACACATGCTCAGGGACACTGGTTTATGAGGATTGAGAAAGGGGCAAATTCCATTTTGCACATTGTAAAAAACTGTATTGTCACCGGTATCTGCTAAACCAAAATCTGGTTTTACCGGTGTTTGGTTTTGTGTACTTTATTTATCAATGTTTAACTCTGCTAATATGCATTTTAGCTATTTTGACCTCCACTATTGTACATCCTTCCATCCTTGCACCAATTTAAAGTTATTTTAGATATTAAATGCAGCACTGTGGCCCCCCCTCCCTCAGGTGTGACAGAAACAGCAGCACTGCAGCCTCCATCCCTTTGGTGTGATGGCAGGAGTACTATGTTCCCCATTCCTCAGGCATGATGGCAGTATCAGCACTATGGGCCCCATCCCTCTGTTGGGATGGCAGCAGTACTACATTCCCCATCCACCACTGGTGATGGCAGAAGCACTATGGCCCCTGCCCCTCAGGTGTGATGGCAGTAGCAACAATAGCAACAGTAGCAACAATGTAGTCCACATCCCTCAGCTGTGATGGCAGTAGTGACAGCACTATGATCCTATTCCTTCAACACCCACACCCCACATGCACAAGTTGCAAATTACTTGGTCTCATTGCATGTTAGAACTCAGATGTGAATTAATCTGAACCACCACTACTAAGGTGGACCTCTTTTATTTTTTCCCATCATTTAACTGCCTGAATTGGATTTCTGCCTGTGACACCACTGACAAGGGTTCGGGAACAGACGGGTGTTGGAGGGCTGGCCGGGGGGGTGAAGGTTTGAGTTTCCAATGACTAATTGCCTTCTCATAGGGGGGGGAGGGTGGGTTTACAGCTCAGTATTTGCTGGCCCTTTGTGGAAGCCAGAGGCACATCAACACATCAACTGTCACTGCAGGAGGAAGCATGATATATGTTGGCTTGTACCTTGACATCATGTGGTCAGTCATGCTCCCAACAAAATGAGAAAACACCCACTAGTAAATTGGAGGATGTCTGCTGGTCCCCTCATAAGCCCGAAGCCCCAGACATATGTGTCCGTTCTGACCTCTGCCATGCCTGGGATACTTAGGAAGCTCTTTGGGGCAATTGTCCTCCCTGGTAGCCTCCCACAGGGGTAGGGGCCTACCTGATGAAGGATTACTTTGGGTTACCTGGTAGCATGGCAATAAGGGGCAGAGGATGGTGCTCAGGACTCTGCAGTGGTGGTAGGAGGCCTTGGCAGGCCTGAAAGAGTGGATGGCCAGGGGGTAGGAGGAGCAAAAAAAAACTGCCTGAATTTGTTTCTTTGAAATAAAGTGCCTTCATCTCAAAAATCCACAAGTGATTAGTGGAGGACCTTCAAATGGAAAATTATGGACCTCCCAATCATATGGATGTCTTTTTTTTTACTTGGTCTCCATGAAAAGGGTGTCTCTCAGATTTCATGTCTGAGCTCAGATGTGATTTCATCACCACTCTGCCCACCATCATCATACAGCCCCTGGAGTCTTACCTTCTATGTGTCATTGAATGTGCTTTCAGAATCCACTGGCAAAGCATAAGTACACTTAAATGCTTAAAATTTGCTTTTTATTGAAGCAATCCATCTGAAAACTTTTTGTTGTCATAGAGACTGAAACACCCCTTCCCACCCTCACCCCACCCACCCCTGAAATAGTTCCTTTATACCTGAGGTTCTGACATCATTTCCTCAAGAGTGCAAGTGCATATCACTGTCATATCCTCTCTAGCACACTGCACTGACAATATAAGCATACACATTGTATAATATATATATATATTTCTATATAACCAATCACACACACGCGCGCGCCCCCACACACACACACACACAAATACAAAAAAAAAAGTAGATAAACATTTGGGAAGTAGTGCAATGTAATGGCTGTGGGGCAGCAGTCTTCTGGGAGTTTTTTCTGGAGGCTGAGATGCTGCCCTATTTGCAGAAAACTATCTGCTCTGAGGGAGGAAGTTGCCCATCTTCAGGCTGCACTGGACAGTAGTAAGGAAACCTTCCCTCAGGCCACACTGGACAGTAGGAAGGGAACCTCCCCCATCCAGGGAGCACTGGCGCCACCACCACTACCTCACAGGTTGTGAAGAAAGCACAGCAGTTGGACCACAGTGGGCTCAGAGAGGGTGAGGATGGTGGAACAGAGGCACACCCAGTCAATTGTTCCACTCCACAATCCATACACCATTCTGGGGGAGCATAGCTCCCCTATGGATACACCCACAGAGAAGACTGATGACAACTGTCACAAGGGAGGCCCACAGGAAGGAGGCAGAGGACACCACAGGGAAAGGAAGCAGCTCCTGGTGGGGGACTCAATTATTAGGGTTATAGAACTGGGGGGAGCTGGGAAAACTGAAGTAAGGTGCCTGTCTGGTGCCATGGCTTGGAGGGACAGGAAGCGCATCCTCAGGATCACGAGAACAGCTGCATGGGAGTCTGAGCTGGACGTAATTGTCCACCTAGGGACAAATGACTTGGCTCATCATGAGATTAGAGCAGTGCAGGAGGACATTGCAAAGTTGGGGAGGGGCCTAAGACAAGTAGCACACACAGTATCCTTCTCAGAGCTGCTGCCTGTTAAAGGCATGGGGAGGCGATGGTAATTAGCACCATGCAGTTTAATGAATGGTTGAAAAAATGGTGCGGAGCACATGGGTTTGGCTTCATTGGGGACTGGGGTTCCACCTGGAGGGACACCAGCCTATACTGGCAGGATGGTCTGCATCTGTCCAGGAAGGGAACAAGTCTTTTGAGCAATCAGTTTAAATGCTTCATTGGCAAGCTTTTAAACTAGTCAAAGGGGAGGCACTGACAAGCAGCAGGAAAATCCCAGCCTCTCCCTACAAAACAGGGTACTAAATGAGAAAAAAATCGAGGTAGAACGGTCAGTGGGGGATGCTGCAACAGAAGGTAAAGCCATCAAAAAATGGAGAGCAATGAGTAACAATGCCCTTAGTCTGGGTAACAAGCTTCCTGAATTAGTGGCCTTGATGGAGGAGGAACATCTGGGTATCGTGGCAGTCACAGAAACATGGTACACACAAAACCATGACTGGGATGCAAACATACCAGGATACACTATCTACAGGAGGGACAGGGAGGGTAAAAGAGGAGGAGGAGTAGCTCTTTACATAAGGAAGGAATAAAAGCAACAGAGCAAAAGGGTAAACAGGGAGGAGAAGAAGCACTGTGGGTAAATTTGGAGACAGGCAATGGCACCACAATCCACACAGGGGTTGTATACAGACCCCCTTCTCAGGGGGAGGAAGTAGACAAGGAAATGATAGAAAGTATACTTAGAATGGCAGAAAAAGGGGAGATATTGCTGATGGGTGATCTGAATATGCCAGATGTTAACTGGAGTGCAGTTGCAGCTGCCACTTTGAAGAGTGGAGTTATTCTAGATGCCCTACAGGGGGCATGCCTTAGACAACTACTACTGGAGCCCACTCAAGAGGGAGCAATATTAGACTTGATTCTCTCAAATGGAGATGGAGAGAGGATCACAGACGTAGAAGTGGGTAGCCATCTGGGAACTAGCGACCATCGAACAGTATGGTTCACAATAAACACAGCAATAGAGTCAAGCCATACAAAGACAAACGTACTGGACTTTAGGAAAGCTGACTTTGCCAAAATGGGTGAGTGCCTAAGGAATGCACTAGCAAATTGGCAGGAAGGAGGGGTTGAAGAACAATGGGGAATAATAAAAACTGCCATCACAGAGGTAATGAGCCTTGTGTGAAGCAAATAAACAAAACAAAACAATGTAAGAAACCACTATGGTTCTCAAAGGAAGTGGCAGTGAAGGTTCAAGAGAAAAGAAAGCATTCAGGAAGTACAAGGAATCACAGAAGGAGCAGGACAGAGAATTGTATCAGTTAAAGCAAAAGGAGGCTGGGAAGGCAGTCAGAACAGCAAAGGCCCAAACAGAGGAAAAGATAGCCAACTCAGTTAAGAAGGGGATAAAACCTTTATAGGTACATCAGGGCGAAGGAAGACCAAGGGAGGATAGTGAGGCTTAATAAAAGGGAGGAGGGTGGGCAGAGGAAGACTGTG
Source organism: Neoceratodus forsteri (assembly GCA_016271365.2). Lineage (NCBI taxonomy): Eukaryota > Metazoa > Chordata > Ceratodontiformes > Ceratodontidae > Neoceratodus > Neoceratodus forsteri. The sequence continues at coordinate 1,351,195,026 of CM057458.1, read as the reverse complement.
AAAGGCAGAGATACTAAACAAATATTTTTGCTCAGTATCTACAAATGAAGAGGGGGAGGTACATAAAACAAACAGTAGAAACACCCTGGATACAGAAGTTGATACCAGCCCATTTACAGAAGAAAGGGTTCTGAAAGAACTCTTAAAACTGAAGGTGGACAAAGCAATGCGTCCTGATAGGATTCATCCCAGAATTCTAAAAGAACTAAGGGTAGAACGAGTGACACCACTGACTACCCTTTTTAACAAATCATGGGAGGATGGGGTGGTACCTGAGGACTGGAGGAGGGCAGATGTGATTCCCCTTCACAAAAGTGGGAGCAAGGCAGAAGCAGGAAACTACAGACCTGTTAGTTTAACCTCAGTGATAGGGAAAATGATGGAATCACTTCTGAAGGAAAGAATTGTCGAGTATCTAGAGGCCAGAGGGGCACATGACCCTAGGCAGCATGGATTCACAGCGGGAAGGTCATGCCAGACGAATCTGATAGATTTCTTTGACTGGGTGACCAAAGTAGTAGATCAGGGAGGGGCTGTGGACATGGCCTACCTAGACTTTAGCAAGGCATTTGACACAGTCCCACACAAAAGATTAATATACAAGTTAGCCAGCCTGGGAGTGGGTCCCAAGATGACAGCCTGGGTAAAGAATTGGCTGGAGAATAGGACACAGAGAGTAATAGTAAATGGAGTCCACTCAGAAGAAAGGAGGGTTACTACTGGGTACCGTAGGGTTCAGTATTAGGACCGGTCCTCTTCAATGTCTTTATAAGTGACATTGCAGAAGGACTGGAAGGAAAGTATGTCTCTTTGCAGATGACACAAAGATCTGCAACAGAGTTGATGCACAGGGTGAGGTGGAAAGGATGAGAAGGGACTTGGCAAGGTTACAGGAATGGTCAAATGTATGACAGCTTAGATTCAATGCTAAGAAGTGCAAGGTAATGCACATGGGAAACAAAACCCAGGGAAGAGTACACAATGGGGTGAGATACTAACAACAACAAAATGGAAAGGGACCTGGGGTAGTCATATCAGATGACCTAAAGGTGGGCAAGCAATGTGAGAGGCAGCAAGGAGGGTCTGGGGGATACTGGGATGCATAGGGAGAGGCATCACCAGTAGAAAACAGGAAGTTATTAACCCTCTGTACAGACAGCTGGTGAGACCCTTCTGGAGTACTGTGTGCAGTTCTGGAGACCCAATCTCTGCAAAGACATAGACAGGATGGAAGCTGTCCAGAGGAGGACAACTAAAATGGTGCAGGGTCTGCACTGGAAGACATATGAAGAGAGACAAAAGGAGCTTAATATGTATAGCCTCGAGGAAAGGAGGGAGAGGGGGGACATGATATAAATGTTCAAGTACCTCAAGGGAATCAACAAAGTCCAAGAGGGTAGCATCTTTCAAAAAAAGAGGTGTGCAAGAACAAGAGGGCACAATTTGAAGATAGAGGGGGAGTGACTCAGAGGTAATTTAAGGAAGTATTTTTTCACAGAAAGGGTTGTGGATGCATGGAACGGCCTTCCAGAGGAGGTTGTGGAGTCAAAATCAGGTGGAATTCAAGAATGCATGGGACAGTCATAAGGCAATTCTAGGGGGTGGGGGTAGGAAGAAGTAGGCTGCTGGTTAACTAGGATCTGCAGCTTATCCAGTAGGTAGGGAAATGGGCAGACTGGGTGGGCCAATCGGTCCTTATCTGCCATCAAATTCTATGTTTCTATTTTTCTAACTGTGAAGTCTTTTTGTAAGTAGTAAAGCCATTTCTTCCTCGTAAACATACTTTCATTCAGACTAATTTTCATTCAAATAACTGAGGATTTTGGCTGGCCCTGCTGATTATAAACTTGAATAAGCTAGTTGGTAACAGTGATCCTGTGCTTAATAATCTACAACCCACATGCTCACATGCAAAGAATACTATAAAAACCTGACTAATGTCTAAAAACAAGCTTATAACACATAAAATGTATTTGAACATTTATCTTGACCTTTACAAAATCAGTGCAGCCTGGGTAAAACTCAGGTAAATTACAGGTTACTCTGACTACTGTATGATGTGGTAAACATATATTGGTATTTTTTTTAATTCTTTGTAAATCAGGTAAGGCCCACTAGGCAGAACTGCCTGTTTTCAGGGGCAACTCAGGAGCACTGGGGAGGTTAAGTGACTTGCTCGGAGTCACACAGTATGCAGGTGCAGGTTGTGGGAATCAAATCCAAGTCTGCTGGATGTACCCTGTTCAGTCAATGTTTGTTACTCTAACCACTAGGCTATACTGCCAGCCATAATAACACCCATATATAATGTTTTAATGTATGATTTCTATAACAGTACACAGTAGCTACAGTGCAACTTATGAATATTAAACACTTTACAATATTTTACTAAAATTGAATTGTTTGCCACTCCATCTGCTTATTTTGTCTTACACCAACGTGGGTGAATAGTTCACAGAGCACTGTAAATAGCTTTTGATCAGGCTTCATTATTCTACATACAGAAACAGATAACATTTGTTTATTCTGGATTTATTTAATATTGATTTTTTGTAGCTCACTAAATAGAATCTATTTAGAACTGTATGAGGCAGTTGTTTTTACATTTTGGAAGAGAAGCAACATATCTTGTCTGTTTAGGATTCATGTTAGGAACATAAGTTTTTCTTCATATTTCAAACATATTCAAGTGTCCGTGTATACATTTAGTAGTTTATGATGACTGATATATGCTGCAGAAAACAGTAAAGGATTTATTGTGAATCACCCAGGGTCTACAGTAGAACTCCCACACATTTCCCAGCAAGTTTTGCAAAACATCTCTGCAATTTCAAGTTACTTTTTCTGCAATTTTCCAGTGGCCCTGCCCATGTGTGTTGATAATTGTATTTGTTTTGTATCATCCAGTGCAATATAAATAGTAAAAGACATGTAGGTACATAAGAAATGAAAACTGTGGTTTCAGGAAGGAAAGAAGTCCTCAGTTGATGGAGTGGTACCTGATGGGAAGCATGTGTGGTTAAACTGAATGGCTGGTTACAACCAAGCAGTGCAAGTGGTTTCCTTCCCGATTCTATATGCAGCAAAGCAGAAAGAATGTGAAGCACAGCAGTATTCATTTTAAGATGCTGAAATCTGGGCCAGCCGACCCCACTGGCCAGCAGTAGTGCTACTGCTTACAATGCCAGAGACCCAGGGTCGAAAGAAAATTGGGTTGCTGGAAGTATTACCATGGAAGTGAGATCAAGCACCTGGGGAGCTGCTCTCCTCCTCCGAGGAGGGTGGGCTGTAGGTCCCGCTGCTCTACCGACACCTAGGTGACCACGGGTGCTGGTGCAATGGGGCTGCAGAGCGATTGGGAGGGGAGGATACTAGCTGGGATCTGGAGAAGTGGCATGTCTCCATGTTCCCTACCTCCCTGGATCCCCTGCAAGTGTTGGTGCCCTCAGCAACAAAGACCAGAAAACCAGAATCACCCTACATTGGCCACTGGTAGAAGGGACCCAGCTGCCCAAGACTTCATAACCAGGCTCCATAAGGGACACACTGGACTGCCTGACACACACAAAGGGACTGTGGAGGGGTGACCTGGGGTCCCCTCCCTTCCCACCTGGGGGGTACAACCCAGGCAGGATGGGGGCAGGCCACGAGGAGCTCTCGAGCATTACCTGGGATGAAGCTAGTTAATACCCAGCCTGGGGATCTCTGAAAAGTGGAAACTGATGCTGTAAGAAGGGGGAATAAAAAGAGAAAATAAAACAATTTAAAAAGATGCTGGAATCTTAGGGATTCTGTGCAGTAACATGCAATTCCATGAGGCACTGGTACAAAAATTAAAAATCCGCAAACCAAGCAGGATTCCATGATTTCTACCTGTGTTACTGGTAAAAATGGAAAACCAGGGTCCCTGAACATGCTGTTTACTATCTTGAAGTCCATATCTCTCCAGATATTCCACCAGGTCCTCTGACAATGGTCTTGATTTCTTTACCTACAACAGAAGTAGAATTGAGAGGTTTGTAGTTACCCAGTTGTTCTATGTCCTCCACCCCTTGTGGAACAGAACTATATCCACTACCATCTAGTCATTTGGAACTATCCCTGCTTAAACTGAGCTATTGAATAGCCCTCCTAGAGGTTCAGCTACTGTAGTTCTGGTGGCAATTCCTTGAGTACCCTCAGATGCATCCCATCCGGCCTCAGGGCCGTATATATTTTAGGGTGGCTAACCCTTTTTGGATCTTTCACTAGTAAATACCTGCTGACTCATCTCTTTGATCCCCCAGTTTTGACAAAACTGTGGGGGTGTCTTCCATACATGAAGAAAGGACAACATGTTGACATTGTTTGTTCAGGGAACAGGGTGAGGCATTAGGGTCAATAACCCCAAAGAAGACCTCACCACAGATTCACCAAGACTCTAGAGACCCCAAACCCAAATTTTTTTTAAAATTTTGCTGCTTAGGGGGTAGGGGTGGAGTTAACTTGAACCTTAACTGGTGCATTAATGTAGCTTTTTGCAAAGAATGCCCTTTCTTTTTGAGATAATGGAATCGTATCTTCATTCACACAGGTCCCAGAGGGACCTGCATGAGCAGATGCAGACATGCAGGGCCCTTTCAACTCTGTACCAAAGAAAGACTCCATTTGCCTATGAAAGTGCAGGGTCATTGCAGGATCTGCATTTCCTGTGCAGTGACGGATGTGAAGAATTCATGGGACTGTCCAGTGGGCTGCAGAAGTACTGGGCCCTCTGATCCTTGCACTTGCATGTGTCTGGAGATAAAGGTGAAGAAGAAGAATCAGCATTTATATACCACTTTTCATACACAGTGTATCCCAAAGCGCTTTACAAACAATGCTAGACTGGTAGTGAAGTGACTAAATGTGTAGTGGCAGCCATATCACACGTCAACATGCACACAGCATGGATAATTGCATGATACAGTTTATGGGAATGGGAATGTTGGCCAGAACACCAGGAATGTCCCCTATTCTTTGTGAAGAGTGCCCTGGGTTCTTTTACATCCACCTGGACACCCACCAGGATGGGTAGAAGGGACCTCAGTTTAATGTCCCATCCAAAGGATGGCACACCCCAGCAGTACAGCACCCTTCTAATACTGCACTTGGATGCCAGCATTTTTTTAGGCATGAGTCCAATCCCGGTGTGGGACGAGAACCCATGACCTTCTGGTCCAGAGGCAGATGTGCTACCAACTGAGCCACATTGGCACTGAGAAACACAGGGCAAACAGTCCATATCTCAGCCAATGTACAAACCCTCTGCTATCCACAGGTGCAGAGGTCCAGGATCTTATGCCAATAGAAGACCTGTCTTCACTATATGGCACCCAGGCCCATGCTGCAGCTTTCATTCCCAGGATGCGAGGTGTGTCACATAACAGCACCATTCCAGCACCCTGACTCCATGTAGCTGGGTCACTGTGTTCACCCCTCGAATTTGGCCCACTGCCAGGGGATCACAAAGCATACCCATGGGGTGATGAGTGTTACTACACACAAAGTTTCTTAATAATTATAATTTATTTTTTTAATTTTGACCTCAGATTTTCAAAATAGTCATTTTATGACCCGCTTATAGACATGACATTCATGGTATATTGTCCAAAATGTCAGGAAGGTCAACAGGGTCAGCCAGTGTGGAACCATTTTTACATTATTCTGCACTTTTGTAGTTTGTGCCATTCTTTATGAGGATAATATGTTTCACATCTCCATCTCTGACCACTCACCGGTTTTCTGTGTATGGAAAATTCCCACCCCCAAAATTCCACACAAAATTATGCATGTCAGAAACTACTCTAGATTCGATACTGAGGAGTTCCTGGAAGACCTAAGAGTTGCTGACTGCTCTGGGGGTGTATGGTGCCACTGACCCCTCGGCAGCAACCTCTTACTTCCTCTCCACCTTTGGGGCCTTGCAAGACAAGCATGCTCCCAAGGTCACCTGTAGGGTGAGGGAGTCCGCTACCCTCTGGTTAAATGGGAATCTCCTAGCCTAGATGCTGGAGAGAGATAGGTGTTGAGCTCGTTCCAAAGGTACCAGTGATCCCATGATTATTCAAAGGTACAGACACCTCAGGAACAAGTGCAAAAAAGCCATCAGGGCAGCAAAGAGTGACTTCTGCAAGTCCGCCCTACTAAGCTCTGCCAGTAATCCCAGGAGGTTCTGGAGAGATATTAAATCCCTTGTCAGTGGATCCTCCCATCTGGGGGTTACTGACATGGTCATAAATGGAGTCACCTGCAATAATCCCCATACTATTGCCAACTCCCTAAATAACCACTTCTCTGACCTCTCTGCCTTCACAACCCTCTTCTCACCTGATGAGGCTCTGTCCCACCCCCTTCCCTCCACTCTGCTGGAGGGTCACCCTCCTTGTCAAATGTTCCACCTCGGGGCTGTAATAGTTCAGGACTTGCAGAAATGCCTAGCTGGCCTCTCCCAGTACTCCAGTCCTGGCCTAGACAACCTGGAGCCTAAACTCCTTAAGCTTGGTGCTGCACACATTGCCTCACCAGTAGCCTTTATCTTCAACCTATCCCTTGGTCTGGGGACCATCCCAGACATCTGGAAAAAGGTGAGGATTGTCCCTGTACTGAAGCAAGGAAATCCCAAACTACCTGACAATTATCGACTGATTGCCATTCTCCTAACCCTTAGCAAGCTCCTTTAAAAGGTAGTGGCTGAGCAGCTTTCAGAATATATCCACTCTCATGAACTTCTGTCCCCAGCCCAGCACAGCTTTCGTAAGGGACACAGCACCACCACAGCCTTAATCTTGGTTACATCAAGTATCTGGACAGCCATGGACCAGGTCAAACTCTCTAGTGCAATATTTATTGTGTCCAAAGCCTTTGACCTCGTTGAACACAAACTGCTTGGTGCACAGTTGTGGTCACTTGGCCTCTCCCACCATGCCGTGAAATGGCTAATGGGTTATCTACATGGCAGAAAGCAGCGTACCTGCTTCAATAAAGTCCTCTCCGAGCCCCTACCGGTGACCTGCTGAGTGCCTCAAGGCTCGGTACTGGGTCCCCCCTTCTTCTCCCCTCTTCATCAATCAACTACCCATGGTTACTACCAGCTGTAGCACCATGATATATGCAGATGATCTGGTAATCCTGGCTCACTCCCAGAATGCCACTACCCTAAACCAGAACCTGACCGATGACTTTAACAGGGTATTGTCATGAGTTACTAGTCACAAGCTGGTCCTAAACCTGAAAAATACACAGGCTATGCTCTTTGGCTCAATGGCTAAAATCAAAGCCTCATCGGACTGCTTACACGTCACCAGCGCAGATGAATCCTCACTACCCATAGTGAGCTCCATCAAATATCTGAGAGTAGCACTTGACCCCCAACTTGACAGGGGTAATCATATCCTTAACATCTGCAGGGCTGCAAACTGCAAACTGGGTCTGGCCTATAGGGCCAAGTGTAACCTTACACCGGCAGCCAGGCTTGCCCTAGCAAAGGGTGTGCTCCTTCCCTTCCTCAGCTATGGGCTGCACCTATTTGCTTGCTCTCCAAAGACACTTCTCACCCGGTGGTACACTGCTTACTATAACATTTGTCATTTTGCCTTGGCTGCCCCCTGACTCACTCACTGTTGTGAGCTATATGAAAAACTCTGCTGATTCTCACCAGCTAGATAAATTGATTTTGGTTTGGGATGCCTCTCTGGGAAAGTGATCAGAACTAGCACCCCCCAGGGGCTGGCCCAGCTTCTGCCTAAACTGAATCCCACCCCCTACCAACTTAGGTCTCTCACATCAAGGATGCTCAAAGTCCCTCCTACTCGGACCCTCATGGGGGATCGGGACTTTGCCATAAGTGCGCCCAGACTCTGGAATTCACTGCCTGTGGATATCTGAGCTGCCCCTTCCTATCTGAGTTTTTGAAATTCCCTGTAGGGTTTCCTAAAAGTAGCATCAGGGTGTGACTGATCCAAACCTCCCTAGAGTAAAGTGTCAAATTGTTTTGTCTGAACCTAGTGTCAAATTGTTCTGTCTGAACCTCCCCAGGGTGTCTCCATTGAATTCCTGGAGATATTTTCCCCACTGTATCAATGACTTCTGACTACTCCTGCCTAAAAAGCCTTGGGCATTTTTACACCCATTATTGCTCCACGGTCATAGGCTAACCATGACATATTGCACCTTGGTCACTTGGTAGAAACTTGTACTACCAAGTGTTTCTGTTTCTGTCTAACATGTGCATATTTAGAAAAATGTGATGAGCTGTGTATACCTGTCCATGATCCAACTAGCTTAGGGGGCGTATAAGACAATGTTATAAGTTATATTATGACCAATCCAGTCATTGAGCTATGCTCCACTCCTATGTATGATGACCTGTATATATCTGTCAGTTGAACTAGCTAGTCTAGAGTGTATAATCTGAAATGTGCTTACTACTATATGTTTCCCCTAGCATCAAATGATGTATTTCCCACATGTTTGTTTACTTTGACAAAAAAACTGTACCCTCTTTGCCATGTCTCCTTGACTGTTGTTCCTCATGTTGTACTCTCCCGGGTCATTCCTGAAAATAGGCATAATACTTGTCTAGTGTACTTACCCGGTAAACAAAAGCTAAATAAATAAATAAACATGTTTATGAAAGAAAAATAAAATGGTTTGGAATGGTAATTATTAGAGATGGGGTAATTTCCAACTTCTTTTGGTCAGTAAATAATGATATGCTCACTCGGCCAATCCGATTGACCCTGTTGACCTCCCTGTATTAGTAGACTTGAATCCAGGGTGATCAACTCACTGTTGCCCACAGGAAGGGATACTTTATATTTTGAAATTCAGAAGGAATATCCATTTCATAGCATTGAAAAGTTAAGCCTGTATTTATATTTTCAGCTTCCCGCACTTGGTTTACTTTAACCTAATGAACGCCCAAATGTTGTTAGCTGGATTGGAGGCATGGCAAGGTTTTGTTTCATCATCTTCATGCCAGGATGTGAGTGACATGTTTTGTGATGTCATCACACTCGTGACGTGGTTCCCGATGGGAACTAATTTAAACACATGGGTTTCACTGCTCAGAGTTCTTCTTTGAAATGTAAATGAGGACCCAATTCAGAAATAAGAAATACAAAGGTAAAAAACTGTTTGGACCTTTTTGAAATATGAGTTAGATTAGACATTCTGCATGGCAACATGATTTGCAATTGATTTTAAGGTGCAGCTAAGGGATTACATAAAGATGCTAAAAATGAGGGTGAATTTATGGTTCTAATAGTCAAACAGATTTAAGTGCAACTAAAGGATGAAAGTGATCATTTGTGTTTTTTAATTTTCTTGAAAACATTTCTGAGTAATTTTTTCACAAAAAGATGAAATAGTTCTGTAACAGCCTAAATCAAGACTGGGGAAAGAAAGGAGTTACCTTTTTTATCACAGCTTGTGGAGAGATTGTGAGAGGACTGGCGGATCCTCTGAGACACAGAAGGTGGGCCCTATGCCTTAGACTCCTAGCTGTGTATATATATTTTTTAAGCATGAAAATATGGTGGCCACCCTGGGCTGCTGTCTACTTATGCTCCAATATCTTTGTCTAAACTGCCTTTTCTTTCATTAGTTATGCTCCTTTGAGTAAATTTTCAAGACAGCATTTTAGTTGAACAGCTGGAACAGTTGTCGGAGAGTTAAGCTTTTATTCATTGTTTCATTTATTTTTGTTTGTTTATTTAGTGTAGGGAAATAGCATTAAGCAGGGTACAAAGAGTGAGGAAGGATAGGAGCTTAGATTTTTCTTTTAAAATAAGGATGGATTCTGAAAGATAAATTTGCTGCAGTCATCTTTTAGATTGCTCATATTTTTTTTTATTTTCTTTTTATTAAAAAAGAGAGGTCAAGACCACAATGCATTACAGATAATTACTTTGTTAATTTGTATTTTTCTACTTTTTCTGTCCACATTTTGATAAAAACATACATTCAAATAAATCCCTTGCATTTCCGCTTGATGCCCATGGGGGGAATTCCAAATCTTAGTTTGGGGCTTCCTCTCCCTTATTGCCTTCTATCTCATTCACCACCCATCTTCAAGGTACAAAATCAGGGTCTCTATAGGAAATGTAAAATACCCATGGTCTCCATAATAACTCAGCCTGTGGGGTTTTGTTGTGTAATTTAGCTGTAATAGTCTCCAATTGATAGATGCTGGATACTATCTAGTTCCAGTCTCCTATGGTTGGAACTATCTCTGACATCCAGCATCTTGTTATGGCCTTTTTGGCAGCCACTATGTAAATAGGTAACAAAGTTTTATGCCAGGCTGGGGTATGTGGGGGAAATATTGCCAGGAGAACCATTTCAGCAGTCAATTTGATCTCTTCTCCCAAACATTCCAACACTGCCTGTTGAAGATTACACCAATATGGCATTAATAGGGGGCATGTCCAAAAAATATGGGCAAGGCCAACTACCTGGCATCTACAAGACCTCCAGCATCTGCCATAGGAGGAAGGGAGATATTTAATTAGAATGGCTGGGGATCGCAGAAAACGTACTCTGCATTTCCAGGCAAATTCCCTCCAAATACATGAATGAGTTATCTGACAAGCCATAGGAGAAGCTCGAAGCCAATCCTGTTCAGAGATTTCGGTTCCCAAATCTCTACCCCGGCTTCTCATGATAGAAAGTGATGAGTTGCCCAAACCTTGGTGTAGGATCTGGTAAATATGGCCCACTAGATGTTCCCACAGCTGACCAGTTATAACATCTTCTAGGAGTTTCCAAACAATTGGAACTGGATTGGGCAATTGAGGTGTTATATCCCTTTGTCTTAGAAGACTTTTTTTTAACCTGGGTATATCTATAGATGTCCCCTTCAGGTAAACCATAGTCACTCTGTAATATTTCAAACTGGACAATGCCCTTATCCATTATAAATTGTCTAAAGAATTAAGTCCCACCCTCCTACTTCTAATAAAGGTGTGATCTAATGTTGCTGGGATGAAAGAACCATCCTCTGAGATTAGAGTAAATAGGAAATAAAAATCTTCAAAGCATTTATATTTCTTTAGATGGTACTGTTGTGTTAAAACTTGAGCTGTGAAGGGTGTAAAGTCCCTCAGCTGTGGGGCCTTGTTTACTGAAGCCATGGTTATTTTCAAAATGTTGTATAAATCATTAATGGCAAACTCCAAATCCTTCCAAGGAGCCTCGAAAGATGGGGAGAGCCACAGTATTAGAATCTTGATAAAAGATGCAAAGGCATACAGCTTTAAATTGAGAAGGTTTGCACCTCCCTCTGTCAGTGGAAGCTGCAGCAAGGACATCCTTACCTGAGGTTTCTGGCCATGCCAGATTAAATTGGAAATGATTCTATCCCATGACTTGCAATAAAAATTACTGGGGAAAGTTGGAATATTTTGGAACAGATATAACAGTTTTGGTAGGATGATCATTCTAATGGACTCTATCCTCTGAAAAAAGTTCAAGGGTAAAGTTGTCCAAGTTGTTAACTCTGATTGAATTTGTATTGACCATGGTTCATAATTTAGCAACTAAACATTTTCTAAATTTTTTGGGATTATTATACCTAAGAACTTAATTTGTGTTTTATACCATTTTAAGGGGTATTTGTTCTTTAATGATTGGGTTAGGGAAAAGTTTAAAGCCAGCAAATCTGTTTTGGTTATATTTAAAACAAATCCCAAAATCTCAGAGAAAAGATTCAGGGAATCCCACAGGGCTGAGAGGGAAGTCTCTGGAGAGAGGGCTGAAACCAAAATATCATCAGCAAATAAAGCTACCTTGTATTCCCTCTGACCCATAGGGACCACCCCTCCACACCTCATTTCTCTGAATTAGCTCTGCTAGAGGTTCAACATAAAGAGCAAATAGTAAGGGAGACAAGGTACATCCCTCTCTCATTCCCCTTTGTATAGGTATTGGTTGGGATAATTAGCCATTAATTTGAATATAGGCCTTAGGAGACGAGTATATATTCTTAAGGCATGTTGAAAAAGAATATGGAAATGTAAATTTGAACAGGGTAGCCCATAGGAAATCCCATCCCACCTTATCGAATGCTTTGTCTGCATCAAGGCTCATTATAATAGAGGGACTCTTTCGGACCAGAAGATGTTCCATAATAAGAAATAATCTACGGAGATTATCTGAAGTACTTCTTGATTTCACAAAGCCAGCCTGATCTTTGTGTATTAAATCCAGTAGGATGGCTCCAGTCTTTTGGCCCAAATGGCCATAAATAATTTATAATCTACATTTTATTTATTTATTTATGTATTTATTTAAACAGCAGTTTGGAAAACCTTTGAGCCATAGGCTCATTTACAAAGGTACCTTGTCACAGTAAGACAAACGAAAATACACAGTATAACAGTACAACACAGTATAACAGTGACTTAAGACATAGATACAAACAAGCTGGTACAGGTAGGATTGATGCAAACAATACCAGAGTTATGTTGTCCTTAGCAGCTTAGTAGTAAGCTTTGTCATAAGTATTGAGTACGGCTTTGACTAGTGGCAATTACAGCTTCAGGTGTTAATAAGGTGGTTACGAAGGAAGTTTGAAGCACGATATAGTTGGAGCTTTGGAGATGGAGGGGGGGCAGTGTGTTGAACCAGGAAGGGGCCCTAAAGCTGAAGGCTCTTTGGCCATGAGAGGTCCTAGCTCTAGGGATAACAAGAGAGGTTTTCCCAGAGGTCCGAGTATGAACCAGTGGGACAGAGCGGCGTATGGTGGTGGTCAATCCTGGTGGGGATAGCCCAAGGACAGTCTTTTTTGTAAGGGCACAGGTCAGATATTTGAGGCACTCATCAAGATCAAGTACCAGCACTTTAGCATACAGTGAACAGGTGTGTGTTAGCTAGGTGCCCCAGTAATTAACCTGCAGGCCTGTATTCAGAGTAGTAATTTTATGGGAGTGCGGTCTGATCAGCAGCACCATACACCAGCAGTCCAAGTAGTCCACTAGGGACAAGATAGAGGAGGTGACTGTGAGTCGAAGAGCCTCAGGGGAGGCAGTGTTTATACCGATGTAAGATGCCCAATTGGATATTAGTGGCAGTGGCTAGGGCAGTGATGCGTCCATGGAAGGAGAGGGAGGGGTCAAAATGGATCCCTAGGTATTTATAGGAGCAACTTGTTCGAGTGGGAAAGAGGACCCAGAGTGAATAAGGAGTTTGAAGTTGCAGGACTTGTTTTGAGGATGAGTGAAGAACATGGTTTTTGTTTTTTTAAGATTTATCACCAATCTATGTTCCTTGAACCAGCCCTCAGCTTCAGCGAAGGACTTCTGCAGCGAGTCCTGGAGGGCAATAGGGTTATGACTTGAGGCAAAGATGACTGCATCATCAGCATACAATAGAATGTTCCCTGAGCAAGAGCGTGGAAGGGTGTTAAGGTAAAGAGAGAATAGTAAGGGGCCCAGAATGGAGCCCTGGGGAACCCCAGAAAAGATGGGTCAGATGTCTGAGTAGGTCCCATTAATTTTTACACGCTGTGAGCGGTCAGACAGAGATAAAACAGGAGATACAAAACATTATGGATTATAAAACTTTCCAACAAGAAAGGATAGAGATTGCCCGATGAGATTTGGGAAGGGTGGGGTCTCTTTCCGGTTTAAGTAAGGAGTTAAAATAGCATAATTCCAAGAAGGAGGAGGAGTCTCTCTCTCAAAGACTGTCTTATAGGCTGGAAGAAAGCTAGGTAATAGTTGGGGGATAAACGTGTTATACCATTCTAGAGTAAATCCATCTGGACCTGGACTTTTCTGAGATTTAATTCTTTTTACCTGGCAAGGTATCTCCTCCAGTCTAATCGGTCTTTGTATTTGAGAAATCTGGGTTTCCAAAAATTTAGGTAAAAGAATTTAGTCTAAAAACTCCTGAACTCTATGTCTGTGTTCCAGGGTGGGGAGAGAGGCTGTATATAAAGATTTATAAAATTGTTTGAAAGTCTGTTTGATTTGATTCTCTTTATATGTAGTAGACCCAGTAGATTGGGATTTTATTTTCAAGATAGTAGAGGCTCTTTTATTGGCCATCAGCTTCCTTGCCAAATTTCTTGGCCCTTTTGCCCCCCTTCATAATTGTGTTGTCATAGATATGCCAGTTGTTGGAAAGTTTTATAATCTATAATGTTTTGTATCTCCTGTTTTAAGCCTCTTATCCATCACTGAAGATTAATATCTCCTTCTCTATATAAAAACTGATAAGAGGACAGAAGATCTTCTAAGAATTTTAACCTGGCATTTTGTTTTTTAATTTCTGGGAGGTGTATTCCAGAATCTTCCCCCCTCAGTATGGCCTTCAATGTATCCCACTGAATAGTACTAGAGATGTCTGGGGTCACATTTTCCTGGATAGCCTGGGGGATACTTTTCCTCATGGCATCAAGGAACTCCTCATCTTTTAAAAGAGATGTATTAAATCTCCAAGTTTTACATTTTCGCTGTTTCCCTAAGTCAATTTTTAGAATCAGAGGATTGTGGTCAGATAGTATTCTTGGTTCAATTATCATATCCTGAACTAACGTAAGGTGTCCCCCTTTAACAAAAAAGTAATCCAGCCTAGAATATGTTCTATGTCGTGCCAAAAAAAAAGTATATCCTGGGACTGTTGAGAAAGTCCTCCTCCAAACATCTTTGAATCCTAAGTATGTTATTTTTAAAAAAATGTTTTCCTGTATTTGGTAATCTATTGGGATTTGGATTGGATGAATCTAAATAGGGATCTAATGTCAGATTAAAATCCTCTCCAATGATCAAAATTCCTTTATATCTTTCCATCACCTTTTGAAGGAATGATCGAACAACCAGAAGTGGAGTCTGTGGAGGTAAATAAGCATTAACTAAAGTTACAGTCTATGAATAAATTCTTCCAGTTAGAATCACAAATCTACCCTGTGGATTCGAAAAGGAATCCAGAACTTCAAATGGGGTAGAGACCGGTATCAAAATAGCCATTCCCCTCTTATGTTTTTTTGGACGAGAGGAGGCAAACACCTGATATCTGCCCCCCCCCAATGTAACTTAGAGTGTTCTGACAGGGAGAGGTGAGACTCCTGTAGGAAAATAAATCTGCTTTCTGTTTAAGCAGATATTTCACAATGTTATATCTTTTAACAGGAGAATGCAGTTCATTCACATTTAATGACAGAATATTCACTAGGGTGTTAGTCATTTGTATCTAGGGGGATTATCACTATTATGAAGGCAGGGCATTGTCCAGTTTTCAGAGAAAATTGAATGTCTTTGGTTATATTTGAAGTATTCTTTCCTCCATACTCTGGTGGCCCTAGACGGCCAAGCTCAGCATCTCCAGAGATAAAGGACATTTCTTTATCTACTATCCCTCCAGAAACCACATGTCCAACCTTTTTTGAGGACAGTAGTATCAAATCTAGATTTGTGTCACCATCTCTCTTCGATTTTAACTTAGTCAAGAACAAATAACCCATTCATCTAAATAACTGTTGAAAAACCTTTTGTCCTCTTACCAAGGAAACTAATTACATGTGGTCTTCCATTCCTGTGGGGAAAAAAAAAAAACATTTCCCACTTTGTCCCAGACCCAAAAAACCTGTGGTCTGGGGAGACAGGGAAACACTTCTCTAAAGAGAGTATAGACCTGTCTGAGGGGAGCCCCCCCCCCAAGAACAGACATGGAATTACCGTATCTGTTCCTGCAGTGGTTGGATAATAGGCATTGAAATCTCAATTAGATCAGAATATAATGTTTAGTATAAAGCATAAACATTCTCACGCTGATTCACCTTTTCCTAAATCTAAATAAATTATCTGTACCCCCCTTATCATATATTTAATACCTAATTCCCCTACTCCCCATTATATAGAGAATCATTCAGCCTATCTAAATTCAGACTTTGGCACATATATCACAGTATTATCCCTTAAATAAAAAATAATAAATGATTACTGATTCAATGGCATGTAGAATCAAGGTGAAGTTCCCCGTCACTTTCCCTACCCATCAAAAGAGGAAGAACCATTCTCGGAACCCACCCCTTTCCCCCTTTCAGACTATTCACATTAGATTTTCCATCCCTGAATCAGACTTCCTCTCAGTTCCCTCCCATCTCCAAAATAATAACCTTCCATGACTTCATTCCCCTCCCCATATCAATAGAGAATAGTCATATCCATGTACTTTCCCTTTAAGGCTTATCTTGTCTTCCAATGATAAGAATAGAATCAAGTCTAGAGCTTAAAACTCAAGTTTGAGTCATATACTTCCATCTTTGAGTTAATCCATAGGAGGTCATCCATGCCGGTCAAAGGAGCAAAACAAAAAAAAAAAAAAAAAAGGAGGGATGGGGAGAAGAAGAGGGACGCCTTCCGAAACGAGGGAGGCTGGGGGAGAGAAAGGCAGTCTCCATGTCCTGCTATCTATTTCACCCAGTATAGAGGGACATTTATTGTGCAGGGTTCCTCTAGAAGGAGATGCCCTCCCTCAACCCCGTATGTCCCCAACAGATCCAGAACTCAGGGGCTGCCCTCCGAGATGGAGGAGGTGGGGGGAGAGAAAGGCAATCTCCATGTCCTGCTAACTATCTCACCCTATACAGAGGGGCATTTATTGTGCAGGGTTCCTCTATAGGAGATGCCCTCCCTCAACCCCACAAATGTCCAAATGACTCAAATATCAGTGGCTCCCTCAAACCACATCATCCCCCCAACTCGGTTTAGCTCCCCTCTTCAAAGCCTCCAGGCTTTCTTATTAATCACTACTGGGGGGAAGGTGTAGCAAGGGTAGCCCCTCTACCCTGTTACTTTCAAGCCGAGTTATATTTGGTTGGTGGGGGGAAGAAAACGTGTCTATCCCTCAGTCTAGGAAATGGAGAGGGGGGAGAAAGGCATCTGTAAGGAAATCACTAGGAGATCGTAGTCCTTGACCCATTGAAGAGTGAAGGTAAAATGTGGCTCCAGTTTTAGTGCACAAATTCCTTTCCTTCAACTCCTCAAAGCTTTGGGTCTAGGCCACAATAGTCTCTCTTCCCTGGCTACCTCCCCTTTCCCTCAATGAACCTGCACAGTTACATCCATTTAAGGCTGCAGAGTAGGATTCCTTAGGTGCTGAATTTTGTCCAGTATTGTCTGTAGTCTCTGGTCACCAATTTCCATTCTGGACACTCCTCTAATCCCTGGCCTAGTTAAGGTTTTCTGGTCTCTCATCGCCATATTTGGTATTTCTTAGGTATTTCTTTCACATCTGGGATTCCTCTTTGTAAAAGATCCGATCTGGCCTCCGATGCTCACTGGTAAGTTATGGGACCTCCCGGGAACTGAACTACCATTATTGCAGGGTATGGATTACAACATTTTAAGTTCTTTGTTCTGAGGGATGGAAATAGCAATGTGTACTCCCTTCTCATATGTTGTGTAGCTGTGGCATAGTCGTTATCAAACAGAATTTGCTGTTCTCTCCATTGAACTCTGTTTTTGCCAGGCCTTAGTTAAAAGTTGGTCTTTTTGGTAAAAGCTAACGAATCACATCACAAACAATCTAGGGCGAGCGTCTGGCTTAGTAGGGCCGGGGCCTAATGCTCTATGTGCCCTCTCTATATGCAGCTGGTATTCCAGATCCAAATCTAAAGTTTGTCACAGCAGTATATTGGCAAAGGTAACCAGATTGTTGCCCTCCTCTCCCTCTGGTAATCTCAATACACATATTTTTTTCCATCTGCCTCTGATCTCCATATCCTCCAGCCTAATCGATGTGTGTAATTGTTTGTCTGCCAATGCATACACTGCTTTCTCCATGATCGATATTTTATTTGAGTTAGTTGTAGTCTGGGTTTCCATCTTGGCGTTTCTAGATTGCAGCTCTGTCAATTCCGTTCGGTTATTGCTGCCAGAATAGTTTCAGAGTTAGGAAGATCAGGAATCTGCTTCTTTTTTCTTTATCTCTTCTACCCCTTTTTGATTCTGATTGTGGGAGAGTGGACTGGTTAAAGTCAGAGCTTTGTATCTCATTTTCATCTTCGTCTTGTAAATCTCTAAGCTATTGGAAACGGTTGCGATCCGGGCGAGCCATGTCTCTACGTTACCCCACCTCAGTAGCTGATTTATTTCTTGTTTGTGCTTAAATCTCTCTTCTCTGTCCCCTTTCAAGTTTGTTATTGTTTGTAAATACTTAAAAATCAATGCTGTAAGGGGGAGATTCTACTGCAAAGGCAAACACGGGGTGAGAGCTGAAGTCCGTTGTGTCCTCACGGCGCCATTTCCCAACTGGAAGTCCCCCCAAGCTCAGATTGCTCATTTTGAGTTATGAAGGAGCCAAGTCAAAGTTTTTTGAGCACTCACCTGGCTTGGTTGCAGATCTAAGAAGAGTGGGTGTGGCTGGAGGTTCAGAAAGCTGGCCCAGCATTGACTACTGTGGAGGAGTTTCCATCAAAGGAGTGTTCCCAGCGAGAAGGAAAGTCTGTGACCTGGTTTCCCTGGTGGCTGCTTCAAAGGCTTAGCATGGATCTTCTGTGAAGGGGTGGCAGTCAAGCAGTTGGGGTAAATGGTGTGGCAGGAGGTGGGAGATCCACTACCTCCAGAGAAAACCCCACCTGTCTCCCATTGTCCTGGGCAAGCTGTAATTCAGATCCTTGGGCCTGAGAGAGGTGGCCTGTTTACACCCCGTATCCATAGGAGCAAGTAATGCCTGTCTGGTGGTCTCCTTTCTGCATACATTTGAATCTCATCCTTCTGACACCTGCGAGTTGCCTGCATTTGTGGACTTTGCTGTGGTGGATTTGTTTCTTCTTCAGAACTCCAGATAGAGAGTTGAGATTTTAGTGAGAGCATTTTTTCCTTTAGATTAGAGTTTTCTCTGCTCTCTGGGGGTGTGCCTATTGCTAAAACCTTTTGTGGTCAAAGCAACACTATTGAGTGGAGTGATGCATTTGAACTACACTCTTTAAAGGGCTCCTTGGAACTCTAAAAACATTCAAACTTGCTTTTAATTTGCAAGTATTTTATCTCTGACTGTGGTGGTGTGAGCACCTCTGTCTGTTTCCATTGAAAAGTGAGTTGCCAGCCTTGGGAAGGCTCTGAATTGCTGGACTGGGTAGCTGATTTTTGCCTGTTTCTGACATTTGCACTGCTTCAGAGTGACTGTTCCAATTTTTGCATTAAATCAGAAACTTTTACTGCAGCACACTGTTTTTGATCTCTCCCTTATGGTTATTTGTTTTATTATTTTATTAAAGTGATTCAGGAAGTGGGTGGATTGCTTTGTGGGGGGGTTCTGTTTGATTTGTATGTGGGGGGCAATTGGTGGTGTGTGGAAGTTTAGTTAGAAATCTTGTACAGTGGAGTTAGCAGTTGTGTGAGTGGGTAAAGAGATGTTTTTAACATCTAGTGTTAATCTGTGGGTTTGCTGTGTGTGTGTAGTGGTGTGAGTAGAGTCTGACTATTAATACAAGTGTTTCCTTTTGTCATTGCACTCTTGTGGTAACATCTAATGCTTTCTTGGGACGGATCTAGCCAGGCAGGAGATATGTTGGTGCCGCAGTCTCCCTCATATCACCTATGCTGCCTCTCAGCTCCACAACCTTTGCCCCTTACTGACCTCCCAGTTTCTGATATTGCAGTGAGGCACAGCAGGGAAGTCAGTATTATCAGGAGGCAGTTGGTTCATCGAGTGTCAAGGGCAGCTGAGGAGGCACAGGTGAGCAGCATTGAGGTTGCCCAGTACAGAAAAAACTCTGGGTATAAACAGAGCCTAGGGAGAGGCCCAACGTGTTTGGTCTCCATAACTAAGGCTTCTCCCAGACTGAGGGGGCAGGTAGCTAGAGGAAGAGCTGCATCTTCTAATCTCCTTTGTGCAGTGTTTTGCAATGCCAGTTCGATGAGGAGCAAGACTGCTATTTTTGTGTACTTGATTTCTCCTGTTGACCTGTCTTGCATCATGGAGATCTGGCTGGGTGACTATGCGGGCCCAGTTTTTGAGGTCTCCATCCACACCAGGTACACCACGGCACACTGTCCAAGAAAGGATCATGGGGTTGGGCAGTGGCCATCATTTTTCAATCCAGCCTGGGCTTCTCAGTGCACCCAGTTGGTAACACCTGATGCTTTGAGTGTGTCACCATACATGGGGTAGCAGATGCAGGTTGCAGGATTCTCCTTGTTTACCGCCCTCCTGGGGTGGGGGGAAATTTCTGCAGTAAGTAGTGGACTTTATCTTCAATCAGGTGTTGGAGTCCCCCAGGTGTTTAATCCTGGGGGCTTTCATTGCCTGGGTTGACAACAAATCCTCACGTTTCAGTTACGACCTCCTCCAGTTGATGCAATCACTGGGCCTGTCACAATTGGTTGCTGCTGCCACCCATCAACATGGCCACACACTTGATTTGGTGTTACAGCTGGGTCTTGAAATTGATAACCTCAACACTGACCAGGTCATTTGGTCTGATCACTGCACCATGGAGTTCAGCTTTGAGGCCCCCTGAATGTCCCTCCCCTGTGGAGATGGTCAGCTATCACCTCTTAAGGGGCATTGACCCAGAGGGACTGCTGGCATTAGCTGACCTATCTAGATTTGATGCAGCATGTGCAATTGGCAGTGGAGAGGCAGTGGCCACCTATAAAAAGGTGGTTGCCAAAGCTCTAGTTACCATCGCACCAGTCTGTATATGACCAAGATCCTCTCACTTGAGATCACCCTGGTTTTATGGAAATCTCAAGGTGATGAAAATCAGGTGTCAGAAGCTGGAACGTTGCTGGTGGAAGACCCAGCTGGAGGCTGACAGGCTGGCCCTATATTCTCACTATGCTGAGCACCAGGGTACAATTTCTCATAAGAAGGCAGAATTTCTGTCCAGGGAAATTGCTGCAGGGAAAAACAGACCATATCAACCTTTTCAGATCATGGATAGACTTTTACATCCTGCCTGTCTTCATCCAAAAAAAGCTTTTTCAACTACTTTATGTGAAGAGTTTGCTCTGTTTTTCTCTGACACAGTGTTGGCCATCCAGTTGAGGATTTCACCAGGGAGGCTTTCGCCTCACAGTGATCAGGTTGGGAGTTTCAGAAGCAGCCAGTCTGCCTGGGAGAGCTTAGGTCAGTGGAGGTTTCTGAAGTGACTAAGGTGATCTTAGAGCTGAAGCACAACTTTTGTGAACTGGACCCGGCACCGACATATTTCTTAATGAGATGTGTTGATGCTGTTAGCCTGGTGTTCACCAGGATTGCCAGATGATCAATGGTGGAGGGGGTCTTCCCAGTTGTTTTGAAAGAATCACTGGTGAAGCCCCTCCTAAAGAAATCTTCCCTTGACCCAGATTTCCTGGTGAATTACCATCCAGTCTCCAACCTGCCTTTTTTTAGTAAAGTAGTCGAGAAATTGGTGGCACAACAGCTTGAGGATCACCTGGTGTTCTCAGATGTCTATGAGCCTTTCCAATCAGGTTTTCAGGCCAGACATAGCACTGAAACTGCTCTAGTGAGAATGCATAATGATCTGCTCAGGGCTAGAGATAGAGGAAACAGGTCAGTTCTTCTGCTCCTTGATATCTCCTCAACTTTTGACCCTGTAGATCATGTTGTGCTTCTCGATCGGCTCTGTGTGTTTTGTGGACTCATAGGTACTGTCATCAAATGGTTTGAGTCCTGTCTCTCGGACAGAGTGCAGCAGATGGTGATGGGGAATTTCTCCTCCTCCCCAATGCCTCTCTTCTGTGGAGTACCTCAGTGCTTGATCTTGTTGCCAGTGTTGTTCACAGTGCACATGCCATATTTGGGCAAAATCATTAAACAATACAGTGTGGAGTTTCACTGCTATGCAGATGACACCCAGCTGTATTTGTTTTTTGTACCTGAAACATCAGTAGCTGTCTACATCCTTAACAACTGTCTGGCTAAAATCAATGACTGGATGGCTTCCAGCTGGCTGAGACTCAACCTGGGTAAGACTGAGGTGCTGATGATCGAGCCTAGTTGTGGGTGTGATGGTTTGCCACTGAGGGCCGACTCTGGACTTGTTCTGGGGTCTGTGCCATTGGTGGCTTCTCTGAGAGTGCAAAGTCTGTGCATGATCCTTGATAGCAGATTGATCTTTGAAGATCAAGTATCATCTGTAGTCAGTAGTGGTTTTTACCACTTGCGGAACACTGCCTGGATTAAGCCACTCATTCTGCCTGAGGACCTGTCGACACTGGCGCATGCCTTTGTGACTTCTAGGCTCAACTACTGTAACACTTTGTACTTCAGGGTCATGGGAGGGACCCTCCACTGACTGCAGCTGGTGCAGAACACAGTGACCCAGTTGCTGATGGGCCTTTTGAGGTCCAGTGAGGTGGAGGGTCCTTTTCATGGTGGGTTTCCTCACCTTTTAGGCCCTATATGGGCTAGGTCCTGGTTACCTGTCTGAGGTCCTGACACCGGTGTCCTCTGCTTGCACCCTTCTCCACTCCTCCTCAAGGGGCCTCCTTGACATTCCCAGGGTTCGGCTCAGGACCTCAGGAGATCATACTTTTAGTGTTTCTGGGCTGACCCTGTGGAACTCAACTACACCTGCATTCTAGGAGGCTCCCTTGATTGAGGTGTTTAAGGGGAGGCTGAAGGGCCACCTCTTCAGACTGGCCTTTGACTGTTGATGCTATCCTTAGTTTTGGACAGTCCCTTGAAGATTGACCTCTGGAAACCTTTTAATACTGCTGAATATTAATTCTGATATGGTTTTAATGAGGTTTTATTATATGTTTTAATTTATTGCAATATGTTGTTATTTATATACAGCACCCAGACTCTCTGGGATTGGACCCCATAAAAATAAAATTGCCTTGCCTTGCCTTTTTAATTTAGAACTTTTGGTGAATGGTATTGTGACAATGAAATAGATGAATGATTTAGAAAGATCTAACAAGTAAGGATTTTTGTTATGCAGCTTGCATATCTTAGACTTACATATTTATCTGGAAGGTTATAGAGGTCTAATGGTACTCCACCACCTTTTCCCCTTTCTTTTTCTTGTGCCTTTTAAAAAATGTAAGGGAGAAATCTTATGGTTGGAAGCAGTGGAAATATTCAGTTTACCATAAGGCATACCGTTTTTCCCATGGAGTGTGTGTATTCACAAAGCGTTTATGAGATCAAATTCTGATGATAACATTTTCTGATTAAATTACAGAAACACCTCCTTCCACCTTGAGGAAAAGGTATTTTGGAGACCCCAAAATGTTGCTGGGCTTTGGGGTGTTTTTATGCCACAAAAAAAGTTTTAACTTGAGTACACAGTGTGGTGAGTGGATATTGTGTTCCTATACACTTTGTAGTTTGATTTGGCATTTAAGGAATGGACTACTCCCTGATTGTGAGTTTCATTCTGCCTAGGATATAACTGAAGGCACATCTTCCTAAAACAGATTCATGGCCAGCCGATCCTTATTTACTTTTGGAGAAGACAATATTTTAGGGAAGTATTCTAACAAGATCATTGATTGGCCATATCTTTTACTGATTAACAAAATGTATGTTTTTTCCATTCTTTTTATTCCAGCAATAATGCAATACATGTGTGTAATACACTTATCCAGATGTAGTTTGTGCCAGTTTGTAAATTAGGCACAGAATCATGAAACACATGCATCAGTCACCTATAAAGAATTCAAACCCCTTCCCCACAATTTGGTAACAATCCTTGGTTTCTGCATTTTTGCATTTCTCAGTCTGGTTGACTTCAAAATTATCCCTGGCTGCAATCTCCTTGCTGGAGTTCTTTGACACTTTTGTTAAAGTGGATACTTAAATAACTGGTACAGTATTTATTGAAGCAACAAGTCTTGCAAATAAATTTTAAGTTTAAACTATATCCAAGTGTGGTTTCTCTATTTTGTGACATACTATGATATTTTATGAGTAATACCATGATTTTTGTTTCTCCAATGATTGCTTCCTGAAGTGTAGAGAACATGCAGGAAATTCAGTCTGAGGTAACCAATTAAGTCACATGCACAAACAGTAACTGACATCATATACATTTTGTATTTTTTTTGAAAAGTCAAGTTGCCTTCGAACATAAATTTAATGTAAAAACACCATCACGAGCAAGTGCATTAAGGCAAAAGATCACGATGGGAATGTATGGAAAGTGCATTGTGATCATTTGATGCATCACTTGCAACATCCAGAATGTTCTCTCTTGGTTGTTACTATAAAAATGGCAAATAATAAAAAAGTCATGTTGCAGCTCTTGTTTGAAATACTCATTTCACGCTGAATCAGCCTCTAGATTTAGTAGTTGGTATAATTTTTTTTCCACAATGAACATCGCATATTTCTTCACAACCAAGGAGAAAACTGCCATTTTTTTAACAGTGATTAACAGCTATGTCACTCAATCATAAAACGATCATTACTCAGCATGTTTTACTAACAGATTTTCAGTTTTATATAAGCAAGTTAATATGTCATTAGGGATACAGTTTGTTATTACAGACATGAACTGAGTTATCTCTGATACGAGAGTTGTGGGTTTGAATATGGACATCAGCTTCTTGATAGGTAAAATATATATTTTTTAAACTGTACATTTTTATTGACACGTATAAAAAGAATACAAGGACATAAATACAATAATATAAAATTAATAGACTCCACTCTTAAGATAAGCTTAAATAATAAATTAATACAATAAGGCTGGGATGGATTTCAATATAAAATATGTATCTCAGCTATTAGCTGAATAGAACCAAGAGTCACAGCTGATAATGCCTCTAGAGTTGGGTCCAGGCTCTTCCAATCTGCTTCAGAGCAATATTCCCAATTCCCCCTGGGAGAGATCACAATCGACATCAGATTCCTTGCTTCAGACTCTACTCATGAGATAAAAGAAGATTCCTTCTCTGAAATATAAACACCCATGTCCTCCATCTAATCTCAAATTGTGAGGTTCTACTGGTACATCTAGCTTTAGACATTCCAGGGAGTATATGTCATTAGTAATATGATGCCAGTCCTCTAGTGTAGGTGCCCTGGTTTGATGTCAAAGGTGAGTAATCACCTTTTTGGCCACTAGGATATATGTGAGAAGGAGTGAACCTCGTTGTATATGAAGATCATCAGGAGGGATGGACAGGAGGACTAGCTCTTGGGTAAGAACTGCCTCATCCCCTACCAAAACATACAGACCATCCATGATCTGTTGCCAAAATGAAACAAGTTTAGAGCATGTCCAGAAGACATGTACATGTGTAGCTAAAGGGTCTCCACATTGTCTCCTACAATGCCCAAATTGTGCCAGGAGAAACTTAGCTAATTTGGCTAGGGTGTTAAAAAAGCGATTATGGGCCTTCCAAGAGAATTCTCACCAACAAGGGGCAGAGGAGATCCTCACTGAAAGGTGTGCATATTTTATCCACATATCAAATGTGACCAGAAAAGCTAATTTCTAGTTCCATGAGATCAATATCCCCTGTGTGGAATCTTCTACATAGTCTCTAAAACCCCTATATAAAAGGCCTATTAAGTGCTGCCAGGTTGTACCTTTTATGGAGGACATAAACATGTTCGACAATAAAGGTAAAGGATTTGGTAATCAGCTTCTCTGTCAGCCTTTATGTAGTAAAAAGGTTTGTACTTGCAGATACTGGAAGTATTTCCTGTTGGTCAGCTCATGGGCCTACTGAAGCTGAGTGAAGGGAACAACCCCCCGTGCATATAGAAACTGGAAAATGAATGAGAGGCCTCGCGAATGCCATCTCTGAAAAGAAAGATCCATTTGTGCTGGCAGAAAGTCTGTCTCCACCATTAACAAACTTAGGTGGGGGGGTGCCAATGAATAGCTAACTGACAAGATGCAACTCTCCATAGCTCTGCTCCACATAGATATTAAAACTACAATTTTGGCAGAATAACATCAATTTATTCAGCTTTACTTGTTAGGGAAAGCATTCTGAGATGGATGAATACTGACTTACCGGCAAAATGACCCACCAGACAGGCAAATTAAAAAGAATAAAAATCCACATCTCAAGAAATGACACAGAGTAGAAGCATGGGGCCTATCTCATTGTCAGCAGCTGAAATCACGTTCATAAGCAAAACGGTCACTGAGCAAGTTCTACAAGGACTAAGCTCTCGCCTAGACCAATTTGAGGACAAGATTGCCGAATTGACCTCTGAGATTGGCCAACACACAAAGCGATTGTCAGAGTTGGAGCAAAGAATGTCTGATATCGAGGACTCCATGAGGCAGGTGCCGGAGAGAGTGGTGCACATGGAAAAAGAACTTGAGGCCCTAAAGGACACCATTGACTATCAGGAAAACTATAACTGGAGAAGCAATCTCCTAATAAGGGGCCTACCTGAAGGCAAGGAAGGCAAAAGTGTTCTCGAGTTTTGTGCAGTCACCCTCCCAAGGCTACTTGGAATGGAGCCGAATCAAAGCTGACTGAAGATCGAAAGAGCTCATACAGCATTGTTACCGTGACCACCCAGTGACCAACCATGAAGACAGGTAATTTTTCAACTGCACCATTTTAGTGACTGAAAGTTATTATGGCTGCATATCGGGCCAAGAAGGAGGTGCTCTTTGTGGGTGCTAGGCTCTCTATTCATCAGGATTTATCTCAGAGAGTACAATGGTGGAATAAATAATTCAACGCTGGAATGAACATGCTGTGGGAGTGGGGTATAGAATCCTTTATGACATACTCTGCAGTGGTTTGAGTAAAGTTGGAGGGAGACAGCTTTTCTTTTTGGAAGTCAGATAAGCTGAAAGCCTTCATTGAGGAATGGAACAAAAAACAAGCAGCAAAGTGACGCTGAAACTCCACTAGTTAAATACCTTTTAATCCTAATTTGACTGGCTTCCATTTTGACCCGTTTGAGTTTTGGGGCGACACTCTCTGGTCACTCTGCCTCACCTCACCTGATTGCCACGTACTCTGATACTGTGCTGGACTGCCTGGCATTAAATGGGACTTGCAACTGATGCAGTGCTGCAGAAGACATATTTGGTTTGACCCTATTCCTCTGTGAGATGATGTAGAATTAAACCGTGACATCTGAGGAACATCCAACTTGATTTGCCCATACCTGGGAGCAGAGCCTGGGACGTGCTGACAGGACATACTTCACTCAGTGGCCTGCCCTATTTGTGACCCATAAAGGACTTCAAAAGCAACTGTGAGGATGCTCATGGCTTGGGAGGCATCATGTGGAGGACTCCTGACTCTCACTGGAACCTAAATGCAGGTCAGTGGGGCTGGGGGGGGTAATGCGTGTTTTTGGGGTGTGCCCACCCGCCTTTACTAGCTCTGAGGCATATATGATCATAAAATGGACTTTACTTGGGTGTATACATGAAGTGACTCATGAAGTGCTGAGGGAGTATGGGGCAGGTAAATTCAAACTGTTGTCTGAGGTATAGATGATCAAGGTTAGGAGAAAGAAGTATAACTGCATAGTATGACATAGGGCATAAAATATGGTGGGAGTTAACAGGTTTCTGAACTGGAAACCAAAGGAACTTATATGACCATGTACTTTTGCAGCTGGAGTTGTAGCTGGGGTGGGGGTGCCAGGGTGGGTGCAGGCTTCCAAGGAGGGTCACACTACCAGGCGGAGGATCTTTGGATTCAACCTGGCATGGGTGGAGGTGGGAAAAGATGGATTCTTACTGGCCCCACAGTGAGGGTACTCGGTCATACTTCAGGCAGAACATTTCTCTCAGTCTTTTAATACAAGAGGTTCATCTGCCAATAAGTGAGATTTGAAAAGTGGAGCACATGGGAGGGGAGTGTATAGGGGAACTAGATTTAAGAACAATTTGTGATATAATCTCAAAGGATAGTAATTTCATAACATAGAACAAGGTGACAGCCTCCAGATCACAGCCTAGTGAAACGAGGGTTTGTCTCAATTAGTAAAGAATGCTACAAAATACGGGGGGATAGTACTGTAGGGGATAAACCAGGGCATATAATATTTCTAGCTGGCTCATGCCCAGTGTATTGTTACATTCAGGTCATGTTCATATTGATTTTCATGTTGTTTGTCTATTTTTTCTTCTTGTTACTCACACTTTGTTACTGTTTTAGGGATAATATGTCATTAATATGGTGGTATGCTGTGGGAGAAAGAAGGGGACATTTGGTTAGAAGGGGAGACACAATTGCACAACAAATGTCTAGTATCTAAGCTTAAGTCATAATTTCATGGAATGTAAAGAGATTTGCATCTCCTGTTAAGAGGTACAAAATATTAACTGCTTTAATGTGCAAGAAGGCACAGGTTGCAATGCTGCAGGAGACCCATCTCACACCAAAAGAACACAATGAGTTAGTAGGAGGATGGGTGGGCTCCTGCTACACAGCATCATATTTATCTCACAAGAGGGGCGTGGCAATTTTATTTCATAAGAACTTCCTCATGGAGGTGGTACGCATGGTGAAGGACCCCATGCAGGGGAGAGATGCATTAGTGGAGGGTAAGGTCAGTGGCCAAACGATAACCTTTTGGTGTATATATGCCCCTGCTACTTATGACTCTGCATTTTACCAGCAAATACTTGAACGGATCCACAAAGAACAATTCTTAAACTTGATTATGGGAGGTGACTTTAATTGCACCATGGACCCTAAATTAGACTACTGAGGCAGGAGTTGCAGGGTGAATATGGCCCAGGAGGACTGGGCCTTGGGACTACTGGAACTGGATTTAGTGGATAGCTGGAGGACCATGAACCCAGGGGTAAGGAAGTATACTTATTCCAGTCCACATGGGACCTGGTCCTGCCTGGATTATATATTTGTGCCCAAAGCATTCTATAGCCAAATCAAAGATGTTTCCCATAATCTGATAATGATATATGATCACTCCATGGTGAAGTTAGAAGTAAAACTGGGGGGAGAGGTTAAGTCGATGGATTCATGGTGCTTTCCCACTTATTTATTATGCAAGGAAGATTTCAGACAATTCCTGAAATCACAATGGGAGACCTTTCTCTCCACAAATGTGGGATCAGTTGCCCCTCAGGGGACCCTATGGGAGGCTGGTAAGGTGTATATGCGAAGGGTTATCATTGACTATACAGCCAAACTTCAAAAGGAGAGAATAATAACAATAATAATAATAATAATAAAAAACGTTATTTATACAGTGTTTTTCAAAATATATTAAAGTGCTGTACAAAAAGTAATAACAAAATCATACAGAATTAAAACACAATTAAAACACAATTCCATAGTTTCATATTCCAGAATAAAAACAATTCAATCACTTATAAGATACCACCGAATGCCAGATGAAACAAATGTGTCTAAAGAGCAGTCTTGAAGCTCTCCACTGTCAGGCACTCATGAACCCGATGAGGCAGAGAATTCCACAGGGTAATGGCCACAAATGAAAATGCCCTAGTGTTAGATGTTTTTAGTCGAACCCTGGGAATCTCCAGCAATCCCTCGCCGGTCGAACAGAGTGGTTGGAGGGGGTAGTAAGGATGAAAGAGATCTTGCAGATAGCCCAGGCCCACTCTATAGGACAGCAGGCCGACCTTAAATGTGATCCATCACTGAACTGGCAGCCAGTGCAGTTCACACAGCACAGGCGTAATATGACTGAATCAGGATGATCCAGACAAAAGCCTTGCTGCAGCCTTCTGCACCAGCTGCAAGCAGCAGATATCACCCCTTGAAAGCCCTTGGTACAGGGAGTTACAGTAAACAAGGCGAGAGGCTACAAAGGCATGAATCAGAGTTGGCAAGTCGCCAGACCGAACTAGGTGCTTAATCCGGGTGATATTTCTCAGATGGAAAAAAGAGGACTTGATGAAGGCAGACACCTAAGCACTAAGTGTCAAACTGTTATCAAGAATTAACCCCAGATTTCACGCCTGTTTGGAGGTTGGTAACTGGGACCCTCCAAGCCACAGACCTAAAGGGCAACCCATCCCTGACCTCTCTATCCGGTGACCAGGGTCCACCACCAAAACCTCGGTCTTGTCAGAATTAAGCTTCAACCAGCTGGAATTCATCCAGTCCTGGATTTCTGCAAGGCAGTTATTAAAGACCAAGAGAGCACTATCCTGGTCAGGTGCAAAGGATAGGTAGAGCTGTGTGACATCTGCATAATAGTTAAACCTCAGCCCATACCATCACACAAGGTCTCTCAATGGCAGCATATACATTGAGAACAACATGGGGGACAACACGAAGCCCTGTGTCACCCCACAAGACAGAGGGAAAGCCTCAGAAGAATAAACCCCCGAGACCACCCTCTGTGATCTACCAGTGAGGAATGAATAAAACCATCTAAGAACTGTACCAGACAGGCCACAGATAGCACACAGGTGGTCCAGCAGCACCACTCCATGGTCCATGGTGTCAAAAGCAGAAGAAAGATCCAGAAATACCAAGATGGTGTGGGATTTCTGATCTCTCGCGACTAGGAGCTCATTGAGCACCCAAACCAGAGCAGTCTCAGTACTATGCCTTTTACGAAATCCCGACTGGAGAGGATCATACATGTCATGAATGGTAAGATGATTCTCAAACTGTAGATCCATGACCTTCTCAATAACCATACCTAAAAAGGGAAGATTAGAGATCGGACGGTAGTTGGCAGGACAGTCTGGGTCAAGTGAAGATTTCTTGAGAAGGGGAGTCACCACTGCTTCCTTTAGGGAGCAAGGAAACTCACCCATCTCCAGTGAACACCAGACTATTTATGTAAAGACCAGGCTGATGACATCAATACAGCCTAATAAAAGGCGAGTAGGGCCCGGATCCAAACTACAAGTGGTTGGGTGCATATCCTTGAAAATCCGCATGACATTCTCGATCTCTAGTCGATTGAACTCCTGCCAGCAAAGTCAAGGTATCATTACCTCCAGCCAACCACCCCCCCCCCGGAAGAACAAATTGAATGGATTCCAGATCTGATGTCAGCAACCTTATCAGCAAAGAATTGAGCAAACTCGTCACACGTTTCATGAGAAAATGCTCTCTGAACTTGTAGGCAGGCTGGATTGCATAGTCTGTCAACAGTTTGGAAGAGCTGATCTGGTCGATTCTGAGCTGCAGCAATCTCTCTGGACAAGACACACATCCTAGAACATGTTTTTCAAGCCTCTGAGTGAAAAGTTACAGAAAGAGGATTAGACGAAGAAAGATAACAATTACTGTTGGCTAGAGAGGCACTTAATGGGAGTTTGAATGAGGAAGCCAGGTCATAATTATTTTTTATTAAACAGATGATATGTGAGAAGGGTAATAAACTTGGCCCTCTACCAGTAAAGTTAATGAAGTGATGCAGGGTCCCAAGCAGAATAGTGGTCCTATGTGCCAGGGGGAGATAGGATTACCCATGAAGAGAAGGGGATTCGAATTGCCTTCAGGGAATTTTACAAAACCTTATATCATACAGAGCGCATGG
Source organism: Neoceratodus forsteri (assembly GCA_016271365.2). Taxonomy (NCBI): domain Eukaryota; kingdom Metazoa; phylum Chordata; order Ceratodontiformes; family Ceratodontidae; genus Neoceratodus; species Neoceratodus forsteri. The sequence goes on along the minus strand of CM057458.1, from coordinate 1,351,163,613 downwards.
GGAAGAATGGGTTGGCTAAAAGTTTCCTGGACAGTAGTACCATCCCATCTCTGACTGAGGAGCAAAGAGATAGTCTAGGAGGTTCCATCACCACAGAAGAGAGCCACAGAGCCATAAGGAGTCTTTGGTCTGGGAAAGCAGGAGGCCCAGATGGGTTTGTGGCAGAATATCATAAAGAAAGGAATGATAAAATGGCTGGTCCCTTAAGAGACTTGGTGGAGGAAGCTAGAGGGAAGGGGGGATTGCCAAGTACCTGCCTAGAGACTAACATATGTGTCTTTCTCAAACCAAGTAAGGACAGCCTAGAGTGCCTTTCTTATAGATCCATATCCCTCCTCAATTATGACTGCAAAATAATGACCAAAGTACTAGCTCTGAGATTGAAAAAGGTGCTGCCAAGGATATTGCACCCTGACCAGACTGACTTTGTCCAAGGAAGACTATTGCACCACAATATGAGGCAGTTACTAAATGTCACCTGGTCGGGCACTTGGCATTCTGGGGGAGGCCTGTGTGTTCTCCATGGATTCTGAGAAGACCTTTGACAGGATCAAATGAGGTTATCTATTTGAAGTCTTGCAGCAGTTTGGGTTGGGGGAGGGGTTTATAGATTTGGTGAAAATGTTATACAAAGAACCCAGAGCGAGGGTACTGGTAAATGGAATGATGTCTGAGAGCTTTAGGTTGCTCTGAGGCACAAGGCTGGACTGCCCCCACTCCCCTTTATTATGTGTGGTGGCCATTGAGCCACTGGCCATCCAAATACGGGAGAGCCAGTTGATCAAGAGAATACTGTGGGGGGGGGTAGGGAACCAATATAAGATTATCCTATATGTTGATGACTTGCTTCTCTTTGTTAAACAACAAAGGGAATCAGTCACAGAAATCTTAGCAGTGGTTGGTGAATTTGCCCCGTTTTCAGGCTATAAACTGAACCTGCAGAAATCAGAGATCCTATTTCTAAATAGTAACTGACAAACTTACTCAGGGGACAGATGGGGCCTAAAAAGAGTAGAGCACCACTTTGCATACCTTGGTATCAAAGCTGGGGCCAAATCTGAAAATGATGTACAATATAAATTATACACCATTGTTCAATATCATTGTGTCAGACTTAAATAGGTGGAAAGCTGTCCCAGTCTAGTGGTTAGGGACGATAAACATATTAAAAAAGATTGTTCTCCAAGGATTCGATATCATATGCAAATGATTCCTTTTTGCCCAACAACTCGGGACATCAATAGGCTAGAAAAAAAGTTTTGGGGATTTCTTATGGCAAGGTAAAAAATCAAGAATGTGATTGGCTAGACTCAAAGCAACTGAGAAAAAGGGAGGTCTGGCTTTTCCAGACCTAAAAGGCTACTTTCTAGCAGTGCAGTGCAGTGCAGTTCCATTATCTGCATAATTGGGTAAATAGAGGTGAGGCAGCATCCTGGATTGAATTAGAGGAAGAAGGGTGCCCTGGAAGATTGACATCTTACTTATCAAGACAAGGAGCCTCAGCATATACACAATTACCATACCACAATCCTCTGGTTGAAGCAGTCCTGGATGCCTGGGTGGCTATCAAATGTAGATATGGGGCAGAGGGAGACAACACTATCCTTGTCCCCACTGCAAGGAATCCAGAGTTCCTGCCAGAGTTGGAGGACCCTGGCTTTGCACTATGAGAGGAAAATGGAATACAGTATATGGGGGATTTGTATGATGAAGATGGTATGTACCCCTTTGAGGTGATTAAAGGGAGTCTGGGGATCCCCACCTCACACTTCTATAAGTTTCTGCAAGTAAGGAATTATGGCAGGGACTTGCAGTGAAGGCCTTTGGATAGCTCCCCATTAGCAGTGGTGGAGTGTGAAATCCTTAGAGCTAAAAGGCAAGAAAAGGAACTCATAGGTAAGGCACCTAAATGTGACAGGGCCCTCTTCCCAGATTCCTCATGGAACACCAAGCTGCAGTGGGAAACTGATATGGGATTGACAGTTTCAAATAAGAACTGGGAACTGGTAATCACGCCACACATGGAGTTGCCATTATGTAATACATTTTAAAAAAAAACAATTTAAATTCATTCATCGATTTTTCTACCCCCTCAAGCATGGCCACAAATTCTACCCAGGAGTGTCTTCAATGTGTGGTAGATGATCTGTGGAGAGAGGTGCATACTTTCATTATTTTTGGGACTATTTCCTTAAGGACTACTGGAAAATGATAGAAGCTGATGTTGCAGTCATATGGGGCCAGGTAGTGGAAGTCTCACCCTTGTCCTTGCTGTTTGGGGTAGAGAGAGATGAAAAGGGGGATGGGTGCCTATGCCCTAGGTGGGCAAAAATAATGTTGGTCACAACCAGGCAGATCATACTCAACATGTGGGTATCACGTGCGAAACCAACGTTGGTAATGTAGAGGAATCTGTTGTTGTCCACTTTGGCTACAGAAAGATTAACTTACACCATAAATGGCAAGGAGGAACAATTCTTATTAGAATGGGATAGATGCCTGGCTTCCCTGACTCCTCTGGAGGCTCAAATACTTAGGGAGGGAGCACAATACTGAGGACCTATCGATCAGGTCTGGGATTTCCTAGGGGTTCATATGAAAACTCCCCTGAGAAGTAACATGGTTTACCTGGGGTTTCAGTGGTACTCACTTGGTTCTCCCCCAGCAATCAGTAGATATGAATTTGATATACATGGTATTCAGGGTAATGACGCATACATTCTGAAGAAGATTTTGTTCAAATAACAGAGTGTTAATCTTTCTTTCTTCCCGTACTCACACATAGTGGTGGGCAAAGTGGGCTCAATCTGCTCCGTGAAGTGTTTTGTGGAGCAAAGGCGGATTCGTGGAGTGCTTCGCAACACGAAGCAGAGTACTTTGCATTATAATGAGGAACGCGAAGTCCATTAGAAACATTGACTTTCCGTTACTCTGCCTCCCCAGGCCACTACTCTTCCAATCTTAAGGCAAAGTGCATCAGTGGCAGTTCACGTCGCCTCACTTTGCCTTGTTTTTGAGCTCCAAAGGGGAATTTTGCAGTGATTCATGGGATTTCAGGTCACATGGGCTCTATATTGATCTGTACAGCCTCAGTTCGGGGTAGTATGAGTAGGAAGGAATAGGAGACAGTGTGCTCTGATAGCTGTCTATAATAGTAATCTTGTAAAAGCTGTTCAAAATGCATTTTTGCTTTTTTGGGGGGGATCCAACTTTAGTTCATCGATTTTAGGAAACCCTCCTGTGCTCATACCATCAAGCATTTTATTTGTGTGTGGATTTTGAATGTTCTCTCATGTTCAGCTCTCGACCTCAGACCGGGTGCGTAACCTGGGCGTTATTATTGACGACAGATTGACGCTGAAATTTCAGGTGTCTTCTGCTGTCAAATCTTCCTTTTACCATCTGAGGAATATTGCTCGGGTGAAACACCTTGTTCGTCTGGCTGACCTTCCGACATTGGTCCATGCCTTTGTTACTTCTCGCCTTGATTACTGCAATGCCCTGTACCTAGGGCTGCGAGTTGATTCGCCCGCTTGCAGCTAGTGCAGAAGCACGCAGCAGGCTTTGACTGGGACATCTATGAGGAATCATATTACACCTGTGCTGCACAAGCTGCACTGGCTGCCGTTCAGTGGCGGATCACCTTTGGGTCGGGTTACTGACCTATAAAGCCTCGCATGGCAGGGACCACGGTATCTTCAAGATCTGCTTGTTCTAGCTGAACCCTTCCGCTTACCCGCCTTTCCAATCGGGCGAGGGATTGCTAGAGGTTCCTAGGTTCATTTAAAACTTTGGGAGCATAGGCATTTTCTATGCTGCCCCTATCCTGTGGAATTCTCACCTGGCCGGATACTAGGTTGCCTGACCGCTGAGAACTTTAAGTCAGAACTTAAAACTTATTTATTTCAAATAGCTTATGGGTAGTGACTCGTTGTATTTTATTGTAATTATATTGTTATTTCTGTTGTTGTTTATATGTATGAAATTTGTATGTATTTAAATTGTTCTATTTGTACAGCGTTTTGATATCGAAAAGTGCTTAAAAATAAATTTTTACTTACTTACTTACTTAATTTACAACATTGAGTGCGTGTAGTGAAAGACAGTGAAAGTGTGCTGTGGGGGAAGGGAATATCTGTGGTGTAGGTAGATTTAAGTTGGAGAACTAGTGATTTCTTTGTTTTTTGGTTATATTTTTGTTATATAACTGACTGCATTAGTGTACACAGTAATATTGTCAGTAATAGTAAATATGTTCTTGCTGGTTTTTTGTGTGGATGTGGTGCAGCATTTCATAAGGTCAGATTGTTTAAATTAGGAATTTACATTAACATGGCATAGTACACTGAACTTTGCATCTGAGTCGCATTCCTCGTTCAACATTGTACACAAACTGTTCTGTGTTGTGTGTGAGTGTGTGTGTGCAGTGTTGCATGCATCAAATAATACACCTTTTATTGTGACACAGACTGGTGTAAGTGCAACTAAGTGCAGCAGTGTGAACCTGCTATCCATTGCAGCTGCCTGATTTTGTACTGTGATCGTGTTCTCTGTTTTTAGTTTTGCTGCTTGTAGTGCCGTAAAAATCAGCACTGTTTTTATTCAGTGCCCCCCCCCCACGTTCAAAAGGTATTTTTTTACCAGACAGGATTGTTTTTGTGACCCCATCAGCATCACTGGTTACTGAAATTGTTTTAATTCCATGGCAGTCTCAGAGTAGTCACTTATCTGTTGCTGAAGCCACAGTTGTTTATTTTGCTTCACATCCAGCCAGTGTCCCACCAGTCAGAAAGTGAACATATCAAAATTTAAATTTGTTAATAATATTTGTGGTTGATCCCCAAAATGCCTGCAAAGAGGTGTGCAAGCAAAGCTGTTTCTTACCATGGCGATGTTGGCAGTAAGATGGTCTGTGGGCGTGGTAGTAGTACGCAGACGCAGACGTTCATTGCTGATGTGAGGAAAGGTATTTCTCCTGTAATGTTTTTCACAGCCTAATCGATAGCTTCATTCATGGTTGGAGGAGATGATATTTTCCCAGCCAGTGGTGTTAGTGTTACTGGTGTCAGTGGTGGTGGAGGTAGTATTAGTATTGTTGCATCAAGTTCTAATTCCGACTAGTGTACCGTATCCAAACATATTGAGTGCGAAGCAGTGCAAGTGAGTGGCAGCGTAGATGATGTCATACTTCCCAGTAACATCCCACTAACTGAACCTGAGGATTCTGATGATGATGTCAATGATAGCATACAATGTAATATTCTATCCAACCTGGCACTTAACGTCATGCATTTTCAATGCAGTGATTCACAGTGTGGTGAAAAAATATCAGGTGATGGTGGTGTAGATGCTGATGATGAATGTGATGATGATGATGATGTTGCTGTTGTTGCAACATGCAGTCCACATACTAGCATCCAAGCAGAAGATGTGGATGTGGGTAATGTTGATGAATATGATGATGATGTAATTGACCCCAGTTGGGAACCCGAGAAAAATAAATTAAAAGTGACTGTGTCTGAGTCTGTTTGCAGGAATGCCCACCCCCCATAAAAACTTGTAATCTGCCACTTTTAGTTGATGATGATGATGATGATGACCCAGTAATAAATATGATAGGTAATCATGGTGGTCAGTTGCAGTCCAGGTGTGCAGTGCCAGAAACATCACGTGCCCCCCCCCACTTCAATGCTTAAAATAACAGATTTAAATAAGCCACATCATCATGGACATGTTAAAAGCAGAGCATCACACTCCCTTGTTTGGGATTTTTTTGTTCAAGATGCAAATGATGAAAGGGGAGCCATCTCGGGACAGAAGGACAGCATACGCATTTTAAGAATAGGCGCTTGGCTCTGTGGACCCAGCACAAGCTGGCAGCTAATACCACAGTGGGGCATTCACCTGTGTCACCGGCAACCATAGCTATCATGATTTCCCCTTCCATGACTGTTAAGCCCAGTAGGAAATTAAACATGTGCAGTAGTGTGGTAATAAGAGCAGAGAATTACTAAAGGCATGATGAGGTGGAGGACCACAATGACTTTGAAATGTTGTCCAGTGCTGATGAGAGCAGCAGTTTTTGTGGTGGTGGTGGTGGTGGTGAATGCAGTATGTGTAGTGCAAGTGGTACATCAACCCCGGTTGGCAAATCTGGCAAAATAACATAATTTCTGGGTTTTTCATTATCACCTGTGCAACTGTCTTCATCGAATGTCAACACTCCACCCTCTGCCAATGCCATTCATCACAGAGCACAACCATTTGTGGCCAACAATACACCATGTGTAAAACATTTAAGTCAGTCCACATTACAGAGTGTTTTTTGCACAGAAGCTGAAGTACCCCCCCAATCATACAGTGTCACTTGATCTTAATGCTGCTGTAGCAGAAATGCTGGCAATTGATCTTTTGCCCTTCTCCTTTGTGGAGAATTCTGGGTTCCAGTGGATTGCTGCACGTGCCTGTCCAAAATGGAAAGTCCCATCCAGGACATACTTTTCTACCCGTGCTGTCCCCGAGTTGTTCTGCACTGTGTCCGACTCAGTAAGACGTGACCTTCAAAATTCCTCCTCTCCATTCATCCATATAAGTATGGATATGTGGACAAGTGGCAAAACAGCAGGGAGTTCATATCTGTGTTTAACTGCACACTGGGTGCAGGTGCCGGGGGGTTGTTTGTGATGTTGGTAGTGTGAATAATCAATGCAGTAAGATGGATTGTTATGGTAACAATCTTCCTGGAATTAGCCAGCATGCAACGGTTGCTATGTGCAGTGTGACCTGTTCACGCACTGGTGAGAACATGTTGGACATGGTAGTGACTGAAATTGACAGATGGCTAAACCCTCTATCCCTGAGAACTGGGTTCCTAGCAAGTGACAATGGGTCAAATGTGGTGAAATGCATCACTAATGGTGTTTTTTTTCGTGTTCCATGCATGGCTCACTGTTTAAATCTTGTGGTTCAGGAGTTTCTGCAGCACCCTAATATAAAGGAAATGCTAATCATTGCATGACGTATCTGCTCTCACTTTTCAAGATCTGGAAAGGCCCATGACCAACTGCTGCAATTGCAGAAACAAAACAGCCTCCTTTAGCACCGATTGAAGCTGGAAGTTGTCATCTGATGGAAAGCCATGTTATACATGGCAGAGGGGTTGTATGAACAATACAAAGCCATCTCAGAATATCTTGTTATGCACACTAGCTGTGACAGTTCTGGGGCCTCCATGTCTATGATGACTGAACAGTGACGCCTCATGGACTCTGTAATAACAATTTTGCAGCCTTCGGAACATGCCACACAAGCAATGAGTGGCAAGTCTGCCTCCATTAGCCAATCAATTCCACTGCTGTGGGTGCTGAGGCAGACATTTGTGAATGTACAGCATAGCCTTGATGTTGCCGGAGACAGTGGTAGCAATATGTTGCTGCAACACATGATGACAGTATTCGACCATAATCATCACGTTGTGAGCATTCAGAGTAGTGACAGCTTTGCCATAGCAACAATGCTGGAGCCCCGATACAAACTTGGAATTGCATCAGTACTAGAGGGAGGGCCTGAACAGGTAAAAAATATCAGTGATCAACTGGTGTGCTTGGTTCATGGGGCACCAAAGTCATGTGCCAAGGTCAGCAAACCTCAGCAGCACAATCCAACTAAAGGTGTACCTGGAGGGCCATCAAGCATATTCTGCAAGGGGAAGGGAACTGTAGTTCCAGGTGGTTTGTCATCCAAAGTGGGTGGCATCAGTCTGCTTTGGGAGGCTTTGTCCCAAGTGGGTATTTGTGAAATAAATGATTCGGGAGAACAGGATGATGCATTAAAAATTGGACTTAGTGCAGCACAGAGAATGGTTGAGTCATATTTGTCTGAAAACAGGCAACTGACAGTAAGTGAAGATCCTCTTTTGTACTGGAGTGGAAAGGTCAGTGAATGGCCAGAGCTGACTGCAGTGACACTGAAGTACCTCATATGCCTACCCTCCAGTGTAGGTGTTGAGAGGGTATTCAGCTCAGCAGGTGCAACAGTCAAGGATCATCAGACAAACCTGTCTCCTGCAAATGTTAGTTTGCTAACATTCATTAAAATGAGTTAGAGGCACATACCAGCACTGACTGCAACCTCTGTATTCATACCCTGGCCTAGTCATGGTGGTCTTGTTGATGTGGAAATGGAGCATCCTGGGGGCACTGGCAGTGGCTGCCTGAAACGGCCCACCACTGACTTAGATGATGACACAATGGAGAAAGAATTTCCCAGTGGTCATACTTCAGACATCAATGACTGTGAGGGCAGTTTTCTTTACGAGGATGATGATGTGGTTAATGTTGGCAGGTTCTAACTGCAGTATTTAGAAGAAGAAGAAGAATCAGCATTTATATAGCGCTTTTCATACATCCAAAGTGTTTTACAAGCAATGCTAGACTGGTAGTGAAGTGACTGAATATTTGGTGGCGGCCGTATTGCACATCCTCACCCACACACAAAGGTGGTGGACCCCCCAGACCACCACCACCGGGTCTGATGTTATCCACTGCCACCACTGCCACCATAAGTCTGTCTGGCCCCCAGATCACCATCACCAGGCCTGATGTTATCCAGATCTGCCACCATGAGTCTGTCTGCCCCCCACAGACCACCACCACCACCACCACCGGGACTGATGTTATCCAAATCTGCCACCATGAGTCTGTCTGTCTCCCATGGACCACTACCACCACGGGGACTGAAGTTATCCAAATCTGCTACCGTGAGTCTGTCTGCCCCCATTGTCCACCACCACCATGGGACTGATGTTATCCAAGTCTGCCACCATGAGTCTGTCTGCCCCCCACAGACCACCACTGGGACTGATGTTACCAAGTCTGCCACCATCAGTCTGTCTTCCCCCCATGGACCACCACCACCAGGACTGATGTTATCTAAGTCAGCCACAATGAGTCTGTCTGCACCCCATGGACCACCACCACCACCAGGACTGATGTTATCCAAGTTTGCCACCATGAGTCTGTCTGCCCTCCATGGACCACCACCACCAGCTTCTTAATATTTAAACCATAAAGTGAGTATGTGTACTCCTGTTTGTTATGCTGCCTCACTTCCATTAGTTGTATATGTTGTCTTCTGTAGCTTTTCAGAGCCGCAATGGTAAAACACATACAGTGCACTTCTTTTGTTTCTTTTACAGGGTAACAAAAAAAGGCTCCATTGCTAAAACTCATTGGGAATGATGCTGTTGCTGTACCGTACAGAGAGGAACCGATGGAATATCCATGTGAAATCCATTCTGGTAAGTATGAAGATTTTATTTCATTAATTTCATTGTTTTGTAAAGACTGCAGCAAATATTGCACACAATAGGTTGTGTTAGTTAACAAGATGTGTCTTTGAAATGTAACTTGGCATTAGGGATTGAGATTTGAGAAACAGGGAGGGACACATAACAATTAAGTTGTAAGAAGTCATTCATTTCTTTTTTTAGGAAACTTCCAGATGCTTTGTTGTTCTGAAAAAGTGGCCTTATCCAAACAAGTTCTTCCACATCAGGCCCCTTCCCCAAGCTGGGTGGCACATCCAACATGCAGAAGTCATTTCATGGGATGACCATGACCATCACACCAGATTTGAAAAGGATGCAGATGGAATCGGTGAAGAAGTAAGAAAATAAGTAACCATTACAGACAAACCTGCAAATATGCTTCCCCCACCCAAAAAAAAAAATACTTACCTTCATGTGCTTGACAGTTATCCATTGCAAATTTCTATGCATAAAGTTCTAATCGAGCACTGGAATATGCACACCAACAGTATCTGTGACCTATGATACAGAACAATACCATGAGTACATGTCCATGTCAACACCCCTCGCCTACAAACTACAGAAATATATATCTCTATATATCAACTCACCGAGGCTACTATTAGTGTACAGACAAAGGGCACCATTCCATCCAGTTGAGATGATCACATTGCATTTGCTCGCATCGTAGCACACATTGGAGCAGCAACAGTTCTCTCACGGTCATCATTTTAGGGGCACTGTGCGCATGAGTGACTGCGGAATAAATTCTGGGGGACTGTGTATGTGCTGACACAGTCTCATTTCACTTCGTTACCACTTGTCAATTTTCTGCACACAAGGAGGATGCATTCTTGCCTGCAGAAAAAATCTGGGGACGCTGTGCCACTTTTATGCGCATGACTGAGTGCACAATTAATTCTGGGAGACTTTGTATGTGCTGATACAGTCTTATTTCACTTTGATACCATTTGTCAATTTTCTGCACACAAGGAAGATGCATTCTGGGACTGCAGAAAAAATCTGGGGACTCTGTGCTACTTTTGTGTGTTCTGTGATTGTTGTTGTGAGCTCATGATGTCATACTGACATTTTTACAATTAAAGCAGCATTGCAAGAATGTCCTCACAGTTCTGAACTGTACTTTTTAATGTTACTTTACATTGCCACATCTGTCACTACTTACCTCCAAGTCATGAGTGACTTGAATGATACAATTCTTCTCACAATTTATGTCTGCTTTACTTACTTGACTACTTTTTTCATGTATGAAAAATAATGAACACGTCTTCCAATATTGTTCTGACCAGCTTTGTATATATTTGCAGCTGCTTTTTAATAACTATTGTTCCGTGGTGTCCTAAAACACTGCCTAATGCATAACTGTTAATTAACAACAAAAGTGATATATGACAACTACTTGATATGATGGAGAAAAGCAGAGGAAAACAATGACAAAGACCTGGTCAGCACCAATTTAAAAGGAATGCTCCTTTCATTATTTCACACATGAAAAAAGGTAATACAGCAGACTCAACTACTGCAAATTATCATATCATTCCAGGCAGTCAGGATGTAAGTAAAGGAAGTTGTAACACAGCATTAAAAAATATAGGTCAGAGTTATAAACAGATTGTTGCACTGCTGCTTTACAGACATTCACTACATTACATAGTTATGGTGATGCACATAAACTAATATGTGGGGTCATTACTACCACTGGAATATTTCTTGCTCCACAGAGTGCAATATATTTCTATGAAAATCACCCATAATTTCTTTACAGTGAGTCACGTGACGGATGAATTACCAATCTGAAACGCCACCCACATTCTGCCACCCTTTCTCAGCAATGTTAGGACGTGATACCAGGGGGGGCGCAGGTGCATGCTCCACTATAATGAATGTCCAGCAGCTATCCCAACCAATGTTTCCTTATGTTATAAGGTTCACTTCTTGGTGAAATGTGGGATGTTTCCACTAACAAAACTCTTCTTACTGGAAATGTGGCCACACATTTCACCACAAACTGACCATTATAACATAAAGAAACATTCGGAAACCTGTCCGACAATCAGATATTCACTATAAGGAGCACACACATGCGCGGTCTCCCTGCCATCATGTCCTAATGTTGCTGAGAAGGGAGGCAGAATGTGGGCAGATTTTCAGAACAGGAAATCCTCCATCACATGACACACTGTAATGAAATTACACCTAGTTTTCACAAAAATGTATTGCACTGTGTGGTGCAAGAAAGATTCCTCTGGAAGGGAAAATGTGTATAATTAAACAATAACAAACAAAAAACACACAAAAAGTACAACACAGTAGAAGGGTGTGGTCAGAGTGAGGGGTGGGTGTGGGGCAGAAAATCTCCTGACTTACTATGGCTGTGGGATGCCATGGTGGTCCAGCAGCAGGTGCAGCATTGAAATTATTTGCTGCTGCTGTGCTTCCACTCTGTTAACCCACTGATCCAAAGCACTGAAATGTGCACTGTTTTCCTTGAGCACTGCCCACACCAGGCTGAGGTCAGACTGGCTTGCAGGGACTGTGGCAAGGTCCACTGCAGTGGGTAATCCAGGTAGTGGGGCTGGTGGTGGACTGGGTGGTGCTGGTGGCTGTGATGGTGGTGGTGGTGGTGGTGGATCAACTAATGTAGTAGCCCTCCTCCTCCAGCTGTGGTGGTGACTGCTGCAAGGCACATCTCTCACCCCTGCAGCACCCTCGGCCACTGCCACGGAAAAGCCAGCAGGTGGACACCTGGTCCCTTCCATGGCAGCCTGTCACTCTGCCCTGTGGTGGTTCAGCATGTGGGTGTGCTGGCCACTGGTCCCCAAATTTGTCCCAGGGGGCCACAGCACACCAGCACACCACACACATGGCACTCCACCACTGTGTTGTTTCCCCCCACACAATTAAAAACTCCCACACTGGGGATCTTCTGGGGGGACCAGACACAGTCCACACAAGTCAGGCACGAGTCACACCACCACCTACAATTGCCAGAGCCACCTCCTGTGGCTGTGGAGGTGGTGGAGGGGGTGCTGCTAGAGCCCCAACAGCTGCTGCTAGTGGTGGTGGCAGTGGTGATAGTGGCAGAGAAGGTGGACGTGCAACAGCCACCAGTGTCACTAGTGCTGCTGCTGCTGCTCCTCCTGTTGCTTCCGCAGGGGAAGCAATATTGGCCAGGAGTCTGGAGCGGTCCAACATCATACGACCGCCCCATCCACCATGGATCCACACTCCTCCCCTCCTAACACACCCACGGGCCAGCAACTCGCCTTCTCCAACGTGACCCTCCATCCTCCTGAGTCCACTGGATGACACAGACAGTGGACACACACACACAGAGTCAGTCACACGCACAAAACAAAATAAAAACAAAACTTATGCAAAAAAATTCACTAACAAAAAAAACACTAAGCCAATACAAAAACTAAATAAAATAGTTTTTAAAAAAGCTGTTTGTTCTGGTTCTGGCAGTAAAAAGAAATGAAAGCCAAGCAAACTCCTCTCCTGTCAGTTTTGCTTTTTTCCTCTACAAATGCAAAGGAGAAAGTGAAACTGCTTCTCTGACTCACTTCCTTCCTGCCTGGCTAAAGCATGTGACTTATAGTACTGTAAGCCATGTGATGTGCCTATTTTCTTCTCACTTCGCCTTACTTCACGTTAAGGCATAATGAGAATGCGAAGTGGAATTAATAACACGAAGTGAGCACTTTACAGGGCCCACTTCGAGTTGTGCTCCACAGACATGAAGTGACCACTTCATGTCCACTTCGAGGGCGGATTAATAAATCGCTGCATCTCTACTTACACATCTTTCACTATTAATTCTGTTTTTTTATTATTGTAATTAGCTTTTAGGATTGATGATGGTATTAGTATATTTTTTCCTTTTCTGTGATCACACATAAGTACATGCCTATACACAGTAATGAGTACCTAGGAAAAGGGCATTTGTACCTACCAATAGAGGGTAATATGTAACCTATGAGGTCATAAAGGCCTGGACTTTGCACAAGATGGACTATGCCATTCAATTCAAAAACATCTTACCATTCTTATGGAGTTTAAATGGACTGAAAAAGCATGATATCTGAGTATGGTACTTGATGTAATGATAACAGTGTGTATTATATCTTTATCTGTCATATGAAAAGGAAATACTAAAAATATAATACAAACAAAAAAAATCTTAGGTAATACAGTGTGGGTGCCAGTAATGGGAGAGAACATATTTTAAACCAAATACAGAGAGTGTTCTGGGCACCAAGATAAAAATCAGATAGGTAAAATATTTGATCACACAAAAGACATTTTCTCTTATCCATACCAAAAATTATTGTTTTGCTATGAATATTCACCTATGCAAACAACACAATGCACATGGGGAATGGGGGGGGGGCGATTTTGGTTCTGTGGTGTACAGCAACACATGCCAATCTGGAAGCCATTTCTTTTGGTCTGCACTCCCACCACCATGATTTATTAGTTACGTTAGTGTTATGCATTTGGGTTGCAGGATGTTGCCCGTTATGCTCAGCAGAGATTGCTAGTATAATGAGTAGGCTATCTCTCTCTCGCTTGCTCTCTTTCTCTCCCTCTGTCACTCAGAGTCTCTGTGTGCAAACTATACTCCAACAAACCCAGTCCTGACTGAGGATGTGAGCCCAGTTCATCACACATGAGGGCAATGCACTCAGCTAGCATCTTCAGGACATGCTTTAAGTTTCACTTACCCCGGGTATTTCATGTGTAACACAGTACCTTGTTTTCAGTATGGTCTTGCTTTTTTCTAATGGTATAGCTTGGAGGTTGACATCTGTTAATTTTCTGTTTATTGAAGTGCTTTTTGTTATCATTTCATCACATTACTACTAACAGGTTGTGCTCAGCTGTAGGAGCTATTATGTAAGCGCAGGAATTTTAAGTAGTACTAATGGAGGTCAAAAAAAGCACAGGAAGTGGAAGAACAGGTTTGTTTCTATACTTCTACTGTATTAGTTAAGATATCTCTTAATTGCTAGCTGTATTAGTCACCAAATAAATAGCTGTCTATGTGACCACTCAAAAATATTTGAGATACATGTCTAGACAACCTGTCATATGATACACAAAAAAATACTTACAAACTATATGACGGGTACATTTGAAGGCAATATTGGACTTCACATCCTATACTGAACAACTGGATTTGAATATTGTCTGTTGGAACTAAAATCATTTGTCTGCCATCTATGGACAGTGTACTGGCTGCAGATTTAATCCAAATGGGGACCTTCCAAAACCTCTGTTTCTTTTATGTGACAGAGATTACGAGAAAGTTAAGACAATTTCATTTCTCACACATAAAAAAAAACACTGTATAAAATAAACCTAATTCTAAAAGAGATGTGCCCAGCCTGTCATTAGCATGAATCTGTCAAGACAGTAAACTATACTAGCACATTGATGCCCTTAGTCCCAGTCAGGAAGGCTCTGTTGTATATACTGTATACACACACACATATATATATATATAGTGACTGTAACATCCACTTAAATTTGTAAATGTTAGAAAGGCAGCAGTCACAAGGCAGCGGTCACAGATAATTTTTATGGTAGCATGAGAGTAAAGACAGTGCCGACCATGATGCTATAATTTCCTATAACATTCTCTATTTATGACAATTAAGCAGAAATTCACCAAGATATACATGTTAACATAACATATTGTGAATTGCATGAAGAAAAACTATTATACAGAGCATAATGTATTCTCATGTAGCCTCCTCTCCTACCTCCCATTACTAGGTATAGGATGAATCTGTCTCCTTTTCTTTTTCATCCCCCCTTTCCTCCTCCCTTGCTGTTTCCCATCTACTACATACCCAACACAATGCCCTCCCCATTTCTTCCCTCCTCCCTCTCTCTGTCTCCCATACCACCATCTCACCACCACTCTTCTTTTTCTTTTCCCACTAACCCACTCCTAACAAAGCATCACTGAGCCACCTATGACTTTTACTGTATAATTAACTCGCAACACAATTTCTTGACAATGCCTTTGGCTGCTATTATTATAACCTTATTTGTCTTTTTTACCAGTAAACCCCTTAGACTTGAAGCAATCTGTTGCTAACCATATTATGTAGTTGTGAAACAGTATAACAAAGTTTCTCAGGTAAACCCTCAAGTCCCACTTTGCCTTACTTGGCTGGCGGTAAAGGAAGGCTACAGATTCAAAATCCACTGAGATTCAAAAAGAAATGGGAGCTGAAAATAAGTTTTCTGTGCATGCAGTACTTAAACCACAGCCCAACTCCTTTCACTTTCCCATCCACATTCAACAGCTCTGAAACTGTTTTGTGCATGCAGTACATTAACTCTAAGCCTGAATGATGGAACAGACTACTAACATGAAACCCCAATTTTTCTAATATAAATATCTTAAAAAATACAAAACTCCAAGCATCAACCCTCTCACTGAAGAAATCCTTCTCCACCACCCTACACAACCATATAAAATTTCACAATTTAAAGATTTATAGTTTTTTTATTAAGACAAGAGCAAAAATTCATAAGAGAAACACTATTGAAATTATATTTATTCACACATTAATATCTCTAAAAATACTGAACCAATTTACATAAGACTTTCAGGGATTGTGGTTTCTGCCAAATACAACAAATACAGAATATTTCATATACATCTGTAAAACCATCTTCCTGTAAACAGCAAACAGATAAATTGAGTTTAACATAGAACTCACAAGCCAACATATAATGCTTCATGTCATGTTTATAAACGGAGCCATAAAACTACTATCTTGAAAATTCGAGGTCCAAATTTAGAAAAAAGATATATATATATATATATATAAATATAATTGTTAAGAGTCTTTTGGCCCGATTTTCAAACGTGTCTATATTGATGCAAGAATTTGTGGCAGAGAGTTTGACACAGGGTGTGAGTGGTGTCAGAAATTGCAGCAATTGAAATTTTCTAACAAAGTCTGTATCAAACCCTGATGCAAGTCCCTTGTGCTACATGCAAGTTAGACCAGCTCCCCTCTGGTCTAACTTTGTGTCAAAGGGGGTCCCATTTTACAGGGCTTGTACCAAAGATTTGGTGCAGACTGCCGTAAAGTGAGGAAACTGTTGCAACTGCACCAAACCCTACAAAAGTGGGCTACATTGCATGAAATGAGTTTGATGCAGTTTCAACAGACACCAACCTTTGAAAATTGGGCCTTTTTGTTTACTCACAGTCTTGATCCCAGCAGGTATGCTGTGTGATCTGAGTTAGGGTTGAACCAAGTTCAGGGGCAAGCTCAGAAAATCAGCTGGATTGGTTATATGGCAAGGGGTTGGGAGTATTGTGTGACACCCCCTTCCCCACAGACAAGGAATGAAAGAAGCAGGATTGTCTGCATGGGCCCAGGTACCATATAGTGAAGACTACTGGCATCTTGGCATAGGGTCCTGCACCTCCACACCCATGGGTGGCAGATGGCCCTGTGCACTGGCTCACATATGGACTATTTGCCCTGTGTGTCTATATCTGTGAGCACATGGAAATGCAGGGACCAGAGTACCCTGTGCTTCTACAGCCCACTGGACAGCTCTATGAATTCTTTACTTCCTTTGCTGCAAGGAAGTGCAGTGCACACAAGGGCCCTGTATTTCTCTAGGCATATGGAGTCTTCCATGGTGCAGGGTCCAAAGGGCCCTGTGCATCTTCATCTATTCAAGCAGGTCCCATTGGGATCTGTTTGAATGAGGATATAGTTCCACTATCTCAAAAAGAATCAATGTTATTTGTAAAAATCTTTGTTAATATACCAGTTAGGATAACTTAATGCATAAAAGTAGGTAAATGTGGCATTAGGATTTCCAACCCTTACTCCCCTCCCCACAAGCAGCAAACGGAAAAAAAAATTAGGGTCTTGGGTCTCTGGAGTCTTGGCAAATCAATGGTGGGATCTTCCTTGGGTTGTCAGCCCTAATGTCCACCCTGTTCCCCTAGCAAAAATCACACATGATTTCCTTTCATGAGCCCTGCATAAACAAAGCTACAACAAATTGTATTGGCAACATGTGCCAAGACATACTTCTTTACCATTGAAGAGTGTATCACTATGAGGCACTGGCTTGGAGTTTTACCTTGTGTATCAGACTGGAGGCTATGGTCTGGGAGGGAAGGGGGAACTTTAGGATTGACAACCCCAAGGAAGGCACCACCAGTGATTTAGCAAGACTCTAGAGACCCCAAACCCTAATGTTTTTCCCTTTTGCAGCTTGAATAGTGAGGGTGGGGTGTTAGGGTTGGAAACCCTAATGTCACATTTACCTATTTCTGTGACAGTAAGTTACCTTAACTGGTGCATTAATGATTTTTTTTTGCCAAGAATTTATTATATAGGTGCTTACACAACACCGGCAATCAACCATTATGTATCTTCTCCATAGGAACTCTTACCAAGGTGATGTGTAGGGGCTGCTGGCTGGCATTCTGAATGCACCTATATAATAAATAGTTCAGCAGAACTTGGTGAATTAACGTTTCTTTCCCTCTCTTGTCTACTTGTGCCAGTTTACAGCACCATCTTTGAGAGTAGGGAATTTTATTTCCCACTTTGTTGCACAGTGAGAAGTGGTAGAGTGGCTTGATGGGCTTCCTAGTCTCCTCCGATCATAAGTTCTTATCTGCAAGTGTAGGTTTCAGAGGGCAATTTCATCCTGGTGGCTGTCAGAGAGATGCACAGATATGTGGACAAATATGGGATGTGGGTAAATGTGGGCAAAGATGTAGGATGACCTCTGAGCCCTTGATTGGACTACCCTTTATAATGCCACTGACACTGCCCTAGCTGTGGACACTGTTGTCTCCACCCTCTTGCTTGTCCAAAATAAACATTTCCCACTTGCTACCCATAGAGCGCATAGGGGTGACACTCTCTGGCTCCCATCTGACCTCCTCATGCTTATGAATGAGAGGGACACTAAGTGGACAACCAATAAAGCCATGCCATCCCCTCCCCATTGGAATGAATAATGGCACCTGTGGAATCTTTGCAAGCACCACATTCACTCAAGGAAGTCGACCTATTTTCAATCACTCCAATCCAAGCACCTTGGAAACCCCAGGCATTTCTGAGCCTACCTCCATGCCTTGCTTTCCGTTCTATCAAGCAGTACCCCTTCCCCCAATACCCAGCATGGATTCCCTGATGGACTCCATTGATATTGCAGATGCACTCAATGCCCATTTCTGTGATCTTTGCAACTACCTGGCTATACTTGCCCCTCCACCCCCCTTATCCACACACCATTCTACTACTTCCAACACTCCCCCTTTTATTTCAAGACCATTTCCCCTCCTGGGACACTCCTCCTCAGTCTTCCATCAAGAGGGTGTGCTGATAGTGATGGCTTATCACCCACTTTCTAAAATTAGTGGCCCATGACATTGTCTATCCACTTACCTTTATCTTTAATCTCTCCCTTACTATGGCCTCTGTCTCCCTTGCCTGGAGGTAGGCCAGAATTGTCCCCATTTACAAATCAGGTGATCCAAGCATTATGGATAACTGTCGACCCATCTCCATATTGCCCCATCTTGGGAAGCTCCTTGAGAAGGCTGTCAGCTATTGAATTACTGTCCATGTCACCACATACAATCTCCTCTGCCTTCAGCAACATGGTTTCAGGATGGGGCACAGCATAACCACTGCTCTGACCCTCTTCACCAACCATGTTCTTAGGAATATGGACAAAGGAAAGGTGACTGGTGCATGTTTGTTGATTTATCTAAGGCATTTGACTTAGTCCATCATAACATACTAATAACAAAACTTGGTGCCTTTGGCTTCTCATATGCCTCCATGGCCTGGCTCACAAGCTGCCTCTCTGGTAGAACCCAAATGGTCTGCCCCAGTGGTGCCACCTCCTCCCCTTGCCTGTCTCAGTTGGTGTGCCCCAGAGCTCCATACTCAGTCCCTCCACTTTTGGAGGGCCTCTCATGTCACTCTCTCCTCTATGCCAATGACCTGATTCTCTTCCAAAGTGACCCCTCCCCCACTTCACTGTCCTCCACCCTCACCACCAATTTCTGTATAGCCTACCGTTGGTTCTCCTCTAACAAACTGCTAGTCAAAGCATCTAAAAATGAAGGCTCTGCTGTTTGGCTCCAACCCCAAAATCTCTGCCCTTGGCCACCCTGACCACCTTCTTACTGTCCACTCCCTGGATGGATCACTCCTCAACACTGTTCCTTCATTCAAGTGTCTGGGGGTAATCCTAGACTCGTTCCTTATCTATTCTGACCACATAGCCTCACTGATATGTCACATTAACCAGAAGCTGGGTCTTTGCTACTGCCTAATTGACCAGCTCATGCCAGAAGCTAGCCTTGCTGTAGCCCACAGCAATCTCCCCCACCTTGATTATTGGTGTCCAGTGTTCTCCCTTACCTCCATTACCAACCAGAACCAGCAGAATACAACCTATAACTGGATTTGTCGCTTTGTCCTTCATACACCTCTCTCCATGCCCCACTGCTCTCTCTCTACCCATCCCTAAACTGGCTTCCCCCTCAAGCCTGATATTCCTAACTTCTGGCCTGGACCATCAGGGATACTATGCATAGCTCTTCTTACTCCCCCCATCTCTTCTGCTCTGGTCCAAGACTTACAGCCACAATCTTCATAACTCATCCCATCTCCAACTCATCCATCCCAACATAACCACCAGGAAGGGTCAAACAGCCTTCTCCATTGCTTGACGCTCTCTATGGAATGACTTCGCCCCCAGTGGGTTCCTTCAACCCCCCATTAAATCTAAATACCCTACTAAGATCCCACTACCTGTCCTCCTCATTCTGTGACTGCCCTCAGGCCACAAGCACTGCTGTGCCTCCTACATAGACCTCCTTTGCCACCTGCCCAGTAGTTGCCTTTTCTGCCACCTTCAAACTAAATAAATAAGTATTATCTTATCTTGATGGCAGCTGCGTTCTACCTGTAAACTTAATTTTTGTAATCTGTGTATTTTATTTTATGCTACTGACTCTGCCAATATATTTCACACCTAGAATGTAGTGGATGTTGCTACCTAAGCACTATATATATATGTTTAATTTGTTACACCTTGACTGTTGTATCTGCCACTGTTACATGTATGTTGATCAGTTCACCACTGTACATTAGCCTACTTGTACTAGAGTCTAATTACTGTTCATGCAAATGATCTGCTGTGCATCCTCACTGTATCTCCCATTGTCTGTGCCAGTTTCTGGCATGGGCCATGCTTGAATAAGGTCCTTGGATCAGTGCACCAACCTGGTTAACAAATAAATAAAATAAAATAAATTAGAACCATAAAAAGGAGGTGTACATTCCCAGATATAGATTGTTTAGGAAAGATATGGCAGAGCAAGGGAAGGGGGTAGAACTCTATGAGAGATGGAATTAAAGCCTCAAAAATAAGGAATGTGGTAGGCTAAGAAAGTCTAGAAACACCATTGAACAGGAATAAGGGTTTTAAAATAGCTTGGCAACTCATGTACAGGAGACTTATCTTCAGAAATAGAGAAATCAAAACTAGATAAAAATGTTCAGGTGAAAAAACATTGAAAAATATAGAACAGGCAAACAGAGCACCAGCAAAAGAACTCCAGTAAAGACAGTGGGGTAGACAAACAGTGACTGTGCACAGTCTGTACTCTGGAAATTGAGGATGCAACTAAAGAGTATAGATGGGCGAAGTTGGCAAAATTCAGTCAATGAATTTTGGGCAATTCGTGAAGTGGTAAATTACACCACTTCATGCAAACTTCACCAGCAAAGTTTTACTACACCACATCTCTAATTGGGAGGAAAGAGGACTGGGGGCACAAGTAGGGAGAACAGAGGGGTTGGGAATGCAATGCATGGGGAGAAAATTGGGGGAAGGACACTCAGCATAATGAAGTAAGGGATGTCAAAGCACTCATGACCCAATAAATAATTTTATGCAGGGACTGTGTCCCCTATACCCCCCTTATATTATATAATCAACTCCAGGGTGGGGCAAAACTTAGAAGAGGGAGGATAAAGTCAGAATGAGGGTGGATGTTGTCTTTTCGCCTTTGACTACTCAGCGACAGCGATCACAGCTACAGGTACAGAGCTGTAATGTACTGTGCTATTGTTTCCCTGTAGCTGTTATCACTCACTCTCTTTTCTCTGCATGGTTTTTACCCTGCTCTTATTCCTAAACAGTTTTCATGAGCTACTGACAAAACATAGGGCAATGTTGACAATTCGCTCCCGTCATTTTTCTCCTTGACAACTGGCTCCTGAAAACTCACTCCGGTGAGAATTCACTCCTGTGACAACCCACCCCCCCAACAATTCACTTCCTTTTATTACAGTTTGTTGATTTGCGCAAAGCAGGATGAAAGTCAAGCCAGGACAGTTAAAAACAAACATAGTATACAACCTTGAGATCAAGTCAGCAAGAGGGGTCCGTCCTGCAGCACACAAAATAAAGTTAGCACTCATGAATCATGGGTCATAAACCTAACAGTGTTCCAATATTTCCAGCCAGACTAATCATTTCCAAGCTTCGGCTCTTTAACTCTTCAAAGTAACTACCTGCATTCCAAACTGCATATCTATATCTTCTGCCAAGAACACTCTTACCTTGATCCAAATAAATTATGCCAGTCCAAACAACCAAAGTAGCAGGGTACTGGAGCTTGAAGGGGATGCAGGCTGCATACAGTTTTCTTTTAATATCACAGTACACCTGTTGCTTCATTCTGATACCAGGACAAAGATCATTTCGCACTGCGACAACTGGCTAACTGGAAAGAGAGTGAATTGACAGGGGCGGGTTGTCATGGGAGTGAATTGTCCCTGGAGCTAGTTGTTGGGAGCAAACTGACATGGACCCATTTGATACTATGCTCTTTATAACACTAAATCATCTGATGCCATCTGGTGCCTCCATTCTCATAAAGAAAAATTCACAGATAAAAGTATCAAAAGGATACAGTGATTTAAATTGTAGCTTTGTCATTTTACATTTGCAGCAAAATAATCATTCTTTTACTATCTCCTCTATGTACCAAATAATAAAATACAATGCTTTAGTAGCTTTTCCTGCAACCTTTAGAATTCTTCAGCCATATATATTGAGGGAGATTACAACTGCATATTGGACCCTGTATTGGATATTGCCTCAGATACAAGAGGTCTTACACCACATTTAGCTTGCTTCATAACAAAATGGAAGCTTTGGACTCATGGATCTCTGGCACAATAAAATTTGAACACTGAGAATTATTCATGCTTTTTTGGCTAGACATAGACCTTACTCAAAAATAAACAAATTTTTAGGATCTAAGTCATTTTTCAGAGATATCTTCAATATTGAGGTCGCTCCAATTACTCTGTCTGACAATTTTCCTCTTAGTTGTGAGTTCACATCCAGGAACACCAGCAATTGTTAAACTCCATGGCATCCAGATACTCTTTTATTGAAGGATCCTAAGTTTAAAGAACTTGTGACAAAATAAACAGAATTCTTCATTTTAACCAATAACAGCACTGAAGCATCTCCACCCATTGCTTGAGATGCATACAAGTCATTTATGAGAGCATTAATAATACCATACACAATTAATAAATGTAAGACACAATAAGAATCCCTATTTACTTTAGAAGAAGATATTTAAAAAAAAGCACAGGACCAACATGCTATCACTGGTTACCATTTCTAACAAAGAGCACAAAAAAAACTTGCAACAACTAAAATATAAGTATACTCAGAATCTAAATGAACAAGGTAAAAATGCTATTCTTAACAAGAAAAAGTGGTAAGCTTTTAGCTTATCTGTGACAAAAAACAACAAACAAACAAAAAAAGCTGAATATTTCATTGAGAAAATTAAAAACTGTAATGGTAAATACACCAAGTAACAACCCAGAAGATATCAATGCGGTGCTTTATAAAAACTACAGTAACCTTTAAAAATCTGAACTGTATCATGTCCATTTGAATATGAATTCAAATATAATGCAATTTAACCAAATCTCTAAAATTAGCTTGCTACAAAACAACAACAACAAAACTTGATCATTGTATTACCCAAAAGGAAATAGCTAGAGCTATTGCACAGCTTAAACCTATAAAGGATACAGAGCCTGATTGGTTTGGAATTTTATTTTTTACATTTAATAACATTCTAGTCACTTATTTATACAACATAGAAACATTGAAAAATAGAAACAGAGGATTTGCCGGCACATAAAGACCACTTGGCCCACCTAGTCTACCCATTTTCCCCTGTATATAGTATAACTACAGCTCCTACTTAATCACTGGCCCTTTCACCCACCCCCTTCTCTTTTCCTAAGATTCCCTTATGCCTATCCCATGCATTCATGAACCGCACCACTGATTTTCCCCCACCACCTCTTCTGGAAGACTGTTCCAAGAATCCACCAGTCTTGGGGGGTGAGTTACTGACAACAACAAAAATGGAAGGGGACTTGTGGGTAGTTATATCAGATGACCTAAAGGTGGGCCAGCAATGTGAGAAGGCAGTAAGAAGGGCTGGGGGGATACTGGGATGCATAGGGAGAGACATCACCAGTAGAAAACAGGAAGTTGTTGGCCCTCTGTACAGACAATTGGTAAGACCACATCTGAGTACTGTGTACAGTTCTGGAGACCCCATCTCCATAAAGACATAGACAGGGTGGAGGCTGTCAGGAGGGCGAACAAATGATGCAGGTCTGCATCTGAAGACATATGAAGAAAGACTAAAGGAACTAAAGATGTATAGCCTCGAGGAAAGGAGGGAGAGGGAGAGGGGACATGATAGAAACTTTTAAATACCTCAAGGGAATGAACAAAGTCCAAGAGGGTAGCATCTTTCAGAAAAAAAGATATGCAAAAACAAAGGGGCACAATTTGAAGATAGAGGGGAGATGGCTCAGAGGTAATGTGAGGAAGTATTTCTTCACAGAGAGGGTTGTGGATATATGGAACAGCCTTTCTGAGGAGGTCATAGAGTCAAAAATAGTGGGGGAATTCAAGAATGCATGGGACAAACATAAGGCAATTCTAGTGGGGGGTAGGAGGAAGTAGGCTGTTGGTTAACTAGGATCTGCAGCTTATCCATTAGGTAGGGAAATGGACAGACTAGGTGGGACAAGCTGTCCTTATCTGCCATCAAATTCTATGTTTCTGTGTTTCTTCCTGAGAAGAAGTATTTCCTCACATCTATCCTGAATCTACTCATTCCAGCTTCTTATCATGCCCCCTTGTCCTTGAGCACCTTGTTGTCTGAAAAATACTTCTCTCTTGTACCTTATTTACCCCATGAGGTATTTAAAGTCTCTATCATACCTCCTCTCCCTTTGTCTCTTGCAGGGTGTACATATTGAGGTTCTCTAGTCTCTCCTCATAAGGCTTCTAACACAGACCCTGCACCATTTTAGTTGCCCTACCCTCGACTACCTCCACTCTGTCTATGTCCTTTTAGAGATGTGGACTCCAAAACTGGACACAGTACTCTGGATGGAGTCTTACTAGTGAGCTATACAGAGGCAATACCACATTCCTCTTTCTGCTGATGACACCCCTCCCCAGCTGTTTTGGTTCATTTGTGGCAAAAAAGAAACTCCCTCCTTCCTTCCTTTAATGAAGCCCTGATACTGGGAAAAAGGGAAAGGGCAGCACCGTCTGTGGCTCTTGTCTCCAAATTTACCTGCTAAATGCAGACTGTACAGTCTATGCAAGGATATTAGTGGCAAGGCTGGACATACTATTGCATATACTTATACATCTTGACTTGAAAGGTTTTGTCAAAGGAAGGAGGGGGCACAATGTCCTTTGCACTGTGGTCTGCACCAAGGACCACAGCACAAAGGACAATGAAGATGTGGAGTCTGTCTGGAGTCAGCCATGATGCAGCCAACAGCCAGGAATCCTGTCAATCACACCCTAGGTACACCTGTATTGTTATATGGGAGAAGGGTTTAGGGAACTTGCTGCTAGTCTGATATCTATTTATGTAGGTATTTTTTGTTTACCCTATCTGCTTAACTTGGCTTGCATCTATAGTGGCTAGACATTTTATTTATCATACTAACTGCTTAACTTGGCTTGCATTTAGGGTAACTAGGCTCTTTATTTATCATACTTGTAATTACTGCTTAACCTGGCTTAGCTTCTATACATAGTTGTCTGATTGTGCTGTGTATACTTGCTTGTTGATTCAGATAGAATGGAGATTGTCAGTTGTAATGGCTGAGAGGCTATCATCTCCAGGGACTGCCCCATTTTCAGAACCTTAACAGAGCTCATGGCTCAGCTGGAGGCTGCCCAGGTAGAGAAATCTAGGCTGCAGCTGCATCTCAGATAGAGCACACCCCCCCACTCTCAATTCCACAGATGTCCACTGACCAAGGAGGATGGAGAGTGGTGGGGAGGGAAAGACACAGGAAAGCAGAGCTACCCACAGGGGGGTTGTTCTGACCAACTCTATCCCAATAGCAAACCTCTTTGCACCCCTGGAGGAGGTACAGTAACCTGACTCCACTGGGGAGGGCTCTAATCAATCAGGGGATCAAGGCAAAACAACATTGTGGCTTTCAGAAATAAGAATGACAGGAACATCTTGGTGGTTGGGGACTGTTTTATCAGGAGAGTGGAAAAGTTGGTGTGTGAGGAATTACCGGAGAAAGGGATTTAGGTGCCTTCAAGGTGACTCAGTAGTTCAGGATATAGACTGAATAGGGAGGATGGTGGAGAGGGAACAGTGAGATATGGGGGTGCTGGTACATCTGAGTACCACTGATCTGCCAAGCCAGTTGGTGGATGAGGTTAAGCAAAATTTCCAGAGACTGATGGAAAGATTGGCAGTAGACTCAGACTCCCTGGCCTTCACTGAGGTTCTCGCTGTGTGGGGCAAGGTGTGGGGGGGATAGGATAGAATAAGGAAACAGGAGATAGATAAGTGTAACAGGTGGCTTAAAGAATGGTGTCAGGGGAAGGGGTATCATTTTATAGGTGACTGGGAGGACCTTTGGGATAGGAGACTTTTTAAGCAGGATGGACTCCACTTGATGAAGGAAGGAACGAGTGCACTGGTGCAGAAGTCTGATGTCTATATTAGACATTTAAACTGACTGGGGAAGGACTGGGACTAGGGGAACCAAACATATTAGCAAAATGAAGGGGATCATATCTAGCCCCCCCCCAACACCTGGGGGCTTGTAGCAGCACAAGGAGGGACAAGGAACAAGCAGGAAACTACAGAACTGTCAGCCTTACCTCCATTTTAGGGAAGCTGAGGGAGTCACTGCTCAAAACAGACCTCATAGGCTATCTGGAGGGTAATGGTCTTGAGGATAATAGAAAGCACAGCTTAGTGTCAGGGAGGTCCTGTCAGACTAACCTAATAGTCTTTTTCGACTGGGAGACAAAGGAATTGGATAAGGGTTAGGCTGTGAATTTACTGTACTTCAGCATGTCTTTCGACTCTGTGCCTCACAAATGCATGCTGAGGACTTGTTTATGGCTAGGGATATAGTTAGAGGAGTAGAAAATTGACTAAAAGGGAGGCAGCAATGAGTTGTGATAAACAGAGTTAAATCAGCAGAGAGAGATGTCATGAGTAGGGTACCACAGGGTTCTGTCATGGGCCTGGTCCTTTTTAACATACTCATCAGAGAAGGGATCCAGGGTAGGCTAAGCCTCTTTGCAGAAAACATTAAACTCTGTGGAAAGGTGGATACTGTTGAAGGAATTAAAAAATTACAGAGTGACCTGCAGCTGTCTGCTGGACATCATTTACTACTACATGTTTGCACCATGCTGGCACTTGGACTCTTAAAATTCTCTTGAACAAACTACTGACCTACCTAACATCTCTAATATCCATCTTCTGCAGTTCATATTCCCTTAGGAAGTCAGATTTTATCTTCCATGCCATGCCTAGGACTCATACCTCCTTTGGCCAACGTGCCATTTCTCGTACCCTTCCATCTATTTGGAACCAGCTTCAGTCTACTTTGAAACTCTCTAGCATAGTCTCTATCAATTTCTTCAAACCCTTTGCTGAAACCAAACTAAAAGATAATTGTAGCTGTTTCTAGCCCCTTCTGGTCCCTTTCCATTAAAATTGTACCCCCTCCCAACTCCCACATGTCCTTATCTCCACTTATCTCTTCTATCCCTTTCTTATCCCGCACTTCTTTTGTGCTTCTTTCCCTCCTTCCTCACTTTCTTTAAGCCTCCCCATCATTTCTTCTCTCCTTCCCACCTTGTCACTGGATTCTCCCCCTCTCCTCTCCCCTCTCCCCCTTGCACCACTTGTATACACTCCCTCCTTCTTATGCATCCTCTCACTCCAATTGTCTGTTCTTTTGCTACTTGCAATTTTTCCCCAGGCTATGCTTATAATACTACCTTGTTATGTTTTACCTGAGGATTATGTATTACATATACCACATACAATACTTTATATGCGATGATATATATGTCATTTTTGTCTGTATTCATGTCTTAGCACCTCCTTGTGAATGAACTTGCTCATTGGAGTTTTCCTAACATAAACTTGAACTTGAAAGGTTAGAGAGGAAGTCAAATGTCTGGCAACTGAAATTCATTGCCAAAAAGTGCAAGGTGATGCACTAGGAAAAAAGAACCCAAGGACAGAATACTGAATTGGGCATGGTGTGCAGCACCAGCAGGAAAAGGGAGGTCATAATTCCGCTATACAAGACACTAGTGAGGCTCCACCTGGAGTACAGTGTACAGTTCTGGAGACCATACCTATGTAAGGACATAGACAGGGTAGAGAAGATTCAGAGGAGGGCAACAAAGATGGTGCATGGATTGCATCACAAGTCCTATGAAGACAGATTGAAGGAACTGAGCATGTACTCCCTGGAGGAGAGGAGGGAGAGAGGGGATATGATAAAGACATACAAGTATCTCTCAGAGAGGAACAGGGTGCAGGAATACACTATTTTTAAGTGAAAAAGATGTTCCAGGACAAGAGGGCATGGGATGAAGTTGGAGGGAGGACGATTCAGAGGAAACATGAGGAAGAATTTCTTCAGAGAACGGGTGGTGGACAAGTGGAACACCCTGCCAGAGGAAGTGGTGGGGGCTGAAACAATCACGGTATTTAAGAATGCATGGGATAGACATAAAGGAATTCTGGAGGTCAGGGGTAAGGGGCAACAGACTTCTAGGAAAACATAAACTGAACTTACAAGCTCAAATGGGCAGACTGGGTGGACCTATGGCCTTATCTGCTGACACTGTCTATGTATCTATGTATCTATGTATCTATGAATGGGAGTGATTAAACTTAGAACCACAACTAAAGAACAGGACCTTAGAGTCATCATTAATGACACACTCAAACAGGCTAGTCAGTGCAATATATGCAACATGATTTGTACTAAGACAAATAAGATGCAGGGGTGTTGATAAAAAAAAGAAGTGACACTCCTCCTCTATAGATCCTTAGTGAGGCCACGTCTGGAGTACTGTGTACAGTTCTAGAGCCCTCACCTTAGAAAGGACAAGGATAGGCTGGAGGTGGTACAACATAGGGTTAAGAAGATGATGCAGGGCCAGCAGGGGAAGTCCTATGAGGAACATCTTATGGCATTGAACATGTACTTGCTGGAGATCAGACGTGAGAGATGGGGAGATATGACAGAAACCTTAAAATTCCTGAAAGAAATAAACAAAGTATTCTATGAGGAATTATTTAACAGGAACACCAGTTCAACAACATGAACGCATGACTGGAAGCTGATAGGAGGAAGGTTCTGAAGGGATCTGGAACCATGAGGAACAGCTTGCCAGCTGAGGTGTTGGGAACTAAAGCTGTGAAGGGCATGACATGGGCTTGAGCCAGAGCAACAAGAGTAGTACACACTTGTAGAGACAAAACTGAGGAAAGGAATAGGAAGACTGATGAGAAGGGTTAGAACCCTATAGCAACACTAGGACTTGGGGTTATATAGGGCCAAATGGGCAGAATTGAAGGACCTTTGGCCTTTCTCTGCTGTCACTGTCTATGTTTCTATGTTAAATGTGTTAAATATTATCGAAATAGCACAGAATCCCAAATCTATGGTGGTATTCCTGAGTACAGAAAAAGCGTTTGATAGGATGGAACAGTTGTATTTATTTTATGTGTTCAAGTTATTGGAGATTGTGGAAAACATTAGGACCAGAATTCATTGCTTTATAAAACACCAAAGGATCAGGACCTTAGCAAAAACCTAATTTCCAGGGACTTCACATTATAAACAAGGAATCAGACAAGGCTATCTTCTGTCCCCACTCTTGTTTTTATTGGCAATTGAATGCTTTGCAACTGCCATATGGTGAAATGATAGGATTTATGGTTTTAAATAAGACAGAGGTACACATAAACATTCATTATTTGCCGATGACATGCTTTTATACATTAACATTCATATTCATAATACAAAATTAGATTTAGTTAAAAGCTTCAGATGAATTTATGAATATAAAATAAATTGGACTAAATCTAAAGCTCCATCTAATTTCCTACACAATACTGAAGTTACGCAGAATCAGATTCCCATCATTATTAAACATTCAATTGATATCTTTGCATACATTTAATGAATAATGCATATAATTTAATTAAGCTTAATCTGGACACCCTGGTAGAGGATGTTGGCAGGGACCTAAAAGCTAGCAAGGTCTTCCTTGTCCCTAATGGACAATATGCAAACTATTAAAATGAACACCCTTCCTAGGATTCCTTATGTGTTTCAAGCCATTCCATTTTTAATTCCAAATAATTATTTTACAACACTAGATAAGAAAGTCTCTAATTTTGTTTTGAAAAAAGGTAAGGTTTGGTTCTAGAAAAATTAACTGATGGCACCTTATAATTTGGCAGACTTCAAATTACCTGACATGATCTTATTTATTTTCATAGCCACAATAGAGCCTATGAAAGAATAGTATGGGGATGACCCAATTCCCTAGGTATAGTTGAAATGTATAACATTTGGCCTAAGAAAAAGGGATTATATCCAATTTTGCTTTTTAAAAACAACAATCTTTATGATGGTAATGTTTCCAAGTCATTAAATGATTACAATTACACTACAATATCCCCAGAAATCAAGTATTAGGCTGCATGGTGATGTCACCATGCTGTCCTATTGCTATCAGTAGTAGAGAGAGAAGGATCAGAAATGATAAGGGTGTCCATCCACTGAATGCTTTGGCTGGACATAAATAACAAATGCCTGCATCATCTCTGCAGTGCTGTTCTTTGCTGTTCCATTGGCTCCCCCTCCCTCATGACTGCATTAGCTGCATGCACTATTTTACTGCTCCTGACTTGAACTCCCCTACAAATGGTTTCTGCCAGGATTTTAACCTGTGTGTGTGTGTATGTCAGTCTGCAAGTCCTGTCTGCTTTTATGTTAACCCTTTCAAGACTGATGTAATAGTGGCATTATATTCAGTTTTTTTTTCCCATGCAAAGGTAACTGCTAAGACATTGTAATATAGGCTGCATGCATTGCCTACAGTTCCTTTTACATCTCTAATTAGATGGGATTTTAGTTGATTTGTACCTCCTTTATATTCTGTTGATCCCCTCACAGCTTTTCTATGCTGAGGACCTTGTGTTTAAGAGAATCTCCATTTCTGCCATGTTATGCTGCTGGTCAGTGAAAGCACCTCCCCCTTATCACTGACATTCCCAAGTTTACAAACCAGACACAAAGCAACAGAGAATCAATGACCTAATAAAACAATTAGTTCAGTGATTTTTTTTTCAACTCATTTACTTTGCCTTGCCTTGTGATGTGAAGCTCAATAGTTTCTTTTTTGAATAGTCACTTCCTGTTCCTGAAGTTCCTGGAGTGGGTGGTTAAGGGGATGATCCCTGTGTTATAAATGAGTGGAGAGAGAGAGAGAGAGAGAGAGAGAGAGATTGAATGGGGGGAAGGGGAGACAGCCAGCAATGTGTAGTTGATAACGTTAACCCATTGTTAACCTAACAAAACAGAGCACATGCCAGGTTGGTTGCAAGTGATTTCCCAAAAATTAATACAGTGGTAAAAAACAATAAGGTTACTGACTGTAAGGAGCCACCTTGGCTGTGTCATTAGTGAGTAGACAATGTATGAAATATATAAAAAAATAAATAAATGAATAAAGTCCAATAATGTGGATAACTCAGCATTGGTATACAGCTGCATACCATCATAATGCAGTAACTTCGTACCTAGCATACATTACTGCTCACAGTTTTTGTGAAGCTTTAAATATTACTGATAGGAATAAAATTGTATTTATTCAGAGGAAGGCAACACAAAAGTATTTGGAACATAAGACATATGAGGAAAATTTGAAACTCCTCAGACTAAATTATTTATTTATTTAATTTGAAATGTTTCACCAGGAAAGGCATAGTGAGCTACAGTAGCTCATTTCTAGATGTGTCCTGGGGGAAAGGGGAAAAGAGAATGCAATTTTGAAGACAAGATCCAATTAAAAAAATATTCACGGAGCTAAGTCCATACATACTACCGAATAAATTTAAACCTATACCAAACATTTTTGTGGGATAGGCAGGAAACACTTACCATCCAGAAGACATATACACACACACATATATGTTTTTAAGCATATACACATGCACTTACGTTTATACTTATAAACATATCATACACATAAGCACAAAGCACTGTAACACAGATATAGTTTGCTTTTTTAACACTTGGGGTAGTAAGTGAGAAACCTTGTCAGAACAGTGGGATGGGGAGTGGGAGATGGTTTAAGATTATGTGACCCTTCACCGCTCCAGAATTCACACCCTGCAAGGGGATTGGCAGGGAATAGGGGGGAGCATTGAGGGATAAATATGGGAAAAGAATCCTGGCACAGAAGAGGCTGGTGTGTCCAACTTGAGGAAAGGGTGTGGGGAGGATTGGGAACAAAAGGGACTGGGCAGAAGTGGTATGAGATTGTGAAAGGGAATAATTCAAGAGAAGTGAAGAAGAAGGAGGGGAGGCAAGCCTTACCCACATGAATGGACTCTAAGGGTATTAACACTACTCAGTGTAAGCTCAGTTGGTGCTATAGGCTATCGGCATGCCTAGGGAGGGGTAGAAGGGGTAGAATAGTGGAAACAGAACAGAAGACAGGGCAGGGAGGGGTAATGAAGGAGAGTTGGGTCAGGCGAAATTTCAGGATAGAGCAATATAGCGTTGAAGAAGATAGGACAACAAATGAGTAGACAAGGCTGAATGGATTTCTAAAGAGAAGGAGTTCCAAATGTTTGGAAAGTGGTAGGAGAAGACAGCACTCCCTGAAGTGGAAGTATGGGCAGGGAAGGAAAGGGTCCTATGGGCGAGTTGTGGAGGGAGTAGGTAAGGGTTAATACTCTGCACAACAGGCATATTGGAGGAATGTGTTGATGATGTACGCAATCATTAACAAGGAGGATCTAATGGAAGGGTTAAATTAAATTAAAATTTTAGAATGGAACAAAAAGTGAGGGGACATGAAGAACAAATTAGGCCAATTAATTTTAAAACTAGCAAGCATAAGATTTATTACACACAAACAACAGTAGACATTTGGAATAATCTGCCCTCTGAAGTGGTAAATAGCAAGCATTTCCTTGAGCATAGGAATAGATTGGACACATTTCTTGGCAGAGAAGAGTTTAGAGGATTATCATAAGTAAAAAAGGGATAGTTCATATGGGCGTCATACCTTCTACTGTCACTAAAAATCAAAGTGAATCAAAGTGAATTGTGGTGTCACCACTCTAGGAGTAGTACATCACTTCACACATGTTCCCTTGATTTTTTTCTCCCTTACTCAATGCATACACTATTACTCATCTGATTATGGCTTATGTGTAGCATTGTACAACATGAATTATGTGTGCCAGTTTACAATATGGACATTGCACATATTAATAATTGTATACTGTATCTATCTGAATCACATAACTTGTCATACATACAGACATAGAAACTGATAACAGATAATGACCACTGGGCCCACTTTTGCTGCAGACCCAATTGCAGGCATTTTTAAAACTTACCACTACTTTTGCCCCCACTGCCTCCAATGGAAGGATGTTCCAGGAGTCCACAAGCCTTTCTGTGAAGAAATACTGCCTCAAATCTTTCCTGAATCTATCCTCTTCCAGCTTCATATCATGACCCTTTGTTCTAAAGCACCATTTTTTCTGAAATGTATCTCCCTCCTGTACCTTATTAACCTCCGAGAGGTATTTAAAAGTCTCTATCGTATCCCCACACTCCTCCAGGGTGTACATACTGAACTCTTTTAGTATTTCCTCATAGGGATTTTGATGCAGACCTCGCACTATTTTGATAGTTTTCCTCTAGACATCATTCACTCTGCCTACCTCTTTCCAGAAATTTGGTCTCCAGAACTGGGCAAAGTTCTCCAAGTGGAGTGTAATACATTGACCTATGCAGGGGCAACACCACCTCCCTCTTCCTGATGGTGATATCCCTACCTATATACCCCAGCATCCCTCTAGCCCACTTGACTCTCTTGTAACATTGCCTGGCCACCCTTAAGTCATCCGATATAATCACACTTGGATCTCTTTCTTGCTTGGTCACTGTCAGTATCGCTCCCCCCATTTTGTACTCTGCCCCAGGTTTCTATGGACCAGATGCATTTCTTTGCAAATTTTTGGGCCCTACAAACTATCAGATTTGTTTGACATGACCTTCCCTATGTCTGTTAAATAAGTCTGTCAGAGGTGTAATTAGTACCTCCCTGAGCTCCCTCAGCACCATTGGGTGCACCCTCTGGCCTCATACAGTACCTTTATCCAACTTCAGATAACTGAGTTATTTCTGAATTCTGTCCTCAGAAGAGAGACTACTGTCCATTTCCCTTCCCTCAAAGCCCTTTATGCATTTTTGTGTTCCCTTTCCTTCACCTTGTACTCTGAACACTGGGCAAAAGTCTTTGTTTAAGATGTCTACCGTTTCTTGGTCCCCCTCTGTACAGTCTCCCACATCCTTTAACTGTACAATCCCTCCCTTTGTCTTCCTTTTCTCACTAATGTACCCCCCAAATATGTTGTCCCCTTTTGATACTGCCTGAGTTATTCTTTCCTCATATTGTGCCTTTGCACTCATTACTGCTTTTCCTACTGTTTTCCCTGATATGCTTCCCTATCCTCCTCCTCCTCCCTCTGGGTGTCCTTATGCCTTCTGAATGTGGCTCTTTCAGCCTTTACCTTTTCTGCCACCTCTTTCAAGAACCATAGTGGTCTCATCTTCTTTTTGCTTTTGCTTACTTGCTTAACATTGAGGTTTGTTGCCTTCACTTTGCCCTCTTTTACTTTGACTCACTTTGTCTCCATCCCCCTAGCCATCTCCCTCTGTCAGGTCATTCCTGAGGCTTTCAACAATCTTTATACCCTCTGCGCTTCTGAAGACCAGGAACCTCCCCCTTATGTGGCTGGAGATTGCCCCGTTCTTATGTTGACTTAAACTGTATGATTATCACTTGTCCCCAGATTGGTTCCAACTTTGATATATGCAATACTGTCCCTGTTAGTAAGAAACAAATCCAGTATTGCCCAATCACGAGTGGGTTCACTGACTACCTAGCTGAATAACACCCCTTGCAGGGACTCCAGGAAATCCCTGCTCCTAGCTGACTTTGTAGCTGAAAGGTTCCAAACTACATCTTGCAGATTGAAGTCCTCCACCAGCAACACTGCTCCCTTTCAGCCATTTTGCCAGTTGCTTCTTACATTTCTTTATCTGAGTCCTCCTTTGTATCTGAGGCCTGAAGATCACTCCTGTCTAAACAGTGTCTCTGTTTCTCTACTACAGAGTGACCCACACCACCTTGACCCCTCTGAATTCCCTGTACCTCTGTCACTTTTAAGTTTTCCTTTACATAAAGCACTACACACCCTGCTGTCTTCCCTACACTGTCTCTTATGAACATTGTGTAGCCTGGTATAACCATGTCCAAGACATAGTTGTCAATACACCGTGATTTGGTAATGGCCACAATATCCAGGTCTGCCTCCACCGTGACAGCCTCTAGGCCTGGGATTTCATTTTACAGACTCTAGCATTGGTATACATCACCTTCCATATTTTGCTAGCTCTTTTCTTGCTGCTGTCTCCTTTTTCCAATTGTTTTCCTCTTCCTCACATTTCTCCTTTGACTGCTTCCTTCTCCCCCCTTTCTTCTTTGCTAACCTACTACTGCCTTGAATAACTTGCATCCTGGTGAAACTCTCTCACCTAGAGATCTCCCTGTTCTCTATTTCAGCCTGTGGTGGGAACTTTCTACCTCCCCTATTTCTTCTGTCACCACCTTGACTGCTTTAAATGTCCATCAAACTAAAATTTAAACCATCCACTGAGGACTATAGTTCACTCCTGGATGGAATCAGGCCATCTTCTTGGTGTAGGCTTTTATCCTTCCAGGTTGGTCCACAGTCCCCAGTGTAGCCATACCTCTCCTCTCTGCACCATTTATTCTACCATTACTTGAAAGCCTCTGTGTGGATCTGCCTCTCCTTCCCCATATAGTATGTGATGCACTTGCTGCTCACATTTTAAACACATGGGAAACACAGGATCCACCCCATAAATTATCTAAATTTACCACAAATGACATTTTCACACAGGCATGACTATGGCACTTCAATTCTATGTTTAAGCCCATGACACACACTTATCAAGTTAATAGAGTAGCAGCCCTAGTGACCGAGACCAGAGTTTGTTTGTTTATCTACAACTTAGAGAGACAGTAAACTAATAATAATAATAACAATAATAATAATAATAATAATAATAATAATAAACCAACTGTAATTCATGCTGAACAAGTGCATGATCTTGTAAATATTCTAAGACAAACATTGTCTTGAAAAAAATTGATTTCTAAATTTCATAATGTTACTTTAACATATATTCAGCCTATGCTAACTAAACTACATTCTAGTTGGTAGAAGGAACTTCAGGGGACAATTGCATCTCATAAATGGGAATATACTTGTAGTAACAGGGAAAACTCTCTTAATAATAACTTTATTCAGATTCAGATGTTTATACTACATCATATCTATTTTACACATTATCTTTTAAATGCATTTAATTCAAATATTCCCACTAATGCCATAGATGTAAAACTGAAATTGAAACTCTGTCTCACATTATTTTCTCTTTGTAAGGAGCTTATCCCTTTTTGTCAGAAAATGTTTAATAGTGCTAATATTACTCTAATGAGTAGCCTATATCCTGAACCCAACCTGTGTTTATTGGGGGTTTCCTCTGTGCAGTCATTACTGAAGGGCCATAGATCTGAACTTCTATTTATGATACTCATCAATGTGTGTCATTGTATAGCACATATCTGGAAAGGCCTTGTTCCTCCTACATGATAACTATGGAAAAATTTACTCTTGACTGTATGGTCTTAGAAATGAACTATTTTTATACAGTTAATTATAACAGAAAATATATGGCAATGTGGTCCACAGTGATGGCAACAATTGAGTAGGGACACTTTTAATCTAATATATATATATATATATATATATATATATATATATATATATATATATATATATATATATATATATATATATATACAGTATATATATATCCATATATCTATATCTCTATATAGTCACGCCAGTATAGTTAGGGTGAAAGTGCACTTCTATGTTAAAGTTCAAACTTTAAGGGTTAATGACTTTGGAGTCATTGAACAGATTTGCCTGATGTGCAGCATGCATTATCTCAACAGGTGGGTCTCCTGACCTGCCAAATTTGGTGGGAATCTGTTGAGGGGTTTCTGAGATATAAAGTGCTGAACTAACATAAACATCGAGATTTGTTTAAATTTTCTGTCATCCTGTATCTCAGAAATGGCTTTATATTGTGGGCTGCAATTTTCAGGTTAGGAAGGATTTGGGTCACAGATGTGCCTTTTGAAGGTTTGGTGAAAAAATATTAGTCCATTCAAAAGTTATTAAACTATTAATATCCCATTATTTCCTATGGGAAAAGTTATGTTCAGCACGAAAATGGATTTTTTTTTCGAAAATGTTCTTTTTTTAGTTGTGCATTTTTGTTCAAATATTGGTCATTTTTGTTGGAAAATTGGGCATTTTTGTTTGAACATTTGGCATTTTTTGCAAAAATTGGTCATTTTTTTAAATGGGTCATTTCTGTTCGAAAATTTGGCATTTTTTGTGAAAATAGAGCATTTTGTTCGAAAATTGGGCATTTTTGTTCTAAATGGGGCATTTTGTGTGAAAATGGGGCATTCTTTTTCAAAAATGAAATACTGTTTGCAAAATGGAATCGTCCCATTTTTGGAAGTGATGGAGTATTTTCAAACATTTTTGTGTTTAAATTTTTGGAAAAAAGGTGCTTTTTTAACCATTTTCTCCAGTTTTCACATGTTATGAAGTACTGTTTATGGAAATGGAAGCATCCCATTTTTGTAAGCCAGGGAACATGTTCAAACATTTTCGTATTGATTTCAGAAAAAAAGGTGCTTTTTCGACCATTTTCTCCAGTTTTCACATTTATCAAGAACTGGCTACGTAAATAGAAGTGTTCCATTTTCCTAAGCAAGGGTGCATTTTCAAACTTTTTTTGTGTTGTTTTTGCAAAAAAAGGTGCCTTTTTTTGACTTTTCTTCAATTTTCACGTTTTCCAAAGATGTGGTGCTGCTTATGAAAATTGCTTTCGAAACCACTCTGTTTATTTTTAACATTTCTCTGCTGCATTAGTGACAGATACTAATAGATAGAAAAGCAGAAATCAATGACAGTGCTGCAGTGGTGTGGTGGGTAGTGCACTGTGCTGCAGTTTGAAACATCCAGGGTTCAAATCTAATGCGTTACATTTTTTTTCCTAATTTAAGCAACAGCAAAATTCCTGTTTTTTAGCTCATTTCCTTCATTATTTTTTACTGATGTGACTGTTACTGATATTTCTTTTTTTATGTACTTTCTGTTTATTCCCCTGCCTCTACACAGGAGTACTGCTCCATCAGGATACACGTGTGTCTGCCCCACCTTCTGCCATGCCATGATCTCTGGAGGAACCCCATAGTGCCATGGTTTACCCCCAAGTGCGGTACGAGGTGGGGCCCATATACTGCGATACTTACTTGTCCCCTCTTTGACCAGGCAGGCTGGAGCCATGAAGGCCAGGACTGGTGCCCCTTCATCTCAGTGTTCTGGTGTCTTCTTCCATGTCCCCCCCTTCCTGCATGGTTTATGCTCTGATATCCAGGTGCTGAGCATCGACGTCTACCACGCAGCTCCCCTGGCCCATCCTGCTATCTGCAGGACCTGTCATACCTTATGCCTATGCTTGGGTTTGGACAAGTTGTGGGCCTTGATTCCCTCCTCCACCCAGAGAAGATGAGCAGTCCCTGTGATCTCCCCAGTGTCCCACAGTAGTGGGGAAGGTTTACAAATAACTGAGGACACTGGGAGTTGGCTCACCAGTGTCCCACACTGGCGGTGCTGGGAGGTGCTACGGCTGACATGGGGATGGGGCACCCCATGTTGGCAAAAACTTTAATTAAATAAATAAAAATTTCAGGACACTGAGAGTGGTATCCCCAGTGTCCCACAGTGGCATAGAGGGGGGTTTTGAAAGCCGACATGGGGATTGGGCACCCTGATATTGGCAATTCTTTTAATTAGTGTAAAATGAACAAAGGGTGGCAAAAAAGGATTCCTTTTTTCCACTATCTAATTTCCGGCTGGTGAAAAAGGAAGATAGCGAGTGACAAAAAAGGAATCTAAACTATTAATAAAACATCCTTGGAGGCTGCATTGCATGCAGCCACTTAAGAGTCCATCTAAGGGAGTCCCAATGAACAAGTTACATGCCTTGGTTTATCTTGATGTCTTCATTTTGTAGGTTTTCAAATGAAAAAAGCAAAAAATATATAACAAGATGGAAGCTCACGATGAAGGATTTTTCTCACGAAGAGGGACTCCAAATCTCACAAAGAAGGAATGCTCTTGTGAGACTAAATCCTTCTTCATGAGATGAAATCCTTCTGAGAAATGAAATGTTCAGCAAAATTCCAATAGGATATAATGGGAACTAAAAAGCTTAATAGCTTTTCAAAAAGTCAATGGATTTGCAGAACATTTTCACTGTCTATTCTTCTACCAAAGTTCTT
Organism: Neoceratodus forsteri; assembly: GCA_016271365.2. NCBI lineage: Eukaryota > Metazoa > Chordata > Ceratodontiformes > Ceratodontidae > Neoceratodus > Neoceratodus forsteri. Next base: position 1,351,124,051 of record CM057458.1, on the reverse strand, counting down.
CATACCCTGCAAAATCAAGCAGATGTTCCACACCGTATAGTGTGAATCTCAGAATCTGCACATCCAATCAGAACAAAACTTGCAACATCAAGAGATCAACCCCACAGGGCAGTGGATACCAAATTTTGTAGAAATCTGTTGAATGGTTGCAAAGTTATTAAAGTGCAAAACTTCAGGTTTAAAATAGAAAGTGCTACTCAACTATATATATTATGGTAGCATGGTAGTGCTACCATAGTTAGGGTTGAGGAGCCATTTTTATGTTAAACCCCAAAACTTTGCACCTTAATAACTTTGCAACTGTTTGACAGATTTGGCTGAAATTTGGAATACATGATCAAGAACCATAGGCCTTGGGATCTTCCAAGTTTTGTAGTAGTCTGATATACAGCTGCTGAGTTATTAAGCGTGATCTGTGCACGCATTTACGCTTTTTCTGGAATTCTATGGTCACACCTACAGGTCGTACGGTTTGCATGACCAGTCCAAAATCTTCAGGGAACATGTGGCCGGGGTCCCCGATGTGCCTTTTGAAGATTTCATGAAAAAATATTAAACGGTTCAAAAGTTATTCAAAAAACAGTTTCCCATTATAAGTCAATGGGAAAAGTTAACAAAAGTTCAACACTTTCGCAAATGCATTTTACTTTCACAAATCGGCCATTTTGTTTTCAGTTGGTGATCAGAAAAATGGTTGGCATTTAAATTTGGGACCCTCTAGCAACCTAATTCTTTTTGTATTCACCTAGTCGGACCCTGAGGATGCTTGCCATGTCTTTATTTTGTGGTAAAACACCCCAGTATGTTTTCAAATTTCTGGGAAAAGTACTTCTGCAAATTACTTTCGTGCTCACGAAAGTGTCGAACTTTTTTGTGAAAGCTTTTGCAAATTGCGACAGTAGTTTTCCACCTGTGGGACAGTGACAGCGATTGTTTGTCACTGCGCTGCAAAAGAACCGTTGGGTGTCTTGGGCTGAAATTTGGAAGGAACGGAGCAGACATCTCACAGATGTGCCTTTCAGTGTTGTATTGAAAAAATATTACACAGCGGCAAAGTTATGGCACTCCATAGTTGATGTTTTTTCCCATAGGATAACATTACGGCGCCCGACGCATTACAGAAATCCTTTGGCACCCTGCTGCAAAATAACAGTTTGGTCTTTTTTCCTGAAATTTGGAGGGAAGACAGCCAAGAGCCCACAGATGTGCCTTTCAGTAGTTTGGTGAAAAAACATTACAGGGAGGCAAAGTTATGGCACTCCGAACTTTTAATTTTTTCCCATAGGATAACATTACGGCGTTCGCCGTGCCTTTCAGGGCCCGTATCTCGGAAACGGTGCGAGATACGGACTTTTCGTTGGAAAATTTCTAAGATCCAAATTAGCCAGGACAGTTGTAAATAATATGACTTTTAAATTTTTTTTCTACGTCGTACAGTTCCTGAGATATAATGTATTTAGTATTCCAAGTTCTCATTTTCTGCGCCGATACTCATTATTATGCATACATTATTTGTACTCACTGTCTTTCTCTATGCAGGTTTTGGGGAAAACCAGCCTGTGCGCTTTACATTACTCTTACTGTTGCCCTTTCCACTTGTGGTTCTGTACCCATTTCACTTACCGCTGACGCCTCCGCGCCACCATGTGCGCATCCTTCTATGCTTCATTTGCGCTATGCTTGTTATTTTTTTGCCATTTCTGTCTACAGTACTGTTTATCTTTCTGTTTTACTTTATATCACCATGCCCATTGACATTTCTGTTTGCAGGCACCATGTTACTATGTGACAACACATCACATGGCAGACCGTTCCCATCTACGCCACCATGTGTGTTACCCTTTCTGTTCTCATTCACGCTTGTGTTATCATGTGCGCCACTGTTAGCATTTCTGTTTGCGTTGCTGCTCCTGTTACTATGCCACAAGACATCATGTGGCGGGAGCGTGGGGCCTAAATTCACTATTTCTCATTATCATTCTCAAAAGAAGGGAAATTAGAGGCAAAAACTCCGTTTAATGCATTAGTTAAGGTTGTTCAGCAGTGACAAAAGTGAGGAAATTCGCTGTTAGGGTTGAAAACCCTAACTCCGACCATCCCCAGCACCACACACACACACACAGACACACACACATTCAAGTATGGGGGAGGACCAAGTCAACACAACCAATGATAGACATCCAGCAGGTGGTGACAGAAATAACAAACAATTGTCTAAATGTACTACGAGACATCCCCACCCACATGACCAGGTACTGCATGCTCAGTGGAGATCAACAGCAAAACTGAGGCCATGTACATCAAACTTACACATCCCTGATTGCAGCTGCACACAACGTACCACACTTAGTAGTTGCATGGCCTTACCTACCGAACCCCCACACCACACCACAACTGGTACTGTGCCGTTATTCAATATAAATGCTGAAGGTGCATGATGACAGTTGTAGAAAGGTTTTAACACTAGTGAGTATACATTAATTAAGAGAAGCACATAAATTAACTACAAGACACTATCATGCTCAAGATAAAAGTAGTGATACATTTAGTAGGTGATTTACATAGTAGTACATTTACTGCAATGGTTTACTCAACATAGAGAGGCTGATGTAAACGTATGGAAAAGCATTGTCTGCTCAACACTGTGAAATTTGTACTGCCAGTATCACATGCATTCTTACTGATGAAGGTGTACTGCTGATGTACATACATAGACCTTCAGTGTGTTTCAATACTAAAGATGCAGTAAGTATTCTTTGTAAGAAACATTATAATTGCATGGATCAGGCCAAGCAACTTCTAAATATCATAGCACTACTGAGCCAACAATGATGTACCTGTATCGGAGATGTATATAGGATAGATTTTCCTGTAGGCACTTACTGAGTATGTTGTACCTGATAAAGACAATCTCATTGCATCTGTGATGACTAACTTATTCAAATAGTAATACATTTTCTATTGTTGCAATGAGTGATCTATGCCACTTATGGACACAGTGTGATTTTTTTTTAACAGTTGTTTCATACTCAGGCTATATGCCTACTGTTTGGGGTTGCCACACTTCTGTCACTGATGCTATCAAAGTGATAACTATGTTAATTGTGGTACAACAGGAATCAAGTAGGTATGGTGTAGATATAAACAGAATGTCTTTTAGTATTGATTTAACTCACAATGGGGTAAGTGTACTAGGACAGCAGGGGTTATCCTCTATCACTGACTCTGTCAGTTATAATCATACTAGGGTTTCGATGACTGTAATGATCAAGTTACACTGTTCATCTTCATGAGTTCATATTCACAGCCATTCTCCAGTAATTAGACAGTGTATGGTGTAACTGGGTGGGACACTGTGTTGCAAAGCTGCTGCAGTGCCTAGCAGAGGGAGAGTATCTACTCATAAGGACAATTAAGCAATAAGGCATGACCAACAGTTATGTTAAATGGTCTGTTAATCACCCTGTAGGGGTTTAATGTTGAATGAGGCATAGCCGAGTGCCACGTGTCACTAGACAGTGATAAACTGACCATTAACATAATACCTGGGAGTGGCTTATTGCTATCATAATAAAACTGTTTTTTAAACAACATTAAACCATGTTCATCATATTATTAGACTCTACATGTATGTTAATAAAAACTAAACATAAGGCTGTTACAATGTTTACAGTCAATTAGAAAGCTGCATTTCTCAAACCCTTGCTATAATCAGAGATATTATACCTGTACAACTCCTTGGCTTTGCTGAACTCTATTGCTCAGGTGGCCCACCACAAGTGGTGTGGTGTGGTGTGGGGCATCGGTAGGTAAGGCCATGCAACTACTAAGTGTGGTACGCTGTGCAGCTGCAATCAGGGACGTACGCTTGATGTACATGGCCTCAGTTTTGCTGTTGATCTCCACTGAGCATGCAGTACCTGGTCAGGTGGGTGGGGATGTCTCGTAGTACATTTAGACAATTGTTTGTTTTTTCTGTCACCTGCTGCTGGATGTCTGTCATTGGTTGTGTTGACTTGGTCCTCCCCCATACTTGAATGTGTGTGTGTGTCTGTGTGTGTGGTGCTGGGGGGGTGAATTTGGAGTTAGGATTTTCAACCCTAACAGCGAATTTCCTCACTTTTGTCGCTGTGGAACAACCCTAACTAATGCATTAAATGGAGTTTTTTGCCTCTAATATATATATATATATATATATATATATATATATAATATCTATCTATTTATTTATATATATAATATCTATCTATTTATATATATATTATATCTATATATGTACACACACACACACACACACACACATATATATATATATATATATAAATATATATTATAACAGCACAGTCATGCCCCTATAGATAGGGTTGAGTAGGTAGTTTAATGTTAAACCCAAAATTTTGCATGAAATTTAGTATGTGCTGTCTTGTGGAGGTAGATCTCTTGAAGAGCCGAGTTTTGTTTCAATTAGATATGCAGAGTTTGCGCAGTGCATAAGGAAAAAAGTGTGTTTTTTGCATTTTTTTATCCAATTGTTTCTGAATTTTCCTCTTCTCCCTGCACTCACATCGTTCTGGATTTTAGCAAGAAATTGTCAGCATAAAAAGAGCTTTCCCTAAAGAACAAGCCAGCACTGGCTTGGTGAAAATATGATATTCTGATCCAAAGTTCTTCAATTTTGAAAATTTGGGTTCTGAGCATGCTCAGTTCAGTCTTTTGGATAGATACACAGCTGCGAACAACAATTTCAGCTCACGAACAGGGATTTTGACAGCTCACGAATGTGGATTCAATAAATCCCTGTTCTTGAGAAAAAAATCTCCATTGGTGAGCCACCATCTTGTTTTCACTTTTAGCCCAAAACAAAATGTTTTTACTTCCCCACAGATGCCTTTTGTGAAAACAAATGTATGGATTTTGTCCAGGGTGATGCCCTCTACAAAACCATTTCTTTGGTTTTCATCAGTTTATTAAAAAAATGGCCATTTTTCATTTGAAAATTCCCATTCATGACTCGCTTCCAATCCCAATTCATGAGGTGTCCAAATCCCCATTCGTGAGCTGATCTCCATTCATGAGCTGTCAAAAACCCCATTCGTGAGTTAGACTAGATAGCCTTATCTCACAAACAGGGATTGGCTCGCAAATGGGGATTTTGACACCTCACGAACAAAGATCATAAAAAAAAAAATCCTTGTTCATGAGGTCTCAAAATCCTCGTTTATGAAGTGTCAAAATCCCCATTGATGAGAAATCCTTGTTTTTGAGTTGACAAAATCCTTGTTTGTGAGATCAGGACTAGATGGCTCTATCTTGTAAACAGGTAATCCTCATTCATGAGCTGTCAAAATCCCCATTCATGAGCTGATCCCCATTCGTGAGCTATCAGAATTCACGTTCATGAGATGAAGACCAGATTGCCCTATCTAATGAACATGGATTGCCTTGTGAATGGATATTTTGTTACCTTGCGAACAGAGATTCGGCTCATGGACGGGGATTCTGTCAGCTCACGAACAAGGATTTGTAAAATTTTGCCAGTTCACTGTTAAGGAAAGGTAAAGACGTTAGGCTAGAAATGTGCAGAGTGCAAAGGGAGTGTCCCACAGATGTTATGTATTCTGGTTTGGTGTAAAATATTGTATTGGTTACATAATTATGACATTCCAAAGTTGAGAAATTTCCCATAGGATAACATTGCAGCACCCATAGTGACTTTTGGTGCCTGTATCTCGGAAACAATGTGAGATACAAATTTTTGGTTTTTGGCAGCTTATCAAGCATGTGTGGAGATTTTGAAGTCATGATTACAACTGCAGTGGAATTTTTTCATAACTGCTACAGTTACTGAGATATTGGCAAATTAGTGTTACAAGGGTTCCTTTTCATCCCTATAGGGCTACTATATGGCTCCATTGTTATGTGTAAATGGGAGCGCAGGGCCCAGAGGGCCCATGCTCCCACATATGCATATCTATATGCAAAAATGTGCAGCTTGAAGGGAGTGCAGGGCCTGGAGGGTCCGCACTCCCACTAACACATACCAGTTACCAAACATTAGACTTTCTAAAAAAGTAAGGAAATTCATTGCAAGAAAACATTGTCAGTGCATCAGTTAAGGTTAAAGAGACAAAAGTATGGAAATGAGATGTTAGGCTTCAGCCTCTAACCCAACCACTCTACCATAGGACCCCCCATCCTCCACACACCAACAGTCACTGGGGTGTGCAATGGGGTCGTTAGGCATTATTGTTGCTTTTACCGTTACCATTTGTGTTTCCAATTGCATTCCCGTACACATTACGGTTTGCATTTCTATACACGCTTGCATTTGTGTTTCTCTTTCCTTTGGCATTATTGTTGCTGTTACTGTTACCATTTGCATTTCCAATTGTGGTACTGTGACCATGCACATAACAGTTTGCGTTTCCGTACATGCTTGTGTTTGCGTTTCCATTTCTGTTTCCTTTGGCATTATTGTTGCTGTTGCTGTTACCATTTGCATATCCAATTGCAGTACTGTGACCATGCACATTACAGTTTGCATTTCCATACATGCTTGCATTTGCCTTTCCATTTCTGTTTCCTTTGGAGTTATTTTTGCTGTTACTGTTACCATTTGCATTTGCAATTGCAGTACCATGACTGTGCGCATTACGCTTCACATTTCCATACGTGCTTGCATTTGCCTTTCCGGTTCTGTTCCCTCTGGTGTTATTGTTGCTGTAACAGTTAACATTTGCATTTATAATAGCGGTGCCATGACAGTGCACATTACCACTTGTGTTTACATGTGCACTTGCATCTCTGTTTGTGTCATTGTTCACTTTGACATCACTTTGTGCTTACGTTTCTATTAAAGTTTGCATTACCATTTCTGTTAGTGTAACCATGTACGTAACTGTTAGCACTTGCAATTGCATTGCAGTTACCGTTACTATGTCACAAGAGATCAGGTGGTAGGAGCGAGGGGCCCAAAGGGCCCACGCTCCAACCACCACATTCTATACTCTATTTATAGTCCTCATTCTCAAAAAGAAGGGAAATTCATGGCAAAAAAACTCTGTTGAATGCATCAGTTAGGGTTGTTCCATGGTGACAAAAGCGAGGGAATTCAGTGTTAGGGTTGAAATCCCCCCTTGCACCCCCAGCCTGCCCCCAACTGGCATCAGGGTGTGTGTTGGGGTCATCGGTCCTAACTCTCATTCCATTCTCCTATACCTCAGCTTGCTTATACATGTGATGGAGTTAGAGTTATGGCTGAGGACCCCAACATTTATTGTATGCATGAGGCCACACTGTTCATGAGGTGAGGTCCAAGGCATGCGTATATCAGAGCACAACTGCACACCTAAGAGTGGTTATCTATTACATATATGTGTGTGTGTGTGTATATATATATATATATATATATATATATATATACAGTATATATATTCATTGCAAAAATCTCTGTTAATGCATCAGTTAGGGTCATTTCCACAGTGACAAAAGTGTGGAAATGTGGTGTTAGGTTACCACCCACTCCCACTCTCCCAGGCAAGCAGTATAAGACACATCCATCATATCATGGTCTAGCAACTGTATGAGGTCTGCTGCCATCAAAGTACCTTGTGGGTGCATATGCATGCTGGGCAACCCTGGGAGATGCTCCACAGTAAGCATTTTTCTGTTACAAACATCAATAACAAGATTTAAGCAGATGCCTATATTTCAATTGTTAACAAATGATGAAACACACAATATGATATCTATAGATAGCTATATTGGAAATAAGAGCAACAGTCAGTGGATGTTTGCCTATTTTTTTATGATAGAGTGAGTCAGTCCTAATAAGACATGGTAATAATAAAAATAATGTTTTGTAGTATAGTTTACAAGCAACATGTGACAGCAACAGTTGTAACATCCAAAGCTAACCATATCATGCTGCTAATGAGTATTTTCAGTTAACACAGCAGTATTACAACATGTAACAGTGCTAGTTCCATACCTAAGCAGTATGTGAAATGTTCTATGTATGTGTCAGCTGTGTCTGTCCTGCTACCACATGCCTATGTGGTGGCAGTGATACCTGCAGTGATCCAATCATTAAATTACGACACATGAAAAACAATATTTAGAATGTTTGTGGAGACTAAGTTTTACTTTATGAAAAAGATATGCCAGCAATAATGTGTCATCATACTGTGCTGGCAGTATAGAGTCGCTCATACTGTATTTGTTTTTCATTACATAGTGTTATGTGAAAGAAGTACAGTGTCATGATTATTGTGCTTACAGATGTGACTGACTGGTATAGTGCCTTACAATCTTGCATGTGCCTTGCATGTGTGTGTGGGGATGGGGGGAATGCAGAGTTAGGGGTTTGAGGATGGGGGCATGGGGTTGGTTGCTAACCCTAACACCACATTGCCACACTTTTGCCACTGTGGAAACAACCCTAATTGATGCATTAATGGATGTTTTGCAATGAATTTCCCTTCTTTTTGAGAAAGTGTAATATGAATAGTAAATGGTGTGTGTTGGTGGGAGCATCGGGCATGAACCAAGCTGCCCATTTTTGCATAATGATATGGGTTTGTGGGAGTGCAGGCCCTCTGGGCCCTTCGCTTCCACTTACACATAAGCACAGAAATGTACAGCAGCCCTATAGGCCAAGGAAGCCTTGTAACACAAATTTGCCAATATCTTGTGAACCGTAGCAGGTAGAAAAAAATTAGAGTGTTATTGTAATCATGTGAGTGAGTAGTTTTCAAATATAGGTGAAATTTGTATCTTGCATTGTTTTTGAGATATGGGCACTAAAAGGCAATGTGAGTGCTAACTCTGAGGGCATAATACTGGCCAACAGACACGAAAATGAGCAATTGGAACAGTAAATTCCAAATAAAATCCCAATTATCTCAGGAACCATACAAGGTAGAACAAAAATGAAATTTCATGCTATTTATGGCTTTCTAGCCTACTTTGCATGAAAGGTCCATATCTCGAACCATTTTCGAGATACGGGCCCCAAAGGTCATCACTGATGCTGCAATGTTATCCTATGGGAACATTTCTAAACTTTGTAATGCTGCAACTTTGGGCCCCTGTAATGTTTTGGCACCAAACCACCAAAATGCACATCTGTAGGACCAGGGCTTGCCACCCTGCAAATTACAGCCCAAAAGAACAAACCATTTTTTTGCAGGAGGATGGCAAAGATTTGCAGTTATTTTGAGAATACTTTCGCAAAATACTTTCGCAAATCACAAAATGTTTGCAAAAAATATCACAAAACTTTCACATTTGCAATAGCATTTTGTGAAAGTATTTTTCCCCCAAAGTTGAAAAATGCATTTCTGGGGGGTTAGCATGGCTAGCATCCTTAGGACCCAACTAGGTAAACACAACAATCAGTGTTTTCCTAGAGGGTCCCAATTTTAATCACCAGGCATTTTTCCTGTGTCACTAACTGAAAACAAGATGGCCAAATCACAAAGGCAAAAAGGCCATTTGCGAAAGTAAAAACAGGCATTTGTGAAAGTTTTGTGAGTTTTGCTAACTTTTCCCATTGACTATAATGGGATATTTGTTTTTTGAATAACTTTTGAACGGTTTAATATTTTTGATCAAATCTTCGAAAGACACATCAGTGACCAAGGCTGCATCTCCCCTGAAGATTTTGGACCAAACAGACAAACTGTACACGCTGTGGGTACAAGCAAAGAAACACACAAAAAGTCTATTTTCTTTCCATTTTCTGGTGTTTTGCAGCTCCACAACCCTACATCTGACCATAATGCAACTTGTCATATCCAGAGATCTATGGTACCAGACTGTGCATGGAAAATTTCAGGCAAATCCATCATACAGTGGCAAAGTTATTAAGGAGCAAATTTTGAGGTTTAACATGAAAGTGCTTACACAACCCTAACTATAGGTGAGGACCAATAAAGCCCATATTGAAGATTTGGTGAATAAATGTTGAAAAATGCCAAAGATATCAACATAATATCAAAATTCCATAGACAGTCATTATACAGAACTTACTTTAATTATTCAGTTCATGGTTTGGCTTTGAGTAGTGCAGACAAGTCCCAGTCCACAGAAGATTGCAGCCACTGACCTCCAGAGGTAAGTATGAGATAAGGAGCAGTGCAGGGAGGTGAGTGTGCAGAGGGAGGGTGGGGATGGGGGAGGAGGATTGGGGGAGATGAGGGACTGTTTTCTTTTTTACAGGATATTTTAAAATAAACCGACATCGGGGGACTGTAGTCTTTATTTCAGGCATACATTTGCACAGTACTGTTTGTGATAGAGGCATGATATAACTGGGGACACTAGTAGTGGTCTTCCCAGTGTCCTGCTTTGGTGGGGGACTACTGTCAACATGGGGATTGAGCACCCCTTTTATCAGATGTGTTTTTTTTTTCTGTTGGGGACACAGGGTGTGGGCTCTCCAGTGTCCCACACTGATGGGGGGTCCTCTAGTGAAAAGAAGGGGATTGGACACCCCATGTCTGCAAAAACATTTTTTTTTATTAATAATCCTATTTTTGGCTCACGTCCTAGGATCCTACATCATATCTTACAAAGAAGAACCCTAGGTTGTACTATGAGGATATGAACTAGGATTTAAATGATTCAATTAAACACATTTTATGGCCATATTTTATCCTGTAAAGTATAAAATGCACCAAAGGGGGTCCCAATAAGCAAGCTACATGTGTTAGTTCCTCCCCAGAATATCGCTTTGGGAGGTTTCCAAATTTTGGGGGAGGGGCATAACTGAAAACAAGAAGGCGGCAATATGAAGTAGGGATTTCTCCATATGGAGCAGGAATCCTACTTTGTTTCAAACAGATATCTTGAAGTGCTTACTGAGCATACTCAGAAATTTTTTTTTCAATTTTGTAAATTGCAATAACTTGAAAATTGCTCAATATTTTTTCACCAGACGAGCAAAAGGCACATCTATGGGGTAGTCCCTTTCTACCCTAAAAAGTTCACACCCAAAAACCAAACCCTTTGGGCTGTAAGGAAGTTTAAAGAATAATCCCAGCAAAGTCAAGGACCCAAAAATTAATTGTTTAACCTCTCTGTAACTCAGAGACTGCACATCCGAGTGGAATGCAATTTGCCAAATTAAGAGAATTCTACTCTACAGAAAGGTGCATACCATATTTTATGCAAATCTGTTCAACGGTTGCAAAGTTATTAAAGTGCACAGTTTTGAGTTTAACATTGAACTGCCTACTCAACCCTAACTATAGGGTAGAACTATGCCCATAAAGATATATATATATATATATATATATATATATTCATTGCAAAAAACTTAATTCATCAGTTAGGGTTAAAACAACAAAAGTGGGGAAATGAGATGTTAGAGATGAGCCCCTAACACCACCCACCCCGCATCCTCCACCACAGTCTTACAGACCCCAGGGTGTGCCATGGGGCTGTCAGGCTTAACTCTCACCCTGCTCTCCTTTACTGTAGCAAGTCAACTTGTTTACACATGGAATGGGGTGACAATTGAACCTGATGACCCCATGGTACACCTCAGCATCTGTTGATCTGTGGAGGATAGGAGGGTTAGTGGGGTTAGGGGCTCAAACCTAGCATCTCATTTCCCCACATTTGTCACTTTAACCCTAACTGATGCATTAACAAACTTATTGCAGTGACTATATATATATATATATATATATATTATATATATATATTCATGCCAAAAAAACTCAGTTTAATGCATCAGTTCGGGTTGTTCCACATCAACAAAAGCAGGGAAATTTGGTGTTAGGGTTGCCACCCCCCAACAACAGGCATCGGAGTGTGAGTTGGGGTCATTGGTCCTAACTCTCACCCCATTCCATGTGTAAATAAGCTGAGGTGGTGCAGTATAGGGGTGAAAGTTAGGACAGACGACCTCAATGCACACCCCAATGCCTGTTGGTGGGGGGATGGGGTGGGCGTGGGGCGTAAGGGATGACAACCCTAACACTGAATTTCCTTGCTTTTGTCACTGTTGAACAACTCTTACTGATGCAGTAAATGGAGTTTTTTGCCATGAATTTCCCTTCTTTTTGAGAATGTACACTCTAAATAGTGAATGGAATGTGGTGGTGGGGGCCCCGCACTCCCACCATGTGAATTTTTGTCACTTTGCTGTGCAAAGACTGTATGACTGACTGAAATGAAAATCGGCAAATGAAGACATGTAACATACCACAACACGTATAACAAATTTTATCTGAATCTGTTCAACAGTTGCACAGCATCACGCAGGGAAAACTGTGCAGGAATGCCGAAAAGAACATTTTTGCCACTTTTCTACACAAGAACCATATATCCGACATAACCAAAAATTGTTAAAAGAAGATATGCACCATAGCACACTGTGTGCCCAGAATTGTGTGTACATCTGTTCAACAGTCGCACAGCGCCACAGGCATATAATGTAACATGCACAATTCAGCAACCGTCAGTGCCAGTGACCCAAAACTTGTCACAGTCAAAGATGTATAATAAATCTTTGTACATGCGAAATGCCAGGTAAATCGGACACATGGTTCAGAAGTTATTGAAGCATAATGAACCAAACTTTCATTCATTTGAGTGGCATAATTCCACACCTGTTAATGTTTTACGCACCAAGCCACTGCAAGGTACTTCCATACCACTAGGGCTATACATTTCTATAATTTACTATAAATTTCAGGCCAGTAGCACCATGCTGAACACTATGCCCAAAATGTTAACTGCATCATGCAGTATCTCCTTAGTAAATTATTTTTCCAACATATAAACATCATTTTTCACATTCTCAGGTAATTCACTCAACACCCTCCAAATTTTATGTGAAAAGACCAAACCATTCCAGAGGTATTGAGTTTTTAAGTTTCTGCACTTTTAAGAAATCTTCCATCACAAAATGGCAGACCTGGCCACTGAAAAATCTTTAATTGTGAGGGGAGCCAACTTCAAATGGCAATAACTCTGGAATGGAACAACAGTTTTTCACCAAACAAAAACTGGCATGTTCCCTGAATAAAAGTATTTCTACCTGGTAAGTTTCAGATCAATCAACTACACACTGGCTGTGCTATGTGTCATGGAAGACAGTGCAAAAAAATAGTGAACACATGTTTTGCACTGCACTGCACAAACACAAAAACACAAATGGTAATGTTAATGCAAACGGTGATGGCAACAGTGAGGTAGAAGAAAACAGTAATGCTAACGATAATGCAAACTCAAGCACAAACGTTAATGCACACGGTGATGCAAACAGAAACGATAATGCAAATGGTAAGAGAAACGCAAGCAGAAATGTAACTTAAAACAGAAATGGCAACACAAATGGTAACGCAAATGCTAACAGCAACAGAAATGCAAACAGTAATGAAAATACAAGTGGTAACAGAAATGCAATCAGAAATGCAAATGGTAATGGCAGCGGTAATGCAGAAGGAAACAGTTATGCACTCGACACCGGAAACATTACCGATAACATAAACGCTAAGTCCAATAGAAACGCAAACACAAATGGTAACGAACATGCGAACAGTAACAGTAATGCAATTGGAAACACAAATGGTTACAGTAACACCAACAATGATGCCAAAGGAAACAGTAACGCAAACGGAAATGCAAATGCAAGTGCACATGCAAACACAAATGGTAACGCACACTGTGATGCAAAAGTAAACACAAACAAAAATGGTAACGGTAATACAAATGGAAATAGCAATGCAAACACAAGTGCAAACGCAAAGGGTAACACACATGGTGATGTAAACAGAGACTCTAACGCAAATGATAACATAAACCCAAGCGGAAACACTAATGGTAACAGTAATGCAAATGCACACCCTTTGTTACCCAAAAAGGTGCATTCAGAAGTGCAGTGAATACAAATAATGTATGCATAATAATGGCCCTCGGAGCAGAAAATGAGCACTTGGAATACTAAATTCCTTGCATCTCAGGAACCGTATGATGTAGAAAAAAATGTAAAATCTCATATTATTTATGACTTTCCAGGCTAGTTTTGCTCTTTGCCCCTTGGGGGGGACTGAGAACTCTTCCAATGAAAAGTCTGTATCTCGAACCATTTTCGAGATACGGGCCCTGAAAGGTGCAGCAGAAGCCATAATGTTATTCTATGTGAAACTTTGTCAACTTCGGAGTGCCGTAAGTTTATAGCTGTCAAATATTTTGTCACCAAACCACCAAAAGGCAAATTTATGGGATCTTGGCTTTCTCCCCTCCAAATCAATCAATCAATCAATCACTTTATTTAACCAGGCATAAACACCATTGAGCAAGCTCATTTTCAAGGTGGTCCTGGGCATTAATACAATACAGTACACTTCATAAGATTACAATTACGGTGGACAACGGTGCAAAAAAAAAAAAAACATTGTGAAGGTGCCGGTCAATATGGGCCTATACATACCGGTCAACATAATTAACATGCAAAGGTACATAATGATAAGCTTTACTGAAATGAGAAGAGACAACAATCCCATATAGTCTCCGTTAAGTAAGAACTCGTACCTAAATGATAAAAAATAAGGAGGTATTAAGAAATAGGGTAGAAATTGGGGTGAAAGAGTAGGCAGCCAAAAGGGAGGCCAGAATAGATAGAAGATAGAGAATAGGCAGGGCCATCTTGGATTAAGGGAACTAGGCATGTAGGTCCTAGGTTTCTGTTGTAAGGAATGTGGGGTGGATGAGATACTTAAGCGTAGGATTTGAGAGTGGCACCCGGGGCTTAGGGGTCATCGGCATCTGAAACAGTTGCATGATTCCTTCAGATAATCCGTTAATAGAGCTTTGAATGTGAAAATGCTTGGAAGTGAGGATAATTTTAATGAGTCTTGCATAGTGTTCCAAAGTGATGGAAGTGAGAAGTTGATTGCTGCTGAGCCAAGGGTAGTTTTCACTCTAGAAATCTGGAAGCAGATTAAGGAAAAGCATCTCAGGCCATAGGAAACTTTTCAGGAACCAAATTTCAGCCCAAAAAACCAAACTGTTCTTTTACAGCAGGGTGGCAAAGATTTCCTATTGTTCTGGCCATAGTGTCGCAAAGTACTTTCGCAAATCAAGGCACTTTCTCAAATGAGATCACGTAAGTGTCGCATATACAAAAGTACTTTGCGACAGTACTTTTTACAAAAATTTTAAAAACATATTTCTGGGGTGTTTTACACCCAAACAAAGACATGGCTAGCATCCTCGGGGCTTGACTAGGTAAACACAACAAGAATTTTGTCCCTAGAGGGTCCCAAATTTAAATGCCAAGCATTTCTGTGACCACCAACTGAAAACAAGATGGCTGATTTGTGACAGTACAAGGGTCATTTGTGAAAGTAAAAAGTGCATTTGCAACACTTTCACACATTTTGTTAACTTTTCCTATTGACTATAATGGGAAACTTCTTTTTTGAATAACTTGTGAACCATTTAATATTTTTTCATGAAATCTTCAAAAGGCACATTGGTGACTCCTGCTGCATGTTCTCTGAAGGTTTTGGACTGGTCGCACAAACTGTGCGACCTGTAGGTGTGAGCAAAGAATGTGCAAAAAGGTGTAATTTGTGCATTCCTTGGTGCCCTATAGCACCACAACTGTACATCTACCCATAATGAAACTTGGCAGGTCCAGAGATCTATGGCACCAGACTGGGCATGTCAAATGTCAGGCAAATCTGTCTTACAGTGGCAAAGTTATTAAGCTGCCAAATTTCACATTTAACCTTAAATGGGGTACTTAACCCTAACTATAGTGGCACTATTGGATTTGCCTGAAATTTGGTATGCACAGTGGGGCATGGTAGATCTCTTGATCTGCCAAATTTCATTTCAGTAGGACTTATGGTCTTTGTGCATGAAAACACTGAAAAATATAAAATTATCCAGTTTGGGAGGCAGGTTTTGGGATTTTTTCTGTGCGACTGTTGTGTGGGGTGCCACTCTGCAATATGGCTCATCTCAAAGAGCTTGGCTGCCAGAACATGCCACTTTTCATTTAGTGAAAAAATATTAAGGCATTCAAAGGTTATGCCACTTTTAATTTCCCATTATAAGTCAATGAGAAAATTTGTATAGTTGTTTTGTGAACAAAGAAAGGGGTTCTGGCCATCTGGTCATGCCTGAAAGTTAAAGAATTTGCAGCCTCACAGTTAAAGAATCTTTGCCCCCAAGAATTCTTTAACTGCTAGGTCCATCATCTTGTTTTTGCTTTTCCGATCGTAAAAACTCAAATATCTCGGCTCAGGGGTCACTCTTGAAGTAAAACTTGGATGGATTTTACTCAGGGGGCCTCGTTCTATCAAGACTTGCCTTTGGTTTGATGTAAAATGGTCAAAAAATAGAGTTATACCATTTTAAATTCTTTGATCGCTGCTCGCTAATGATCTTTGATCGCAAGCCTGCAAATTCTTTGATCACAAGCTTCTTTAACCGCGATCTTGCATTGCGAGGTAAAAATATATTTTTCTCAGCTCAGGAGTGGCCTAGGAACACAAATGATGGTGGATTTTGTTCAGGGGATTTCGTTCTATCGAGGCATGGTGGTGGTTTTATTCTATTCTGCCTAAAAGTAGAGTTTCATAATTTTTTAGTCTTTGATTGCGAGCGTGCCATTTCTTTGATCATGAGCCTGAAAATTCTTTGATCACAAGATTCTTTGATCTTGATCTTGCATCTCGAGCACCGGACAAGATGGCCCTTTTAAAAATTCACTTTTCTCAGCATAGGGGTGAGCTAGGAACACAAATGAGGGTGAGTTTTGATTGGGGGGCTTCATTCTATTGATTGGTATTTTGCACTATCTATTTCCCTTCCCTGACTCTTATTCCCAAACTCCAACAAGCCGATGGCTAAACAACCAAAGAATTACCCTACAAGGATGAAGCATCAACTGATTTACCCAACAACTCATACAACCATTAAATCAAGGGGGACAAAAATGAGCTGTGCTACTGAGAGCCCTAATACTATTTCTTATTACAACCATCCTATTAGGACTCCTCCCATACACTTTTATACCCACAACACAACTATCCATGAATATATAATTTGGAATTCCACTATGACTCTCAACAGTGTTAACTGGACTGCGAAATCAACCAACCGCCTCCCTAGGACGCCTACTGCCAGAAGGCACACCAGGTCCATTAATCCCAATCCTCATTATTATTGAAACAATTAGCCTATTCATTTGACCAATTGCCCTAGGTGTACAACCCACAGCCAACCTAAAGGCAGAACACTTGCTAATGCAATTAATTGCAACCACAGCTTTTCTCCTAATTCAATCAATACCAACAGTGGCCCTATTTACTTTCATTGTAGTATTCTTGCTCACTCTATTAGAACTTGCTGTCACAATAATTCAAGCAGATGTATTTGTTCTAATATTAAGCCTTTATCTACAAGAAAACGTTTGATGGCACACCAAGCACATGCATATCACATGGTAGAACCAAGCCCCTGACCCATCACAGGGGCAGTAGCCGACCTGCTTATGTTCTCAGGGCTGGCAGCTTGATTTCACTTCCACTCCACCCTGCTAGCAACACTAGGACTAATTCTGACTCTACTAACCATATATCAATGATGACGAGATGTTGTACGAGAAGGAACATTTCAAGACCACCACACCCCGCCAGTCCAAAAAGGTCTGTGATATGGAATAATTTTATTTATTACATCAGAAATGTTATTCTTTTCTTGGATTCTTCTGAGCATTCTACCACTCAAGTTTAGCCCCAACACCAGAACTGGGGGGGGGGGGTGCTAACCTTCTACAGGAATTAATCCACTAGACCCGTTTGAAGTCC
The DNA here is from genome assembly GCA_016271365.2 of Neoceratodus forsteri. Classification (NCBI taxonomy): domain Eukaryota; kingdom Metazoa; phylum Chordata; order Ceratodontiformes; family Ceratodontidae; genus Neoceratodus; species Neoceratodus forsteri. Next base: position 1,351,106,214 of record CM057458.1, on the reverse strand, counting down.
CACTATTAAATATATAGAGAATAAAGTATGGGGTGGTGTGTGTGTAACAAGACATTTATATGTACCTGAGGGGTAAGATGCTACATAAACCTGAGAGTGAAGCTCATGGGGTTTGTGCAAGCATCTTAACCTGAGGGTGTGTGTGTAAACTACGAGTTTACACACAACAACCCATATTTTATTTTACATAATTGCTGGGTTTGCCTTTTTCTCCACAGCAATCACATTAAATTAATGCAGTTTCCAGAGCGCTCCGCAGTCTGGTTTGTTTGCAGTATGCTGTCCGTGGTGCTGTTTTCTATTTAAAACTTTTTTTTCCAGTTGGTAGCGAGATAAGATCCCCCTCCCGTTGTTGTAGAGTTTCTGTGTTTAAATGTAGTTATCGATTTAGTCCATGGTGTAAGGCATCTGCAGAAGAAAAAAATGAGAAGAGCTGCAGTGGGGCATGCACAGAGTGAGGGAAATTGTGCGCATGTTTGCCATTATAAATGCTCCTTTAAAATGGCAAATTATACCACGGTTGCCCCACGGGAAAAATGCAAGACCAATTATTATAGCAGTTTTATTGGCCTTGGAAGTCATGGTTACATGGGCAAATCATAGCCTCATAGAAGGAAAATGAAAAGAAGCAATCCAAACACTTGCACTCACAGATCTACTGGGAGTTTACTTCACCGCACTACAAGCAATGGAATATTATGAAGTCCCCTTCACTATTGCAGATGGGTTTATGGGTCAACATTTTTAATGACCACCAGATTTAACTGAATACATGTAATTATTGGATCAACTTTCTTAGCAGTATGTCTTCTATAGCAAGTACAATACCACTTCACCTCAGGACACCACTTCGGGTTTGAAGCCTCTGCATGGTATTGACACTTTGTTGATGTAGTGTGACTGTTCTTATATGTATCAATCTATTAATGAGGATCATAACCTTTCTAGTATTAAATTAGTACAAGTGACTTCCAATCAGTTAGACTTGGTTAAAGCCCAAGGAAAGGTAGTGGACCTAGTATTAACAATTTTATTGATGGCATCTGTTTTATCACTGATCTTGGCCACTGTGGGATTTTGGCTTCCACAGATCAATGTAGACACAGAAAAATTATCCTCATAAGAATAGAGATTTGATCCACTTGGGTCAGCACAACTCCCATTTTCCCTGCAATTCTTCTTTATCACAATTCTATTTTTATTTGATTTAGAAATTGCACTCCTCCTACCACTGTCATGAGCAGACCAAATATCTTCTTGGTGGTGGCTTCATCTAAATCCTCCAAAGACTTGCGTTTCACCATTTTTTATTCTTTGATCATGACCATGCAATTTCTTTGATCGCGAGCCTGCAAATTCTTTGGTCATGAGATTCTCTGATTGCGATATGGCATTGTGAGAGAGGGACAAGATGGCCCTTTTAAAAATTCAATTTTCTCAGCCCAGGGGTGACCTAAAAACACAAATGAGGGTGAGTTTTGTTCAGGGGGCTTCGTTCTATCGAGACATGGTGGTGGTTTCCTTTAATTCTTCCTAAAAGATGAGTTTTATCATTTTTTATTCTTTGATCGTGAGCCTGCAATTTCTTTGATCACGAGCCTGCAAATTCTTTGATCATGAGATTCTTTGATCGCTATCTTGCATCGCTAGTGAGGGTGAGGGACGAGATGGCTCTTTTAAAAATTCAATTTTCTCAGCCTAGGGGTGGCCTAGGGACACAAATGAGGGTGGGTTTTGCTCAGGGGGCTTTGTTCTGTCGAGGCATATTGGTGGTTCCACGTAATTCTACGTAAAAGTCGAGTTACAGCATTTTTCATTCTTTGATCGTGAGCCTGAAAATTCTTTGATCACAAGCTTGCAAATTCTTTGATCATGAGATTCTTTGATCGCCATCTTTGATCATGAGGGAGGGACAAGATGACCAGATTTTATAATACGTTAGATAGGGCAATTTCACCAGTCTTTTAGTTTAAATATCTCACAAATAGTTTGGTCTTTTTACTTGAAATTTGGAGGCTGTTCTCAGCATGTCCTGTAGATATGAATTGCAGTGTTTATGTGTCAGAGAAATTTTTTTTGTGGAGATATAGCATGATGTAATTTACATGTTGCAGACATTGTTTTGCATAGTTTTCAGTCATTGTGCTTCTAAAATGTTAACAGGTGCAGAATTCTGCATCTCTGATAACTGAAAATCTCAAACTTACATGTTATATCTTGGACTCTGGTGTTTTACATTGAAATTTGGAGGGTGTTGATGGTACACACACATTTACAAGTTGGTTGGATCGCAGGGCCCATGCTCACACCATCTTCTGCAGGTTGGTGGGAGCACAGGGCCTGAAGAGCCCATGCTCCCACCAAGTTCTGCAAGTTGGTAGGAGCACAGGACCCAAAGGGCCTGTACTCCCACCAACTTGTGCAAGTTCTTAGTTTTTTATTTTTTCTCAGAAAGTAAGGAAATTTTGTGCAAAAATCTGCATAATTGCATCATTTAGGGTTAAAGCATAAAAAGTCAGGAAATGAAAAACCTTTAGGGTTGCCCCTCCACCTGGACCCGAACATCATCCCAAGATTGACAGCTGACAGGGTGTGTCTTTGGGGTTGTGAGGCCTAAATGTCACCTCATTCTTATCTACTGTGGCTTGTGAATGTAATTTCAGATGGAATGGGGTCACATTTAGGCCTCACAACCCCAATGACACACCCATCAGCTGTCAATTTTGGGAAGATTGGTGGATCTGGCGGGGAGGGGCAACCCTAAAGATTTTTCATTTCCTGACTTTTTATGCTTTAACCCTAAATGATGCATTAACACAGTTTTTTGCATAGAATATATATATATATTCATGGCAAAAAAAAACTCCATTTAATGCATCAATTAGGGTTGTTCCACAGTGAGAAAAGTGAGGAAATTCGGTGTTAGAGCTGAAAACACTAACTTTGCATTCCCCCTTCCCCAGCACCACACACATACGCACACACACACACAAATATATGCAAGTAGGGGGGAGGACCAAGGCAACACAATCAATCACAGACAACCAGCAGCAGGTAACAGAAATAAATTACAATTGTCTAAATGTACTACAAGACACATCTATCATCATGGTCCACCAACCTTAGGAGTGCTGCTGCCATCCAAGTGCCTTGGGGGTATACAAGAATACTGGCCATCAATTGTCGGTGGATCACATTAAACATTTTTGTATTACTAATACATTTCTTATCTCTTCTGAATGAGAATGTGTAGGTAATGCATCACTCTAACAACATGACAAAATGTCAGGCAGTGGTTTTGGAGCCCTTTTGTTGACTGTTAATGTCTCCTGATGTTACCCCAGTATAACCCAATGATGTATCAGTACACTATTATGTGCACAGTACGGTTGCACCATTATCTTACAATGTACAGCAGAAGATCTCTGTGGGAGTCTCAGACCCAAAAAGTCACATGGTCACTCTACACCATACCTGCATTCCTAACAGGTTTCCATTTGAAACAGGTAAGTGTATTTCTCTACTAATTGATATGTTGCTGCTAGCATGCTGATTGAAGGGCCCCATGCTCACATGTTTGTTATGTCCGTGTGGTATCAGAGAGCATTTTCAACATCCTTTCATGTGTATAAATACCTCCTTATCTTACCCTGACAAAAGGAAATTATGGATCAGTACAGTATTATGTGCAGAGGCATTCTGCACTGTTCTCTGAAGTTGTACACTAGCATAGCTGTATGGGACTGTGTGACCCAAAGGGTTCCATGATATCACTTTACTCTCTTTACCTTGGTGATAGTTTCTTGGTGCAAACACATTTTTCTGTTTCTATACAAATTCCTACATTGGTGGTAGCAGGGGGGCCAAATACCCCATGCTACCACTTTTGTAGCTATAAATGGATAGTATCAGACAGCATTTTCACTGATCTTTTGTGTGTGTGTGTTAATGGTTCCTCATGTTATCCTGACATTAGTAAATAATGCATCAGAACACCATTATAAGCAGAGTGCTGCTGCACTGTCATCTTATCCTGTATGTTTGGGCAGCTATGTGGTACAATAGGACACAAAGTGTTTAATATCATCATGGGCCATGGTTGATATTATCATACAAATGGTTTCAGATATTGTCAAGAACAATGACGTTTACTCTGGGCTGATAATATCATGCTGCATTTATACTACTGTTAGTTCTGTGGTAATGCTTCTATAAGTTACTAAAGGAATAATGCCTGACAGGGTGGGTGTTATGCTTTGATAACATGCCATCTTGGGTGGTTGGACCAGAGGCCACCGAACAAGGGTGTCCAACACCCATGGAGGGCCCACACTCCCAACTATGCATACTGTTTATGCTAAACTGGGAGCACTACATTCATTGGTGGGTCAGAGTGCAGGACCCAGATGGCCTGCACTCTCATCTATGCATACCATTTTGCAAACCTGAAAAAATAGTTATGGTGGGTGGGAGTGCAGGGCCCAGAGGGCCTTAGCTCCTACTTGTGGATTCCATTTTGCAAACATGAGGAGACATTTATGAATGGGTGGGAGAACAGGGCCCAGAGGGCTCATGCTCCCACCTATGCATTCCATATGATTAGCATTTCACTTTCTGAAAAAGAAGGGAAATTCATTGAAAAAAAACTCCATTAAAGCATCAGTTAGGGTTGATTTCCACACCAAGAAAAGTGTGGAATTTTGAAGTTAAGGTTTCCAACCCTACTACCCTATGCCCCACCCTCCATACACAAACAGGCACTGGAGTGTATGTTGGGGCCATCAGGCCTAACTCTCACCCTATTCTTCTATAATGTGCCAGCTCAGCTTGTTTACAGATGGAATAGGGTGAGAGTTAGGCCCAATGATTCCAACACACAACCTGATGCCTGTTGGTGTGTGGAGGGTGTGGCATGGGGTAGTAGGGGTGGAAACCCTTATGTCAAATTTCCACACTATTCTTGGTGAGGAAATCAACCCTAACTGATGCATTAACAGATTTTTTTGCAATTAATATATATTATACCTGCCCGGCAGGGCAGGTATAGTTAGGGTTGCACTGCCACTTTCATGTTTAACCCAAAATGTTGCAATGCAATTTAATAACTTTGCGACTGTTCATCTGATTCACCTGAAATTTGGCATGTTCACTGTCATATCATTTATCTCTTGTTCCGGTCAGATTTGCAGTAGTGAAGCTGCAGAGCATCGAAAAGTGTGAAAAATTCTCAACTTTTGCAAATTCTTTACCCATCTACACAGCCCAAACAGTTTGTCCATCTAGTCTAACATTTTCAGGGTATATGGAGACTGGATAAAGGATGTGTCTTTTGAAGATTTGGTGAAAGAATATTGATCTGTGCATAAGTTATCAGAGTTTAAAGTTTCCCCGTTATATCCTAGGGGAAATAAATATATGTTCCATGCGACAGTGTCAGATTCGTCCGCAAAAGCACCTTTTTTTTGTTGCAAATGTCCTCAGTATTGTTGTGTGGTCACCATCTTGTTTTCAGTTAGCGGTGGAGAAAAAAACATTATAGTTTAAAACCTACTGCCCCTAGATAAAAAACAATTGTTGTGTTTACCTAAACGGGGTCCTAGAAACAGCATCCATGCTTCAGAATTTTAAAAAAGACCCCAGAGATATGTTTATTTTTTATCAGGTGGTTTGTACTCCTGCAAATTGTGAAAGAACAATGTGACACTTTCACAAAATTTTCCAATGTTTCGCACCATTCTTTCCCAGATCTGCCAACAGTTTTGCAATTTGCAACAGTACTGGCCCAAACACTACCATTTCTTTGCTACCTCACTGCCACTACACAGTTAGGACTTTTGGGCAGAAATTTGCATGGTGGAAAGCCCTTGCCTGGCAGATGTGCCTTTTCATGGCTTGGTGAAAAAATGTACATCGGTTCTATAGTTACAGTACTCCGAAGTTGTTTATTTTTCCCATAGGATAACATTGTGGAGTCTGCCAAAACCACAGTTTCTTTGTCACCTCTCTGCCACTCCACGGTTTAGACTTTTGGACTACAATTTCTTGTAGCATGTACAAGTCCTTGCACCACAGAAGTGTATTTTGCTGGTTTGGTGAAAAACTTTACACTGATTCAAGAGCTACAGCACTCTGAATTTGTGAATTTTCCCCTAGGGTAACATTGTGGCAGGCCCTCTGTGCCTTTTGGTGCCTATATCTCGAAAACAGCTTGTGATACAGATTTTTCTCTAAGCACAGCTTAGCTCTAAGCTCACATGGAGGTGGTTAAGTCATGAATACAACTAAGACATTTGTTTTCTGCATTTGATATGGTTACTGAGATATTGCCAGATAAATGTTACAAGAGTTTCTTCGAATGATTCTAGGTCTGTGCTGTGTATCTGTACATATGTGTAGGTGGCAGCGCAGGGCCCAGAGGGCACACATAACCACCAATGCATGCTATTGATGCTAAATTGGGAGCACTAGGCCTTCCTATGTTATGCCTCTACACTCATGGATGGGAGTGAAGGGCCCAGAAGGCCCAGGCTCACACCTATGGACACGATTATGCAAAACTAAAACACAGGGCCCTCCTGCTCGATGTCTTTTTCTTGGCCTTGTGCTCCCACTCATGGATACCATCTTGCAAAACTGGAAGATCAGGGTTCTCAGGTACTGTCTCTACACTTATGGGTAGCTTGGAGTGCAGGGCCCAGAGGGTCCGTGTTCCCAAATATGCATCCCATTATGAAAAAATGGGATCACAGGACCCTCCTGCACTATGCCTATACACTGATGGATTGGAGTACAGGGCCCAGAGGGTCCACACTCCCACCTATGGATACCATATGAGTAACATTTCTTTTTCTCAAAAAGAAGGGAAATTCATTGTAAAAATTTCAGTTAATGCATCACTTAGGGTTGATCCCCCACCAACAGAATTCCATAAATTTGATGTTAGGGTTACCAACCCTACCATCCCCACACCACCCCACCATCCACAGGCCAACAGGTGCCTAGGTGTGCCTTGGAGTTGTTAGCCCTAACTCTCACCCCATTCCATCTGTCAACAAGCTGAGATGGTACAGTATAGGAGAATGGGGTGAGAATTTGGCCTGATGACCCCAAAGCACACCCCAGTGCCTGTTGGTCTGTGGATGGTGGGGGGGGGTGTGAGGAGTGTTGGGTTGGTAACCCTAACATTGAATTTCCAGACTTTTGTTGATGGGAAATCAACCCAAACTGATGCATTAACAGAATTTTAATGGAGATTTTTTGCAATGAACATATATTAGAATTAGAATTAGAATATATATTAGATTTAATTATTATTTTACTGAATTGTGTTAACTGACCTACTAATAATTATGTAACAAAGTAATATGATAGGAAATTTTAAAATCATTTTTTTTTTCTTATTTCTGTTCCTTTAAACCTCTGACAGCAAATATTGTTTTAAAAAAATAATGTTTGGAGATTCTGGATACTACTAAACATTCAGAAGGAGAAGCTAGTCAGAGTTGGGGTGGTATACACACCAGCAGGCCATGACCATGGGGCAGGCAAGGTACTAGGGGAGATTCTAAGAAGGGAAGCTGGGTTGTGGGAAGTGCTAATAGAAAGGGACTTCAACATGTAGAATGTGGACTGGATGGTCTTTTTTGTGGCAACTGCAAGGAACCAGATCCTGGTGGAAACATGCCAGATGGTATTCCTAGCTAGTGTTGTGTGAAAATAAAGATCTGCCCATAGAATTAACATGAATTTTGGAATATTGCTTCTGCAGAATATTTTTTTTTTAATTTAAGTGTTTTTTCTACTCGGCCTGCTAGCAAGCATCTGTCCTCCTCTAGCTCCTAGTCACTGCCTCATCCACAGCATCCCCATGCCCATTCCCACAGTTTAACCCTCATGGTGGGGTGGAAGGGTGGAGGGCTGTCCCCCCCTCCCAAGTACATATCTGGAATGGGCCTGGGAGTTCCTGAGCAGTGGTGCCAGAGTACTAGAGGGAGTTCCATAGGGCCAGCAGCCATGTTTTCACTCTTTAGGAGCCACAATGAAAAAATACCTGCACACAGAAAAATAGGAGAAGGTGCTAGACCTAACTGTGACCTGGTAAAGCTTGAATTACAAGCCAAACATCCTTATTCAAAAGGTGAGCAACTCAGGGAACTGGCACATTGACCCTCAAAAAAAAACACCCATTGCAACAATTTTTGTGCACTTTTAAAAAACTTTTATTTTATACATTTATATCCACAGTGTATGTAGAAATGAGGTACCAAAGTGCAATTAGGCAACAAGTCATGAAGGGGTGTGGGCTATCGGGGGATTTACCACAGCTGGAGTGGTTTGCCCACAAGGTGCAGCTGAGTGGGTAAATCCACATCAGCAGTGGTAAATCCCCTGATATCCCAGACACCCAAGTGGCTTATTGTGATTATACAAGGGATTGGAAGCAAAAGATTAAAAAAATGCAATGAATACTTTATATTTATTTTTTAATGTGTTTTCCTTGACTCTTTAGTGTGGTGACCTTCTTCTGTTAATTAAATAGTCCATTATTGCTATCTAAAATGGGTGTCATCCCTTAGTAACTACGCAACAGAGAGAGAGAGACATATTTCATTTTTAAGTTTGTATTCTTTTTTTTGTTTTACATTATGACTGAATGTAGCACAATGTGAATGTTTCCAGACTTTGTAGATGGTAACGAAAGAGGGAGCTGTAATGGAGAGCAAGGGAGAGGTCAGGCGGGTGCAGGTTAGAGAGTGACAGAGAGACTGAAGTTTTGTTTTTGTTCCTTGAGGGAGAGAGGGAGAGAGAGAGAGAGAGAAAGAAAGAGAGCAGTGTGAAAATTAAATGTTAGTTGCTGCTCATGTAGAGAAAGAGAGGAGGCAAGGTTTCAATTTTTTTCTTTTTTTTTGAGAGTTTGTCTCTCTCAGATTTTTGAACATGTTGCAAGCAGGTGTCAGGTTGCAATACCAGTGCAATTGTAGTGTCAGTGGCTCAGTAGGTTGACACTCCCCTCTGAGGTCGGGAGATCAGAGGGCTGTGGGCTCAGTTCCCACATCTGGCACTTGAGTTAATATTCCAGTACTGACACTGTAGTGCAGCATGAAAGGGGTGCTGCACTTCTGAGGTGCTGTCTTTCAGATGAGATGTTAAACCGAGGTCCCATCTGCCTGGATTGGTGGTAGTTAAGGTGAATGTTAAAGATCCCATGGCACTTATCGAAAAGAGTAGGGGAATTTCCCCTGTGACCTGGCCAAATTTCCCTCATTCACTGAAAAAAAAAATACCACCAACAGCTTAATCTGGTTCAAGGTCAGTTGGCATCCATCTGTATCCCCCTCCTCTGGGTCATGCTTGAAAATAGGCAGGATTTGTCTAGTGCACTTACCTGGACAACAAAAACTAAATAAATAAATAAATACGCAGACAGCGTGATGTGTTCAGCGCTACGACTGGGCAAAGTGGGGCATCAAAGATCATGTTTTTTTTGTTGAGCTTCCGGGTATGTGGCCAAAATGGTGTTGAGAGGAATTTATTACAGAGATTTTTTCTGGCTGTTTCCATATTTTTTTTCAAATTATGGGATAACACAGAGTGGTATATCAGTGAAGAGAGAGTGGGGATGGAGCATAGAGCAAGCAGGAGTGCACTGGACAACAAGCTACAAGTTAGGTGGGTAAAGTGGTCGGTTTATGTGAATAAGTTACGAAAATGCTGTTGGGTGATATCTTGGTTAAACAAGTTTTTTTTAGTTGTTTTGGATGTACAGGTAGAGGGCTAGTTAGTACACCAACATTTATCGAGGAAATGAAGATGGAAGCTAGAAATGAGTTTAAAATTTTTTGTTGTTGCTATTGAGATGCAGCTGGCTGGCACCTTTGCAGTGATTATGGTAGATAGTCAATGGAGGTAAGGTGCCAGCCTGCCTATCTTATTGGTCAGTGTCTGAGATACATTTTATAATATGCAATAATTTACACGCACTTCTTCAATACATCTGAAACGTAAGCAAGCAAACAAAAATGTGCAAATTGTTTCCTACCATAAACCAGCCACTTGAATGATGTGCACATTACACCCCTAGAGGATGATTAACAGACCATTAACATAACCCCTGGTCATGCCTTATTGTTTATTATACTATGGCAAGAAAGAATCCTGGCTTCTGATTGGCCAGTTGACCATCACAGCATGGATGTTATCCTGGCATAACATCCCTGCTCATGCTCATCTTTGAGCATATGCTTTATTAGCATCTTCTCTTAAGAAACAAAAATATTTTTACACACTAACAAAAACATTCTTTAAAATTATTTTTTGATTATAAAACAACACACCATTGTATAATAGGAATAATGCCCTCCAGGGTGGGTGTTATGCTGGGATAACATCCCTTCTCAGGTGTTGGACACCCTCGGCCAGTGGCCTCGGGCCCAACCACCCAAGGTGGGATGTTAACCCAGTATAACACCCACCCTGGAAGGCATTATTCCTTTAATAACCATTGAGAAATGGTAAGGCAATATAGGCATAAATGCCTTTCAGGCTTGTATAAAATCCTATGAATCCCAGGACAATCAAAAGTTCAAAGGCTGAGATAGGGCTCAGAATTGTTAGTGGACTAAGTCGGGGACAGGGTACTCTTCTGAAACCTCAAGAAAAAACCCAAGGTCAGGGGGTTCAATTTTCAAAGCCCACCTTTTGATGCAAGGTGTTTGCATGAGTGACAGCAGGTTGCATACCTGCCTCTGAGGCTGGAAAATCAGAGGGTTGTGTGTTCTAGCCCTATTCCCGGGTCATGCCTGAAAATAGTCATTTTATGGCTAGTGCACTTACCCGGTTAACAAAAGCTAAATAAATAAATAAATACCAGGAACTTGGGTTAAATCCCAATTTTGATACTGTTGTGCATCATGAGGGGGTGCTGTGTGCTCTCCTGAGGTGCCATCTTTCAGATGCAATGTTAAACCAAGGTTCTGTCTGCCTGCTTTGGTGGTTGGTCATGTTAAAGATTATATGACAGTTATTGAAACAAACTCTGGCCAGAGCCGACAGGGCTGCAGCTGAGGAATTTGGGGTAAAAATACTGTAAATTACCACAGTTACAAGCATGCTTATGCAAATGAAACATAGGCTCATAAATGTGTTGGTCTGTAATATTTTTACCCCAAGGCCTGGATATTCAAACTGCGCTCAAAACTGGCGCAACAGCAGGAGCAAGCGCAAACCAGTTGCGCAAATGCTCAACAGGTGCGATATTCAAACATGGAGCACAGCAAATTGCGCAAGCAACCAACGTCTCAATATCGCACATACTGCACCATTGTGCAACCAGGAAGGAGAAGCTGAGCCAAAATGTTGCGCTATGGCGCAACCAGGGAAGCTCAGCTGAGCAGTCCAGAGCTGCCATAGCGCAAGCACAGCCCCCCCAGAGCAATGGAACTGCACATCCAGGGAGGCAGGCTGTGGCCCACCGCCAGCCATGCCACACATGGGCACAGGAACACACTGCAGAACCCACACCACACCGGCACACCCCAAGCACAGCATCACTGGGGGTTGGACGGATGATCCACGTGCCCATGGGGACAAGCCAACACAGCATAGCAGAGCCCTGACACCCCAGCACAACCACTGGCAGGCGGAGAGTGCCACACACACAGGGTTGACAACCACAGTGCACTGCAGCCCCCTGATGCACAGCACACCCTGCACTGTGACCCAAGACACCACCCATGTGCAGTGACTGGCACTGCAGGAAACCATGCAGTCCCCCCAGCACACGTCAGCCCCATGCAACACAGAAGCCTACAAGCCAGACACACCCTGTGCACCCAGCAGTGGGTGGCAGCAGATGGCAAGACCAACCGAAAGTCACTGCCATGCTGGAGATACCTCCCCATGCACACACATGCACACACACACACACACACACACATACCCAGAACCATACCAGCCCAGATGGCATGTACACACCTGCAACTGAGCACCTATAGCCAGCTGCAAATCAGAGACCGACACAGTATTCATATATCAAAATAGAAATGTATATTGAACATAGTGCAACAACAACGATAAAAACTATTTACAAGGGGGGGACGGGTACAAGGAAGGGGTGTTCAAGGGAGGGATTAAAACTTGAGAGGGAAGGCAGGGTGGTAGGGATGGGAGAAGTGGGATGGGTGATGACGGCGGTGGCCCAGCCGCTCCTGGTCCTCCCCTGCTGGCACACGCCCTGCGCCGCCCCTGCCGACGCCCATGTCGCCAGATGGCCTGCAGATCTCCTGGTTCTCAACGCTGACCTGTGCGAGGTGCCTGACATCGCGCGACAACCTCCTGAGAACCTCGAGGCCTAGGAAAATGGGAACACAGTCAATGGCTGTGACTGACCACAACCCTGAACACCACCCAACCTGCAAGCCATATAGCCCAATGTCCCGCACCTGTGATGGCATACACCCACCCACAGTGAACATGCACATGGCCATCACAAACAGGCGGCACCAGCGATGTGCACCACCACCCACACACACTGCCCACGTCAATCACAGTACAAACTAGGCTGGCAAGTGACGGGCAACATGGTGCGATGCCAGTTACACAGCTATGTGCCCAGTGCATGCTTGACCACCAGTGACGAACACAGACGTGCTGTGTTACTGCACTGTGATGCATGTCACCTGTGTCGTGCCTGCATACATAAATACATAGACAGTGTCGGCAGATAAGGGCCTATGGGCCACCCAGTCTGCCCATTTGACCTTGTAAGTTCACTCTGTTTTCCTATAAGTCTGTTGCACCTTACCCCTGACCTCCAGAATTCCTGTATGGCTATCCCATGCATTCCTAAATCCTGTGACCAAGTCAGCCCCCACCACTTCCTCTGGCAGAGGTTCCACTTGTCCACCACCCATTCTGTGAAGAAATACATTCTCATGTGTCCTCCAAATCATCCCCTCCAACATCATCCCATGCTCACTAGTCCTGGAACGTCTTTACACTGAAAATAGTGTTGTCATGCACTCTGTTCCCCTGTAAGATACTTGTATGTCCCCATCATATCCCTCTCCCTCCCTCCTCCAGGGAGTACATGTTCAGTTCCTTCAACCTGTCTTCATCGGACTTGTGCTGCAATCCATGCACCATCCGTGTTGCCCTCCTCTGAACCCTCTCTACCCAGTCCATGTCCATATGTAGGTATGGTCTCCTGAACTGTACACTGTACTCCAGTGTGGGGCCTCACTAGTGTCTTGTATAGTGGAAGTATGACCTCCCCTTTGGTTGTGTTGTGCATGGCTGGTGGTCTTGCCCCCCCAGCATGCAATAGCATCCATGAAGTAATGATACTCACACTGCTCCAGCAGCTGGGTCTGCCGCTGCTGCTGCCGCTGCTGCTGCTGCTGCTGCTGTGGTTGGGGCACAACACCCCCTGGCACCGGGGCCCTGGCACGGCCCACCTCACCCTCGCCCGGCGTCCTCAAAATCCACCCTGTGGGAGACATATGTTGAGACAAACATCAGTGTGACTCAAAAGCAGAGTGCCCCCTGCCCCAGTGAGAGTGCCTGCCCACACAGCCATAACCATCCATCGTACAGCTGCACACACTGACACAGCCAACCGTGTCCGAGCCGGCACCTATGCACAGCCACCCAAGCACACACACACACCCCTACAGAGAATATAGGTGCATAGATGGTACACTCACCTGGCCTAGGGACTATGCCCCGCCTGGCATGTGACCGCAGCTGCGTCAAAAGTTCCGGCTCCCTCCGGCGGAGGTCACTGTATCGGTGCCGGCACTGCTCAGCTGACCGGCCCTGGCCAGTGACCTCCACCAGGTCAGTGGCCACTTGCTGCCACACGTGTGTCCTGGCATGGTGAGGGGGGCCTCACCATACAGTGCCTCACAGTGGGGCTCCACCAGGGCCACCAGGTTGGCCACCTCCAGCTGGCTCCAGGACACTGCCCTTCTCTGTGCCATGGCACCAACTTTACAGCAGGCAATATGGCGCCCGCTGCCATAACCCCATGTGGAGTTGTTGGCGCAATAGACCACCAGGCTCCAACCGCTGTTCGAAATAGCCACCACATTGTACATAGCGCCTGTCACCGGACAGCGCAGAATAGGGATGTACACATGGCATGGAACAGCGCCAGGGGTCAGAGGCCATACACAAGGTCACGGCACGACGCGAGGCTACGCACAGTGCCACCGGTCGAGCAGGCATCCCGCGTGATGCAGAGATATGCACCGCCACAGGTGGACTATCGTGGCAGTAGTGCCACAGCGCCATATAGTGCCCAGTGCTGTAGCGCCACTGGCACAATGGTGGCTATGGCCTGAATCGCCTATCGCGCTCAGCAGGTCTGCAGCGTGATAGACGATGCAGCTGTCTGGGCATGCGCAATGCAGTGTGGCACGCAGCCACAAACCTGCGCCATTGGCTCAGCCGGACCTTCAGTATTGCGCAAAGCGTAAATATGCGATATTCAGCCGACATATGCAAATCATCCGATCAGCCATTCAAAGGCACAGTGGCACAATTAGCATGTCATTAAAGTTGATCCACACCTCATTTGCATGTGTTGCGCTATAAAAATGCGACAGTGGGTTGTGCTGGCCAGATTTGGTTACTGCAGGTGAGAGGTGAGTTACATGCTGTGTGATGCTCAGGACAATGCTCATGGGCGGAGGATGATAAAGGCTGAGGGGGCTGAGCATGAAATGGGCACTTAGAAAGGGACAAAGAGCACCCTTTCTATCAGTATCTGCCATGCGGAGAGGAAACGGGGGGGGCTTCCACACCCGGGCCAGCAGCTATGCTCATGGGGTAATGCTGTTGACTGCACAGTGACAGGTGTCCACTTCCACCCATACAGATCACCATGACTGACCAGAGCAAAGCTGAGGGTGTGGACGGCGGGGAGGAGGAGGCTGAACTTCACCATGCAGAGACAGAGGCCCTTCCAGGCCTACCTGGAGGATGAGCCACTATTGAGTGGATGGAGGGGCACCCCTCAGGAGCGTGCAGCTGCATGGGAGGGGGTAACTCAGGCCGTCAACCTGCACGGAAGCCACCAGCGCTCCGTGCAGGAATGCAGGAAGAAGATGGGGACTGACCGCAGGAGGCTGAAGGAGAAGGTGGCAGCCTTCAGGGTGGCATGTGCTGGCACTGGTGGGGGCCTACCAGTGGTGTTGCAGCTGACCCCTACAGAGGAGACACTTGTGCCATTGTGGGAGTACCCTGGAGGATTCCAGACAGGTGGAAGCCCATCACTGCACGGTATGACATGGTGGTGTTGTTGGGGGGGGCTGTTGTTCACATGCACTCACATGTACTCTCTTTCTGTTACAGATCCTGTTCATCTGCAGGAGACGGTGGTGGTGGTGGGTCCAGACAGTGAGGCAGACCTTCTGGACGTGGAGGAGGGACCATCCACCTCCGCCACCAGCCTGCAGGCACTGCAGCAGCATGCAGGCTGCGACAACCCAGTGTCAGTGATACGGGTGCAGGGGGTGCACAGCCTGTGTCACAGCAGTCTGGCATGCAGGTATGCCAGCATGCTGTGCCTATGGCAGTGGCACACACCTGCACCATTGATGATAGCAGGCCTGCAATGGCAGTGATAGGTGTGTTCCCATGACGGACACATGGCAGGCCAGCACGTGCCCCTGGCCTTCCTGGTTCACACCTGTGTACTAGCATGCTGGCACAGTCCCAGGCTGTGCCTGTCAGCACCGGTGGGGCAGCACCAGTGGCTGTGCAGGTGTCTGGAACTGTTGTCAGCATGGAGATGGAACAGGTGGACCTGGGGGCTCAGCAGTTGGAGGGGCAGCAGCAGCAGTCACACACCAGGTCTGGGGGTACAGTGTCAAGCAGTGGCACATGTCCACCGCTCTTTGATCCGCCCATACCTGGTCCTGGTGAACAGCGCCCAAGGGGTGCTGTGCAGCAGGACCATCCACACCCTGGGGGTCACGATGCCATTGGGGCACAGTACCCATTGGACGCACACACCCGCCTGCTGCAGGAGTTGGTACAGCTGCAGGGGCAGGTTGCAAGGTCCGTGGAGGCACTGTCTGTGTCCGTGGAGCGGCATAGCAGGGAGTGTGCTCGGGACCGAGCCGAGCTGGTCCTTATGCGGACGGATGTGACCGCTGCCATTGACAGGCTGACCCAGGCAGTGGTCTCTGTCGTGGACGCATTGGCCACACTGTCAGTTGCCCCTGTACCACACACCCCACACAGTGCACTCTCCACTCCCTGTTCCCGGCGTCGTGCGACACCAGGCCTGTCGATGCCGGGTTCTGCTGTGGCATCCCGAGCACCCCTGGCAAGTTTGTTTGGCAGGATGCAGACCCCTGTGCGGGCAAGGTCGCTGTCACAAGAGTGGGACCCCTGGTGGTGCACCAGCGCCACCTCGACAGTGGCCCCTGCTCAGCCTGCCAGTGCTGCTGAGCATCGGCGGGCCACCCACGCATCCTGGTGGCCGGGACAGTGCTACCTGACTGAGCTGTCTCCCAGTGCAGGCCCTGTCTGGTGCTGCCCTGTGTCAATGTGTGTCATGGTGGGCAGTGCACTGCTGGGTGCTCTGCTCACCATGCTGACACACTGACCACCGCACACTCTCCCAACTGCTGTCCACAGGTGCGTGTGCATGATGATGCCTGCATTGCACTGTACACCAAGGTGCAGGTGCCCAGGTCCTGACACACGACGTGGACAGTCCAGGTGGTGGGGTGGTAGGTGGTGCTGTGTGTTGGCAATGTCATTTCCGCAGTGCTGTGCTGCTGCCCATGTATGCTGCCTGGTGTGTGTGTGTGTCTCCATATGTGTGCTCATCCCTCTCTGCTGGTGTGTTGGTATGCCTGGAACCTTCACCTCCCTGACCTTCATGCACGGTGTGTTCCCTGTGTGCCTGTGGTTTGGCGTGGACAGTGTTGCCTGCACATGTCCCCTTGCCTTACCTGTAAGGCATAGTGCTCTTCTGCAATGGTGTCCCGTGCAGCTGGGCCTGCCGGGTCAGTCGGGGGTCCCTCCATCCTGGGGGCTGCTCATCACCCACATCACCAGCGCCACTGGCGCCCCATCGCTGTCCCCCTCTTGGACCTGTACGGCTATCCCATGGTCTTTGGCCATGTTGTGCAGGATGCAACAGGCCAGGAATATCCCACAGGCCTTTGGGGCTGTACTGTAGGGCTCGCCGGAGGTGTCCAGGCATCGGAAGCGTGCCTTGAGCATCCCAAACACCCACTCTATGATGTCGCGGTTGCGGCATGTGCCTCATTGAAACATAGCTGTGCTGGGTGTCGTGGGGCCGGGTAATGGTGAGCAGCCAGGACGGAGTGGGTATCCGCAGTCACCTGTGTGGAGATAGTGGAGATCAGTGTCATGTCAGGTCCATATTGGCTATATCCTTGTGTGCCACTACCATGGCACCTGTGTCATTCCCACCCTTGCCCAGGGTTTGCATTCCATACATGTGTACTCACCCACTAGATGACCCGTGTGGGATGTTCCCACTCGAATCGATGGCACAGTGCAGACTGGTGCCATATGAAGGCATCATGTGCTCCACCAGGGTGTGTGGCACAGACATTGATAATGCGCCCAGTGGCATCACACACCACCTGGCAGTTGACACTGGAAAAGCCCTTTGGTTCCAATAAGCCTGGCCGCGGGCCAGGTGGCGTGCAAATGGCCACATGGGTGCAGTCTATGGCCCCTAGCATGCCAGGCATACGCGTTACCCTGTGGAACTCCTGCATGTTTGCTTGCACGCTCTGCCGCTGCTGCTGGGGAAATGGATGTACTCCAGGCATGTGGCAGCAGTGCGCTGAGGAATTGGGTGAGGATGCGTGATGTGGCTGACTGTGTAATGCCTGTGGTGTCCCCTGTTGGCCTTTGAAGGTGCCCGTGGAGCAGGCACATGCAGGCTGTCACCTTGGTCTCCACGGACAGAGCATGACTCGCGTGAGGGTGCCTGCATCACATCACTGCACAGCTCGCAGAGCCGTCTCAGTATTGCCCTGTTCAGGCGGTACCAGGCCACAATCTCGACGTCTGTGTACAGCTCGAAGCTGATGCGGGCACGATACCGCCTGTCGGGGGCATATTGCCGACGGGCCCCTCCGCGGCCACGTCCCCCTGCAGCATGGTGTCTCACCCCCCTCATTACAGCTTCCATGTGGGAGCTGACACTGTCCATCTCCCTGGCTTCTGCCCCCCTGGCTGCTGTTCCTGTGTTACCCCCGCTGCCCCCACTGCTGCTTCCACCGCACCGGGCACCCCCACTGGCCTCTCTGTCCTCCTGGACCCACTGTCCTCTCTGCCCTTCCAGCTCCTGTCTCTCTCTGTCTCTCCCCAGTTTGCGGCCTGCTAGGTTCTTGGCCGCTTCCTTGAGCCTTTTATTTTGGCTCAAATCCAGTACTGCGCAACTTCCGTTGAGCTACTCTTGCGCATTGGCGCAAGTGTTCGGATATCGTGCATTGGCGCATTTTATGCATGGACGCCGCTTCTCTTCGGTTGTGCATGCCTTAATTTACCGCGCTGTTGCTCAGTATGTTTTTGGTGGCGCAACTGGCCCCTTCTGAATATCGCAGAATGGTGCATTTTTGGAGTTGCGCACGCGCAACCCTGTTGCGCATGGCGCAACCCTTTTGAATATCCAGGCCCAAATTTTCAACTTAGCCTTGGTATGGCCCTGTCTCATGAGGATGGGCAGACAAAATGTTCAACTCCTTTTTTTGCAGGAGTTGTAAAGGGACAGCTGTCAGATCCATGAGGTGCTATAAAGAAATGGCTATGTTGAAAATTTGACGTAAAAATATTGAATATTACTGAACTTACAAGACTGCATTCATAAAAATAAATGTAGGCCCATAACTTTTTTGGTTTTTAATGTTTTTATACCAGATTTTCAACATAGCCTTCTTATGACCCCACCTTATTAACAAGGACAAAGACAATTTTCAACTCCTTGGCAAAAGGTAATTTTATGCAGGGACCACAAAATCACCTTCCAGGATGTAAAAAAAAATATTGGCCAGGATTTGAAAAATGGCAGTTGTTATATTCATGAGGTGCTTTAAAGTTATGGCTATGTTGTAAATTTGGAGTAAAAATATTGAAAAATATCAATGTTACAAGCCTGCATTCGCAACATTCTACATGGGCTCATAACTTGCTTGTTTTTTAATATTGTTGCACCAAATTTTCAACATAGCCTTCTTATGACCCCACCTCATGAAGAAGGGCAGAGATAATTTTCAGCTGGTGCCCTGAAGGTAATTTCATTCAGGGACTGCAAAACCACCTTTTGGGATGTAAAAAAAAAAACATTTTGGACAGGACTTGAAAAATGACAGCCATCACAATTAAGAAGTGCTATAATGATATAGCTATGTTGGAAATTTGGAATAAAGATGCTGCAAAATACCGATGTTATGAGTCTGCATTCACAAATTCAATGTAGGCTTATAACTTTGTTGTTTTTCAATATTTTTACACCAAATTTTCAATATAGCCTTCTTATGACCCCACCTCATAAACAATGGCAAAGAAAATGTTCAACTCCTGCAGGAAAGGTGATTTTGTGCAGGGACTTCAAAATCACCACTCAGGACAGATCTGCCTAACATTATTGACATTGTTCATGAGGTTGGGTCCCAAAGAAGGCATGTTGAAAATTTTGGATAAAAATATGTAAAAATGCCCAAGTTATGGCACTAAGTTCAAAACCCATGGAAATACATTGAACTGCATACCCATGTCTTCTGTTCACAGTTTGAAGATTAAAGACTAAAGACATGTCTGTGGTCCAGATAGGATTATGACTTTGGACCCCCAATATCTAAGTAAGAGCTTGAGGGGGTACGGTGTGGTGGGTGATCAATGGGAGGGTTGGGTGTGGGGTATGGAATGACCGCAGATGACATTGATGGACCATTTTGTTTTTACAGGTGAAAAAAAAAAGAAACTGACAATCCCCAATTATGACACAGGGGGATTGGGCATCCCCAGTGTCTCGGTTTTGTTGGAGAAGACATTGATAGAAATTTTTTTTAAGGTAAAAAACAAAAAAAAACAAAAAAAAAAAGACTTACGACACCCGATCATGTCACTGGGGGATTGGGCACTCACAGGGTCAGTTCTATGTTTCTGGGGGGGGATGGTAAAAAAGGACAGATGATCTCCAATCATGACACTGGGGGATTGGTCACCCCTAGTGTCACAGTTATGATTCTGGGGGCCCGATTGCAACATTGCTGGATTGGGCACCCCCAGTGTCATTTTTATATTTTCTGGGGGGAGGGCTGGTGGGTGCTGAGAGGAAGGGTTGGGTGGGGGAAATTTCTATAATATAAAATCATAAATAAACAAGGGCCGGTGGTCACGGCAGAACATGACTCAATCCGCCATGACCAAGATGGCTGCCGGATGCTACTGCACATGCGCAACTGCTAGCACAAGTGCAGTGTAATGCAGTGGTCATCTTGGACAAGACAGAGTGTGCTGTGTTCCACTATAACTGCCTGAACTTTAAAATAGTGCAGTGCTGTAATCGGTAGGGCAACATGGGCTGACTGCTTTATAGACGCGGAGTCGTATGTGACGCAATTCAACATGTTGTTTATTCAGAAGGAATGCGGAGTTCTTTTTTTCCATGGTCATAAAAGGTCTGCAGAGCTCCATCCACTGCAGCCCTAAAAAGTAAGGGTATTTTATTTATAATAATAATAATCATAGAAAAACATATTTTACATATACAGACTTATTCTGTAATGCATCTAGCACAAATGACATCCTCATTTCATTACCATTATAAATTTCCGAAACCTGTGCTATAGCAGTTACATACTAAAGTACCCATTGAAATTCTTTCTGTAATAGAGCAACTTTATTTGTGGCAAGCCTAATTTTCTTTGTTTTATACTGTATATCTTCTTCATCACTGATTCAACCATTTTAATTACTACTTCTGGTGACCAATATTCCTGCTGCAGTTGTAACATGGATTTAGCTTGCCAGAGGTAATACGTACAACTGGCAAAACAGACTGGCAAGGTAGATCTGTTAAATTTCTGCCACTGATCTATATACCTAATACTACTAGCTGATAAGTCACTTTAATAAACTGTAGATATGCCCACTTATAACTTATTAATTTCCAAAACTTCTGTGCAAATGGACATTCTATAAGAAGATGACTTCATGAGTCAACAGCATTCAGATATTATCTCATCAGTCAATTTCTATATTTTTTCTTCTTTTGCCTCCCAGATCATTTTACTGCTACCCTCACATGTATCCCTAACCAAATGATGTCCCTCATTTGCAGTGGAATTTTTACATTTAATTGCTGGGCTGCTGCTATCTTTTCAAATCACCTGGGCAATCTTTAAACATCAACAGTTTATTAAATGTTGCCCCCATAATGTTTGAATACAATTGTTTTCTAGTCAATAATATCTGTGTTGTTGTAATTCTCCATTGTATAAGTTTAAGCAGTACATAATACATATACTGTGGATTAATGTTAAGGTATTCTTTCAACTTACTAGTCCACCTTTCTGATTCCCATCTTGAATACCGCAGAACAATCCAATCAAGCACCATGGGAATCCATCATTTGTTATATGTTTTTAAATACTGGTTGAAAATACATACGAAAAATAATGGGCCCAATTCTCAAATACCCGGAATTGAGACAAGGTGCTTGTGTCAAAAGAGATTCATGCAAGGGGCACCATGTGTTTACTGTTGTGCCAAACCCAATTCTCAAATGTGGGCTGCATCATGGTTGGGTGCCCCTGATTGGACAGGCCCTGCACCAGCCCAGTGTCAAAAATCAGAGTGTGCCATGGTGCACAGGGCTGTGCACTGGACATTGACTGCCATATCCCATAATGTGGGATTCTGCAAGGTTGCCAACATCCACAGTGCAGACCTAGAGTTACACCAGCCCTGAGCTGGTCTAATGCCTGGTGCAACTAAAGGGGTCCCACCTGTGGTCCCCCCCAGAGATCAGTGGTGGCAATGGCACAAGCTCCACTATACAGGAATAGTCATGTGGACTGGCAAGGCACAGGAACCCTTGGGATGGTGTGTCAGGTACCTCACCAGAACTGACACAGATGGTACCAGGAGGCTCTTGGGGACATGAGCCTACTGCAGCAGAGAAACCCACCTGCTCTTATGCTAATGAATTGCTGCCAGAAATGGCTCAGGGGTCAATGGCAATGCTGGTAGCATGGTATGATGTCAAGGGTGGTTTGCCCTCTGTCCTGCCAGGGGCCCCTGCAGGGCAGGTGATGTGTGCTGGCCACCTTCCTGTGGGGGGCAGGGACATCCACCGATATGCCTGATATGCCTGTCAGGAGTGCCAGCACCAGTTGACTGCACAACTGCCAGTGGTGGAGCTGGAAGTTAGCAGCAGCTATCATCCCTGCACCATGAGCAACACTACTCTTGGTGCTGGCATTCCTGCAGAACTGTCCCACAGCTTGCTGCATTCCCCTTCCATGCACCTTTCCTTTGATGCACAAGAGTTTTTGCTGCAAGCTATTGGAGTTTGGTGCTAGGACCCCACTCATTCAAGAATCAGGTGCAGGGTCCCTGCTGCACCAGTGATTGGGGAAAGCTGATGTTTAACCCAGCTTATACCCATCTGATTGGGTCTTTCAGAATCAGGCCCCATGGCATAAAAAAAGACTACCTGGTTTACAATACAGATTCCTCCTTATTTAAAATCTGTGTACATTGCCTCCTGTTTCACGGGATTCAAACAACTCCCCCACAACCCTTGAAAAAAAATGCTATATATTCTAGTTGAAAACTCTGGGGGAAGGGGAATACCATTCCTATATAAAAGAACACAGGCAACAATAAAGTCTTAATTAAATATAATTCTCTTCTTTGAGAAAGATCTATTTTTCCATTAAGCTAGTTTAGATTCTGCTTCTTCTGTGCTTATTCTCCAGATCTCTACTGCCATATCATAATTCCTAAATAAAAATCCCCAAATCTTTATAGATACCAGAATTAGAGGAATTCCAGTAGTGCTACTACATGCTGGAGTCAGACTTGGTTGTCCAATTACTGCATCTGTACTTCTATGAAAATGCACCTTGGCTCCAGCCATTCTGCCGAATCTATTCGGGGTGTCTTGTACGATCTCCCCTGAACTGCTCTCTCTAATCACTATGCAGATATCATCATGCTATTGATTTTAGCTCTGGTACATCCTCTCCAAGAATAATACCATTTATCCTCTCAATCTGTTGTATCATATGAATAAGAGAGTCTAAAGAGAAAACACATAACAAGGGTCTGAGAGGACAACCCTGTCTTACATCCCTTTTAATTTGTATCGCTTATCCCATGTTATAATTCGCATATGGAATGCACCCTATTGCTTTATACATGCATTCAATCCATAGAACAATAAGCTTAGGAATCTCATACTGTAGTAAAACCTTAGTAAGAAACTGATGTGGAACTCTGTCAAGAGCCTCATAGGACAAAACCTGTGACAAAACCATTTATCCCCTATCCCCTTCCCCAAAGTTCTCTCAGAGCCGCCAGATTATCCCTAATGATTCTTTGCTTTATGGCACAGGTCTAAGATTCTGTGAGAACTATTCTAGCTTCTTCTGACAATCTGTTTTGCCAATCTTTTAGACAATATTGTTAAGTCACAATTTAGCAGACTTGGAGACCTTCAATTTTTTTTATATCAGCTGTGTCTCCCTTTTTAAACAACAAAGATCAACAGGGAATTTTCCACTGAGTCAGACACCATTTCAGACACCAACATTTCATTAAATATCTGCTGTAGTATAGGAATTAAGTGTGTCTTTAATACTTTATACAATTCTGAAGTTAACCCATCAGTCCCTGGAGCTGTGGACTAGCGATAGTTGAAGCTGGGAAACTTAATCCATCAATTAAGCACAATTTTCAGATTAATTCATGGATGTAAATTGTGAAGTTCCACCTATGAAGTATGGAATTTCACCTGTGAACAGCGGAATTTTACCATGAACAGTAGAATTTTGCCATTCGCAGGTGAAATGCTGCCATTCATGGGCACAGATCTGCCATTCGCGGGTGAAATTCCAAACTTCACAAAAAAATTCCACCCCCCAAAAAATGGTGGTCAGATAGGTGAATTTTTAGTCTAGGAGAAAACCTTTGCAGTTTGATCTGTAGAAGTGAATTTCCCAACTTCACCAGAACTTCACCGGTGAATTTAAACTTCACTGCATCTCTACTGTGAATGCACTTAGATTCCTTATAGCACATCTGATTTTAGATGTCAGTATATGATTAGTCAATAACATCTGAATATGTGGGGATACATCTGGTACTTCTATCTCTTCTAAAAGATCTGGATCCCATATACTTTCCACCTCCTTGCTTATAGATTTTATAGCATATGTTGTTACCGCCTCAAAAATTGCTTGATTTGTTGTCAGTCACCATTGCACCTTCTATACCTTTGTATAGCCCTCGCATTATTCTGTCTAGAACACTTTTCTGACAGCCAGTACATTTATCAAAATATTGCTGTCTGCCTTGTATGCCAAACTTCATTTCTTGTTCCAAGGATTTTGCTGTATTGTATTGATATGTTCTCATCTCTTCTTTTACAAATGTAATCTGTTCTGCAAAGTCCACTTTATCCTCCTGCATCCTAGAAATCAGATTATGCAAGTGACTTCTTAACTTAATGTACCATAAGTAGTTATTAGTACCCTAATCATCCTAACTGCTGTAATAAAAGATTCAAAATCTTTTTTGGATTCCTCCCACAAACTGCTTATGTTACCATTTGCTTATATAATACTGTGATGTGCCTTTAAAAGCTCCAGCCACTGCTTTTGTACTTTTGGAAAATTCAAAAGGGAATTATTTAAGGTCCATTGTATTGTTTATGTGGGGAACAAGGACCCAAATAGCAAAAAGCATATTACAGTTTTGTGGTCTGATGTTTCCACCATGTTAATTCTTGCAGAACCCATATTCAAACATACAGAAACGAACAAAAAATCAGTTCTGGTCTGTAATTATCCTATTTTAAAGGTCTGAGTCCATACCTGCTACCATAGCACCATCTTTCAAATTTGTAGTATTATGTCATTCAGATAGTTAGAATCACTATAAAAGTTCTTTGTCTTACCATCTCCTAATGATAACATACTAACATACTAACATACTATTTGCCAGCAGATTAGGCCTTACGGTCTATCGAGTCTGCTCGAACCTAGATCCTTAGTTGGGTGCCGAGATCCTCCCATCCCTTGTTCTCTAGAAACCCCTATCATCCATCCCCACCCCCCCGGGACAGGCCATCATCTGATACATCCACTTTCTGTGTTTGTCCCACCCTCTCTTGAAGCCCTCCACTGTGGATCTCTGAACCAGCTCACCAGGCAGTGCATTCCAAGGGTCCACCACCCTCTCGTTGAAAAACCTCCTCCTCTTTTCTCCCTCACCCTTCCACCTTCCAGCTTCAAACCATGCCTCTGGTGATACCTCCCTGCTTTAGTCTAAAGATCCTCCATGTTTACCTCTATTTATTCCCCTGAGGTACTTGAAGACCTCAATCATGTCCCCTGTCTCTCCTCTCCTCCAATGAAAACAGGCAGAGCTCCTCAAGTCTGTCCTCATAAGTCAAATCCCCAGCCCTCGTGATCATCTTTGTTGCCCTCCTCTGTACCCTCTCCAGGAGCTGTATGTCCCTATTCAAATGTGGTCTCCAGTACTGTACACAGTACTCAAGGTGTGGCTCAACCAGTCCATTGTACAGCGGCAGAATCACTTCCCTGCTCCTAGAGGTGATCCCCCTACGATGCATCCCAACATCCTGTTTGCCTTGCTAGCTGCCTCCTGCACTGCTCAGAGTTATTCATACATGTATCCACCATGACCCCTAGGTCTTTTCTCCTATTGAGGCCTCCAGCGCCTCCCAGGGTGTACCTGTGTTTAGGGTTCCCGACCAAGATGCAACACCTTGCACTTGGTGATATTGAAATTTAATTTCCATGTGTGAGCCCAGCTTTCCAGGGTGTCCAGGTCCCCTTGCAGGGCCAACCTTCCCTCTTCTCCCTCAACTACTGCTCCCATCTTGGAGTCATCCGCGAAGAGACTCATTTCACACCCTATACCTCCCTGATGTCCGATATGTATGCATTAAACAGGATCGACCCAGGACCTGAGCCCTGTGGTACCCCACTACCACCTCTAGGGTTCGAGAGTTTCCCCAGACCACTACCTCTGAGTGTGTCCAGCTAGCCAGTTTTCAATCCATCTGACCATCAAAGGGCCTACCCTAACCCCATCAGTTTCTCCACCAGACCATTGTGGGGGACAGAGTCAAACGCCTTGCTGAAGTCCAAGAATAATACATCCACAGGCTTACCCCTATCCAGTTCTGATGTTACCTATTCATAGAACTCCACAAGGTTGGTTTGACATGATCTACCTGGCACAAACCCATGGCTGACTATCCAGACCTCCCACCTCCTCAAAGTACACCCTCAATCATTCCTTTAGAATACTCCATTAATTTTCCCACCACCGAGGTCAAACTGATGGGTCTATAATTACCTGGTACTTCCTCGACCCCCTTTATGGATTGGTACCACATGCTTTTCGCCAATCCCTAGGTACCCTCCTGTCTCAAGTGACCTGCTGAAAAGCTCCGCCAGGGTGCAGCCAGTATGTCCGCCAATTCCCATAGTACTCGGATGAATGCCATCCGCCCAGGAGATTTGTTTTTCTTTAGGGCCTTGAGGGCTAACTACACCCTTTTGGTGGAGATAGCATCATCCGTCCCCTCCCTTACTGGTCTTTTATCCTTATCCAGATGTGACCTCTGGGGTACCTTTCCTCCCTCTTGCTCTATTTCTGTTGCTCCTTGATCCCACTCCCTGCCGCTTCCATCCCTTCATGCCTTGTTTTGTAGATATCCCATCCCTCCCTAGTGAACACAGAGGCAAATACTCTTAAATACCTCTGCCTGGTCCCTCGCCTCTTCCACCCACCCTCCTTCTGATCTCAATCTGCTGAGATGGCCCTTAGTTTTTCTCCGCTCCCCAATGTACCGGAAGAACCCCTTTTCCCCTCCATGTATCCCCTGTGCCAGCCGCTGCTCTTTACTGGACTTTGCTCCCCTTACCATACGGGTGACTTAGGATGATTAGGGTACTAATAACTACTTATGGTACATTAAGTTAAGAAGTCACTTGCATAACCCACAGTTAAAATCTCTAAACACAATTAATTTTTTGTGTATGAAACCACAGGTGGATTTCTTGAAACAATGCCACTTTTGCCACTTTTGTCTGTGAGTATATACATTAAGAAGCCGTTCCTACTGCCTTCCATATGTAACATCTAACATAAGTGCTCTACCTGGTTCAATTTCTAGCGGTCATAGAACTTGGAACATATCATCTCTAAATTAGATACAAACTCCATCACATTTCTATTTGCCTTGTGACCAGAAAGAAGTACTGTGTACCCAGAGTTTTCTAACTGCAGCAGCTTTGAATTGCAATTTAATTTGTGTATCTTGCAAGAATAAAATATTTCCAGGTAGTGTCCCTAAGACAGGTGAGGGAGATACATGTTTCCTATATGACTTTGTACTATTGACATTTAATGTCATGGGGGTAATAAAGGAACCAAAGTAGGTGGGACATGATTAAGTGGGAGTAATATTTCCTTCTTCCAGCAATTCTGATCTTGCATGGGATCTAGTTGTTCACATACTTTTTTATGTCAGTGCACTTGCACAGCCAACATCTTGCGGTAGTGCAGATTTGGAGGCGTGGTCACTGTTGGGCGAGTGCAGGGCATGCACTGGTAGGTGTGTCCTTCATTCCCCAATCAGCCTGCATGTCAGTGCCACACCATGCATACTAATGTGGTGAGCACATCTAAGGAAAGGTCTGCTGCAATGCGAGCAAAGCTCGTCACACACAGCAGATCCTTTCCACATGCTTCGCCAGCTAGAAACATGGTAGCACAGTGGCCGCTAAACTGCTGACTTCAGGGGTGCCCAATCCCCTAGTTGGCTTACCCTGCCCCTCAAGTATGTGCCAATGGGGCAGCCCACTCCTCATCAGCAGAATGTGTCCCCCCTTGCTTTTATTGTTTGCAGATGGGGGTGCCCAAACCCCATCGGCATCCACCCCCCCTTCCTGCTTTAATGTTTTATTTTTATTTATTTTGTTTTTGTTGACTGGGTAAGTGCACAAGGCAAATCCTGCCTATTTTCAGGCACGACCTGAGGGAGGGGGATACAGATGAATGCCAACTGACTATGAACCAGATTAAGCTGTTGGTGGTATTTTTAGTGAATGAGGGAAATTTGGCCAGGACACCGGGGGAAATTCCCCTACTCTTTTTCGATAAGTGCCATGGGATCTTTAACATCCACCTGAACTACCACCAATCCAGGCAGATGGGACCTCAGTTTAACATCTCATCCGAAAGACGGAAATGTGTCAATGGGGGAGCCCACTCCCCATCGGCATGATGCCCACCTTCTTCTGTGCCAATGGGGGTGCCCAATCCCCTATCAGCTACTGTACCCACAAAAAAAAAAAACACCTGTAAAAAAGAAAACTGTCTGCAAGGTTTTTTTTTACTACTTATAAACAGAAAACAGTCCCTCATAGTCTCCCTACCCACCACCTGCACCCACCCACTGCACACCCTGCCTCCCCACTACCCCATTACCCCATAGTTACCTCCAGAGCTCGGTGCAATGATCTTTGGTGGACCAGGAACACGTCTTCACTCTTCACTCTTCAAAGCCAGCCACGAACTGAGGAAATGCCAGTAAGCTGTATAATGGATTATATAGGGTTTTTTCAATGTTGATGCATATCTCTTGCATTTTTTGGAATTTTTGCACCAAATTTTCAACATGGGGTTTTTGGGACACCTTCTTATGAATTCTGTCACTGATATGATGATAATCAGCCCAAAAAGGTGATTTTGCAGTCACTGCATGGAATCACCTTTCTGGACTGATTAACACAAGGACACTGACAGTGTTCATGAGGTGGGCTCTCAAAAAGTCTATGTTGCAAATTTGGTGGAAAAAAATCCCCAAAATGGCAGTTTTACGAGTGTGCATTATGCAGTTGTTACGCACGTCATAACTTCATGAATTCACAATATTTTCATGCCAGATTTCAATATTGTCATTTTTCTAAACCTCCTTGTGAACAATACAGCTGTCATTTTTCACATCCTGGCTGAAATGTATTTCCACACTTCCGGCGCACAATACCATGGTCACTGTGGGAAATCAGTGTTTGGGGCAGATTATGAAAATGACAGTGACACTGTTCATGAGGAAAGGTTCTAAAATGCCTATGTTGAATATTTGGTGACAATACTCCATAAAATGACTGTGTTACGAGCATGCATTGTGCAGTTTGCACGCACGCTTGTAGCATTATGCATTTGTAATATTTTCACTCTGGATTTTCACCATTGGCATTTTTCCACATCTCTTGATGAACAGTACTGCTGTCATTTTACTTATCCTGCCCGAAATGTGTTTTCGCACATCTGGCACAGAATAGCGCGATCGGTATATGAAATCACTTTTTGGGACAGTTTGAGGAAATGACAGTGACACTGTACATGAGCAGAGGTGCTAAAATGCCTATGTTGAAAATTTGGTGCCAAAACTCCATAAAATGACTGTGTTACAAGTGTGCATTGCGCATTTCCCATGCACCCTTGTAACTTCGCAAATCTGCAATATTTACATGCCACATTTTCACCACTGCCATATTGTTACACCTCCTTATGAACAGTACAGCTGTCATTTTTCACATCCTGCCAAAAATGTGTTTTTGCATTGCACTACCAAAGCCAATGCCAGTACAACAACATTCGGCATTGACAAATGCTTGTTTTTGCTACTGATGATTCTAGGGATGATTCCTCTGTATCAGATGAGGGATCATGTACTGAGGAAGCCTTTAGTAATGCTTCTCAGGTTCCTCCCTCATCCTCTGAGTTCCCCCCACTGTGCTGTTTTAAAAATAGTAGTAAAAAGAAGTCTTAAAAACAGCAGGGGAATATCCCCAGAATACACGCCAAATTTCCCCCATTCAATAAAAAAGCACCATTGACTGCTTAAACTTTTTCAGTATGTCAGTTTACATTTGTATCTGCCACCTCCACTGAGAAAAAGCTGAAAATAGGCAGAATTGCCTAGTCCTCCTTTCTAGGTCAAATATATATCTATGTGTATATATATATATTAGAGGCAAAAAACTCAGTTTAATGCATTAGTTAGGGTTGTTCCACACTGACAAAAGTGAGGAAATTCGGTGTTAGGGTTGAAAGCCCCCCTTGCCCCCCCCCCCGCTCACACCCCCAACTTTCATTGGGGTGTGCATTATGGTGGTTGGCCATAACTGTCACCCCAACAATGTGTAAAGAAGCAGAGGTGTAGGAGAATAGGGTGAGAGTTAGGACTGACAATCCTAATGCACACCCTGATGTTATAACACAGTGCTTAGCCTTCTGGATACAAGACATTGTTCAAGGGAAGAAAAATTACAGAAGTAAACACCCATTTTATTGTTATCATATTATCAGGTGATATATTTCACCTTTCGCAAATGCCCATTTTACTGTTGCAAATCCGCCACAAAACTAAACTATACTGCCACTTCCATTAGTGCATTAGTCTCCAAGCCATCAAAAACATTTCAATATATTGAGTGCATTTACTCAGTGTCTGTCTCCAGTAGTCAAATTGTGTGTGTCTGCTGCTCTGAAGTATTTATTGTACTCTCACTGTATATTCTATTATACCATGTAATCCTGGGTCGCCCTGAAAAGGGACCTCCGGGGCTCAGTGGGCCTACCCACTCACCAAAATGAAATACATAATAGATAAATAAATATATAAATAAATAAAAACAATAATATACTGTACAATTATAAAAACACCTTGGACTGGAATTTCAAACCCCCAGAAATCGGTGAAGGTGCAGAGAATAACTGGTGCAAGTGTGGCTTCACTTGCAAAGCTGCAGTTTTTACCACAGTCACCGTATTTTCAAAGCTGGAGCTAACTTATGACTGGCTCCATGATTTACAATGGCTTATGCCTATTTTTGGGTGCAGCTGCACCACAGCATTGTGCCTGTCTGGACTAGGTATAGCATCCTTCTGCAGCTGCACCTGCCACCTGTGAGGAGCATAGGCTGAAGACACAAATGTCTGAAGATGCAGAGAAGCTGTAATGCAGCAGTGGCTGTGGCATGGGATTTAGTCCCAGAATGGGCAAAAATTGGGCCCAATGTGAATAAAATGTTGACAATAATGGGAAAACAAAAAGACAACCACAGTACCATTTCAATGTTCATAGTCTAATCAAGAGAAACAGAATAACATTTTGACACAAGTCTTACCATATGACTGGATTACAAAAATGTAGGAAAATATAGGGTACCTGACAAACTGATAGAATTAGACAAAAAAAGAAAACATTAATATGAGACCCACAAAACAGACCTTATAAAAGAGGGAGAGGAATGGGGGCAGGAAGGGAAAATGAAGAATTTGAGACTGGGAACAATGACTAACAACAGGAGATTGGTGTAAACTAAAAACTGAGTGCAGGACAGAAACGATGATCAGTGAAGCAGGGTGGGGGAGGACAAACAGAAAAAAACTGTAAACAAAATCAGTCACAATGCAAACAGGAGAATGGTATCCAATTTACAGATGGTACATAGATAGATAGATAGATAGATAGATAGACAGATAGATAGATAGATAGATAGACAGATAGATAGATAGATAGAAATAATTCAATACTTGTTGGTGCTGCCACGATTTCTTCTTATCTGAAATCTCGCCATTCACAGAGCTTTCTTGTTTTTCATCATTAATATTTTATTATATTTCTCTTCTCCTAGGGTTTCCTTTCTCACTTTTTTGCCTTCTCTCAACACTTTTGTCTGCTTCCTTTTTTTGTTTGTTTGTCCAGTTATATTTATTTTTGTTGCTTTCTTTCTTTAGTTTTCTGTCTTGCCCCCCAACATTCTTTAGTATTTTGGGTGTTATTCTCCTGTTTGTACTGTGATTGATCTTGTTTACAG
The DNA here is from genome assembly GCA_016271365.2 of Neoceratodus forsteri. Taxonomy (NCBI): domain Eukaryota; kingdom Metazoa; phylum Chordata; order Ceratodontiformes; family Ceratodontidae; genus Neoceratodus; species Neoceratodus forsteri. The sequence continues at coordinate 1,351,074,061 of CM057458.1, read as the reverse complement.
TTCCCATTTTTTTCCGTTTTTGTCCTTGCCCTCTCTCACTGAATGTCTGTTCTGTCCTGCCACTTAGTCTTTTGTTTATGTTCCTCTCCTTTCCTTACTTATAGTTCCTCCACTTATATTCTCAGTTTTCGATTTCCACTCCTAGCTCCTCCACCTTTGCTGTACTGTCTGCTTTGTATGCCTTCTAATTCATTTTTTTCTATTTCTTTCAGTTTGTGTGATTCCCTAACTTGTCCTACTTTTCCATTTTGTTTTATGTTCTGACTGATAGCAAGGCATTATTCTGCTCATCTTGGTAAGACTATTTAAATAGTGCTGTGTGTTGCCTTTTGTTTTCCCCATTATCAGCATAACTGTATTCACGTGGTGTTTTCACAATTGTATATTGTTGTTTCAATCTGACCATTGGTGATAGACACTGAGTAAATGTATTCAGTATATGGAAATGATTTTGATCACTTGGAGACTAAAGCACTATTAGATGTGATAATATTAATTAGATTTGCAGGGATCTAGATAATTTGCTTTTCCGATGTGAGCTTTTTTACTGAGTCATTAATAGAAGTGAGACCCACCCTTTGCAAAATGCGCATGTGATTTTTGTGAAATATATCACCTGATAATGTGACAACAATAAAATGGGTGTTTACTTCTGTGATTTCTCCTCCCTTAGACAAAGTCTTGTATCCAGAAGGCCAAGCACTGTGTTATAACAATGGTCTCTAGTCTTCAAATGAGGCACTTTGATGGAATAAATATTTTCTGAGCAACGGTATAAGTTGCCATATCATTATTTGCTCTATAGTGTGCCGCTTCCTGTTTGTCTTGGGTATGTTTCAGCGTACTGCACTAAGGGGTTCAGATGAGCACATCTAACCTTTGTTGTTTCCTAGTTGCTGAACACCTGGCAAAATCAGGCGAGGTAAGCCCCAAGGGGCAGACAGGATAGACTGCGGGATCACAGTGGAGCAAAAGGAGCAATCCAAAACAAGCAAAAAAGTGACTGCAAAAAGCAACAGGGACAGAGCCATGCAAAAAGGCAATACTCATAAAGCAGATCGTCAGGCCGGCTGTCCAGTGTGATATAATCCAGACAGATGCAGCAGAATAAAAGTTGAAAGTTTTATTTCAGCACCAACAAACAGCTGCAGTGCCCCTTCCCACAAAGAGTCAAATGTTTTCATGCGAAACATGCACTTTCTCAAGACCAAGTCTTGAGAAAGCGCGTGTTTCAAGCAAAAATGTTTGACTCTTTGTGGGGAGGGGCACCGGACCTGTTTGTTAGTGCTGAAATAAAACCTTCAACCTTTATCCTGTTGCATCTGTCTGGATTATGTCACACGGGACAGTGATGGTGTAGCCGGCCAGACCATCTGCTTCAAAAGGAACAATCGGTAATGCCTAGTGCAACAGTAATTCAGGAGTCTCAAATGGTCTAGTTGCAGAGGACTGAAAAGTGGTAATTGTGGGCCCCATGTTCAAAAAAGGGGTAAGGCTGGACCCAGGCAACTACTGGCCAGTCAGCCTGACAGCAGTGTTGAGCAAGGTCCTGGAGGTCATTATCAAGAAAAGAATTATGGACCACTTTGTTGAAGCCAAGATTCTTGCACCCTCTCAGCATGGCTTTATAAGGAGCAGATAATGAAAAACAAACAATCACATTGTTCAAGGAGTGACTGGACAGAGGGAGAGCAGCAAATACATGGATGTAGTCTTCTGTATCTGGATTTGAGCAAGGCCTTTGATAATGTGTTGCATGATAAGCTTTTGGGCTAATTAAACCAGTGGGGTATAACCCTGATGTAAACAAACTGTAATGTTAACTGGCTTGAGAGCAGAAAACAGAGGGTAGTGAACAGACACTACTCCAGTTGGTGAGGAGTACTTAGAAGTATCCTCAGCAATGCATGCTGGGATCACTGGTCTTAAACAGTTTCATTAGCAATCTAGAAGGAGGAAGGAGGAACTGAACAAGCTTGTTGATTGGTCTCACTTCTGCAGCCTCATTTCAATGTATCCAAATGCAAGGTGCAACTCCTGGGGAGGAACAACAAAGTTAACATCTACACATTGTGTGGCACTCCTCTTGCTGCAATCAAGACAGGAAAAGACCTGGGAATCATAATGGAGAAGGGACTGAAACAGGACAAGCAGTGTGTAACCACCATCAAGAGGACCAGAAAATGCTGACTCATGTCAAAAGAGGGTTGATGCCGGTCCGGTGGCATTGAGGGCTGAGGTGCTGGACGCCTTACCTCAAGCCACGCTGGTGATCCATGTTCAGAACAAGCATGGGTCATTGACAGATGGTGGGGAGGAGAAGGATCGAGCATCTGTTGTACTGCTCTCTTTCTCCGGGGTTGGGGGGCACTAGCTGTTGGCACTCCACTGGCCCCTTGCAGCTGCTGGGGGGAAGCACGCCGATGCTACAGCTGAAGAGGAGGAGACAGGCAGATGCTTGGTGAGAGGCCGTGTGGTAGCATGCGTTGCTCTCACTGCAGGTGTCATTGCATGCCCTGCCTCCTCACAAGGGGAGTAAAGTGGAAAAAAAGCTCCAGCTGGATGACATGGTCCCCGCAGAGCTACACCTCCGATAAGGTACCTCCCTGGCATGGATCTGTTTGGGGTGGGTTGAGTCGCTCCTCACCACCCTGCCACAAAGGGTAAGTTTTGGGGTGCACAAAGGAGGGGTCTAACCTTTGGGAAAGGGTGCACTGGGGGACAACTGAAGGCAGAAGCTGGGAGCTCAGAAGAAATAGTGCATCAAAAAAAAAAAGTGGGGTTGACCAGTGGAGCAGGGAAAGTAATCCTGCCACTCTATAAGGTCCTGCTCAGGCTATATCTGGACTACGGTATGCAGTTTAATTTTCCTTTCATTACTAAAAACACATTAAAGTGATTGAGAGGGTGCAACACAGGGCTACCAAAATTATCAGTGATACAGGAGACAAAGGCTGTGAGGAAATGCTAGAGGCTTAGAGGGAACATGATCTCAATCGTTGGCACTGTCAAAAGTATCAACAATATCAAACATTAGAAAATGGGCTTTAAAATATAATAAATCTGTTTGACTGCCAAGGGTACATTAACTTGCAGGTAGAGCCCTGTGGGGAAAAAGCACCAGCTGTGCCAAGTGTAGCACAGGTATCCTGGTTCCAATTGAAATTTCAAACAAAAAATCCTGCCATTTTTTTTCTTGTCGGTTAGCAGGAGAATTGTTGTTAGCCAAGCCTCCCCCAGTCATTCTCTGTTTTATTTCATAAATAAAAAAAAGAAACACACAAGAAAATCCCTAGTGTAGTGTCCCAGAACAGGACATTTAACTTACATTATCCTTGCAGCTGTTTGACATCGCAACTCCATTTTCCCTATGCACATCCTGACACTGATCCACGGAACCAGTAAATGCGCTATCGGTATATGGGCTGCACCTTGTCATATGCACTGAATACTGCAAATTTAACAAGTGTTACAGCACTGCAGTATTAAAGTTTGAATCAAACATAATAATAATCTAGAACTGCCATCTCTCAGACTGGTAGGTCTCCACTTCCTAGTTTTACATACCAGTGTCACATGCCTAACAGATGCACATCCTGTCTGAACAAAAAGAGTAAGGAATGTCAGAGACCCATTTTTTTTAATCAGAAAAACAGTTCAAAAAGACTGATGGTGGAATTTATGAAAAAAACTCCATCTCTTCTCCTGGAGGTGCGGCGGTGGGGAGGGACAGGGAGGAACATAAGAATAAGAGAATAAAAGAATGGTTCTGTTGGGATAGCAACAGCACAGAAAAGGAGGGACTGTTTTATCAAATAAAATGTTTTATTACTATTTGTATTCATTTTCAAAATCCCTTCCTCTACTATTTTATTTCTTAATTAAACTTTATACAGATGCCCATTTTCTAAGTGCAATAGTACCCTCCAGGGTGGGCAGTATGGACAATACTGGACCTTCCAGAGGCTATAAGGCCCTCCTCCTGTGGCGTCGGGCATCATTATGCCCCTGGGTGGTCTGGTATTGCCCAATACCACCCATCCTGTCAGGCATTATTGCTTCGGTTGAACATGTTTGATCTGGTGTCCTGCAGCAGAAAGTACGGACACCCTCTGATGCTCAGGGGATGTAGATCTTTAGGTCATTTTAGGAGGCCTTTTTTCTCCCAGTGGATGATGAATCTATGGAACAGTCTACCAACAGTGACAGCGGACATAGAGACAGTGCAGCCCTTTAAAATAAGCCTGGACAAATGTCTGCTTGACAGGGGAATCACCTGGTACTCTAGGTAGTAGAGTGGGTAGGCAATTTCTATAAACTGATGAATGCCTGCAGAGCATACTTATTTCATCCCTGTTTGTGAATCAGGGTGAGACAGATAGGATGGACATAGAGTTCATTCCAATCAAAAATTACTAGAGTATATTGTCTTATTGTGGAGAAGCAATATTTTGGTAAAACAGACACAATTAGAGGTTTCAAATATTTTAATGTTAAAAACATAACATTTTAAAAGGTTCTGGATAATATAGTAAGTGATCAAACACTGTAAAAGAAAACTAGTGCCTTTGATGAAAAGATTCATACTATCAAATTATAATAGTAATGTGTCAGCAGAAAAGACCATCCTGTTCCATCTAGTCTGCCCATTTCCCACCTGCCACTACTTGCCTCCACTTCCCAGGGATATTTTCCTCTGCCCAGCAGCCAACCCCTTGTATCTGTCCCATGCCCTCTTGAATTCCTCCACTGTTTCTGCACACACCAAATCATTAGGTAATCTGTTCCAAGGTTCCACCACCCTCTCAGTGAAATAATAACTCCTTAATTTGCTCTTAAATCTTACCCTTCCTATCTTAAATTATGACCCCTTGTTTTAACTTCCACTTTCCTTTTTAATAATCTACATTCATTCACTTTATTTATTCCATTCATATACTTAAAAGTCTCTATCATGTCACCTCTATCTCTTCTAATCTTCAGTGTATATAGATTTCTCTCCATCTAGTCTTGTATGACTTCTCTTGCACACTTTGCACCATCTTTGATGCCCTTCTCTGAACCCTCTCAAACCCATCTATATCCTTTCTTAAATGAGGCCTCCAGAACTGTACCCCGTACTCCAGGTGCAGTCTGGCCATGGTCTTATACAGTATAAAGGCATCAAAACCTCCCTCTTCCTACTTGGTATATCCCTTCCTATTCATGCCATCATTCTATTAGCTTTAGCTACTGCCCTACTACATTATTCTCCTATTTTAAGATTGTTTGAGATTATAATCCCCAGGTCCATTTCCTGTTCTGTTTCCTTTATCACCCCCTTCCAGTGAATACTCAGCCAAGGGATTTTTACACTTCACATGCATCACTGCACACTTCTTAGCATTGAACTTCATCTGCCAAATGTCCAACCACTTCTCTAGGGTGCTCAGATCTCTCCTCATGGCCTCAACCTCTCCTGCTATGTCAACCCTATTATATAACTTTGCATCATCCACAAAAAGACACACTTCCCTTCAAGTCCCACTGATATATCACTGATATATATGTTAAAAAGGATTTGTCACAGTACAGACCCTTGAGGAACACTGCTCGTCACGCACATTATCCTAGAATGTGCACCATTTACCACCACCCTCTGACTTCTATCCATCAGCCAGCTTTCCACCCATCTATCTTATTTACTAGCCGATGGTGGAGAACAGAGTGAAAGACCTTACTGAAATTCAGGTAGACCACATCAGCTGCCCCCTCTGATCAATAATCTTTATTACCCCATCAAAAAATGTGATCATATCTGGCTGGCAAGATCTCCTACTAGTGAAGCCATGTTGCTTTTTATCTAATAGGCAGTGTAGCATAGTGGTTTAAGGCTCTGGGCTGCAAATCAGGAAACCTGGGTTTGAATCCCACAGCCCCCACTTGCATACTGTGTGATCCTGAGCAAGTCACTTAACTTCCCTGTGCTCCAGGTCGTACCTGTAAACAAGCTTTCAGCTTAGTGTGCTACTCCTGGTTAAACAATTGGAAAATAAATAATAGTTTATTGTCCATTAAATATTTTATCACTCTTTTCTTTATTAACACCTCTATCACCTTTCCCACCACTGATGTGTGGCTGACAGGGTGGTAATTCCCCACCTACTCCCTGCAGCCCCCCTTATAAATGTGTGAAGATAAACAGCACCCTCTCACCCACTCGACCAGGCCATTCGGAGGTTCCCCAGGGCTCCATCCTTGGCCCATTGCTAGTCAGCATCTTCCTGAATACCCTGCCTAAATCCTGTCCATGTAACCTTCTGCTCTATGCAGATGACGCTGTAGTGTATGCCTTCCACTCGGATCCCACAGTCCTTCAGTCCTCCCTACAACTTGCCTTCAACCACATTGAAAACTGGTTCACTGACCACAGTCTCATGGTCAATGTAAAAAATACCAAATCACTGCTCTTTTTCCATTGCCTGAGTAAGGACTACAATGCCCAGCTAACAATCTTTTCCCAAACCCTCCTCCCACTGGAACAGGTCTACACCTATAAATATCTGGGCATTACCTTCGATCCTAATCTCTCATTCCACCCACATATTAGTAATCTTTCCTCTGCCATAAATATACGCACACGACTACTATATCAGCACAAAGCCTGCCTACCCCCAGAGGCCCTAAACATTGCTGTTACCTCCTCTGTTCTCTCCCTTGTAGACTATGGGCTAACTGTCTACTCAGCCACTGACTGCACTGCACGAAATAAAATCCACCAATCCATTAATAAAGCCTGTAGGCTCCTTGCTGGAGTGGATAAGCGTACCCACAGCTGCACCTGTATGCTCTAACAAAAATCCTCACCCTAGACGAAAGAGTACATTATCAAACATGTCTCCTTACTAAGAATATCCAACTAGGCCTTACTCCCACTGGAGTTTCAGCCTCCCTCCGTGCTGCACATACCTCAGCAGACACCCACGCAGCAGATAAATTAGCATGGGCTGTTCCCAGGGTCACAACCACCCTTGCACAATGGTCTTTTTCCTACAGAGCACCATCCTAGTACAATGAACTCCCCCTGGCCATTACCTCTTTCTCCAGACTAGGCTCCTTCAAAACAGCCCTCAAAAACCACATACTCTTCACCAGCCTCTGTCACTGTTCCCACTAAGAACAGGTATCTGCCTACGGATGGAGAGACCCTTGGTTAAATATATCCTTATCCCACTGCTGCTACTGTGTGTTAATGACAATGTTGGTAACCTGACTGCTCACACCACCTCCTGGCACATAGGCTATACCATAATTTTGACTGTACTGTTTGCTGACATTCAAAAGCTCCCCTCAGGAGTTGTATAGCTATCCTATATGTATAGGACTAGCAGCACTGTTCATACCCTGTTGTTATCTTGTCTCCTGCTTTCACTGTAATATTGTATTCTGCCTATTATTTGATACATATTGTTTATACCCTGTCGTTATCTCTTTCCCTAACCCCACTGTAATAATGTACAATGGCTGCTTATTGTTATGTTTTGTACCCTGACGTGAAGCTTTTGGAAATGAGTCCCTGACTCAAAGGTTGTAATCTGATATTCTCAATAAATAAATAAATTGGTACTACATTCACCATCCTCCAGTCACTCGGACCCCTCCCCCCGTATCTAGGGACAAATTAAATAACTTTATCAGATGTGATGCCAGCTCATCCCACAACTCTCTAAGAAGTCTTAGATGCAAACCATCAGGCCCCATTGCCTTATCTACCTTTAATTTTCCAAGTTCTTTCTATCCTCTGTCCTCACTTAATGGGCTTTGAACCATCCCACATTCTTCTCCTCCCTTCCTCTTTAACTCAGTTCCCTTCCCCTCCCCCTCCACTGTGAAAACTGTGAAAAAGTTGGTGGTTATCAGCCATATATAAAGGTTCAATGTCTGCTTCCAGCTGTTTATGTTGAACAAGAGCTTAGAATGAGGGCCACCTGAATGGCCAGTGAGTGTCTTGTTGTGCTCCCATACTGGCAATCTGAGTTCTGAAGCAAACACAGGAGCCGACTGGGTGGTCCAGTGGTATTAGGGAGGAGGTGCCACATAGTAGCACTCCCAGTGTGGAGAGAAAATGCAAAGCTCTGTAGCAATCGTGACCCGTGCAGTGGTCCAGGGAGCTTTTCTCTTCTGCATGGGAACCCTACATGCTGTTGTGGCCTGACACAGCAAATCCAGATACAGAACAGTTGATTGGCAGGGTTCAAGGACAACATGAGGAAAAAACCCAATATGCACCGGCCATCAGTATGCTGATGCTGACACTCATAGGTCTTAACACATATGAATCCACAATGGCTGGATAGCTGGGACAGTGGCAGATTGGACTGGTAGGGAAGGTGAATATCTGATGGAAGTCACAGGTGGTGAATTAAGGGCCAAAGAGATTCAAGAAAAAGAAAGAAAGAAAAAGAGCTTAGAATACATCAACGTATACATTGTAAGTCAGTTGACAACACTGCGGGGGTTATCATGTCATTCTTTTCTCTATTCTAAATCATTTGTCAATTAGACATGACAGGTCTGAAGAGAAAAAATGACAATATTCCAGATAATAAGTTTTAGAGTAATGAATGACTCTTTCTTGTGAAGAACTGTAATGACTGTCCTTACCAGAATTCAGATTTTAGCATTAATTTCTCAAAATAGCAACCCAAAAAGGATTTTGTTACAAATCAATTTCACTACTCGCTCATAATGAGTCCCTAATTGACCTCACTTTCTGATAGTGTCACATATTTCCTTCCATACTTTGTTTTAATGACATGATTCAAAGACTTTAGTAACTAGGCAGGGAGGAATGTATTTTAACTATGTTATAGATATTACACCACTGGGATTTTTAATGACAGAAAGATACAGTAACTCACTCCAACTTTAACCTTGGGGGTTTGAAAAAATCTAGAGAGGTCTTGCAGCAAACAAGATTCTAGTAATGACAAAATACAGTAATTATGATATTAATATTCAAAACTGTGAGCAGGAAATGCAACTAATTCATAAGTCTAAAAGTACACTCGACATGGTACATAATTTGTTACACTTTCTATAACGTAATATATGGGAAGTATTATCATGCTGCATGTTATCACACTTTATTTTAGAAGACATATTTTGCCCTATTAACATGTATTTGAAATCATCTCTGATGCAATGACTATCAAAATCAATAGAAAATTATCTAGTATTTTTATCTGTAAGATCTAATGATGATTGTTACATCTGATGAAGTTTGCTGCACAGATAAAGCACTGAATGAAGATTTGTCTAGCACAGTAAGTAACACTGTACCTAAAGTAATTCTGTATTAAAAAAAAAAAATATTCACATTAATGAAACATCTTACTTCTTGTATCTCCCTTTATAAATTACATCATTATGGAAACATATTTGGTAATGTGCACTTTTTCCTTATTTCCTGCTTTACAATTTTTATTTTTGTTTCTACAATTTATTTACCCAGGATAGCCGAGCTCAGATGCAATATATCATTTTAATTGGAGTTGTAGGTTCACCTGTTCTTACAACTGTACTGTACAATACTGATAGAACAAGAGACTTACAGTATTCATGGCCATACAGTAAGTGACAATGGTGGGATATGAAGAAGAGGGATATTATTTGTCATATCCTATAATGTCCAAATGATGAATTTATTGCTGACTGGCCACAGAACCTCATTAAAGTAGTGACTTATTCTATAAAACTGCCTACTGTATTTCATACACAGTACTGCATAAATAAAACATACTGTTCTTAAAATATATTTGTAAGAAAAGAGGACTGAGATCCCGTTTTCAATGATAAACTGTAATATTTTAGTTGAGACAATACTTAAAGAGGAGGAGGAGGCTGGATTGTATATCACATCTCACCCCACCCTGCACAGACCAAGAGGCATCAGGGGGAGCGGCATTGGGGTCATCAGCCCTAATGATCACCCCATTCCATTAGAAAATAAGCAGGGAGGGTACAGAATAGGAGAATGGGGTGAGCATTAGGGCTGATGACCTCAATGCTGCCTACCCCGATACCTCTTGGTCTGTGAAGGGTGGGGGTGGGGTGTTAGGGGTGGAAACCCTAATGCCACATTTCCCTACTTTTGTTGCTTTAACCCTAACTGATGCTTTAATTATGTTTTTTTTGCAATTTATTCCCTTACTTTAGAAAGTACAATCATATCCTAATTGGCTTGTGGGAGCACAGGGCCATTCAGGCCCTGCACTCCCATTTCTCTATACATGCATATATGTACCTACCTTCCATTTATAGCACAAGACTGATGAAATTGTCAACCTAGCCATGTTATTACCCCACTGTATGTACACAGTGAAGAAGATATTTAAATCTCCACTGAAACATAATTCTGCACAACTGCAATCCCATTCCCGTGCCACAAGTGTAAAAACACGTTTTGTCCAGGATTTGAAAAATGACAGTTTTTACATACATTTGGTGGTCTAATAACAAGTCTATGTTCAAATTTAAGGGTCAAAATATTTAAAATTTATAAACTTACGAGAACGCGTAGTGAAATTCCAATGAATGATGATAACTCGGCCATGTTTTGACATTTTAACCCCAAATTTTTATCATGGCACTTTGGGGACACACCTTATTAACAGTATAACTGTCTTTATACAAATTTCATACAAAAGGTGAATTTGCTAACTGACCACAAAAATTCCCTTTTGGGCAGGAGTTGCAAAATGACAGTTACATTGTTCATGAGGTGGAGGCCCCAAAATGCCATGTTGAACATTTTTGAGTGAAAGTCTCAAAAAATGACTGTGTTATGCATCAAAGTTGAAACCTCCATTGAAATACATTGAAGGGTATTTACCTTAGTTTCTCATATTGCAAATGCTGGTTCCAGCAGTAAGACATGTCTTTGACTAGGAGAGTGGATCATGAACCTGGGAAATCTTCAGGTGAGTGAAGTACGTGAGGCTGTGAAGGGGTGTCAGAGGGGGTGCATACTGGGTGATCAGGCGGGGCTGTGGGTGTGATTGACAATGGATGATGGACTGTTTTTATTTACAGGTCAAAACATTTTTTTAATGACATTGATGGACTGTTTTCTTTTTTTCAGGAAAAAAAAATATTGGAGGGTGGGGGCTAGCCACTGACCACCAATAAAAATAATCAAAATGAGTATCGGAGGGTGGGGGGGGGGTTTCACTAGAACCCAGGGATAAACCCTGCAAACTGGGAAACTACTACTGAATGCAATAATAACCCCCCCCAAAAAAATGACACTTTTTTATAGTAATAAATAAAAACAATACATGTGGGCATTGGGAGGATGGTGCCACTAAATCACAGGTAGATTACAGAAATAAATAAGTAATTCTGTGCACCATTGCTACAGTTGTTGAAGCATCAAATGGGAATAAATGCAAATATTGAGAGACACAGTGGGGATTAGTTATCAGTGGATGTTTTAGAGTAGAGAAACACATCTGCTTCATTACTGACAGCAGCACCAGCGCAAATGCAGAGAAGAGTTGATGCAGGTCAAAGAGACAAATTATAATTTTTTCAATTTTTATTAAGAGGGATGTGGGGGGATGATGATTGGGCTACCTGGGGTGAGGTAGGGGTTGGCAGGTAGCCAGCTGAGTGGCAAGCAGGCTCACAAGTCAGGAAGCAAAAAATAATAAAAACCGGTAAAGACTACCAAAAATGAAAAACAGAGAAAGAAATCTATTGAACATCACTGCCCAAACAGAAGCAGGAGTCTGCTGCAATGATTAGGTGAACTTACTGAAGAGGGACTGCTGTACCAAACTTGGTGTGCAAACCAACAAAAGGAGAACAAATCATACAAGACACTGTATGTTGGCAGCTTATGCTGGAATATTGAAACAAATGGCATATTAGGGTTCTGGGGTTTAGTGATATTTTCTGCACTGATTGCATACAAACATAGCCACATATGATCAGACTCCACTCTATTCATGTGTGGTAAGGTGCGTGGGATGGGTAGGTTTTCAGGCATGTTGGAGACTGAATAGCTTTAATCCTGGGCATGCATGTACAATGATCCCCCCAATGCCAGACATGCATCATAGATTCAAACAGGTTAGATTTAAAATAAAAATTAGTCACTTACAGACTCAGATGACCAGAGGTCAGACAGCAGAGTACAGAGTCAGTAATTGGGGAGAGCATGAAGACGGGGATTGGGGAGTGTCTTGTGTGGATGAATGATTCTTCCAGGTCCTTCTGGGATAGGAAAAAGAAGCACCCAGTCACATCATTTACAGCCATCACAAGTGAGCCAGACTGAAAGAGTTGCTGCAGGAGTTGGGTGGTATGGGGCTGACAGTCCCAGAGATGAGTCAGAAGCCAAGATCCCCCCACCAATTCTGACCTATGAAAGACCTATCTCTGATCTGGCAGGAGACCACCAAGCCCGGTGTATGTGGATACAATGTCCTTGTACTGTCAAGACCAGCTGTACACCACTGGGGACAGAGAGTTTCTGATTTACATGTGATGGGAGAGTTTAGAGCTTTTCCTCCCATATATGACTAGGTCCCAGACTGTCAGCCCTCTAAAGACCTTATTAGGGAGAAATTGCAGGTGAGGGGTGAGGATAAGTGGCTCATTGATCATTGGAAAGTAGATATCAGGAAGAACTATGTCCCTGATGGAGAGGTCTACTCAAAGACAATGCGGCAGTGGAACTAGGCACTTCAGGGAAGTGGCAGGGTGGCTTACATCTCACACTGCAGCAGGCAGCAGGAGTTCAGCTGTGGCTGCAGAAATCAAAAACATCCACTGATGAGATGCGGAGAAAAGCTCCTCTTACTAAGCTGGGCACCCGGGATTTTGCGTGCTCAAATAAAGTATTTCTGACTTTAATTTTCAAAAACAAACATCCTAATCTAGCTTAACATGGCCCATTTAGCTGGGTTTTGGTGTCTGATTTTAAAAATAACAACGTTTTACTATGTTTTCCAGATTTTTTTAGCTGCTGGATAAAGAAAAACAAGATGGCAGCTCACGAAAAAGGATTTTCCCTAACAAAAAAGGAACTGATCTTGTGAGAATGAATCCTTTTGAGCAAACCAAGTAGTGAAATGGGCAGTCTTGGTGGGCTGTATGGTCCTTATCTACCGACAGATTCTATGTTCTATGAGATCGAATCCTTTGTTGAACTTTTTCCTCTATCCTGAAAAGTGATTTTCCCATTGGAAACAATGAGAAATTAAAAATATAATAACTTTGCAACAGATTAATATTTTTTCACCAAAATATGCATGATATTTCTATTTACCAAAGCTGTTTCTACCATACAAAAATGACACCAAAATTATACACTGTGTAGACACAAGGTGATGAGGAAAAAATTGCAAAAATGGAATGAGACTTACTCATCAAGAGATCTATGCCATGGGACAGAGCATGCCAAGTTTTGTGCAAATCAGTTAATCTATTGCAAAGTTATTAAAGTCCAAAATTTTAAGTTTAACATTGAATATGCTACTCTGTCACATCCCTATAATACTCTATCACACCTGTGGACTTGATTTTAAGATGTGACAATAATCTGAAGGCCTAGTGGTGGTATGCCCCATGTACGGCAACACCAACAAAGTGAACTACAACCCTGAACACTTTGCTGACAGGTCATTGTGTTGGTGTTCCCAAGACAGGGACACACTGTCTCCTGGTCCTGCACCCTAACCCTGAATCAACTCCAACTGGAGTTAATAATCATAAAGATGGGGATTGAGGGGCAGAGCTCCCTGCATGGGGAGTTCGGGGGTAAAGATCTTCGATAAAAAAAAATGGACCAGGAGACACACAGAAATCAAGAAAACCACAGCTTATGGTTGACATGATTTCTGTCGCTGAGATGCCGGTCGACAAAAGGGTCATCAAACCAGCATTATACAGCTGTTAATGGTCATGCACTCTGAAGCACAGTATCATGCCAAAGACAATTAATTCAGTTTAATGTTTAAGCAGTAAACCACAACAGCGTGTGGGTTATGCTGTGATTTACCCATGCCTGGTGTGGTTTGGTCACGAGGCCGCTGGACAAGTGATCAAATCCACAACAGAAGTGGGTAAATCCCAGCATAACCCACACCCTGGAGTTATGTATTGCAATTATACAATGTTCCCCTTTTTTAGTGACAAAAAAAAGCAAAAGAGATTTTCTGCATTTTAAATTATTTTTATTGATTTTATTGTTCCACCAGAAAAAAAATAGTCCTTTGTTGCTAGGGAGACAGGGCAATGGGACATGTATGATAACTGTTATGGAAATAACCCATGGTGTGGAAGTGAAAGTCAGCTGATGATCTTGCTTGCTAGAAAGGTATATTTGATAAAAAGCATAGCAGTTGAGACAATCAGCTGGGAGAGTGACAGAGTGAATGTACGGCAATGGAGAGAGGGTGAGCAGCGGTATTCCTGCAGCTCAACTGAGAGCTTTTTTTTCCTTTTAATTTAGATTTTTTTGTGTGTGTGATTTTTAGTTTTCAAAAGGTGCTGGGACTCCATGGGAGCCTTATACTGGGACAAGGGAGATAGCAGGACTGGAACAGAGGTGAGAGGAAGTCAATGTTATAGAAGCCAGCACTACTGGAATGGAAGCTAGAGGGAGTGAGCATGAAAGGAGCTTGCAGCTAACGATCTCATTGCAACACAAGATAGAGTTGAGAGAAAGCTGTTATCTGAATTAGGCTTGAATTTAGTTTCATAGGTAGATCATCATGTTTACAGATTTTCAACTATACCACATGTATTTTAGTAAAAAAAAGTTTTCTGGAATGCAAAGTGGGTTTGGGGACTGGCAGGGGATGTTACTTTAAAAATTAAAACTGATTCCATGCTTCAAAGTCACACTTGTTGATTTACCTTATTTATTGAGTACTAGCTTTACATAATACCTTTGAACCAACAATTCATTTACAAAGGTTCTGTATCCAGCAATGTAGTGTAAACAGCAAAAGTGAGAACAGTGTGTTTAAAATGCAAACAAGAATAAAAAATCAAATAATACAAATTTGAGTTATAGAAAATCAATAGACAGGATAAGCAGTCAAGTAGCAGCTGATTGCATTCACAACGGTGACACTGTAGACAACTGCATAAGGTGAACCATTAAAAGGTTCCGCATCAAACAATTGTTGCATAAACAGCATAGTGAAAATACAGTGGGATAACAGGCAAACAGGAACAAAATGGAAAAAACTAAAATAGGATAACAACATATCAGGAGACAGGAATGCAATCAAGGAACAACAAATTGCATTCACAGCAGTGTCATTGTCATTAAGTGCAAGAGGTGTAATAAATGTGCTAGGCTAGGTGAGGGGGAGAACTGTCAAAAGATGCAAAGATGGGTGTGAGAGGAGTAGGAGTGGAGGGGAAAGGGGAGAGGGGAGGGGAGTTACAGGGTGACAGAACTCTTGGGATGGTTGAGAGGAGGTGGGTGCAGTGGGACACGAGAGCAAGGAATAGGAGAATAGAGGGGGAAGGAATAGGAAGAAAAAGAAGAAGGGGAAAAGTGGAGGTAGCAGCAGGTAAGGGAGGGGGCACTGAAAGCATCTGAGGGGAGTTAGAGGTTCAAGGAGTGCCAGTGAGGGTTAAGAGGAGGCAGGCACAGTGGGATACAAGGGGCATGGAGATAGTGGAGGGCAAGGGGAGGGAGAGAGATAGGGGACAGGACAAGGTGGGGTAGGGTGGTGGGGAGAAGGGGAAGCTGTATTTAAGGTGACAAGATAGAGGGTGAGAGAAGTACACTGAACTGAGTCAGAGGAACAACGTATCATCTCAGGAGGTACAATCACAGCAACTTAGGGAGGAGAGGTAGTGCTGGAGTTTAAATTTGAAGGCACCTAGTTTTTACATCATTGTGACTTCAGAAGGGAGGCCATTCAGTCAGGTGGGGGTGCTAGCATAGAAAGTGCGCAGTGCCTGAGATGTACAGCAGAAAGGAACAATGTATGACTGTTTGGATGCATTACGTGCAGTGCATATTAGTTGAAGGCATTAGCAAAGATCGGGAGGCCGGGGGAGTGAGGTTAAGGCTAATTTTTTTCACAAGTTGGCAGGCTTGGTAAGGGATCCTACCCTTAAGATGGAGCCAGTAAGTCAGTCTGTAGAGTTTGCACATGTGAGTTCTTTTCTGGGCATTTGTTACAAGTCGATCGGCCTTGTTCAGAGCAATCGTTATTCTTTTGAGTGTGGAGTCAGTGGTAGATCCGTAGACAACTAGCTCATAGTCTATGATAGACAGGATTGAGCTGGTTACAGCAATCCTCAGATACTTGAGGGTCAAACAGTGCTGGTGTCAGTATAGAATTCCTAGTCTGGAGTTTACAGCCTTAGGGATTTGGTTAATATGGTGGTTATACGATAGTGAGCTATCAAGAGTAATCCCAAGGTATTTGAATACCTGGACTTGCTCAAGTGGTTGGTTTTGACTGCTCAGAATAGTAAGGTTGACTGTTCTATTTTTGTTGTGAGAGCTAGAGAACAGCATAATCTTGTTTTTTTTCTAATTCATGAGTAATTCATGCGGACCAAACCATGTCTCAACTGAGCTAAAATTAGAGTGTAGGTCACTGCAAACAAGGAGTGGATAAATCTGGCTTGAGAACTGGATAGCATCATCTGCATAGAGGATCATATTATTATTACAGGATTTTGGGAGGTTAGTAACTAAAAGGCTAAATAGTAATGGTCCAAGAATGGATCCTTGTGGGACTCCAGGCAGCACAGGAAGGCTGCAGGACAGAGTATCACAAATTTTGACTTTCTGAGTTCTACCCTCTAGGTAGCTTCTGAACCAGCTAGTGACCTCAGATGAGAGGACAAAGGTGGGGAGGGAGTTCAAAGGTGTCAAAGGCCTTATTCAGGTCTATTTAAAATGCACCAAATATGTGACCACAATCAAAGGCCTTGTGTATGTGATCAGCATATTCAAGCAAGGCAGTGGTTGTACTATGAGTTTTTCTAAAGCCATGCTGCTGTAGACATTGCAAGTTGTATTTGTCCAAGTATTCTGACAGCTGGTCTGAGACAATACACTCGAGGGCTTTAGAAAGAAGGGGAAGAAATGATATGGGGCCATAGTTGGAGAGTTGTGACCTATCGCCACTTTTATGAATGGGTATTACAATGGCACCTTTCCATTGTTGACTGAACTGTCTGAGGGTGAATGATAAATTTAGCAGTTTGGTAGAGAGGTTTCAGAACAAAATCGAGTGAGAGGTTCAGAAGTTTTAGGTCCAGGGAGTCACTGCTAAACCTGGTTTACCAAGAACATTTTGAAGGAACTTTTTTGACTCTGCTAGGGTGACTCTTTGAAAATAGAAGGGTGAGGTATTGGTGGGGGGAGCATTCTATTATTGTTACCTGTCAAAGTAGTGGTATTGAAGAAGTTGGGGGGGAGGACACCACTAAGATCTGTGATGGCAACATTGAAGATGTCTGCTATTTGTTTATGGTCCTGTGTAGTAGTTCCATTAACTACAACCATGAATGGGAATGTTTTGTTGGGCTTGCCCATGAGATCTATAATGTATTTCCAAACATTACAGCTGTTTCCCCAACAGCTTGTAAGCTCATTCTTAAAGTGAGCCTGTTTGGCTCTACAAATTTCACAAGTACACAGGTTTCTTGCTGTCCTGTAGTGTTGCATATCACTCTGTCAGCCAGTTGCCAGTGCACAGTTCCAGAAACTGTCCCTTTCTTTCATCAAATTTAAAAAGACTGGTATAATCCAAGGGTTCATTGATCCCCTTGACTTCCTCTTTTGAACTGGGCAAACTTGTCACATGCTTGATTAAATTTTGTGACAAAGTAGTTTAGTGCTTGATCCATGTTGCTGAACATGTCAAGGGTGGACCAGTCACATTGTGTAAGGAAGTCTTTAAATTGATAGAGCCTCTTCTTTTTAGGATGTGCTGGTATGTAATTTTTGTCTGGGTTTTGGGAGTCTTACTGGACCATTGGCACATGACTGGAGAATGACCATTCTTTGAATCAGTGAGAACTATGGTGCTGGAAATTCTTTTTGGATGGGTGGTGAGGATTAGGTCCGGGAGGGAGCTGTTTCTGGTCCTGTAGTTGATACTTGTGGGGGTGGGTACCATCTGAGTAATGTTAATGTCTGCAAGAGCATCTTTAAATGGGTCTGCTTCAGGAGCAAGCCAGTTGACATTGAAGTCAACAAATATCAATGTTTCTGTGTAGTGGGTGAGGTTTTCCAGATAGTCAATGATCAATTTAAAACCATCCGTCTGGTCCCATGGAGGGATATAGATAGATATTATAGTAAGTGATATCCCATGCTGTCTGAGTATTATCTGGATTGCTAGTGTTTAGGAGTTGTTTGTTGAGGGCACTAATGGGAGGACTTGGCCCTTTAAGGTATCTTTCAGATATATAGCACAGCTCCTTCCTCTTTTACCAACCCAGTCTTGCCTAATGAGACTGTGTCCAGGGAAGGAGATAGCAGTGTTAGGGACCTCAGGGGAGAGACAGGTTTCATTAATGGATAGAACATCTGTTCGATGCTGATTTACCCAGACTTGTAGGTCATCAGCTTTGGGTAGCAGGCTACGAATGTTGAAGCAGGTTATTGCTAGCAACCTCTATTTGCCATATTGACATATAGTGGCACTTGGGGGTTCAGAGTCATGGTGAACATTACCCTATAATAGTAAAAGAAGCAGGGCAATCATATATAGATACTGTGCAAAAGAATTAAATAGCATTGTCTCTGTCTATAAGATTTTTTTTTGAGTGGTATTGGAGGAAGGGGTGAGAAAGAGTTGGAGGAAGGGGTACGCAGTTAGAGTGGAGTTGTTTGTAGGGCTGCATACAGGATGGGTGGGTGTAGTAGTCCAAGCATGCATCGTATTTAGTGGTAGCATGCTCTGTGGGGTGACTTTATGCTGTGCGTAAATGATATGTTGTGTGGTCAGTGGGATGCTGTACCTGGCAGGTAGTATTAGGAGAGGAAATAGACATATCGAGGTCATGCTGTTACTGGTCAACATGTAGGCTCAGTGTATAAGTGAGGCTGGGGCAACTAGTCAATGAATAAGTGAGGTTGGAGGTGTGGGTAGCTGGTAGCAGAGGTTGGGGGAGAGACAGGAAAGGAGATAAGAAATAGTGGGAGAAAAAGGAATTGGGGTAGAACAACAGCAAGTGAGTTGGGGGCTGCAGTAGAGGTGTAGTGGCTAGGGTCACAGTGTGTACAGAGGATAAGGAGTATGAGTCCGGAGTTGGTTAGCGAGATGATAGTGTAAGGCAAGTAAGGGGTATGAATCAAGAGGTGACTAGAGAGCAGATAGAGGTGAAGAAATCCAGGTTACAAGTAAAAAACGTAGGGGTTGCATTGAGAAAAAAGGATCCTCAAAAGATGGGATTTAAGCCGGCCCGATGGCACTAAGGGTTGAGGTGCTGGATGCCACAATCTTCACTACACCAGTGACCGGGGTTTGGGAATGACCTCGGGTCACTGGGTTGCTGGGATGGGGGGGAGACTGACAGCAGGATCGAGCATTGGCTCTTCTTTCTCTTTTTTTTTTTTGTTATCTTTGTTTTGACCAGGAGACACACTAAGCTGGAAGCTTATTTACAGGTGCAACCTGGGAGCACAATGAAATTAAGTGACTTTCTCAGGGTCACATAGTTTGCAAGAGGGGGCTGTGGGATTGAAACCCAGGTCTCCAGATTTGCAGTTCAGAGCCTTAAACCACTGCGCTATACTGCCCCCCTCTCCCGGGTAAGGGTTGGGGTCACCCACCTGTAGCCCTGCTGTCACTGAAAGTAGGTTTGTTGCCAGCGCAGGCAGTCATCAGTGTGACTGTAAGGAAGGGGTGTCCCGAATGGCATGTGTGCATGTGCCTCCACACACATGCACAACTTCAGGGATGCGTGGGTGTAGGGTCCAGGAGAAAAAAATGCAAAAAGCCCCAGTAATTGCATATGAAAAAAGAAGATGGGATTTAGTAGAATTATGCTGCTCAGATACTGACCTTTAGTGGAGAACAGAGATAAGGAGCTAATGGGGAATTGGGTACTTTGTAAATTTCATCTGTGGTCATAAGACAGAGAGCAGCTATTTAAGGAAGTGTCCAGATAGGGTGGGTGGGGAGCTGACGTAAAGCACTAGTGGGAGTTTGAGGTGGGCAGTGGGTTCTCTGCAGCTAAGCTGAACTGCTGGAGGTGAGTTTGAAAGCAAATCCAAAGCTGCAGGAGCCTGATCTGTGATCCTGGCCAGATCAAGGGCTGCAGCACAGAGAAAGCCTAGTGGAGAGGTAAGAGAATAAATTACAATCTTAGGAGAGGCAACTAGGATCCCAGGCAATTCAGTTTTACTAAAGGAGAAACCAAAAAATATGGAGAGGTGCTTGCTCTTGTTAAAGCTCAGAATAACCAAAAAGCAGCCCCTCACTCTACCAGATTTACAAAACAGGTATACATTTTATTCCTTATGTGTGCGTCCATAGTCTTGTGATGCTGCATGTTACGTCTACTATCAGTTTTTGCACAATGATTTATTATTCAATTAGCTAGATGATTTAATGTATTGTTTAGGAATTCCTTTATACTCTTCCCCTAGAGATGCCTCTGGAAATGAGCTGTTGCTCAGCACAGCAGGTCATTCCTAGTAATACTTTTAAATAAATGAATAAATAAAATCCTTTTGCTGTCTCAAGTGTTTTATGGTGGGTATACTGTTTCTTCAAGTTAGCAGTCATGCTGTACAATGTATTATACCTAGCTTTCAATTTTAAATTTTAAACATAACCTCACTAGTTAAATGAGAAATGGTTTCTTTCAGAGGTAAAGCAAGGTATAGGAAGTGTATGGGAGGCAGTATAGGGAGGCACTACAGCCTAGAGTTAAGCACAGAACTGTGAATCTGGAGACTCAGCAGACTTGGCTTTGAATCCCACAACACTCACTTGCATACTATGTGACCTTGAGTAAGTCACATACAGTCCACATGCTCCGAGGATACACCTGTACATGAACATCAGCTCAGTGTGCCTTTTCTGGCCAAAAATTTAAAAATGAAAACTAAATCTCTGCATTCGAGCTAGAGTACAAATTGAGCCTTAAAACAGTAAAATGTGCAGCTGCTACTTCTACTCTACTGGCTGAACTGGGAAAATGGAGAATGATTTTGCAGTATATATACTTCTTATAAAGAGGTTTACCTAGAAAAAGTCATAATTTTATTGGCAAGATTATGCTTATAATTTGAAGTTAGAAGATTGGTATAAATATATTATATATGGCAAAAATTTGTTTTGCACCTTTTGTTATCTTTTGCTTTGTTGGAGATTGTATTCTATTGAAACAAAATTGTAATTGAACTGTAACTTTTTTGTTTGTAAGTACTGTGTCCCTTGTACTACTGTTCTGATGTCCTCTTTGTGACGAGGTACCTTTGTAAATGAGCCTCTGGCTCAAAGGTTTCTAAACTGATGTTTAACTAAATAAATAAATAAATAAATATTACACAGCAGGACTAATCCCCTGAAGAAGCAGTAAATCCTCTGTGAAAAGTTAGGGCATCAGATTGTCACCATATACATACTAATTAAAATTGCTATCTATTACATAATTAAGAAATGATGCACAACAGGGTATGTGTCATGCTGGGATATTGTCATGCCTCAAGTGGATATGCACAAGGCTGCAGGCCAAGTGCATTAAACACCGGAGGAGTGATGTTATGCTACATGACATGCATCCCTGGAGTGCGTTATTTCTATTATACAATAGATCATTTATAAAAATAAAAAAAAGGATTACAAATCAAAACACTTTTGTGGAGGTGTATGTAGAAAAAATGTCTCCTGTTGTGGTCAGTAGGTGGTGCTGTTGACAGATGACTCATGTCTCTGTACACTCCCCCAACCCCTCTCAGTTTGTGCTGGTTACTCCACTCTTCCACGGTCAAGTGTTGTTTTTTTTTGTTTGTTTGTTTTTAATTATGGCATTTGCGAACAGGAACAAGACCTCGAGAAATGTATTTGGAATCATGGCAGCTGTGAGCGTAGGTTGGGAACATGACTTGGAGAAAACTGATAGTTAAGGTGGTGATTGGTAAGTACCATGCATTATGCCCCTTCCTCTCCCATTTCAAATAAATGAGCCATTTGTGAATAAGCTATTCCCTTTTAACAATCTGCACTGTAGGAAGATGGCAGAGTGATATTTTTTTATATGTGTGCAAGCCACAGAATAGTAAGTGGTGTATGATTTGCTGCCTCTGAAAAGCAGACACCCAGTTTTGTGGTCATCAACTGGCATGGGAGATAATCACAGCTACTTTCCTTTTTGTAAAAGCCTGCCTGCTTACATTTCTATTTTCATTACTGCCAATTTTAGATGTTATTATAAATGGGCATATGAAGCTGTTGACAACTTCTATATGGGACAGGGGAGTGATTTCTTTTTCTTTTTTTTTTTTGATGCGGTTATATGTGATGGACCTTGATACAGTGATGTTGTGCTGGGATAACATCGTTGTTCAAGGTGGCCACTGACCGGTGAGATTCTTAGAAACCTTCCTTCTATTGTATATTTGTTGATTATCCATAATCTTTGTACCTGAGGTTATTTGCTGTTTTGATTTATGCTGGTTTTATTCATGTGATATACCCAGAACATTAGGGATTGGAAGGCAAATAAATAAAATTGAATTGCCTCTCTGATTATTTATTTCGGAGTCATACATTTTATTTCTGCACATCACGTTTAGTAATATGTTCACTGTATGATTAAGAATTTATGTGTTTTTTCCACATTTCATGAACTATGTAAAAGTATACTCCACAAACCTTACCCATTTCTAATTATTACCTTCTAAGATGTCTAGTGGCATAATCTGAGAAAGCTTTGGAAGATTTAGTGTTACCAGCAAGAAGAGAGGATTTTATTTGCCTTGATTAGAACCTTTTGGAAACACACTGGTCTAGCAAAATTCATACTATTGTTATTTGCTTTTCTTCTATAGGAAGAAAAATCCAAAAATGTCTAAAAAATACCCTAAAATTATTTTGAAAATCTGTCTGTTGATTTTGTGTAAGTTTTTCATTTCTATAATGATGTGGTATATAAAGGGTTTCCTTATTAAGGAGGTGGCCAGATTGTTTGGATTTTACCTAGGTGAAGGTCGAAAGCAGGAGGGGAGAGGTGAACAGGATTAGGAGAAGCAGGGGGGCTTTGTGAGATGGAGGGGCTAAAGGAATGAATGACAAGGAGAGCAGAGGCACCAGACTGGTCCCTCAGGGAGGAGAGGGGCAGGGTCTCAAAGAGTATTTAGGCAGCAGCAAGAGAAGAGCTCATCCTTCTTTCTGCTGGATTTTGGGACTTCAAGAACCTAGCACATCAATTGGCAGGGAAGACATTGGGGACTGAAGAATAAGCAATCAAGGGTAACATAGAAGAGTGATAAGGTGCAGAGGGGACCATACAGCTGAATGTGGTAGGTGCAAGTACTGAAGAATCTGGTTGTAAATAAAAAAAAGAGAAAAAAAAAGGAGAAATCAGGAAAATGTTCAGCTGTATGCTGAGTGGCTGGTTTGGTGATGCTTGTTTGTAGTACTTGCAGTATTGGTAATGTTGGGTTCAATAAGGAGGATGAAAGGTTGAATTACATGAGACTTACAGAGCTGAGAGATGATTTGGCCTGATAGAGACAGCCACACTCCAGCAGGTAGCCTTGGAAGAGTGGCACAGTGGGAGGCAGTAGAATGGGATTATAGGAGATCCAGAGAAAGAAGAATGATGCTGCAGCATAGGCTGTGGATGCTGGCAGGAAAGTGGTCTCTCACTGGAGGGAAGTCCAGGAAACATCGAAATGGGAGATCAGCAGGCACCAGCCCACTTTTCAAACATGCAGGCTGGCGTCTGACCTGAGCAAGGCAGAATCATCTGGAGGAAGTGGGGACACAAGAGAGGGAGCACACAAGGCAGCAGGGGGTTGGAGTAGGGAGCTGAAGGGCCAAGGAGGCCCAGCACCACATGGGCTGTGGCCAATGGAAGAGGGCTGGTAACTGCCCAATGGGCAAAAGGGGGGAAGGGATCACAGGAACAACGGCTTGGCTAAAACAAAAAAACAAACAAACAAGGCAAATGCAGTATGTTAAAAAAAAGTGCCACAGGAGCATACAGGTGAGGGGGGAGCAAAGGATGGCAGAGAATGGGAGGTGGGCCAGGCACCATGAACACCACATGGAGGTGGCCATTTTGTAGGCTCACCATGCAACTGAGGATGTAAGATGACGGCCATGATCAAAAGGAGCAGCCCAAGACCTTGGCGGGAGTGAGGGGTGCATACCAGCAACGAGGTATATGTCTGTGTGTATATACATATTCTATGCAAAAAACTTCATTAATGCATCAGTTAGGGTTCTACTACAGTGACAAAAGTGAGAAAATTCAACATTAGGGTTCCCACCCTTGCACCCTACCCCCACCCTGCCCACAGCAACAGGCATTGGGGTGTGCATTGGAGTTGTCGGTACTAACTCTCACCCCATTCCATGTGTAAACAAGCTGAGGTGGTGCAGTGTAGGAGAATGGGGTGAGAGTTAGGACTGACAACCCCAATGCACACCCTGATGCCTGTTGCTGTGGGCAGGGTGGTGTGCAAGGGTGGGAACCCTGATGTCAAACTTTCTCACTTTTTGTCACTGTAGAAGAACCCTAACTGATGCATTAACAAAGTTTTTTGCATGGAATTTCCATACTTTTTAAGAAAGAAAGAAAAGTAGAAAGTTGCTCAAGTTGGTGGGAGCAGGGCCCCACACTCCCACCACTTGATTTTGTGTGACTATAGTAACAGTAAGTGCAACACAAATGCAAGCACAAAGGGTTATGCACATGGTGACGCAAACATAAATGGTAAAAGAAACAGTAATAAAAATGCAAGCACAAAGTGACACCAAAGCAAACATTGACTTAAATGGAGACAGAAACAGAAGTGCATACAGAACACAACTGGTAATACACACATTTACAGTACTGCAATTGTAAATGCAAATGGTAACAGTAACAGCAACAATAACGCCAAAGTAAACAGAACACAAGCGCGTATGAAAACGCAAACCATCACACGCACAGTCACAGAACCACAATTGTAAATGCAAATTGTCATGGTAACAGCAACAATAAAGCCAACAGAAATAGAAACACAAATGCATATGGAAACGCAAACCGTCACAAACATGGTCATGGTACTACAATTGTAAATGCAAATGGTAATGGTAACAGCAACAATAAAGCCAGTAGAAACAGAAATGCAAGTGCATATGAAAACTCACACCGGAACAGGCAGGGGCATGGTAACGCAATTGCAAATGCAAATGGTAATGGTAACAGCAACAATAACGCCAAACAAAATGGAAACACAAGTGAAAATGGAAATGCAAAGCATTATGCACACAGTGGAGTAGACAGGAATGGTGATGCTAAGCATTTTGTGATGAAAAGTCCATATCTCGCACCGTTCCCGAGATACGGGCCCTCAAAGATGCGATGGATGCTATAATGTTATCCTATGGCAAATAGCATCAACTTTAGAGTGCCATCACTGTGCTGCCCTGTAATATTATTTCACCAAACAACCAAAAGGCGCATATGTAAGATGATGTCTTTCTTCTCTCCAAATTTCAGTCCAAACAACCAAACCATTGTTTTGCAGCAGGGCGGCAAAGAATTCCTGTAATGTTTCACAGACTTTAGTGACTAGGCAGGAAGGAATGTATTTTAACTATGTTATAGATATTACACCACTGGAATTTTTAATGACAGAAAGATACAGTAACTCACTCCAAGTTTAACCTTGGGGGTTTGAAAAAATCTAGAGAGGTCCTGCAGCAAACAAGATTCTAGTAATGACAAAATACAGTAATTATGATATTATTATTCAAAACTGTGAGCAGGAAATGCAACTAATTCATAAGTCTAAAAGTCCACTTGTCATGGTACATAATTTTTTACACTTTCTATAACGTAATATATGGGAAGTATTATCATGCTGCATGTTATCACACTTCATTTTAGAAGACATGTTTTGCCCTATTAACATGTATTTGAAATCACCTCTGATGCAATGACTATCAAAAGCAATTGAAAATTATCTAGTATTTTTATTATCTGTAAGATCTAATGATGATTGTTACATCTGATGAAGTTTGCTGCACAGATAAAGCACTGAATGAAGATTTGTCTAACACAGTAAGTAACACTGTACCTAAAGTAATTCTGTATTAAAAAAAAACAATTATTCACATTAATGAAACATCTTACTTCTTGTATCTCCCTTTATAAATTACATCATTATGGAAACATATTTGGTAATGTGCACTTTTTCCTTAATTCCTGCTTTACAATTTTTCTTTTTTTTTCTACAATTTATTTACCCAGGATAGCCCAGCTCAGATGCAATATATCATTTTAATTGGAGTTGTAGGTTCACCTGTTCTTACAACTGTACTGTACAATACTGATAGAACAAGAGACTTACAGTATTCATGGCCATACAGTAAGTGGCAATGGTGGGATATGAAGAAGAGGAATATTATTTGTCATATCCTATAATGTCCAAATGATGAATTTATTGCTGACTGGCCACAGAACCTCGTTAAAGTAGTGACTTATTCTATAAAACTGCCTACTGTATTTCATACACAGTACTGCATAAATAAAACACACTTTTCATAAAATACGTTTGTAAGGAAAGAGGACTGAGATCCCGTTTTCAATGATAAACTGTAATATTTTAGTTGAGACAAAACTTAAAGAGGAGGAGGAGGAGGCTGGATTGTATATCACACCTCACCCCACCCTGCACAGACCAAGAGGCATCAGGGGGAGCGGCATTGGGGTCATCAGCCCTAATGATCACCCCATTCCATTAGAAAATAAGCAGGGAGGGTACAGAATAGGAGAATGGGGTGAGCATTAGGGCTGATGACCTCAATGCTGCCTAACCCGATACCTCTTGGTCTGTGAAGGGTGGGGGTTGGGTGTTACGGTTGGAAACCCTAATGCCACATTTCCCTACTTTTGTTGCTTTAACCCTAACTGTTGCTTTAATTATGTTTTTTTGCAATTTATTCCCTTTTTTTTTGAGATAGTATAATCATATCCTAATTGGCTTGTGGGAGCACAGGGCCCTTCAGGCCCTGCACTCCCATTTCTCCATACATGCATATACGTATCTACCTTCCATTTATAGCACAAGACTGATAAAATTGTCAACCTGGCCATGTTATTACCCCACTGTATGTACACAGTGAAGAAGATATTCAAATCTCCACTGAAACATAATTCTGCACAACTGCAATGCCATTCCCGTGCCACAAGTGTAAAAACACATTTTGTCCAGGATTTGAAAAATGACAGTTTTTACATACATTTGGTGGTCTAATAACAAGTCTAGATTCAAACTTAAGGGTCAAAATATTTAAAATTTATAAACTTACGAGAACGCGTAGTGAAATTGCAATGAATGATGATAACTCGGCCATGTTTTGACATTTTAACCCCAAATTTTTATCATGGCACTTTGGGGACCCACCTGATTAGCCGTATAACTGTCTTTATACAAATTTCATACAAAAGGTGAATTTACTAACTGACCACAAAAATCCCCTTTTGGGCAGGAGTTGCAAAATGACAGTCATATTGTTTATGAGGTGGGGGCCCCAAAATGCCATGTTGAACATTTTTGAGTGAAAGTCTCAAAAAATGACTGTGTTATGCATCAAAGTTGAAACCTCCATTGAAATACATTGAAGGGTATTTACCTTAGTTTCTCATATTGCAAACACCGGTTCCAGCAGTAAGACATGTCTTTGACTGGGAGAGTGGATCTTGAACCTAGGACATCTTCAGGTGAGTGAGGTATGTGAGGCTGTCAAGGGGGTGTTCAGAGGTGGGTGCATATTGGGTGGTCAGGTGGGGGCTGTGGGTGTGATTGACAATGGATGATGGACTGTTTTTAATTACAGGTAAAAACATTTTTTTAATGACATTGATGGACTGTTTTCTTTTTTTCAGGAAAAAAAAATATTGGAGGGTGGGGGCTAGCCACTGACCACCAATAAAAATAATAAAAATGAGTATCGGAGGGTGGAGGGGTTCCACTAGAACCCAGGGATAAACCCTGCAAACTGGGAAACTACTACAGAATGCAATGATAACCCCCCTTAAAAATGACACTTTTTTATAGTAATAAATAAAAACAAAACATGTGGGTATGGGGGGGGCCACTAAATCCCAGGTAGATTACAGAAATAAATAAGTAATTCTGTGCACCATTGCTACAGTTGTTGAAGCATCAAATGGAAATAAATGCAAATATTGAGAGACACAGTGGGGATTAGTTATCAGTGGATGTTTTAGAGTAGAGTAACACATCTGCTTCATTACTGGCAGCAGCACCACCACATATGCAGAGAAGAGTTGATGCAGGTCAAAGAGACAAATTATAATTTTTTCAATTTTTATTAAGGGGGATGTGGGGGGATGATGATTGGGCTACCTGGGGTGAGGTAGGGGTTGGCAGGTAGCCAGCTGAGTGGCAAGCAGGCTCACAAGTCAGGAAGCAAAAAATAATAAAAACCGGTAAAGACTACCAAAAATGAAAAACAGAGAAAGAAATATATTGAACATCACTGCCCAAACAGAAGCAGGAGTCTGCTGCAATGATTAGGTGAACTTACTGAAGAGGGACTGCTATACCAAACTTGGTGTGCAAACCAACAAAAGGAGAACAAATCATACAAGACACTGTATGTTGGCAGCTTATGCTGGAATATTGAAACAAATGGCATATTAGGGTTCTGGGGTTTAGTGAGATTTTCTGCACTGATTGCATACAAGCATAGCCACATATGATCAGACTCCACTCTATTCATGTGTGGAAAGGTGCGAGGGATGGGTAGGTTTTCAGGCATGTTGGAGACTGAATAGCTTTAATCCTGGGCATGCATGTACAATGATCCCCCCAATGCCAGATATGCGTCATAGATTCAAACAGGTTAGATTTAAAATAAAAATTAGTCACTTACAGACTCAGATGACCAGAGGTCAGACAGCAGAGTACAGAGTCAGTAATTGGGGAGAGCATGAAGACGGGGATTGGGGAGTGTCTTGTGTGTATGAATGATTCTTCCAGGTCCTTCTGGGATAGGAAAAAGAAGCACCCAGTCACATCATTTACAGCAGTCTCAAGTGAGCCAGACTGAAAGAGTTGCTGCAGGAGTTGGGTGGTACGGGGCTGACAGTCCCAGAGATGAGTCAGAAGCCAAGATTCCCCCACCACTTCTGACCTATGAAAGACCTATCTCTGATCTGGCAGGAGACCACCATGCCCGGTGTATGTGGATACAATGTCCTTGTACTGTCAAGACCAGCTGCACACCACTGGGGACAGAGAGTTTCTGATTTACATGTGATGGGAGAGTTTAGAGCTTTTCCTCCCATATATGACTAGGTCCCAGATTGTCAGCCCTCTAAAGACCTTATTAGGGAGAAATTGCAGGTGAGGGGTGAGCATAAGTGGCTCATTGATCATTGGAAAGTAGATATCAGGTAGAACTATGTCCCTGATGGAGAGGTCTACTCAAAGACAATGTGGCAGTGGAACTAGGCGCTTCAGGGAAGTGGCAGGGTGGCTTACATCTCACACTGCAGCAGCAGCAGGAGTTCAGCTGTGGCTGCAGAAATCAAAAACATCCACTGATGTGATGCGGGGAAAAGCTCCTCTTACTAAGCTGGGCACCCGGGATTTTGCATGCCCAAACAAAGTATTTCTGACTTTAATTTTCAAAAACAAACATCCTAATCTAGCTAAACATGGCCCATTTAGCTAGGTTTTGGTGTCTGATTTTAAAAATAACATTTTACTATGTTTTCCAGATTTTTTAGCTACTGGATAAAAAAAAAAACAAGATGTCAGCTCACGAAAAAGGATTTTTCCCTAACAAAAAAGGAACTGATCTTGTGAGAATGAATCCTTTTGAGCAAACCAAGTAGGGAAATGGGCAGTCTAGGTGGGCTGTATGGTCCTTATCTACCGACAGATTCTATGTTTCTATGAGATCGAATCCTTTGTTGAACTTTTTCCTCTATCCTGGAAAGTGATTTTCCCATTGGAAACAATAAGAAATTAAAAATGTAATAACTTTGCAACAGATTAATATTATTTCACCAAACTATGCATGACATTTCTATTTTCAAGTTTCAAGTTTATTGCAGGAAAACTCCATTGAGCAAGCTCATTCACAAGGAGGTCCTGTGACATAAACACTTAAAGTACAAACACAGATAGGTAATAACAGTATGTACATGAAATGCACGTTACATGATACAGGCTGGATATACATACAAGTGTACCACATAGGGTGACCGCAGGTGGTAAACATTGATATGAGACAGAGGCGACTTACAGGTTGCATACTGATAAATGAAACATGATGACTGGTGTGTGCAATACATATACAGTATTTTGGCAGCTAGAACAAACAACAGTCTACAACTGATATGGGGGGGAGGAGTGATTTGATAGAGTAGCAGTGGTACGTAAGCAAAGATAAAGCCAGGAGTAGAAGGGGAAGAGAAAGCAGTTAATATGACAAATCAATTATGCCTTACCAGTGGATAAATATGGCACACATGGGGAAGGAAGAGACTTAATGACAGTTACAGGTGTCTTTTATTTTGGCTGAACTTAGCGATTTGTAGAAGTTTAATGAAACTGTGCTAGTTAGTTTCAGTACTGTTTGTAATTGGTTCCAAATAGAGGGAAGGGCATATGCAATAGCACGTCTACCAAAGGAAGTCCGCGTCCTTTGTATGTCAAGCATAATAAAGTCAGATTTTCTTAATGAGTATGCACTATGTGAGATACTAACAAGGGAAGAGAGATAGCATGGCAATTTTTGCAGGAGCAGTTTAAGAGTCCATAGCCCAGCATGGAGCAGGCGTCTAGTAGTAAGGGATGTCCAACCAACAGCTGCATGTAAGCCACAGTGGTGCGAACGGGGAGTTGGTAATGAACCGTAACGCACGTGATAAAGGATGTCCAGTTTACTTAGATTTGCAAGAGTGGTGGAGGAATAGATTACATCGCCATAGTCGAGGGGGAGAAAAGTGGCCTGTACAAGCTTGTTCAGTTTCAAAGGGAAAGGGCCTATTTCTGTAGAAGAACCCCTAACCTTGCTTTTAACCTTCTAGAGACATCTTCGACGTGGTCACTGAAAGATAATTTATTGTCGATCCAGAAACCTAGATATTTAAATTTGGTTACAACTTCCAGAGGCTCGTTTAGCATGGCGACAATGAAGTCTTGGGCAAGGGTATTGGGGGGGCCTGAGACAGCACTGCGGGAGAATATCATCGCTTTAGTCTTCTTAGCATTGATCAGAAGCTTTGCCTCTATTAGATTATGCTCAAGTTGTGCGAAGTCCGCTTGAAGCACTCCCTTGACTTCAGATAATGATGAGCCAGAAGTATACAACACAGTATCATCTGCAAAAAAGTGCAGATTGGACGTAGATATGTTAGCATCTAAGCCATTACTGTACAGAGAAAACAAGATAGGGCCTAAGATGGATCCTTGGGGGAATCCTCTTGCAACTGGCAAGGCAGCAGAAAAAAAGCCATCCGCCTTTACTTTTGGAATCTTCCAGTTAGGTAGCTAGAGAACCACTGGGTGGTATGGTATGTGGCACCCAACTTTGCAAGGCAATTGACTAATAGTTTGCGATCAACAGTATCAAAAGCTTTGCTGAGGTCCAAAAAGACTGCACCAGTTACCTTCTTAGCATCTATAACAGAGATCCAATCATTGGTTACTTTTGCTAGTGCAGTGATTGTGGTATGATTAGCCTGGAAGCCAGATTGAGCTGGGTTAAGGAGAGAGAAGGTTTCCAAGTGAGATTTTAACTGAATATGGATCGGTTTTTTGAGAACTTTAGAAAGGATAGGCAATATGGAGATAGGCCTATAGTTGTTTACATCGCATGGGTCACCAGATTTAAATAGAGAGGATATGTGCTGATTTACAGCAGGACGGCACAGTAGCAGATGTAATGGAAAGATTGAAGATGTGGAGAATTGGGGCAGTGAGATGGGCGTAGCCTGACCTTAGGAAAAAGGGTTCCAAGCAATCGTCCCCTGCGCTTTTTTTGGTGTCTAAGATAAGAAGAGAATCTTCCACTTCTTTATAAGTTATCTCACGCAGTTGGAAGGGGCTGGGTGCAGGACTAGATGTGGCGGGAAGGGTAATGTTGGCTCACCGCAGCACCAGCATAAGGTGACGAGTCAAAAGCAAATCCAGCTGTGGCAAAGTGGAAGCTAAGTTCCTCCAGGATTAGGGATTTGTTTTCCACAATCTTGCCACTTGCAACTATCTTTGTTGGGACAGAGGGGGCCATGGGCTGTCCTTCTATAGCTTTGACAGTCTTCCATATTTTATGAGGGTTACCTTTAGCTTGTTCGAGAGTAGAAATATAATAGTTAGCTTTAGCAGAGCAAAGTTTTTTCACACAGTTATTCCTGGCTGTTCTAAAGGCCTGCCAATCCGAAGATTCTTTGGAATGTCTAGCTTTAGCCCAGAGCTTATCTCGAGCTATAAGGGCTGCCTTGAGATCCGAGGTGAACCAGGGGTTGGAATTGTTCCGTACCCTTACTTTGATGAAAGGGGCATATTTACCCAAGCTGTTTCTACCATACAAAAATGACACCAAAATTATACACTGTGTAAACACAAGGTGATGAGGAAAAAAATTGCAAAAATGGAATGAGACTTACTCATCAAGAGATCTATGCCATGGGACAGAGCATGCCAAGTTTTGTACAAATCAGTTAATCGATTGCAAAGTTATTAAAGTCCAAAATTTTAAGTTAAACATTAAATATGCTACTCTGTCATATCCCTATAATACTCTATCACACCTGTGGACTTGATTTTAAGATGTAACAATAATCTGAAGGCCCAGTAGTGGTATGCCCCATGTACGGCAACACCAACACAGTGAACTACAACCCTGAACACTTTGCTGACAGATCATTGTGTTGGTGTTCCCAAGACAGGGACACACTGCCTCCTGGTCCTGCATCCTCACCCTGAATCAACTCCAACTGGAGTTAATAATCATAAAGATAGCGGGTTGAGGGGCAGAGCTCCCTGCATGGGGAGTTCGGGGGTAAAGACCTTCGATAAAAAAAAATGGACCAGGAGACACACAGAAATCAAGAAAACCACAGTTTATGGTTAACATGATTTCTGTCACTGAGATGCCGGTCGACAAAAGGGTCATCAAACCAGCATTATACAGCTGTTAATGGTCATGCACTCTGAAGCACAGTATCATGCCAAAGACAATTAATTCAGTTTAATGTTTAAGCAGTAAACCACAACAGCATGTGGGTAATAGGTGATTTACATGCCTGGTGGCTTGGTCACGAGGCCGCTGGACAAGTGATCAACCACAACAGAAGTGGGTAAATCCCAGCATAACCCACACCCTGGAGTTATTTATTGCATTATAATGTTCCCTTTTTAGTGACAAAAAGCAAAAGAGATTTTCTGCATTTTAAATTATTTTATTGATTTTATTGTTCCGCCAGAAAAAACTAGTCCTTTGTTGCTAGGGAGACAGGGCAATGGGGCATGTATGATAACTGTCATGGAAATAACCCATGGTGTGGAAGTGAAAGTCAGCTGATGATCTTGCTTGCTAGAAAGGTATATTTGATAAGAAGAATTGCAGTTGAGACAATCAGCTGGAGAGTGACAGAGTGAATGTACGGCAATGGAGAGAGGGCGAGCAGAGGTGTTCCTGCAGCTCAACTGAGAGCTTTTTTTTCCTTTTAATTTAGATTTTTTTGTGTATGTGATTTTTAGTTTTCAAAAAGTGCTGGGACTCCATGGGAGCCTTATACTGGGAACAGGGAGATAGCAGGACTGGAAAAGAGGTGAGAGGAAGTCAATGTTATAGAAGCCAGCACTACTGGAATGGAAGCTAGAGGGAGTGAGCATGAAAGGAGCTGGCAGCTAACGATCTCGTTGCAACACAAGATAGAGTTGAGAGAAAGCTGTTATCTGAATTAGGCTTGTATTTAGTTTCACAGGTAGATCATTATGTTTACAGATTTTCAACTATACCACATGTATTTTAGTAAAAAAAAGTTTTCTGGAATGCAAAGTGGGTTTGGGGACTGGCAGGGGATGTTACTTTAAAAATTAAAACTGATTCCATGTTTCAAAGTCACACTTGTTGATTTACTTCATTTATTGAGTACTAGCTTTACATAATACCTTTGAACCAACAATTCATTTACAAAGGTTCTGTATCTAACAATGTAGTGTAAACAGCAAAAGTGAGAACAGTGTGTTTAAAATGCAAACAAGAATAAAAAATCAGATAATACAAATTTGAGTTATAGAACATCAACAGACAGGATAAGCTGTCAAGCAGCAGCTGATTGCATTCACAACAGTGACATTGTAGACAACTGCATAAGGTGAACCATTAAAAGGTTCCGCATCAAACAATTGTTGCATAAACAGCATAGTGAAAATACAGTGGGATAACAGGCAAACAGGAAAAAAATGGAAAAAACTAAAATAGGATAACAACATATCAGCAGACAGGAATGCAATCAAGGAACAACAAATTGCAGTCACAGCAGTGTCATTGTCATTAAGTGCAAGGGGATTAATAAACGTGCTAGGATAGGTGAGGGGGAGAACTGTCAAAAGATGCAAGGATGGGTGTGAGAGGAGAAGGAGTGGAGGGGAAAGGGGAGAGGGGGAGGGGAGGGGAGTTACAGGGTGACAGAACTCTTGGGATGGTTGAGAGGAGGTGGGTGCAGTGGGACAGGAGAGCAAGGAATAGGAAAATAGAGGGGGAGGGAATAGGAAGAAAAAGAAGAAGGGGAAAAGTGGAGGTAGCAGCAGGTAAGGGAGGGGGCACTGAAAGCATATGAGGGGAGTTAGAGGTTCAAGAAGTGCCAGTGAGGGTTAAGAGGAGGCAGGCACAGTGGGATACAAGGGGCATGGAGATAGTGGAGGGCAAGGGGAGGGAGAGATAGGGGACAGGACAAGGTGGGGTAGGGTGGTGGGGAGAAGGGGAGGCTGTATTTAAGGTGACAAGATAGAGGGTGTGAGAAGTACACTGAACTGAGTCAGAGGAACAATGTATCATCTCAGGAGGTACAATCACAGCAACTTAGGGAGGAGAGGTAGTGCTGGAGTTTAAATTTGAAGGCACCTAGTTTTTACATCATTGTGACTTCAGAAGGGAGGCCATTCAGTCAGGTGGGGGTGCTAGCATAGAAAGTGCGCAGTGCCTGAGATGTACAGCAGAAAGGAACAATGTATGACTGTTTGGATGCATTACGCGTGCAGTGCATATTAGTTGAAGGCATTAGCAAAGATCGGGAGGCCGGGGGAGTGAGGTTAAGGCTAATTTTTTTCACAAGTTGGCAGGCTTGGTAAGGGATCCTACCCTTAAGATGGAGCCAGTAAGTCAGTCTGTAGAGTTTGCACATGTGAGTTCTTTTCTGGGCATCTGTTACAAGTCGATCGGCCTTGTTCAGAGCAATCGTTATTCTTTTGAGTGCGGAGTCAGTGGTAGATCCGTAGACAACTAGCTCATAGTCTATGATAGACAGGATTGAGCTGGTTACAGCAATCCTCAGAGACTTGAGGGTCAAACAGTGCTGATGTCAGTATAGAATTCCTAGCCTGGAGTTTACAGCCTTAGGGATTAGGTTGATATGGTGGTTATACGATAGTGAGCTATCAAGAGTAATCCCAAGGTATTTGAATACCTGAACTTGCTCAAGTGGTTGGTTTTGACTGCTCAGAATAGTAAGGTTGACTGTTCTATTTTTGTTGTGAGAGCTAGAGAACAGCATAATTTTGTTTTTTTTCTAATTCATGAGTAATTCATGTGGACCAAACCATGTCTCAACTGAGCTAAAATTAGAGTGTAGGTCACTGCAAACAAGGAGTGGATAAATCTGGCTCGAGAACTGGATAGCATCATCTGCATAGAGGATAATATTATTATTACAGGATTTTGGGAGGTTAGTAATAAAGAGGCTAAACAGTAATGGTCCAAGAATGGATCCTTGTGGGACCCCAGGCAGCACAGTGAGGCTGCAGGAGAGAGTATCACAAATTTTGACTTTCTGAGTTCTACCCTCAAGGTAGCTTCTGAACCAGCTAGTGACCTCAGATGAGAGGCCAAAGGTGGGGAGGGAGTTCAAAGGTGTCAAAGGCCTTATTTAGGTCGATATAAAATGCACCAAATATGTGACCACAATCAAAGGCCTTGTGTATGTGATCAGTATATTCAAGCAAGGCAGTGGTTGTACTATGAGTTTTCTAAAGCCATGCTGCTGTAGACATTGCAAGTTGTATTTGTCCAAGTATTCTGACAGCTGGTCTGAGACAATACACTCGAGGGCTTTAGAAAGAAGGGGAAGAAATGATATGGGGCCATAGTTGGAGAGTTGTGACCTATCGCCACTTTTATGAATGGGTATTACAATGGCACCTTTCCATTGTTGACTGAACTGTCTGAGGGTGAATGATAAATTTAGCAGTTTGGTAAGAGGTTTCAGAACAAAATCGAGTGAGAGGTTCAGAAGTTTTAGGTCCAGGGAGTCACTGCTAAACCTGGTTTACCAAGAACATTTTGGAGGTACTTTTTTGACTCTGCTAGGGTGACTCTTTGAAAATAGAAGGGTGAGGTATTGGTGGGGGGAGAATTCTATTATTGTTACCTGTCAAAGTAGTGGTATTGAAGATGTTGGGGGGGAGGACACCACTAAGATCTGTGATGGCAACATTGAAGGTGTCAGCTATTTGTTTATGGTCTTGTATAGTAGTTCCATTAACTACTACCATGGATGGGAATGTCTTGTTGGGCTTGCCCATGAGATCTTTAATGTTATCCCAAACATTACAACTGTTTCCCCAACAGCTTGTAAGCTCATTCTTAAAGTGAGCCTGTTTGGCTCTACAAATTTCACAAGTACACAGGTTTCTTGCTGTCCTGTAGTGTTGCATATCACTCTGTCAGCCAGTTGCCAGTGCACAGTGCCAGAGACTCTCCCTTTCTTTCATCAAATTTAAAAGACTGGTATAATCCAAGGGTTCATTGATCCCCTTGACTTCCTCTTTTGAACTGGGCAAACTTGTCACATGCTTGATTAAATTTTGTGACAAAGTAGTTTAGTGCTTGATCCATGTTGCTGAACATGTCAAGGGTGGACCAGTCACATTGTGTAAGGAAGTCTTTAAATTGATAGAGCCTCTTCTTTTTAGGATGTGCTGGTATGTAATTTTAGTCTGGGTTTTGGGTGTCTTACTGGACCATTGGCACATGACTGGAGAATGATCACTCATTGAATCAGTGAGAACTATGGTGCTGGAAATTCTTTTTGGATGGGTGGTGAGGATTAGGTCCAGGAAGGAGCTGTTTCTGGTCCTGTAGTTGATCCTCGTGGGGGTGAGTACCATCTGAGTAATGTTAATGAGTGCAAGAGCATCTTTAAATGGGGTTGCTTCAGGAGCAAGCCAGTTGACATTGAAGTCAACAAATATCAATGTTTCTGTGTAGTGGGTGAGGTTTTCCAGATAGTCAATGATCAATTTAAAACCAGCCGTCTGGTCCCATGGAGGGATATAGATAGAAATTATAGTAAGTGATATCCCATGCTGTCTGAGTATTATCTGGATTGCTAGTGTTTAGGAGTTGTTTGTTGTGGGCACTAATGGGAGGACTTGGCCCTTTAAGGTATCTTTCAGATATATAGCACAGCCTCTTCCTCATTTACCAACCCAGTCTTGCCTAATGAGACTGTGTCCAGGGAAGGAGATAGCAGTGTTAGGGACCTCAGGGGAGAGACAGGTTTCATTTATGGATAGAACATCTGTTCGATGCTGATTTACCTAGACTCATAGGTCATCAACTTTGGGTAGCAGGCTACGAATGTTGAAGGAGGTTATTGCTAGGGACCTCTATTTGCCATATTGATATATAGTGGCACTTGGGGGTTCAGAGTCATGGTGAACATTACCCTATAATAGTAGAAGAAGCAGGGCAATCATATATAGATACTGTGCAAAAGAATTAAATAGCATTGTCTCTATCTATAAGATTTTTTTTTGAATGGTATTGGAGGAAGGGGTGAGAAAGAGTTGGAGGAAGGGGTACGCAGTTAGAGTGGGGTTGTTTGTAGGGCTGCATACAAGATGGGTGGGTGTAGTAGTCCAAGTGTGAGTTTTATTTACTGGTAGCATGCCCTGTGGGGTGACTTTAAGCTGTGCATAAAGGATATGTGGCGTGGTGAGTGGGATATTGCTTGTAGGGCTGCATACAAGAAGGATTAGTGTAGTAGTCCAAGCATGCATCATATTTAGTGGTAGCATGCTCTGTGGGGTTACTTTATGCTGTGCGTAAAGGATATGTTGTGTGGTCAGTGGGATGCTGTACCTGGCAGGTAGTATTAGGAGAGGAAATAGACAGATCGGGGTCATGCTGTTACTGGTCAACATGTAGGGTCAGTGTATAAGTGAGGTTGAGGGCAACTAGTCAATAAATAAGTGAGGTTGGAGGTGTGGATAGCTGGTAGCAGAGGTTGAGGGAGAGCTAGGAAAGGAGATAAGAAATAGTGGGAGCAAAAGGAATTGGGCTAGAACAACAGCAAGTGAGTTGGGGGCTGCAGCAGAGGTGTAGTGGCTAGGGTCACATGTGTACAGAGGATAAGGAGTATGAGTCTGGAGTTGGTTAGAGAGATGATAGTGTAAGGCAAGTAAGGGGTATGAGTCAAGAGGTGACTGGAGAGCAGATAGAGGTGAAGAAATCCAGGTTACAAGTAAAAAACGTAGGGGTTGCAGTGAGAAAAAAGGAGCCTCAAAAGATGGGATTTAAGCCGGCCCGATGGCACTGAGGGTTGAGGTGCTGGACACCACAGTTCTCGCTACACCAGTGACCGGGGTTTGGGAATGACCTTGGGTCACTGGGTTGCTGGGATGGGGGGGAGACTGACAGCAGGATCGAGCATTGGCTCTTCTTTTTCTTTTTTTTTTTTGTTATCTTTGTTTTGACCAGGAGAGATACACTAAGCTGGAAGCTTGTTTACAGGTGCAACCTGGGAGCACAAGGAAATTAAGTGACTTGCTCAGGGTCACACAGTTTGCAAGAGGGGGCTGTGGGATTCAAATTCAGGTCTCCAGGTTTGCAGTTCAGAGCCTTAAACCACTGCGCTATACTGCCCCCCTCTCCCGGGTAAGGGTTGGGGTCACCCACCTGTAGCCCTGCTGTCACTGAAAGTAGGTTTGTTGCCAGCACAGGCAGTCATCAGCGTGACTGGAAGGAAGGGGTGTCCCGAACGGCATGCATGCATGTGCCTCCACACACATGCACAACTTCAGGGATGCGTGGGTGTAGGGGCCAGGAGAAAAAAATGCAAAAAGCCCCAGTAACTGCATATGAAAAAAGAAGATGAGATTTAGTAGAATTATACTGCTCAGATACTGACCTTTAGTGGAGAACAGAGATAAGGAGCTAATGGGGAATTGGGTACTTTGTAAATTTCATCTGTGGTCATAAGACAGAGAGCAGCTATTTAAGGAAGTGTCCAGATAGGGTGGGTGGGGAGCTGGCACAAAGCACTAGTGGGAGTTTGAGGTGGGCAGTGGGCTCTCTGCAGCTCAGCTGAACTGCTGGAGGTGCAGTTTGGCAAGCAAATCCAGAGCTGCAGGAGCCTGATCTGTGATCCAGGCCAGATCAAGGGCTGCAGCACAGAGAAAGCCTAGTGGAGAGGTAAGAGAATAAATTACAATCTTAGGAGATGCAACTAGGATCCCAGGCAATTCAGTTTTACTAAAGGAGAAACCAAAAAAAATGGAGAGGTGCTTGCTCTTGTTAAAGCTCAGAATAACCAAAAAGCAGCCCCTCACTCTACCAGATTTACAAAACAGGTATACATTTTATTACTTATGTGTGCGTCCATAGTCTTGTGATGCTGCATGATACGTCTACTTGCAGTTTTTGCACAGTGATTTATTATTCAATTAACTAGATGATTTAATGTATTGTTTAGGAATTCCTTTATACTCTTCCCCTAGAGATGCCTCTGGAAATGAGCTGTTGCTCAGCACAGCAGGTCATTCCTAGTAATACTTTTAAATAAATGAATAAATAAAATCCTTTTGCTGTCTCAAGTGTTTTATGGTAGGTATACTGTTTCTTCAAGTTAGCAGTCATGCTGTGCAATGTATTATACCTAGCTTTCAATTTTAAATTTTAAACATAACCTCACTAGTTAAATGAGAAATGTTTTCTTTCAGAGGTAAAGCAAGGTATAGGAAGTGTATGGGAGGCAGTATAGGGAGGCACTATAGCCTAGAGTTAAGCACATAACTGTGAATCTGGAGACTCAGCAGACTTGGCTTTGAATCCCACAACACTCACTTGCATACTATGTGACCTTGAGTAAGTCACATACAGTCCACGTGCTCCGAGGATACACCTGTACATGAACATCAGCTCAGTGTGCCTTTTCTGGCCAAAAATTTAAAAATGAAAACTAAATCTCTGCATTCGAGCTGGAGTACAAATTGAGCCTTAAAACAGTGAAATGTGCAGCTGCTACTTCTACTCTACTGGCTGAACTGGGAAAATGGAGAATGATTTTGCAGTATATATACTTCTTATAAAGAGGTTTACCTAGAAAAAGTCATAATTTTATTGGCAAGATTATGCTTATAATTTGAAGTTAGAAGATTGGTATTAATATATTGCACAGCAGGACTAATCCCCTAAAGTGGCAGTAAACCCTCTGTGAAAAGTTAGGGCATCAGATTGTCACCATATACATACTAATTAAAATTGCTATCTATTACATATTTAAGAAATGATGCACAACAGGGTATGTGTCATGCTGGGATATTGTCATGCCTCAAGTGGATATGCACAAGGCTGCAGGCCAAGTGCATTAAACACCTGAGAAGTGATGTTATGCTACATGACATGCATCCCTGGAGTGCATTATTTCTATTATACAATAGATCATTTATAAAAATAAAAAAAAAAAGGATTACAAATCAAAACACTTTTGTGGAGGTGTATGTAGAAAAAATGTCTCCTGTTGTGGCCAGTAGGTGGTGCTGTTGATAGATGACTCGTGTCTCTGTACACTCCCCCAACCCCTCTCAGTTTGTGCTGGTTACTCCACTCTTCCACGGTCAAGTGTTGTTTTTTTTTTGTTTGTTTGTTTTTAATTATGACATTTGTGAACAGGACCAAGACCTGGAGAAATGTATTTGAAATCATGGCAGCTGTGAGCGTAAGTTGGGAACATGACTTGGAGAAAACTGGTAGTTAAGGTGGTGATTGGTAAGTACCATGCATTATGCCCCTTCCTCTCCCATTTCAAATAAATGAGCCATTTGTAAATAAGCTATTCCCTTTTAACAATCTGCACTTTAGGAAGATGGCAGAGTGATATTTTTTT
Source organism: Neoceratodus forsteri (assembly GCA_016271365.2). NCBI lineage: Eukaryota > Metazoa > Chordata > Ceratodontiformes > Ceratodontidae > Neoceratodus > Neoceratodus forsteri. The sequence goes on along the minus strand of CM057458.1, from coordinate 1,351,032,481 downwards.
ATATGTATGCAAGCCACAGAATAGTAAGTGGTGTGTGGTTTGCTGCCTCTGAAAAGCAGACACCCAGTTTTGTGGTCATCAACTGGCATGGGAGATAATCACAGCTACTACTTTCCTTTTTTTGTAAAAGCCTGCCTGCTTACATTTCTATTTTCATTACTGCCAATTTTAGATGTTATTATAAATGGGCATGTGAAGCTGTTGACAACTTCTACATGGGACAGGGGAGTGATTTCTTTTTCTTTTTTTTTTTTGATGCGGTTATATGTGATGGACCTTGATACAGTGATGTTGTGCTGGGATAACATCGTTGTTCAAGGTGGCCACTGACCGGTGAGATTCTTAGAAACCTTCCTTCTATTGTATATTTGTTGATTATCCATAATCTTTGTACCTGAGGTTATTTGCTGTTTTGATTTATGCTGGTTTTATTCATGCGATATACCCAGAACATTAGGGATTGGAAGGCAAATAAATAAAATTGAATTGCCTCTCTGATTATTTATTTCGGAGTCGTACGTTTTATTTCTGCACATCACGTTTAGTAATATGTTCACTGTATGATTAAGAATTTGTGTTTTTTCCACATTTCATGAACTATGTAAAAGCATACTCCACAAACCTTACCCATTTCTAATTATTACCTTCTAAGACTTCTAGTGGCATAATCTGAGAAAGCTTTGGAAGATTTGGTGTTACCAGCAAGAAGAGATGATTTTATTTGCCTTGATTAGAACCTTTTGGAAACACACTGGTCTAGCAAAAATCATACTATTGTTATTTGCTTTTCTTCTATAGGAAGAAAAATCCAAAAAATGTCTAAAAAATACCCTAAAATCATTTTGAAAATCTGTCTGTTGATTTAGTGTAAGTTTTTAATTTCTATAATGATGTGGTATATAAAGGGTTTCCTTATTAAGGAGGTGGCCAGATTGTCTGGATTTTACCTAGGTAAAGGTCAAAAGCAGGAGGGGAGAGGTGAACAGGATTAGGAGAAGCAGGGGGGCTTTGCAAGATGGAGGGGCTAAAGGAATGAATGACAAGGGGAGCAGAGGCACCAGACTGGTCCCTCAGGGAGGAGAGGGGCAGGGTCTCAAGGAGTATTTAGGCAGCAGCAAGAGAAGAGCTCATCCTTCTTTCTGCTGGATTTTGGGACTTCAAGAACCTAGCACATCAATTGGCATGGAAGACATTGGGGACTGAAGAATAAGCAATCAAGGGTAACACAGAAGAGTGATAAGGTGCAGAGGGGACCATACAGCTGAATGAGGTAGGTGCAAGTACTGAAGAATCTGGTTGTAAATCAAAAAAAGAGAAAAAAAAAAAAGGAGAAATCAGGAAAATGTTCAGCTGTATGCTGAGTGGCTGGTTTGTTGATGTTTGTTTGTAGTACCTGCAGTATTGATAATGTTGGGTTCAGTAAGGAGGATGAAAGGTTGAATTACATGAGACTTACAGAGCTGAGAGATGATTTGGCCTGATAGAGACAGCCACACTCCAGCAGGTAGCCTTGGAAGAGTGGCACAGTGGGAGGCAGTAGAATGGGATTATAGGAGTTCCAGAGAAAGAAGAATGATGCTGCAGCATAGGCTGTGGATGCTGGCAGGAAAGTGGTCTCTCACTGGAGGGCAGTCCAGGAAACATCGAGTTGGGAGATCAGCAGGCACCAGCCTGCTTTTCAAACATGCAGGCTGGCATCTGACCTGAGCAAGGCAGAATCATCTGGAGGAAGTGGGGACACAAGAGAGGGCAGTCGAGGCAGCAGGGGGTTGGAGTAGGGAGCTGAAGGGCCAAGGAGGCCCAGGACCACGTAGGTTGTGGCCAATGGAAGAGGGCTGGTAACTGCCCAATGGGCAAAAGGGGAGGGGATCATAGGAACAATGGCTTAGCTAAAACAAAAAAACAAACAAACAAGGCAGATGCAGTATGTTAAAAAAAATGTGCCACAGGAGCATACATTTGAGGGGGGAGCAAAGGATGGCAGGGGATGGGAGTTGGGCCCGGCGCCGTGGACACCACATGGAGGTGGCCATTTTGTAGGCTCACCATGCAACTGAGGATGTAAGATGACAGCCATGATCAAAAGGAGTAGTCCAAGACCTTGGCGGGAGTGAGGGGTGCATACCAGCAACGAGGTATATGTCTGTGTGTATATACATATTCTATGCAAAAAACTTCATTAATGCATCAGTTAGGGTTCTACTACAGTGACAAAGGTGAGAAAATTCAACATTAAGGTTCCACCCTTGCACCCTACCCCACCTCTGCCCACAGCAACAGGCATTGGGTGTGCATTGAGTTGTCGGTACTAACTCTCACCCCATCCCATGTGTAAACAAGCTGAGGTGGTGCAGTGTAGGAGAATGGGGTGAGAGTTAGGACTGACAACCCCAATGCACACCCCGATGCCTGTTGCTGTGGGCATGGTGGGGTGCAAGGGTGGGAACCCAGATGTCAAACTTTCTCACTTTTGTCACTGTAGAAGAACCCTAACTGATGCATTAATGAAGTTTTTTGCATAGAATTTCCATACTTTTTAAGAAAGAAAGAAAAGTAGAAAGTTGCTCAAGTTGGTGGGAGCAGGACCCCGTGCTCCCACCACTTGATTTTGTGTGACTATAGTAACAGTAAGTGCAACACAAATGCAAGCACAAAGGGTTATGCACATGGTGACGTAAACGTAAATGGTAAAAGAAACAGTAATAAGCACAAATGCAAGCACAAAGTGACACCAAAGCAAACACTGACATAAATGGAGACAGAAACAGAAATGCATACAGAACACAACTGGTAATACACACATTTACAGTACTGCAATTGTAAATGCAAATGGTAACAGTAACAGCAACAATAACGCCAAAGTAAACAGAACACAAGCTCATATGAAAACGCAAACCATCACGCACACAGTCACAGAACCACAACTGTAAATGCAAATTGCCATGGTAACAGCAACAATAAAGCCAACAGAAATAGAAACACAAATGCAGATGGAAACGCAAACCGTCACACACATGGTCATAGTACCACAATTGTAAATGCAAATGGTAATGGTAACAGCAACAATAAAGCCAATAGAAACAGAAATGCAAGTGCATATGAAAGCTCACACCGTAACAGGCAGGGGCATGGTAACGCAATTGCAAATGCAAATGGTAATGGTAACAGCAACAATAACACCAAATAAAATGGAAACACAAGTGCAAACGGATATGCAAAGCATTATGCACACAGTGGAGTAGACAGGAATGGTGATGCTAAGCATTTTGTGATGAAAAGTCCGTATCTCGCACCGTTCCCGAGATACAGGCCCTCAAAGACGCGATGGACGCCATAATGTTATCCTATGGCAAATAGCATCAACTTTGGAGTGCCATCACTGTGCTTCCCTGTAATATTATTTCACCAAACAACCAAAAGGCGCATATGTGGGATGATGTCTTTCTTCTCTCCAAATTTCAGCCCAAACAACCAAACCATTGCTTTGCAGCAGGGCGGCAAAGAATTCCTGTAATGTAGCCGACGCTGTAATGTTATCCTATGGGGAAAAGTGCCAAGTTCACAGTACCGTAACTTTGTTGTACTGAACTGTTTCTTGACCAAAGCACCAAAATGCAGTTCTGTGGGATGTTGCCTTTCCTCCCTCCAAATTTGAAGTCAAAAGACCAAACAGTTTCCAAGATATTCAATATCAAAGATTACTAGAATTTTCTATCTTTTCCATTATAAAAATCTGGCCATCTTGTCCCTCCCTCGCGATCAAAGATGGAGATCAAAGAATCTCACGAATAAAGAATTTGTAGGCTCACGATCAAAGAATTTCCAGGCTCATGAACAAAGATTTAAATACCTTATAAATAAATAAATGGAAGGAATTGTGATAAACCACCAGCATGGTTTGACAGAACGAAGCCCCCTGAGTAAAACCCACCCTCATTTGACTTCCTAGGATGCCCCTGGGCAGAGAAAATGGAATTTTAAATTGGGCCATCTCGTCCCTCACTCATGATGCACAATCGCAATCAAAGAATCTCATTATCAAAGAATTTGCAGGCCCAGGACCAAAGAATTAAAAGTTGGGTAATTCACAAACTTCACATGATTGCGGCAAACTACCACTATGGTTCATCAGAATGAAGACCCCCTGAGTAAAACCCATCCTCATTTGTCTTCCTAGGATACCCCTGAGCTGAGAAAATTGATTCTTTTATCTTGCCATCTCGTCCCTCACTCGCAACGTACAATCGCGATCAAAGAATCTCCCGATCAAAGAATTTGCAGAGTCGCGGTAAAAGAAATTGCTTGCTCATGAACGAAGAGCAAGGGACGAGATGGCCAGATTTAAAATTCAAATTTTTGTAGCCATGGGGTGTCCTATTACGTTATTTAAAGATGGGTTTTACTCAGGGGGCTAAGCTCTCCCCCATCTGAATACACAAATAGTTATTTTCATAATCCCTGGTAGTCTAGCAGCCCCCTCCCCAGCATGGTAATCTACATAACCATGCTTCTATCCCTAGTAGTCTAGTTGCCCCCCCAATCAGTATATTATCAATATGTTTCTTTTATATCCCTGATAGGCAAATGGTCCCCACCATGTGTGTTTATTTATGTATTTTACAAATATCCCTAGTAGTCTAGTGGCCCCCCTTCCCGATCTGTACTTTATTATTTTTATTATTATTAACATCCCGGTAGTCTAGTCACCACCCCCACCATCTTAATAACATACATTTGGATTTTAAATGTCCTGGTAGTCTAGTGGCTCCCCACCCCTCCACTCAGACATGCCAGCCCAACCAGCACCCCCCACCCTTCCCCAGCCGGCGACTGACACAGCCCATCTATCACCTCCACGGCCAGCTGCGAGCTGTGTGTGTATGAATGCTAATGGAAAGAGGTTCAGAAATTATTTCAGACCGCCTCTTTCCATTAGCGCCCATAAAACACACAGTCAGCTGCTGGCCATGGAGGTGAGAGGTGGGCTGTGCCAGTAGCCAGCTGGGGAAGGTTTGGGGGGTACTGGGTGGGCTGGAATGGCAGGACATTTAAAATCCAAATGTATTTTATTAAGATGGGGGGACTGCTAGACTACCAGGGATGTTAATAATAACAATAATAAAGTATAGATCGGAGGGGGGGGGCGCCACTAGACTACCAGAAATATTTGTAAAATACATAAATAAACACACATGGGGGGACCACTAGACTACCAGTGATAGAAAAGAAACATATTGATAATATACTCATGGGGAGGCACTAGAGTACCAGGGGTAGAAACATGGTTATGTACATTACAATGATGGGGAGGGGGCCGCTAGAGTACCAGAGATAATGAAAATAACCATTTGTGTTTTCAGATGGGGGAGAGCTTAGCCCCCTGAGCAAAACCCGCCCTTAAATAACATAACAGGACACCCCTGGGCTACAAAAATTGAATTTTAAATGTGGACATCTTGTCCCTTGTTCGCGATTCACGATCACGATCAAAGATTCTCGTGATCAAAGAATTTGCAGGCTCGCAATCAAAGATCATTAGCAAGCTGCAAAGAAAGATTTAAAGAGCTGTAAACTCTATTTCTAGACCGATTTGGATGGAACCAAAGCCATGGCTTGGTAGATCGGTGTCCCCTGAGTAAAAACCATCGATATTTTACTTTGGAAGTGACCTCTGAGCTGAGATATTTGTGTTTGTGCGATTGGAAAACTGAAAACAAGATGGCGGACCTAGCAGTCATAGAATTTTTGAAATTCCTCAGGGACAAGATTCTTGAGCCGTGAGGCTGCAAATTCTTTGATCGCCAGGCAGGACGTGATGGCCAGAACCCCATTCTTTGATCGCAAGATATACATATAAATTTTCCCATTGACTTATAATAGGAACTTAAAAGTGCCATAACTTTTGAATGCCTTAATATTTTTTCACCAAACAAAAAGCGGAATATTTGGCCACTAAAGCTCTTTCAATTTAACTATCTCACAGAGTGGCACACTACATGATGGCCGTGCAGGACCACATTCAGAATGCCAAAAGGTGCCTCCAAAAATGGATAATTTTGCATTTTTCAGCGCTTTCGTACACAAAGACAGGCACTCCGACTGAAACGTAAATTGGCAAATCAAGAGATCTACCATGCCCCAATGTGTGTACCAAATATCAGGCAAATCCATTGAACAGCTCCAAAGTTATTAATGCCCAAACTTTTGACTTTAGTATGTAACTGACTGCTGAACCCTAAGTATAGTGGAGCGAATGCGCCGCTATTATATATATATATATATATATATATATATATATATATATATATATATATAAAAACAGTAAGGGAGAAGCAATGTAGTGGAAGTAGGATGATTCAGTTGGCAAAGGATTAGGCCACCAAGACAAGTAGGCTGGAAGTGCAGTCATAGGTGGTGTGGTGTGTTTAGATCAAGAATTCAGAATGCAGTACAGCTATCTACCTTAACTTACCAAGTGCTGTCATTTGAATACTGTTTTATTATACTTTACTTAAAAAGGTGGTAGGTCCAGGCTGCTTTGACTTGAGTTAATTAACATTCATCAGCAGATTAGAGACTAATATTAGTAAAGATTCACATTAAAAATGCAGTACCACTAATGTTAAATAATTACTAGGTTAAGAGGTGGATACAGATGTGAAAACATTCTTATTTATTTAAAAGAGTTTTCACATTTGACAGGAGAGTTGACATTTAGTGACTAAATTAGTCACAACACAAATATTCAACTGAATATGGAAGATAATGAGGAGCAAGAAGGAGGAGATGCATTGTGCTGGGCACTGAATGTTGGGGGAAGGATATCAAGGGATTTTGTGCAGAGGACATTCTGGGCTATCAGTACATATGACAGGACATCTCTTATATTAGTACACTGGGATGTGGAAGGGGATAGCAAAAAAAAAAATACATGAATTAAATTTAGCAGCCTCACCCTGGGGGTGGCAGGCAGGAGTGTAGCACGGCACCCGGGTATGGGAGATAACTAGCGAAAAGCATACCCTGAAAGGAAATAGCCAGTAAGGGGCCATGACATATAAGGTGACAGAGGTGCCAGGGTGGGGGGTAGGGGCTAGGGGTATAAAAGAAATCAGGAAACAAGGGGAATCTACAGGTACAAATGGCAGAGATTAACTTCAGAATTTTGAGTTACAGTATGGCACCTAAGAGGATTGCTAAGAAGGCCAGAGACAGCAGTGAGAAACTGGCCCAACAAGCAGCAGACCTGATGGGATAAGTGTAGGAATTGCTGGATAAAGTGAGGAAGGTGACAGACAAGGAAAAGGCTGCTGGGAAGAAGAAAGCCATGGCAGGTGAAGGAGGGATGACTGGAAAAGGAGAAGGAAGGCAACTCCCCCAAGGTGTTATGATACACAGAAGCCCAAAGGTAATGACCTATTGGTGGACCTGGTGGTCAGTGCACGTCTCAAGGGACTATCTGGTGGGTATCATTTATGAGAAGGGAGAGAAAGGTTGGGAGGAAGCAGAGGAGGCTCTGCAATAATGGAAACGAGGAAGGTGCCAGTAAAGGGGCAAGGGGGAGGGGAGGAACCAAGGGGGACAGGGGCATCCTCAGCATGACACTTGGGGATCACATACCACACTTCATTAAGGAAAAAAATATGGAAGAAGTACATGGACATGTCCTCCCTGGCCAAAAAGGATGCAGCAAAGAAATATGAGCAGATGGAGATGGTGGGAAAGTCTGAGATGGCAGTGGCCCTAGCTCTGGTGGGACAAATCACAGAAGACACCACATACAAGGAGAACATGTTTGACAAGTGGATGGTAGGCTTTACTCATCTTAGAGCAATAATGCTGCAGAAGCAGCCAGTGCTAGTCATACCACTAATAAATTCAGCCATCATAATGGACACATGCAAAATAAAAGGTGGGTATGGATGGTTGTTATACAATGAAAAATTTCAGCAGCAGACTGGCCATGCATGGTGACATGCGGTAGGACTCTACGTATGCCGACTTATGGCTTAATACAATGTCAGACCACAGTGGGAGTGGTTTCCAAGGGGCAAGAGGGTATGGGGGCACACAAATCAAGACATGCTGGGGTTACAATAAAGCCACCTGTAACTGGGCTTAGTGCAAATTTAGACATGTATGCTCAAAACGTGGGGGTTTCCACCCGGTTTTGCAATGCCAGTTCATGAGGGATAGACCAGGTTTTCATCTCTATGAGGGTCAGCCCTTTCAGGGAGGGGCTTTGGGGGAATATGGGGTGGGGCAAGAGGGCAGTGGGAAATGATTCTCAGACAGAGGGGGCTTTAGTACAGGAACTGGGGGCACATAAGGAGGTGGAGATAATACCCGTGACCTGGGGAGGTTTTCCCATGACCCGGACACCTATTCAAACCACAATCTTAATGCAATGGACAGAGGGATACAATGCTCAATAAGCTCAGGAGACACTAAGGGAGGGTTTTAACAAAGTGTTCAAGTTACATTATGAAGGGGTTTAAGGAGAGTCATGACAGTGAAGAACTTTGGCTGGGGTAAAAGGGAAAGAGATCACATGGGGAAGCTAGTAAAAGAGGCAGCTGTAGGTATGGTTGATTGACCCTTCCCAGTTCCTCCATTTCAGAAACTCTGGGTTTCCACATTAGGTTTGGTCCCTAAGAAGTAGCTGGAGGAATACAAGCTGATTCATCACCTGTCTTACCCCAAGAGGGAATTAGTGAATGACGTAATCTTGAATGAGAGGCAGACTGTGTCATACAACATGTTGGATCAGGCAGTAGAATTAATAAAGGCAGTAGGGGGAGCATGGCTAGCCTAGATGGACACTGAGGCAGCTTTCTGGCTGCTGCCAGTTTGACGCAAAGACTGGGACCAAATAGGATTTAAGTTTGGGGGGAGGTAATACTTCAACAAAACGATGCAATGAAGCGTTCGAGGCATACACAGCATTTGAGATGTTTAGCACATGGCTGCAATGGGTACCTGAGGAAAGATACGGACACTGAGCAGTGGTACATTATTTGGATGATTTCCTGCTAGTGGGACAAGGTAGAGCGGGGGTGGCAGAGATGTTTCAGGGCTTCCAGTCGATATGCAAGAGGTTGAGGGTGCCACTAGTGGTTGAAAAGATAGAGGGTCCAGCCCACAAACTGTAAATTTCTGGGAATAGAGGTAGGTGCAGAGGCTGGAGTTTTCTGGTTGCCCAGCAGCAAAATGGACAAGTTAAGAGAGCTTATCAGTCAGGTGAAAGGGAAATTGAGAATGCAGCTGGCAGTGATCCAACAGCTCTTAGGTCACCTGAACTTTGCCTGCCAGGCAGTGGCACTGGGTAGGATGTTCACCCATCAGCTGGCGAGGGCCACAGCAAAAACAAAGCTCCCTCATCACTAGGTGGATATCTTAACGGGGTAGGACAGGATCTTCAGGTGTGGGAACAATTCCTGTACCAATATAAAAGGGTTACATTTTGGCAAGAGGACTGGTTATTCAACACAGACCTTGAGTTATATACAGATGCGTTGGGGTTCAAAAAATGGCCAGAGGAATGGGAGGCCAGGGATCTTCTGAGGGGCATAACATTTCAAGAAATCATTCTAATATGGGTGGTAGTGGTCAGCTGGGGAGAGAGACTACAGAACCGGAAGGTAATTTTCTGGTGCAATAACCAGGCAATGGTAGAGGTACTGAACAGGCAGGAGGGATCTATGGAGATAGTCACAGTGGTTGTTAGACAGCTGGTATTAGATGGCTTATGATTAAACTTCTAAAGCAAGCCACATAGAGGGCATAAGGAACAAGGTAGCTGACAACCTTTTCTGTCTTCAGTTGAACAGATTCAGGTAGTTGGTGCCTATGGCAGCTGCCAAGAGAACACCGGTCCCGCTGGAGCTGCAGGAATTTGGATGAAAAGAGCACAGTTGCTGTTCCAGGGTACTTGGGCACCAAGCACACTGAGATTGTATGAGGGTGCATGGAGAGCATTCTAGGAGTTCTGTAAGCAGGCTGGGATGGAGGTAAGTGGCCAGTAATGGAGGGACAGATCATGAAGTTCATGGACAAGAAATGGGATGAGGGTATAGCACACTCCCCCATGGGGCTCCATTTGGCAGGTATAGGCCTGGTGTGCAAATTACAAGGGTGGGGGAAACCTAATAGATCCATAGTAGTGAGGAGAATGTCCCAGGGTGGCAGAGGCTTCAGGGGAAGACAGTGGACACAAGGAGACAGGTGGTAGGGGAGCTATTGGAAAGATTCATAGGTAGTTTAAAGCATGTATGCCTGACAGCATATGAAGCAGTTTCATTTGCAGCAATGTTCCTGGTCATGCAAAATGGGGCATTTAGGGTCAGTGAAGTAGTGGCAAAAATCAGGGTTAACGAGGAGGGTGGACTTCTGTGGGGAGACCTGCTCTAGGGCAAAAAGGTATTACAATCTGCCTCAGAAGATTGAAGACAGACAAAATAGGCCTGGGGACAATGTATACTTGAGGAGAAGGGGCAACTCATGCTCATGTGCAGTAAAGACATTAGAACAATACAAAAGGGGTCCAGCCACCCGAGGTTGGCAGGCTGTCTGTGCATGGTGATGGTTCCACAGTGACTAGCTACCTAGTGATGGGCATTTTAAAAAAAAGGAATGGTTTTCCTGGGGGAGAATATGGACAGTTTCTCATCTCATTCCTTCAGGATTGGAGCAGTGTCAAAGATGGCAGCAGCAGGGGGGATCAGTCAAAAAAGTTAAAGAGATGGGGAGATGGCAGTCAAGTTGCTACACAAGATACATCAAGAAGTAAGGTACTAATTTGTATTTTGTTTCACCCTCACATACCATGAGCAGGAGGACTGTCTGGATTCTGGGTATTACTTTATCTATTGGGTAGAGTGGAGAGCTACAGTGATGCCATGGGAGGAGGAGACAGCTTCGGTGGGAACATGAGAGGACAAGAGTTTACTGGAAGGGGATTGATGGGATGAAATGGGGATTGGGGGAGGAAATGGATGCAGATGCCCTCACTGGCTGAAGAATTGAAATTGAAATGGCCAAAACCAGATTTGGTGGTACTACACACCAGGGGGAATGAGTTGCAGGATCGGCCCTGGGTGGAACATTTGCACGAGATCAAAAGGGACATGGAAAGAATGAGATCATAGTGGTTGGATGTAGTCCTCACTTGGTTGGCCATGTTGCCAAGAAGGGTGTGGAGGCAAGGGAGGGACATAAAGGCCCTTGAGAAAGCCAGAGAAAGGCTAAACAGATGCATGGACCCCTTTATGTTAGAAACAAGAGGGATATACATAAAACATGGCATTGAGTATAATTACACAGGGTACTACAGGCAGGATGGGGTGCACATTTCAGATTTGGGAAATGATATGTTTCTCCTCATGATAGAAGAAGCCATTGAGGGCTTGGAAAGTCAAGACCATGGGCTGTGGGGGGTTGGGGCCCATCTTCCTTTGCTGAGGCAGGAGATTGATAAGTGGAAGGACGAGAAAAAAGGAGGGGGGCTAACAGAGGGATTAGGGAGTACATAGAGTATGGGGGGACTCAAGGCACAAGCTGGGTTAACATCCAGCTGGTCTGGGCACCTCTTGGGGTTACCACCCCGGGGGTACAGAATTGGGGGCTGGATGGGACATCTGTCCTCAGGAAAAAAGGAAAAATGACAGACACAAGAGGGTATCAGGTACACAGCCGAGCTATTGAGGGAAAAGAAGGGTAGAGAAAGGTTAAATGGAAGGGAGGGGTAATAACTGAGTGTTTGCAAGATATCAAATATGATTATTGATGTAAATGGATGTAAACAGTTATTTGTAAATCAACAGATTTTTAGTGATGTAAAACAGGTTGTTTTAAAATATGTAATAAAACCTTGGGTAACTAAGCACCCAAAAATGGAGTATGGTCTCGTCCTTCACAAGGTAAATCCCTACGACAAAAGGGGTTACCTCATTAAGGAAGCAGCCAGATTGTCTGGGATTTACCTAGGTGAAGGCCAAGGGCAGGGGGGAGGGGTGAACAGGATTAGGAGAAGTGGGGGGGTTGTGAGGGGGAAGGGCTATGAGAATGAGTGACAGGGGGATTGAAGGCACCAGATTAGTCCTTCAGGGAGGAGAGGGGAGGTGTCTCAGGAATATTTAGGCAGCAGCAAGAGAGAAGCTCCCCTTTCTTACTGCTGTGTTTTTGGACTCCTACCCACCCTCCGTTGGAACAGGCAGAAAGGGGATTTCAGGTGGTGGAGGGGTTAGTTGGAGGGGAGTAATCAGGCCACCAAAAGAGGGTGGCAATTACAGGTTTGGACAAAGAGGTTCCATGTGGCTGGATTGTTGAAAGAGGGCAGCAAGGAAAGAGGATCATGAAATGAATGGATTGCCAACTGAGGGCAAAGGAGGAGAAGGAAGGATGAAAGGATGGAAGAAAGGAGTAGGGTAGGGGGAGAACAGAAGGATTAGGGGGTGCAAAGGGTATTGGAGTGAGGCAAAGCATGGGCTGGGTTAACATCCGGCTGAGTTGGGCACCCCTTGGGGTTATCACCCCAGGAGTACGGAACAGGGGGTCTGGTGGGATGTGACCTCAGGAAAGAATAAGGAAAAATGACACACTCAAGAGGGGTATCGGGTACATACCTGAGCCACTGAATGAACAGAGGGATAAAGGAAGATTATGTGGAAGTGAGGGGTAATTATTGAGTGTTTGCAATATATCAAATGTCTTTATTGTTGTAAATTGATGTAAATAGTTATTTATAAAGTAAAGGATTTTTAGTGATGTAAAATAGATTGTTTTGAAATATGTAATAAAACCTTGGGAAACTGAGCACCCAAAAATGGAGTATGGTCTCATCATTCACAAGATAAATCTCCATGACTATTACACTTTGTCTTTTATAAGCAGTATATAAAAGCAACTTCATTCCATCAGTTAATGGAAATACGTTATTAGTGTGTTGAGTCAAAGTGCATCATGAAAATAAGTTATTCAAAGCAATTCACCAATCTGACCCAGTCCCTCAAATAGGTTATAAGTCTCTCATGTGCTTCAGTGAAAATGGCATACACTATGAACAATTCAAATCCAAGTAAAAGGATGCCACTAAAATCACTGGATAATATATTTGTCTTATTTTAATAGCCACCTTATCAGTAGTCCTATGGCAGCCCTGTTTATGATTTTGCCATTATTTTGGATGCCAAAGCTTTCATCTCAGGACAAACAATACAACATCATAACACATTCCGTACCACAGCTATGTCCCAGCACTCAAAAAAGGCAAAACTATTAGTGGGGCCACAACAGGTAGGCATTTACACTTGCAAAATAATTACTAATCATGTGTTAGTGAAGCACACAGCTAGAGCAAGTAGATCTTTATTGATTTATTTGAAGGTATTAGTGTTTTCTATCAGATCTACTCTCTGATTATATTCTTTCTGTTTATTAATCTCTTCAGTTAATGTATTCCTCTCTTCAACAATGACTTCTGCTAGTGCCAACATGAGATCTATTGAATATTTATGTTTAATGCTCTACTATTGGTCAGAAAGATTAGTAATCAACATCTAAATTTAGTTTGATTAGGACTCTTGAACATCTTGGAATAGTTTTTTTTTTTTTTTCTGCAAGGGCTAGGGTGGTCCATTCATGGCAAATATCTTTTTTGTAGTACAGATTATGTTCTAATTTGTTTAGCAATGTCTTGCTGCTGGTGGTGGATGACCAAGGTTTGACTTGAGCTAGATGACCTAAAATTGGTCTTCAGAATGCAAGTTAAACAACAAAAAGCTATTCTGTCCTCCTAGTGGAAGGTCAGCATCTTACACTATATATGCAAAGACCAGGGGTATAGGGTGTGGTGGAGTAGCCTGTATTCTGGTTGCTCCCAAGTAGTAGTTATGAAAAGTAACCACAGTATCTCTATGTAGAAATTAAAAAATATAGGGTCAGTGGAATAAATGATCCATCTTAAATACCTTTCACATTCTCAAAACAAAGTACTGTAGCTCCAGGATGCTCTCTTCAATACTCATTTAAGTTCACAGACTCAGTCTTGCTGAAGCCCCTGCTGTCCAGTAGTATTCAGCAACAGAAAGGATGGAGCCCACTTCATTCAAATGTGTTACTTCAAACTCTTTATTTTATCAGGCAACAGAAGTTGATATGGGACATGTTTCATGCCCCACCACTTGGTCTGGCCCTCAAACTGTGTTCTCCTATGACTTTTACAGGACACTAAATTAAATAAAGTCATACAAAGTTTCCATTAAAGTAAAACACTATTGCAATCACAGCACCCATGGACACAATAGTGAGGTAAAGCCTTTGGTTTGGAAAGTTAATAAATCAATGAGGCTTCATTGCACTTATGACCAATCAATATGAAAATGAGGCTGGTAGTAATTAGATAAAGAAAACACTTGTTAACTAACATATAATTGTTTTTATTACAAGAATAACGTTAGGGTTGCCACCTTTGGATGAGGTGAAAAATGGATACTAAACCACACCCTAAACTTCACCCCTAGCTCCACACTTTTTTTATGACTAGTCATGCATTGCTCCTCCTCCAAAGCTATTTTTTATGACAGTGAATACTATAATGGAGCAGTAAAAGACAATACTTAAAGCAACTGTCATTCAACAGAATTGTTAAAATTCTCAACAACAATGTTAACATTCTGTACCTATTAAATTTGTTTTTCTTGGTTCTTCTTGATTATTAATTTATTTATTGACATTGTTTACTTGTTAACCATACAGATATAAATGAAATCTCATTTACCAATATGATCAAGGGGTTGGGCAAGGGGAATACTGTAAACAGTATACTAGAATATGTAACAAACAAATTGCTTGTTTCCTATAATGTGTACTATATCTTTTTTGGATACAATTAATCTTCATGTCCACAATACTATTTCAAATATAAAAGAAGTGACCATATTTTTTCTTCTGTATTCTGTGGTAGAAACAGGGAAGGTTACCAGGAAATGAAAGCAGATGATAACTGAATGTTTTACTGTTACAAAGGGTAGGGTCAGGGTTTTTGCCCAGCTTTGCTGCAGTGCTGTTGATGCATGTGAGAAGAATTAGGTTAACTAACTGATGATGATCTTACTGACCATACTTAACACCTCCCAGGCAGACTGTTTTTACAAAGAGAGAGATATATTGACAACAGACGTTGGGCTGTATTTTCAAAGTGTGGTGCAGGGCTTGTGCCAAGTCCTGCACCATGGCACTTATGTTCTAGCAGTGCGTCAACCCCGTCACTGCAACTGTGCCCAATTCCACAATGCCGCATGCAGTTGTGACAGTTTTCATGATTTACACAGCTTGAAACAAATATCTGGCACAAGCCACATAAGAAAGGCCCCCCGGATTGCCACAAGTTAGACCAGAAAAAGTTGGTCTAACGTGAGGCAATTGCCGCACAAGATAGAAATTCCCATTAGACTGTTGCAAGCCCCATGCATCCTAGCATCAGTGCACCGAGGGCTTATGGTGATCTAAGCCTTTGAAAATCCTGCCCCTTGTCTTTAACCTGGACATGCAGCTGAAACATTGATGTTATAGAATCTCTTTTAAGAATATGTGAGTACTCGAAGTACCTCAAAACCTGACTATTTTTGAGCAAAACTGGATAACCAGATAGAGGCCCTGAGAACCTGATTATCAGGTAAAAAAAATAGAAGATGACAACCCTAAATCATGTTCAGATAAAGCTGATCTATAGGGCACCGCAACAGTTCTAATCACATTACATATATGGGCTGTTGTATTACTGGCAACATAGATTCAAAGGGGGAAGTCATACCAGACAAATCTCATAGATTTCTTTGACTGGGTAACTTGTGAAGTGGATAAGGGTCTATCTTGACTTTAGCTATGCCTTTGACACTGTGCTGCACAGGAGGCTAGTAAAGGAACTAAGCAGGATGTGGGTTGTGGAGAATATGGCAGGCTTAATGTCAAACTGATTGAATGATAAGATGCAGAGGTTGGTGGTAAATGACAGACACTCAGGTGATGGGAGATTGACTAACTGGTGCCACAGGGATCAGTACTGGGACCAGTCTTCTTCAATGTCTTCATAGGTGACATTGTTGAGAAATTGAAGTAGAAGGTGCATCTGTATGTAGATGACACAAAAATGGACAATAAGGTGGACACTCAGAAACTGGTAGAGAGAATGCAAAGTGATCTGGTGAAACTAGAGGAGTGTTCTGGGGCATAGCAGCTGGACTTCAATGACAAAAAGTGCAGATTCATGCACCTGGGGTTGGGAAACCTGGGAGCTGTATATAAGATGGGTGAGGTCCTGACAGTCAGCAGCACAAAAGGGACTTTGGGATAATCATGTCTGATTATCTCAGGGTGGTACGGCAGTGTGACAGGGCATAAGGCAAGGCTAGTAGTATGCTGGGTGCATAGTGAGGGGAATTTCTAGCAGGGATGACACAGTGTTGCCACTATATTGCTCACTAGTGAGACCCCACCTAGAAAACTGTGTCCAGTTCTGGAGGCCACTTCTCCACAAAGACATTGACTGGGTGGAAACTGTCCAGAGGATGGCTACCAGAATG
Source organism: Neoceratodus forsteri (assembly GCA_016271365.2). Classification (NCBI taxonomy): domain Eukaryota; kingdom Metazoa; phylum Chordata; order Ceratodontiformes; family Ceratodontidae; genus Neoceratodus; species Neoceratodus forsteri. Next base: position 1,351,015,901 of record CM057458.1, on the reverse strand, counting down.
ATTGTGGGGGTTGCACAGAAAGCCATATGAGCAGATGCTATGGGAACTCAACATGTGTTCCCTGGAAGAGAGGACATTGAGAGAAGACACGATTGTGACCTATAAATATCTCACAGGGGTGAATAACTTGCACAGATCCATGATTTTGGTGGTAATTCAGGGGTGGTGGGAAGTTTTTACTCTGGATTTCCTAAGTGCAGTTTACTTTTCCCAGACAGAGGAGGATTTGGAATGGCATACTATGAGGGTCTTGTCAATATCAGAAGCAGAGAAGATGGATGACCAGTCTATTGCAGAGAGATCACAGTAGACCATTAATGTTTAGCAAATGGAGAGACCTAAATCAGCTATATTTTGATGAAGAAGGGGGTAGCTGGATTTTTCTGATGCAGAATGTCGTGCGGTGGTCACTAATAGAGTCTGGCAAAATAACTGCTGTAACAGTGCAGTGGGGTGGGAAGTTAGAACCCAGTCCAAAAGGGTATGGTTGGTAGAGTGGGGATTAAGCCAAGTGGGTTCTGAAATACCATGGGGCAAATTAAGGGACTCAATTACTTGAATGATAGGTCTGGAGGACAGGGCAAGCCAATTTACATTGAAATCCTTAAAAAAGATGAATTCACCTGAGGAGGAATGGGAGGTAATGGAGGAAAGAGAGTCAACCAGGGATGCATATGAGATCTTAGGAGAGGCACAGACAACCTCAATGAATATAGATACTGAGGAGGGGCATGACAGCCTGATTAGGAGAAATGAATGGGATGAGAATATGGCCTCCCTGATGTCCATAGTACATGAGAGGATTTTGCAGACATACTGCAGATGGCAACCCCTCCTCCAAATTTTTCCCTGTCCTGCCTGAAAAGATGGTAATCAGGAATGGACAGGTCAAAGTCGGGAGTCCTAGAGGAGAGCCAGGACTCAGAGATACAGAAGACATCAGAAGATTGTAAATGAACTGCAATTGAAAGGAGGTCAAGCTTAGGTAGAAGGCTCCCAGCATTGAGATGGAAGACACTAAGACCCTTGACATTAGTGGAGGAAGGGAGGGATGGAAGAAGGGGAGGCAGCAGGATTGGGCTCCATGTTGCCAGACTGGAGAGCGAAAGAGAGTGCAGGAGAATGAGGAAAAAGTATGGGATGGGATTTCCAACCCTCGGAGCAGGTAGGAGAGTGGAGAAAAGAAGGGCAGTGAGGGAAGAGGAGGGCATGGTGGAGAAACTCCAGATTGATGGAAGGGGATGGTAAGAAACCAGGGTGGATATGGAGGGGGGGATAAGTGTAGGGAGAGGAGGATGGGTAGATGGGAGAGGTACAGGTGGCTAGGAGATTTGGATAGTGGAGGGGTAGGACGAGGGAGAAGTGGAGCAGGCAGGTCAGTGAAAGGATCACTTTGGTCAGCAGGAGGAAGGCAAGAACAAAATGGCAAGCAGTACACACAGTGGTTAAACAGTGCACAATAGCAGGCAAGTAACAGCTAGGTAGATTACTAGTTAGTTGTGCTAGACAAAAAGATCAGTAGTAACTGCAAATAAGTGGTAACAGATCTGGGCTTTGATGATGAAAAAAAGATGTAAAAGAAACTAGCATGTAAGAGGTGCATCATACATGTACTCCACAGATTACTGAGAAGTTAAACAAATGCATGTGGGAGGGATAGTACTAACATAAACCTAGCACAAGTAAATTCCAGTGCATTATCATTACATTGAAAATGAATTAGAAACAAAATGCAGAATGTGGTTGAACCCAGATAGGATTTTTCTTTTTTTTATTCAATAAATTTTATTCAAGTTTTCTAATTATTACAACACTGGTACAATTATAGGTAAATATTGAGCAATCAGGGGATCACTTCTAAACACTGTACATATTCACCAGTATATACAAAATTGAAATGAAATGAAGTACATGCCAGAGGTAAAACCCCTAACCCCCCTCCCCCTCTATGTCCCTTAAGAACCCCCCAACCCCATCCCTCCCCACATCTAGTGTGCATATAGGTAATTCAGGTAACAAAATACAGTACAAGCAAAAAAAGTACAGAGATAAAATGTTCATGGTTTCCACATAGTAAGTAAGGCATCTAGTGAACCCCATCTATACTGGTATGGTATAAGTGAAAGTGGTTACCCATAAATAAAATGTGTTTCTCTAGTTGGAGAGCAAAAAGTATTTCTTTGTGCCATTCCAGAACTGACAGTCCTGTACTATCTTTCCAATGCCTCATGATAATGAGTTTGGCTATGGCAGAAATCAAAGCCAGATGTGCTTTCTTAATACTAAAAGTACTCTTTGGAAAGTGGTATAATAAATAGACCTCTGGAGTAAAAACAGAGTCAAGTGCCAACAAAGGATTAAGTGTTTGTTTAGTGGATTGCCAAAAGGTCTGAATGACCAAGCAGGTCCATATCATGTGATATAGAGATCCAGGGAAGTTGCTACATCGAGCACAGTCAGGAGAAGGAAGCTTACCCAGTTTATGTAATTTCACTGGTATAAAATACAGATTGTGCATGAGGTTAAATTGTATCAAGCGTAGTCTGTCCTGTTTGACAAATTTATAGACATGTTGCCATATAATCCTCCAGAAATCTGTTTGTGTACTAAGGGATAGCTTCTGGGACAAATAGTAACAAACCCCCTTAGGTATTTGGAATCAAGTGATTGCACATCTTTATAAACCTTGGAAACTGCATGGGTTTCCTTAGCTGATTGTAAAAGCTTGTTTAGGTTATCAGTAGGCAACAGACCTATTTCTCCATATCCCAAATGGGTCATAATGGCTTCTTTAATCTGTTTATATTTAAAAAAGGCTGTTGTAGGTATCTTAAAACATGATTGAAAGACAGGGAAGGAAATTATTTTACCATCCTCATATAGATCATTGGCTTTCTTGTTGATAAAAAAGAAGCCAGAAGGTTGATAGAATGGGTTTATGATCAATCTTAAAGTGGGGATTACCAAATATAGGTTGATCAGGGGATTTGTGCCAGTTACATGAAAGGTGAACTTGTAGTTGGTGAAGGGCTCTAACAGACCATCCTAAGGGAGTGTACCTCAATGTTTTGGGCAGCATTTTGGGGGTAGTATAGACAAGGGAAAGGAGAGTACAATGATGCTGGGCTACTAAAAATCTCTCAATGTCTAATCACAGAGGAGAATAAATTTGTAGTTCGGTGTCCTGAGCCCCCCCCGACCAATGGGCAATTTTACTAAGTGATGAGCACAGTAGTAGGTAAAAATGGAGGGCAGAGCTAATACAACTTGCAATTTTGGCACAGAGAGTTTAAAATAGGAACATCTAACCCCTTACCTTTCCTCAAGAAGGCAGTTAACATTGCTTGCAACTGAGAAAACCATTTTTGGGGAGAAAAAGGCCAAGCATCCCTAAAGGGTACAACACATGGGGTAGAACATTCATCTTGACAATATTTATTCTTCCCCATTATGAAAGAGGAAGACCACTCCATCAATCAAGATCAGTTGTAATTGTTTTAAGCAGGTCTGTGAGGTTAAGTTTAATCATAGTAGGAATATCTCTGATGACCTGGATTCCAAGGTTCAGTAGGTGAGGGAATGAGATTCCCACAAGACATTAGAATTGTTTATTACCGAATGGGGAGTTATATTATTCAAAGGAAAGACCTTGGTTTTAGATAAGTTGAGTTTATAGTGGGAAACTGTAGAAAAACAGTCAATCTCCTCTATAAGGGTGGGGATTCCTGTCAGAGGATTCTCGAGATGGACAAGTATATCATCTGCATAAGCAGAAAGGGTGTAGTACTGATCCCCTATTTTAATCCCCTTGAGCCGTGTTGAGGAAACTAACTTCCGGATCAGAGGTTCCAGAAAAAGGTTGAACAAAAATGATGACAGGGAGAAGCCTTGTCTGGTCCCTCTCTGAAGTGGAAAGGGATCAGACAGAATACCATTACACCAAACTTGAGCAGGTGGGGAGACATATAGCAACTTGATACATCTAAGGAATTCTACAGGGAGTCCAAAATGGGCCAAAGTTGCAAAAAGGAAATCCCAAGAGACCCTGTCAAATGCTTTCTCGGCATCCTGGGACACCAGCACAGCAGGCAGGCTGGAATCCCTGGATACCGAGAGGATATGCATTATTTTCCACAGATGATCCACTGATGATCTACCAGCCATTAAACCAATTTGTTCCCTACCAATGAGAGTAGCTAGCACAGGTCCCAGCCTGTTGGCCATGATTTTAGCTAATATCTTAACATCAGTGTTAATCAATGATATGGGTCAATAACTTCCGGGATAATGGGGACCTTTGCCTGGTTTAGGTATAAGTGTAATTAGTGCCTTTAAGAAGTTTGCCTCTGACATGCCATAAGAAAACCCGAAGTTATAGACCTCCATTAATAAAGAAGCAATTTCTGGTAGACAAGTCTTATATAAATTGTTGGAGAGGCCATCTGGTCTGGGAGTCTTATCTAATGCAAGCTGCTCAATTGCTGTATTGACTTCTTGAATAGTGACAAAGCTGCCAAGTAATGTTGCACTATGGGGAGATATTTAGGAAGATCAATTGAGTTGAGATATTTAGTAATAGCCATATTTGTAGGTCGATCAGATTGATCAACTGAGTAGAGTCTCTCAATATTTCTAGGTGATGTAATAATTTGGTTGTCACTGTCATTTTTGAGACTAGTAATGAAACAGGAAGCTTCAGCTTGCTGAAGCTGAATTGCTAATAATTTCCCTGCCTTCTCCCCTGTATGATTTTAGTACATTTTAACAAAAGTTCAACTTTCTGGTACATGAGGACAGAATATTAGGCTTGTAGTCCATGTAGAGCAACCCAGTCAGCATCTGGGGATTGATGGTTAAGGGTATTCTCCAAATGGCAAATGGCACAAAGCAAAGTGTCTTGTTGGGCTTTGAATTGTCAAAATTTAGTGGAAGACAGTCAGAGACATTTGCCTCTTAGGTAGCACTTCATAGCCGCCCATACCATATCTATTCTTGTAACAGATCCCCTGTTGTTGACTATGAAACTAGAGAGGAAGTCTTTGATCTGCTGCAAAGAATTAGCTCTCTTTAGCAGTTGATTATTCAGCTGCCAAAGTACATCCCTTTTAATTCCAGGCCCAAGAAAAAATGCAAGAGAGAGATAGGTGAGAGGTCAGATATGACTCTCTCATGAATGATGGTATTTATGACACCTGGAAGAAAAAAGTAACTCAACAAGATAAAGTCTATTCGGGAGATACATTTATGCGGGGGTGAGAAAAAAGTATATTGACGGTCGTTAGGGTGTAGTACACTCCACACATCCAAAATATCCGCACCTCTCATAAGGTCATGTAAAGCCCGTTGGAAGGGGGAGAGTCCTTACTTCTGGGAGTCAGATCTGTCAATATGCGTATATGGAACAGTATTCCAGTCACCTTCTAAGATGGTCAAAACCTGTGGGTTTGCAGCCACTAAACCCAATAACTGTGTAAAAAGTTGAGGGGATTCACAATTTGGACCATATATAGCCCCTAGTATAATTTGGTGATTTTCAAAGAATCCATGTAGGAGGATATATCTTCCATTAGGGTCCCGGATTTCTCTTTCCATTTTAAAGAGAGTTTTTTTATCTTTTAAAATTGCCACTTCCCCACTATTTGTAGACTTTCCTGCACCGAATACAAGTCGGACCCAGGCCTTAGACAATAGGTTCACATCTTCACATCTAAGAGGTGTCTCTTGTAGACATGCTGTCCCAGTTTTCAAATGCTGTAGATGTCAAAGAATGACTGGTCTCTTACATTTATCATGGGCACCTTTAACATTCCAACTAATCACATTATAGGGGCCCCTCATAGTAGTTGCTAATAGAAGCTACAGTAGGTAGACCTAGTCTATCTAGCTTGCAGGAACCTTGAGTGCTTACTGATCTGTTAACATGAAAAAGGTTCTGTAAAAATAAATGGAATGAACACACTTTTACCATGTATCATTACAATTTTATAAAAGAAAACTTATCCTCTGTAATATCCAGTAATTTCCTACTTAAACTAGACAAACCAACCCCACCCCCCCACACCACAGTTCCAATGAAACACACTACTTAGTTGAGCCTGGTGAGTGATGTCTTCATGCAAGAGTGAATTGCACCAAAACCCCCCCAGCTCCCGCCCCTCCACCGCTGAACAAATAGAGATAAAAACAATAATATATTCATCACTATATGAGCCATGCAACACTTCTAGTATAATCTTAAGAAACTGTGTGTTAATTAGGGTGCAGAATATATATGTCTTAAAACCATCTTATATGACGTTATCCTACATTAATTAACAACTGGCCCCTTCCTGTCATTGTGGGGCTTTGCAAATAAATCAATAAAAGGTAGTAGCTCCTGCCCATTCGGGGATTTCTCAGAGTATAAACAATATCCTGATTCTAATCAATAGGAAGATGGCTAACATCAGTTAACAAACATTAAAAGCTAAGAGTACATTGTGTTTCCCATCTTGATCCGGAACTTCTTGTATAAACAGAGACGGACCAAAATAATAAAACATTAAGCCATTTCAATTTTAAGGCCAAAGTATGAAGCTGAAGATGCAAAGCATACGTATAAGACACTCCAAGTTCCTGCATAGAAAAAAATGTCCCCACTAAGACTAGATATGATTGTGAGGAATGGCCTCTTCATATTCTTGAAGCCATTATAATGAACACCAGTTAAGCTGAACCAGATTAAAGTTCCATAAGGCTACTCCTTGGCTACGATATCCTGCTGTGGAAATAAATGGATGTCTCCCGAAACTCTCAAGTATGAAATCCACCCCAGCACAGATTTCAAAAGGTAACCACAGCTCCATATATTCCAACGGTATCTTCACTTAAAAAGATATGGGAAGAGGCATTGCGCTCTTGCATCGCCTGTTCGTGGTTTCGAATGATAGCCACTGATCATTGGATTTAACTTGAAGCACCACCGGGTATCACAATCGAAATGATTTTCCTGCGGCAATGAGCTTCGATACAGTTGGGTGCATCTCTTGCCTTTTCACCATAACTGACTGTGGTAGATCTTGGGTGATCCTGATTCTAGCCCCTCCCATAAGACCTCATGCAATTCTCAAACTCTTGTCAAGATATGTTGCTTGTGCAGAAAGTTCAATAATTTGAAGATCAGGGGTCTAGATAGAGAATTAGGTGGTGGAGGAGGACAGAGAGCCTGATGAGCCCAATCAATTACATAAGTAGGCCCATTAGGGGAAGGTCCTGCAATCTTTTTGCATAACTTCTGGATAATAGTTTCTTCCTCCTTTTCAGGCACACCAATGATTAAAAGATTATTCCTCCTGCTTCTCTCTTCCAGGTTTTCCAGTTTCTCCTCTGCTTTTTAAGTCTCTGACCAAACTGTGTAATTGTAAGATAGCTCTTGTCTTGCTTTTTTTCCAACAATATTATTTTGGTTTCCAAATCTGCAGCCCAGATTGTGAGTGACTGAACTGAAGACTTGATTTGTTGCAGATCCTCCAATATTTCTGCTATTTTTTCCTGTAACAGTTGCATGATTTTTAAAAATCTCTCTTCCGAGAGAGCGACCGCAGAAGAAGGAGGTTTATTTGAGACCACAGGCTGGTGTTTGGGCCACTTTGCTGCCTTGTCTTTCTCTGGAGTTGGCAGAGGAGAATGCCTTGGTGGTGTTTTTTTCATGTAGACATCCATGATAAAGTGTCCTTTTAAGTTTCTGGGTGTCTTTAGAAGTAAGTTAGCGTACAGTAGGTACATATCACTATTTGTGGTGTTGTCTGAAGAAATAGGCTGAATTGATTAGCAGAGAAGTGAAGCTATGGAGGGCTGCTGCTACTCTTCATGCTACCATCACGTGACCTTCTGATAAGATTTTTCTAGGAGTCAGCAAAACAGTGGCTAACTGAACTAGTGGCAGCAAGCTATATAAGGGGAGTGAGCAGCTGTAATGAGCAAACAATGACAATAGACAGGTAGCAGTGAAGTTACTTACATATACACAAAACTAGTTAACCAGAGAGCATGTCAGATTCATTCAAGACATGTACAATACACTCACGTGGAAAAAGATTAACAATGCAGTAATTATGGTAGGCAGAAGACTCACAGTGAATTAAAATATATACTCATAGCATATCAAAAAGATCACTCTTTTTAACATGGCTCATACCAGATTTTCATCAGTATTCTCACATGTTGTTGTACAACTAGGGCTAGATATTCAAAGGGGTTGCACTTGGTGCAACTGAGTTGCACCAGCGCAACCCCAAAACTGCACCCCAGGGCAATATTCAAAAAAAGAGAAATGCACAATGCAATCCCAATGTTCCTGGGTACAAAGATAATGTATGAAGCACATCTCCATGGGGCATGCCAATGCATATGCGGCACATCCTGAAATTCAGAGGGGGTGTGTGACACATCTGCTGGCACAATCCTGAGATGTGCCGCATACCTGGGCTCAAAGTTGAGCCCATAAAACATGGCTCAAGTACAGCTCACCAATTGGTGAGCTGCTGTATTGCAGTGCACTACACAGCAGCTGCCATCCGTGGGTGGCAACCCACCACAACTCCCTGCACAAGCACACACACACAAGGCCCAGGTAATCCAGTGGTTCCCCCCACCCTGCCTATACCTCTGAATGCTGGTGAATCGGCAAATGATATGTCCCTGGTGGTCCAGTGGTACCCTCCCCTCCCTGCCCAAACCACTGTCCACTCATAAGTAGATGCAGAATTCCCTGGTAGTCTAATGGTACTCCCCAACCCACCAGTACCCACAATTGCCCATAATAGTAACCTAACCGAGTCCCTGGTATCCAGAGGTTCCCCCCTCCCTGCCCATGCATCCAATCGCTGAACTGTACCAATATGAATAGCCCTGGTAGTCTAGTGGGACCCCCCCACCCTGCTGGTACTCATGATTGCCCATATTGATGACTAAACCAACTCCCTGGTGGTCCAGTGGCACCCCACCCACACAGGACCCCCAGCTGATGCCAAAAAAAAATTAAAGTTCTGAAGAAATGGTGTAATTCTTTAATGTTTACAACATAACGTTGTCTAGATTTTGGCTTCAAATTCTCAACACAGACATTTTGGAGACTGAAGTCTTTAACATAGTGTGAACATGAAAGAAACATTTAAATGGGTGAAAAAGCTGATTGAAACTCCAGACCATGACTGTGCCCATGCACAAAGTCCTAGGGTCATGATCTGGAGTTTTAAATGGCTTGTTCCCTTACTGAATTTATGTGTTCATTTGATACCCTCGCTATCTTAGAGACTTCAGAATCATGCAAGTCCAGCAGACACAATAAACATTTATCTACAACTGAACTTTTTGAACCAAATTGTCAAATTTATGGCACTTCTGATGTGCTCTGCTGGTACAGGAAGCAAGTCTCCAGTGTTCCCTCCTGCCACCAAGCATGCATTCAGGCAACAAGCTCAGACCAATCAAAATTTTAAAAAGGTACATTTTGGGAGAAGATATTGAATAATAGCAAGCACATTTGTAGCAGCATTGAATTTTGCTGGACTCCATGAGTGTATTTTGGCTTAAACCTAACAATGTCACTTCTGAGTCGGGAGCTCTTAGGCACCATAGATATAATACATGGACAATGCGTAAACTTAATAATGTTATTTGAAATGCACTGACATTTTTTTAAAAAAATATCATGTACTGCCAAAATAATATAATGGCATTTTCATAAAATGCCACTCAAGACTGTTTGTAAAGCTTTTGACCTTCTTTGGGTTTTAAAGTGGACAGTGCCCTTTTAAATGCTACAAATCATCAGTGTGCCAGGGAGCAGTGCACTTGTATGCATGGGTGTAGGAACCAATGGGTGAGGGGGTGCATGAGTCCCTTTTTGGCACTTGTGCCCTTTAAGCATTTCCTGCCCTTTCTAAATTAGCAATTGATTATGTTTCAGGTACTGTTCAAAATGTCAGCTCCCCCCACTTCTTATGGCATTGTGACATCCTTGCCTGTATGTGTAATGTGTTTGTCATTTTTTTTCTTTATTTATAACCCTTTATCACATGTAGTTAACTCTTGTTCTATATGTCTTTAAGCTGACAATACTGTTTCATTTTTAGCTCACTACTCAGTGATCTATCTCCAATCCTTCAACTTGAATTTGATAAAGTGGTTAAGTGGTTCACAGAAAATCATTTAATACTCAAAGTTAAGAAATTGAAAACTATGTTATTTGTGACCCCACAACATTTAAAGCAAGTATCTGTTCTATTCACGATTAACATCCTCCTTTTGAGGTTGTTGCTGAATTTAAACATACGTAGGGCTTACTTTCGACTGAAGTTTGACATTTACATCACATGTTAAAATGGTTTCTAAGAAATTCAGACTCTTGTTAGAATCTTTAGAAGAGCCCATCATTGTCTAACTCTTTATGACCATTGCATTGTTGTTTATCAGGAGGTTTTACCCTTAATAGAATATGGAAACATAGTCTACTAACTTGCTGCAACATCAAACTTGTTTCACTGGACAGATTATATTATAGACTGCCAAGGTTTAGTTTTATTGCCACATGGTATGTTCATCACTGCTCATTATCATATGATTTGAACTGGGTTTCATTGTCTCTTAGAAGTCAGTTTCATTAGTGTACCCTGTTTTTTAAATCCATTCATTGCCTGACTGTTCCCTATTTATCAGAAACAAAATTATTTTTCCATTACTCTAATAACATTGTTATAAAGGCTACCTTTACCCGGGGAAGAGAGCATAACTGCCAGAACTTAGTCTGTAACACATTAGGGTAAGGTTAACCTAATCCTAACCATAATGTCCTAACTTTAAAACTCACAAACCCTTCAACCACCATCCCCACCATCGTACAAGACTCACACCTTAAGATTAAACAGCTTAACTATACATACACCAATACCATACATTCCAAATAAAATACAACAAATAATGCACCATGCAGTTCAATTTTATGGATTTAGGACTTTTTGGGTGACATATAAGTTAAAGCCAGAAAAGAAAGAAGAAGAAGAGGAGGAGGAGAACCAGCCCACTTTCATCAAATCTGTTACCCTCTTCAAGAACAACTTTATAATTTAATCCAATTAAGTTCCCTCTTTCACTGGGGAAATGCAATAAGAAGTAGTTATTTTATTCTTGTTTATTTTTATTTATTTCGCTTTGGTTGACTGGGTAAGTGCACTAGACAAGTTCTTGTCTATTTTCAGGCACAGCCTGGGGAGGGGGTTACAGATGAATGCCAACTGACCTTGAAGCTGTTGATGGTATTTTTAGTGAATAGGGGGAAATTTAGCCAGGGCACCAGGCAAATTCCTCTACTCTTTCAGGCAGTGGTGCTGTCAGCCATCCTGATGGAGGAGCCAGTTTGAATTGAGAGAGTGGAGGAGGAGCAGCAGGCTGAGGGTTTGCTCTCCTCCCCAGCCCTTGACAAGGAGGAAGATGAGAAGAAGATATTGGTGGTTTCAGATGTGGATACCACTGCATCAGACGGAGAGGGAGATGTAACTGACTGGGAAGAGAATCCCCTAAATTTGGATGAACTCCTGGAGGGAGGCCTGGGAACAACGATGGATGATATAGCATCTGCTGAGGCACAACTTCATAAAGAATTGGAGGAAAGAAGGACAATATTATTTACCTTGATGGCAGAGGATGAAGACCGGTATTCAAAGAGGAAAACTGCAGCATAGCATATGGCTAAAGATGCAGGTTCTGCATCAAGCTCTGGAGTGCAAGGGAGTGTATAGGATTGCAACCAGGTGGACCAGAGGCAATAGGAAATGGCAGGGGGAGTTGAGCTGGATACAAAAATGGATTGCAATGCACCGATTACTGCACCAAACTTACTAAGGGTGGTGTTCCACATAAAGAGGTCCCTCAGGTGCAAGAATGGTCACCCGGGAAGGTGTTACAAGAAGCGGGCTGGATGAAGATGGCTGCAGGGAATTGGATACCCGATGAGGACCTAACATTTTTGGAATCTCAAGAGGAGGTGGCAAGCACATCAGAGGCTGTGGTATTTTGGAGGAACAGCACAGAGAATCAATGTCTGCAACAAGAAAGGTGTCTAGAGGCTGAACACAGGGTACATGCCCCGCAGGTACAGGGGAGTTGGGACATGAAATGTCAAGGTCTGCCATAAACCAGGCTGCAGATAAACTATCTGAGACTACTGAGGGTATTGAACAAAGGGAGAGGGGCATACTGGCTCAAGAGGATAGGGGAAGAGAGCAGAGTGAAGGTGTGGAGAAAGTGATTCTGTTGTCACTTAGCCCAAAGCCACATAAGGCTAACAGGCAAGGACAAAGGCATATAGATACAGGGTTGCCCTCAAAGCAGGTTGGAGAGGAAGATACAGGGAATGAGGCAGGGGCTCGTCCAAAAGCCCAGTCTGCTAGTAACCCTCCCCCCCTCGGGAGTCAAGGCCCAGATATTCAGATTTCTTTGCAGACACTGGTCCAGCACAGAGGAGGAACGTGGTGAGAATCCGATACAAAGGGGGGATGGAGGAACCCTCAGATAGATATTTTGTGGTCAGGAATTAAATTAAAGATTCCCTATGATTTATGGCCTCTAAGGTATACGCACTGATTCAAGTGTCAGGAAAAGTCACTTTTGACCTTAGTTTCAGGTCCCCACATTCACTAGAATGATTCTGGGCTAAATACACCCAACTTAAGTTTTCTCCATTGTGATCCCCTTTTGTATGTATTCCCCTGTCGAAACCCACCATTAAGCAAATCACAGTCATGTTTTGGGAAAAAGGAGTACATGTTAGTGATATTACTTATTGTCTACAAAAGGGAAGTGAATTATTAAGTGTGCCTGAGCCTGTGATGGATAGTGAAAACTTCTGGATGGGGGCTTGGACATTTACAGTAAAACTGCATCAGTCAAATGAGGGGCCTATACACATCCCAAATATTTTTTTTTTGGCCGAAACAGAGGGGTTTCTTATTATGCCAGAGAGCCAAAGGCTTGACAAAAACACATTTGGCAAATGTCTGTGATAAGATAAGATGTGGCATCTGCAATGAAATAGGCCATATAAGCCACCAGTGTGTGAACATGGTGAAATATAATTAATGTGAGGAACTGGGACATGTGTTTTAGGGGTGTCCATGGGCTGCTCACAACAGAGCCACCTCATGAACCCCAACAAGCTTAATAAGAAAGCACAAATGAAACAGCGACTTTCAGCGCCAAACTCAGGGAATATGGGCCCAGAGTTCTGACACCCCTTAGAGCAAAATACAACTATGGGGGTATGCACAAAACCCACCCTAACAGAAAGGACTTGGGTACCGGAGGCATCCTTGTCTCCATAACCCTCGACTTTGGCAAATTTGATTTCTGGAGCAGATCAGGAGATGAACATAGCTGTCCATCAGTCTGACCAAACCTTATCAGTAGATGGAGGTGCAGCAGAATTACCACCTCCAGTAGCCCAATGGAAAATTACTGTACCGAGAAGACAGAGTTTACGGATTCAAAAATCACAGGTGGTGGAAATGGAAGTATCAAACCCTTTTGAAGTACTGTCCGAATCTAGTGAAGGGGGATAAGATCTGGAGGAACTGGATTCAGATCCACTGGCAACCTAAACTTTAATACAAACACAGGAACTATCTGTGGGAGAAAGAAAGAAAAGAAAAAAAAGAAGAAATTATTTTGTGTTTCAAATGACTAATTATGCCTTTTTCCTTAGCATCTTTAAATGTACATAGTATAATGTCTGAGGTGAAATGACAAGCTGTTTCTTTTTTACAAGATTTACAGCTAGATGTGATATTCTTACAAGAGACATGGTTTAATTCAGCTGCACTAATTTCAAAAGCTAGGTGAGAGAGTGGATGTGGGGCCCATCTTATTGGGCATTTTGAAAAGACATAGTGGACAGTGTGGGTATCTTGTTTAGTGAATGGGGGTTTATATTTCAAAATGTAGTGGATCTTTTTCCAGGCAGGGTACTCCTGCTGGGTGGAATTTTGCAGGGGAAGCCTAGTCATTTTATAAGGATCTATGTGGCACAAAGTAAGGCAGTAAGGGTTGATATGCCAGAGGCAATCCAACCACATCTGGCAATTTCAAGACAGTTGTATTTAGTAATAGACTTTAATTGTAGCTTAGAGGTGGCAGAGATGGACTCTAGGAAAAAAAGTTTATTGTGACTCAGCAGCCTTTTATAGGTGTGTTACTAAGGCTGAGCTAAAAGACTGTAGTGAATATGCAACTCTATTATTTGAGTACACTTATGTAAGAAGTAGATTTACATCAAAAGTAGACTATATCTTTGTATCTAATTCTGTTATAGTACGTAATTCCAAAACAATTCCAGTGGAATTTTCAGACCATCTGTTAGTAATGGCCGGTCTACCTCTGAACAGGGAGAACAACCATCGATGGATAGATGGAAATTGAACACTGAAAGCATACAGAACACAGATGTATAGATCGGGATTTTAGATGTCCTGATTTTGAGAGTATCAGTGTTGGATTTATATGTTGATATTCTACAGTGGTGGTTACAAACAAAAGCTGATATTGCAAAATGGCTGCAGGCCTGTGGTAAGATTGCAGCAAATACAAAATGATTACAATATTTAGAACTCCGGGACCAGTTATTTAAGTTATTAACAAATACATATAAACAAAGGGAAGAGCCAGACCAATGGCACTGGATGCCACACCTCAAGCCACACCAGTGACCCAGGTTCGGGAATGAGCCTGGGTCATTGGGGGTTGGCCGGGATGAAGCAGGATTGAACATCCTAGTGACTGCTTTCCTTCTACATTGAGGGTGGGAAGGGGAATGGCAGCTCTGCTGGCTTCTAGCGGTGGCTGGTGGTCATTGCAAGGGGCAGCTTAATGTGGGGACAGCTTGGGAGGCATCTGACATGTGGTGCATGGGAACACGCACCACAGTGTCATTGACACCACTGCACACCCATGCAGGGGGGGTAATAAGGACCCTAACCTGTAAAAAAAATCTCCCTGGTGTGCAACTTGATGGACGGTCTGGCAGTGCTGCCCTGCTACAACTCTGGATGCCCCCCTGGATCTTGACCCCCTGGCTTCTGTGGTGGTGATTGTGTACCCACCGTGATGCAGCCATTATGTGGACTGGAGGAAGAAGTTGAGCTTAGAGCTTGGGGTGGAGCAGGGCTGTGAGGCCAGCTAGACTGGGGGATCCATAGGTAACACCCCCCAGCCACAGAGGGAATAAAATATGTATGAATAAAAAAATAAAAAAATAAACAATGGGAAGACTTTACTACCCAAATAGGAAATATTAAGGCATACATAAAACCCTGTAATATGATAGGGTGGTCTCACTATTGGAAGACATGAGTTTTGGATAACAGAAAACCCATGTCTCAGACCTCCTATCAAGCCTGTAAAGATAGGAGGCAGAAAGCTAATTTTTCCACCTTAAGTGATAGAAATGGAGTCCTATAAAATGATATCTTAGGGATTAGGGCAGTGGTAGAAGAACACATTAAATTTAGTTAGTCCAGTGATTATTGCTAGTGAAGATATGTCAAGAGCATTTAAAAGATGTATGGGTCCCAACTTTGACTCGGGGACAATTCAAAATGTTATGGACAGAAGTTATGGAAGAAGAGGTAAAAAAAAAAACTGCAGTCTTCAAAGCTAGAATCTACCCCGGTGGAAGATGGACTCTCAAATGAGTTTTGTAAGTTATTTCCATATCTTATGGCAAAATTTTGGTGAAGGTTTATAGGTCCCTAGTTGGTAAACTAGAAGTACCAGATGATTTCACATGGGGATTGATAACCTATCTGTTTAAAGGGGAGAATAAATCCTCAACTGATAACTGGCGACCTGTTTGTATGTTAAATTTGGATTTTAAAATATTAATGTTTTGTTGCAATCTCAGTTGAAACAAGTAGGCCCAATACTTATCCATCCTGGACAAACATGGGCGGCACCAGGGAGACATATACAAATGAATCTATATCTTATTAGAGACATGGTAGAATTTTGTAAGAACCAGGGAATTGTGGGATATTTATTGTCCCTGGATCAACGTAGATCATTTAATCAAGTACACCATAAGTTTTTATTACAGGTCTTATACAGATATGGTTTGCCTCCAGCATTTCTGGCATGAATTAAATTATTGTACAAAAATGCAGCCATAAATTCAGTATTAGAACTCAAAGGGAGGACACAGTTTAGGGTACAGAAAGAGGTAAGACAAGGGTGTCCACTCAGTCCATTGTTGTAAATTTTTGTTTTGGAGCTACTAATCAGATGAATAATTGCCTTTCCTGCCTTTCAAGAAATTTCAGGAAACCAGAGAGGAGATGAGATATGGGCATTGGCATACGCAGACAATATGTGTGTGTTGTTTCTTACTCTCTGGAGAATATAGCAGTATTACTTCAAGAAATACAGCAGTATGGAATAGTGTCTGGTGCTAGTTTGAATTTGCAGAAGTGTAAAGGTATGTACTTAGGATCAGGTATCGCGATCAAAAGATGGATAGAGGGTAATGAAGTTGCAAACGATCCCATTAAGATTCTTGGGGTCACATATGGAGGAGTAGATGCTGTGACTCAAAATTGGGAACCATTGATTCAGGTGGGGGAAAGAAAGATAGAGAGGTGGAAGGGGTGGAAATTATCAAGGATGTATAGGGTTTAATTTAAGATGTCATGGGTGAGTTGTTTGAACCTCATAAAAAGGGAAGTGACATATTTACCCAAATCACAAGGAGGGGTAGGCATTATCAACCCTGTTATTTTTTGTCATACAATTTTCTGGGTACAGAATATTAGGCCAGCGATAGTGATGAGAGCAAGTATTGCACGGAAGTGGCTGTGGCAATCTTGCCAGGCTATTTTAACTGTTTGGAATAATGCACCCATTAGACTATCAGGGGACATGTAAGATAGCAGTATGCTTTAGAATCTCCTTTCAAAAATTAGTTAAATGGCAGATTTTGAAGTTGATGGTTATACAACAAGTTAGATGGGAATTAGATAATCAAGTGTTACAACATCTGGGCCCAGAAGAGCCAACTTTTAATTATTGTACGGAAGGGAATAATGCTTTGGTATATAGACACTTATCAAATGTAAGAATTCCTGTCCAAATGTGGGATATATAATGGTTAGAAGTGCATGGCTGCAAAAAATGTATGCGGTAACCACAAGCACCAGGCTGTGGAAGATAGAAACTGTCTATAAGACTGTAAGAATAAGGTGGAGATGCAGATGCATTTCTTAGCTGAATATTCATACACTGTGGGATTGTGGAAGTATTTAGCAAACAGAAACTTTGAAAGACTACACACTTGCTGTGTGCACTGCTCTTTTTATGCAGTTTTGTTTAAATGAAACTTTGTATTGGGGACATTAGACTTCTGCACTTGTTCCCACAAGTCTGAGCCCTTGTTCCAAACCACGAACCAGGAAGAGAGTCCTGTAGTCCTCACATTAGAACTGAAAGAACTACAGACTATTAGGCACTGCTTTTATTTTTTCTGGGGCAGTTTTCAACAGTGACAAATAACTGCAATATACCTTTGAAGGTCTTGTTAACAATTTATTTGTAAAATAAATGTTTAAAACACTGGAATTTTATTTGAGGGAGGTTTGACCCATGGATTCAACTTCTGGGTCCTACCACTGCCTATAACACTGCACTCAGCGAGCAGAGTACTTCAAATTTTGAAAGACTACACACTTGCTGTGTGCACTGCTTTTTTTATGCTGTTTTGTTTAAATGAAACTTTGTTTTGGGGACATTAGACTTCTGCACTCATTCCCATAAGTCTGAGCCCTTGTTCCAAACAGGAACCAGGAAGAAAGTCCTGTAGTCCTCACATTAGCACTGAAAGAACTACAGACTGTTAGGCACTGCTTTTATTTTTTCTGAAGCAGTTTTTAACATTGACAAATAACTGCAATATACCTTTGAAGGTCTTGTTAACAATTTATTTGTAAAATAAATGTTTAAAACACTTGAATTTTATTCAAGAGAGGTTTGACCCATGGATTCAACTTCCAGGTCCTACCACTACTTATAACACTGCACTCAGCGAGCTGAGCAGGGCGAGCATGGTGACGCATGCAAAGACGCGTGCAATGACATGCGTATCAGCATGTGTTAAGAGTGTTAGGTGAGTAAGGCAAGTGCACATAGAGTATATCAATAGTAAGTAAAAATGTTACTGTTTCATCAAGGCCTAAAGGTAGGCATATTTGCAATTAACTCTTATAGATCTTGCAATTTAATTTGAATTCTACTTGCTTATTTATTATGGAATTAACTGCCTTAACAACCAAAGGAGTATGTCAGACCTGTAATATGTATATGCTGATGTCTACTGATCCTTTAAACCAATCCATTTACTTGCACTAAATGCATTGAAAATGCAGAGATGTCAGCCTTGCTAGCCCAGTTTGGCAAAAGGCTAAGTGAAATAGAACGCAGTCAATTAGACATGGCTGAACATTTTCAAGTTAGCCTACAACTTCAACCATCTGGTACTGTATCAAATCAGGAACTTAATATTGTAAATCTAAGTAACACAATATCATGTAACACTTCGGCTATAACTGCCATTAACATCCCATCAAATAAAAAGAGTATAAGGGAGGAAAAAGATCCTACTGATCCAGAGGATGCTTGGTATTTGGTTCAACATTTAAAACATCCAAAAAAGGAAAAGGGAAGAAAATCAAACCAGTTTAACATAGAAATCTTTACTATAGTCGACCCTTTAGCAATAGGTGTAAATTATGAGGAAATCACCAGTATGACAAGAACACCAGATGGTGAAGTAGCATCTGACACCACTCTGGTAAAACACAATTTGCAATCTACAGCAGAAAATAATCCTAGTGATAGTCCGGTAGAAGTAGAATTATTACCACTGGGGACCACAACTGTACTTTCAGGTCAAATAGTGGACATTTCAGAAACTGATTCTCTTCTACACCAAACAACTGAAATCACAAAGCAACCTGCAGACAACATGGAGACTGACACCCCCCAACAACAAATTACTGAAATATTTGTTCTAGGTGACTCTATGGTTAAAGGGATGGATAGAGCCATTTGCAATAAAGATAAAGCCCATCGAACTCTATCAGGTTTTGGGGGTGCCAAAGTCTCTGACATTACAAAAATGATTAATGACATAATCCCCCAAAATAATGTCAAGAAAACAGTGATCATACTTGCAGGGGCTAATAATATCTTCTACCAAAAACCCCAACAAATTAAACAGGAGTTTATCTTAAACAATAAAATTGTAGATTTAGGTTGTGTTTTCTCTTTCTCTGAGATACTGCCAGTTCCCCATGCAACATATAAACAAAATTGCATTTTAAAAGAGGTAAACAATTGGTTAAGACAATGCTGCTTGAAGCAACACATCAACTGCATAACACAGTGGGAGGAATATATTGGGAAAACTGAAATGTATAGTAGTGACGGCTTACATTTGAGTAAAAAAGAATCACAATTTCTTAGTTTTCAGTTTAATAATTTTATTGATGTAACTTTAAACTGAGTAATGGGGGGGAGGGAGAAGCATCAGATTCTATACTGTCCAACCTAATTACTAAAAACCAGTTTAGCTCAAATAATAGAAAATTCAGGTTCTGTACTGATAAAAATGTAAAATTAAAAAAAAACATAAAAGTAGGAAATAAAGACCGACAAATTCCTCAAATAAGGGCAGGTGTAACGATGGCAATGCCAAAACTACTAGAAATAGCAATACCAAATCACTTAAAGAACCTACCCATCCTGAAAGTATCAAGAACATAAAAATTCTCCTTGTCAATACACATAGTCTAAGAAATAAATTAGATGAGCTACAGCAAGTTCTTATTAGCAAAGAAATTGATATCTGTTGCATTACAGAAACGTAGTTTCAAGATAGTGACTTGAACACTGACATACCTGTTTATATAAAATTACTGAAAAACAGGCAGAATAACAGATGAAGGTTTAGCCATATATGTCGCCAATATATTTAAATGTCATGAGATAATATCTTCAGATACACAAACAGAAATACTGTGGGCCAAGGTAATGTTTGGTACTGAAATCCTTACAATTGGCCTTTGTTACAGGTCTCCCAGTCTCAGTCTTGAGGAGAATCTAATTTTTCTGAACCAGTAGGAGGATAACACAAAGTATAATAATTTATTACTGCTCAGTGATTTGAATTTCCCAAATATAAACTGGGTATCATTTGACACCAATAGCCCAATTGAGAAAACATTTTTAGAGACTACTTTTAAGCTAGGTCTTGAACAATTGGTGTATTTCCCAACTAGGGATAATAATATTCTCAATCTAATTTTCACAAATAACCCTGACATATGTTCCTCCCTGGTCATACTACCTCCTTTAGGAAACAGTGATCATAACATGATCACAAATGTTATATCACAATACATGAAATGTAGTTTAGGAATAAGCAAATTCAAAAATTATTATAAAGCAGATTATACTAGTATAAAACAATACTTAACCACATGGAACTGGCAAGACGAATTGAAAGATCTGTATGTTGAACAAATATGGGAAAAGATAAAGAACAAAATGGACTATTGTTTAGACTCATGATTACATGATAGAGTTAAATACAATTAAAACACCAAGTTGAGAGTAGCCCCCTGGTGGTCCAAAGAAATACGATGTACTATAAGAAAAAAGAACCGTGCTTATAAAAAATATAGTAGGACCAAAAAAGGACTCTGAGTGGTCTAAATTCAAGCTTCTGACAAAACAAACCAAACAAAATTTTAGAAAGGCAAAACAAAAACTAGAAATCAATCTAGCAAAAAATATTAAAGATAATAAAAAAAAGTTTTATAATTGCATTGGATCTCTCAAGCAGAGTCATGCTGGAATTGGCCCCTAAAAATCAAATGGTAAAATTATTGCTAATGAAACAGAAATAGCAACAGAATTTAATCTTTATTTTTCAAGTATCTTTCTTCCCAAAGACACAATTAATCTAAATACAAAATCATTAGTAGACTTTGTTACCTTTTTCTCTGAGCAAGATACCACTGAGGCCATTAATTTAATCCAGTGTCATACAGCCGCAGGACCAGACTGTATTCACCCTAAGTTCTTAAAAGAACTATCAAAGGAATTAACAGGACCACTTACCCATCTTTTCAATGTATCAGTAAATAGTGGTATGTCCTACAGTCATGGCGGGTGGTTAATATAACACCAATATATAAGGGAGGCGATAAGCAGTTGACATCCAATTACAGGCCAATCATCTTAACATCATTAGTTAGCAAGATTATTGAAAGATTGATTTATGCTAAAATCCTAAACCACATAGTGAGCACTGGTTGTACCGACCTATCACAACATGGATTTACGTCTTGTAGATCATGCCTGTCAAATCTCATTAGTTTTTTCAAACCTGTTAGTAATGCACTAGATAAAGGTCTTCCAGTTGATGTAGTTTTTCTGGATTTTGAAAAAGCAATCAATATGGTATCTCATGAGACATTGATTAAGCAACTTATCAACATAAAACTCGATGATAGCATAATAAAATGGATTTTATCATGACTCTCAAACAGAGTGTAGTCATTCTAGGACATGAGTCTGAGTGGAACTCAGTCACAAGTGGAGTGCCGCAGTGGTCTGTATTGGGCCATCTTCTTTTTAACTTAGTAGTTTCCAGTATGCAAATAACTAAAGAAGTATGGATCAATAAGTACGCTGATGACTGTAAAATAGGTAGACTTGTTAAAAATAGTTCATCTGCTAGTATTTTACAGGACAACCTAAATCAACTGGCTGCATGAGCAGATGTCAATAAAATGAAGTTCAATGTGACTTATTTATTTATTTATTTATTTGTTCTAGGATTACAAATACCTTTGAGCCAAGGCTCTTTTACAAAGGTTCCACGTCATTGATACAATTGAGACAATCATAAGCAAAGATAACAGTTTATAAAATTAAAAAAAAAAAGAACAACACAGTCTTGTAGATGAAAAAAGAACAATAAGGTGAAACTTTGGGGAAGGGAAAGGAAAAGGAGGAGGGTGAAATCAGGGAGACTAAGTGGATGGGAGAGAAGGAGAGGTAGGTTGGGGGGGACAGAGAGAGGAGAGGTGGAAGGCGGATAAGAATAGAGGTAGTGCAGCCAGGTGGCATTTGTCATGGGCCAGCAGGGGAGGTAAAGATAGGAAGGGGGGTGCTGGCAAAGTGCAGGAGTAGATGTGGGTCCAAAAGGGCATCTTCAGCTATGGAAACAAAAGATATGCTTAGCCACAACAGTCACAGAGGTTGGAGGCAGTCAGTGTTAGGCGGAGACAAGTCTTAAAAGTGCTGATCGATAGAGAAGATGAGATGTCGCTGGGAAGACTGTTGTACCAACTAGTGGCCCGGTAAGTAAAGGATCTTTGGCCCTGTGTTGTGCGGCAATGCAGGACTTGCAGAAGCTGAGGTTTCGATCCCCTGGTATGTCGGGTGTGGATTCTTGGTTGTATGAGGGCACAGACTCTAGGGGGGCAAGGCCCAGCAAGATTTTCTTAGTAGTAATAGAAGTTTGGTGTTTTATTTGATTGGCAAGATTCAACCATCCAGTTTGAGAATAGAGGTCACAGGTGTGAGTTAGGCGTTGGGAGCCAGTGACAAGTTGACAGGCCTTGTTGAGGATGGTGGATACACGTTTGAGTGCAGTGGTTGTAGCAGAGCCATAAATGATAATGCCATAATCAATGATGGAGCTCTGGACAGCTACAGTGAGGGCTTCAGGTGTCAGGTGTTTCCTATGATGGAATAGAAGGCCTAGCTGGGAGTTAGCGGCTTTGGCGACATGGTCGATGTGGGCAGTGTAGGAGAGGTGAGGGTCAAGGGTGATCCCGAGGTATTTAAAGTTTTTGACCTGTTCCAGTGCAGCACCTTGTCTGTTGAAAACGGAGAGTTGGAAGTGCTTATGTTTATTATGGGAGCTGCTGAAGATCATGGCCTTTGTTTTTTTTTTTTGATTAAGGATCAGTTTGTGCTTTGTGAGCCAATTCTCAACTGAGGAGAAGTGGAGTTGGAGATTTTCTTGCAATTTCTTTGGGTCCTGGTGTGTGGCAAGAATTACTGCATCATCGGCATACAGGGTGATATGTTCAGTGCAGGAGTCCGTTGGGGTGTTAAGGAACAGGCTGAAGAGTAGGGAGCCCAGTATTGAACCCTGAGGGACTCCAGAGAGGACAGGTCTTGAATCAGAGTGCACATCTCCAATTTTTACACGATGGGTGCAGTTTTCAAGATAGCTTTTGAACCAAGAGATTGAATCATTGGAGAGACCAGCATTTTTTAGTTGGCTCAGCAGGAGGGAGTGGGGAACAGTATCAAAGGCTTTGGTCAGGTCGATGAAAATAGCACCAGTTAGTTGTCCATTGTCAAGGGAGCTGTGAATGGAGCTGGTGAATTTGAGTAAGGCAGAGGATGTACTATGACCTTTTCTAAAGCCATGTTGCTGTTTACAGAGAATATTATAATTGTCCAGATGCTTGGTAAGTTGGTCTGCTACTATACGTTCCAGTGCCTTCGATAGGGAAGGCAGAATGGAGATAGGGCAGAAGTTCACATGGTCAGCCTTATCACCACTTTTGTGAATTGGGGTAACAGTGGCCATTTTCCATTTGTCTGGGAACTGGCTAGAGGAAAGAGAGAGATTAAAGATTTTGGTGAGGGGCCCAAGTACCTCGTCAAGCGTTAGGACCAGCAGCTTGAGGTCAAGTGTGTCATTGCTTGTTCTAGATTTGCTGATGGCTTTGGCAATGTAGTTTCAGACTTGATGTTTCTTTAGTGCTTTAAAGTAGAAAGGTGGGTGACAGGCGTGGGTGGAGGACTTGGGGGGATGGGAGTTGACACGTCTTGGAAGAAGTTGGAGGGGAGAACACTGCTAAGGTCAGTGAAAGCGATGTTAAAAGTGTTCGCAATAGTTTTAGAGTCGAGTGTAGTGTGCCCATTTATGTTGAGAATGTTCGGCGAGGATTTTGACTGCTTCCCAGTGACCTCTTTAATGTTTTTCCAGAAATCCCTCCCATTTCCCCAGGAGTTAGTGAGGGCATTTTTATAGTAGTCAGATTTCTGTTGCCGAATGGATTTGGTGCAGTCGTTCCGTGCCCGTTTATAATTCTGGATGTCGAGTTGCTTACCAGAGTTTCTAGCCAGTTCCCAGAGGTGGTCCCTGGATTTAAGTTTTTTTAGGAGGTCTCCTGACAGTCAAGGGTTACTGAGTGATTTAACTTTACACTTTTTGAGAGGGGCAAATTTATTACAGGCTTCATTGAAAATGTGAATAAATTGCTCCAGTGCAGTATTAGTATCTGTTGCCTTGAAGATGGGGGACCAGTCCTGCAGACTGAGGTGTGATTTGAGGTGGGGTAGCTGACCACGGGGTAGGACTCTGCTGGTGATGATTTTTGGAGGGGGCTTATAGAATTTGTTTGACCAGGTACAGCTGATGGAAGAGTGGTCACTGAGTGAGTCGGGGAGGACTGAGGTTTTCATGATCTGGGAGGGGTGGTTGGTTAGGATCCAGTCGAGTAGGGTGCAGGTCCCAGTTCTGTAGTTCTTTCTGGTTGCATAGTCAACCATTTGAGTCAGGTTAGCTGATATAACAGAGTCCTTAAATGACCCACATTCAGCTGAGAGCCAATTAATGTAAAAGTCACCAAGAAGGATGATTTCGGAGTCCGATGGGTGGGATTTTACAAAGTCAAGTACAGCTGTTAGACCAGATCCCTGTTCTTTAGGAGGTATGTAAACAGTGACAACTGTGAGGGCCTTACTGTGGGCGCCTAATAGAAGTCTGATGGGAAGAATCTGAGCAGGTGTTCCTGGAAGATTGGAATCAATGGGGTGTCCTCGGAAAGTGTCTTTCACATATAAGGCACACCCTCCACCTCTTTTGGACTTACGATCAACCCGGAAGACATTGTAGCCAGGAAGGGTGCTTGCCAGGTCAGGAATCTTTGGGAGTGAGCCAAGTTTCAACTACTGACAGAATACCTGGGTTGTGTTGGGTGGTAAAGGCTTGCAGTGCACCAAGCTTCGGAAGTAAACTGCAGATGTTCAGGCACATGATTGAGAGAGTGTCTGCTGGTTTATTTTGGTTGAAGGTGTTTGGTCCAGGGTTAGGGTGAACAGTCCCTGATAGCAGCAGGAGGAGGAGCACAAATTTCAGGGTGCATAGGCAGAGTTCAGTCAGAGAGAGGTTGTGTTTCTTTTTTGAATAGTAGTATGCCAGGTGGTAATAGTCGAAAATGCAACATTGAAATAGTTGTATACAATTTGGCTAGATGTGCCCAAGGCTCACACATGAGCAGGGACAGATCAGTTTCGGTGGTGTGCCTCCAGAGGGAGGATTTGCTCATTGCCAAATGATGTAAAATAATCAGATCCACAGGAAAATGACCAGTAAACTGTTTGATCTATTGTAACAAGACAAAGGATGTGTTCAATTCCTGGAACACTGGCCTGGGGTATATGCAGGAAGTTAAAACCATTTGTCAGTGTCTTCCCTTTGTTTAAATAGTTGTGAATGGTTCTCAAAGACATGCAGTTCCCTTTAGCAACAAGGTAGATGGAAATGTTGATTCAGTTTGTACTCCCCAGGTCAGAGCTTGTAGAATTTCTTAGCTGTACTTACTTTGATTTTGATGGCTTCCAAAAAAGTTGATTTATCATGAGAATCCCAATATCTGCTGGTGATGTTTTCCAGTTTCTTAGTCCAGGAAACTTTCATAGAGCACATATCCAAGAATGGTCTAGTTCCTCCAAGCCAAAACACAGGAAAATCCACAAAACTAAACTATTGACAGAAACAACACAAACACCCAGCCACACAGCCCAAGTAGGCGGGGACTAAATGCAAAGTAATGCATATGGGGAAAAACAATCAAAAATGTAATTATAAAATACAGAATACGAACTTAATAGAAGTAACAGAAGAGAAAGACTTAGGCATTATAATATCCAACAATTTAAAATTCAATTCTCATACTAACAAAACTGTTAAAAAATATCATATAATTGTAGGCAATATTTTGAAACACATTAAACGCAGGAAACAATCTGTCATTCTCCCACTGTATTCCAGTCTTGTTCACCCACACTTGGACTATTGTGCCTCATTTTGTGCTCCAACATCATTTGGGTATCTAAGCATGGTAGAAAGTGTGCAGCGTAGAGCAACAAAATCAATAGTCAATATGTCTGACATGGACTATGGATCCAGACTCAAAAATCTTTGGTTATATTCCCTGGAATAAAGGATACTAAGAGGCAATTTAATTTATACTTTTAATGCTTATCATGATGAATATCTACTTAATACAATAGGATTAGAAAAGAATCTGGTATATAACCAAACAAGATTGCATCATTTAAAACTCAAAACCTATTGTTGTAAAACGAATAAACAGTCCAAGTTCTTTACTCAGAGAATTCCTTCAATATGGAACACACTACCTGTAGATATTGTTAATAGTAACAACATTGAACAGTTTAAAATAAAATTGGATTCTTATATGGGTGACTGGAAATTTTTCTTCCACCATTGAACTGTGGTGGCAAGTTCACTTATGGGCACAAGCCTTTTGAACTTGCAAACATCTATGAATCTATGAAGATGGAATGACAATGCTAGGATATGAGGAATTGGCCTTGGACTGTTTCCCGAGGCTATTGCGGCATTATGACAGGGGTACATTAACAGTGTTTTTTGCTGTATTGAAGTATTATTTATGGCAGGGTAGATGCCAGTACTTATTTCAACAGAAGCTGATGTATAATGTATTTGGAGATATCTGTAAACAAGCTATGGTAGAGATTCATAGAGGTGATGTTAAATCACATCCTAGAGCATGTGTGTTGGTGTGGTGGAAGGACTTTACTTTTGTGAAAAAATATGCTTAAAGTACCTATGGTGGTTCAGGATGATGTTATAAAATAATAGGGCATAGCTCTAGAAATGTGTAAGATAGAGAGCGGGTAAGTAAAATGTGAATATTGTTGTTGTAGCATTGTTATGTTTAGTCAATAAAAACTCCCCTACTCTTTTCGAGAAGTGCCATGGGATCTTTAACAGCCACCTGAACTACTACCAGAACAGGCAGATGGGAACTCTGTTTAATGTCTCATCTGAAATAAGGCACCTCAGGAGTACAGCACCCTCCTCATGCTGCACTGCAGTGTCAGTATTGGAATATTAACCCAAGTGCCTGGTGTTCCTTGAATTCAAAGTGCAGAGCCACTCTCACTGCTTGTGAAACAGTCTTAACCACTCAAAACAATTTATTTATTTGGTTTTTGTTGACCGGGTAAGTGCACTAGACAAATCCTGCCTATTTTCAAGCACGACACGGGGGAGGGGGATACAGATGAATGCCAACTGACCTTGAACCAGATTATGCTGTTGGTGGTATTTTTCATGAATGGAGGAAATTTGGACATTGCACCGGGGAAATTCCCTTTCTCTTTTTGATAAGTGCCATGTGATTTTTAACATATACCTGAACTACCACCAGAACAGGCAGGTGGGACCTTGGTTTAACTTCTTATCCAAAAGACAGCACCTCAGGAGTGCAGCACCCCCCTCATTCTGCACTACAGTGTCAGTATTAGGATATTAACCTAAGTGCCTGTTGTGGGGATAGAACCCACAAAATACTGATCTTCCAGCCTTAGAGGTGAGTGTGCCACCTGCTGAGCCACTGACACTGCTAATGTGGAACAATGTTTAGTCCAGTAGCTTGTGGTGGTGTTAAAACAATTCCCAACTCAGTCACGGTTCCTTTTGCTACAAATGGTCATTGCAAATTTGTTAAGTTCAATAAATGTCAGGCTATTGGCAGTAAAATACAGAACCCCCAGCCTGCAAACCAGGATAGTGACTTCCTGTACACAAAGGCTTTGCTGGAAAAGAGTATGCAACTCATCACTGTTAAAAACAGCCTGCAGGTCAGACCACTACTTTCCACATGGAAAGGTGATGCAAGTTGCTGTTGTTAAACAATGGCCTCCAGGCCAAGCCACTAGCTCCCTTACAGCCCTGCAGTTGACAAAACTGAAGGAATGGGGATATCTGATGATACATCATCCAGTTCATACCAAGTCCTCCCAGCATAGGTCACATCACTCCACCTGCCCCGCAACATTCCTAGTGTACCCACTGGTGCCATTTCAGGACAACTAGGAACTTAGCGGGTCCACAATTAAAGAACTGTCTGGTCACACATCCGGAAATGAACTTCCCTTGAAAATTACCTTCAACAACATTACTATCAATGATAGAATGGAGATTCTCCAGGCCTCCAATAACCACTTTGCCACTGCAGGTCTAGCATTCGACAACTCACCTGCATGCATGCCATGCTCCCAGATTAGTGCTCAGCTTCCTGAACCTAGTACCACTAACATAGTCTTTTCTTTCTTACCTGCTTCACTGAAAGAGGTTGAAGATCTTCTTCTACAAATGAATACTAAGAAAAGTGCTGGTGCTGATTCTGTTAACCCCTACTTCCTAAAGATTGCATAACATGTCCTATCTATACCAATCACTCACCTATTTAACCTGTCCTTATCTCAAGGAATTCTTCCTCACCTATGAAAAACTGCCCAATGTCATCCCTCTTTTTAAATCAGAAGACCCTGTGATCTAAACAACTATAGGCTGATATCGCTCCTCCACATACTGTCTAAACTCTTGGAAAAAATTGTGAATGCCCTGTTGAGAACCTACTTAGACAACACGAATCTTCTAAACCCCATGCAGTTTGGTTTCAGAGCTGAACATAGCACTGTTACGGCTCTGGCCAAAGTGACTAATGATTGGCAATGAGATCTGGAAAACAGAAACTTCATCTGCGCCGTGTTCCTGGACCTTAGCAAGGCCTTTGACACAGTCGACCACTGCCTGCTTCTTTCCACACTAAAAATGATAGGCCTGGACCTGACCTCCTTGGGCTGGTTTAATGATTACCTCACAGATAGGCAACAACAGATCAAGGCTGAAGGGGAGCTTTCCCCACTTAAACCATGAAAAAGAAGTGTACCACAGGGATACATCTTGTGGCCCTTACTGTTTGCAATTTATATAAACAATATCGATGTCGTCATTAAGGAGGCCAATATTCACCTGTTTGCAGATGACACGGTGCTTTACCTAAGCCACTCATCACCAGAAGCTGCCTGTGGAGACTTGGAAACAGACTTCAATCTGCTACAGAGTCAGCTCCTAAACAAAAAATTATTACTCAACACCAAGAAAACAAAAGCAATGCTGTTCTCACCTGGTAATCATATGGCATACCCTACTGTTATCGGTTCCTTACCCCCCCCCATTACCACTTTATTAGGAGAAAGACTGGAATTTGTGAAGAAATTCAAGTACCTGGTGGTCTGTCTGGACCACAGACTCTCTTTTGTGGATCATGTCGAGGATCTACTGAAAAAACTGAGGCAGAGGCTTGGTCTCTTCTTTAGGATAAACCGCCTCCTGACCAAAGATGCTAAGGTGCAGCTAGTTCAATCCACATTCCTTTCCCTAATTGACTGTGTTGACTTCATTTATAGTCAGTGTCCTGCCTCCTGTCTTGGTAAACTGGATACCCTGTATCACAGAGCCCTGAGATTCATAACTGCCCTACCCCTCTCCACTCACCACTGCTCCTTATATGCAGCTGTGGGGTGGACCTCTCTTCAGTATAGATGGAATAGAAATGTGGCTCTCTGGACCTTCAGAGCTATCACCAACAAACTTCCTCAATACATCACTGACTGTCTACTGCTAAGCTTGATAGGCAACTATGCATTGCGAAGTTACTCCCTGATTTCACTGAAAGTGCCTAGGGCCAACACACGTTTCAGGAGGGCGGACATATGCTTTGTGCTGCCTTCACTCTGAAACAAATTACAGAAATCAATGAAACTGAGCATCCCTGTTAATCTTATGGTCTTCAAGACCTTGCAAGCCAAGACTGTTAAGGAGCTATGCAACTGTTTCCCTCATGCTCAGTATGCTTTGTTGTCTACTGCTTACCCGCCCCCTGCATCACTACATAAACCTGGCCCCTTGTCTGTCTCTACTAAAATTCCTCAATCACACTGCTGTTATTCCATCAACCTTCTTACCCCCTGATCTTTGACCATATGTTTCCCCAGCCTGTTATCTTAGCATTCCTTCTAGAGCAACTGCAACCCCATATCTCACCCACCCCATGTTAGCTTCCTGCCCCCACCCCCTTTAAGCCCGGATCCTATGTCTTGACCCATGCTATTCATTTCTATTTCTCTCTAAATATTGTTAACCCATTACCTGTAGCTATTTGCTCTTGCTCTGTATGTACCTTTCTTTTTCTGTTTTATGAATACAGTATCTATGCCTATTTATTGCTTGTACATAAATGTATTATTCTTTGACCTTGTGTGACACAAGTCCACCTTGTAAATGAACTTACTCAATGGTGTACACCTGGATAAATAAAAGCTTGATTGAGTGATTGATTGATTGACTGAAAGAAATTGGATCGAAGGTAGGCCCTCAAAACTCTGACAAAACTGTAGCAGGCCTAATTCAGTGGTTTTAAACATGTCAGCTAGCAGAGTCAGTGCAAGTGCCAAAGAAAACAGTCTTTAAACAAAGCAGTATTATATACAGTTGTTAATGATAATGGTAATCAAGAATTATGTAGTTCAATGGTTAGCTGAACTGTCAGATTTAGATGATTAAATGAAGTGAACTTGTCACCTGGAGCATAATATAGGAATGCTTAAAAAATCATACAGATGAACTAACTGACTTTAAAATGGCTCTATTTAACAGTTATAACTGACAACTAAAAGATGCTAACATGAAGGCTAAAATGAAAGCTGAAAACTTAAAAGGGTTCTTGAGCAGAGAACTCAGTGTAGCGTACCCCCAATGGTGGCCATCTTGCCCTCACTCTATTGTCCTAGCATCCCTCTTTCCTGAGGTACCAGCAGGCACCTCACCTCCCTGTTGCATCCATGAGGTACCCAGCAGGCACTTCAACTCCCTGTTACATACATCCACGTCCCCAGCTCCAACCTTCTGATGATGAAGTCCTTCACTACCACCTGCCCCCTCTGTGCTTGCCTGCCCATCCTCCTGCCCTGGGTATCCATGCCAGAGGTCCCCTCTTTCTCTCTGATTTCCACCACTGGGGCACTTTCCTCCTCCACCAGAGCTTCTAGTGATGCATGGGAGGTGTGCAGTGTGATCTGAAATGGTGGAATGACTCAAGTAACCCCCTTCCCTACACTCACCTTCCCAGAGCTTACCAGGGTCCATCCACTCTCCCTCTTTCTGGGCACCCACTGGACTGGAGGTTGC
This sequence comes from Neoceratodus forsteri, assembly GCA_016271365.2. Classification (NCBI taxonomy): domain Eukaryota; kingdom Metazoa; phylum Chordata; order Ceratodontiformes; family Ceratodontidae; genus Neoceratodus; species Neoceratodus forsteri. The sequence continues at coordinate 1,350,984,481 of CM057458.1, read as the reverse complement.
CTAGCAGGGCCCTATACTGGTGCACACACTCACCGTATCTTAGCCATTGAAGCCTGTTGTTGCAATCTGGAGCATATTGCAGAAATGGATCTCTAACAGATTGGGAGCCTGCCTGCCTGGCAGCAGCAGCTGCTAAGGCTTGTCCTCCCACTAGCTCCCACACACTAATGGAGCTCAAACGGATCGTGAGGATGTCTGCCTGCAGCAGCTGCTAAGGCTTGTCTTCCCACTAGCTCCCACACAGAAACAGAACTCAAATAGACTGGGAGCCTGCCCGCCAGCAGCAGCTGCTAAGATACTAGTAGCAGTGTTTAAAAGGTTAATTATGTCTCCATTCTGAGCTAAGTTTTGGGTACATTGCAGAAACCTAGCCTGCTCATTTCCTCTCTGTCAATTTTGACTGTTAGTTTTCGCCTGACCTGATGTGTAGCTTTTTGCAGAATTCTAAGTGCTATAGAACTGTTACCTTAATGCAAATTAAAGCTTTTACAGCATTTTAAGTATTCAGTGCTGCAACTTTAACTGAGCCAGAGTCTTCTTATTAGTGCCTAGCATCTATCTGTTCAGTTGTTCCACCAACAGTAGCTTGTGGGGATTTCCAAGTAATTTACCTGTATTTACTGTGTGCATTTTTACTTGGTTTTCCTGATGTGATCTTCATTCCACCATTGTTCTCTCCCATTCTGTGCATGCGCAGTTCGAGGTACCCCCACACCTATCTTCCATTCTTCTCCCTTTTCCCACTCCTGAAATCTTGCCTTTGTCCTCCTACACTGTATATCTATCCCCTGCTGTCATCCCCTTTACACACAGGCTTGTTCACCCAGTAGCTCCTATGCAGAAACAGAGCTCAAATGGACCAGGAACCTGCCTGCCAACAGCAGCTGCTAAGGTACTTGTAACAGTGTTTGCCCATCAGTGCCGTGCACCAACCCCTCCCCCAGCTTGTCCCTCAACCTATAGGTCATATCTGCCGTGTGACATGACCTAATCGCCCAGACACATTCTCCTCACTTTCTATTTAGTTTTTTATACTCAAGCTCCAGTAGGAGTCACCATTGAACACACCCTGCTCCCCCTTGCAATAACTTAGCGCTGCCATGGGGGGGGGGTCACGTGATGCAGTGTGTCTGGTAGCTGCTTTCTCCTGAGCTCCCAACCAACAACCTAGCTAAACGTTTCTTTTTCCTGCTCCATTATATTTGGTTAACAATTTCTTACTGCTGGAGCGATCCTGAACACCTGTGGAACCCTAAGACCAAATCAAATACAAGGGTGACTGCTGCAATCGACGGAATTAGCCATGGATTCAGATATGAAGTCACCCGGAGTAAAGCATACTCCACCCACGTCACCAGAGAAAAGCGCCAAGAAGGCCAGAAACACTAACTCGGGGCAATCACCGAAGCAAACGTCTCCTGCTTCCCAAAACAACCTGCTTACTGAAGACAGATTTCTCCAGGAGCTTCTGCCCTTCCGGGAAACTCTCCAGGAAATCTCCTGTGAAATCAAAACTATCAGGAACGACTTCACTGCTCTATCAAGGAGGGTGGGTGACATGGAAGCAAGAACTTCATCTCTTGAAAACTGGAAGGTCAGGACGGACCCAGAAATAATTAAATTAAGGCAACAACTTCAGAAACTACAACTGAAAACTGAAGACTTGGAGGTCAGAAGTAGGAGGAACAACATATTAATACTTGGCCTGCCTGAGTCGGAGGAAGGTGGGGACACCATTAAATTTGTTCAGCAGCTTCTCAACAAAATAATTGGTCCTTCCCCACTTAATCAGCAATACCACATAGAGAGGGCGCATCGATCCTTGAAGGCGAAACCCCCGGCGGGTGCCCCCCCGACCGATCATAATCAGGTTTCTCAGCTTCGTTGAAAAACAACACATTCTGCTAAAAGTGAAGGAGCTAGAATCAATTCAGTGGGAACGAAATAAAATCCGAATTACGCAAGACCTTCCATATGAGACCCGCCAAAAGAGAGCAGCTTTTCACCCTATAGTGAAAAAACTAATCGCAGCTGGCATAAAATTCAGGATGAACTATCCAGCGAAACTACTCTTATCTTTGGATGGTGTCTGGCAGGCTTATGATACTCCGGATCAAGCGCTACCCGACCTTGCCAAGAGGCTCCCGAATCTCTTTAATGGAGACTGATCTTTATGTACATTAAGTTCGGTTATAGACAGCTGTTATGCCTCCAAGTTGTTGTTTATTCTGCTTGATCTTCTTCGTTTAGGTTATTTTTTACAATTGCAACCGAGGCCGGGCTTACCTGGTTTTCCTTAAGGAGGGGTGCAGAGACAGTAGGGTGGTGGTGTAGATGTAGGCCCCGGGGCCTGCGAGGCCTAGTTTGACCTGTGGAGTCCTGTCTGCACACCATTGCTGGGGGTAGGCGGAACCAGTATAAGTGGGGACGGTTCCTGAGGGGCGCATTTAGAAGTCGGACCGGTTGGGTCCGTCAGCACCTCTTCCAACTGATATTTCCTCTATAAGCTTTTCCCATTAAGTCGTCGTGTAGAGCTCGTCGTTAAGTTTTTCACATATTCTGGGGCTAAGTGCAGGGAACCGACGACCTTATACAGCAGGAGTCGTCCTCTGTTGCCCTCACAACCAGAGTAGGACGGTCTGGGAGTCAACGGGGGTAAGCTTTTGTCAGGTAGCTAACTTAGTTGGACAAGCAAGTGGGGATCAACATCCTAAGGCTCATTAGTTAATGGGGCGAATACCGTACAAGATTAATGCTGGGTTGGGGGGGCTCAGGTTGGGAGTTAGGCTCTAGGGAACCTGTCTCGTGGCCTTAGTTGAGGGTTAGAGATACCTGGGTCCAAATCAGGTGGGACGGCCACTTTACTTTCTTTTAGGTGCAGTCACAAACCAGGGGGGTCTTTTAGGTTTGAACGAGGACTTAAATATCAAGAAGCTTACTTTGGCTAAGGTACCCTTGGGGGTCCGCCTCTAGGCTACAGCTGAGTGTTTTATTGGATAGGGTTGGTTTTGGGACCGTATGTAAATAGTTTTTGGGGTAGCTGGGAGGGTGGGTTGGGTAAATCTAAGGGTGGAGGGGAGGAGCACGATCAGCACTGACTACATCGGTCACATTAACTTTTCATTGGGGGCGGGAGGGTAACATTCAACAGTGTGTTCTATGGTTATCTCAACTTTATTTCCGTTTCTGGCTTTATTCAAGGGCTATGCAACCTTAATCATGTGGCTGGTCATTTTTACTGTACTGATTGGGTGCTCAGTGGGAGGGTTATGGGGGGTGTGGAAGGTGCCACTACTCAGGGGTTTGATTTGCAAGGCCATGGATGGTAATTGCTCATATTGTTTCCTTCCACGACTGTTAAATGGCTTTAGGTCACATTAAATTTGCTACATGGAACGTCAGGGTATTAGGGAGGTATTAAAGAAAAGACAAAATTTTATTGAACTGTTCGCTACAGGTGTGACATTTTATTTTTGCAGGAAACCATATTTTAGCCTCTGAAGCCAAATTGCTACGGTGTCAAGGTTTCTCCCAGGTTTTTGTTTCAGAGGGGTCCACAGGTAGCAGGGTGTGGCTATCATGCTGAAACGCAATATACCATTTGTACCAGAGAAATGTATTAAAGACTCAGAAGGCAGATTTGTATTAGTTAAAGGCATCAATAATTTGGGAGTGGTTCTGGGGGCCATATTTTGCCCAGTTGGTGGGGACCCTAACTTCATTATGCAGTTAATGGCAAGATTAAGTGAGCTTTTGCCAACGGTTTTCATCTTGGGAGGGACTGAATACTGCCCCTTCACAAGTTCTGATAAAACTTATAGGCCCATAAGACCATCCACACCCGCCCAACTGGCCCTCCAGGACTTTTGTAACCTATTGGGTTTGAGCGATCCTTGAAGAATCTTGAATCCCTCCAACTGCAGTTTCACGTACTACTCTCCAATTCATAAGACTTGGTCAAGGCTAGATTACTTGTTGGTGAGCACGGGGCTTTTGGCTAATATCTTTCTTTCTGGTATAGAGCCGATTGTCATTTCGGACCATGCCATGGCATGGATAAAGTTATCCCCCAATTCCCCTGGTCAGAGGGACACCTCTTGGAAACTCAATACACAACTTCTGAAGGATGAACAGATTATTGCTCATCTCAAATCTTTGATCTCATCCTTTCTCGAAACCAATCAAGGCTCAATCCCCAGGGTTGATCTAGTATGGTGTGCGCTTAAATGTTTTCTCAGAGGCGAGTTTATTAAAATAGCTACTAAAAGGAAGAGGTTGAGGGAGGAGAGAATTACCCTTCTGGCTAACCGAATTAAATTGGCTGAAAGTGCCCTCTCTTCCTCCAACTCTCAAGCTGATTTAGAGAACCTATGTAAGATCAGGAATGAGTACGAAGACCTGATTAAAGAAAAAACAGAATACGCTATTTTAAAATCCAAAACGCGATACCTCGACCAAGGTGAGAAACCCGGGAGATTATTAGCGCTCAGATTAAAGGAGGTAGAAAGCCTAGGTTAATCCTCTGCCTTAAGAGTGCCGACGGTTCAATTAAACTGAACTAAGAGAGATAGTAAAATTTTGAAGATTTTTACAAAGATTTATATAGTAACAACTCTTCTTCAGCTCCATTGTCGAAACCAGAAACCTTTTTGGCAGGGCTTCCTCTCACAAAACTGCACCCCGGTCACTGTGATGTGCTTTCCTCCCCTATCACGTTGGGGGAGATAGAGGAAGTCATCCGAAATCTGCCCATGGACAAATCACCAGGACCCGACGGCCTTCCCTCCAATTTCTACAAAACATTCTGTAAGGAGCTTGCTCCTGCGCTTCTTAAGCTATTTAACTATATTCTCTCATTGGCACCACTAGATCCCTCGTTGCTGGAGGTTACCATAATTCTAATCCCAAAACTAGATAAACCTAAATTGGATCCAGCCAGCTATAGGCCAATATCACTACTTAATTATGATATTAAAATCTTAACCAAAATTCTCTCCTTAAGAATCAAACAGGTATGGCAGGTATTGCTGAGTCAAGAGCAAGTAGGCTTCGTCCAAGGGAGATCAGCTACGGACCATCTACGCACACTTACCTACATCCTTCATGTGGCTCAGGAGTCCCAGGTACCTATGGCTTTAGTTGCTTTAGATGCAGAGAAAGCCTTTGACCGGGTTAGCTGGGAGTTCCTATGGATTACCCTTAATAAAATGGGCTTCCCTGAGAAGTTTATCAGCTGGATAAAGGCGATCTACAGCTCACCCTCTGCGAGGGTCTACTGCAATGGGGTGTTCTCATCGCGCTTTATTCTATTTTCTGGTACTCATCAGGGATGTCCCTTGTCTCCTTATCTATTTAATTTATACCTGGAGCCTCTACTGCTTCATATCAAAAATTCTCCTAAAATTTCTGGTTGTGTAATTGCTCAACGAGCTTTGACCCTCTCAGTTTTCGTGGACGACATTCTTTTGCACCTTTCAAACCCCAAAACTTCTTTAGGGGAGGTATTGCATATAATTAACCTTTTTGGTAATGTAGCCAACTATAGGCTGAACTTGTCCAAATCGGTGATATTCCCACTTAATTCACTCCAACTCCAAGCTAATGTCTCCCAATGTGGTATGAAATGGGCCCCAAACCACCTCAAATACTTAGGCATTTATTTGGCACGGGATGAGGAGATGATCAAGAAGCTCAATCTGAACGACCTGTTAGATAACATTCAAAAGGACCTCAACAGATGGGATAACCTTCCCCTTGCAATTGGAGGACGTATTAATATAATCAAAATGAACGTTCTTCCACGAATCTTCTACCCCTTGAATCTTCTCAATATCTGGCTTCCTAAATCTTACTTTCAGAAATTACATTCAATTATGACCAAATTTATTTGGGGCGGCAAAAAACCTAGAAGATCCTTCATCAAGCTCTGTCTACCCAAAGACAAGGGAGGCCTTCGGTTGCCTAACTTCGGTTTATACTATTGGGCCAGTCATTTAGCTAAAATGGCTAGGTGGATCGGACCCCCGAATGAGTTTTACAAGCCCGCATGGTTAGATCTGGAGCTTAGTTTGTTGAGGGAACATAATATTTCTCCCCATCATATCTTTTTATTATAGTTTTCCTCCCTTCCGGAGCTCTTCACAATTCAGTGATAGGGGTGTCCGTTAAAATCTTAACTCAACTCTGGAACTTCCTTAAAATCCCATACACTAGAGATCAGGCCCAGCCATTGGTCCATAACCCCAATATTAGAATAGGCGGACACATACTGCCAGTGACTTGGCTCCCACAAATTCAGGACCTTCTGGTGGAGGATCTCTACTTTCAGGGGTCTCTTGGCTCCTCTAGCGACATTCTTACAAACTTGTGTCTACCTCCCCAAAATATATTCAAGATTTATCAATTACGACACCTAATAGGTTAAAACTTTGGGCTGGAAAGTCTACCCTCTCAGGTTAGGCCCTTCCTGGAGCAACTTAGGATTTCCGTTACCAATACCCACTGTATAGCTAGGCTATACAATTATTTCCTATCTACAAATTTTCCTGATCCCCTGGGTGGATCCAGGACATGGGTCTCTCACTTCTCTGGTCTTTCCCTTTCCTGGACTCAAATATGGCGTGAGGTATACAGATATCTTACTTTGGATAGGAATAGACTAATCTAGTTTTACATTTTAAATAATATGTACTACACACTACTGAAGTTAGCCAAATTTGACAGATCAACATCTGACAGATGTACCAGATGTGGCTTAGAAGTGGTGGATTTACTACACATATTTTGGTCATGCGTCAAAGTTGCCCCATTATGGCATGCAATTCGTAATGGTCTGGATCCGATTCTGGGTCTGGACGATTTATTTACAGCTGAAATTTGCATTTTTGGTCTGTATTCGAATATTAGGTGCACAGAACGGAAATTTCACATAGCCATAATTTCAATGGCAGTTAAAAGGCTAGTGCTTAGACACTGGCTAGACCAAGTGATTATTTCTTACAATGAATGGCTGGAGGAAATCTCCTTGTGTTTCAAGATGGAAAGATTAATAGCCAATTCTAGACATGCCATGACTATGTTTCAGAAAAAATGGGGCAAGTTATACGCCTTGTATCTTCATTGATTTCTTTAGTTAGAGCCGCTGACGGTTTCAGGATGTGATGTTTCTATGTGACCATTTTCTCCTTGTTGGGTATTGCTCCATGGCGCTAATTAACAGTCCTCCAGGTTCACCTGGAGCTAGAGGTGGCACCTTACGGGGGAGGGTTGGGGGGTGTACTTTGTCACTGTTCTTTCCATTTTTTGTACACAAATGGAATTTGGTTCTGCTTCGCTTTATCACTTGTACCATATACTTGGTTTCTTTTTGTAAAATAATAAAGCTTTGAATTTCAAAAAACTTAGCTCTGCCATTTCTATCTCCCCATTCCAATCCTCTCTCTGATCTTAAAGCACAACTCTCCTGATTCTCCTACCAGACTCCCCTTCTCCCCTCTCTGTAACTTGAACCCCTGACCTTCTACTCTAAAGGTGGACCCTAACCACTTTGACACTGTCAAATGAGAAGAACATCCCCGCCCCCCCGGCTAGTGGTCAAACAGGAGTTCAGCATGTTTGTAGTTCATTTGCATCACCAGGTAAGGAAAAACGTCCTGCTTCCCATACGACGCACAGGGGAAACAACAGTCCTCACCCAACAACCAACACACCGAAATCTGGCCAATGGAAAATCATGTACACAAATGGTCGCAGTCTGGGAATCAAGATTCCAGACCTGCAGGCAATAATGACAGAGGCTAAACTGGACATAGTAGCAATTAGCTAGATGTGGTTTACCAGTAACCACACTTGGGATACTTCAGTACCTGGCTATGTACTTTTCAGAAGAGACCAAGGTGCAAAAAGGGGGGGGGGTGGAGTGGCCCTGTATGTCAATGAAAATATCAAAGCTACAGAAATTCAGAATACACATAAGGAGCAAGAAAAACTGTGGGTCAGCCTGGAAACAGGAAATGAGACAGCCATAAGAACTGGGGTTGTCTACAGACCCCCAGACCAGGGGGAGGACATAGACATATTACTGCTAGAAAATATACAGAACATGACAGCAAAAGGTGAGGTTCTGATAATGGGAGACTTCAACATGCCAGATACAGATTGGTCAATACCAGCAGGAACATCTGCCAGAACTAGATGTATGCTGGATTCCTAACAGTTGGAGGGCCTCAAACAACTGGTACAACAACCCACAAGAGACAGGGCTATCCTAGATCTAGTGTTGATTAAGAGGGAAAGGATCACAGATCTCCAGGTAGAAGGTCACCTGGTGGTCAGTGAACATCACATGTTATTGTTAAATTTGGCCACTACAACTAAATCACTCCATTCCAAGGCAAAAATATGGGACTTCAGAGGAGCTGACTTTGATAAGATGGCCAACAGAGTTAAGCTAGCCCTGGCAAAAAGAAATGCAAGTGAGGGGGTACAGGCAAAGTGGGCAAGCATTAAGGATGCAATACTTAAAGTAACAGCCCATTGAGAGTAAGAGAGAAAAGGAAGTGCAAAAGAAGAAGGAAACCACTTTAGTTCTCAAAAACAGTAGCATAAAAGGTCAGAACCAAAATGCTGCCTTCAGTAAATATAAGGGAATGCAGCAGGATGAAATTAGGGAGGTATACCAAACTTCCCTATGGGAAGCAGGGAAGGCAGTAAGGCAGGCAAAGGCCCAAACTGAAGAAATACTAGCACAGACAGTAAAAGAAGGTGACAAGACTTTCTATTGATACACTGGTGAAAGAAGAAAGTCTAGAGGGGGTATTGCTAAGATCAAAGGAGATAAGGGGGTGTGTGATGAGGAAGACCATGAAAAAGTATCTATCCTAAATAGATACTTCTGCTCGGTATTTACTGACGAGAAGGTAGAGCAGGGCCCACAGCTTGGCACCATGGACACAGGGGGGAGAGAGGTGAGCACTAGTCCCTTCACAAAAGAAAGGGTCCTACAAGAGCTCGATAAGCTCAGGGTGGACAAGGCGATGGGACCTGATGGCATACATCCCAGGGTACTAAAGGAGCTAAGGGTGGAACTAACAGAGCCATTATCACAACTGTTTATTGAGTCTCTGAGCACAGGAGAGGTCCCAGAAAACTGGAGAAGGGCTCATGTGATACTGCTCCACAAGAGTGGTAGCAGGGAGGAGGCAGGGAACCATAGATCAGTCAGTCTTACCTCAGTAGTTGGCAAAATTATGGAGGCACTCCTTAAGGAAATAATAGTGCAACACCTAGAATCCATAGGAGCACAGGATCCAAGACAGCATGGGTTTACAAAAGGAAGGTCCTATCAAACTAATCTCATAGATTTTTTTGACTGGGTAACCAGAGTGGTGGACCAAGGGGGAGCAGTTGATGTTGCCTACCTTGACTTCAGCAAAGCTTTCGATACTGTTCCACATAAAAGATTGATTAATAAGCTGGGTAGGCTTGGGGTGGGTCAGAAGTTGGTCAACTAGGTGGCAAACTGGTTGGCGGGCAGAAAACAGAGAGTGGTGGTAAATGGCATACGGTCAGAAGAGATACAAGTCACAAGTGAGGTACCTCAAGGATCTGTTCTGGGGCCAGTCCTCTTCAATATCTTTATCAGAGACATTGCAGATGGACTGTAGGGTAAGGTTTGTCTGTTTGAAGATGACACCAAGATCTGCAACAGAGTAGATGATCCAGATGGGGTAGGCAGAATGAGAAGAGATCTGGATAAACTAGCAAAATGGTCAGAAGAGTGGCAACTGGGATTTATTGCAAAGAAATGCAAGATCATGCACATAGGGAAGAGAAACCCTGAAGCCACCTATAGGCTGGGAGGGGAGTTACTGGCAGTCACAAGGGAAGAAAAAGACTTGGGTATCATCATCACTGATAACCTGAAATCATCCAAGCAGACCAGTAAAGCAGTAGGTAAGGCTAGGGGGATGTTAGAGTGTATTAGTAGGGGTATCACAAGTCAGAAGAGGAAGGTAATAATCCCTTTTACAAGACACTGGTTAGGCCCCATCTGGAGTACTGCATCAGTAATGGAGGCCGCACCTTCACAAGGACATTAACCAAATTGAGGCAGTCCAATGAACGGCAACCAAAATGGTACAGGGACTGCATCAGAAAATATATGAGGACAGATTAATGGAGCTCAATATGTATACCTTAGAGCAAAGGAGGGAGAGAGGTGATATGATCGAAACATTCAAACACCTTAAAGGCATTAACAAGATGAAAGAGTCTAACATGTTTCAATATAATAAAAATAGCAGGACAAAAGGACACAGCATGAGATTAGAGGGGGGTCGATTAAGGTGGAATGTGAGGAAATTCTTTTTCACAGAAAGGGTGACGTATGCATGGTACAGCCTACCTCAGGAAGTGGTGGATATGAATACAGTGCAGGGCTTCAAACAGGCATGGGATAGGCAAGAGGGAGCAATACAGATGAGTATGAATAGATGGGCCATTGACAGAGCAAAGGCCGATGGCACATTTATAAGGTAAAAAAAGAAATGGACAGACTGGATAGGCCTTGCAGTCCTTATCTGCCATCAACTTCTATATTTCTATGTTACTGTAGCAGACACAGTTGTTACTGGTCTTTTGTTCATCTTGGTATCTTATTCCCCTAGTCTTAGCAGACTCCTAAGTCCCCCCCCCCTCCAGTGCCACCTCCCCAGGATAATTGTTTCCCCCTTAGTGGACACAACTTTTAGTGGAATCTTACACCTATAGCCCCTACAGGCACCTGACTCCCCCACCCCCTAATGCTTCTCCTCCAGTAACTATCACAGCCCATTGATTCTGGCTGGCTCTCACTCCTAACCTCCCACTTTTTTTTTACTCGAGTCTCCAATTACCCATTTCTGGGCTCAAAACCACATACACCTGGAACTGCTATCACAATATTCCCTTTCTTTTCCCTTTTACCTCTTTTAACTTTCAGCCCTGCTCCAACACTCATATCTTTTCATGCTCCTTCGGTTACTATTCATCCTGGCATTTCTGCCACACCCAACATGGGATGCCCTTACTATAATACTGGCATCTTTACCACATCCAACATTGGATACCTTGGCAACAGCCCCCTGTGGCCCACTCATACTCTGACACACATCCCCCAGCATTCAAGCACCTCTTCACAGTGGACCTTCAAACTCCCTGCATGCCTTGTTTCCCTATCCACACCACTCACCTTGCATTACTACATCACGGTACCCCACCCATTTCCATGACCATCAGAGCACTCTCTCTGCTCTCCATGAACTGACCCCTTCATCTCCTCCCCTCCTTAAAGCCCTTCCTCTTGGCATCATGGCCAAGCCAGTCTCACATTAAAAAAGTGCTCACTCTGGCAAGATGCAATTTGGTAAATCTCACCATGCTATTTATACTGTGTTCAGGAAACGTGTAGGTCAAGCCTGGTCCCCCTAGTCTCCTTGCCGCTCCACCAGATTTTTGCAGTCACCCCAGGCCTCAAGATTACTGTATGTTAATTAATGTATGGAGCCAAACCTGACCTACTCATCATTACCAAATCTTGGCTCAAAAGTGCCATACCTGATCAACAGATTTCCCTCCCTAGGTACAAGCTTTATAGAGTTGACAGACCATACAGGGGAGGTGGTGGTGTCATTTACTCCAAAGAAAATGTAATATTACTGATATCCACAGCACATCTATGCCAAAAAAATTTGAACTCGTCTCCCTGAAAATTCACCTACCCTCGTCAGAAATGCTTACCATCGTCAGGTGCTACAGGCTCCCCACTGGGGGTAGCCAGATAATATCAACCCTGAAATCCCTTACAGCCCCCTGCAGCAAGGAAACAATCATCCTAGGTGACCTAAACCTGGACTGGCTATCCCCAAAATCAAGTGGTCTCAAAAGTCTCTGTGATGAACTAGGCCTTTCTCAGCTCATCTCAGAAACCACCAGGACTAATAGCTCTAACCAGGCAAATTACTCGATCCTGGATATCATTATCACAAACCTCCCCCATAAAATCCTGTTCACTACCATTTTCCATAATGACATGAGTGACCATAGAATTGTAGTCTGCACCAGATCCCATCTGAAAGACCCTTCCTCATCCAAATTTATTACTAAGCACAGATTTCATCAATTCAACGTTGATAACTATATTTCTGACCTTAGTTACATTAACTGGCAAAGTCTTTACCTAGCCAAGACAGTAGACAAGGCTGTTACCATCCTCAACAACAACCTAACCACTTTGGCAAACAAGCACACCCCTTTATTAAAACCAGAGTCTGCAAATTCTCCCACCCTTAGTTCACACCAGACCTCAAAGCTGCATTAACCAACCGTGATAATCTCTGGTCCCACGCAAGGTGCAGAATGTGCCAGACCAATTGGCAGACTTTTGGAGCTGCAAAGAATGCTTATGTCAAATAAATTCGCACTGCCAAGGCTAAATTCTACACAGATTCCCTCATGCATGCCAAAGGGAACTCAGCCAAGATCTGGCAAACTATTAATTCTGTTGAAGGGCATAGAGCTGCCCCCACTATTCCAACCAAGCTCCGTACGCATGGAGCCAAAATAGAAGATTGAAGCTGCATCCTCGTGGCGCTTAATTCCCACTTTGCCACTGCCGGATTGGCTTTTGACTCCTCCCCCTACACTGAGCTATCCTGCCCTCCCCTGGACCCCTTCGCTCCTACTGCATCCTCACTACTGCACACCCTGCAGCTCCATCCCATCTCTTACAAAGACGTGAATGATCACCTTATCAAAATCAGCACCAGAAAGGGTTCTGGTGAGGATGGGATTGAGCCTTTTTTCCTTAAATTAGGCTTCCATCACCTCACAGCACCCATCCTTCATCTCTTTAACCTCTCTATCTCTACCGCCACAGTCCCTGCCTGTTGTAAATCAGCACTCATTCTGCTATTGTTCAGATCTGGCAACCCTTGTGACCCAAACAACTACAGACCCATTTCCATCTTGCCAGTCCTAGCCAAAATACTAGAAAAACTGATCTATAATAAACTTAAAGAACATATAGAACACTATTTCCTGTTCAACCCTGCCCAGTCAGGTTCAGGCAGAACCACAACACCATTTCCACCCTTGTTAAGGCCACTAACAACTGGTTCACAGCCTATGACAACAAACAAGTCACATGTGCCCTCTTTCTTGACCTTAGCAAGGTGTTTGACACTGTCAACCACAACTTTGTTCTCCTTAGTCTCACAAACTTAAGTGCCTCTGCCTCTTCAGTAGAACGATTCACCAGCTATCTCACAGGAAGACTACAGAAACCAAGGCTGATGGCCTCCTCTCAGACCCCATTCCCTTTACAAGGGGTGTTCCCAAAGCTCAATCCTAGGCCCTATACTTTTTGTCACAATACATTAACACCTTAGAATCCAACATTGTCAGTTTCAAGCTTAATTTCTTTGTGGATAACACCGTTCTCTACACATCAAAACCAACTCTGGCCAAAGTCTGCAAGGAGATACAAGCTGATTTATTGAGGCTTGAACAGAATCTCATTAACTCTAAACTGCTTCTATATGCAAAAAAACAAAAAACAAAAAAAAAACAAAGCCATGTTCTTTACTTTTAACAGCAAATCCACCTCCCTCAACACAAATACTAAGGATACAGCTATCTTAACCACCCTAGGTGAAACCTTAGAGGTGGTCAACAAATTTAAATACTTAGGTCTATGGATTAACAGCAAGCTGTCTTTCAATGTTCATATTGGGAGTCTCATCAACAAACTAAAAACCGGGTTAGGGTTTTGCTTTAGAAATAGGGCACTTATCCCCCCTGAGGCTAGGTTAAGACTCAGCCAGGCTCTGTTCCTTCCTCTCAACTACGGTGACTTAAAATATAACTGCACCTCAGTAGCCAACCTTCACAAACTGGATGTCCTGTTCCACCATGCATTGTACTTTGTCACCGGTGCTCCCTACTGAACACAACACAACACTGTGACCTTGACGCTATTGTTGGATGGAAGTGCCTTTCAGCCAGGTGTTTGATACACTATGGTACGTGGATGCTCAAAATAGTTCTGAATAAGTGCCTGGGGTACAACTCTCTCATCCATATTTCCCACATTACTTATTCCCCAAGGAAGTCAGTTTACTTCCACCTGGACATGCTTAGGACATGTACCACTGTTGGTAAAAGTGCCGTCTCCTATGACCTCCCTGCAGCCTGGAATAGACTTCAGTCAGTTCTCAAGCTGACCAGCACTGTCTTGATAACATTCTTCAAATCTCTAGCCACAAGAGTGCTTAAAGAAGTATGCAATTGCCACAGGACCTAGCCTCTTCTCTCATTACCTCCTACCCACCTTTCCACCCCCTTGCCATCCCCCTTCCCCTTCATCCTACCCACACCCCATCACCCCATCTAATTCCCTTCCACCCCTTCTCACTTTCCCTACTCCCTCTGCCCCTTGTTCTCACAATCCCTTCCGCTCCTCCCTCCCCCTCCTGCTACCATCCCTTGCTCTTGCACTCCCTCCCTCCCTCCATCGCCTCCTGCTACCCTCCCCCTTTCCTCACATCTCCCTTCCCCTCACCACATCTCCAAACCATCCCCACCGCTACCACTGATGTACATGCACTTAACTCTAACCTCTACTTCTTTGCCTCTCCCCTCCTCTCTTTATTCCCTATCTTTCACTCTTTCTCCTTCCCACCTTCTCCTCCACACCAGGCACTCAGACATGGTTTCCACGTACATAACTCCCATCACCCCTCCCTTCCATTCTCCCTTTTTCATACTACATTATCTTCCCACTTACTTCCTTCTCCCCACCGTCCCCCTCCCAAACCCCTAGCCTACCCCGACCTTCCCCCCCAGCTACCCTAGTTCTTCCATCAACTTATCCTTTCCTATAGTCCCACCCAAGCATGTCTCATCTTGGTTTACAGGTAAACCAACCCCTACCAGTGTCTGTCTGCCCCTTCCCCACCTAATTCTCCCTGCGTTACTTTATTCTTTTCTATAATTCCTTACCCTTTCTAGCACTTACTTCTATGCTGTACACTGTATGTTTATATGCACCATGTTAGAGTCCTCCAGATACCTCCTCTGTTCACCAGTTTAAATATGTTCTGCATTGCAACTTCTATTGCTGTCATGCAACATGTTATATATTGTGATTTCTATTACTGTCATGTAATTATCCCACATCTTGTGACTCCAATGTTTCTTTGTTACTAGGCATGTTTGTATACCACCTACCCTTGTTTCTCCTATTTCCCTGACAATGCTTTTGTAACCAGGATCTCCTTGTAAATGATCCTGCTCAATGGAATTTTTCCTACAATAAACTTGAATTGAATCTGCTGCCAAAGCCCAAAGAGATGCATGCACTACAGGCAGCTCATCAGTCTCCAGTTGGTTGCTATGAAAATTGTGGCCCAACAATTCTGGCATTTTACCATTCCTCAACCATGCCTATACCTGTTGTTCACAGAGATTTGACCAATCTCAAAGAGCAGAGATTTGCTAGTTTTAACTTCCCTACAGACAAAGTGGTTTTGGCTTCCCCCGGCCCCTACAATCCATTCTTTGTTTCAGTGGTAGTCATGTGCCTGTCCCATGCATTGTTAAACTCTGCTACTGTTTCAACAATCATCTCTCAAGGCAACTTATTCCAGTTGTCTACCACCCCCTTCATGAAGAAACACTTTCTCACTTTGCTCTTGAATCCTTTTCCTGCCAGTTTCATTGTGGTCCTCTTTGTGTCTAGGTTGCTGCTCAACCTATAAAGTTCCCTTAAAACTCAACTGTACTCTCCTCTCATCCCACTCTGAGCTCACCACATCCAATGCTGAGAATAAGTGGGAAGTTTTTTTATTGCTGTAAGATGTATTTACTTTACAACATGATCAACTACAATTCAGTGTAATCAGGCTCCAGAATGTGGTGGCGTGTATATATTTGACTGTTTGGTCAGCTGTCTCTCTGTCCCCATTATAAAGACTACCACCTCTGGAGGTATCATAAAAGTAAGGACCCCGGTGAATAAGTCTGTCTCCAAAGTGCTGCAGGGTGATTTTCCCTTGACCAAAGGCACCTAGGAAAGTCCTGGTGATAAATGGCAACAAAAGGAGGAAGGAGATGATGGCAGGGATAACAAAAAGAGAGCATCCTAAAAGATGCTCCAGCATGCATTATATGGCTGGGAAGGGGGCATGTCTGTTGCCCACTTCCCCTGTACCTCAAGTAACCTTTCCCATTCAGGGTAATCAGGCTCCAGCATGTGTATATGTGTAGATAACATATCTGAGTACACAAGTGTTTGGCCTGCACTCTGTCTGCCCCCATTATAGAGACTGCCAACTTTGGATGAACCGTAAAAGAAGAGAGCCCAGTGAATAGGTCCACCTCCAAAGGGCAGCTGGCTGATTTTCCTTTGATCAAAGGCACCAAGCAATGCACAAAAGGAAATAAAAGGAAACAAAAATGAAAGGCTTGTTGTAGGAGATAGAGATGCAGGTTGACTGTCATGCTTATGTTCCTCACCAGTGGAATAATCCTTTCATGATTTCAGCACAGAGGAGAGAAAAGAAAGCCCTTTAATGGGTAAGAAACCAGTTCTGTAGCTGCACCTCTGAAAGGACAGAGGGAGGTTGGAGGCAATCCAAGACCAGATGAGGGCAACTAGGATGATAGGGTGATTAGAGGATAAGTCCTATGAGGAGATACTGGAGTATGTATTCCTTGGAGGACAGGAGGGAGAGGGGAGACATGATAGAAATGTATAAATACCTAAGGGGAATAAATGAGATGGAGGTTGGTGGGGGTTATTCAGGCTCAGCACAAACATATCGACCAGGGGGAATGAGTTAAAACATGCTGGAGGCAGATTCAGGAGGGAAACCATGAAACATTTCTTCATGGAGAAGGTGGTGGCCAGCTGGAATAGGTTACCTGATAAGGTGGTGGGGGCTATAACTGCATCAGGATTTAAACATGCATGGAACAGGCATGGGGACTAATCAATTGAATTATGGGGGCTGGGGAAGAAGAGTGGCTAAAAGGGCCTACTATATACTCTTAGATCAGGCAGGTCAGAGGACGACTAGCTGAGTCCAGTGATATTTTTCTGCTGACAATGTTTGTGTATCTATGCAATCAAACATCCCTGTGAATCCATTGCCCTCTCTTCTACTGGCAAGTTGTTTCTGCTGTTCAGTGTTTTGCCCCCTCATGTCAAATGGATTGGGGGTAAGTCACATCATACTCTACAGATCCCACTGTGAAATGTATTCATGGTACTGGCAGAACACCATACACATCCTGTAGTGTTGGAGGTAGGTCCTCCAAATGAAGACCCTGAGGAAGGGAGCAAATGTCCATCCTCTGAGTGGAAAGAAGGAGCTCATAGTAGGGATGCAACAGCGTCTGAATCAGAATATCTGTCCCTTCTCAAGGGAGTGTACTCTAAATATTCTTGCTGCCATAAAGGTGGCAAAACTATGGGGCCAGATGGGGTTCATCCCAGTGTACTAAAGGAACAAAGGGAGATACTGGATGCCCCGCTGCCAACCTTGTCCAATAATTTGCTTACATAGGAAGTGGTCACAGAAGACTCGAGTAGGGTAGACCTGACTTCCCTTCATAAGAGTGTCAGCAGTGAGGGATAGGAAGTCACAGGCCAGTTAAGAAGGGGGATAAAACCTTTTATAGGTACATCAGGGAGCAAAGGAAGACCAAGGGAGGGACAGTGATGCTTAATAAAGGGGAGGGGGAGTAGGCATATGGTGACTGTGAAAAGGCAGAGATACTAAACAAATATTTTTGCTCAGTATTTACAAATGAAGAGGGGAAGGTACCTAAAACAAACAGTAGAAACACTCTGGATACAGAAGTTGATACCAGCCCATTTACAGAAGAAAGGGTTCTGAAAGAACTCTTAAAACTGAAGGTGGACAAAGCAATGGGGCCTGATAGGATTCATCCCAGAATTCTAAAAGAACTAAGGGTAGAACTAGTGACACCACTGACTACCCTCTTTAACAAATCATGGGAGGACGGGGTGGTACCTGAGGACTGGAGGAGGGCAGATGTCATTCCACTTCACAAAAGTGGGAGCAAGGCAGAAGCAGGAAACTACAGACCTGTTAGTTTAACCTCAGTGATAGAGAAAATGATGGAATCACTTCTGAAGGGAAGAATTGTTGCGTATCTAGAGGCCAGAGGGGCACAGGACCCAAGGCAGCATGGATTCACAGCGGGAAGGTCATGCCATACGGATCTGATAGATTTCTTTGACTGGGTGACCAAAGTAGTAGATCAGGGAGGGGCTGTGGACATGGCCTACCTAGACTTTAGCAAGGCATTTGACACAGTCCCACACAAAAGATTAATATACAAGTTAGCCAGCCTGGGAGTGGGTCCCAAGATGACAGCCTGGGTAAAGAATTGGCTGGAGAATAGGACACAGAGAGTAATAATAAATGGAGTCCACTCTGAAGAAAGGGGGGTTACTAGTGGGGTACCACAGGGTTCAATATTAGGACCGGTCCTCTTCAATGTCTTTATAAGTGACATTGCAGAGGGACTGGAAGGAAAAGTATGTCTCTTTGCAGATGACACAAAGATCTGCAACAGAGTTGATGCACAAGGTGGGGTGGAAAAGGATGAGAAGGGACTTGGCAAGATTAGAGGAATGGTCAAATGTATGACAGCTTAGATTCAATGCTAGAAGTGCAAGGTAATGCACCTGGGAAACAAAACCCAGGGAAGAGTACACAATGGGGGTGAGATACTAACAACAACAAAAATGGAAAGGGACCTGGGGGTTGTCATATCAGATGACCTAAAGGTGGGCAAGCAATGTGAGAGGGCAGCAAGGAGGGCTGGGGGGATACTGGGATGCATAGGGAGAGGCATCGCCAGTAGAAAACAGGAAGTTATTATCCCTCTGTACAGACAGCTGGTGAGACCCCATCTGGAGCACTGCATACCGTTCTGGAGACCCAATCTCCCCAAAGACATAGACAGGATGGAAGCTGTCCAGAGGAGGGCAACTAAAATGGTGCAGGGTCTGCACCGGAAGACATATGAAGAGAGACTTAAGGAGCTTAATATGTATAGCCTCGAGGAAAGGAGGAGGGGGACATGATAGAAACTTTCAAGTACCTCAAGGGAATCAACAAAGTCCAAGAGGGTAGCATCTTTCAAAAAAGAGGTGTGCAAGAACAAGGGGCACAATTTGAAGATAGAGGGAGGCAGCTCAGAGGTAATTTAAGGAAGTATTTTTCACAGAGAGGGTTGTGGATGCATGGAACGGCCTTCGAGGGAGGTTGTGGAGTCAAAAACAGTGGTGGAATTCAAGCATGCATGGGACAGTCATAAGGCAATTCTAGGAAGTGGGGGTAGGAAGAAGTAGGCTGCTGGTTAACTAGGATCTGCAGCTTATCCATTAGGTAGGGAAATGGGAAGACTGGGTGGGCCAAGCAGTCCTTATCTGCCATCAAATTCTATGTTTCTATGTTTCTATGGAGGGCAGATGGGATGGTCTTTGTAGATTTCAGTAAGGTCATCAACATAGTTCCTCATAGGAGGCTTCTCAAAAAGCTAGCTAACTTGAGAGTTGGGGACAAACCAGTGAAATGGGTGAAAAAAGTTGATGATTTCTCTTTCCTTTTTCCTTTTTTTCATATTTCCTATTTGTTCAGCTTTTTTGTTTGCTTGCAAACATATAGGTTTAAAGAAAGAAAGAATGGGTGTTGTGGAGCCAAGGTAGTACCATAGCAAATTAGAGCACTTGAAATCCAGACTCCCCACTAACTCCACCTAACTCCAGCCTACATCCATCTACCTTCTTTCAAGTGTAGTCAGCCAAACTGTGTGCTAGAAAATGAAGCCTTGAAGTAACTAGAGGACTGTATTGCAGCACATATCACATCTTTCTAGTTCTCAGATTCCTACATGCTGCTTTCTTAGCTTCTGTGCTGGTTTCATATTGTGCCAGTTTTATCTTGTGCCCTCCACACTCTGGATCTCATGTAGCTGCTTATGAACCCTGAGCAGCAATTTTTATTGTAACTTGGACAACTGTTTTTGTTTCTATGTAGTGCTTGCCATGGCCCCCCCCACAATCTGTTTTATAGCCCTTCAGGCTTTGCACTTTTGCTGCACATCAGAAGCTCACCACCCAATCACTCAGAATTCCTTTTTCCCCTGCCACCTACTATCAGTAGAACAGCACACCACCAAAGAGTGAATGAGAGATTGTGCATGAAGAAATACAAGACTGTGTGGGTTGACATTCAGTGTAGTAGTTGTTTTCACCCACCACCCAATCCCTAGAGTATGTTTTCCGAAATACTTCTGTTGGGCTCACAGTTGAGACTGGCATGGTTGTTTTAAAATAATAGCCCTGCTGATCATACAGATCGGATTACCTGAGTACATGTGGCTAGGGAATAGTGATGCTGGTGTTTTGTATGGCAATCATTTTTGGCATTGCTGTTTAACCCAGATGACTACCACCTCATTTCAAGAGAGACTGAAATTAGCCTGCCATCAGAGTGAGTAAGACTGAGAGACAGAAGGGACTATGTGGACTAGAGTTAAACATGTTATAAATGTGATACATGAAAAAATTTTTTTTTGAAAATTGGTAATTATTGCATTGTGTATTAAAAATACTACATAAATGGCAATTATACTTCTTCATCTTCACAGTAGCTGTATCATAATGGAATGCCATGTCATGCTATTTATGCAACATGCAAGTTTGAGTGGGATGGTAGCATAAAATAAAATTTAGTCACTTTCTTCCTCTATTAACATATACAGAACATTTAAATAATTATAATTCTTAATAAAAGCAATCAGTATTATATGCAACCCTTTTATATATGCAATGAGCTACAGAGTGTAGTACTTTTTATGGGAATGTAGATTTTTTCTGGGGGGGATTTATTTTGGAAAACCAGTGTGGAACTAACATACTAATTGGCATGAAAGGCAAACAGGGACTGTATGGGTAAGTCTTGAGGACAGCAAAGGAAACTGACAATTTCTGGAGCTATGATGGGGGTGCGTACCAATCACATGCCTTTGCCACTGTGTCACACCTTAACAAACACAGCAATATGTAGCACAGGCATGCCAACACCACCTGCCATGCATAAGCTGTAGTGATTCTTGTCCATTGCTGATCTCAAAGCTTTTCTCCCCTTTTTTCTGTACTCTTTTTTTTTTTATTACGTGCAAATTATTGCTAGAAGCTTAAATAATTCAGCCAGTTTGTCAAAGCAGAACAGAACGTTGACCCCTCTGGTTGAAGCTGAACCAAATTTACTGCTGTGGCACTTTGCTGACACATACCTGACAGTGAAAACTAGTAGCCTATTTGAGAGCAGTCGTGTTAATCAAGGTACATTATATCTGATTGCTGGAATGCAAAGCACCAACCTGACTGGTCCCTTGGTTCTAAATGGCTGATATGAGGTCACAGATAATCAAACTGGTGGGCCCCAGAAAGTCTCATAAAACTTTGCCCCAGTCTCCCATTATACTGCTCAGTTCAAGACCCCCCCTTTGTGTGGCAAGTAGAAAGTGTCCCTCTGATGTAGCAATCCTAGTTTGGGGGTTGTTACCAAAATGTTGTGGTGCTTATTTTCACCCTTTCATTTCTCTGCACAGCTGCTCTTGCATGCCTGGTGCATGCTTCTGCATGTGTGTCCCTGTGTACTTTCTTCCAGCACTTGAGCCCTCTACTCTATGGGGCTTTAGCCATCCCCCTTTCACTAAATGTCCTTCTTTGCAGCAGCTTATATAGCCTTCCTCTATTGCAGCAGTGTGATTCTGGGACAGGGGTGAGCAATAGTACAGGCACCCACACCACAGCATCATCAGAGAGGTCCGGGCAGCCAGAATGGCCACAGGAGGAGTCCTGGGGGCCCTGAAAACATAAAGGTAAGCCCACAATTTTTTGAAGGGGATATATACTCAATGGGTGGGAAATTGGTTGAGGGATAGGAAACAGAGGGTAGTGCTTAATAGGGAATTTTCCAGGAAAGGAAGGTGACAAGCAGAGTACCATAGGTTTGGTACTGGGCCCCACACTCTTCAATCAGTTTTTAAGGGATATTGGTGAGGGATTGGAGGGGAAAGTCTATTTGCAGATGACACCAAGCTCTGCAATATAGTAGACACCCAGGACTAGTGGTAGCCACGAAAAGAATCTCAATAGGCTGGAGGAGTGGTCAAGCATTTGGAAGCTGGGTTAATTTTATGTTATTGTATGTATGTATGTATTTATGTATATATATGTGTGTGTGTGTGTGTGTGTGTGTGTATTTATTTATTTATTTATTTATTTAAAGATGTCCGAGAGACAAAGCTTTGTCAGTTTACACTGGCAACTGTGGACAAGATTACAGAGTGACACATAGCAGATAATGGTACAGCAGGTGATCCACCTTGACCAAGAAAGAGACAGGATTACATACAATAGGCTACTGTAATGCATACAGTACATCTCAGCATAAAGAGCATTTACATATTTGATTTTCCATAAGTTTAGCTTGAAGAGTAAAGTGAAAACCATTGAAATACATCAGTTCAGCTAAACCACTAGGC
This sequence comes from Neoceratodus forsteri, assembly GCA_016271365.2. Taxonomy (NCBI): domain Eukaryota; kingdom Metazoa; phylum Chordata; order Ceratodontiformes; family Ceratodontidae; genus Neoceratodus; species Neoceratodus forsteri. Next base: position 1,350,961,849 of record CM057458.1, on the reverse strand, counting down.
AATGAGTTAAATGCTCATGCTGGCCTGAAATCAGGGGCATGCTGAATGAGGGAAGACCAGTACCCAGCAGGTTTAATTGGCTCCTGCCCCCATGTCTAGTCTATAGGGGATTTATGGGGCAAAGGCCCAGGATTATGTTTTAAATCAGGGCAGGGGTAGCACCACAACATTTCCAGGTGTGGCTGGACAGGTGCAAGACTGGTCTTTGCTCAAGACTTAGGATTCTGAGGCTTTCATAGGGAAGACATGTATGTGTAAAGATAGATGTATCACAGATGAAACTGCAGATTTTATTAAGAAGTTTAGCCAGTCTAGTCAGCTCTGATTGGTTGGCCCCTGTGTAGATAGGGAGTGCATTGTTGATTATGGGAATCAGCAAACTCTGGCCCACAAACTTCCTCCCCACAAGCATCAGGTTGAGTTTATTACAAAACATAGCCCTTCAATCTCTGGTTCATTACTTTTATAACGGTCTCAACTAATCAGTGCCAACCAATGGGCTTGTAGTGAATTCTGTACACTGTCATTGATAGTTCAGTCGGTGGGCAGCAGTGGAGGTGTGAGGAGGGTTTTGCTGCTCACCTGTCAGGGGCCGTGCTGGATCAGAGAGAATGGGTCGGTATGTAATTACTGGAGTGGGTGGGGGGATGGGGACCACTACACAATGGAAAAATATAAATTTTGATATCGGGTGGAGATCAGGCAATGGGATGGGTCCTACACTATGGAATATATTTGTCCTATGAACAGGTAGGGGATCAGGGATCAGACAAATGTGGACCCTACACTATGGAAATTTATTTTTATTCTCAAGTGTGAGGACAAAGGTGGGACCCTACACTATGGAACAGGTTTTATTTTTACAACACAGTGCAGCAATCAGTGGTGGGGAGGGGGGAGGGACACTATGCTACGGAAAAAGAGGTATGTTTTTATTACAGTGTGGTGACTGATAGCAGGTAGAGGGAGGGACACTATGTTACGGTAGATTTTTATTGCAGTGTGGTGATAGGTGGCGAGGTGGGACACTATGGTATGGAAAAGGGAATATATTTTTACTACAGTGCTGTGATTGGTAGTGGGGAGGGGGAAGGGACACTACACTATAGAAATTACTTTGTACTTATCAGGTGGGCAATCAGGATTGGGGAGAGGTTGGGGGCCATAGTAACTGCACCAACCATTAGGGTTGCATGGATTACTGCCAGTTTTTTTTTAGTGGTGTTTTGCTCCATGCAAGGACCTTCACAAAGGCCCTTGCATGGTTCAAAATGTTAGTGAATGGGACTGCGGAGATATGCAGGTCCCCTCCCCCTCATTTGCATTGCGGCCCCCCTCACTACTTTGCTCAGGCCCAAACCCAATTTGCAGGGTAAACAGGGCTTTGTGAATACCAGCTATTCACGAATCACAGTTTTCCCTGGTCAAACTGAGTTTGTGCCCAGGCAAAGATTTATGAATCCTGTCCCTGATTTCTTAATACATGAGTATTTATAAATAAGATGTGACAACATGTAGCAGTGTTGAATAGTAGATTGTCCAATCCTAAAACCATTCTGTGTCTCATTCAATAGTTGATATTTGTGGATCCAGGACTGTAAACTCTGAAATATTATTATACAAAATACCTTCTGAGATGTATCAATGAGACTAATGGGTCTATAAATACCAGGATCAGAAGCTTGACCCTTTTTATATATAGGAAAGATGATACTTCCCTTCCAGCTATCTGGAAAATTTTCTCCTTGGACAAATCTATTAAATACTACTAAAAAGTGCAGCCCAATGGTTCTGAGGGTTGAGGCGCAGGATGCCACACCTTGCGCTGAGTTGGCTACCCGAGTTCAGGAGCAAACTTAGGTTGCCAGGGGTCAGATAGGGGGAGGGTATGGAGCTGTGTCGAGTGGCCGCAAGGAAGCTCTCCCCTCCAGGGAGGGAAGTGAGAGTTCCCTGGCTCTTGGCTGCCACCCAGTGGAGGCTAGGTGGTAGCACCAGGCCACAGGGAACCCTGAAACTAGGATGGGTGGTTGGAAGGGACCGTCACTAGAGCTACAGAGCACATGCACATCCACATGCATGCAGAACTGCATGCTGGGATCCTGAGTAATGGGGGGAAGTCACAAGGTACTATGTCTTCCCCCTTGCCAACTAGGTTCAGGAGGCAATGGTGGAGCAAAAAGCTATATGGAAAAAAATCTACTAAAAACATAGGAAGCAACTTATCAGGAAATATTTTGTAAATGTTAGAGTTTGGTATAGATCTGGAGCTTTATTGGATGTAATTGAGGACACAACTTGCTTAATTTCTTCCCAATAAATACAGAAAGGCCTTGGTGAGAAATGTAAAAATGTTTCAGACCTCAGTTCATTGATATTAAAATTTCCCATACCTTCTGTATGGGAGAAGTAAAGAGACTGAAAATACTCCTCCCATAACAGTGATGTAATATTTGCTTCCAGTTCCCTTGAATATTGATTATAGCCACAGATAACCAAAAAAAAAAAAAAAAAAAACAGACTCTGATGTCTTTGGCTATAATTGTTCTTTTTAAAGGGGGGGAGGTAACAATGCTAGGCCCCTCAGATTCTGAAAGTCCATGGAAAGAGCTTTCAAACCAGGTATTGGGCTTACCTGTATCTGTTGGCAGTCCTGAGGTATAGATTCCTAAATCAGCTATGAATTAAAACATGGGAACAGCCATTTCATGGAATCTAAATACAGAAAATGATGTCACTGAGGGGCAAGTTATATGTTGTCAATTACAGCTTGCCCCACAGTGACATCACTTTCTGTGTCAAGATTCCATGAAATGGCTGCTCTCTCATTTTAGCTGACAGCTGATTTAGACGTTTATATCTCAGGACTGCCAACAGCTACAGGTAAGCCCAGTACCTAATTTAAAAGCTTGTTTCATGAAATTTCAGAATCTGAGAGCTCCAGCATTGTTTCCTTCACTTAATATTGTCCCACATAGTTATCTGGTATTTTTTCTTCTCAAGGTCCAATAATTTCCTATATTCCTTCCTTGCTTTATTAAGTGAACTAAGATTTCTCCTGGATTTATGCTTTTTTTCCAGTATCTAACGTGTCTAATTTATGTTTAGCAATACATCAGGTCTTATTGAACCATGTTGGACAAAAATGTTCCCTTATCCAGTTGGTTCTAAATAAGGATTTATTGTAATTATTTTAGTTTCCAGCCATTTTCTGATAATTTGGTTATCTGAAGCTGAAACTATTTTGTTGTGTAAAAATATTAATGGATCAATGTAAAACAGTTCTGAAAATACATAGCTTCATTTTGCCATCTAATTCTTTTAGAATGTGTTATTTCCAGATTACCTGCATTACCAACAAACTGGATAAAGTTACCACCAATTGTTGGTGTTTGAAAAGTTATAAATAATGGTGAATGAGCAGAATCAGAATGAATCTGGATTTTAATGCCAAACTATTTTTTTCCTTTGCAATTTAATATACTTTATTAAACTTAGAAAGAACACAATAATCTTTGTACAGAATGAACCATAAGCACCAGTCACAATGAATAAAAACAATGACAATGTAAACATTTAACAAAAGTTGGCAAAGAGCATTGAAGTCACTATAAAAGTTAAAAAAAAAATGTTAAGGTGTCCTGATTAAATTAGGCTAAATCAAGACTAGAAGATCCCATATGCCCCATAAATGTATATTCACCCTCCGGATCACCAGGCAAATGATCATTTACCAAACAGAAATGCAAGTGTGATTTTTATTTTATACAATACCTCACCCTGATGAGTAAGCTTCTTATCCTTGGAGTTTCTAACATTATTCACTTTAGGGTTAATCATTTTAAGGCCCTGAAAAAACTCACTATAAGGGGTTTCCATCTGATTATTGACATAGATTCTGTTATGAAAGTCATCAATAACAAGGAAGGGTACATTTCATATTTAGTTGTTAAATCATCTATAATTCAGAAAATTATTGTCAAGTAGTAGATGAATAAATGGAACTAGTTGTAGGGTGAAAATAAACAGTAAGAATATTGTTTTTTATTACTGCTCTCCAATTTCAGAGGATGTATTAATGATAATTAACAATCCAGAACAGTAATCTTGTAATTTAGGGAAGTCTTAAGATATGTGGCTATACCGGCATGATTTCTGCCATATTTCTTGTTTTTTTTTTTTTTTTATGGCTGGAATACCAAAGGTTGTGTATCCAGGAATCAGTGGAGGCATGACATCCTGCCACAATGTTTCCTGTAGATGAAAAATATCAAAGGTCATTAGAAACTCTTTAATCTCATTATCGGCCAGTTTATATGCTAAGTCCTCTATGTTCCAGGATAGAATAGTTAGCATTCCCAATGATTTATCAAACATTTGATCAATACTTAAGCTAGATTCTTGTCTTGAGAGGTAAGATTTTGAAGTACCAAAAAATGATTGCTGATCACTATTGCTGAATGGTCCTTATTTACTATTGTATGTCCATTTGTAATCTTTTCTAGCGAACTCTTCTTCAAGCTATTTCTGAATGTAGCTTGTTTACAAAACCCCATAGTATTTATGTCACTTAGAAGGACCCCATATCCATTCAATGCAGGGGAGGCATCAAACACTAATGCTGCCAATCTAGGGTTTCTAAAAGTAATAGCAATTTGTGGACTATCCATAGTCCCACTATGTTTTGTGATCAATTCTGCTTTGTTGTAAGTCTATTCTAAGGGTATGGGATAAAAAGGAAGCAATATTACATTTAATCAGACCAACTGGTTCATTTTTAGAGATTTTTCAACCAAAAAGTGAAATACTTTTACTTTCTCAAATTTGTAATTGAGCCCCTGTAAATTTAGAAGTGACCTCAGAGACCCTTCTTGCCCTTTTAATATCTTGCTTATGGTCTCTGTTGCATATCGTAGATGCCTGACTCTCAGATTTAATTAGAATTTTCTGAGGGGTGAAATATTAATGCCATTTAATTTAAGCTGTGCTTCTTGAGACTAAATACAAAATGATGTACTAAAGGATCTACAGCAAAGCAACACACAATCAGGAAAATATACATTAGATGGATGAATAATAAAAATATTGTCAGGCGTAGAAGGGATATGTAATAGATGACAAATCCATTTTGTCAATTTTTTAAGGGTTTCAACATCTAGTGTATTAATGCCATACATTTCAATTAAAAACTCCAGCTCTATCTCAGGCTAATTGTTATCAAAGCCAAAGAAAGTAAGAGCATAATTCCCAGGCTTATCAGGAACACCTCTATTATGAGGAGATTGCTCCTCAGTCTTACCTTGGATCATTTCTGATATATTAGCCTCAGAGAAAAAAAAGGAGGCCATTGTTCTTTATTTATTTCTGCCATAACTGAATGAGCTGATACATTCATGTGAGGATTTACTGGCTCCATATTATCAACCTCTTCTAAATCAAATTTATCAGACCCAGGGAATTTGTTCCTGAATTTAGTGCCCTGTTTTTGTGTTATATATTTTTTTTAATTCTCCTAGACTAGATTTGTTATTTTCTTTTGTATTCTGGCTTGATTTTAATTCTGACATTATAATAAAATTTTCCTTTGAAAACTGAAAAGGAAATTTAACCTGAATACCTTTATTTTCTCTAGAGACAGCTGGAGCTACCCATATGCCGATGCCAGTTCAAAATTTTGACTGCAAATTACATTACAGTGACAATTCACTGTTGCCACTGTAATGTCACCATTGGACCCCGGCATTGATTTCTCCATGGTTTGCACCCCCTCCCCAAAACAACTCTGACTCAGAGTTGATAATCCTAAATATGGGGAGGTGTGAGGGCAGAGCCCCCACATGGGGGATTCAGGGGGCTAAGACCCCTGAAAAAAACATACTCCTTACTGGATGAATTTATGATGACTGCAATTGCAGTTGACATAAAGCCATCTCTGTAATGTTGGTTGACAACTTTGTAGTCAAACCAGCATAGTGGATCTGGAGCTACCTGACAATCTTCAGTAAAGCTCTCAGTTTGTACCTGACACTTATTCCTGAGTTGTGTTAATGGGGCTTGATTGTGAAATACATCTGCTCTGAGGTTCGGAATTGTCTCCTTCAAAGCTCACATATTATCCTATATTATTTCATTAGCATAATATGGATTTTTTATAATTTCAAAAATTTTCTTAGACAAAGAAGAGGAAAATACAAAATCTTCCTCATTTGTGAAATACTTCTTATCATATTCCATTGAATTCTAAGGTGAAGTAAGGATTGATCTTGCCAATGCTAGCTCTGGAATTAGTAACAGATTGTTTCTGTCCCCTGGACTAGATTCTCTTACATCAAGCAAACTGACTGGCACCAATTTCTTAAGTCCCTCAATAGTGTTACTAAGATCTTGTATTACTGAAGTTAAATTATCTGAATATGAAGATAATTTTAAAGTAGCTAATTTCCCCTTCACCCTATATCCTAGGAGTGGGGAAAATCTACTTTACCTGTCTCACAGAAAGGCATTGTGAGACCGTGAATCATCTGGTGAAGATTCTTGTGGAGAAAAAGTAATTAAGTTCGAGTTTTAATTTTCTACCAATACTGAAGAGCTATAATGAAGGGGCTCCATACAGAGTCCTAAATCAGATGGTGATATAAGTATTCCTTCCACTGGAGGGGAGTTAGGGAGGTTTATTTGGGACATCTCTCTAAATGTACAGGTTTCTACCTTGAATGTCAGTAGTCTAAATTACTCAATTAAAAAGACAACAGTGTTGGAAAGGCTACAGATTCCTAGATTATGATGTTTTTCTCCTCCTGGAAACACACCTTACCCCCCGCCCCCATTATGATAAGCTCTGGAAGGGTTGGAGAAAGAAAGTTTATCTTCATGGTACGGCCTCTAATAGCAAGGTAGTAGCAAGCCTTTGCTCTTAATAATTCCTCTTTGTGATCTCTCAGATGCTTAAGGACAAATAAGAGTGGATCCTGATCTTAGATAGTGTACTTTAAAGTACACCTCTTGTCTTAGTATGTGTCCATGCTCCTGTATCACCACTACCTTTTTTCTTTGACATGCTGACCTCCCTTCTGGGAAAAACAAGAGGAAATGTGGTTATGGGTGGGAACTTCAATTTGGTCTCAGACCCAGTGGAATACTACAGCTCACCTAAGCCCCCACTACCTTGCAGGTGGGCCGTCAAATGATCCAGACTTTTCATCCCATAGTCTGCAAGGTGTCTGGAGGAAGACTCATCCTGGGATACAATAATTTGCCTTTTTCTCCCCTACTCATTCCACATGCAGTAGGATCAACCACATTTGATTAGACCATACCTTCCTGCCCTCTGTATGGTCCTCTTATATGGGAGCATCTTACTATCAAACCAAGTGTCTGTGCAGCGTGTTTTGTCTGGGATGGCCCTCCCTCTCCCCAAAACAAACATCTAAATACTTCACTCCTCTCCTCCTAATGTTTGCCACCTGGCTAAAGGAATCAGTTACGCACATTGTGACTGATAATGACATCCCCAAACCCCTCGAGATATACTATGGGACATCCCTAACTGTTGTTCAGGGGGTCATAATATGTCCTACTTTTCTAGACTGTGAAGGGAGAGCCAACACCACCTTCAAGAACTGGAGAGGTGTCTAGCATGGATGTAGCTTCTTCTTAAACAGGCCCCTGCTGTTCCCTTCCTTTTGCCAGATAGGAAGGAAGAGCTGCAGTATGAAATTTAACAGATCCTAAAAAAATATCTGAATATGCTCTATTTTGTTTGAGGCAACATTAGTGGGAGGGGGGAAAATGCTCAGGGAAGTTGCTGGCCTATTGCTTCGCACAACAGGAGATAAGCAGATTTATCCTCCTGTCATGCTGAAGGGCCAGCCAGACAACAGAGTTCAGAAAGTCTGAGAGTCTGTTTGTTGTTTTCAGAGCAGATAAAAGGATAAGAAAGTCTGTAAGACCACCTTGGCTAGATGGGTATGGGCTTGCATTGCCAAGGTGTGTGCAGCTGAGAAGAAGATAATTGCTGCTCTCATCAAGGCTCACTCCACCAGGGCACCTGCTACATCTTGAGCACAGAGAAGGGAGGCCTATGTGTTGGAATTGTGCAAATCAGCAACGTGGTCCTCCATTCATACATTTACTAAGGACTACAGACTGGATTTCAAAGCTGCAGCGACGTGCCCTTCAGTCGTAGAGACTTACAGGTGATGGTTAGCAGATGATTGTTATATAGTATGTTGCCTGTATGGGTTATACATGGGATGGTATTCTCCCTGCACGGCTTAGGAATGGGTACTGCTTTTCAGAATCAAAATATACTGACTCCCCATTGTAAATGTGGAGAGATACAGAAAGGAGAAATTCCTTCATACCTACTGCAATTTCCTTTTCTGTTAGTTGCAACATTGTCAGTGGGGCCACTCCCAGGAGCCCCTGACTTCTATTGGAGAATATTGTCTGATATAGTGAAGGATTTTGACTTTCAACAAAGATGTTTTTGTATGTGGATATACAGTAACTGATTATCCAGAATTATCTGCTAACAATGAAAACATTTGCATTTTATTGGGCTACAGGTATGCAGGTTAATGGCTTGCTAATTCTGAGCATTGTACAGTGCATCACTATTATAGGTTAGGGCATAATTTGTTTTCTTCTGTTATGTTCAATGTTATTGCTGTTTTTTTATTTGTTATGTCACAAGTGTTATCAGTAGCAGACCAACCCTTTTAAAGGATCAGTGATCAGAAGCTTGAGAGGAATGGCAGATGAATTTTTAGGCAAGACTCCATTAGCCAGCTCTCCAGAATGGGATATATAATCCATTTATTCTGTCATAAAGTCATAAACTATTTGCATATCTATGTTTTTGGTGTTAGGATAAGGAGAGAGTTCATTGACCTCGGTGACAGGGAGATTGCTGGCTACATAGATGCTTTTAGGTACAGTGTAGACAAATGTGACTGGAGACTGAGAGATCTCGAAATGCACACATGCTCAAGGTTTTATGCTGATTGACAGCATTGGGCTCTGCTGCTACCAGTGTAGGGGTGTTCATTACTCATATGTAATGACTCCCCACTGGCAACACTGGAGCTAAAAGAAAAGGAAATTATGGTAAGTATGAAGGAATGTCTCTTGTTTGTTCTTGCCTTGCATCCCTTTATGGATCCTACATGCTGCTCCACTTACAAACTGCATCTTTTGTATTTTCCCTTGGAGATTAAAGAGCTAGTAGATCCAGAAAACAATTGAAACTATAAGGTTTTTGTTCTGATAATTACGGAACTGTGAACAAGTTTATGTTGGCCCTTCATGGTAAAGCAGGGATTTTTCTTTCTTTTTGTTTAATTTTATCAGACAGTTTGTTTTATTTATTTAGTTTTTGTTGACTGGGTAAGTGCACTAGACAAATTCTGCCTATTTTCAGGCATGACCCGGGGGAGGGGGATACAGATGCATGCCAATTGACCTTGAACCATATTAAGCTGAAATTTAGCCAGAACACCGGGGAAATTTCCCCTACTCTTTTCAAGAAGTGCCATAGTTCAAGTTTGTTTATTGTTGATCAGTTAAAACCATTACAACATAATATTTCTAAAATTACAGAAATACAAGGATAAATTAACATCAAATTCGAAAGTTTCTGTAAATAGAGTACTTTCATATACATTTTAAAGTATTACATATGATTCGTTAATAGATCCATTCTAAGTCTCTCCATTCAAAGACATTTATAGTCAACATGTGAATATGATATTCATTGAATAATCAGTAAGCAATACAATTAAAATATTATATCACTAACTAAATATAAATACATTTATCTTAATTTGTGAATATTTTTATAAATGAGTAGCCTGAAGAAAGCCGATGACTTTCTCCAGTATACATAGATTTTCATTATTCATAAAATAATTTACTATACCATTGGGGGAGAGGTCGAGGTTCACCATGATGTCACCAAGCCAGTTCATACATATTCCCTTGTACAAAGGGCATAACAACAATATATGTTTTAAATCATCCTCAGAAGACTTGTCACATTTACAATAAGGGCTAAATATATTTTCCCTTTTCTGTCTGTAAAATACATAACTGGAATTGTATATTTCAAGCCTAAATTTAACCATAATTCTTCTCTCATTTGGGTTAATCAATTTCTCTAAAAGTGCCATAGGATCTTTAGCATCCACCTGAACTACCACCAGAACTAGCAGATGGGACCTCAGTTTAACGTCTCATTCCTCCTGTTGTGCCGGTCACCATCCCCAGCCAAAAAAACAGAAATGACACTGTAGGGGGCAGGATCATAACTAGTATCACTCAGATGAGTACAGTCTGCCTTAGTTTTCACCTCGCCACCAAGCCTGCTTCCCTCAATGTACACAGAAGAGATGCGTGGGATGGTCCAGAAATATGATCAAGAAAAGGATCACTATCTCAGACAAAATGTTTTACTAGGAAAGATTCCTGCCCTGCTACAGTTTAATTCTCCTAGTCACGTATTGATGGGCGAGCTGGGTGATACAGAATATGACTGGGCAGATATGCAGCGAGCAATTGGGTAATTGTGGTGACAAGAACTTTCAAATGAAACCCCTGCTTTGCCTTTAGGCAATTGCCTTAGCCCCAGGTCAAGTACTCAAATTAGCCCTCCTTTTTTTCATTGCACTTTATTATGTATCTCCCTTTCTCTCTCTCTCTCTCCTTCTCTCTCTCTCTAATCGATGGGCATGGGAGCTGGTGTCAGTCAAGAATGCCTTACACGTAAACCCAGCGTGAATCAGTGGCTCTTTGTCTGCAGTGCTACATTGAAAAGGTAGAGCATGAAAGCCCACATGGGGTCTGTTAGCATTCATTTTAATGTTATTTTTTGTTAAGAAGTTTCAAGATGAGCGGCACGACAATACACTATCAAGTTACTGAGTGAAAAAGCCACATTTTGCATTTCTTGGTGTGAATAAATATGATTAACTGTGTTTGATGTTGAAGAGTTCTTAATGATCGTTCTCAGACTTGTTCTATGATTCAGTTATTTAAACTTCTTGAAACTGTAAATGTCTGATTTTTTTTTCACTATTCCAGTTTTTTGGGAGTGAGCTATCAGATGTCTCCTGGTGAAACGTGATTCCTTGTTTTACTCTGAAAAATTGCATATCTGCATTCAAAGATTAACCTGCAAAATAAAAAAACATTGTCAGTTTACAATTCACCGGTGAAGTGAACGCTAAGCGGCCACTTCGCGTTATCATAATGCTACACGAAGTGGACATTGAAAAGTGCTCACTTCGCCTTGTTATTATGACTTTGCATTGTTATTCCACCTTAACATGAAGTAAGGTGGAATTACAACAATTTAGGCACTTTAGGCAGTTTCCCCCACACATTACATGGCTTACAGTACTGTAAGTCACATGCTTTAGCCAGGCAGGAAGGAAGTGAGTCATACAAGCAGATACTTTCACTTTCTCCTTTGCAGAGGTAGAAGGAGGATGCATTTTGTGTAGGAGAGGAGAGTTCATTATTAGTTTCTTTCTTGAGCAACCTTCAGAAAACCCAAGATCTTTTTTAAAAGCTGATTCTTTGGTTGTTTTTTTTTTTGTACTGTTTTGTCAGTTCTTTTTGGTGACCAATTTCTTTGTTTTATAAGTTTTGTTTTGTGTGTGTGTGTGTGTGTGCATGTGTGTGAGTGTGTGTGAAGTTGCTCATCGCGTGATGCGTCGGAGAGGGAAGGAGTGTTTTGTGTGATGTACCAAGGACAGTATGTGGCCCATGGCCAGAGGGGAGTGTGCATGCATGACAATCATAGATGGGTGGTGTTGGACCCCAGGTGGTGTTGGACCACTCCAGACTGTTTGGTCCTGCCTCTCCCACTCCGGAAGCAGCAGCACCACCAGTGCCACTGCCACATCCACTAAGTCTGCCACCACCACCACCAGTAGCAGCTGCAGGAACTCCAGCTGCACCACCTCCACAGTAGCAGGTGGAGCCCCAGGTGAATGACCATACTGCCGGCACTACATCTTCACCTCTTGTGCCTGGTCCCCCCCCGCAGCTCCCCAGTTTAGCAGTTTTTCAACTGTGGCAGGAGGGACAGCAGCCTTGTGGTGTGTCTGCTTTGTGGTGTGCAGATGCACCGTGGCCCTAGGGGGAACACATCTGGAGACAGGGGGCCAGCACACACATATGCTGACCCACAAGGTGGAGTGGCAGGCAGCCACAGAATGGTCCAGGCCTCCACCTGCTGTCCCTTCTGTGGCAGTGACAGAGGGTGCTGCTGTTGTGCATTGCTGCAGCAGGAGGAGGAGGGCCACAGCAGCAGCTGCTCCACCACTACCCCCACCACTACCACCAACACCACCCTTACCACTACCACCACTACCCAGTTTTCCCCCTGCACCAGTGGACCCCACATTGCCTGCAATGCAGGCAGACATAGCACTTTTGTGGGCTGTGGTGGACGAAAATAATGAGAGGGTGGGTGCTGTCCAGCAGCTGGTGGAGTAGATTGAGCAACACCAGCTACAGATTGTGTCGATGCTCCATTTGCTGCTGGAACATCAGGGGATCCCCCATTAGCTTTTCTTTCAGCACACCTGCTCCCCCAACTGCTGTAGTGTTTTGTCTTTTGTTTATGTTTAATAACAGACAGAGGGAAGGCCACACAGTATTAGTTTAAAGGGAAGCAGTCAGCAACAGGAGGTCCTGCCCCTGCAAGGCTTACCCTCCCGTTAATCCTTTTAAGTATGTTGCAGCATTTTTCTCGTGCCACAACATACTTTATTTTAATAAAGAAAAGTCAGTGACCTGGAAGTATGGCAGATGCTATGGGGGCTCAATTATGTGCTGACTGCTTACCTTTAAATATATACATACACATACAGTCATACATGCTCCTTATTGCCCTGTTATTATAATCCAGTACATCAGTATTGTGTACTTTCTGTTGTGGAGTGGTTGTGGAAAAGCTGGTGTGAGCAATGCAAGTATGATGTGTTAAATTGCATGTGTGAAGTCAGTGTTGTTTCCTCTGTGTGTGTGTGTGACATCAGACATTGTGCAGCTTCTTGTAAACATATATTGCTAACTTGTTGCAGTGTGTATGGTATAAAGAATAGCGATAAGAAGAACATATATTTTATTGTCACCATCATCATCGGTGGCCTAAGTAGACAATATTTTTTAAGAGGTGTCTGGCCAGAGTGCACCTTAGTCACATACTGCACACATGACTTTTAGGAGAACATGTATTTTTTGTGCTATGATCTCCACAAAGTCATGTGTGCACTGTGAGTGACTGAGGTGTACAGTGACTCGATATCTCTGAAAAAATATCATATCACTTACACCGCTGGTGCTGATGGTACAAATAAAATATACATCATATACTCTTTCTTATCTTTATTCTTGAGACACTGCAACAAGTCACACCATATATATGTTTGCATGAAGCTGGACAATGTCTGCACACACAAGAAAGAACACTGACCGCACACATGTAGTTTAGCACAACATTCTTGCACTGCTCAGCCATGCTTTTCGCGAAACACTTCAAATCACGAGTCCCGACACAAAGTAAACATTACTGAGGCTCCAGAAATATTTCTTTTTTGAAACAGACATTAAAGAAATTCACCAAGTTAGAGTATTGCACCCGATATATGGGAGTCTTACCTCCAGGGGAATCTTTCTTACTCCACGTGTCCTTACATAGTGCAATACTTTTCTGGCAAAAAGGCTCAGTAATTTTGGTAAACTGGATCCTGGAGGACTTCCTGGTCTGAAGAGCTGCCCAAGTTCTGCCCCCGCGCTCTGCGACATTATGATAGGATGCCAGGGAGAGCATGGGAGCATTTTCCATTATAGTGAATGGCCTGCAGCATTCTGAATTTTTTTTTGTTATAACAGTCAGTTTGTGGTGAAACATGGGCATGTTTCTACTAACAAGGCTCTTATTAGTTGAAACATGCCCACATTTCACCACAAACTGACCATTATAACATAAAAAAAATTGAGAAAGCTCCCGGCCATTCACTATAATGGAGTGCACCATCACGCTCTCCCTGGCATCATGTCATAATGTTGCTGAGTGCAGGGGCAGAACTTGGGTGGTTCTTCAGACTGGGAAGTCCTCTGGGACCCAGTTTACTGAAATTACGAGCACTTTTGCCAGAAAAGTATTACACTATGTAAAGACATGTGGAGCAAGAAAGATTCCCCTGGAGGTAAGGCACCTCTATATCGGGTGCAATACCATAACTATGTAACTTGGTGAATCTCTTTAAAGCAGCAGTGTGCACCAATCTGGTGAACATTTTGACCTATACTTTTTTTATGCTATCTTACATTGCCACTTTACTTACATCCTGACTTGTTTGATACTATTCTTTCCAGTATTTGAGTCCGCTTTAGTACTTTTTTTCATGTCTGAAATAAGAAAATATGGTGCGGACCAGGTCGTCATCAGTATGTTCCACTGTTTTTCTTCATCGGTTGTTATATATTACTTCTGTTGTAAAATTAACAGTTATGCAGCAGGCAGTGTTTTATGACCTCACAGAACAATATTTATTCAAAAACAGCTGCAAATAGTGATGAAAACCTGGTCAGAGCCATATTAAAAGGCATGCTCCTTTTTTTTCAGACACGAGAAAAAGTAGTAAAGCAAATACAAATTCTGAAAAGAAGGGTATCATACAAGTCAGGAGGTAACTAGTGGTTGGCAATGTAAAATAGCATACAAAAGTATAGGTCAAAATGTTCACCACATTGTTGCACTGCTGCTTTAATTTATAATTTAAGTATGACATTATGTGCTCACAATCACTACACACAAAATGCAACAGTCTTGTGTCCAGAAAATTCCCAAGAGCTGAGGAAGTGAGATGGGAGCATTACACCATATGCAAAGTCCCCCAGAATTTATTGTGCAGTCACTCATGCACGCAGTAATGGCACAGAGTCCCCAGAATTTTTCTGCATCCCAAAAATGAATCTGTCTTGTGTCCAGAAAATTATCAAGTGATGAGGA
The DNA here is from genome assembly GCA_016271365.2 of Neoceratodus forsteri. Classification (NCBI taxonomy): domain Eukaryota; kingdom Metazoa; phylum Chordata; order Ceratodontiformes; family Ceratodontidae; genus Neoceratodus; species Neoceratodus forsteri. The sequence goes on along the minus strand of CM057458.1, from coordinate 1,350,946,827 downwards.
AGTGAAATGGGAACATTACACCACAGGCAAAGTCACTCAAAATTTATTGCACAGTTACTCATGCGTGCAGTGGTCACACAGAGTCCCCAGAATTGTTCTGCATTCACAAAATGCATCTGCCTTGTGTCAAGAAAGTTTACATACTCTGTGATAATGATATACTCATGATGCACAGTGTCTTGCCAAACTGTATGAAGGAGGGATAGAATGACATGAATCCATTCAGTGTTCCATCAAAAATGATGACCGTGAGAGAACTGTTGCTGGTCCAAAGTGTGCTGTGATTCCCGCAAATTCAATGAGATCACCTCAACTGGATGGAAGGGTGTCCTTTGTGTGTACACTACCAGTAGTCTTGGTGAGTTTTATACATATATATATATATATATATTAGAGGCAAAAAACTCCATTTAATGCATCAGTTAGGGCTGTTACACGGTGACAAAAGAGAGGAAATTCGGTGTTAGGGTTGAAAGCCCCCTTGGACCCCCAGCCCACCCCCAACCAGCATCAGGGTGCACATTGGGGTCATGTCGAACTCTCACCCCATCACATGTAAAGAAGCAGAGGAATAGGAGATGGGGTGAGAGTTAGTACCGACGACCCCAATGCGCACCCGATGCCGGTTGGGGTGGGTGGGTTGAGGTCCAAGGGGAGGCTTTCAACCCTAACACTGAATGTCCTTGCTTTTGTTGCTGTGGAACAACCCTAACTGATGCATTAAACAGAGTTTTTTTCTCTAATTTCCCTTCTTTTTGAGAATGATAACAAAAAATAGGGAATGCAATGCGGCGGCAGGATGTCTTATCACATAGTAACATGGTGCCCGCAAACGCAAATGGTAATGCTCATGGTGACTCAAAGTGAAACAGAAAGTAAAACAGTACTGTAGACACAAATAGTAAAAATAAAGCAAGCGCAAATGAAAACGCAAAGGGTAACACACATGGTGGCGTAGACAAGAACAGTAAGTGAAAAAGGTATGGAACCACAAATGGAAGCGGTAATGATAACAGTAATGTAAGCACACAGGCTGGTTTTCTCCAAAAGCTGTATAGAGAAAGGCAGTGAGTACAAAGAATGTATGCATTATAATGGGTCTTGGAGCAGAAAATGAGGAGTTGGAATACTAAATTGCTTATATCTCAGGAACTGTACGATGAAGAAAAACAATTTAAAAGGCATATGATTTATGACTTTCCTGGATAGTTTTTCATTTAGCCCCCAAAATGGGGCTAAGTGTTTTTCTGACAAAAAGTCGATGTCTCGCACCGTTTCCGAGATACGGGCCCTGAAAGGCATGGCGAATACCGTAATGTTATCCTATGGGAAGAAAAGAGTAGTTTGGAGTGCCATAACTTTGCCACCCTGTAATATTTTTTCACCAAACAACAAAAAGGCACATCTGTGGGATGTTGTCTTTCTTCCCTCCAAATTTCAGTGTAAAAGACCAAATCGTTGTTTTGCAGCAGGGTGGCAAAGAATGTCTGTCATTCAGCGGATGCCGCAATGTTAGTCTAAGGGAAAAAGTGTCAACTTCAGAGTACCATAACTTTGCTTCCATGCCATATTTTGTCAACAAACCATGACAAGGCACATCTGTGAGATGTTGGCTGCCTTCTCTCCAAATTCCAGCCCAAAAGACCAAACCGTTAATTTGCAGCAGGGTAGCAAAGAACTGCTGTCATTTTGGCCATAGTCTGAAAAAGTAGTGTAGTGTAGTGATTTCCGACAGCTTTCGCAAGCATTTGCGACACTTTCGTGAGTGCGACACTACTTTGCAACACTACTTTTTCCAGAAATTGAAAAAACATATTTCTAGGGTGTTTAACCACAAAATAAAGACATGCATAGCATCCTCAGGGTCCGACTAGGTAAACACAAAAAGAATTCTGTTGCCAGAGGGTCCCAAATGTAAATGCCAAGCATTTTTCTGATCACTAACTGAAAACAAAATGGTGGATTTGCGACACTACTAGGGCCATTTGCAACACTAAAAAGTGCATTTGCAACACTGTCAAACTTTTAGTTAACTTTTCCTATTGACTTGTAATGGGAAATTGTTTTTTGAATAACTTTTGAACCGTTTAATATGTTTTCACAAAATCTTCAAAAGACACATCGGGGACCCTAGCTGCACATTCCTTGAAGTTTTTGGACCGGTTGTGCAAACTGTGCAACCTGTAGGGATGAGCAAAGAATTCCAAAAAAGCGTAAATGTGCTTGCAGATCATGCTTAATAACTCTGCAGCCGTATATCTGAACAGTACAAAAGTTGGTGGATCCCAAGATGTATGCTTCTTAGTCAGGTATTCCAAATTTCAGGGAAATCCGTTGAATGGTTGCAAAGTTATTAAGGTGCAAAGTTTTAGGTTTAACAAGTAAATGGCTCCTAAACCCTAACTATGGTAGCACTACAGTGCTACCATTATACACACACTGTGTGTATATATATATATATATATATATATATATACAATATGTGTGTGTATTTTCTAGGTGGGGGGGTTGACATGTATAGACATGTACTCGTATTATTTTGTATCACAGGTCACACATGCTATTGGTGTGCACATTCCAGTGCTTCATGAGAAATTTTTGCGTTGAAATTGGAAATGGAATACTCTCAAGCCAATGAAGGTAATTTTTTCTTGAAGAGGGGAAGCATATTTGCAAGTAGGTCTCATTAATGGTTTCTTATCTGGTTACTTCTTCACAGATTTCATCTGCATCCTTCTCCAGTCTGGTTGGAAATGATGGTCATGGTCATCAATTGAAATGACTTCTGCGTGTTGCATGACTGCTCTAGCCTGGGGGGGGGCTGATGTTAAAGAACTTCTTTGGATAAGGCAACTATGACACAACAAAGCATCTGGAAGTTTCCTGAAAAAAGAAATGAAGGACGTATTACAACTTGATTGCAGCAGTAACACATTCTGCTTAAGCCGTGGCTGTTCCATGGGTATCTAGATTAACACAGATAGCAAGCTGTCCCACTGTAATCATCAAATCACAACTTAATGTAATACCAGGCTGTGTAACAAATATACTCTGCCAGTGTCCCTGCGTCTCAACTCAAGTTACATTTCAAAACCACATCTTGTCAATTAACACAATCTGGATCCAACTTTTTCAACACTGTCATGGCTGCACAGCTGCAAAGTTGGAATATAGTGCATGATATGTTGCAGAAACATATTTTGTGACGTACACATGTCACCTAGTTTATGAATCCTCAGTCAGATTTGTTGCACTCTTACAAAAAAAAGGAACAGATGAAATAAAATTTATATACTTACCAGTATGAATTGGAAATGGATATTCCATAGGTTTCTGTAGACAGTACTGCTGCTGTACCATTGCTACAGACCTTCAGCAAAGGAGAGTCATTTGTTGTTAACCTGTAAAGAAACAAAATAAGTTTACCATATGTGTTTGACCATTGCAGCTCAGAAAAGCAACAGAAAACAAAACACACAGCTAAAGGAAGTTGAATAGCATAAAAACATTAGTGCACATACTCACTTTATAATTTTAGTAGTAAGAAGCCTTGTGCCTATGGCTGATGGATGTAGTCTTCTGTTCAGCTCCCTCTGCCTTGACATGGTCAATGTAATGGAAAAACATCGTCAGAATGACACTGGTGATGGGTGCTGGTGGTCATAGCTGCAGCACATTATGACATTCCCTCTGACATCTTCCTGCATCTGCTGGTGGTGGCAGTGGCTAACTGCAGTCTTATAGTGGTGGTCCATGGGGGCACACAAGTCATTCCCTCTGGTGGCAGTGGCTAACAGTAGTCTTATGGTGGTGGTGCAGGGGAGCACACAAAGTCATTCCCTCTGGTGGCAGTGGCTAACAGCGGTCTTATGGTGATGGTCCAGGGGGCACACAAAGTCATTCCCTCTGGTGGCAGTGGCTAACAGTAGTCTTATGGTGGTGGTCTGGGGGCACACAAAGTAATTCTTTCTGGTGGCAGTGGCTAACAGAGGTCTTATGGTGGTGGTCCAGGGGGGCACACAAAGTCATTCCCTCTGGTGGCAGTGGCTAACAGTGGTCTTATGGTGTTGATGATCCTGGGGGGGCATATGGTGACATTCCCTATAGTGGCACTGGCTAACAGCAGTCTTATGGTGGCAGTACAGGGGCCAGGATATATTGTGCTCTCTGTTACAAATGTGACTTGACATATGGAATTTGAGTCACTCTGAGTGGGACATTCATTTAACTTTATGAAAAAGAAAACATGTATCATACAACAAATGTGACAGTCCTTTACTGAAGTTAAAACCTGACAACATTAAACTCATCATCATCATCTTCATAAAGAAAGCTGCCCTCACAGTCATCTATGTCTGAATACTGACCACTGGGAAATTCTTTCTCCATTGTGTCATCATCTACATCAGTGGTAAGCTGTTTCTTGCTATCACTGCCAGTGCCACCAGGATGGTCCATTTCTACATCAGCAAAACCATGACTAGGCCGAGGTATGAATACTGGGGTTGCAGTATGAGCTGGTATGTGACTCTCATTCATTTTTATGAATGTTAGCAAACTAACATTTTCAGGAGAGAGGTTTGTATGATGATCCTAAACTATTACACCTGCTGAGCTGAATACCCTCTTGACACTTACACTGGAGTGTGGGCATGTCAGATACTTCAGTGCCACTGCAGTCAGCTCTGGTCATTCACTGACCTTTCCACTCCAGTATAAAAGATGATCATCAGTTATTCACCGATGCCTGTTTTCAGACAAATATGACTCAACCATTCTCTGTGCTGCACTAAGTCCAGTGGTTGATGCATCATCCTGTTCTCTGGAATCATTTATGTCACAAATCCTCACTTGGAACAAAGTCTCCAAAAGTGCGTTGGTGCCAACTGCTTTGGATGACAGACCACCTGAAACTGCAGTCCCCTTCCCCTTACAGGATATGCTTGATACTCCTCCAGGTTCACCTTCAGCCTGAATATGCTGCTGAGGTTTGCTGACCTTGGCACATGACTTATGTGTCCCATGAACCAAGCACACTAGATGCCCACTGACATTTTTACTTGTTCAGGCCTGCCCTCCAGTACTGAGACAATTCCATGTTTGTATCATGGGTCCAGCATTGTTATTGCAAAATTGTCACTACACTGAATGCTCAAGATATGACGATTCTGGTTGAATACTGTCAGCATGTGTTTCAGCAACATACTGCTAGCACTGTCTCCAGCAACATCAAGGCTATGCTGTACATTCACCAATGTCTGCCTCAGCACCCACAGCAGTGGAATTGATTGGCTAATGGAGACAGACTCGTAACTCACTGCCTGTGTGGCATGTTCAAAAGGCTGCAAAATTGTTATTACAGAGTCCACGAGGTACCTCTGTTCAGTCGTCATAGACATGGAGGCCCCGGAACTGTCAAGGCTAGTGTACATAACAAGATGTTCTGAGATGGCTTTGTATTGTTCATACAACCTCTCTGCCATGTATCAAGTGGAGTTCCACCAGGTGACAGCTTCCAGCTTCAAGCGGTGCTGAAGGAGGCTGTTTTGGATCTAAAACTGCTGAAGGTGGTCACGGGCCTTTGCAGAGTGAGAAAAGTGAGAACAGATATGGCATGCAAATGTCAGCATTTCCTTTATATCAGGGTGCTGCAGAAACTCCTGCACCACAAGATTTAAACAGTGGGCCATGCATAGAACCTGAAAAAAGCCACCATTCGTGATGCATTTCATCACATTTGACCCATTGTCACTTGCTATGAGCCCAGCTCTCAGGGACAGGGGGTTCAGCCACTTGTCAATTTCCGTCAGTACCAAGTCCAACATGTTTTCACCAGTGTGTGAACAGGTTACATTGTGCATAGCAATCGTTGCATGCTGTCAAATTTCTGGAAGATTGCTACCATGACACTCCACCTTACTGCACTGATTATTCACACTACCAACAGCACAAACAACACCCGGCACCTGCACCAATGTGCAGTTATACACAGATATGAACCCCCCGATGTGCTGCCCCTTGTCCACATATCCATACTAAATGGATGAATGGAGAGGAGAAATGTTGAAGGACATGTCTTACAGAGTCGGACACAGTGCGGAACAACTCGGGAACAGCACAGGTCGAACAGTATGTCCTGGATGGGACTTTCTATTTTGGACAGGCACGTGCAGCAAACTGCCAGAACCCAGAATTTTCCACAAAAGAGAAGGGCAAAAGATCAATTGCCAGCATTTCAGCTACAACAGCATTAAGTTCACGTGACACTGTATGATTAGGTGGGTACTTCAGCTTATGTGCAAAAACACTCTGTAACTTGGGCTGACTTAAACATTTTACATGGGTGTGATAATAAATGGTTCTGCTCTGTAAATGGCAGGGGGTGGAGTGTGGACGTTTGATGAAAAAGGTTGCACAGGTGATGATGAAAAACCCACAAATGCAGTTATTTTGCCAGATTTACCAACCGATTTTGATGTACCACTTGCACTAGACATAGAGTGCATGCACCACCACCACCACCACCAAAAACGCTACTCTCACCAGCACTGGACGACATTTCAAAATCATTATGCTCCTCCACATCATCATGCCTGTAGTAATCCTCTGCTCTTATTTCATCATTACTGCATGCATTTAATTTCCTACTTGATTTAACAGTCATGGAAGGGGATAACATGCTTGTTATGGTTGATGACAAGGTGAACGCCCCACTGTGATATTAGCTGCCATCTTGTGCTGGGTCCACAGTGCCATGTGCCTGTTCTTAAGATGTGTATGCTGTCCTCCTGTGCCTAGATGGCTCCCCTTTTTACCTTGACTCACACGTGCATGGAAAACCTGGCAGATTGCAACTGACTCATCCTTTGCATCTTGCACAAGAAAATCCCAAACAAGGGATTGTGATGCATTAGTTTTAACATGTCCCTGATGCTGCTTATTGGACTCCATCTTTTTAAGCCATGAAGTGTGTGTTGGGGGTGCTACATGATTTTTCTGGCAGGACACACTTGGACTGCAACTAACCACCACGACTACCTATCATGATTACAGGGTCATTATCATCATCATCATCATCATCATCATCACCATCAACTGAAACTTGTAAATCACAACTTTTTATGGGGGGGGGGGGATTAATGCAAACAGACCCAGACACATCTGCCTTGTACTCTTTTTCTCTGTTTCCAAATGGGGTCACTTACATCATCATCATATTCATCAACCTCACCCCCATCCACATCTTCTGCTTGGATGCTGGCATGTGGACTGCATGTTGCAACCACAGCAACATCATCATCATCAGATTCATCATCATCAACACCACCATCACCTGATATTTTTTCACCACACTGTGAATCACTGCATGGCAAATGCATGACCTGAACCACGGTGGAAGAATGCCACATTGTATGCTATCATTGACATGATGATCAGAATCCTCATGTTCAGTTACTGGGATGTTACTGGGAAGTATGACTTCATCTACACTGACACTCACTCACACTGCTTTGCACTCCACTCTATTTTTGGACATGGTAAACTGCTCTAAAGTGGAGCTTGAAGCAGCAGTACTCGTACTACCAGCAACTGCACTAACACCACCAGCTGGGACAACATCACCTCTTCTAACTATGAGTGAAGTTACTGATTGCACTGTAAAAAACATTGAAGAAAAAATATCTTTCCTCACATCAGCAATGCACTTCTGTGTACTACCACACTCACAGACAATATTTACACTGGCAGCAGTGCCATGGCAAGAAACAGTTTTGCTCGCATGTCTCTTTGTGGGCATTTTGGGGGATCAACAAGAATATTCTAAATAAATTTATATTTTGGAACGTTCATGCTGGTTGGGGTACACAGGATGTGAAGCCAAAAAAACAGCTCTGGCTTCAGCAACAGATACATATGCAAAGTCACAAGTTCAACAACATCTTAACTAACCTGTGGTGTTGAAGTCACAGACAATTCAATCTGGAAAATAATTCCTTTTGCCGGTGGGGGGAGGCACTGACTGCAGATTTTTATGGCAGTGCAAGCAGCAAAACTATGAAAAGATACCACAATAGCAGTATAAAATCATGCAGATGTAGTTGCACTGCTGCACCTGCAATTACACTGTGGCACAATAAAAGGTGTATTATTTGATGTCATGCACCGCACATACACTCACACACACACACACAATTTGTCTACAAGTAATATGTAGCAAATTGAAATCTTCAGTAATATACAACGTATTTTAAACAACCTAAACTTATGAACTGCTGCACCAGATCCACAACACACAATTGGCAAAAAAATGTCAACAATTACTGAAAATATTACTGTGTGTACATTAACACAGTTAGTTATCTAACAAAAATATAACCAAAAAACAAAGAACTCCCTATTTCTCCAAGTGAAATCTACCTACACCATAGATACGCCCTTCCCTCAAAGAACACTTTCACTGTCTCTTACTACACAGACTCAATGTTGTACATTAATATTCAAAATCCATACACAAACAATAAACGCTTGATGATATGAGCACAGGATGGTTTCCTACAATCAATGAACTAAAATTTGAGCAAAAAAATGACTCAAAAAGGCTTTTTTTACAGCTTTTAGAATGTTTGTATCACAGAGAGCTCTCAGAGCAGACTGTCTCCTACAGTTTCCTACACACACTACCCTGAACTGAGGCTGTGCAGAACAATATAGAGCCCATGTGACCTGAAATCCCATGAATCACTGCAAAATTTGCCTTTGGAGCTTAAAAACAAGACTAAGTGAGGCGAAGTACATTGTTTTCAATGTACTTCACCTTTAAAATTGGTGGAGTAGTGGTTTGGGAAGGTGGAGTAATGCGATGTCATTTTTTTCAATGGACTTTGCATTATCCATCATAACTCAAAGTACTCTGCTTCACATTGTGGAGTACTCTGGTTATTCGCCTTTACTCCACGAATCACTTCACAGAGTGAATGGAGCCCACTTTGCCCACCACTAGTCGGCATAGATCAAGCAGAGCAATTGCCATTAGGAAAAGATCAACATTAAGCACACTCTGTTCACAGCACATAATGCAAATGCAACTTTTTCAGTCAGTAACTTTCCAGTGTGTGATGTGCCACTGGTCTTCAGAAAATGTTATGACATTGCAATACATTTTAATAAAGTACATGAGAAATAAAAACATACTGTAGGGCACAGAGAACATCAAAAGTGCTGTGATTTGATCCTACTATGTAATACCTGCACCTGCTTGAGCGTGTCAGTGCTGGAAAGCTTCCCCCAAAGCTTCACTTCCATGACCTCAAACCTGTGCACGTTGCACCCATCACAGAGCTGTTTCTAGTAAGAGGACCGTTGCAATACTAGCTGGTAGACATAATAACCTCACAATTTTAAGGAATTTAGCTGTACAAATCATGGATTTACTATACTTATCCAGCACTCTGGTGAGCAAAATGACATAAAAAGATACAGATACACTAGCTCCTTAAAGACATGATTTACTGTAAGATGTTTAGAATGTTGTATAGCTTCCCTGTGCTGTGGTTCTTTTAGTGAAATGTTGTCAATGCACAACCCCACGAATGATGAGTATGGTCTACCCATGGTACATGAATTATAAAATCAATTAAGTGTAAGACTGCTAACATTTTCATTATGTATAACTAAACTGAACTATACCAATATCAACATCATCCACGCCACTACAATACTTACTTTAACTGCAGTAAACTGCCAGTGGAAACATTGATGGCAAATCAGACTGATCATTTTTATTTTTATTTGCCATACCAAAACTACCCACCATATACTGTAGTAAGATGTGTAAGTATGCATGAAAATGATTATAAAGGGATATTGACTATTTGAACCAAATATTTGTTCCATTCCCTTAATTTTCTTTCAGGGTTTTTTGTTTTTAATTTTTACATTTGTAATAAAAACTGCATCAGAAGTTAATGATGGTGTTTTCCATTCATTATGTGCACCAGATGAACGTATACTATACTAAACCTGAACTAGATTCATTTCTTCTCTGCATGCATAACATTTTGAACTCATTTTGATAGACATTCTTAAAAATTCATAGACATATGGTGACAGAAAAGAACCTTTTTGGCTCATTGAGTCTGCCCTACCCCTTTCTTTACATGCCAGCTTCCCCCTTAGAGTCCCTCCTCCACACCCTAGACAGTCCCTTGTGGTTGTCCCAAGCCCTCTTGAATCCCTCCAGCATTTCTGCCTCTACCACCTTCACTGGCAGACTGTTCAAGGGTGTCACCACCCTCTCAGTAAAGTAATGTCCCCTAACATTCCCCTTAAACCTTCTTCCCTCCACCCTCATTCCATGCCCTCTAGTTTTTGTGCATAACTTCCCTGTGAATAAGTCCCCCCCACACACACTTTATTGATCCCCTTCACATACTTGAATGTGTCTATCATATCCACCCTCTCCCTTCTGGTTTCCAGTGGGCACAGATCCAACACCCTCAACCTCTGTTCATATGACATCTCCCTTAGCCTATGCACCATCTTTGTGGCCCTTCTCTATACCCTTTCTATGGCATATACAGGTATGTCTTTGTGTTGGTGAGGTCTACAGAACTGAATCCCATACTCCAGGTGGGGCCTCACCCTGGAACTGTAGAGTGGCATCAGCACCTCCCTTCTTCTACTGGTCATCCCTCTCCCATTGCATGCCAGCATTTTGTTCATATGCTTACTGCCTTGCTGCATTGGCTCCCTACCTTAAGATTTTCTGTGATTATAATACCTTGGTCCTTTTCCTGCTCAAATGGCTTTATTACCTCCCCTCCCAGTGTGTATTTTGCCTGCAGATTATTTCTCCCTATGTGCATCACTGTGCATTTCCTGGCATTGAATTTTAGCTGCCATGTTTCTGACCACCCCTTAAGCAACCTGAGATCCTCCTTCATTGACTCCACTCCCTCTGGGGTATCCACCCTGTTTCAGATCTTCATATCATCTGCAAAAAGGTAGACATTCCCCCGTAGTTTCTCTGCAAAATCATGATGTAAATATTGAACAGGATGGGCCCCAGCACTGACCCCTAGGGAACCCCGCTCATCACCATCACCTCTCCTCAGTGCACCCCATTTACCACCACCCTCTGGCTTCTACTTGTCAACCAGTTCTCCACCCTCCTTGTTATTTTCTGTCCTGCCACCAAGTTCTCCAGTTTGTTTACCAGCCTTTTGTGGGGCACAGTGTTGAATGCCTTCCTGAAGTCCAGATAGGCCAGTCAATCAGGTTCGTCTGACATGACCTCCCCTATGTGAAGACATGCTGATGTATGTCCTGCAGCCTGCTGTTCTCGAATTACCTAACCACCCTTTCTTTCAAGATCACCTTCATCAAATTACCCACCACCAAAATGAGGCTGATGGAGTGATAATTGGCAGCCTCTCCCCTGCTGCCACTTTTATGAAGTGGTACCATGTCTGCCCTCTTCCAGTCCTCTGAAACCATCCCTGTGTCTAAAGACAAATTAAGTAACATTGCTAGTGGTGCCGCCATGTCCTCCCTTAGCTCCCGGAACACCCTAGGATGTAGGGCATTCAGACCCATAGCCCTGTCTATCCTCAGCTTAACCAGTTCTTTCCTGACCCTGTCCTCACTGATTGGGTTAGGATCCACCCCCACTTCCCCTCTTCCCTTACCCTCTAAGTCTGGTCCTCTGCCTTCTCCCTCTTCTTTCTACCATGAAGACCGAGCCAATGTTTCTATTTAGCACCTCCACCTTCTCGATGTCCCATTCCAATTTCTGTCCCCCCTCACCCTTTATCTTATTTATCTCCTGCCTGGCTTTCCTTTTTTTCCCCTATGTACCGAAAGAAAGTCTTATCACCCCTTTTGGTCTGCCTAGCAATTTTCTTCTCTGTTTCTGCTTTTACTTTCCTAATCCTCTGCCCCACCACCCTCAGCTTCTCCCTGTATATTTTCCTGTCCTCCTTACCCTGTGTCCTCATATATTACCTGAATGCCATTTTTTCTCCCCTATTGCCTCCCATACTTCCCTGTTAAACCAACGTGGTTTCCTCCTTTTTCTGCTCTTCTTCATCTTTCTTATACAGCTCTCCATGGCCTTTAGTATTCCACCTTGATGCAATTCCATATTTCTTCAACCCCCCCCCATCCCCTCCATCCCTTCTAATTCATTTCGGACTACCTCCCTCATTTTGAGAAAATCTGCCTGCCTGAAGTCTAGGTCTAGTGATGGTTTGATTTGCATTATATCCTGCTCTAACTCTGAACACCAAGGTGTTGTGATTGCTTGCTCCTAGGCTGACCCCCACTTCTACACCCACCACACTATCCCCAATGGTGAGGACCATGTCAAGTATATTACCCCCAAGTCAGTTCTTTTATCAGCTGTTGCAGAAAGGCTCCCTGGAGGGACTCGAGGCTCTCCCTGCTCCTGGATGACCCAGCTGATGGGATATGCCAGTCTATGTCTAGGAGGTTAAGGTCACCCACCAGCAGAATCTCCCCCCTTACTGCCATCCTTTAAATTGCTCGCAGCATCTGCATGTCTATTTCTTTGCTCTGGTTTTGAGATCTGTACACCACCCCCAGCCTTATAGCTGCCCCAGCTTGTCACTCTAGTGTGACACACAAGATTGCTACTTCCCCTTGCTCCTCCTGCCCCTCTGATGTCTTTATGCCCTCTTTTATGTACATCACAATCCCCCCCCTTCCTGCCAGCCCTATTCTGCCTGAATAACTCATATCCCACTACATCTACTTCCCAGGCCTGGTGCTCTGACCACCAGGTCTCTGTTATGGCAACAATGTTCAGGCTCTCCCCTTTCATTATAGCTTCTAAGTCCTTCATCTTATTCCCCAGGCTTCTTGCATTAGTGGAAAGTCATTTCAACCAATTTTCTCCCTTCTCCCCACTCTCTCTCCCTACTATGTCAGGTCTGTTCCCCGCTCCTTTTTGTGGGTGAGTGCTACCTAGTCCTTTTACTCCTCTTGTTGACCCATCTCCCATCCTAGCCTTGTACTCCTCCCTTACCAGTTTAGCCCCCCCAGAACCTTATCAATGTTTCCTTGTAGACCCCCTTAGTACTCTTGCCCCTCTCTCACTCAGATGCAGCCTATCCTTCCAGTATAAGTCTTCATCCTCCCAAGTGTTCTCCACTCTCCCGTGCATGCAAACCCTTCTTCTTCATACTATACCCTCAGTCATTCATTAAATTCTCTAATGCTTCTCTGCCTAACAGTGCTGGAACACTGGACTGGCAAGACCTCTGAAAAAGTTAAGGATTTGGCCTGCTTCAGGTATTCCTACACCAGTGCCCTGACCATATGTTCTATTTTATTCTTAACAGTGGTATTTGGGCATAATTAATAGGGCATAACTTTCTTGTTTATATACTGCATCTTCATCTTCCATGCCCATATAGTGAATCTATAGATTCTAAAGGGTCAATTTTGAAAGCTGGTGTGCTTATGAAATTGAAAGCTATTCTGTAGCAAATAGCTCTGCTCAGGTGTAAAATGCATAAACAATAGCCCACAACAGGGTGTGCATTTATAGGCATTTAATGCATGCCTGGCGTGCATTGTGAGGCATGAGACTGCAGGCCTAGTGTTCTCCGAGCACCCCAGTCATGCAATAAATGCCTATAAACACATACCCTGTCTTGGTTTATTGCACTTATAATGTGGATTATTTTTAAACAAGGGAAAAGCCCACAGAAAGGCCCCCCCCATTTAAATAGCAAAAAAAGGTAATGTATCTTGCCACCTTGCAAAAGAATCCACAACGAACAATGTATACCTGATATGTTCTGCATATTCAAATGTCACAAATACAGTGCTGGCATGATTTGTGACATTTTTTCTGCATAATACACACCCGGAAGCTCACAGATCAATTGTACCTCTGGCTGTCTGCACTTTCTCCATCTCTATCTCTCTCTTTCTCTCCCCCACTCTTGCCTTTCTGAGTAACAGCAGCTGCTTACTGTCTTTCCCCTCACTCTCCTCAATTCTCTTGCTCTCTCTCATGTGAGGTTGAACTTCATGTCTCATTCTCTTTGTCACTATCTTTTACTCTAACTGAGTAATCCAGCAGGAATTGGGGATTGCAGCTCCATCTGCCTCGCTGACTACCACTGTTGCTCTATCACATGCCGGCTCCCACTCCAGATGCATGTCTCACTATACTGGTGAGTCTGACAGTCAAGACACTCACAGAAAATGAGAGATGCACAGACTACACTTGCAAAGCACTACAGTTCTCATTCTCTCTCTCTCTCTCTCTCTCTCCCCTTCTCACACACACACACACCCTGGGCTTAGCTCTGACTGCCCGAACTCCAAATTGCCAGTGATGAACACACATAAAAAAACTGGGTGACAGACAGCCGTGTGGTCACTGTGTTTCACTGCTAGCACATGTATGTTGTCTGTGCTGAGGTTGCTGGCAAGATCCATGAGGACCGCAAGTTGCAGTGTTACTGTCACACAGACAGCAAAAGAGGTTGAGGGAGCAACATTTCTGTCACACTGTCTGCTGTGTTCTGTTTCTCTCTTGGTATGTTTGCCTGCCAGTATCTATGCTTGCCCACCCCTCCTCCAAGTACAGTGAGCAATGATCATTGGGGCTGGAATAGGGATGGTGCACAAACTCTGGCAGCACTGTAGTTTTGCTCTGTATTCTGGGGATGCCTAGGACACCAAGGTTTCCACACTCTGCAGTCCCACAATAGAGACAGGGTTGGCAGTATAGTCTAGAGGTTAGAGGAAAGAGGTGTGAACAAGCTTGATACTTCCAGCAGACCAAACCTGAGTTTGATTCTCACAACCTCCACTTGCATACTGTGTGACTCTGAGCAAGTCACTTAACCACCCAGTGCTCCCAGGTCTCCCCTGAAAACAGGCACTTGTGCCTAGTGGACCTTACCCTGTTACCAAAGAATAAAAAAAAACATAATGAGACAGTGGGAGAGACACACGTGTAACAGAAACTTGCTGCAATCACTTAAATGTTGCTCCACTTCTCTCTCTCTCTCTCTCTCTCTCTCTCTTCTCTCTCTCACATATACACTTCATCATTGGGGGTTTGTTTGTGTCCATGATCACAGAAACACCACACTATTTCAACTCACTGTTGCTTTCTGCAACACAGTATGTGTGCTACAAATGCCTGAACAGTGCTCCATTGCCACCATAACTGTGGTATACCTCAGTGCCGGTTAGGCAGTGTTCAAGATGGCTGACTTTCAATTTCCAAATCCCCAGTAAATCATGAGTGCCGTAGTGCTTCTGGATACTCTTTCAGAGAACAGCACTGGGACGGTGCATGTACAGGCATGTAATGCATGGTCACCCAATGCTGTTACTGCAATGCTATTGGCTCTTGTTCTTCAGCCATGTTATAACTCACTTTAATGATTCTGGTAAATGGATGTTAGCCAATATAGCACCCCATGACCACATGCACACTTTAAAGGAGGTGTTTATAAGGAAACAGAAAGGAACTGTTCAGCAAATGTCAATTTTTTTCTAAATGGGTTGCACTCATTTCCAGTAACAAAATGAAAATAAAAATTAGAAATGTAGTGGCTGAGTGAAGGAAATATATTCTGGAGAGATGCAGTAACAACTGTTTCATGTGATCCCATGACATAGAAACACAGACAATGATGGCAGAAAAAGATCAAAGGTCCATCCAATCTGCTCAGGTTCATTATTTAGACTTGAGGCCTATTGTTCCTCCAGTATCCTAGCACCCCCTCCCCATTCTTCTCCTTGACTCTGGCTCCCCAAGAAACCACTGTACCTTCATTGTGCCAAAGCCAAGCTTAAAACCAAAAATGCTTTTTTTCACCTACCAACTCAGCTGGCAGCCAGTTCCAAAGCTCCACCACCTTTTCTGTAAAATAGTATTTCCTCATGTCCCTCCTGAACCGTACTTCTATTAGGGTCGACTCAGGACCATGTGACCATGAGCTAGTATTTAAGTTAAATACTGTAGTTTATCACAGTTTACCCTGTTTTATTCCTTTTAGGAATGTGAAGGCTCTATCATATCACCCCTCACCCTTCAGGTCTGCAACGAGTGCCTGTTCAGTGCATTGAAATGCTTCTCATGGGACATGCCCTGCTGTCCCTGAATCTTCTGTATTACTCAGTGCGTCACAGATTCAAGCCTATCCCTATCCATGACATTTCTGTATTTCAGATTCAGGGGCCAAAATGTCCTGTAAGGAACATAGAACTCAGCTAAAACTACAAGAAATATTGAGACCCCCCCTCTTTCAGCTGAAGCTGTACACATAAGTATGGGTGCTCTGGTCATCTAGGAGACACAGAAACATACATTGACAACATTTGTGTCTACTGAAAGGTCAGCATTCCTGTTTTTTTTAAATTGGAGTGTGCATGCTTTAGTCACACCTCTCCCATGCATTCTAATTAGCTTCTGCACCTAAGATACATTAAACAAGTACATGACATAAAGCAATTTGATGCTATTAGCAGTTGATTGTTGTGTATACCATTTTTGTCTCTGTGAAGTCATCAGGGTGCTTCTATGATAGTTTTACTTACAGTAAATGCACTACCATAGAGATGAGCAAAGACACCTTAGGTTTTGTACATCATAGATTATTCTTTAACTGGTACACCACAGAAACTGCCATTCACTTTAGTGGAGTTCTTATGGGACAAGTGATCAAAAACAGTAGAGATTAATCATGAAATCCTTAGGTTTTCCATATTTAAAGCAGTACTCTTGTTATTATTTTAAATCTAAACAAGCATTTGTCAATGCCGAATGTTTGCTTGCTGGTATTAGCACTGGAAATGCAGGAGTGAGATAGATGCAGAATAGGAATAGCAGTGAAGTATTGAACTTCACGCCAACTCCACCTCCATCCTGTAGAGATAGACAGGCATTGGGGTAAGTGTTTGGGTCATCGCCCATGGCAGTCATGCCATGTCACCTCAACTTATTCTGCAGACACCGACAAATGTTGAGGTGTGCCTTGGGGTGTTTGGGTTTACAGTCACCCCATTCCATAAGGACATATGCTGAAATGGGTGCAGCATAGGAGAATGGGAAGAAGTCTGGGGCTGAAGAGTCCAAGTTACACCTCGATGCCTGTCAGTGGCTGGGGGGTGGGGGTTGGATGGCATGAGCAGTACAGTTGGCAATCCAAAAGCACACCCTGATGCCTGTCAGTCTGTACAGGGTGGGATGCTATTGTTAGAAACCCTAATGCCCCAGGCATTTGTTGGTATCTGCACTACAAATTTTCAACATGGTCTTTTTGTGTCCCCACCTCATGAAAGCATTTGAGACCTCTTCTCATGAAGAGTGGCAGTGTGATTTTGTCAATGTGTCCCAAACTTTGAGTTCCAACAGCAATCGTGCCATTCTGCGCCACATGTACGGAAACACAGATCAGGCAGGATGTGAAGAATGACAGCTGTACAATCCATACGGAGGTGTGAAGAGATGACAATGTTGAAAATCTGTAGTGGGAATATTAAAAATGCTCACATTTCTGAGCATACATGGAAACTGTGCAATGCATGCTCTTCAAACTGCCATTTTATCTACTTTTGTCACCAAAGATTCAATAAAGGCATTTTAGGACCTCTGCTCATGAACAGTGTCACTGTGATTTTCTTAGTGTGTCCTGAACACTGATTTCCCACAGTGACCACGCTATTCTGTGCTGGAAGTGTGAAAACACATTTCAGCCAGGATGAGAAAAATGACAGCTATAGTGTTCATAAGGAGGTGTGGAAAAATGGCAATGTTGAAAATCTGGAGTGAAAATATTACAAATCTGTGATGTTACGAGCGTGCATGGAAACTGTGAAACACACGCTCGTGATACAGTCATTTATGGACTTTCATCACAAAAATTTTAAATATAGGCATTTTAGGACCTCTGCTCATGAACAGTGTCACTGTGATTTTCTTAATGTGCCCTGAACACTGATTTCCCACAGTGAACATGCAAGTCTGGGCCAGAAGTGCAAAAACACATTTCAACCAGGATGTGAAAAATGACAGCTGTACTGTTCATAAGGAGGTGTGGAAAAAAAGCAATGTTGAAAATCTGTAGTGAAAATATTGCAAATTCACGAAGTTACAAGCGTGCGTAGCAACTGCGCAATGCACACCCATAAAACAGTCATTTCTTGGATTTTTTTCAATCAAATTTGTAACATAGATGATTTGAGAGCCCACCTCATGAACACTGGCACTGTTATTTCGTTAATCAGTCCCAAAAGGTGATTCCAAGCAGTGACCGCGAAATCACCTTTCAGGAACGAATAACGCCATTTCAGTGGCTGAATTCATGAGGAGGGTCCCAATAACCCCATGTTGAAAATTTGGTGCCAAAATTCCCAAAAATGCCTGAGATATGCACCAAAGTTGAAAAAAAAAAACTAGTTATGCCATTATACAGCTTACTGGCATTTCTTCAGTTTGCGGTCTGCTTTGAAGAGTGCTGACGTGTTCCCAGTCCACTGAAGATTATTGCACTGGGCTCTGGAGGTAAGTATGGGGTGAGGGGGGTTGTGGTGAGGCAGGGTGCACAGATGGTGGGTGCGGGTTGGGGATGGGGCCACCAGACTCAATGAGGGACTGTTTTCTGATTTACAGGAGGAAAAAAAATATCACTGGACTTTTTTTTTCTTAACAGAGACATTTGGCACACTGGGGTGGGCTCCTAGAATGCCACCTGAGTGTTTTTGTTGGGGGACCGTAGCCGATGGGGGATTGGGCACCCCCCGTCTGCATATACCAGGGCAGGAGCCAAGGTGGATTGGGCACCCCCCTTAGCACAAACCAATGTTTTTTGGGGGGACAATATACCAATGGGGAGTGGGCTCCCCTGTTGGCAAATTAATCTGGGATGGGGGACTGAAGCTGACAGGGATTGGGCCCCCCATCAGCAAACAAACACTGTTTTTTGGGGGGCGCTTGATGCCAAGGGGAATTGGTTACCCCTCAGCAGTGGGGGCCCTGCAACATTTTTTGTGAAAATGGTGGTGGCTTGCCACCATGTTTACAAACAATGTTACAGTATGCAACGTCCCGCCCTGCAAATGATGGGTTGCTCCCTCATTGCAGCAGAATGGCTGATGCTGCAATGGCGAGTCAGGCCCTGATTGCTGCAGTGAAAACCTTACAACTTGGTGGCACTTTTGGAAGCCAGTGTCATCAGCACACTGTGCCTCCTTTGGTCCACCAGTGCCAAGCCCTCAAATGCAGTGCCTCTGTTGGCTACCATACTGCCACGCCTCCACAACCCACTTCTTTCCCAAGCTGCCACATAATGTTTCTTGCACATGCATGCAAGCTAACATAAACAGTACTCAAGGAGACTCAAAACAGGGAACATGCGTAGTCTACAACTAGATGTGGGCAAAGTGGCCAAAATTCACTCAGCAAAGTGATTCGCAGAGTAATGCAGAATCCGCAAACTAATCCACAATGACAATTGGAGTACTTCGCATCAAGATGAGGAATGTGAAGTCCATTGAAACCAATGACTTTGCATTACTTCGCCTTCTCCCAACCATTTCTGCACCAATTTTAATGCAACGTACATAGAAAAAATGTACTTCGCATCACTTTACCTTGTAAATGAGCTCCAAGGTGAATTTGGCAGTGATTCATGGGATTGCAGGTCACATGGGCTTTAGATTGTTCTGCACAGCCTCAGTTCTGGGTAGTGTGTGTGTAGTGATAGTTGGAGACAGTTTGCTTTCATAAACTCTGTGATTTAAAGCCTCTAAAAGCTGCTAAAAAAGCCTTTTTGAGTCATTTTATTTTGCTCAAAATTTAGTGTAACGATTGTAGGAAACCCTACTGTGCTTATATCATGGAGTGTTTATTGTTTGTGTGAGGAGTTTGAATGTTAATTTTGAACATTCAGTCTGTGTACTGACAGACACTTGAAGTGTGCTTTTGGGAAGGGGTGTATCTGTGGTGTAGGCAGATTAACTGGGAGAAAAAGGCAGTCTTTCTGTTTTGGTCTTATTTTTCTTGTAAATCTTTGTTAAGGTACATACAATAATATTTTCAGTAATTCTTGACTTTTTTTGCTGATTGTTGTGGTACAGCAGTGCATAATTTCAGTTTGTTTAAAAGATGTGGTTATATTACTGAAGTTTTCAATCTGATACACATTACTTGTAGTGTGCGTGTGAGCAGGAGTGTGCAAATCCCATTGCTCCCTGTCCGGGGCAAGTAAATTTTCTTGAAGGGCAAGTACAAAAAGAGAGCTAATTTCATTGTAACGAATAGGTGCAAGTAAAAAATTAGCTACAGTCATGCCTGGGCAAGTCCTAAAAGTTTTGATTTGAACACCCCAGTGTGTGAGTGTGTGTGCAATGCGTGCCATCAAATCAGACACCTTTTATTGTGCCACAGAGTAGTTGCAGCATAGTTGCAGCAGTGTGAACCTGCTATCCACTATCCACTATCCACTGCACCTGCGTGATTTTGTACTGGTTTGTGGTATCTTGGTTTTGGACTGTTACTGCAGTGTACTCCCCAACTGGCAAAAGGTATCATTTTCCAGATTGGATTGTGACTTGTGAACACTGGTTAAGGTGTTGTTGTGACTTTGCATCTTCATCTCTTCTTGATTGTGCAGTACAATCTTAATCTGTCTGTGCTTTGCATCAGTTTTGTGCCCAATCTCCATCTGCAGCCATAGTTGTTTTTCTTGGCTTCACACCCACTGGCCCAGACTGAAAGTTCAGAAATCCAAATTTGTTTAGAATTTTCTTGGTGATCCCCTGAAATGCCTGCAAAGAGACGTGCAAGCAAAGCTGTTTCTGGCCATGGCACTGCTGCCAGCGGTAAGATTGTCTGTGGGCATGGTAGTACTCAGAAGTGCATAGCTGATGTCAGTAAAGGGACTTCTACATCAATGTTTTTTACAAAGCAATCTGTAGCTTCACTCAATGTTGGAGATGATGTACCATCTGGTGGTGTTAGTGTATTTTCTGCTAGCATGAGTATTGCTGCATCAAGTTCCACTTCAAGTTGAGTCTAAAGCTGTGACTGACAGTGTAGGTTATGTCATACTCCCCATTAACATCCCCATGGTAACGGAACATGATTCTGATCCTGGTGATGATAACTCACAATGTCACATTTCTTCCAGCACTGTTGAGGTCATGCCTTTGCCATCCAATGATTCTAAGTGTGGCACAGAAATATTGGGTGACAATGATGATGATGCTGTGGTTGGAACATGTTCTCCACATGACAGCATCCAAGCTGAAAATGTGGATGCAGATGATGTTGATGAATATGATGATGCTGTCAGTGACCCCTGTTCAGAACTGGAGAAAAAGAAAGTCAAGGTGGCAGTGTCTGGGTTTGTTGGCATTAAACCCACCTCCCCCTCAAAAAAGTTGTGATTTAGCAGTTCCTGTTGATGAAAGTGATGATGACCCAGTAATAATCATAGGTAGTCATGGTGGTCAGTTGAAGTCCAAGTGTGTCCAGCCTGAAGAATCATGTAGCACCCCCCCCATTTCAGGGGGTTAAAAAAACAGAGTCCAATAAGCAGCATCTGGGACATGTTAAAAGTAGGGGATCACAATCCCTTATTTGGGATTCTTTAGTCCAAGATGCAAATGATGAGTCAGTTGCAATCTGCCAGCTTTGCCATGTGCGTGTGAGTTGAGGTAAAAAGGAGAGTCATCTGGGCATGGGAAGCCAGCATACACATCTTAATAACAGGCACATGGCATTGTGGACACAGCACCAGATGGCAGCTAATGCCATAGTGGGGCAGTCACCCTCATCGTCAACCTTACTGAGCATGTTATCCCTGTCCATGAGTGTAACACCAAGTAGGAATGTCTGCATTAGTGATGAAGTAACACCAAAGAATTACTACGGCATGATGAGGGGGAGGATTATGATTTAGAATTCTTATCAAGTGATGGTCAGAGTAGCAGTGGTGGTGGTGGTCAATGCAGTATGTCTAGTGCAAGTGGTACATAAACCCCTGTATGTAAAACAGGGAAAATAACTTCATTTGGGGACTTGTCACCTGTGCACCCCTCTTCATCACACATCCATACCCCACCCCTGGTCATTCGCAGAGCAGAGCCATTTGTCACACCCCATGCAAAACATGTAAGTTAGCCCATGTAGGAGAGTGTTTTTGCCCATAACCTGCCTGCCTGTCTGAAGCATGTGACCTATACTGTGTAGGCCATTTGATGTGTGTGTGGGCTGCTTGTAAAATCTCACTGCACTTTAAAGCAGAATAAGGCGGAGTGCACAATGCAAAGTCTTAATTACAATGCAAAGTGGTGAAGTAAGGGTTTAAAATGGGCACTTCACACAGCAGAACACTAATGCGAAGTGATCACTTTGCGTCCAGTTCACGGGTGAAATTTTACTTTGCTACATCTCTATCTACAATAGAATAAAAAGTTATTGGTCAATATTTTCACCATAGTATGCACTGCTGTTTTTAATTATTATTATTTTTAAAGTTACTTTAAAACTTAACTTCATTTAAATGGAGATCTATGGTGCTGTGGAGTTGGGAATAGCAAATCTATAAAGAAATTATACTGTTAACTGATTCAGTACAGTTTTTGCAAAGGCAATATGAAATGTAATGAGCTTTGAACTATGCTCCTATTTAAACACATTTTTAAAGTTCTAATTCTGATCATTTGGATGTAAAACAATAAATCTGAACTGAAGGTAGTCAATAACAAAACTGATTCATTTTTCTGTTTTTCCATCAGAGTTCCCCTTTGAGGGCATCCTGGAGACAGTTCAGTGCACAAGCATCGATATCTTAGACTATGGCCAATTGCCACACATTTAAATGCCCCTGGATCGTTCTTAAACAGCTTATACTTAAGCAATAATGCATGACAGGGTGTGTGTAGTGCTGGGATAACATCATGCCTGGGGTGATTGGGCATGAGGCTGCAGGCTGAGTTCATCCAACACCATAGAAGTGATGTTATCCTAACATGACACACACCCTGGAGTGCATTATTGCTTTTATACAATTGCTTGTTTGTAAAAAGAATGGAAAAAAATATTAAAACAGCTTTTGTCTTTTATTTTTTACTGTGGAACCATATTTAAATGAAAAATAGTTTCTATTCTGTTTCTCCAACAGTTGGAGCTGTTTTTCAAGTTGGCAGTGCTGGTGTGAGTGTGTGTGTGTATATGTGTGTGTGTATGTGTGTGTGTGTGTGTGTTTTACATGATCTGCATCACAATGACCATCATTTCATGTCTGACCCTCACCCAATCATTGTTTCACTACGTTTCAGGAGTTAAAAGTGCTTCCAATAGGAACGTAGAAAGTGACTGAGCACAGCATGCACACTGTACTGGGAAGATTAAAAGAGAGTGAGTAGTGTTCTGTGTCCCCCCGCCTCTGTTCTTAATGATGGTCTTCTCTCCCGACAGTGGTTGGGAACCCTCCTGCAGCTTTGACAAGTACTGTGCTTTGTTTCCCTTTCCGTAGTATGGCTTTGAGGGGATGGTAGCAAAGCTGAAGACTTCTTGTCTGGGGGTGAAACCAATTATGAAAGCCTAAGACCGGTAAGTGGTGTGCTCTAGGCAATCAGTTGCAGTTTAAACAGAAGTGAAAAAAAATTGCAGGAAATTCGGATGTTTAGTGACTGAATCACACTAAAATGATAGGTGCTATGAATGTTTGGGAGGCTGAGGAAATGGAGAATGGCAACTGGTACAAAGTGATGAAGTCACAGGAGAACGTACGCTCTCACTTCAGTAGTGCTGTGTGTGAGCTGAACGTCAGTCTGAAAAAAATGTGGTTTGTCTTGAGGAGCTCTTTTTTTGGCAATAAACATCAGAGTGTGTGTGTGTATGCATGTGTGTGTGTTTGGGTGGAGGGAACACAGACTGTGACATGGTGGGAGGGAGATTTTAAGTTGTGAATAGGCTGTTGTCATTAAGCACTGACAGTGGAGTAATCTCTTTAGTTTTTAAAAGGAGAGATGGTCATCTGGCTGCCAGACCTTCATACAGTGCTGTTATACTGAATTAAAATCACTGCTGAAAGTGGGCACTTATCAATTAGAGTGCAAGAAATGTTCTTCTCATTATATAATTAGTGTTAGTATAGATCTACTGGGATTGCTATACCTTGATTTTCTAATAAAGTTGAAAAAAAGTGTGTTGGGTCCCACATATTTTGAAAGACCACAATAACATCTTTAAAACAAGCAATTTGGCTTGCATGTAGGTGCCAGAGGTCCAAAGATATTACTAGCTCAAGTAAATTGTCCATAAGTTAAATCAAGACAGCAGTCATTTTATGGAGTCTTAAGACAGAAAGGTAACTTCCTGTTTTCTACTGGTGATGCCTCTCCCTGTAGAAAACAGGAAGTTATTATCCCTCTGTACAGACAGCTAGTGAGACCCCATCTGGAGTACTGCGTGCAGTTCTGGAGACCCAATCTCCGCAAAGACATAGACAGGATGGAAGCTGTCCAGAGGAGGGCAAGTAAAATGGTGCAGGGTCTGCACCGGAAGACATATGAAGAGAGGCTTAAGGAGCTTAATATGTATAGCCTCGAGGAAAGGAGGAGAGGGAGACATGATAGAAACTGCTCAATACCTCAAGGGAATCAACAAAGTCCAAGAGGGTAGCATCTTTCAAAAAAGAGGTGTGCAAGAACAAGGGGGCACAATTTGAAGATAGAAGGGGCGGCTCAGAGGTAATTTAAGGAAGTATTTTTTCACAGAGAGGGTTGTGGATGTATGGAATGGCCTTCCAGAGGAGGTTGTGGAGTCAAAAACAGTGGTGGAATTCAAGCATGCATGGGACAGTCATAAGGCAATTCTAGGGGGTGGGGGTAGGAAGAAGTAGGCTACTGGTTAACTAGGACCTGCAGCTTATCCATCAGGTAGGGAAATGGGCAGACTGGGTGGGCCAAGCGGTCCTTATCTGCCGTCAAATTCTATGTTTCTATGTTTCTATATATGTCACTGAGGGGCAAGCAATACATTTTTAAGAACAGCTTGCTCCTCTGTGGTATGATTATTGTGTTCTCACTAACCTACTGAAATTTGTTTGTATGTTGTGCTATACTGTATTTGCAATGTACACTTTATCTTGTATGTATTTTGTATGTATGTGTTACTGTATGTATTTTCCAGATAGTGCCTGGAAATATGCATTCACTTATCTAGCATAATTGCACAGTTAATTAAATTAAATTTAGTAAATAAGTAAAGAACTTTGGCTCTCAAGATTATATGAGCTAGCTTCAGCCTTGATTTAATTTGTTGATCATTTAGATAATTATATCTGCAGACTGCTGATAACTACAGATAAGCCTAATACCTTGTTTAAAAGAGATTTTCATGGTCTGTCAGAATTTGAGGAACCCAATACACTTTCCTTTCCTTTCCCTTTGTGTACCGTATACAGAAAGCAGATAAAGGAAACTGTGGACTGTTTTACACAATGCATGAAGAGTGTGACAACCACTGATTACTTATAAAGCAATTTATTCTCATATTGTGATAACAGTAGATTGCATAGCGGGGCTAAATTTATTTCAGAATCCATAAACGTGTTTTACAAGTGAAACAAAAACACATTTCATGATTTTCCATTAAATATTCCATTTACTCCACTAATTGGTAACATGATGTAGGAATTATTTAGAAAGTAGATCCAACAAAGATCTGAGTTGGGCACACCCATGAATTATGGTTTTCTGTCTGCATGAATGGAATACATCCTGCTAATGCTTTCTAATTATAATAAACACATCATTATATAACAAATGAATTATTTGGCTGCCATAGGACATGTTACGATGATAAAATATGCCAGCTTGATCTGGTACTGTGGCAACTGCCTTTTCAAATCACTGAATCTGCAATGTATTTTAATAGTTTCTTATAAGTTTATTGAAAGGAGAAATGTATTTAACCTACAAGCTTGTAACATAACATTTAAGACTTTTAAATCCATCATATCTATCTCCCTGTTTGATAAGCAGCGATGAAAACAAAAGGAAGTATTCTATGCTAATACAGTATACACTAATTCACAATGATCCCCTGCCCTTTCTACTATGCAGGGACACATTAATTGTCTTGCTAAAAAGATGTGTCCAAATTTGCCATGAAGGCCTCTGCCCTCTTCATATCTACAAGTGAAACAAAAACACATTTCATGATTTTCCATTAAATATTCTATTTACTCCACTAATTGGTAACATGATGTAGGAATTATTTAGAAAGTAGATCCAACAAAGATCTGAGATATAATTATCTAAATGATCAACAAATTAAATCAAGGCTGAAGCCTTGCAGGGTTCAGTATTGGGTCCAGTCCTTTTTAATGTCTTCATCAGTGACATTGCAGAGGGACTGGAAGGAAAAGTATGCCTCTTTGCAGATGACACAAAGATCTGCAACAGGGTTGATACACAAGGAGGCGTGGAAAGGATGAAAGGGGACTTGGCAAGGTTGGAGGAATGGTAGAAGTATGGCAGCTAGGATTCAATGCAAAGAAGTGCAAAATAATGCACCTGGGAAACAAGAACCCAGGGAAGAATACACAATGGGTGGGAGGTAGTAACAACAACAAAAAGGAAAGGGACTTGGGGTAATCATATCAGATGACCTTAAGGTTAGCAAGCAATGTGAGAAGGCAGTAGGGAGGGCTGGGGTATACTGGGATGTATAGGGAGAGGCATCATCAGCAGAAAACAGGAAGTTGTTATCCCTCTGTACAGACAGTTGGTGAGACCCCATCTGGAGTACTGTGTCCAGTTCTGGAGACCCCATCTCCGCAAGGACATAGACAGGATAGAGGCAGTCCAGAGGAGGGCAACTAAAATGGTGCAGGGTCTGCAAGAGAAGCCGTATGAGGAGAGACTAAAGGAGCTTAATATGTATACCCTTGAGGAAAGAAGGGAGAGGGGGGACATGAAAGAAACTTTTAAGTACCTCAGTGGAATCAACAAAGTCCAAGAGGGTAGCATCTTTCACAAAAAGAGACTTGCAAGAACAAGGGGACACAATTTAAAGATAGAAAGAGGGCAGTTCAGGGGCAATGTGAGGAAGTATTATTTCACAGTGAGGGTAGTGGATGCATGGAACAGCCTTCCTGAAGAGATTGTGGGGTCTAAAACTGTGGGAGAATTCAAGAATGCATGGGACAGACATAAGGCAATTCTTGTGGGGGGTAGGAAGAAATAGGCTGTTGGTTAACTAGGATCTATGGCCTATCCTGTAGGTAGGGAAATGGGCAGACTAGATGGGCCTAGCGGTCCTTATCTGCGCCGTCAAAGTCTATGTTTCTATGTTTCTATGTTTCAACTGTATTTTTAGTAGAATCAACTTTCCAAACACAGTACTACTGTACAGTAGTTCATATGCTGTGATTGGTCCATTATTACTGGCTTTTAGTAAACTCAGTAGGCATTTCTGATTTACTATACGCAGATGGTAAGTACAGTTCTTGAAATGTATTGTGAGGTTTATGTAATTCTTGAAGTAAGTTAATTTTCTATGGCTCCATGTCAGTACTTTGCAGACAATACAGCATGGTCAGAATCCTACAGCGTGGTCAACAACCATGCAGAAAAAAAACACTACACATAACACAGTGCCCAGTAAAAAAACAGTGAGCGCTAAATACATCACCTAAGCATGGAGCATTGGGGGAGGGGGGGGTTGGTAGAGTCCTACACACCCACTTGAATGTCTCCCCATCCCATTTCCCTGCACCAGGCATCTACACAATGTTATGGGGGGGAGCTTCCCCCCCACACCACCTCCCATAAAACATATATTCATCTTCTGAAATGCACCACAGGTAAAAAATACACAGTAAGGGGAAGACTCAAATCCAGTCCAGTGGCCATCTCACAGACTCATGGCCTGTCACTCTAACCACCACACCACAGAGCCAGATGGTTCACTCCCCACACAATGAGATTTTTAAAGTGCTGGGTCCGAGTGAAACAAGCTCCCTCTTTAGCATTATAATGGTCATGCAATAATTCCTTGGAGCTCGTTTCACTCATGCTGTTTTTTCAGCATAGTTTTTACGGCACTGTAATTGACATGCATATTTGACATGCTACTTTTCTATTTTTCTGCAAAACAATGGAAGTTGGCATTTGTAGGACTCATGTCTTGCAACATTCTCAAAAAATTTTGAAATTCAGTGCATTCCATTCTTTATTGCAAAAGGCATTTGCATGATATGAGGCTCTTCGCCTTCTAGACTTTATCTGTTACGGCTACGTTTGTTGCTGTGAAGTCATAATCCTGTGCTTGTGACATAAGAATAATTTTCATGGAAACAGACTGTGAGGCCAGAAGCAGAAGAATGGGACATCACAGCAGCAATAAGCAACAAAAATTAAGTCTAATGGGAAAATAGTCTGTTTTTTTATACTCTCTCATATAAGAATGGAAGATCCTGAGCAAAACAGAACACCTCTTTAAGCTCATAGATTCTTGGTGAAATGTACCCATGTTTCTACTGCAGAATTCTGTGACTGAAGTAAGGAATAAGCCACAATAGGCTGTGGTTTAAAGGATGTTAGGAAAAAGCCACAACAGGCTGTGGTTTAAAGGATGTTAATGCATGCACCAGGGACATAAGGACATGTTGTCATATTCCAAGTGGCCTTATACCCTGGACATACACACAAATCCTCTATCCCACAGCCTGGAGCTGTGTATTCTGTTCACTGTAGCCACACAACTGCTAATATATTTATATTTTGTTCTTGTCTATCTTATTTTGTTGTTTGCTTTACCCCCACCTCCATAATGCTTCTGGAAATGAGCTGTTATCAGCTCATTGTGTCTTTCCTAGTCAAACTTTGGAAATAATAAATATATGCATACATAAAAACTGTAAATGAATGAATGAATAAATACATAAATATATAAATAAATACAGAGGTGATTTTAGACTGTAATTTAATGAACTATACAGAAATATGTTTGTTTGGATTCATTCAAGGAAGTCATTTTATCTCTAAGAAACATAATGCATAGTTCCATTCCATTTAACAGAATTAGGACAGATTCTGGTTGTTTTGTGCTCTGAGTGCAAGCTGAAACTCAACTTTGTGAGGTTAGTTCTATACAAAAGAATTCAATTAAGGATGAAAGAGAAAAAGAAAGGGAGTCACTGGATGGAGTGCTGGTCAAAGGGAAAACAAAGCTTTACAAGCTGCAGTTCTGTGCAAAGGAATTCAGTCACAGGACAGTCAAGTGTACTGATCTTTTAATAGGTTACAAATACAGGTGTACTGATCTGGTAACAAGTAACAAATACCAAGAGAATTTAGGACTGAATTTAGAAAGGAGAGTTGACATCTAATTGTACATCAGTAGTGTTTGAAACCATGGTGAGATAATGAATTTTTACCAATAAGGTTTCTACATTTTATCTTGGTATTATCTAAACTGACATATCCAACATTCCTGAGTTCTAAATAGTATTCACTGCAAGTGTTTACATTGGAAACAACCACTGAATTTACTAAAAGACCTGCAAAAAAAAAAAAGAAACATACCGATTCTGAATCACTACCAATCAATCCACAAGAACAAGCTTCTACAGGAAGAATGGCTTATGGGTTCAGCACAGTTCTCCTTCAAGGGTTGTTACAAAGATACTGTAGTAATCTATGTAGTATTTTTCATTATTTTTTTCCTAAACCCCATATAACCAGTGATTAATAATGTATGAAGTCCAAAGTATTTAACATCCCTAACATGGGACTTGCATTTCAACTCCCTTATACAGTAACTTTGTTCAGTGTATTTTATGCTTGAGTTAAGGACTGTAATAAAGTATGAAAACAGCAGTCAATTTAGCTCTAATATTTGTACTCTAACTATAGTTGGACCAAAAATAAAAATAAAGGAACTCGTATCATTTGCTTTAATATTTTAAAAGACTGTGCAAGCTGTCCTGCTTATCATCTTTACTGCCTAATGATCCACCTGACAGTTTAATCTCATTTGGAATTTTGCAGTTGGAATGGCCCCAGCCAAGTCCAATATACTGTAATCTTAAGTGATCTCCACACCACATTTATGAAAACATCCACACAAAGAAATGCCTTTTGACCTTTTTCCTGTAAAGATGTCAGTATAGTGTATTTGGGATATCATTTTTCTTTTATATACTATCATAAAATATTAAGTCAAAAGATGCCAGAACATCACTGCTTTGCTGCTAGTTCTTTTCTAGGTGACTCCCTTAGGATTTACTCCACCAAGTATTTTGTAGCTTCAGTGCTAAAAATCAATTTCATAGATTTGATGGAGGTCTCCAGATTCAATCCTTTTCTTGTCACAGAGCACTTTATTGCTGTGTTTTTTAGTACAAAAATGATGTATCCTTTTCTCAGAATGCAGGAAAAAGATGACAGCAAATTTAACTAACACTTTTCAGGGTGCCTCAGGCTTTAGTCCAGTCTAGACGAATTTTAAAATACCTTGATGGAACATGTGAAAATTGAATGTAAAGAAAAAAAGTATGGTTTATTCCTCCCACTGGGTACTAGGCTTTTGTGAGTTAATGACTGGACTTGTAAATACCAAAGGTAGAAATCAGGTAGTCAATTCTACTGCATGACCCGATGATGTATTGGAAGAAATTATCAAGTCTCAAATAAGTTTCAGTGGTTGAATAAGGAGTACAAGAGACACACCAAGAATAGAAGCAGTCTGCCAGACTTATTGAGCTCTACCTTGTAAAAACTCAGATAGTAAAGTATGTCTTCCAGATTGGTAAGCAATCATTCTAACTTTTCAATTCAGGGTAGACTTTGTAGTATAGAGATTTAAATATTTTACACTATGTCTTATTTGAATAGAAAATATTTAAGAACGCCCAGAAGAAAATTCTTCTTGCAATTAGGAACCAGGGGCCAAAGATTCAAAAGTCTGCATGGGCACTAACCTGTGTTTGCAGTGTGAATTGGGTTTTGCAGCAGAGCCCAATAATCAAAAGATTCAGTTATGCAGGCAAACACAGTTAGAGCCCATGCAAACCACAATGTGTGGGGGTATTCAAATGGTGGAGGGGGACAGGAATATCAGCAAAAGCCAATATTCAGCAGATTTGCAGTGCACAAAAGGGTGCCAATCAAAACCTCCTCTTACTCCGCACAACCCTAGCAGTTGCTGGAGGTAATGCAGCCAACAGGCTGGTTTGCCAGTAGTGGAGCACCCCACCCTCCCTTGTGCCTAGTGTATGGCCGATCCCATGCCCATACTGAAATTAACACCTCCTTAATGCTAAGTGTACCCACCACCCACCAGTCACCAGCCTGTGTGGTAAACAACCACCCACCCTGGTGTCTAGTGGTCACCCACCCTCCAATCACCAGTCCATGGAAATTAAAGGTAATCCCTGGTGCTAGTGGTCCCACCTTCTGATTGCTGTCCCATATGAAGAAAACCCACTCCCTGGTGTCTAGTGCCCCCCCCCATATGATCACTTACTCGTACAATAACACACATTCTCCCTGGTGCCTAGTGTTCCCCCTTCTTCCTGCCTGCCAGCCAATAACATAGTAATAAAGCTCCATGGTGCCTAGTGGACCCCCATCTGATCACCAGTCAGGCACAGAAATATAGTCCCGCAGGTGGCCAGTGTCCCAAACTCCCTGGCCTCTCCCCATTAAAGTTACTAGTCATCCCTGACATTCAGTGATCCCCCCCAACACTGATCCCTGATCCCTGGTCCAGTAACAGGCACACCATTCATCTCTGTGTGGATGCCCACAGTAATCTGTGCATTGCAAGGAAATAACAAGCAGTAGTTCCTGGCGTATCCTGGTACTCAACCCCCCCTCGTTTCTACTGCCTGTGGCCAGGTAGTACTCCCTGGCATTTAGTGGCCCCCCTACCACAGCACCATACACCCACCCAACTCCTTTCCCCTTACTAGAGTCATTGGTACTGTAGAGATGCATATGGTGACCATGCACAGCCCTCCTCACACCTCCTCAGCTGGCCACTGAATGTCCAGGTTTGGAGCGTGTGTCTTATTTATAGGAGAGAGAGTGATGCACCCTGTCCTATAAATAAGATGTGTGCTCCCTGGTGTCAGCGTGGCTCAGTTGGTAGCACATCCGCCTCTGGACCAGAAGATCGTGGGTTCTCGTCCCACACTGGGATTGGACTTGCACCTAAAAATCAGTGGCATCTGAGTGCAGTATTGGGGGGTGCTGTACTGCTGGGGTGTGCCGTCCTTTGGATGAGACATTAAACTGAGGTTCCTTCTGTCCATCCTGGTGTTGTCCTGGTGGGTGTCCAGGTGGAAGTAAAAGAACCCAGGGCACTCTTCACAAAGAGCAGGGAACATTCCCGGTGTCCTGGCCAACATTTCCCTTCCCATAAACCGGTTCATGCAATTACCCAGGCTGTGTGTGGGTGATGATGTGTGATATGGCCACCACCACACATTCAGTCACTTCACTGCTAGTCTAACATTGCTTGTAATGCGCTTTGGGATACTGTGTATGGAAAGCACTATATAAATGCTGATTCTTCTTCTTCTTCTCCTCCCTGCCTGGGCATATGGCATCCAGTCAAGGAGGTGTGAGGAGTGCTGTGTCGCTCACCTTATGCACT
Source organism: Neoceratodus forsteri (assembly GCA_016271365.2). NCBI lineage: Eukaryota > Metazoa > Chordata > Ceratodontiformes > Ceratodontidae > Neoceratodus > Neoceratodus forsteri. The sequence goes on along the minus strand of CM057458.1, from coordinate 1,350,914,153 downwards.
CTCATGGCATCAATAACTCTGATAAAGGGATGGGAGGGGGTTGAGTGGATATATGGTGCTACGGTGGGGGACCACTAGAATCCAGGGAGTACTACATGGCAACTGGCAGTACCAGTAATCAGGGGGGTACAAGGATGAACCAGGGACTACTGTTTGTTATTTCTCTGCAACATATGTCTTACTGGGGGCATCCACACAGGGATGGATGGCCTATCTGATGCCGGACTGGGGAATGGTGATAAGGGGCAACCACTGGATGACAAGGATATCTAGTAACCTTAAGGGTCCAGGACCAGAGGGTGGTTTGGGACACTGGTTACCAAGGGGACTCTATTTCTGTGGCTGACCAGTGATCAGAGGTTAGGGTCCAATAGGCACCAGGAAGCTTTAATACTATGCTATTGGTTGGCAGGCATAAGGGAGGGAGAACACTAGCCACCTGGGAGTGTTTGTTTTATTATATGGGCCAACAATTGAAGGTGAACCACTAGACACCAGGGAGTGGGTTTTCTTTTTATGGCCAGTGATCAGAGTGAGGGAGAACCACTCTTATCAAGGAGTGTATTTCATTCATATGGGCTGGAGAATGGAGGAGGGCCTAACTCTTATCCCATTTTCCTATATTGTACCATTTCAGCTTCCTTACACATGGAATAGGATGAGAGTTAGGGCCGATGATGCCAAGGAATACCCCAACACCTGTTGGTCTGTTGAGGGTGGTGATGGTGGGGTAGAAGGATTGGGTGGGGGGAGGTGTTAGGTTTCAACCCATGTGCCCCACTTAGCTATTTTTGTTGCTTCAACCCTGGCTGATGCATTAACAATGTTTTTTTTTGCAATGAATATATATTCTGAAGTTTCTTTATTAGTTTCATGTGTAGGACCAATCCGAAGGCCTTGCTAATGTCCAAATACAGTATGTCTACTGATGTCCTTTGTCAGTGGCCTTCATGACCTAGTCAAAGAAGTATATAACATTGATTTGACATGAATTCACCAACAGGAACCCATGCCACCTGCTTTCCTGGAGCCCATTTGCCTCAAGGAACACTATCAGTCTTTTCTTCAAGTTGGTTTCAATGAGCTTGACTACCATGGAGATGAAGATGACTAGCCTGTATTTTCCTGACTCATCCTTAGCCCAACTGTTGTGCAGGGGGATCCCATCTGGCATTCTCTAATCCTCTGGCATGCTGTCTATTGCCAAGTGAGTCAATGAACAGGTCAGCTAAGGGTGTTACCAGCACCCCTGCTGTCTCCTTCGGTACCCTGGGGTCAGACTTCTCCAGTCCTGGAGACCTGTTCACCTTCAAGACAGGTAGCCATTTCAAAACCCTCTCAGCATTGATGCTGTTCAAAATTTAGTGCCCTTGCCTCCTCCATCTACAGCTACCTGTGGCAAAGCCCCCATTTTCCTTTGTAAACATTGAGCAGAAATAGTCATCCAATATTTCTGCTTTTCCCTTACCATTTTTCACTCAGCTTTTTTTTCTAGTATATGTTTCTGCAGCTGCCCCTGATCGTGCTAACACTCCATTAATGGCATTGTAGCCCACTTTCCTACTTTGTGTCATAATTTGCTGGCAGCTGTCTTTGACAGGTCAGCACTAATGAAGAAGTGAAATAATAATTACAGTGAGTTAAATAACTTCAGTAGTGATCACACAAAAAGTTCATTTGCTTTGAAATGCTGCAATAAGTGGGATGATCATGTTACACCAATTCCATTGTCTTCAATGGTAATTTGATCCAATTACCTTGAGGTAATTTTTGGTACACTGCAGAAGAAAAAACTTTTTCAATACAACCTGTTATTATAAAAAAAATAAAAGTATGCCTAGTTTAACACCTTGAACATGCAGCTTCATGGCATGAGTTGCCTGCCTGGGAGAGATTACATCAGATGCTCTTTGAATGTTTAATATTTATCTATTTGTTTCCCCTAGTGGAAATTAGTTGAAGTCAAAATTGGAGATACTGTTGAGTTTTTTTTTTTAGTACAAGTTACTTTAACAATGGTTTTAAACATACTCTAAGAGGCAGTGATGCAACTTTCAAATTGACAAATGATTTATTTCCCATTACTTTCAAATGCCACAGTCAACAACCACTCATAATGTTTCTGGAATGGAACTATTCTAGTTGCATTTATGTATTTAGGTTTGTAACTTCTACCTCAGTTGCATGAGATTCTCCTAATCTAGAAACGTAGAAAATATCAGGAAATAAGGACTGCTAGGCCCTTATCTGCCAATAATTTCTATGTTTCTATGATCAACTATAAGGCAAGTTACTTTTTGATGTGCCATATGACATGACTTTAAATAATTTTATTAAGCAGCAATAGGAAGATTATGAAAGGAGAAAACGACTCTTTAAATAATCAAGAATACCACATATAGCATGGCAACTGATGATGGGAAAAATCAACTTAATATGGAATAAAAATATGTAAATTTGATGTACTTCATTTTTATGATACTTGTTTTTTTTTGTTCTATCTCTGACCTAGGGGTGACAGTGGAGGAAGTAAGGATGGTGTGGAGGTCTGCGGTGTGAGCGGGAATCATAGATATCTGTTATCCAGTGCTCCAGGATGGGCATTTACCTGTTTTCTCCCTTCCTTCAACACCACAATGACTGCATGTCATGGTGTCCTTGGAAGGATGCACAACAGTGTTTGGTCACCCACACCACCAAGTGTGACTCCATTGGCCTACCACATGGAGCTGCTCGAAGAGTTGTACAGTTCATACCCTCTCTCCCAGGGAGGAGAACATCTGCACGGACACTCCTAACCCTCCCTGCTGGTCTCCGCTCCAGTTGTCCCAGGTACAGAGCATGAACCCAGATCACTAGCATGCCAAGCAGGCACCTCACAACTTGATGCCATTGACCCAGGTTATTATACATTTTAATATTTTGGCTGAATTCATAAGGAAAACTTTGTAATTTTTAGGTGCAGTAATATATTAAAAATAAAATTAAAAAATATTTATCTGGAATTTTTGATGGACTTATATGTAAGTTGCAAATTAACGTGACAATAAGGTTTGTGTAGAATATTTAAAAATACTTCTCGACATGGTGCTTACCTACTCGGAAATAATAGGTGGATTGCAGAATGTTATAGAGTTTGTTAACTTTACATCAATGCGTTACTCTCTCTGACTTGAACACAGGCTAAAATAATCAATTTAAAAGGTTTATGTGTATTACTGGCATTGAACATGACACATTCACAATCAAATGGATTTATGTCATAATGGCAAAAGCCTAAAGGTAATTGGTCTTATGCAGAAGTCAAGAGTGGCAAACATTTATTTTGGCACTCTGATACCCCGGCACACAGCAAAGGGGCACTGAGGACTTAGTTTTTAATGTTTTCTGTGGGGGGTCTGTACCCCCACACTCCCCCATGGGGAGCTTTCCACACCCCTCCCCACTAAAGGATTCTCAACTCAGGGGTGCATATTGGGGTGGAAACATTTAAAAAAAAAAGGTTTGGGCCAGTCACAACAAAAATGCAGCTGCGCCCAGACCTGAACCCAGTACCCTGCCGACTGATGCCAGCAACCCACCCACCATGACACAGGGTCAGCACGGCAGCCAACCATGGCACCACCCCCACATCCCTCACCGTGTATGCCTGATCCCACCCCTCCGTGTGCATGTATAGTGACAGGATGTCGATATAGTCACCCACCCCCCATCTCTCCTCTGTATCCCCTTGGAGCCATTCCTGCAATGCGCTGCGGAGCAGGTTGTTGTTATTGTCGGTGCCCTCTCTCCAGCGCCCTCATCACAAACTACCCAATCAAAAAGCTTTCAGTTTCTTGCAACAGGAAGAGTGCAAAAAAAAAACAAAATCTTTACAGATCTTAGCAATGTGATAGTCTCCCTACCTTATGTATAGATGAAAGAGAATAGCACTCCAAATGACATCACCAGGGTGGAGACATGCAGATTACCACAGGGAACAGGAAGTCTCAGCATCTAGCAGTGTTGCTGAAGCAGACTTCAAAATAAATGGTTATAACTGGTATGAAACTGTAGATGTTCATATAAAACACTAAGTAAACACTGTTTTTATTACAATGTTTAATGACTGATACTGACAGTTTGATTTCTGTAAATTTCATCACACATGATCTTTAACAGAAAGGGACTACTGTACTTCCAAATGCACTTACAACAATAAATTATAATGTTTTTGCAGTTTTATGATTTTTTTTTAATTTTACAACTTTAACAATTTTCTGCACCTGTTATAATTTACAATAGAACTCATGTAATTTAGTGACTGCCCTACAGACGGCAGCAGTGAGCAGTTCTAGTCAAGGTAAATGTATAATTTGTAAAGGAACTGCCCTATAGATGCCAGTAGTGAGCATTACATTTTGCACTTTAAAGAGGGACTCCAGTCAAAGTTTCTGTCATCAATAAATTCAGAATTTGGATCAGCATAGTCTCAATCAACCTCATGCCAAAAATGAGTTACTTTGTTTAAATGTTACAAGTAATTTTACAACCCTTAATTCACTGCTTGTTTAAAAAAGCCAGTTTCAGTGAAGAGCTGCTGCCGATAGCATATCCTGAACTCATAGTCTAGTCCTCCCTTATCATCAAGCTTATTGGACCTGTTTCTCCAAAGTTGAAAGATCACGTGTGATGATTTTCACAATTAAACCAGGCAACACTATTCAATAAACATTGCTTTAAAAACTATCTTGTGTTTCAGGTTTTGTAACAAAGTTTAGAAATTCTTTGTTTTGTTATAGTGCCTCTTTGTTGTGGTCCATTTCTCCAGGGATGCTGGATACTAAGTCATATCACATTGCTGTAAGGTTTTCATACTGGATAAATCTGATGTGGTGAAAGGCTGTGATCATTCACACCTGCCATTCAATTCAGGTGATTTCTCAGGATGGCATTTAAAAACAATTAGCCCATCTCCCTGTAAATGGGGTGGGAGAGGTAATGTTGTTTTGAAACCATTGTTAGTGGTAGTAAGACAAGTTTCTATGCAGTAGCTAGCATAGTGTTTTCTTCCTGGCAGGCTGATACTTGCAAACAGAGGAGAGAAAGAATAAATGCCTCAGCTGGGACTTGAACCCTGGCTGCCCGGAATACCGTTTGTGCTAAACCAGCTGCACCACTGAGACAACTGGAGCCTCAAGTCCAAGCTGAGGCATTTATTCTTTCTCACCTCTGTTTGTATGTGTCCCATAAAATATGCATACCACACTCCTGTGTGATTGTTACAAAGCTATTACTTGACCTACATTCAAGCTCATCTATTTTGTACTCCACATTATACAATGGCAAGAAAGAATGCTGGGCTCTGATTGGTCAATCTGGGGCTGGACCCATGATGTTATCCCAGAATAACATCATGGATCTAGTTATAGCACACACATGATGAATGTCATCAGTAGGGAGATAGAAAAATTAGCTATTTACATTACCCACAATTCCTTACTATGTAAACTAGTATACAGGCTATTGTATTTTTGTACTCGCTACACAAAAAGGAGACTACATCTCTCAGTAAGGAAATCTTGCCAGCTATATAGTGTATGCACAAGGTTTCATTTTGAAAATAAACATCTGAGATCTTCTGTTGTTGCAATCACTACAAAAAATAGGATAATGCACCTCCAAGTAAGGAAAATGGAAGACAGCTTCATATTGTACCTGCAATGCCTTGCTACATGCATCTACATATTAGGTGCTATACTGTAGTCACCACTACTATAATAGGAGATTGTACTACTGAGTAAGGGAAATTTAGGTTACCTTTGTAATCTACTCAGAATTCCTTGTTGCTATATGTAAATCAGCATATTAGCTGTTATACTGCTTTAACCATTGCCAAAATAAGAGTTAACTAATTTAAGAAAAAGGGACTACTCCATGTTCTAGAAACATAGAAACATAGAATTTGACAGCAGATAAGGACCGATGGCCCACCTAGTCTTCCCATTTTCCTACCTAAGTTGCAGATCCTAGTTAACCAACAGCTTACTTCCTCCTACCCTCCACTAGGACTGCCTTATGTCTATCCCATGCATTCTTGAATTCAACCACTGTTCTTGAATCCAAAACCTCCTCAGGGAGGCTGTTCCATGCATCCACAACCTTCTCCATGAAAAAATACTTCCCCACATTACCTCTGAGCCGTCCCCCCTCTATTTTCAAATTGTGTCCCCTTGTTCTTGCACATCTCTTTTTCTGAAAGATGCTACCCTCTTGGACTTTGTTGATTCTCTTGAGGTACTTGAAAGTTTCTATCATGTCCCCTCTCTTCCTTCTTTACTCAAGGGTATACATATTAAGCTCCTTTAGTCTTTCTTGGTATGTCTTTTGGTACAGACCCTGCACCATTTTGGTTGCCCTCCTCTGGACAGCCTCTACTCTGTCTATGTCTTTGCAGAGATGGGGTCTCCAGAACTGCAGACAGTACTCCAGATGGGGTCTCACCAACTGTCTGTACAGAGGGATAACAACTTCCTGTTTTCTACTATTGATGCCTCTCCCTATGCATCCCAGTATCCCCCCAGCCTTCCTTAGTGCCTTCTCACATTGCTTGCCCACCTTTAGGTCATCTGATATAATTACCCCCCGGTTCCTTTCCATTTTTACTGTTGTCAGTATCTCATCCCCCATTGTGTACTCTTCCCCTGGGTTTTTGTTTCCCAGGTGCATTACCTTGCTCTTCTTTGCATTGAATCTGAGCTGCCATACATTTGACCTTTCCTCCAACCTTGCTAATTCCCTTCTCATCCTTTCCACACCATCTTGTGTATCAACCCTGTTGCAGATCTTTGTGTCATCTGCAAAGAGACATACTTTTCCTTCCAGTTCCTCTGCAGTGTCACTTATAAAGACATTAAAAAGGACCAGTTCCAGTACTGAACCCTGCGGTATCCCACTAGTAACCCTCCTTTCTTCACTGTGGACTCTGTTTACTACTACCCTTTGCGTCCTGTTGTCTAGCCAATTTTTTATCCAGGCTACCACCTTGGGACCCACTCCAAGGCTGGCTAACTTGTGTATTAATCTTTTGTGTGGGACCGTATCAAATGCCTTGTTAAAATCTAGATAGGCCATGTCCACAGCCCCTCCCTGGTCAACTACTTTGGTCACTCAGTCAAAGAAATCTATTAGATTTGCCTGACATGACCTTCCCATTGTGAATCCATGCTGCCTTGGGTCCTGTGCCCCACTGGCCTCTAGGTACTCAACAATTCTTTCCTTCAGAAGTGATTCCATCATTTTCCCTACCACTGAGGTCAAACTAACTGGTTTATAGTTTTCCTGCCTCTGTCCTGCTCTCACTTTTGTGAAGAGGAATCACATCTGCCCTCCTCCAGTCCTCAGGTACTACCCCATCCTCCCATGATTTGTTAGAGTAGTCAGCGGTGTCACTAGTTCTGCTCTTAGTTCTTTTAGAATTCTTGGGTGAATCCCATCAGGCCCCATTGCTTTGTCCACCTTCAATTTTATTAGTTCTTTCAGAACTCTTTCTTCTGTAAATGGACTGGTATTGGCCCCCACCTTCAGTGTGTTTCTCTTGTTTGGTTTAGGTACCTCCACCTCCTCTTCCTTTGTGAATACTGAGCAGAAATATTCATTTAGTATCCTTGTTTTTTCACTGTCACCCTCTGCCCACATTCTCTCCCCTTTATTAAGCCTCAGTATCCCTCCTTTGGTCTTTCTTTGCTCCCTAATGTACCTATAAAAGGTCTTATACCCCTTCTTAACAGAGTTGGCTATCCTTTCCTCGGTTTAGGCTTTTGCTATTCTGACTGTCTTCCCTGCCTCTTTCTGCTTTAACTGATAAAGTTCTCTGTCCTGCTCCTTCTGTGTTTCCTTATATTTCCTGAATGCTTTCCTTTTCTCCTTAACCTTCCCTGCCACCTCTTTTGAGAACCATAGCATTATTTCTTTCATTGTGTTTTGCCTGATTTGCTTTGCACAAAGACTTGCTGCCTCTGTGATGGCAGTTTTAATTACTCCCCACTGTTTCTCCACCTCTCCTTCTTGCCTGTTTGCTAGTGCTTTTCTGAGTCACTCTCTCATTTTCCCAAAGTCAGCCCTCCTAAAGTTCAGTACTCTTGCTTTTGTATGGCTTGATTGTATGTCTGTGTTTATCGTGAACCACACTGTTTGGTGGTCACTTGTTCCCAGATGGCTACCCACTTCTAAATCTGAGATTCTTTCTCCATCCCCATTTGAGAATACCAGGTCTAAGATTGCTCCCTCCTGAGTGGGTTCCAATACTAGCTGTCTGAGGCATGCCCCTTGTAGGGTATCAGGAATGATCCTGCTCTTGGATGTGCCTGCAGAAAAGGTGCTCCAGTTAACATCTGGCATATTCAGGTCCCCATCAACAATATCTCCCCTTTTTCTGCCATTCTAAGGATGCCTTCTATCATTTCCTTGTCCATTCCCTCCCCCTAAGATGGGGGTCTGTACACAACCCCCATGTGGATTGTGGTGCCATTTCCTGTCTCCAGGGTGACCCAGAGTGCTTCATCTGCTCCCTGTTTACTATTTAGTTCTGTTGCTTTGATCTCTTCCTTTACATAGAGAGCTACTCCTCCTCCTCTTTTACCCTCCCTGTCCCTCCTGTAGATTGTGTATCCTGGTATGTTGACATCCAAATCATGGTTCTCTGTGTACCATGTTTCTGTGACTGCCAACATATCCAGGCAACCCTCTTCCATCAAGGCCACCAGATCAGGGAGCTTGTTACACAGACTATGGGCACTGGTACTCATCATCCTCCACTTTTTGATGGCCTTACCCCTTTTAGCCCCATTTCTGTCCTTACTGCCTTTGCCTTTTTTTACATTTACCTCTGTCCTGTTCCCTACTGACTTCTCTACCTTGGTGTTTACCTCACTAATTACCATGTTTTGTGGGGGGGAGACTGAGATTTCCCTACTCCTTTTCAGTGCCTCCCCCCTTGGCTAGTTTAAATGCTTGCCAATGAAGTATTTAAACCTCTCACCTAGGATCCTGGTCCCCCCCCCAGACAGATGCTGACCATCATGCCAGTATAGGTCTGCATCCCTCCAGGTGGCTCCCCAGTCCCCAATGAAGCCAAAACCCTGAGCTCCACACCAGTTTTTCAACCATTCATTGAATTTGCTGGTGAGGAGTACCCTTGCATCACCCTTGCCATAGACAGGCAGCACCTCTGAGAAGGTTAATATATGTGCTACTTGTCTAAGGTCCATCCCCAACTCTACAAACTCCTCTTGCACTGCTCTGATCCCATTCCTAGCCAGGTAATTTGTCCCCAGGTTGACAATGACATCCAGCTCTATCCTTCTTGCAGCTGCTCCCACGATCCTGAGGATTTGCCTCCTGTCCCTCCAAGCCATGGCGCCAGGCAGGCACCTTACCTCCCTCTCCTCTTTCTCCCCCACTTCTACCCTCCTAATGATTAAGTCCCCTACCAGGAGTTGTTTCCTTCCCCTGTGGGGTCCCATGCTACCCTCCTGTGGGTCTCCTTTGTGAAGGTTCCCAGCATCATCCTAGGTCTCCACTGCAGGTGCCTCCATAGAGGAACCACTATCCACCAGAAAGTGTATGAATTGTGGAGAGGTACAGCTGGAGGGATGCAACTCTGTTCCATCACCATCTCCCTCCCTGAGCCCACCCTGGTCCAGCCTTTCCTCTTTCTTGGCAACCTCTGAGGTAGTGGCATTGGCCGTGGTGGTCTCTGGCTGGAGGAGGAGGTTTCACAAATCCTAGCCAGGTCAGCCTGGAGATGGGCAACCTCCTCCCTCAGACCAGAGAGGTACCTACAAATAGGGCAGCATCGCAGTCTCCAGAATGTATCCCAGAACACTGCTGTCCCACAGCCATTGCACTGCACCACTCCTATCATGTCTTATTTTGTGTCTCCTCTCCTGTTTCTCCATATGCTTACTCTCTCCACTCCTTACAACTCCCATGATTCCTGTTCTGGGACAGCAACTTCCTATATTCTTCAGTAGCCTTCTTCTTCCTTGCTCAGTGTCAGACCACCAGCAGCTGGGGAGTGAGCTACTTTTTTCCTTTAGGGTTGACAAAACTAATGTTTCTCTATGATCCTTCCCTTCCTACTGCCAAACAGGAAGTTCCTGTTGGCAGTCAAATATAGTGGCTATAAAAGTAGAACTGGCTTAGGGTGGGTGGGATGGAAGGCAATTAGTAAGAAAAAAAGCTAGAAGCAGGAAGATTTAATTTGAGTCACCTGCTTTTATATTGTCTAAGCCACACCCCCAATTAAGCTCTCTCTCTCCTCCCACTGATTTAGCAAAGTAAGTTGATACAGTAAACTTCCCAGCACAGAACTCACACTGACTTTCTTTCTTTTCTTTTTTAAACCTAAATAAGACTCCTTCTACTTCTAATAAAGTATCTGTCTGCTTAATTTCAACAGACCCTGATTCCTGCTGAGATAGAAGTGTTACATTAGAAGAAAATGGTAGTTTCTTTTAGTTAGCTGCTTTCTGCTCTACAAGCTAGCAACAGTGTTCTAATGTTGAAATGAGATGGAGGATGTATTCTAAAGTGTATTTTGTAATCTTTTCATTTGTTTTCAACAAACGAGCCATTGTATAACAGAAGTAATGCACACCAGGGTGTGTGTTATGCTGGGATAATGTCATGTGCCCAACCACCTGAGTTGTGATGTTATCCCAGCATGACAAACACCCTGCTGTTTGTTATTCCTTTACTAAAATGATCATTTACCAGGGCTAACACTTTCACCCTTAGTATGAATTAACACATATAAGGCCCCAATTAAAATGGATTGTAAAGCAGACACTGACAAACAGCAATGAAGTTACCACATTACAATACCAGTAACCATACAACTTCCTAAAAGGCACAGTAAAGTAGCACCCCAAATGGTATCAACAACATGGAGACATGCTGATCCAGCATCCAGCAACCCTGCAGAAATGGATCACCCCAAGAAAGGCATTAAAAAATATGAATTTGTCAACTTTGTCACAAAACCTGAAAAACACATAGTTTTTTTAGCAATGTTTATTGAATGGGCTGCCTGTTTTACTTGTGAAAACCATTGCACATAATCTTTAACTATTAAAGAAACAGGCCCTATATGCTTGCTTATAGGGAGGACTAGACTGTGAGTTCGGGAGATGACATTATCAGCAGCTCTTCACTGAAACTGTCTTTTTTGAACTGGTAGTGAAATCAGGGTACAAAACAGCTCATAACTTTAAATTGAAATAATGTAGAAACATAACTTTTGATATGAGTTTTACTAGGGGAATGCTTATTCTAATTCTGCAATGTAGCACTTTTGGCCATAGTCCCTCTTTAAGAACTGTTACAAAAGATAACAAGCACAAGAGACTGATCTGGTTCTCTAAGAAGGTCTGGAATGTGCTGAGGACCACAATGGGCCTTTATTAACTAAAATAAGAAAGTTGGGGAAAAGAAATAGAACACATACCATGTAAAGAGGAAGTGAATGAAAAGGTAGTCAGGGGTACAAAAACAGACATAGAGCTGTGTATTTTGGAGTGGCTCAAGGGATAAGAAAAACAGTCCTGCAGATACATATGGGGAAAAAAGGAAGACACAAGGGGAAATTGTTAGGGTGGTGTAGGGTGGCCAGGTAATAGAGTTGGGCAAGCAAAAGGCATTCATTCTTAATGATTACTTCTGCTCAATACTGAAAGTGGAGGATTACAGGCCTCTTCTGGAAAGTGGCATAAAGGCTACTGAAAGGGGGTTCCCCAAAATGAGGAAGGTGGTGCTTACAGGTGAAATGGTTAGAAAAAGGCTTGAATACCTAAAAATAAGTTAGGTGCCAGGGCTAGCTGGGGTGCCCCAAATGATGTTGTGGAATTAGCATCAGAAGTGGGTAAACTATAGCCAGTGCTATTCAGTTGCTCACTACAGTGAGAGGTGGTTCTAAAAGACTGAGAATAGTGGACAAGGTGCTGATTCACAAGGAAGTGGACAGGGAGGAAGTTGGAAATAACAAAGTCATTAGTCTTACTTCCATTTTCTAGGCAGCAGGACACTAGTGGACTACCTAGTGAGAAGTGGGCTTAAAAATAATAATCAGTACATGTTCATGACAGGAAGGATGCATGCTGAAACAAAGAGAATTGGCAAATTATGCTGGCCAAAGGCTTAGAATCATAGAGATACTGAAATTAAAATGAAACTGAGTGCAGATAGAACTACACAATATTGTTAAATATGTTGTGACCAAATAAGTTGTAACACTTATTGTATGAAAGTTGTATGAGGACTCCCAAAGAAGCCATGAATAGCTGGCAAAACCTTTGGGACTTATGCCAGAATAAATTAATTCAATTTAACAAAAAAAAAAGTGTGGAGAAGTTGTTTTTGAGTGCCCCCCTGCCCCAACATTTGGAATTCTGCAGTTATTGACATCCAGTGGTTGGCAAACTATATTTGTTATTGCATATGTAGTTTCCTCTTTTGGTCTGGCAAACATCATGGAAAGGAGGTCTTACCATACCAGCCTGATAGTATTCTTTGACCGTGTAACAAGGGCAGTGAATAAGGGACAAGTAGTAGACTTATTTCACAGTAACTTTAGTAAGGCATTTGATGTTACATAGATGGTAGCTGAAGAAATTAGAGGGCCAGGAATCAGTGAAGGACCTAGTTAGATGGGTGGGAAGTTGGGTAGAAGGAGACAGCAGTTGGTGGTGGCAAACAGGGTCTATTAAGACAAATGGGGGTCACTAAGGGGGTATCACGGTATCAGTCCTGAGACCTGTCCCTTTCAATATGTTCATCAGCAACATAGAAGAAGGAATATAAAGCAAGATGTGTCTCATTGCAGATGACACCATGCTCTGTTGCAGAGAAGACAGTGAGGAGGTGATAAGGGAATTGTAGAGGGACCTGCAAAGGCTAGAGTGATACAGCAATCCAAAGTTTTGGCAGTTGAAATTCAACACCAAAACATGCAAGGTAATGCACATAGTAAACAAAAACCTAACTACGGAGTAGTGGATTGGAGGTATTATGCTGGGCACTACTTCAGAAGAAAGTGACCTGAGAATCATTATAATAGACTAGACTCCCTAAAACAAACTAGCTAGTGTAACATGGCCTACAGCAGATGAACCAGAATTTTGGGGTGTACTGGAAAATGTTTTAGCAGCAGGAGGAAAGATATGATATGACTTCTCTGCAGATCACTGGTGAGACCACATACTTTGCCTAGTTCTGGAGTCCCCACTTGAGCAAAGACAGAGATAGATGGAGGTGGTGCAGCACAGAGTTAGCAATATGATTCTGGGCCAACAGTTACTCCTTTAGCTCACATAGGACAGCACTGTGTTTTAACAAACAGATACCAGTATGGAGGCTCATCTTATAAAATTGGCCATCACTTAATCTTGTACACAAGGCACTGAAGGAGGTTCCTCTTTCAGAACACCTACATAAAGGAGAACAACTTCCATTGTTTAAAACAGGACTGGAAAGAACTCGATTGACTAAAGCAAGATCTTCTTCAATGATAGCTGCATAATTGGAAATATGTATTCTGTTTGATCCAGAACTGTTTTATCACTAAAAGTTATAAGTTTGAGCTTCACCGTTGATCTCTCTGTACATGGTAATTTGGATTATGCAATGTGTACATTGCATCATGCCAATAGACTGCAGCACGAATGCATTAAAGTTAATGCCCTGAAGCTCAGCAATAGTAAATCCAAGGTTAATGGGAGAAGGCATTTCTCCTCTAAAAGGGGTGTCCTTTGGAACAGCCAGGTAGTGGAGACAGTGGGTATAAAGACAATAGGGGCCTTCAGCGTAAAAGACAAGGACCTTAGAACGTAAGCACTGAGGCGGGGTTACCCCAAAGGGCATTGATCAGGAAGCAAATGAAGGTCCTTTGTCTTTTAGCTTGTTTTTATTTTTATTGGGCTCACCACAACCCAAACCCAATAGACCAACTTAGAATAGCTGGTTCATTCCAGTGGGGTGTCATACAGATGAGGCACACTGATGAGTCCTGATAGGATGAAACACGTGCCTGTGTCTTCTGTTGGCACCCTTTGCAGACTGTGTGAGAGGCCTTTTAGCACCATACAATCCTGCTTAAAGTTGAACCAGCATAACATTGTGTGGTAATTTGCATATACAGCCCATGATGCTTTACATTACGGGGGTATGTGTGATTTTGTATGCCTTTAGGTTTAGCTGAACAGCGCTCTGTATCAAGCTACTCACAGGGTACAGGGTAGTAGAGACTGTAAGGATCCCATAATATTATGGTTTCAGTGGATGGAGCCCTGCAGATGTTTTACTATTACATTAGAAAAATGGAGCTCTCAAGATTCCTAATGGATTAGATAAAATTGTGGCTTATGTGTTAACACTCTGCTCTGCTGTGTTCATTGAGCTAAGCAGTTTTTCAATGCACTGTTTTCTGTGCTAAGCTTCAATGTGGCTAGAATTCTCTTTCAAGAAAGGTTCATAGCTCATAAACATGTCAGCTTAGTCACTCTTTTCCAGCAATGAATCTCGTAAAGATTTACACTGTTTTTAACCTCTTAAGACACTATCTGATTAGAAATGTCTCAGACTTAGTTTACTATAGCAGAAGACATCTGTTTTTTTATCCCCTAAAACATTTAATGAACTGTTATCTTTTGTTATTACTTTTATACATAGATACATAGACAGTGTCGGCAGATAAGGGCCTATGGCCCACCCAGTCTGCCCATTTGAGCTTGTAAGTTCAGTTTGTTTTCCTAGAAGTCTGTTGCCCCTTACCCCTGACCTCCAGAATTCCTTTATGTCTATCCCATGCATTCTTAAATCCCGTGATTGTTTCAGCCCCCACCACTTCCTCTGGCAGGAGTTCCACTTGTCCACCACCCGTTCTGTGAAGAAATTCTTCTCATGTTTCCTCTGAATCGTCCTCCCTCCAACTTCATCCCATGCCTCTAGTCCTGGAACATCTTTTCACTTAAAATAGTGTTTTCCTGCACCCTGTTCCTCCCTGTAAGATACTTGTATGTCTCTATCATATCCTCTCTCCTCCTCTCCTCCAGGGAGTACATGTTCAGTTCCTTCAACCTGTCTTCATAGGACTTGTGATGCAATCCATGCACCATCTTTGTTGCCCCCTCTGAACCTTATCTACCCTGTCTATGTCCTTACGAGGTATGGTCTCCAGAACTGTACATTGTACTCCAGGTGGGGCCTCACTAGTGTCTTGTATAGCGGAATTATGACCTCCCTTTTCCTGCTGGTGATGCCCCTGCCTATACATCCCAGCATCCTATTTGATTTACCTGCTGCCTTGTCACACTGTTTCCCTACCTTGAGGTCATCAGAGATGACAACCCCAAGAACCATTTCCTGCTTGGTGCATGCTATATCCTCACCCCCCAACTGATATATTGTGCCAGGATTTTTGTGCCCCATATGCATTATCTTGCACTTCTTTGCATTGAATTTCAACTGCCAAACTCCTGACCATTCTTCAAGTTTCTGCAGGTCGCTTCTCAGTCTGTCTACACCCTCTGGTGTGTCTACTTTGTTACAGAGCGTTGTGTCATCAGCAAACAGTGAAATTCTGACTTCTAGGTCCTGTGCAATGTCACTGATGAAGATGTTGAATAGGACCGGTCCCAGCACTGATCCCTGTGGTACCCCACTGGTCACTCTTCCCTCTGTGGAGTGACAGCCATTTACCACCACCCTCTGTGTCCTGCCGCCCAGCCAGTTACCTACCCACCACACTACTGTCCTTCCCACACCCATATTCCCCAGTTTGTGTAATAGTCTTCTATGTGGCACAGTGTCAAAGGCCTTGCTGAAGTCCAGATAGGCCATGTCCACTGCCCTCCCCTGATCCACCTCCCTAATCACCCAGTCAAAAAATTCAACGAGGTTGGTCTGACATGACCTCCCCCTGGTGAAACCATGCTGCCTTGGGTCCTGTAGTCCATTGACAACTAGATGTTCCACCAATCTCTCCTTCAGTAGTGCTTCCATGATCTTCCCCACTACCGAGGTGAGGCTGACTGGTCTGTAGTTCCCTGCTTCCTCTTTGTTCCCACTTTTGTATAAGGGGACTACATCTGCTGTCCTCAGTCTTTGTGTACCTCCCCTGTTTCCAGTGATCGGCTAAACAAGATAGCCAGAGGTTCAGCCACCACCTCTCTTAGTTCTTTAAGGACCCTGGGGTGCACCCCATCTGGACCCATTGCTTTATCAACTCTTATTACTTACAGTTCCTTCAGGACCCTTTCTCGTGTAAAGGGACTTGTGTCCATTTCTGCACCATTCTCACCCCTTGTAATCCCTTCAGACCCATTACCCTCCTGTTCCTCAGTGAAGACTGAGCAGAAATACCTGTTCAATATGTCAGCTTTACTGTTGTCATCCTCCACGCGGCCCCCATCCTCCCCCTTCAGTCTCACTATCCCTCCCTTTGTCTTTATTTTTTCACTTATGTACCTGTAAAAGGTTTTGTCCCCTGTGCCCACTGATTTTGCAATGTGTTCTTCTGTCTGAGATTTGGCTTTCCTTACTGACCTCCCTGCCTCCCTTTGCTTCAGCTGTTTAATGATTAAAATATCATATTCATCAATTTAACCTCTTCCCCACTTCTGCCATATTTTGACTATGTGGTTTACATAATTATAGTACAGAAAGAATTCTAGATTTCCTTTAAATAATTCCCGTCCCATATTTTGTATCTTGGATAGCACAGGGGAGATACTACATCTCATTCTCATAGGGATCTTTATTTTACACATTTTTGCACTGCATTTACTCAAGATGTGCCAGATTAGATGCAATATATTGTTTTCAGTAAGGTCATGATTTTACCCATCTTTACAATGCATTTATCCAGAATTGCCTAGTCCAGGTGTAAAATATTGTTTTCCGCATATTTCGATTTTACGCAACGCAGCATAATAATGTGTAGATTTAGAACCCCACTGAAAATATGATGTCAGATCTGCTGTGAACTATCCAGGCTAAGTACATAGAAATTGGCAAGCATATTTTAAGAAAACTCATTGTAAAAATGTTTAACAGGAATACCACATTGAAACTGCCTGTCAGCCAATCTGTGTTGTGCAAATATATTAGAAAAAAATGGCTAAAAGCATGATCACCCTGTAAATGACATGTCTAATCTCAACTGGCATATCCTGTAAAAATTCAGTATTTTAAATGGGTTAAATGCTTTACCCAAATGAAATAAATATTTTAAATATCAGCTTAGGTCCTCATAGGACTTATCCTGCAGGCCCTGCACAATTTTAGTTGCCCTCTACTGTACTGTCTGCACCTTGTCTATGTTCTTTTTCAGATGGGGCCTCCAAAACTGGATGCAGTATTCCAGGTGCAGTCTCCTAAGTGTCTTATACAGGTGAAAGATGACCTCCCTCTTTATAATCCTGAAACCCCTCCCTATGCATCCAAGCATCTGGCTTGCCTTATCAGCCAGTTCCACCCTCAGAGTGCACCTGGCATTGTGTGCCCTGTCATTAGGGCACCAAAACCACAAGTCTTCAAATGGGTTTCACATGGGGGGATGTGCTCCCCATCCCCCTTACTTAGGACTCTAACTCTGGGGGGGTGGACCTTGAGGAGGGGGTGATGACTTTAGGGTCTGGCACCCTAATGACGGGGCACACAACAGCCAGCACTCCAAGGGTGTGCATGCTTCCAGCTGCCTTATCACACTGCCTAGTTTCTCATAGGTCCTCCGAGATGAAAACTCCCAGGTCTCTTTCCTGCTTCATGAATGTCAGTGCCTCCCCACCTAGTTTGTACTTTGTCCCTGGGTTCTTGTGCCTATGTGCTAGATCCTGCACTTCTTTGTGTTGAATCCCAGCTGCCATTCTTCAAACCATTTCTCCAGTTTTTTAAGGTCTTGCCTCATTCTTTTGACACTCCCTGATATGTCCACCTTATTCCTTACCTTTGTATCATCTGCCAAAAGGCATACCTTCCCCTCCAGTCCCTCTACAATGTCCGTAATAAATACATTGAAGAGGGCTGGACTCAACACCGATCTCTGCGGCACCCTGCTTGTCATGTCCCCCTCTCCAGAGTTCTCCCTCTTTACCACAATCCTCTGACTCCTGTCATTCAGCCAGTTCTCCACCCATAGAACTATTTTAGGATCCATCCTCAGGCTGTACAGTTTATAAATTAGCCTTCTATTGAGGACGGTGTCGAAGACCTTTCTGAAGTCCAGACAGGCCACATCCACCGCACTTCCCTGATGCTCTACCTTGATCACCCAGTCATGCTGTAAATTAGTACAATGAGTTAGTGCAAAACACAGTGCTTGTCCTAAATACAGTAAATGTTAAGGTTAGATGTATAAGTAAATAAATTCAGTATAAGGCAGTGTATGTGTGTAAGTGTGTATGCAGTGCTCTGTGTGTGTGTGTAGACAGTGCACTGCTATGTTATATTGGAATATATATATATATATATGTGTGTGTATACACACACACACATATATATATACATATATACATATACATGTGTATATGTATTATTCAGTGTGTGTGTGTGTGTGTGTGTGTGTGTGTGTGTGTGTGTGTATGACAACAATTAGAAAGTGCAGTTAGCTGGCTCAATGGCTAGTGAAAAAATTGTTAGTCTATATTCCCCTGCTATCTAGATCAATTTCAGCTTTATGCATATCATTATTGATTAAAATGAGGTGTCTAGCATCAACCCCCCCCCACCATCCAATGTCCTTCAGAGCCTGAAAAGAAAAAAACAGTTACTCAATGTCTTTTTTTTTTATCTGTAAAAATGTGTTTAGACAATGCACTGCTATGTTGTACTGGAATATAAATGCATATATATGTGTATATGTATTAGTCAGTATGGGTGTGTATCACAACAATTAGAAAGTGCAGTTAGGTGGCTTAGTGGTTAGTGCAAAAATTGCTAATCAATATTCTCCCTCTGTCTCTATCAGATTCACCCTAATGCATGTCATTACTGATTTAAATGAGGTGTCTTGTGGCACCCCCCCCACCCTCCTGTGTCCCTCGGAGCCTGAAAAGAAGAACACAGTCCCTCAATGTCTTTTTTAATCTGTAAAAAAAGGTCCATTGCTGATGCAACCCCAAACCCACAGCCGAACTTCCTACTGAGCACCCTTCACACCACACTTTCCAGGCTCCCCCCATACACCCTCACTCACCTGAACAGAACCCTATGTGAAGATCCACAGCCCTATGGACGATAAATCTCGCTGCTGGAACTAGCAACTGCAATGTGAGTCATAAGGTAAGTGCAGCTGAAAACAATTACATAGAAACATAGAAATATAGACTTTGACAGCAGATAAGGACTGCTTGGCCCATCTAGTCTGCCCATTTCCCTACCTACAGGCTAGGCCACAGATCCTAGTTAACCAACAGCCTATTTCTTCCTACCACCCACAAGAATTGCCTTATGTCTGTCCCATGCATTCTTGAATTCTCCCACAGTTTTAGACCCCACAACCTCCTCAAGAAGACTGTCCATGCATCCACTACCCTCTCTGTGAAATAATACTTCCTCACATTGCCCCGAACCACCCCCCCATCTTTAAATTGTGTCCCCTTGTTCTTGCACTTCTCTTTTTCTGAAAGATGCTACCCTCTTGGACTTTGTTGATTCCACTGAGGTACTTAAAAGTTTCTATCATGTCCCCCCTCTCCCTTCTTTCCTCAAGGGTATACATATTAAGCTCCTTTAGTCTCTCCTCATATGGCTTCTCTTGCAGACCCTGCACCATTTTAGTTGCCCTCCTCTGGACTGCCTCTATCCTGTATATGTCCTTGCGGAAAAGGGGTCTCCTGAACTGGATGCTGTACTCCAGATGGGGTCTCACCAACTGTCTGTACAGAGAGATAACAACTTCCTGTTTTCTGCTGATGATGCCTCTCCCTTTGTATCCCAGTATAACCCCAGCCCTCCTTAATGCCTTCTCACATTGCTTGCTAACCTTAAGATCATCTGATATGATTACCCCCAGGTCCCTTTCCTTTTTTGTTGTTGTTACTACGTCCCCCCATTGTGTATTCTTCCCCTAGGTTCTTGTTTCCCAGGTGCATTATTTTGCACTTCTTTGCACTGAATCCTAGCTGCCATACTTCTGACCATTCCTCCAACCTTGCCAAGTCTCTTCTCATCCTTTCCACGCCTCCTTGTGTATCAACCCTGTTGCAGATCTTTGTGTCATCTGCAAAGAGGCATACTTTTCCTTCCAGTCCCTCTGCAATGTCACTTATGAAGACATTAAAAAAGGACTGGACCCAATACTGAACCCTGCGGTACCCCACTAGTAACCCCTCTTTCTTCAGAGTGGACTCCATTTACAATTACCTTCTGTGTCCTGTTGTCCAGCCAATGTTTTACCCAGGCTACCACCCTGGGACCCACTCCCAGGCTGGTTAATTTGACTATTAATCTTTTTTGTGGGACTGTGTCAAATGCCTTGCTAAAGTCTAGGTAGGCCATGTCCACAGCCACTCCCTGGTCTACTACTTTGGTCACCCAGTCAAAAAAATCTATTACATTCATCTGACATGACCTTCCCACTGTGAACCCATGCTGCCTTGGGTCCTGTGCCCCACTGGCCTTTAGGTACTCAACTATTCTTTCCTTCAGAAGTGTATCCATCACTTTCCCTACCACAGAGGTCAGACTGACAGGTCTGTAGTTTCTTGCCTCTGTCTTGGTTCCACTTTTGTGAAGGGGGAATCACATCCACCTTCCTCCAGTCCTTGGGTACCACACCATCCTCCCATGATTTATTAAAAAGAGTAGCCAGTGGTTTTACTAGTTCTCCCCAGAATTCTTTTAGAATTCTGGGGTGAATTCCATCAGGCCCCATTGCTTTGTCCACCTTCAGTTTTAGGAGTTCTTGCAGAACCCTTTCTTCTGTGAAAGGACTGGGATCGAGCCCCCTATCAAGAGTGCTTATGTTAATTGGATTAGGCACTTCCCCCTCTTCTTTTGTGAATACTGAGCAGAAATATTCATTCAGTATCCCTGCTTTTTCACTGTCCCCCTCTGTCCACCCACCATTCATTCTATTCAGCCTCACTATCCCTCCCTTTGTCTTTCTACGCTCGTTGATGTACCTATAATAGATTTTATCCCCCTTCTTAACCGAGTTGGCTATCTTTTCCTCAGTTTGGGCCTTTGCTATTCTGACTTCCTTCCCTACTTCCTTCTGCCTTAACTGGTACAGCTGTCTGTCCTGCTCCTTCTGTGTTTCCTTCTACTTCTGGAATGCTATCTTTTTCTTCCTGACCTTCACAGCCACCTCTTTTGAGAACCATAGTGGCTTTTTCTTTCATTTTGATTTGTTTATTTGCGTCACACGAAGGCTTGTTGTCTCTGTGATGGCAGTTTTGATGATTCCCCATTGTTGCTCCACACCACCTTCTAGCTTGTTTGCTAGTGCTTTTCTGAGGCACTCTCCCATCTTGCCAGAGTCAGCCCTCCTGAAGTCCAGTACCCTCACTTTTGTATGGCTTGACTCTGTAGCCGAGTTTAATGTGAACCACACTGTTTGATGGTTACTTGTTCCCAGATGGCAACCCACTTCTAGATCTGAAATCCTCTCACTGCCCCCATTTGAGAGTATGAGGTCTAAGAGTACTCCCTCATGAGTGGGTTCCGGAACTAGCTGTCTGAGGCCTGCCACCTGTAGGGCATCAAGAAAGGCCCTGCTCTTCGATGGGGCTGCAGCAAATGTGCTCCAGTTAACATCTGGCATATGCAGGTCTCCCATCAACAGTATCTCCCCTTTCTCTGCCATTCTATGAATGCCTTCTATCATATCCTTGTCCATTCCTCCCCTGACATGGAGGTCTGTACACAGCCCCTGTGCAGATTGTGGTGCCCTTTCCAGTCTCCAAGGTGACCCACAGTGCCTCCTCTCCTCCCTGTTTACTCTTTTGTTCAGTTGCTTTATCCCTTCCTTCTAGAGAGCTACTCCTCCCCTCTTCTCCCCTACCTGTCTCTCCTGTAGGTTATGTACCCTGGTATGTTAACATCCCAGCCATGGTTCGCTGTGTACCATGTTTCTGTGACTGCTACTATATCCAGGCATCCCTCTTCCATCAAGGCCACCAGCTCAGGGTGCTTGTTGCCCAGACTACAGGCATTGGGACTCATTACCCTCCATTTCCTGATGGCCTTACTCCTTTTTGCCCCATCCCTGTCCTTCTTGCCTTTGTCACTTTCTCCATTTACCCCTGCCCTTCTCCCTATCGACACCTCTATGTTGGTGTTTACCACACTTACTACTGTGATTTTTTTGGGGGGCTAGGATTTCCCTGCTCCTTTCCAGTGCCTCCCCCCTTGGCTAGTTTAAATGCTTGCCAATGAAGCATTTAAACCTATCACCTAGGATCCTGGTTCCCCTCCTGGACAGATGCAGCCCATCATGCCAGTATAGGCTTGCATCACTCCAGGTGGACCCCCAGTCCACACTGAAGCCAATACCTGAGCTCCACACCAGTTTTTCAACCACTGATTGAATCCCATGGTACGGAACACCCTAGCCTCTCCTATGCCATAGATGGGTAGCACCTCTGAGAAGGTTACCATGTGTGCTACTTGACTCAAGGCCCCTCCCAATTCCACAAACTCTTCCTGCACTTCTCTAATCCCTTTCTTAGCCAGGTCATTTGTCCCTAAGTGGACAATGACATCCAGCTCCCTCCCTGTGCAGCTGCTCTGGCAATCCTGAGGTTTGCTCCCTGTCCCTCAAGCCATGGCGCCAGGCAGGCACCTTACCTCCCTCTCCCCTTCCTTGCCCAGTTCTACCTTCCTAACAATGGAGTCCCCCACCAGGAGTTGTTTCCTTCCCCTGCAGGATTCCCTGCAGGGTCCCCTGCCACCCTCCTGTGGATCTCCTTTGTGGAGGTTCACAGCATCCTCCTTGGTCTCCACCGTAGGTGCCTCCATAGAGGAACCACACTTTGCCAGAATGGCATAGGAATTGTGGAGAGGTACAACTGGAGGGATGTGCCTCTGTTCCACCACCCTCACTCTCCCTGAGCCCACTGTGGTCCAACCGCTCCTCTTTCTTGGCAACCTCTGAGGCAACGGCAGTGGCACTGGTGGTCTCTGGATGGAAGAGGATGTCCCACAAATCCTGGCCAACTCAGCCTGGAGATGAGCAACCTCTCCCACAGCCCAGAGAGGTGCCTGCAGATGGGACAACACTGCATCCCTCCAGAACATCTCCCAGAAGACTGCTGCTCCACAGCCACTGCACTGCACCACTCCAATCATGTCTTATTTCTGGCCCCTTAACTGTTTGCAATCCTTACTCTTTCCTCTGTTTTTCTTCTCTCTCCTTACTTTCTGCCTGTGTGCCCTTTAAACTCCTGATTGTCCTGTTCTGAGACAAGAATATCCATATTTCTCAGTAAACCACTTACTTGTTCAGAGGCAGACCTCCAGCAGCTAGAGGGGGCCGGAGAGCTACTCTTGCCCTTCTAGGATGGTGGGTCCTTGGTGGTTCTGTGATCACTCACTTACTGCCCCTAAACAGGAAGTTCCTGTTGTCAGTCAAATCCTGTGCCTATAAAAATAGAACTAGCTTTGGGTGGGGGGCAATATAGTCCCAGTAGAGAAGTTCAGTCACACAGCAGTCCTTTCTCCTGGTGTCTTCTGCCAAGCTATTACAAGGGTGTGGGGTTGGCAGCCAGATAGGAAGGGTCACAAAAGGTGACAGGATAGCACGCATATATGCAAGTGGGGCGAGCCCGCCAACAAGGGGTTGGGGGTCTGTGAGGGGTGGTGCCACAGGTTGCTGGGGAACTGGTGTCGTGCATGGTGGGGTGGGTGCCAGCCTGGGGTGGTAGGGATGCAGGGTTCGGGACTGGCACTGTAGTTTTTGTTGCACCCGCCCAAAACAGTGTTTTTTTGTGATATGCACCCCTAACATGTTGCCCCGAGTTGAGAATCCTAATTTAGGATGCATAAAACTATTTGTCTTGCACCATTTTCATTGGCTGGAATCTCACATGCTAAAAATTCAGTTCGAAGATCTGAGTTGCAATAGGGCATTCGGCATTCCGAATTCACCCTAATCACATGGAAGTGACTAGCCCCATGCCTTTAATTGCTTACAGGATTTACTTCTTGCATTTAATAACACTCATGGAATCCTCATGACAGGGGATTTTAACATAAGTTTTCAAAATGTGAATGAACTTCATCCACTGGTCAATCTTCAGACAAATCTGGGGTTTACTCAATTGATTCATGAGCCAAAACAAGAATTAATATGGTAATCCTTGAAACGACTATGACCTTTGACTTAATTTTCACAAATTCCATTAATCACATACTAGCTAGTGGTGTCTTACTATATTCTATATCTGACCACCTGTTCATTTTTTTTATATTAGAGGTAGACCCGTGAAGCCAGAGAGTAATAAATATATTAAATGGCACAGTTTCAAGAATTTTGATTATGTTAATTTTATGTTGAAAGTGAGTCATATAAACTGGGACCGAATCTCATTGATCCCAACAATAGATGACGCTTGGGAATATTTTTGCACTGAATTTATGTCTGTTTGTGACAGGCATGATCCCATCAAATCCAAGATTTTAAAACAAAATAATGCCGTCTGATGTGCTAATGAATTAAGGAAACAAAAACCAATTAGATATAAAGCTTGGGGTCAGGGGAAAAAAATGGCAAAAAACTATATTGAGACAAATACAAAATACTGCAATCTTTACATTAGGGAGGTAAGAATGCTAAGCAGAAGCACTTTTCTAACCTAACGGATAGTGATTGTACCAACAACCAAAGGATGTTTGGTGGAAAATTAATACTTTATTGAAGGTCAGAGTTATGATACCTCAATGTATTTATTTTTATTTTTATCTAGTACACTTTTGTGCCTCTGTGCCAGCTCCAGTACCATCGGCCTGTCATGGTTCTCATCACCTCCCTCACTTCCCACATGAGCCGCCACTCTCCCCCATTACCCTCTGGCTTACCCCCCCAGTGTAGGGTTTCTGCACCAGCCTAAATGCTGCAAACGTTGGGATAGGTTGTGGGGAGTTGGCCTGGGAGCTGGGTATGGGACAGCGAGGCAAGCATCATCAAGGCACTTGCTGTGGCTATTTTTGCTGTTTTTTCTGGGGGGCGGATACATGCAATGACACCATGCATCTGTTCCACCCCTTGACCATGCTTGATGCTGGTTGCTGTGGCACTCCCAGCCTCTGCCAGGGGTCAGTCATGCACTGGGCATCCTCCTCACCCTCATCCCAAGAAGGAGAGGTGTCCAAGGAATGCTCCATCCTTCTCCTCCCAGCCAGCCCTCTGATGACTTGAGTCCATTCCCGAACCCGGTCGCTGGTGCCACAAGCAGAAATCCAACCACTGCACTGGCAGGCTGGCCTTTATCCAATGTATTTAATGTTGATGAACAAATGACCCCAATGTTACAATTGGTGGTAGTTAAATGAAATGATTATTTTAGTAAAATGGGTTCCATGAGCAATCAGGCTGGTGTACCAGTGCAGCAGGTGATAGTGGGTAGCTTAGCAAATCAATTTGTTTTTTCAGAGATTATGGTTGACTCAGTAGTAAAAGAACTATTAAAACTAAATACCTCTAAGGCCATTTGCCTAGATGGTATCCCACCTAAATTATTAAAATATGCTACATCAGTAATAGCACACCTGGCATACATATTTAATCTATCATTGAGTACGGAGAATACCCAATGGCATGGAAACAATCAAAGGTTGTGCCCATTTTTAAAGTGGGTAAGAAGACAGAAATGGACAATTATCATCCAAGTTTACTTCTGTACCAGACATCTAAAATATTTGAAAGGCAGGTGGCGGCACAGATAATAGAGTACTTAGACTCCCAGGGCCACCTTGATAGCATGCAGTCAGGATTTAAACAGTGCCATAGCACTATTTCACACTTGGCAAAGGTAGTAGGGGATATGCAGGTAGCCATGGATGGGAGGACACCAGTTGGTGCCATATTTGTGGACCTATCCAAGGCTTTTGATTCCTTGGGCCACGGTGTCCTCCTGTCCAGGGCAGCATCACTTGGAGTGGTGTGGTGGGGTATTGTCTAAAATGGCTGACTTCGTATCTGAAGGGCAGAATACAAATGGTTTCTATGGGCAGCTGGGCCTCAGGTTTTGTTTCTTTTGGGTTGTGGGTCCCCCAAGGTTCCATCCTGGACCCTCTTCTGTTAAATATACATGTGTATGGATTAAGTTTTTCAGACACATCTGTATCATATCACTTATATGCAGATGATACTACCATGTATACTTTGGATTCTACTGTAAACATGATACAAGATAAGCTTCAAAAAGCATTCAGTTAACTACAGGTTTTCCTTAAAAACAGTAGATTGGTACTGAATGCAAAGAAGACACAGTCCATATTATTTCACTGAACATCTAAGGAATGGGAGAACCTGGCCCTGGGTATGGTTATCCTGGGGGGGGGGTCATCGATCCAACAGGTGCAGTCCTATGAGTAACTGGGTCTATGGCTAGATAATTCATTGTGTTGGGGAGGCCATATTAATCATTTTATCAAAAAAGTGGGAAAAAGACTGGGAGCTCTTTATAGGGTAAGGTCCTGTATGAGTATTGCTATCAGAAATAGGGTGGTGAACTCTATGATTATCTCCATGTTTGATTATGGGGCTATCTTTTATGCATGTAGTAAAAGGAGTGATTTAGAAAGATTAGAAGTCTGCTATGGCAGACTTGCCAGATTTATTCTGGAAGTCCCCGCCTCACCCATAAGTGTTACCTATATAACCAGCTGAGCTGGTTAAAATTAAAAGAGAGTAGACAGGAGCAGTTATTGGCATTCATGAAAAAGGGATTGTCTGGTAGACTTCCTTAATACATTACTTCTAAATTGGTTCATAGGACCAAACTTGACTCATTAAGATCTGTAAATACTTTAGACTTGGAAATCCCTAGATGCAACCTGGAGGTTGGTCGCCAGTCAGTTTTTGCAGAGGCCCATTAGGATGGAAATAAATGCCCTATATTTGAGGGCAATAGAGGAGCCAACCCTTGAAAGGGATTAAGTCTTGGTTTAGAAAGACAGTTTTTTTAATACAAGACAATGCTGTCATACTCTTCCTAAAACTTATAAAGGATTCTATATTAGAATGTTAGATATCCATGCAGTGAATTAAGCCAGAGTACACTTACTTTTGTGTAAGGATAGATCAAGGAAAAAGTTTACATTGAACATTGTCTTAGTTCTTTCTGTATTTTATTTTACTTTGTATGATATCGAATTGTGTCTCTTCTTCTTGTTGACTTGGAGCAATGCTGTTTTAAAATGAAGTTTTAAAATGTGGTGGACCTCAATGTAAATGAGTTATAACTCAGTTGAGTTAATCCTAATTCTTATGAATCATTATATGAATAAAACATTTTACTACTACTATATGCATATATGTGTATATGTATTAGTCAGTGTTTGTGTATCACAGCTATTAGAAAGTACAGTTAGGTGGCTCAGTGGTTAGTGCAAAAGTTGTGAGTCTACATCTCCTCACTATCTAGATCAGTTTCAGCCTTATGCATGTCATTACTGATTTAAATGAAGTGTCTAGTGGTAATCTCCTACCCTCCAATGTCCCTCACAACCTGAAAAGAAGGAAACAGTCCCTCAATGTCTTCTTTTTAATCTGTAAAATGTGTGTAGACAGTGCACTGCTATGGTATACTAGAATATATATAAATATATATATATATATCTATATGCATGTATGTGTATATCTATTAGTGTGTGTGTGTGTGTGTGTGTGTGTCATAACAATTATAACATGCATTTAGATGGCTCAGTGGTAGTGCAAAATAGTTAGTTTACATATTTCTCACTGCCCACAATACCATTATTTTGCAGCCATACTGGTTTTTTAGAGAGTTAGTTAAAGTATGTTCACACAGCATACCATATTTATTCAACTCTGCTTTTTAAGTGGGGGAGGGGTAGGTAGACCTAGAGTTCCTTCTGATCTTCAGTTAGTTACTATACAGCCTACAAACCAGTTGTCATTATAACTAATACTATGGCTGTAGCCTGTTGCCTACCATTATCCACTTCTTGTTGAACACCTTTAATGATGCTTAATGAAATCGCCCTGCATTTACCTTTCCTCTAAATTGTTGATTTCTGCAACCATGCTCACTTGCATAAGTTTAGAGATACACCCAAGTAAATAATAACTATTTTATTTAAGGCTGCTTCAAGTACCAGCTTATAAAGGCAGACACATTTTAAAGAAGTTTAAAACTTTTGAAAATATGCACACTGGGAAGCAGATGTCTGAAAAAAATATTTGAATTGTTTTGTTACACTAATGACTAGTGTTGCATTTATGATTATTTAGTAAGCCAAACAAAAAACTTAGTAAAGAATTGTACCATCAATTATCCAAATATCTTTTGTTGCTGCCATTTATTAGACAAGAATTATAAGAATCCCTCATTAAAGTTTAATGATCTCAAATCTGACACAAGGTTACATTATGCAAATATGAAATTGCCTAGGAGGGCTAATGATGTAGGTGAGATACTCATTATGTCAATACAAAAATATGTTTCTACACATCCTTCATGTGGGAATTCTACTATTGTCTAACCTTCCTACAGACAGATCTTATTTACTGATCTTTTTGTTATTGTGTTATCATTTATAAACCCAGGTGATAGAAACATAATAATTATTTTGTTATTTCTGATTTTGTTTATTGCTTAACCTAAGATGATGTTATTACCTCAGTGGCCTGCAGTGAGCTATTGACATACTTTTAGAATAAAACTAGAAGTGTGAGAATATTGCAGACTGGCTGTTGTTTAGATATACTGTAGTGGCTCCCACCATAGAAACATGAAAAAGTATTTGCCCTAATCAAAGTACTTTATGAGGGATATGAAGTCAGATACTGGATGAAGTAGAAAAGCGTACACACACATACACACACACTATACTGTATATATGTATACAGTACATAAGTTGCAACAAACATTATTAATGCTCCAGTTAGGATCAAAGTGACAAAAGCTGGGAAATGAGGCATCAAGGTTTCCCTAACATCCCACCCTCCCAAACAGGCAGTAGAGCAGGTGTGGGATGTGTCTTGGGCTTCGCAAGCCTAAAGTTCACCCTATTATGATGAAGCCTAATCATCTGACCTTATTTACAGATGGAATGGGGTGAGCATTGGGCTTCAGAAGCCCAAGGTACACCCCACACCTGCTCTACTGCCCGTTTGGGAGAGTGAGGTGTTAGGAAAACCCTAATGCCTCATTTCCCAACTTTTGTCACTTTGATCCTAATTAGAGAATTAATTAAGTTTTTTGCAACTTATATCCTTACTTTTTTAAGATAGCATAATAATATCCTTATCTTACCTCCATAGATGCGTATATGTGTGTAGCTGTTGAAGCACAGGGCCCTCCATTTATAGGATGACAGTGACCAAACTGTCAGCATTGCCATCTTATTATGCAACCTCATGGAAACCAAACCTGCAGGGAACTCAGCGTCCCTGGTAGCCGAGAAGACATGAGATAATGTACGCAAATGATCAGATGATGAGCGCCCTTTCATGAATCCTACTTGGTTCATACCTATTAACTCAGGGAGAACTACAATTAACCTTTTGGCTAGAATCTTCAAAAGAATTTTTATATCTTGGTTTATAAGAGAAATAGGTCTGTAGCTTTGAACAAGCTCAGGGTCCTTGTCTGGTTTAGGGAGAAGTACAATCAAGGCCTTAAAGAAATGAGGGTCTACCTCTGCCCCATTTAAAATATATTGGAATAGTCGATTAAGTATTGGTAGTAGAAGATCCCAAAACACTTTGTAAAATAGGGAGGAGAATCCATAAGGGCCTGGGGCTTTATCTGAGGGTAATCCACTAATAACCTCAGCAATTTCCTTCTGTGATATAGGAGAGACCAAAAAACCCTTGTGTTGTTCTGAAAAGGGAGGGTAAATGGGAATCCCTCAGATAATTCTCCATGCTCCCAGGGCAGGGAGGATACTCTACATCACTGTACAGTGTTTCATAGTATAGGGCAAATTCTTGTACTATCTCGGTAGGAGATATTTTCAGAGACCCATCAGCTACTGCCCTAATTGGAGGGATGAATCGCACAGATTCTTGTTGCTTGATACGGAGTGCCAATAGGCGCCCCGCCTTCTCTTCCTGATCTGTGTAACTGGCTCTAGTACGAATAATAGCTCATTCTGCTTTTTCCCGAAGTAACTCTAGATATCTGTCTCTCAGCACTAAAAGCTTCCTCTTATCTTCATCTGGGGCACTAACCGAAATATTAATTTCGAGTGACCGAATTTGGGACAATAATGATAATGGTTCTTTCTCCATTTCCCTTTTCCTACTCACTGCCATACTAATAAGGGTCCCTCTCATGTAAGCCTTAAAGGCCCCCCCCCCATAAAATATCCGGTTTTGCACTGTCTAAGGGGTTGGATAAGAAAAAGAACTCAATTTGCTCCCTTATGAGTTTGCAATACTTGGAATCTTTAGGAAGTTGTTCATTAAGTTTCCATCTAGTTTCCCTATTTGGTAAATTAAGAAATGCCAAGTTGCATAACACCAATGAATGATCAGAGACAGGGCCAGGTTGACTCGAGTAGGTCTTGACCCTCAGTAGGACAGCCTGAGAAATAAGAATATAGTCAATGCGGGACTGTGAGCTGTGCGCCATTGACCTGAAAGTGAACTCCCTAGAATCCAGAAATAGGACATGCCAGACATCACAGAGCCTGCACTGATCCATTGAATCCCTAAAAGCCCTCTGTCCTGGAGAGACCACTCCTGGTCCACTACCTGACCTGTCGAGATTAGAATCTACAACTTGATTAAAGTTGCCCCCCAAAATAATCCTAATGGGAAGCAATGGCAGGATAATGTTTATGAGTCTCATAAAACCCTGGATCATCCATATTAGGGTCATATATACTGCCAAGTAAAAGGGAACTGACCAGAGAGTGCCTTTAACTAGGATAAACCCTACCTCAGGGTCTTTAATGACATGTGTAGAGACAAAGGGAATACCCTATTAATTATAAGCATGACCCCACAACTGTTAGTGGAACCCTGAGCACCATAAACCAGCCCCACCTGCTGCCTCCTTAACTGTAAAGCTTCGCTTTCTAATAAATGGGATTCCTGTAGGAAAGATATCTGAGAACGTAATAGGCTTAAATGTTTAAGAACCTGATATTGTTTGGGTTTTTTCCTGATCCCCTTAACATTCCAAGTAGCAAAAGTCACCTTCTTGGCCACCTAATAGTAATTGTTAAACTTAATAAGTTCAGCTCTGCACTCAGGATATATAGTACATGTAACCATACCCCATAAGTTGCTGCTGCAAAGCCCTCCCTCCGCCTCAGCCCCCCACAGCCAACCCACTCCTCTCCCCCAACAACCCCATCTCCCCTCAACAAGACCCCATACCCCCTGCCCCCCACCTGACCCCCCACACTGCCACAAGCAATGTTTAGCAGAGTACTGGATCTTTTCCTCCATCTCCAACCTCCCAATAATGCACCTCTGTCAATGACAGTCCAACTTATATCCCGAGGTACATGTTTAAATTGCAAATAATATTAGCTAACCCTTAACAACTACAGAGAGGTTCTGGGCTTTCAATGCATGTATGCGCATGAATATTAACCTGATAGTAAAGGGAGAGTAAAATGAACTACCCAACTCGTAACTGTGACAGGTAAACTCAAGAACCTGAGTGAAAATTAGGGTTACTTTGCCCCAAGAAAGAACTTTACAAAACCAGAACCAGAGCGAGAAACTGATGAAGGGAATAGCCCCATCCTCGAACTGAGAACAGAGATCGAGAAAAATGTTGAGATTGAGACCTTAAATAGAGAAAACTGAAAAACAAGTCTTCCCTGAGACTGCCAGCCCTTAATTCCGAAAATTTCCCTTGAAAAAATTGGAATGATGAAAAGACTGGAAGGGATCCTTCTTGAATTAAGAACTGCATGAGCGTGTATTACTTAGGCATGCAACGCCCTCTTGTGACCGCCACCCGAACCTGACAGGGTATATATGAATAGCAATGAAAGCCCAAGACCACTGTAATATCCAGCAAACTGTAACATGAACATTAGTCCTAGAATCAACAACCCAAACTTTCCCTCTGTGTGCAACCCCCCAAAGCTGAATACAGTGGAGTCCAAAACTACATTCCCAGTTTGGCCATCCTCAAGACCTTAAAAGTCTTCACCCTGAGCCCAAGTTAACATTAGGAAGTTAGGGCTTGAGAGGTTGTTAGTGGTTAGGCCATGCACAAAATAGCCCAGTCCAGGTGAGAGAACGAAAACATCCAAATACAGCTCGCTGAAATTATCTCCTCCGAGAAAAGGAAAAAGAACAGTTCCATTAAACAACTCCCAGCAGCTCCTTGACACATGAGCAAGACCTCTCAGGGCTCCAGGAACAAGTCTGGTAGCATGGATTTAAGGCTTGACAGGGCAACTTCAGGATCATCATAATTAAACCAGGATCTGTTTACTGAGACTTGTAACCTGGCCGGATACCCCATCCTAAATTTCAAACCCGCTAGTATGATCTTAGATACGAGATGGATGAGACGCTTCTGCTTCAGACGGACCGATCCAGGAAAATCTTGCGCAATTCTCAGCTTTGTGTTCTCCCAATGAACCTCTTGTAAAGCTCTCACTTTCTGCAAAAAATGCTGCTTTTCCAAGTAATTCAAAAAGCGGCAAATAATAGGATGGGGGGAGCATCCAGAGAAGGCTTTGGTCACAGAGACCTATGAGCTCACTCTATAATGTATACTGGGCTGAAGGGAGAGGGGCCAGCAGCCCATTCCACCAGCTTCTGTGTAAATACTGCAGCATGTTGACCCTCTTCACCCTCTGGTAGCCCTAGTATTACAACATTATTTCTGCGGCTACGGCCTTCCAAATCTTCGAGTTTAACCTCTAGACGAGACAACTTCTGTTGCATAGACACCATTTCAGGATCCAGACTCTCCAGCTTCCTCTCCATCAAGACTATTCGAGCTGTATTATCAGAAACCATTAATGAGACTTCATCCAGTTTTCTTGAGAGAGTTTTCAGGTCGATCGCCATTTCTTTCATCTCTTCATGAAAAGGTGTAAACTCTTCTATGAACCTATTAAGCATTAAAGGTTCTTGTTCCCCAGCTTGACACATAGGATCAGGCTTGTCTGGCATACTCGAGGCCCGGGATTTCTTTGGGGCCTTTTCAGGAGTAGCCGGGGGGGGGGTGTTTCTGCAGGGCTTTCTTCATATAAGCCTCCATCTACCAATCTAGCACACAAAACAGGCTCACAAGATGTTTAGACAGTAGAAAAATTTGCAGGCAGAGGAAATAGAGAAGATTAAACGTCTAAATATGACGATTTAATAATCGGGAGGCAGGAGCTTAGTGGAGGAGCTTCTACTCAGCACTCTGCATCACGTGATCTCCTCTTCTGATTTAAAACCTATTTGGTGTGATTTAACTGGGGCTGTTTCTTTGAATCAGTGACATATATCTTCTAATTTCAAGCCTATTTTGATGTGTTGTTGGTGAAGCTGTTTGAATTGGAGACCTGTTTCTTTTGGTAGCAAACCTATTTTGGGGGTTTTGAGCAGACTTGTGATTCATTTTTGCTGGCGTCACTAGCTGCAAAGGTTAGTGCATAGTGGGGGATGGGTGCTAATGGTCTGTCCAGGTCTCACTCAGCTAGGGAGGTGGACCTGAATCAGGTGTGGTGTCAGTTGCTTTGGCTTCAGAAGGAACTAGAAGGAAAGGATCAGATTTGTTATAGTACAGTAGCTTTTTGTTGTTTTTTCATTGTTTCTTGTGGATTTTACTTGTTATGGATTTACTTGGGAGAAGGTTATTTTTTCTTTCTTACTACTGCTAAGGGGCTAGAAGGGTATTGTTTTGGGGCTGTTGGAATTTTGAAAACTGTTTTGGTGGCTATAAGTGGGCTCATTTGTTTGATGTTTCACTGTGTAGCAGGCTACATTTGTAGAGGCCTATTTCTTCTGATTTAAACCTATTTGGTGGGATTTAACTGGGGTTGTTTTTGAATCAGAGACCTATATCTTCTAATTTCAAGAACTATTTTGAGATGTTGTTGGTGAAGCTGTTTGAATTGGAGACATTTTTCTTTTGGTAGCAAACCTATTTTGGGGGCTTTGAGTACAATTGTGATTCATTTTTTCTGGCTTCACTAGCTGCAAAGGTTAGTGCATAGTTGGGGGAAGGGTGCTAATAGTCTGACCAGGTGGGCCTCAGCTACCTGATTGTTTGTGGAAGACTTGGGTTGGTCCCACCCCCCAACCCCTCACCCCACCAGCAACTGGTCCATGATTTCCTTTATACAAGGGGTTCTGACATCACTTCCTCAAATGAGCAAAGGATATGCACCTGTCATAGCAGAAGCAGACATCCAGGAAAGGAACAGCAGCAAATGAAAAGGTGACTGCTATCTCAGTAGAAGGGAAGGGAAGTAACTGCAAATCTAGGAGCTTTCATTGTTACTTCTTTGCATTGCTATTGCATTGTGGAAAGGAGGAGTAGGAGTTTGAAGAAGGTTGTACAATAGCTACTTAACGTCTCTTTTTGAGTGTGGATAGGAAAAGTTAGAATTATAAAAAGCAGTTGTTCAATCTTTTAAACGTGTTACAGCAAAGGGTAAGGAAATTAAGAAAAGAATGTTTTGCACTGATGTGGGGAGAGGGAGACTTGGAGGGTGTTTGGTATCCTGCATCTGGAAGGTGCGGGTCACTGGTGGGCAACAACAGCAATGGGTAGGTGGTAGGCTGCAACAACTGTGGTGCACCAATCTTTCTAAAAATTGCCTGGAGTGTGGGAGGATGTTTAGTGTGCAACCACATAGAGAAACTTAGAAAGGAGATTGAGGGTCTGCAGGAGGAACTAAGACAAGCAAGGCAGACCGGGGGTGGGTTTAGCCCAATACTGGAGGGAGGAAGAATGGGAGAAGAGGGAGGGTGATTTAAGCCAACAGTGGTGAGGAGAGGGTCAGAAGAAGAGAAGCAGGGACAAGGGGGCCCAGGCCAGGAAGAACGATTGCCGGGGAAACCAGGTCAGGAGACAAAAGACAAATGGAAGAGGAGAGATAGGGACTTGTGAGGGAGGCAAAGAAGGCAAAAGTCATGGAGTGGAAAGGAGGAACAGGTTACTATGAAGAGAGGGGAGGGCATTTGTGAAGGTTCTTCAGAAAATAGTTTTGCACTGCTAAAGATGAAGAAGGTGCAGGAGGAAGTGATGTAATTAGAGGAGTAATTGATAAATACATGGACCAAACCAGAGCGGGGAAGTTCTGCTGGGAGAATTGCAATAGGGGCAAAAGGGAACATGCAGGAGGAAGAAAAGAGGAGCCATAATAGAGAGGAGATGAATGGAAGCAA
Organism: Neoceratodus forsteri; assembly: GCA_016271365.2. Classification (NCBI taxonomy): domain Eukaryota; kingdom Metazoa; phylum Chordata; order Ceratodontiformes; family Ceratodontidae; genus Neoceratodus; species Neoceratodus forsteri. Next base: position 1,350,878,620 of record CM057458.1, on the reverse strand, counting down.
GCAGGAGTAAGTGGTGGAATCTAGTGCTGGGGACTCAATACTAAGAGGAGTCAGGTGGGGTAGCAAGGGAGGCATAGTCACATTGGGTGGAGGCCATGCCAGAAATGACAGTGGAAAGGGTGGGTAAATCTGTTCTGGAATATGCTAGAAGTGGTAGGGACAAGCCTCATTTAATTATACATCTTGGGACGAATGACCTGGCTGACAAGACAGAAGATATAGTCCACAGGAGGTTTGAGAAACTAGGCCAATTATGTGAGGGGCAGGAAGATCAGTAACTTTTGGAGAAACTACAGGTGCCCAAGACAAGCACAACAAGAAAGCTGAGAATAAAGGATTTAACGGATGGCTAAGAACCTGGTGTTGTACTAAAGGGTATGGGCTGTTGGGGGTTGGAGAACTGGGAGGACAGTAGGCCCTATGCCAAGGACAGACTACACTTAGTGAGGAGGGAAAGAAAGTGTTGAAACAGAGGATGGAGCAGTACACAGAATGGGAATTTAAACAAAACTAGGAGCAGAGGTGGCAGTTGGGCAAGAGACATGCAGAGACCACAGGTTGGGAAACCACATGAGCTTACCACCCATAACAGTGACAAAGACAAATGGCAAGTACTATTGGTGATGCTAGTAAAGGAGGGCAGAATGGGGGAAGGGTGGAAGGTGGTTACCCTTAATGCTAGGAGACTTGAAAGGAAAACAGCAGAGTTACAGGTGCTTATGGCAGAGGGAGAGGTGGACATCGCAGCCATCACAGAAACATGGGCCACCCAATACAATGAATGGGACCTGTCTGTACCAGGGTACAGGTTATTTCATAGGGACAGGGTGATTGGGAAAGGAGGGTGTGGCACTATATATGTGAGAAGGACTGAAGTGTGTGTAAGGAAGGAAAGGAGGAGGTAGTACAGAGTCACTGCAAATCTAGGATTCCAAGAATAGGATTCTTAGAATGGGAGTGGTGTACAGGCCGCCGTCTCAGACGGAGGAGTTAGACAGAGAACTAGTGGGACAGATCAGCAGGACCTGCGAGAAGGGTAGTGTGACAATTGTGGGGGACTTCAACATGCCAGAAGTGGACCGGAGTAGCCCAACAACCAGGAACAGAAGGGAGCAGGTACAGCTGGATGCCTTCCAGGACAGATTCCTGCTGCAAATGGTCAGTGAACCAACCAGATTAGGGAATACCCTTGACCTTGTGCTGGCAAATGGGGACTTTGTGAGAGAACTTACAGTGGAGGAACCTCTGTCAGGGAGTGACCACCACTCAATATGGTTCACTTTTAATATGGGCAAGGAAGGAGTGGAATCTAGCACAAGAGTGCTGGACTTCAGGATGGGCGATTTTGGGAGGATGGGGGAAGTGGTAAATGGGTACCTGGCCAGAATTCAAACTGGCATGGACACTAACCAGAGGTGGGAGCTCATAAACCTGAGGATTGAGGAGGCAACCAAAACCTGATGCAAGGCCCAGAACAAGAAGGCTAGGGCTAAGAAAGTCCAGAGGGGGTATCACTAAGCTCAAAGGAGAAAAGGTGGCATGTGAGGAGGAGGACCCTGTAAAAGCATCTATCCTAAATAGATACTTTTGCTCAGTATTTACTGAAGAAAAGGTAGGGCAGGGCCCACAGCTCAGCGCCATGGACACAGGGAGGAGGAGTTGAGCACTCACTTCTACAAAGAAAGGGTCCTACAAGAGCTCGCTAGCTCAGGGTGGACTACGCAATGGACCTGATGGCATACATCCCAGGGTACTTAAGGAGCTAAGGGTGAACTCCAGAGCCATTAGCAGAACTGTTTAGTGAGTCTCTCAGCACAGGAGAGGTCCCAGAAGACTGGAGAAGGGCTCATGTGATCCGCCTCACAAGAGTGGTAGCAGGAGGAGGCAGAGAACTACAGACCAGTCAGTCTTACCTTCAGTAGTGGGCAAGATTATGGAGGCACTCCTTAAGAAAAGGATAGTGCAACACCTGGAATCCATAGGGGCACAGGATCCAAGACAGCATGGGTTTACAAAAGGAAGGTCCTGTCAAACTAATCTCATAGATTTCTTTGACTATGTAACCAGAGTGGTGGACCAAGGGGGAGCAGCTGATGTCGCCTACCTTGACTTCAGCAAAGCTTTTGACACTGGTCCACATAGAAGATTGATAAATAAGCTGGGTAGGCTTGGGGTGGGTCAGAAGTTGGTCAACTGGGTGGCAAACTGGTTGACGGGCAGAAAACAGAGAGTGGTGGTAAATGGTATACAGTCAGAAGAGATGCAAGTCACAAGTGGGGTACCTCAGGGATCAGTCCTGGGGCCAGTCCTCTTCAATATCTTCATTAGTGACACTGCAGATGGACTAGAGGGTAAGGCTTGTCTGTTTGCAGATGACACCAAGATCTGCAACAGAGTAGATGATCCAGATGGGGTGGGCAGAATGAGAAGAGATTTGTTTAAAACTAGCAAAATGGTCAGAAGAGTGGCAACTGGGATTTAATGCAAAGAAGTGCAAGATCATGCACATAGGGAAGAGAAACCCTAAGCCACCTATAGACTGGGAGGAGTTGCTGGCAGTCACAAAGGAAGAAAGAGACTTGGGCATCATCATCACCGATGACCTGAAATCATCCAAGCAGACCTCTAAAGCAGTAGGTAAGGCTAGGGGAATGTTAGGGTGTGTAGTAGAGAGTATCACAATGTCGTAGAGGGGTAATAATCCCTCTTTACAAGACACTGGTTAGGCCCCATCTGGAGTACTGCGTGCAGTACTGGAGGCCACACCTTCACAAGAACATTAACCAAATTGAGGCAGTCCAGAGTAGGGCAACCAAAATGGTGCAGGACTGCATCAGAAGACATATGAGGACAGATTAACGGAGAGGTGATATGATTGAAACATTCAAACACCTTAAGGGCATTAACAAGGCGAAAGAGTCTAACATGTTTAAATATAAAAAACATAGTAAGACAAGAGGACACAGCATGAGACTAGAGGGAGGCCGATTAAGAGGGAATGTGAGGAAATTATTTTTCACAGAAAGGGTGGTGGATGCATGGAATGGCCTAACTCAGGAAGTGGTGGCTATGAATACAGTGCAGGGCTTCAGACAGGCATGGGATAGGCATAAGGGATCAATACTGATGAGTATGAATAGATAGGCCACTGACAGAGCAAAGGCCGATGGCACATTTATAAGGTAGAAAAAGAAATGGACAGACTGGATGGGCTTTGCGGTCCTTATCTGCCATCAACTTCTATGTTTCTATGTAAGAAACTGAGCTGGTTGAGCAAGGAGGTCATGGAAAAGGTAAAGAGGAAAAGAACTGCCTTTAGGAATTACAAGAAAACAGGGAGGGGAGGAGAGGAGGAGTACTTGACGAATCGAAGGAGGTGACAAGGGCAGTAAGGGAGCCAAGGCATCTACGGAACTTAGGCTGGCACAAGGCATTAAGAAGGGGGAGAAGGACTCTTTAGGTACATCAGGGAGAAAAGGAGCTACAAGGACCACATAGTAAGGATCAGGAAGGGGGTTGGGTGGAAGCAGGTGCGATAAGGCAGAAGCACTAAATGAGTACTTGCTCAATTATTTACTAAAGAGAAGAGGGGGATGGCACCCAAGGGGGGGAGAAATGGCAGAAACAGGGGAGGGGGTGACAGATGGGAAATCATGGAGGGCAGGGTGTGGGAGGGTTTGAAGGCACTGAGGGTGGATAAGGTGCCAGGCCCAGATGGCATCCACCCCAGGGTACTGAAGGAGCTGGCAGAGCCTTGCAGGACCTTTGGCAGACCTGTTTGATGCCTCACTACATTCAGGGTGTGCCTCCAGGACTGGAGGATGGCTCATGTGGCGCCCTCCACAAGAGTGGCCCCAAGGATGAACCAGAAAACTACAGACCAGTGAGCCTCACATCCATCGTGGGTAAGCTAATGGAGACTATCCTGAAGGAAAGGCTGGTGGCCTTCCTCAAGGCCAAAGAACTACAGGACAGCAGACAGCATGGCTTCATACGGGCAGATCCTGCAAAACCAACCTGGTGGAGTTCTATGACTGGATAACTAGGCAACTGGACAGGAGCCATGCAGTGGATGTCTTGTATCTGGACTTCAGTAAGCCATTCCACTCGGTGCTGCATGGAAGTCTGGGAAGTAATTTAGTAGGCACAGGGGCGGGTGCAAAGCTGGTGAGATGGGTAGGGAACTGGCTGCAGGGAAGGCAACAGAGGGTGGTGGTGGATGGGGAGCTCTCACGCCCAAGGGTAGTGATGAGCGGTGTTCCACAGGGCTCGGTGTTGGGATCAGTGTTGTTTGGTATATTCATTGCAGACATATCATTGGACATCAAGAGCAAGATCAGTCTGCTTGCTGATGATACCAAGGTAGGAGCAGTGGTGGATGACCTAGGAGGATGGCAGGGGTTGCAGGATGATCTGGCAAAGCTTGAAACCTGGTCAGACACCTGGCAACTGGGGTTTAATGCCAAAAGTGCAAGGTGCTGCATTTGGGATGAAGAACCCCAGTGAGGAGTTACCAGCTGGGGAGTGCAGCTAGCCCAGACAGAGGAGGAGAAGGATCTGGGGTGCTTTACATGGTCAATGAACAACTCAGCACAATTTAGGAAGGCAGCTGCAAAGGACAACAAAATGCTGGGTTGTATTGCAAGGGGTATATCCTGGAGGAGGGAGGAGGTGATTCTGCCACTGTATAGGTCATTAGTTAGCTCGCACCTGTAGAACTGTGTGCAGTACTAGTGCCCGTATCTGAAGAGGAACATTAAGTTACTGGAGGGAGTGCAGCGCAGGGTAACAAAGATGATCAAGGGGCTAGGGGACTTATTATATGAGATGAGGCTGAGGGAGTTGAACATGTACACACTGGAGGAGAGGAGGGACGGGGGGACATGATTGAAACCTTTAGGTACATGAAAGGAATAAACAAAACAGGTACAGAGGGGCTGTTCAAAGTAAGGGAGGAGAGGGACACCAGGGACCATGGTATGAGACTGGAGGGAGGAAGATTCAGGAGGGAGATGAGGAGACACTTTTTTACAGAGAGGGTGGTGGCTGAGTGGAATGCGTTACCTGCAGAAGTGGTATCCAGTAGAACAGTGGACTGCTTCAAAAGGGGATGGGACAGGACAAGGGGGAAGGTCAATGATGGGGACGGGTGGAAGGGAAGGGCAGCTGCAGAACAAGGGGTGCTAGCTGCATATTTGAGCAGACCTCATAGACCTCTAGGCCTTTATCTGCTGGCAAATTTCGTATGTTCATATATCCAGATTAGTCTTAAACTGTATTAGATTTGAGCTAAGCACCACCTCATGTGGAAGGGTGAAATGATTTCTCTTAACTGTTCTATTAATAGATGATCTTAGTCTCAGCTTGTGTGATCTAGTATTTCTTCCAGAAGGATACCACTCTTGGCGGATGGTTTCAAATAGCATTGGATCTCTAGAGGTAGAAAAAATTAAACATAGGTCACCCGTAAAGTGATATTCAAAGAGTAGCGGTTCAATGCTCTCAGCCTTTCCCCATAGCCTAATGATTCCAAATGTTTTATATTTCTAGTAAACCTACATTGTATTTTTTCTACAGTCACTCTTTCTTGTGCTGTTAGTGCAGAAAGAAGAGCAATAATCTATATGTGGTCTTACTATACTATTATACATTGGTAATAACACTTCTGCTTCTCTACTTTTAATATTTTTCAGAATACAGCTAGTCAATTTATGACATTTTTTTAACTGCTTTGTTGATACGTTCTTCAAACTTTAAATCATTTGTATCTGAACTCCGGATCCTTCTCGGAGGTGACTACTGTTAATAGAATATTATTTAAATAATAATTATTTAATGTATTATTTTTACCAAGATGCATAACTTTGCATTTGCCAATGTTGAAAATTAATTTATTTTATTTGGCCCATTTTGATAGATTATCCAAATTATTTTGCAGAAAGTGTACAGAATTCATATAATTCACAACACATCCTAGTTTACTATCATTAGCGTATTTATTCGGCCAGACCCCTTGTGTGGTTTGCATGCTAGAAATAATCAAGTTAAATAACAGAGGACCAAGTACAGAGCCTTGAGGCATACCACTTGTCACCATATTCCATGTAGATTTATATTCCCTAACACACACCTGTTGCCTCCTATCAGTCAACCATGACGAAATCCACATAACAATACTGTAGTGGAGTCCTATATGAACTAGACATTCTATTAATATTTTATGGGATACAGAATCAGAGGCCTTTTCGAAATCCAGAAAAATGACATCCACTGGCAAGCCAGCATCCAGAGCTGCACTAATAGGTTCGAAAAAATTAATCAGGTTGCTGTGACATGATCTACCCGGGATAAAGCCATATTGTGTTTTATCACCTAATTCATTCATAGAAATATGACTATTTATTCTTTGCAATATTTGTTTCTCCGTTACCTTCCCAATGCAGGATGTCAGACTAATTGGTCTATAATGTCTCACATCTTGTCTGGAACCTTCCTTATGAATTGGAATAACTATAGCCTCTTTCCATTCCTGTATAGCCACCGGGAGCACAACAGATCGCTCCCGCAATTTCAGTTTATACTCTAAATCCCTCTTAGCTTTTATAATTTCAAACTTGGTTTTACTAGCTTTACATTTAAACGTATTCCAATAAGCCTCAGTTGTTTGCTTTCTATATTTATTATAAGCCCTTTTTTATTTCTAATCATTCTTCTTATTGTTTTGACTACCTCGGGGGAAGCTGCTTATGATTTTTATGTTGCTTGCACGCATGTGCAAGAAACATAGTGCCATCATCGGAGATTTCGGAGGTGTGTCACCTCCTCCCAATTCAGTCAGTGTGTTGGCAGGAATTTCCTGTAGCCAATGCATTTTGGAGCTGTCTATGACACGCTTAAAATGCAGTGGCACTCTGATTGAAAGGGAGCTTGTTTGAGTGAGCACCGATAAGATATCGGCTGCTCACGCGAGATCCCCTCCACATGCTGCCGTGCGCCCCCACACGCACTGTATAGCTGACGGGGTGCCCAATCCTCATTGGCTGAGCTGCGTCCCTGCCCTCCCAGTAGCAGGTGCCACACTGGGAGCCCACCCCAGCGTGGCAAACAGTCCTTTTGCCGATGGGGTGCCCAATCCCGGTTGACTGAGCTGCGTCCCTTCCCCCAGTAGCAGGTGCCACACTGGGAGCCCACCCCAGCGTGGCAAACAGTCCTTTTGCCGATGGGGGTGCCCAATCCCCTGTCGGCTGAACGCCCCACCTCCTTGTGCCATGCTGGGAGCCCACCCCAGCGTGGCAATAACTTCCATGGCCGACGGGGGTGCCCAATCCCCCATCAGCTGAATGCCCCCCCAACGTCCTTGTGCCATGCTGGGAGCCCACCCCAGCGTGGCAAATGGTCCCACAGCTCTTTTTTTCCCTGAAAAATGGAACGGTCCCGGCGTCTCCCACCCCACTCCTACAATCTGCACCCACCCACTGTGCACCCAGCCTCCCCACATCCTCCCACCCCATACTTACCTCCGGACTCCGGCGCGACGATCTTCGGTGGACCAGGAACACGTCTGCACTCTTCAAAGCCGACCGCAAACTGAGGAAATGCCGGTAAGCTGTATAATGGGCTAGATAGGGGGGTTTCAACTTTGTTGCATATCTCAGGCATTTTTGGGAATTTTTACACCAAATTTTCAACATGGGGTTTTTGGGACCTTCTCATGATGATGTCACTGTCGTTATGGGGACCCGAAGGCCTGAATACCGCCATGACAGTGACATTCATGAGAAGTCCCAAAACCCCATGTTGAAAATTTGTGCCAAAATTCCAAAAATGACTGTTTACTGAAAGCAGCATTATGCAGCTCCTACGCAGGCTCGTAAGTTCACAAAATTTAAATATTTTCACTCCAGATTTTCAACATTGCCATTTTATCACACCTTCTTATGAGTAGTACAGCTGTCATTTTTCACATCTCACCCAAAATGTGTTTCCGCCCATGTAGCGCAGAATGGTGCATTCGGTGTGTGAAATCAATGTATGGGACAAATTAAGAAAATCACAGTGACACTGTTCATGAGCAGAGGTCTTAAAATGGCTATGTTGAAAATTTGGTGACAAAATTCCTAAAAATGACTGTTTTACGAGCGTGCGTTGCGCAGTTCCTACGCAGGCTTGTAAGTTCACAAATTTTCAATATTTTCACTCCAGATTTTCAACATTGCCATTTTACCACCTCCTTATCAGCAGTACAGCTGTCATTTTCACATCCTGCCCAAAATGTGTTTCCACCCATATGGGCGCACAATGGCGCGGTCGGTATGCGAAATCAATGTATGGGACACATTAAGAAAATCACAGTGTCACTGTTCATTAGCAGAGGTCTTAAAATAGCTATGTTGAAAATTTGGTAAAAAAATTCCTAAAAATTACTGTTTTACGAGTCTGCGTTGCACAGTTCCCACGCACGCTCGTAGGTTTGCGAATTTTCAATATTTCCACTACAGATTTTCAACATTTCCATTTTACTGCACCTCCTTATGAGCAGTACAGCTGCCATTTTTCACATCCTGCCCAAAACGTGTTTCCGCCCATGTAGCGCACAATGGCGCAGTCGGTGTGCAAACTCAATGTATGGGACACATTAACAAAATCACAGTGACACTGTTCATGAGCAGAGTTCTTAAAATGGCTATGTTGAAAATTTGGTGAAAAAATTCCTAAAAATGACTGTTTTACGAGCGTGCGTTGCACAGTTCCTACGCACGCTCGTAAGTTCGCAAATTTTCAATATTTGCACTCCAATGTCTTCCAAATACCTAAACAGCACATAGAAGCAAGCAACATTCGGCATTGACAAATGCTTGTTATCGTTAGTTTGCACAGGGACACAATTTTATATATATTCCTCTAGTTTATTTTTTTATAGTAGACTACATCTCACTAACTGTAAGATTAGTCAATTCTTGTTCCCAGTTCCAGTTATTTAAGTATGCTTTTATTTTCACATAGTTTGCCTTAGGAAAGTTCTACATTATAGTCTTGCCATTATTAGAAGATTTAAAATAATTAATGGTCCACGAAACCATGCAGTGATCACTATCTCCTAGTGGTTCAAGGGTTTTAGGGAAATCTCCCTGTTCGGCTATATTGGTCAAAATTAAATCTAGAATATTGTATTGCCTAGTTGGTTCTAATACCAATTGGTCCAATCCTAACTGTACTGTGGTTTCAAGAAATTTTATTTCTTGCTGATTTGTACTTTCCAAACTATCCTATTTTATATTAGGAAAGTTAAAATCTCCCATTAGAATGATATTATCCCATATGGATATGGACCCCTTGTCTTTTCAGTGTTGGCTCACTACTGTTTCTGTCAACTCTCAGCATTTGTGAGTAGGGTATGCTTCTAATGAGGTGAGCTGGATGGTAACTCTGAGCATGTAGCAAATTACTGCGGTCTGTTTGTTTTCTATAAAGACAGTGTTCTAAAGCATATTGACTTGTAAATCAGGAGATCTAAGAATGGACTCTCCATTACACTGGCTGTCATTGTGAATTGTAAATTTTCTCCAACTGAGTTTAAGTGGTCAAAGAAGGCCTATAGTTCACCCATTGTCCCATTCCAGATAAATAGCAAATCACCTAAGTACAGGTATATTTTATAGGTGACAATATGTTTAAAGAAAGGATTATATATTGAATTTGTAATAAATGATGTTTCAAAAGTGTTCCATAAGTAAATTTGCATATGTGGGAGCCATGGTACTGCCCATGGTAGTTCCCTGTGTTTGTCTGAAATAGGCCCCATTGAACCTAAAGTAATTTTCATACAACACTAATCTAACCAGTTCTAGTAGTGTACCTGTGGGTGGAGTGTGTGTATCTCTTACTTTGTTGATGCCTATCTCTAGGGTGTGTAGTCCTGCCTCTGGTGGGATGCAAGTATATAAATCTTTGACATCCATGGTATAAAATAAAGATTTTACAAATGTTGAGTGTTTATTGTTTCATTTAGTGATGCAATGATTTTGATGACATCATTAGTGTCCCTCAAATAACTTAGCATTTTCTGGACTGCCTGACTTGCGAAATGGTTTGCAAAGTTTGAAGGTCCCTCTGTTATAGAGTCATTGCCTGACACAATTGGTCTGGCAGGTGGGTTTTCTAGATTTTTATTGATTTTGGGCAATCCATAAAATACAGGTACTTTTGGAAATGCATTTTTTATCAACTTAGCTTGCCATTCTTGTAAGTGTCTAAAGTCCATTTCTGTTTTCAAGATCTCAGTAAGACTTTCAGAGATTCTGTTAGTGGGGTCCCCAGGTAACCTTTCATAGTTTGCTATAACATTTAATGAGTCTTCACATTTTAATACACTTTTCATGATCCATGACAACAGTTCCACCCCTTTGTCTGCTGATTTGATGACTATTTCCTGATTCTGTTCTAATTCTTTTTAGAGCCTGGTGCTTTTCTGAGGCACTCTCCCATCTTGCCAGAGTCAGCCCTCCTGAAGTCCAGTACCCTCACTTTTGTATGGCTTGACTCTGTAGCCGAGTTTAATGTGAACCACACTGTTTGATGGTTACTTGTTCCCAGATGGCAACCCACTTCTAGATCTGAAATCCTCTCACTGCCCCCATTTGAGAGTATGAGGTCTAAGAGTACTCCCTCATGAGTGGGTTCCGAAACTAGCTGTCTGAGGCCTGCCACCTGTAGGGCATCAAGAAAGGCCCTGCTCTTCGATGGGGCTGCAGCAAATGTGCTCCAGTTAACATCTGGCATATGCAGGTCTCCCATCAACAGTATCTCCCCTTTCTCTGCCATTCTATGAATGCCTTCTATCATATCCTTGTCCATTCCCCCCCTGACATGGAGGTCTGTACACAGCCCCTGTGCAGATTGTGGTGCCCTTTCCAGTCTCCAAGGTGACCCACAGTGCCTCCTCTCCTCCCTGTTTACTCTTTTGTTCAGTTGCTTTTATCCCTTCCTTTACATAGAGAGCTACTCCTCCCCCTCTTCTCCCCTGCCTGTCTCTCCTGTAGGTTATGTACCCTGGTATGTTAACATCCCAGCCATGGTTCGCTGTGTACCATGTTTCTGTGACTGCTACTATATCCAGGCATCCCTCTTCCATCAAGGCCACCAGCTCAGGGAGCTTGTTGCCCAGACTACAGGCATTGGTACTCATTACCCTCCATTTCCTGATGGCCTTACTCCTTTTTGCCCCATCCCTGTCCTTCTTGCCTTTGTCACTTTCTCCATTTACCCCTGCCCTTCTCCCTATCGACACCTCTATGTTGGTGTTTACCACACTTACTACTGTGATTTTTTTGGGGGGCTAGGATTTCCCTGCTCCTTTCCAGTGCCTCCCCCCTTGGCTAGTTTAAATGCTTGCCAATGAAGCATTTAAACCTATCACCTAGGATCCTGGTTCCCTTCCTGAACAGATGCTGCCCATCATGCCAGTATAGGCTTGCATCACTCCAGGTGGACCCCCAGTCCACACTGAAGCCAATACCTGAGCTCCACACCAGTTTTTCAACCACTGATTGAATCCCATGGTACGGAACACCCTAGCCTCTCCTATGCCATAGATGGGTAGCACCTCTGAGAAGGTTACCATGTGTGCTACTTGACTAAGGCCCCTCCCCAATTCCACAAACTCTTCCTGCACTTCTCTAATCCCTTTCTTAGCCAGGTCATTTGTCCCTAAGTGGACAATGACATCCAGCTCCCTCCCCTGTGCAGCTGCTCCGGCAATCCTGAGGATTTGCTCCCTGTCCCTCCAAGCCATGGCGCCAGGCAGGCACCTTACCTCCCTCTCCCCTTCCTTGCCCAGTTCTACCTTCCTAACAATGGAGTCCCCCACCAGGAGTTGTTTCCTTCCCTGCAGGATTCCCTGCGGTCCCTGCCACCCTCCTGTGGATCCCTTTGTGGAGGTTCACAGCATCCTCCTTGGTTCTCACCGTAGGTGCCTCCATAGAGGAACCACACTTTGCCAGAATGGCATAGGAATTGTGGAGAGGTACAACTGGAGGGATGTGCCTCTGTTCCACCACCCTCACCCTCCCTGAGCCCACTGTGGTCCAACCGCTCCTCTTTCTTGGCAACCTCTGAGGCAACGGCAGTGGCACTGGTGGTCTCTGGATGGAAGAGGATGTCCCACAAATCCTGGCCAACTCAGCCTGGAGATGAGCAACCTCCTCCCACAGCCCAGAGAGGTGCCTGCAGATGGGACAACACTGCATCCTCCAGAACATCTCCCAGAAGACTGCTGCTCCACAGCCACTGCACTGCACCACTCCAATCATGTCTTATTTCTGGCCCCTTAACTGTTTGCAATCCTTACTCTTTCCTCTGTTTTTTTCTTCTCTCTCTCCTTACTTTCTGCCTGTGTGCCCTTTAAACTCCTGATTGTCCTGTTCTGAGACAAGAATATCCTATATTTCTCAGTAAACCACTTACTTGTTCAGAGGCAGACCTCCAGCAGCTAGAGGGGGCCGGAGAGCTACTCTTGCCCTTCTAGGATGGTGGGTCCTTGGTGGTTCTGTGATCACTCACTTACTGCCCCTAAACAGGAAGTTCCTGTTGTCAGTCAAATCCTGTGCCTATAAAAATAGAACTAGCTTTGGGTGGGGGCAATATAGTCCCAGTAGAGAAGTTCAGTCACACAGCAGTCCTTTCTCCTGTTGTCGTCTGCCAAGCTATTACAAGGGTGTGGGTTGGCAGCAGATGGGAAGGGTCACAAAAGGTGACAGGATACGCACGCATATATAGCAAGTGGAGGCGAGCCCCGCCAGACAAGGGGTTGGGGGGGTCTGTGAGGGGTGGTGCCACAGGTTGCTGGGGAACTGGTGTCGTGGCATGGTGGGGTGGGTGCCAGCCTGGGGTGGCAGGGATGCAGGGTTCGGGACCGGGCACTGGTAGTTTTTGTTGCACCCGGCCCAAAACAGTGTTTTTTTTTTTTGTGATATGCACCCCTAACATGTACCCCCCCGGAGTTGAGAATCCTAATTTAGGATGCATAAAAACTATTTGTCTTGCACCATTTTCATTGGCTCTGGGATTCCACATCGCCAAAAATTCAATTTCGAAGATGCGGAGTTGCAATAAGGGCATTCGGCATTCCGAATTCACCCTAATCACATGGAAGTGACTAGCCCCATGCCTTTAATTGCTTACAGGATTTACTTCTTGCATTTAATAACACTCATGGAATCCTCATGACAGGGGATTTTAACATAAGTTTTCAAAATGTGAATGAACTTCATCCACTGGTCAATCTTCAGACAAATCTGGGGTTTACTCAATTGATTCATGAGCCAAAACAAGAATTAATATGGTAATCCTTGAAACGACTATGACCTTTGACTTAATTTTCACAAATTCCATTAATCACATACTAGCTAGTGGTGTCTTACTATATTCTATATCTGACCACCTGTTCATTTTTTTTATATTAGAGGTAGACCCGTGAAGCCAGAGAGTAATAAATATATTAAATGGCACAGTTTCAAGAATTTTGATTATGTTAATTTTATGTTGAAAGTGAGTCACATAAACTGGGACCGAATCTCATTGATCCCAACAATAGATGACGCTTGGGAATATTTTTGCACTGAATTTATGTCTGTTTGTGACAGGCATGATCCCATCAAATCCAAGATTTTAAAACAAAATAATGCCGTCTGATGTGCTAATGAATTAAGGAAACAAAAACCAATTAGATATAAAGCTTGGGGTCAGGGGAAAAAAATGGCAAAAAACTATATTGAGACAAATACAAAATACTGCAATCTTTACATTAGGGAGGTAAGAAATGCTAAGCAGAAGCACTTTTCTAACCTAACGGATAGTGATTGTACCCAACAACCAAAGGATGTTTGGTGGAAAATTAATACTTTATTGAAGGTCAGAGTTATGATACCTCCAATGTATTTATTTTTAATTTTTTATCTAGTACACTTTTTGTGCCTCTGTGCCAGCTCCAGTACCATCGGCCTGTCATGGTTCTCATCACCTCCCTCACTTCCCACATGAGCCGCCACTCTCCCCCATTACCCTCTGGCTTACCCCCCCAGTGTAGGGTTTCTGCACCAGCCTAAATGCTGCAAACGTTGGGATAGGTTGTGGGGAGTTGGCCTGGGAGCTGGGTAGGGACAGCGAGGCAAGCATCATCAAGGCACTTGCTGTGGCTATTTTTGCTGTTTTTTCTGGGGGGCGGATACATGCAATGACACCATGCATCTGTTCCACCCCTTGACCATGCTTGATGCTGGTTGCTGTGGCACTCCCAGCCTCTGCCAGGGGTCAGTCATGCACTGGGCATCCTCCTCACCCTCATCCCAAGAAGGAGAGGTGTCCAAGGAATGCTCCATCCTTCTCCTCCCAGCCAGCCCTCTGATGACTTGAGTCCATTCCCGAACCCGGGTCGCTGGTGCCACAAGCAGAAATCCAACCACTGCACTGGCAGGCTGGCCTACTTCCAATGTATTTAATGTTGATGAACAAATGACCCCAATGTTACAATTGGTGGTAGTTAAATGAAATGATTATTTTAGTAAAATGGGTTCCATGAGCAATCAGGCTGGTGTACCAGTGCAGCAGGTGATAGTGGGTAGCTTAGCAAATCAATTTGTTTTTTCAGAGATTATGGTTGACTCAGTAGTAAAAGAACTATTAAAACTAAATACCTCTAAGGCCATTTGCCTAGATGGTATCCCACCTAAATTATTAAAATATGCTACATCAGTAATAGCACATCCCCTGGCATACATATTTAATCTATCATTGAGTACGGGAGAATACCCAATGGCATGGAAACAATCAAAGGTTGTGCCCATTTTTAAAGTGGGTAAGAAGACAGAAATGGACAATTATCATCCAAGTTTACTTCTGTACCAGACATCTAAAATATTTGAAAGGCAGGTGGCGGCACAGATAATAGAGTACTTAGACTCCCAGGGCCACCTTGATAGCATGCAGTCAGGATTTAAACAGTGCCATAGCACTATTTCTGGCAAAGGTAGTAGGGATATGCAGGTAGCCATGGATGGGAGGACACCAGTTGGTGCCATATTTGTGGACCTATCCAAGGCTTTTGATTCCTTGGGCCACGGTGTCCTCCTGTCCAGGGCAGCATCACTTGGAGTGGTGTGGTGGGGTATTGTCTAAAATGGCTGACTTCGTATCTGAAGGGCAGAATACAAATGGTTTCTATGGGCAGCTGGGCCTCAGGTTTTGTTTCTTTTGGGTTGTGGGTCCCCCAGGGTTCCATCCTGGACCCTCTTCTGTTAAATATACATGTGTATGGATTAAGTTTTTCAGACACATCTGTATCATATCACTTATATGCAGATGATACTACCATGTATACTTTGGATTCTACTGTAAACATGATACAAGATAAGCTTCAAAAGCATTCAGTTAACTACAGTTTTCCTTAAAAACAGTAGATTGGTACTGAATGCAAAGAAGACACAGTCCATATTATTTCACTGAACATCTAAGGAATGGGAGAACCTGGCCCTGGGTATGGTTATCCTGGGGGTCATCGATCCAACAGGTGCAGTCCTATGAGTAACTGGGTCTATGGCTAGATAATTCATTGTGTTGGGAGGCCATATTAATCATTTTATCAAAAGTGGGAAAAAGACTGGGAGCTCTTTATAGGGTAAGGTCCTGTATGAGTATTGCTATCAGAAATAGGGGTGGTGAACTCTATGATTATCTCCATGTTTGATTATGGGGCTATCTTTTATGCATGTAGTAAAAGGAGTGATTTAGAAAGATTAGAAGTCTGCTATGGCAGACTTGCCAGATTTATTCTGGAAGTCCCCGCCTCACCCATAAGTGTTACCTATATAACCAGCTGAGCTGGTTAAAATTAAAAGAGAGTAGACAGGAGCAGTTATTGGCATTCATGAAAAAGGGATTGTCTGGTAGACTTCCTTAATACATTACTTCTAAATTGGTTCATAGGACCAAACTTGACTCATTAAGATCTGTAAATACTTTAGACTTGGAAATCCCTAGATGCAACCTGGAGGTTGGTCGCCAGTCAGTTTTTTGCAGAGGCCCATTAGGATGGAATAAAATGCCCTATATTTGAGGGCAATAGAGTGGGAGCCAACCCTGGAAAGGGATTAAGTCTTGGTTTAGAAAGACAGTTTTTAATACAAGACAATGCTGTCATACTCTTCCTAAAACTTATAAAGGATTCTATATTAGAATGTTAGGATATCCGATGCAGTGAATTAAGCCAGAGTACACTTACTTTTGTGTAAGGATAGATCAAGGAAAAAGTTTACATTGAACATTGTCTTAGTTCTTTCTGTATTTTATTTTACTTTGTATGATATCGAATTGTGTCTCTTCTTCTTGTTGACTTGGAGCAATGCTGTTTTAAAATGAAGTTTTAAAATGTGGTGGACCTCAATGTAAATGAGTTATAACTCAGTTGAGTTAATCCTAATTCTTATGAATCATTATATGAATAAAACATTTTACTACTACTATATGCATATATGTGTATATGTATTAGTCAGTGTTTGTGTATCACAGCTATTAGAAAGTACAGTTAGGTGGCTCAGTGGTTAGTGCAAAAGTTGTGAGTCTACATCTCCTCACTATCTAGATCAGTTTCAGCCTTATGCATGTCATTACTGATTTAAATGAAGTGTCTAGTGGTAATCTCCCTACCCTCCAATGTCCCTCACAACCTGAAAAGAAGGAAACAGTCCCTCAATGTCTTCTTTTTAATCTGTAAAAATGTGTGTAGACAGTGCACTGCTATGGTATACTAGAATATATATAAATATATATATATATATCTATATGCATGTATGTGTATATCTATTAGTGTGTGTGTGTGTGTGTGTGTGTGTGTCATAACAATTATAACATGCATTTAGATGGCTCAGTGGTAGTGCAAAAATAGTTAGTTTACATATTTCTCACTGCCCACAATACCATTATTTTGCAGCCATACTGGTTTTTGCTAGAGTTAGTTAAAGTATGTTCACACAGCATACCATATTTATTCAACTCTGCTTTTTAAGTGGGGGGAGGGGTAGGGGTAGACCTAGAGTTCCTTCTGATCTTCAGTTAGTTACTATACAGCCTACAAACCAGTTGTCATTATAACTAATACTATGGCTGTAGCCTGTTGCCTACCATTATCCACTTCTTGTTGAACACCTTTAATGATGCTTAATGAAATCGCCCTGCATTTACCTTTCCTCTAAATTGTTGATTTCTGCAACCATGCTCACTTGCATAAGTTTAGAGATACACCCAAGTAAATAATAACTATTTTATTTAAGGCTGCTTCAAGTACCAGCTTATAAAGGCAGACACATTTTAAAGAAGTTTAAAACTTTTGAAAATATGCACACTGGGAAGCAGATGTCTGAAAAATATTTGAATTGTTTTGTTACACTAATGACTAGTGTTGCATTTATGATTATTTAGTAAGCCAAACAAAAACTTAGTAAAGAATTGTACCATCAATTATCCAAATATCTTTTGTTGCTGCCATTTATTAGACAAGAATTATAAGAATCCCTCATTAAAGTTTAATGATCTCAAATCTGACACAAGGTTACATTATGCAAATATGAAATTGCCTAGGAGGGCTAATGATGTAGGTGAGATACTCATTATGTCAATACAAAATATGTTTCTACACATCCTTCATGTGGGAATTCTACTATTGTCTAACCTTCCTACAGACAGATCTTATTTACTGATCTTTTTGTTATTGTGTTATCATTTATAAACCCAGGTGATAGAAACATAATAATTATTTTGTTATTTCTGATTTTGTTTATTGCTTAACCTAAGATGATGTTATTACCTCAGTGGCCTGCAGTGAGCTATTGACATACTTTTAGAATAAAACTAGAAGTGTGAGAATATTGCAGACTGGCTGTTGTTTAGATATACTGTAGTGGCTCCCACCATAGAAACATGAAAAGTATTTGCCCTAATCAAAGTACTTTATGAGGGATATGAAGTCAGATACTGGATGAAGTAGAAAAGCGTCACACACATACACACACTATACTGTATATATGTATACAGTACATAAGTTACAACAAACATTATTAATGCTCCAGTTAGGATCAAAGTGACAAAAGCTGGGAAATGAGGCATCAAGGTTTCCCTAACATCCCACCCTCCCAAACAGGCAGTAGAGCAGGTGTGGATGTGTCTTGGGCTCGCAAGCCCTAAAGTTCACCCTATTATGATGAAGCCTAATCATCTGACCTTATTTACAGATGGAATGGTGAGCATTGGGCTTCAGAAGCCCAAGGTACACCCCACACCTGCTCTACTGCGCTTGGGAGAGTAAGTGTTAGGAAAACCCTAATGCCTCATTTCCCAACTTTTGTCACTTTGATCCTAATTAGAGAATTAATTAAGTTTTTGCAACTTATATCCTTACTTTTAAGATAGCATAATAATATCCTTATCTTACCTCCATAGATGCGTATATGTGTGTAGCTTTTGAAGCACAGGGCCCTCCATTTATAGGATGACAGTGACCAAACTGTCAGCATTGCCATCTTATTATGCAACCTCATGGAAACCAAACCTGCAGGGAACCCAGCGTCCCTGGTAGCCGAGAAGACATGAGATAATGTACCTAAATGATCAGATGATGAGCCTCTTCATGAATCCTACTTGGTTCATACCTATTAACTCAGGAGAACTACAATTAACCTTTTGGCTAGAATCTTAAAAGAATTTTTATATCTTGGTTTAAAGAGAAATAGGTCTGTAGCTTTGAACAAGCTCAGGGTCCTTTCTGGTTTAGGGAGAAGTACAATCAAGGCCTTAAAGAAATGAGGGTCTACCTCTGCCCCATTTAAAATATATTGGAATAGTCGATTAAGTATTGGTAGTAGAAGATCCCAAAACACTTTGTAAAATAGGAGGAGAATCCATAAGGGCCTGGGGCTTTATCTGAGGGTAATCCACTAATAACTCAGCAATTTCCTTCTGTGATATAGGAGAGACCAAAAACCCTTGTGTTGTTCTGAAAAGGGAGGGTAAATGGGAATCCCTCAGATAATTCTCCATGCTCCCAGGGCAGGAGGATACTCTACATCACTGTACAGTGTTTCATAGTATAGGGCAAATTCTTGTACTATCTCGGTGGAGATATTTTCAGAGACCCATCAGCTACTGCCCTAATTGGAGGGATGAATCGCATAGATTCTTGTTGCTTGATACGGAGTGCCAATAGGCCCGCCTTCTCTTCCTGATCTGTGTAACTGGCTCTAGTACGAATAATAGCTCATTCTGCTTTTTCCAAGTAACTCTAGATATCTGTCTCTCAGCACTAAAAGCTTCCTCTTATCTTCATCTGAGGCACTAACTGAAATATTAATTTGAGTGACCGAATTGGACAATAATGATAATGGTTTCTCTCCATTTCCCTTTTCCTACTCACTGCCATACTAATAAGGGTCCCTCTCATGTAAGCCTTAAAGGCCCCCCCCCCATAAAATATCCGGTTTTGCACTGTCTAAGGGGTTGGATAAGAAAAAGAACTCAATTTGCTCCCTTATGAGTTTGCAATACTTGGAATCTTTAGGAAGTTGTTCATTAAGTTTCCATCTAGTTTCCCTATTTGGTAAATTAAGAAATGCCAAGTTGCATAACACCAATGAATGATCAGAGACAGGGCCAGGTTGACTCGAGTAGGTCTTGACCCTCAGTAGGACAGCCTGAGAAATAAGAATATAGTCAATGCGGGACTGTGAGCTGTGCGCCATTGACCTGAAAGTGAACTCCCTAGAATCCAGAAATAGGACATGCCAGACATCACAGAGCCTGCACTGATCCATTGAATCCCTAAAAGCCCTCTGTCCTGGAGAGACCACTCCTGGTCCACTACCTGACCTGTCGAGATTAGAATCTACAACTTGATTAAAGTTGCCCCCCAAAATAATCCTAATGGGAAGCAATGGCAGGATAATGTTTATGAGTCTCATAAAAAACCCTGGATCATCCATATTAGGGTCATATATACTGCCAAGTAAAAGTGGAACTGACCAGAGAGTGCCTTTAACTAGGATAAACCTACCCTCAGGGTCTTTAATGACATGTGTAGAGACAAAGGGAATACCCCTATTAATTATAAGCATGACCCCACAACTGTTAGTGGAACCCTGAGCACCATAAACCAGCCCCACCTGCTGCCTCCTTAACTGTAAAGCTTCCGCTTCTAATAAATGGGATTCCTGTAGGAAAGATATCTGAGAACGTAATAGGCTTAAATGTTTAAGAACCTGATATTGTTTGGGTTTTTTCCTGATCCCCTTAACATTCCAAGTAGCAAAAGTCACCTTCTTGGCCACCTAATAGTAATTGTTAAACTTAATAAGTTCAGCTCTGCACTCAGGATATATAGTACATGTAACCATACCCCCATAAGTTGCTGCTGCAAAGCCCTCCCTCCGCCTCAGCCCCCCACAGCCAACCCACTCCTCTCCCCAACAACCCCATCTCCCCTCAACAAGACCCTATACCCCTGCCCCCACCTGACCCCCACACTGCCACAAGCAATGTTTAGCAGAGTACTGGATCTTTTCCTCCATCTCCAACCTCCCAATAATGCACCTCTGTCAATGACAGTCCAACTTATATCCCGAGGTACATGTTTAAATTGCAAATAATATTAGCTAACCCTTAACAACTACAGAGTGGTTCTGGGCTTTCAATGCATGTATGCGCATGAATATTAACCTGATAGTAAAGGGGAGAGTAAAATGAACTACCCAACTCGTAACTGTGACAGGTAAACTCAAGAACCTGAGTGAAAATTAGGGGTTACTTTGCCCCAAGAAAGAACTTTACAAAAACCAGAACCAGAGCGAGAAACTGATGAAGGGGAATAGCCCCATCCTCGAACTGAGAACAGAGATCGAGAAAAATGTTGAGATTGAGACCTTAAATAGAGAAAACTGAAAAACAAGTCTTCCCTGAGACTGCCAGCCCTTAATTCCGAAAATTTCCCTTGAAAAAATTGGAATGATGAAAAGACTGGAAGGGATCCTTCTTGAATTAAGAACTGCATGAGCGTGTATTACTTAGGCATGCAACGCCTCTCAGACCGCCACCCGAACCTGACAGGGTATATATGAATAGCAATGAAAGCCCAAGACCACTGTAATATCCAGCAAACTGTAACATGAACATTAGTCCTAGAATCAACAACCCAAACTTTCCCTCTGTGTGCAACCCCAAAGCTGAATACAGTGGAGTCAAAACTACATTCCCAGTTTGGCCATCCTCAAGACCCTTAAAGTCTTCACCCTGAGCCCAAGTTAACATTAGGAAGTTAGGGCTTGAGAGGTTGTTAGTGGTTAGGCCATGCACAAAATAGCCCAGTCCAGGTGAGAGAACTAAAACATCCAAATACACGCTGAAATTATCTCCTCCGAGAAAAGGAAAAAGAACAGTTCCATTAAACAACTCCCAGCAGCTCCTTGACACATGAGCAAGACCTCTCAGGGCTCCAGGAACAAGTCTGGTAGCATGGATTTAAGGCTTGACAGGGCAACTTCAGGATCATCATAATTAAACCAGGATCTGTTTACTGAGACTTGTAACCTGGCCGGATACCCCATCCTAAATTTCAAACCCGCTGCGATGATCTTAGATACGATGGGATGAGACGCTTTCCGTTTCAGACGGACCGATCCAGGAAAATCTTGCGCAATTCTCAGCTTTGTGTTCTCCCAATGAACCTCTTGTAAAGCTCTCACTTTCTGCAAAAATGCTGCTTTCCAAGTAATTCAAAAAGCGGCAAATAATAATGGAGGAGCATCCAGAAGGCTTTGGTCACAGAGACCTATGAGCTCACTCTATAATGTATATACTGGGCTGAAGGGAGAGGGCCAGCAGCCCATTCCACCAGCTTCTGTGTAAATACTGCAGCATGTTGACCCTCTTCACCTCTGCAGCCTTAGTATTACAACATTATTTCTGGCTACGGCCTTCCAAATCTTCGAGTTTAACCTCTAGACAGACAACTTCTGTTGCATAGACACCATTTCAGGATCCAGACTCTCCAGCTTCCTCTCCATCAAGACTATTCGAACGTGTATTATCAGAAACCATTAATGAGACTTCATCCAGTTTCTTGAGAGAGTTTTCAGGTCGATGCATTTTCTTTCATCTTCATGAAAAGGTGTAAACTCTACATGAACCTATTAAGCATTAAAGGTTCTTGTTCCCCAACGACACATAGGATCAGGCTTGTCTGGCTACTCGAGGCCAGGATTTCTTTGGGGCCTTTTCAGGAGTAACCGGGGGTGTTTCTGCAGGGCTTTCTTCATATAAGCCTCCATCTACCAATCTAGCACACAAAACAGGCTCACAAGATGTTTAGACAGTAGAAAATTTGCAGGCAGAGGAGAGAGAGAAGCATTAATCGTCTAAATATGACGATTTAATAATCAGGCAGGAGCTTAGTGGAGGAGCTCTACTCAGCACTCTGCATCACGTGATCTCCTCTTCTGATTTAAACCTATTTGGTGGATTTAACTGGGGCTGTTTCTTTGAATCAGAGACATATATCTTCTAATTTCAAGCCTATTTTGATGTATGTTGTTGGTGAAGCTGTTTGAATTGGAGACCTGTTTCTTTTGGTAGCAAACCTATTTTGGGGGTTTTGAGCAGACTTGTGATTCATTTTTGCTGGCGTCACTAGCTGCAAAGGTTAGTGCATAGTGGGGGATGGGTGCTAATGGTCTGTCCAGGTCTCACTCAGCTAGGGAGGTGGACCTGAATCAGGTGTGGTGTCAGTTGCTTTGGCTTCTCAGAAGGAACTAGAAGGGAAAGGATCAGATTTGTTATAGTACAGTAGCTTCTTGTTGTTTTTACATTGTTTCTTGTGGATTTTACTTGTTATGGATTTTACTTGGGAGAAGGTTATTTCTTTTCTTTCTTACTACTGCTAAGGGGCTAGAAGGGTATTGTTTTGGGGCTGTTGGAATTTTGAAAACTGTTTTGGTGGCTATAAGTGGGCTCATTTGTTTGATGTTTCACTGTGTAGCAGGCTACATTTGTAGAGGCCTATTTCTTCTGATTTAAAACCTATTTGGTGGGATTTAACTGGGGTTGTTTCTTTGAATCAGAGACCTATATCTTCTAATTTCAAGACTATTTTGAGATGTTGTTGGTGAAGCTGTTTGAATTGGAGACATTTTTCTTTTGGTAGCAAACCTATTTTGGGGGCTTTGAGTACAATTGTGATTCATTTTTTTCTGGCTTCACTAGCTGCAAAGGTTAGTGCATAGTTGGGGGAAGGGTGCTAATAGTCTGACCAGGTGGGCCTCAGCTACCTGATTGTTTGTGGAAGACTTGGGTTGGTCCCACCCCCCAACCCCTCACCCCACCAGCAACTGGTCCATGATTTCCTTTATACAAGGGGTTCTGACATCACTTCCTCAAATGAGCAAAGGATATGCACCTGTCATAGCAGAAGCAGACATCCAGGAAAGGAACAGCAGCAAATGAAAAGGTGACTGCTATCTCAGTAGAAGGGAAGGGAAGTAACTGCAAATCTAGGAGCTTTCATTGTTACTTCTTTGCATTGCTATTGCATTGTGGAAAGGAGGAGTAGGAGTTTGAAGAAGGTTGTACAATAGCTACTTAACGTCTCTTTTTGAGTGTGGATAGGAAAGTTAGAATTATAAAAAGCAGTTGTTCAATCTTTTTAAACGTGTACAACGAAGGGGGTAAGGGAAATTAAGAAAAGAATGTTTTGCACTGATGTGGGGAGAGGGGAGACTTGGAGGAGTGTTTGGTATCCTGCATCTGGAAGGGTACGGGGTCACTGGTGGGCAACAACAGCAATGGGTAGGGTGGTAGGCTGCAACAACTGTGGTGCACCAATCTTTCTAAAAATTGCCTGGAGTGTGGGAGGATGTTTAGTGTGCAACCACATAGAGAAACTTAGAAAGGAGATTGAGGGTCTGCAGGAGGAACTAAGACAAGCAAGGCAGACCGGGGGTGGGTTTAGCCCAATACTGGAGGGAGGAAGAATGGGAGAAGAGGGAGGGTGATTTAAGCCAACAGTGGTGAGGAGAGGGTCAGAAGAAGAGAAGCAGGGACAAGGGGGCCCAGGCCAGGAAGAACGATTGCCGGGGAAACCAGGTCAGGAGACAAAAGACAAATGGAATGAGGAGGAGATAGGGACTTGTGAGGGGAGGCAAAGAAGTGGCAAAAGTCATGGAGTGGAAAGGAGAGAACAGGTTACTATGAAGAGAGAGGAAGTGGGCATTTGTGAAGGTTCTTCAGAAAATAGTTTTGCACTGCTAAAGATGAAGAAGGTGCAGGAGGGAAGTGATGTAATTAGAGGAGTAATTGATAAATACATGGACCAAACCAGAGCGGGGGGAAGTTCTGCTGGGAGAATTGCAATAGGGAAAAGGGAACAATGCAGGAGGAAGAAAAGAGGAGCCATAAAAGAGAGGAGATGAATCGAAGCAAGCAGGAGTAGAGTGGTGGAATCTAGGTGCTGGGGACTCAATACTAAGAGGAGTCAGGTGGGGTAGCAAGGGGGAGAGGCATAGTCACATTTGGGTGGAGGCCATGCCAGAAATGACAGTGGAAAGGGTGGGTAAATCTGTTCTGGAATATGCTAGAAGTGGTAGGGACAAGCCTCATTTAATTATACATCTTGGGACGAATGACCTGGCTGACAAGACAGAAGATATAGTCCACAGGAGGTTTGAGAAACTAGGCCAATTATGTGAGGGGGCAGGAAGATCAGTAACTTTTTTGGAGAAACTACAGGTGCCCAAGACAAGCACAACAAGAAAGCTGAGAATAAAGGAATTTAACGGATGGCTAAGAACCTGGTGTTGTGCTAAAGGGTATGGGCTGTTGGGGGGGTTGGGAGAACTGGGAGGACAGTAGGCCCTATGCCAAGGACAGACTACACTTGAGTGAGGAGGGAAAGAAAGTGTTGAAACAGAGGATGGAGCAGTACACAGAGGAAGTTGGGAATTTAAACAAACTAGGAGCAGAGGGTGGCAGTTGGGCAAGAGACATGCAGAGACCACAGGTTGGGAAACCACATGAGCTTACCACCCATAACAGTGACAAAAGACAAATGGCAAGTACTATTGGTGATGCTAGTAAAGGAGGGCAGAATGGGGGGGGAAGGGTGGAAGGTGGTTACCCTTAATGCTAGGAGACTTGAAAGGAAAACAGCAGAGTTACAGGTGCTTATGGCAGAGGGAGAGGTGGACATCGCAGCCATCACAGAAACATGGGCCACCCAATACAATGAATGGGACCTGTCTGTACCAGGGCACAGGTTATTTCATAGGGACAGGTGATTGGGAAAGGAGGGTGTGGCACTATATATGTGAGAAGGACTGAAGTGTGTGTAAGGAAGGAAGGAGGTGTAGTACAGAGTCACTTCAGTGCAAATCTAGGATTCAAGAATAAGGATTCTTAGAATGGGAGTGGTGTACAGGCCGCCTGTCTCAGGCGGAGGAGTTAGACAGAGAACCAGTGGGACAGATCAGCAGGACCTGCGAGAAGGGTAGTGTGACAATTGTGGGGACTTCAACATGCCAGAAGTGGACGGAGTAGCCCAACAACCAGGAACAGAAGGAGCAGGTACAGCTGGATGCCTTCCAGGACAGATTCCTGCTGCAAATGGTCAGTGAACCAACCAGATTAGGGAATACCCTTGACCTTGTGCTGGCAAATGGGGACTTTGTGAGAGAACTTACAGTGGAGGAACCTCTGTCAGGGAGTGACCACCACTCAATATGGTTCACATTTAATATGGGCAAGGAAGGAGTGGAATCTAGCACAAGAGTGCTGGACTTCAGGATGGGCGATTTTGGAGGATGGGGAAGTGGTAATGGGTACCTGGCCAGAATTCAAACTGGCATGGACACTAACCAGAGGTGGGAGCTCATAAACCTGAGGATTGAGAGGCAACGCAAAACCTGATGCAAGGCCCAGAACAAGAAGGCTAGGGCCAAAAAAGTCCAGAGGGGTATCACTAAGCTCAAAGGAGAAAGGTGGCATGTGAGGAGAGGACCTGTAAAGCATCTATCCTAAATAGATACTTTTGCTCAGTATTTACTTGAAAGAAAAGGTAGGGCAGGGCCCACAGCTCAGCGCCATGGACACAGGGAGGAGGAGTTGGGCCACTCACTTCACAAAGAAAGGGTCCTACAAGAGCTCGCTAGCTCAGGGTGGATACGCAATGGGACCTGATGGCATACATCCCAGGGTACTTAAGGAGCTAAGGGTGAACCTGCAGAGCCATTAGCAGAACTGTTTAGTGAGTCTCTCAGCACAGGAGAGGTCCCAGAAGACTGGAGAAGGGCTCATGTGATCCCGGCTCCACAAGAGTGGTAGCAGGAGGAGGCAGAGAACTACAGACCAGTCAGTCTTAACCTCAGTAGTGGGCAAGATTATGGAGGCACTCCTTAAGAAAAGGATAGTGCAACACCTGGAATCCATAGGGCACAGGATCCAAGACAGCATGGGTTTACAAAAGGAAGGTCCTGTCAAACTAATCTCATAGATTTCTTTGACTATGTAACCAGAGTGGTGGACCAAGGAGCAGCTGATGTCGCCTACCTTGACTTCAGCAAAGCTTTTGACACTGGTCCACATAGAAGATTGATAAATAAGCTGGGTAGGCTTAGGGTGGGTCAGAAGTTGGTCAACTGGGTGGCAAACTGGTTGACGGGCAGAAAACAGAGAGTGGTGGTAAATGGTATACAGTCAGAAGAGATGCAAGTCACAAGTGGGGTCCCTCAGGGATCAGTCCTGGGGCCAGTCCTCTTCAATATCTTCATTAGTGACACTGCAGATGGACTAGAGGGTAAGGCTTGTCTGTTTGCAGATGACACCAAGATCTGCAACAGAGTAGATGATCCAGATGGGGTGGGCAGAATGAGAAGAGATTTGTTTAAACTAGCAAAATGGTCAGAAGAGTGGCAACTGGGATTTAATGCAAAGAAGTGCAAGATCATGCACATAGGGAAGAGAAACCCTGAAGCCACCTATAGACTGGGAGGGGAGTTGCTGGCAGTCACAAAGGAAGAAAGAGACTTGGGCATCATCATCACCGATGACCTGAAATCATCCAAGCAGACCTCTAAAGCAGTAGGTAAGGCTAGGGGAATGTTAGGGTGTATTAGTAGAGGTATCACAAGTCGTAAGAGGGAGGTAATAATCCCTCTTTACAAGACACTGGTTAGGCCCCATCTGGAGTACTGCGTGCATACTGGAGGCCACACCTTCACAAGAACATTAACCAAATTGAGGCAGTCCAGGTAGGGCAACCAAAATGGTGCAGGGACTGCATCAGAAGACATATGAGGACAGATTAACGGAGAGAGGTGATATGATTGAAACATTCAAACACCTTAAGGGCATTAACAAGGCGAAAGAGTCTAACATGTTTAAATATAAAAAACATAGTAAGACAAGAGGACACAGCATGAGACTAGAGGGAGGCCGATTAAGAGGGAATGTGAGGAAATTATTTTTCACAGAAAGGGTGGTGGATGCATGGAATGGCCTAACTCAGGAAGTGGTGGCTATGAATACAGTGCAGGGCTTCAGACAGGCATGGGATAGGCATAAGGGATCAATACTGATGAGTATGAATAGATAGGCCACTGACAGAGCAAAGGCCGATGGCACATTTATAAGGTAGAAAAAGAAATGGACAGACTGGATGGGCTTTGCGGTCCTTATCTGCCATCAACTTCTATGTTTCTATGTAAGAAACTGAGCTGGTTGAGCAAGGAGGTCATGGAAAAGGTAAAGAGGAAAAGAACTGCCTTTAGGAATTACAAGAAAACAGGGAGGGGGAGGAGAGGGAGGAGTACTTGACGGAATCGAAGGAGGTGACAAGGGCAGTAAGGGGAGCCAAGGCATCTACGGAACTTAGGCTGGCACAAGGCATTAAGAAGGGGGAGAAGGACTTCTTTAGGTACATCAGGGAGAAAAGGAGCTACAAGGACCACATAGTAAGGATCAGGAAGGGGGGGTTGGGTGGAAGCAGGGTGCGATAAGGCAGAAGCACTAAATGAGTACTTCTGCTCAATATTTACTAAAGAGAAGAGGGGGATGGCACCCAAGGGGGGAGAAATGGCAGAAACAGGGGGGAGGGGGTGACAGATGGGGAAATCATGGAGGGCAGGGTGTGGGAGGGTTTGAAGGCACTGAGGGTGGATAAGGTGCCAGGCCCAGATGGCATCCACCCCAGGGTACTGAAGGAGCTGGCAGAGCCTTGCAGGACCTTTGGCAGACCTGTTTGATGCCTCACTACATTCAGGGTGTGTACCTCAGGACTGGAGGATGGCTCATGTGGCGCCCCTCCACAAGAGTGGCCCCAAGGATGAACCAGAAAACTACAGACCAGTGAGCCTCACATCCATCGTGGGTAAGCTAATGGAGACTATCCTGAAGGAAAGGCTGGTGGCCTTCCTCAAGGCCAAAGAACTACAGGACAGCAGACAGCATGGCTTCATACAGGGCAGATCCTGCAAAACAACCTGGTGGAGTTCTATGACTGGATAACTAGGGCAACTGGACAGGAGCCATGCAGTGGATGTCTTGTATCTGGACTTCAGTAAGCCATTCCACTCGGTGCTGCATGGAAGTCTGGGAAGTAATTTAGTAGGCACAGGGGCGGGTGCAAAGCTGGTGAGATGGGTGGGAACTGGCTGCAGGGAAGGCAACAGAGGGGTGGTGGTGGATGGGGAGGCTCTCACGCCCAAGGGTAGTGATGAGGGTGTTCCACAGGGCTCGGTGTTGGGATCAGTGTTGTTGGTATATTCATTGCAGACATATCATTGGACATCAAGAGCAAGATCAGTCTGCTTGCTGATGATACCAAGGTAGGAGCAGTGGTGGATGACCTAGGAGGATGGCAGGGGTTGCAGGATGATCTGGCAAAGCTTGAAACCTGGTCAGACACCTGGCAACTGGGGTTTAATGCCAAAAAGTGCAAGGTGCTGCATTTTGGGATGAAGAACCCCAGTAGGAGTTACCAGCTGGGGGGAGTGCAGCTAGCCCAGACAGAGGAGGAGAAGGATCTGGGGGTGCTTTTTACATGGTCAATGAACAACTCAGCACAATTTAGGAAGGCAGCTGCAAAGGACAACAAAATGCTGGGTTGTATTGCAAGGGGTATATCCTGGAGGAGGAGGTGATTCTGCCACTGTATAGGTCATTAGTTAGCTCGCACCTGTAGAACTGTGTGCAGTACTAGTGCCCGTATCTGAAGAGGAACATTAAGTTACTGGAGGATGCAGCGCAGGGTAACAAAGATGATCAAGGGGCTAGGGACTTATTATATGAGATGAGGCTGAGGGAGTTGAACATGTACACACTGGAGGAGAGGAGGGACGGGGGACATGATTGAAACCTTTAGAGACATGAAAGGAATAAACAAAACAGGTACAGAGGGGCTGTTCAAAGTAAGGGAGGAGAGGGACACCAGGGACCATGGTATGAGACTGGAGGGAGGAAGATTCAGGAGGGAGATGAGGAGACACTTTTTTACAGAGAGGGTGGTGGCTGAGTGGAATGCGTTACCTGCAGAAGTGGTATCCAGTAGAACAGTGGACTGCTTCAAAAGGGGATGGGACAGGACAAGGGGAAGGGTCAATGATGGGGACGGGTGGAAGGAGGGCAGCTGCAGAACAAGGGGTGCTAGCTGCATATTTGAGCAGACCTCATAGACCTCTAGGCCTTTATCTGCTGGCAAATTTCGTATGTTCATATATCCAGATTAGTCTTAAACTGTATTAGATTTGAGCTAAGCACCACCTCATGTGGAAGGGTGAAATGATTTCTCTTAACTGTTCTATTAATAGATGATCTTAGTCTCAGCTTGTGTGATCTAGTATTTCTTCCAGAAGGATACCACTCTTGGCGGATGGTTTCAAATAGCATTGGATCTCTAGAGGTAAGAAAAATTAAACATAGGTCACCCCGTAAAGAGTGATATTCCAAAGAGTAGCGGTTCAATGCTCTCAGCCTTTCCCCATAGCCTAATGATTCCAAATGTTTTATATTTCTAGTAAACCTACATTGTATTTTTTCTACAGTCACTCTTTCTTGTGCTGTTAGTGCGCAGAAAGAAGAGCAATAATCTATATGTGGTCTTACTATACTATTATACATTGGTAATAACACTTCTGCTTCTCTACTTTTAATATTTTTCAGAATACAGCTAGTCAATTTATGACATTTTTTTTAACTGCTTTGTTGATACGTTCTTCAAACTTTAAATCATTTGTAATACGAACTCCCGGATCCTTCTCGGAGGTGACTACTGTTAATAGAATATTATTTAAATAATAATTATTTAATGTATTATTTTTACCAAGATGCATAACTTTGCATTTGCCAATGTTGAAAATTAATTTATTTTATTTGGCCCATTTTGATAGATTATCCAAATTATTTTGCAGAAAGTGTACAGAATTCATATAATTCACAACACATCCTAGTTTACTATCATTAGCGTATTTATTCGGCCAGACCCCTTGTGTGGTTTGCATGCTAGAAATAATCAAGTTAAATAACAGAGGACCAAGTACAGAGCCTTGAGGCATACCACTTGTCACCATATTCCATGTAGATTTATATTCCCTAACACACACCTGTTGCCTCCTATCAGTCAACCATGACGAAATCCACATAACAATACTGTAGTGGAGTCCTATATGAACTAGACATTCTATTAATATTTTATGGGATACAGAATCAGAGGCCTTTTCGAAATCCAGAAAAATGACATCCACTGTCAGGCCAGCATCCAGAGCTGCACTAATAGGTTCGAAAAAATTAATCAGGTTGCTGTGACATGATCTACCCGGGATAAAGCCATATTGTGTTTTATCACCTAATTCATTCATAGAAATATGACTATTTATTCTTTGCAATATTTGTTTCTCCGTTACCTTCCAATGCAGGATGTCAGACTAATTGGTCTATAATGTCTCATCTTGTCTGGAACCTTCCTTATGAATTGGAATAACTATAGCCTCTTTCCATTCCTGTATAGCCACGGAGCACAACAGATCGCTCCCGCAATTTCAGTTATACTCTAAATCCTCTTAGCTTTTATAATTTCAAACTTGGTTTTACTAGCTTTACATTTAAACGTATTCCAATAAGCCTCAGTTGTTTGCTTTCTATATTTATTATAAGCCCTTTTTATTTCTAATCATTCTTCTTATTGTTTGACTACCTCGGGGAAGCTGCTTATGATTTTTATGTTGCTTGCACGCATGTGCAAGAAACATAGTGCCATCATCGGAGATTTGGTGTGTCACCTCCTCCTCAATTCAGTCAGTGTGTTGGCAGGAATTTCCTGTAGCCAATGCATTTTGGAGCTGTCTATGACACGCTCAAAATGCAGTGGCACTCTGAGTGAAAGGGGCTTCGTTTGAGTGAGCACCGATAAGATATCGGCTGCTCACGCGAGATCCCTCCACATGCTGCTGTGCGCCCCCACACGCACTGTATAGCTGACGGGTGCCCAATCCTCATTGGCTGAGCTGCGTCCCTGCCCTCCCAGTAGCAGGTGCCACGCTGGGAGCCCACCCCAGCGTGGCAAACAGTCCTTTTGCCGATGGGGTGCCCAATCCCCGTTGGCTGAGCTGCGTCCCTTCCCCCCCCAGTAGCAGGTGCCACACTGGGAGCCCACCCCAGCGTGGCAAACAGTCCTTTTGCCGATGGGGGTGCCCAATCCCCTGTCGGCTGGACGCCCCCCCTCCTTGTGCCATGCTGGGAGCCCACCCCAGCGTGGCAATAACTTCCATGGCCGACGGGGGTGCCCAATCCCCCATCAGCTGAATGCCCCCCCAACGTCCTTGTGCCATGCTGGGAGCCCACCCCAGCGTGGCAAATGGTCCCACGTCTTTTTTTCCCCTGAAAAATGAAGCGGTCCAGCGACACGTCTCCGGCCCCACTCCACAATCTGCCCACCCACTGTCACCCAGCCTCCCATCCTCCCCCCCATACTTACCTCCGGACTCGGCGCGGCGATCTTGGTGGACCAGGAACACGTCTGCACTCTTCAAAGCCGACCGCAAACTGAGAAATGCCGGTAAGCTGTATAATGGGCTAGATAGGGGTTTCAACTTTGTTGCATATCTCAGGCATTTTGGAATTTTACACCAAATTTTCAACATTGGGTTTTAGGACCCCTTCTCATGAATGATGTCACTGTCATGGCGTTGGCCGGACCTGAAGGGTGATTTCGCGCAGTGACTGCGAAATACCCCTCAGGCCTGAATACCGCCATGACAGTGACATCATTCATGAGAAGGGTCCCAAAACCCCATGTTGAAAATTTGTGCCAAAATTCCAAAAAATGACTGTTTTACGAGCGTGCATTATGCAGCTCCTACGCAGGCTCGTAAGTTCACAAAATTTAAATATTTTCACTCCAGATTTTCAACATTGCCATTTTATCACACCTTCTTATGAGTAGTACAGCTGTCATTTTTCACATCTCACCCAAAATGTGTTTCCGCCCATGTAGCGCAGAATGGTGCATTCTGTGTGTGAAATCAATGTATGGGACAAATTAAGAAAATCACAGTGACACTGTTCATGAGCAGAGGTCTTAAAATGGCTATGTTGAAAATTTGGTGACAAAATTCCTAAAAATGACTGTTTTACGAGCGCACGTTGCGCAGTTCCTACACAGGCTTGTAAGTTCACAAATTTTCAATATTTTCACTCCAGATTTTCAACATTGCCATTTTACCACACCTCCTTATCAGCAGTACAGCTGTCATTTTTCACATCCTGCCCAAAATGTGTTTCCACCCATGTAGCGTACAATGAGCCGGTATACAAATCAATGTATGGGACACATTAAGAAAATCACAGTGTCACTGTTCATTGTAGAGGTCTTAAAATAGCTATGTTGAAAATTTGGTAAAAATTCTAAAATTACTGTTTTCGAGTCTGCGTTGCACAGTTCCCACTGCACTTCGTAGGTTTGCAATTTTCAATATTTCCACTACAGATTTTCAACATTTCCATTTTACTGCACCTCCTTATGAGCAGTACAGCTGCCATTTTCACATCCTGCCCAAAGCGTGTTTCCGCCCATGTAGCGCACAATGGGCATGTCGGTGTGCAAACTCAATGTATGGGACACATTAACAAAATCACAGTGACACTGTTCATGAGCAGAGTTCTTAAAATGGCTATGTTGAAAATTTGGTGAAAAAATTCCTAAAATGACTGTTTCTGACGTGCGTTGCACAGTTCTACCTTGCAGCTCGTAAGTTCGCCAAATTTTCAATATTTGCACTCCAATGTCTTCAAATACCTAAACAGCACATAGAAGCAAGCAACATTCGGCATTGACAAATGCTTGTTATCGTTAGTTTGCACAGGGACACAATTTTATATATATTCCTCTAGTTTATTTTTTATAGTAGACTACATCTCACTAACTGTAAGATTAGTCAATTCTTGTTCCCAGTTCCAGTTATTTAAGTATGCTTTTATTTTCATAGTTTGCCTTAGGAAAGTTCTACATTATAGTCTTGCCATTATTAGAAGATTTAAAATAATTAATGGTCCACGAAACCATGCAGTGATCACTATCTCCTAGTGGTTCAAGGGTTTTAGGGAAATCTCCCTGTTCGGCTATATTGGTCAAAATTAAATCTAGAATATTGTATTGCCTAGTTGGTTCTAATACCAATTGGTCCAATCCTAACTGTACTGTGGTTTCAAGAAATTTTATTTCTTGCTGATTTGTACTTTCCAAACTATCCTATTTTATATTAGGAAAGTTAAAATCTCCCATTAGAATGATATTATCCCATATGGATATGGACCCCTTGTCTTTTCAGTGTTGGCTCACTACTGTTTCTGTCAACTCTCAGCATTTGTGAGTAGGGTATGCTTCTAATGAGGTGAGCTGGATGGTAACTCTGAGCATGTAGCAAATTACTGCGGTCTGTTTGTTTTCTATAAAGACAGTGTTCTAAAGCATATTGACTTGTAAATCAGGAGATCTAAGAATGGACTCTCCATTACACTGGCTGTCATTGTGAATTGTAAATTTTCTCCAACTGAGTTTAAGTGGTCAAAGAAGGCCTATAGTTCACCCATTGTCCCATTCCAGATAAATAGCAAATCACCTAAGTACAGGTATATTTTATAGGTGACAATATGTTTAAAGAAAGGATTATATATTGAATTTGTAATAAATGATGTTTCAAAAGTGTTCCATAAGTAAATTTGCATATGTGGGAGCCATGGTACTGCCCATGGTAGTTCCCTGTGTTTGTCTGAAATAGGCCCCATTGAACCTAAAGTAATTTTCATACAACACTAATCTAACCAGTTCTAGTAGTGTACCTGTGGGTGGAGTGTGTGTATCTCTTACTTTGTTGATGCCTATCTCTAGGGTGTGTAGTCCTGCCTCTGGTGGGATGCAAGTATATAAATCTTTGACATCCATGGTATAAAATAAAAGATTTTACAAATGTTGAGTGTTTATTGTTTCATTTAGTGATGCAATGATTTTGATGACATCATTAGTGTCCCTCAAATAACTTAGCATTTTCTGGACTGCCTGACTTGCGAAATGGTTTGCAAAGTTTGAAGGTCCCTCTGTTATAGAGTCATTGCCTGACACAATTGGTCTGGCAGGTGGGTTTTCTAGATTTTTATTGATTTTGGGCAATCCATAAAATACAGGTACTTTTGGAAATGCATTTTTTATCAACTTAGCTTGCCATTCTTGTAAGTGTCTAAAGTCCATTTCTGTTTTCAAGATCTCAGTAAGACTTTCAGAGATTCTGTTAGTGGGGTCCCCAGGTAACCTTTCATAGTTTGCTATAACATTTAATGAGTCTTCACACATTTTAATACACTTTTCATGATCCATGACAACAGTTCCACCCCCTTTGTCTGCTGATTTGATGACTATTTCCTGATTCTGTTCTAATTCTTTTAGAGCCTGTGCTTCAGCCTTACTTAGATTGTATTTGGGTTTTGGATTTGGTGTATCCCTAAGTATTGTTTCAGCATTCAAAAGGAACTGATTAATGTATGCCTCAATGTTGGGATTCCTCCCTTTGGGAGGGTTGTGTGTGGATTTGTGTTTCATATCTGTTTTTAGACTTCTCACTACAGGGTCTTGTGGGGGTTGTAAGTGGAATTGTTTCTTGAGCTGTATTTGTCTAAACAACCTGTGTAAATCACTTATGATTTAAAAATCTATCTGGTGAGGAAAAAGGGGAAAAAGATAGACCTCTGCTGAGCACCTGAATTTCTGTGTTCATTAATTCTTTTTTAGTTAAATTAAAAATTATAATGCCCTCTTTCCCTTGTATCCTCCTCCTCTCCCTCTGCCTCTGCCTCCTCTTCCTCCTCCTGTAGCTTTTACTTGGTGATTGCCTGTTTCCTTTATGTAACCTTGGGATCTGGTGTGATACCTCTGCAGTTGTTCTTCCTAATAAGTGTCCTGTCTCTCTTCCTAGGCCTGTCTGTTATCAAAAATCCCACCTGGTAGGTGGGGGTGGGCACTGTACTCTGTCTGTTCTATAGGTGTAGCTCTCTGAGCTGTCAGAGTCTGTTTCTGCTCTGGTATTTCTACAGTTTGTTTTGATTTTCCGATTGTACACTCTGTCTAAACAATACTCATTTGAGTCTTTTCTAAATTTCTTAAGTTTTATTTTTTTTAAGGTTGCCTTCAAAATCTTGAAGTGTTTTTTTAATCTCTTTAAGATTCTTTCTAAACGTATCCTCCTCTGAAGCTAGTTTGAGTTGATCCTGAATGTTTTTAATATCTTCTGCAAGACCACTTCTGCCATCTAATACTGCCTCAATAACATACATAAAGTCATTACTGCATCTGTTTCTGATCCCCTCCCACTTGTCAGACAATTTCTTAGATGCAACACCTATGTTTGGTTCGGTTAGGACTCTGAGTCCCTTTGGGATTCTTTTGTAATTAAGGTATTCTCCCAGAGTGATCCCGAGCCATTCTAATTTTGTGTCCTTTCTTTGTAGTTGTTCAAGTCTATTTTTTCAATTCTAGCTCATTTGTACTGACTTAAGGGTTCTTTGTGCCCTAACTTCAGTGAATAATTTAAATTGTTCTGCTTCGCTAAACCCAAATGTCAACTACCTGTCCTCGGCACTACCTCCAGCCTCTGCAAAGCTTGTCATAACGGTATATACTGTATAACAAAAAACAACAGTTTTTTCTTGTTTTGCAACTTACAGTCTCTGTAACTAGTTTTGTTCATAAAGGATTACAGTTCATAGGCATCTGAGAAGTTTGCATGTGATTTATCCCTTAAAGGTTCACATGTCAATCAAAGAGGTGTTTTTAGTTGCCTTGGCAACCTTGCCTGACACCAATTGGTCCATTCCACTCTGTGACCATGAGTGTCAGCAAGTTCTGTTCCATCCCTTGGCCCAAGCCTCTATTTAAACTGCAATGTTACAAAACACAGTGCAGCAGAGGATGCCCAAACACAGCAGGAACTAGGAGGTAATACTTTAAAACACCTTGAACTACTGGATGAGCACTGTATAGAGAGATTTGGCTTGATACTGACTGGCACATTTTTCTAAAATGCAGGAAGAAAACCTGCATGTACAGCACAGACAGAGCCACACCTGAAACTGGGTGAAGCAGTAGTAAAATTAACAGTGAGTATATTGTTGCATGTAACGCAGTCTAGCAATTAAATCTGCTGTAATTAAGTAAATGCTTTCAATCTAGAAAAACGTACTAAATATATTCCATTATTGTTTACACATTGGCTTACATATAGATTAGGAAGTCAGAGGAGAGTGATGCAGTTCCTACAAACTTCTGAGTTCTCATGCTGCCTGCCCTTGAACAGGGCTGCTTCAGCTCTCCCACGGTCGGACAGCACCCAGCCAGCCGCTGACCAAGACCAGAACTCTCACCTGCAGCTCCTTGGAAGCTGCCTGCCCTTGAACAGGGCTGTTTCAGCTCCCCCACGGTCAGATGGCACTCAGCCAGCCACCGACCGAGACCAGGACTCCTGCCTGCAGCTCCTTGGAAGCTGCCTGCCCTTGAACAAGGCTTCTTCAGCTCCCCCACAGTCAGAGAGCGCCCAGCCAGCCACCGACTGAGACCAGGACTCCTGCCTGCAGCTCCTTGGAAGCTGCCTGCCCTTGAACAGGGCTGCTTCAGCTCCTCCACAGTCGGACAGCACCCAGCCAGCTGCTAACTGAGACTAGAATGCCCACCTGCAGCACCTTGGAAGGTACTATGACAGCGCAGCCAATAGGAACCGGGCGCTTCCAGCAAACCCGATCTGATTGGCCAGGATGTTTCCCCTGCTTTTGCCACTTAGTGCTTTTTACAAATAGATTTAGCTGCAACTAAGCAAAATTCAAGTGTCTCATAGAAGGATTTTCAGGCTTCCCACCCACCCACCCCTCCACTGATTAAATACACATATTGCCCACCCACATTCCCTCTCGCACCATCATTGGTTAGTAAGCTTAGCAGCACTCACTCCCTCATTGGCTAATAAGCCTAGCATCACTGCTCGCTCCCTCATTGGCTATGTAAAACCCTCATTTTCTCTGCTCCCCCATTGGTTCTTAGTCCTTACAGGTCCCTATCATTTCCCTGACCCCACATCCCAGCCCTCCACCTTAT
This sequence comes from Neoceratodus forsteri, assembly GCA_016271365.2. NCBI lineage: Eukaryota > Metazoa > Chordata > Ceratodontiformes > Ceratodontidae > Neoceratodus > Neoceratodus forsteri. The sequence goes on along the minus strand of CM057458.1, from coordinate 1,350,840,915 downwards.
CCAATAAGTAAGTACAGCACCTACCTTCCCCGCTAAGTAACCACAGCAGTAGGGTCCTCCTAGCACCTGATCTGTGCCATGTCCTTCTACTAGGCCACCTGACCCTGCTCATCCCTATTCTCTTCTCCTTCCCTCCCTTCCTTCCTTTACAACATTCCACCCACCTCTCCCATGCCCCCCCTCCCAAATCCTGCCAAACCTTGTTGAGCTCTCCCACCCCTCCAGCCCGGTGCCCACCTTCCCTTTCACCCAAGCATGGACACACTCTGCCACACACCACAGCCCATTTCTTTTAGACCCATCACTTGCTTGGTTCATTTTTGAACTTATTCCCCTATGCCCAGCTCATACATGCCATCAATCTAAGAGATGACCACTCGCAGTCAGTCATATACTGCTATTCACTCACTACCTAACTCTCGCTCTCCTGCTCCTTGTAGCAGGTGACATCCACCCTAACCCTGGCCCCAATACTACACCCCCATGCCCCTCTCCAACATCGGCCTCTTCTTCACCTCACTCTGGGGACCTTCTCCCACATGGCCTGTGCCTCCTGCACCTAAATATAAGAAGCTGTGTCCACAAGCTTGACTCCCTTCAGGTTGTTGCTGTCCACTACACTTCAGATATCTTCACCCTGTCCAAAACCTAGCTCAACAAAATCATCAATAACTCCTTTGTTGCTATCCCAGGCTACACTATGGCCCACCAGGATAGAGCATCTAAAGGCAGCAGAATAGCCATCTATGTAAACTCGGACTTGCACTATTCAGTGGTCCTGACCAAGTCCAAACCAAAAGTCCTTGAAGTAATACTAATTCAGCTTGTCCTTCCCTTCTCACTACCAATCTACATTGCTGGGATATACTGCTGATGTGGTACACCAGCTTCTGCTGTCATCGACCTCCTCAAGCAAATCTCCTACCTAACCACAACAGGAGAACTCTACATTATTGGCGATCTTAACCACAATTGGCTAGCTTCTGCCCTCAACAAAACCAGGACAGAAATTTCTGCCCTTATCCTCTCACAAATCATTACTGATCCCACCCGGCTTAACCTAAAATATGGTAACCACTCGCTCATCAACTGGGTCCTTACCACACACCCCCAACAGGTCAAACAAGCAGGTACTTTTCCTGATTCCCTCAGGGACCACCACGTAACCTTCTTAGTGCATAAAATCCACTGCCCAAAATCCCCCATTAAATTTGTAGTCCAACGCTCTTATAAATCCCTCAATCTAGCCCCTGTATTAGATGACCTTGCACTAGCAAATTCGGCCCCTGCCCCTCCTACGCTTTCCATTGATGATGCCTTCCTACACTTTAAAAACACATTCTTCAGCATCTGAAACACACACGTCCCACTGTGTAATACAAGAGTGTGAGGAAACCACCTACCTTTGATCATCCAAGCATTGATTGCATGTCAAATTACACGGGACAAAGCCTGGAAAACGTATAAATCCTCACGCCTCCCACAACACCTCTCCACATACCGCATGCTCCATAACAAGTGCACCTGAGCCACTCGTCTTGCAAAAGCAGAGTACTTCAGCATCTCCTTCCTGTCAAACCTGAATAAACCCTCAAAATTCTGGAAGGTCATTCACTCCCTTTTCACCCCACCAGCTGCCAGTCCCACTCCAATGCTAAACGTTAATAACTCTCTCCTATCTGAGCCTACAGCAGTTGCCACTGAGTTCAATGTGTACTTCTTCACTTGTGCTGCCACCCTCCTCTCTTTCCTGCCCAACACTACACCTCTCGCACTGCCTACAGACATAAAGACCCAGACTAGTCCTTGCACCTTTTCCTTCATAGACATCTCTGCAACTGAGGCCCTAGATGCATTACTTTCTCTCAACCCTTCAAAAAGCAAATCCCCGGATGGATTACACCCCAAACTTTTATACCTCTCCACCCCTGCTATAGCAGCTCTGCTTGCCAAACTCCTAAAACAATCCTTTGCTGTCGCTGCCATCCCCCATGCATGGAAGCACACCATTGTCATCCCTCTGCCAAAAGGAGGTGCCCTACCTCCCCCTCTAACTACCGCCCTATCTCCCTCCTCCCAGCTCTAGCAAAACTACAAGAGCACCTTGTGCTCACCCAACTTACCTCCTTCCTCACTGACTCCAAATTATTCATGCCATTCCAGTCTGGCTTCAGGAAGGGACACTCCACCACCTCCTCCCTGATAAGGCTTACAGACACTATACTGACAGGCATGGACAGTGGACTGAACACCTCAGCCATTTTTGTCGACCTTGCAAAAGCCTTCGACACTGTCTCCCACCCCATATTGCTCTTTAGTCTTGCTGAATCAGGCCTCTCTGTCACAGCCACAAACTGGTTCAGATCATACTTCTCTGATAGAACTCAGTCCGTTAGAGTCTCAAATGGTATCTCCACCCCCCCTTCCCTTAACTACCAGTATCCCACAGGGGTCGGTTCTTGATCCCATTCTGTTGTTCATATTCCTAAATGACCTGCCACTCATCTGCTCTACTTCCTCAATCCACATGTATGCAGATGATACTGTACTCTACTACTCAGGCTCCATCCCTGATGTGGTACAATCAAACCTCCAAGCTGACTTCAGCAAGGTACAGCAATGGTTTAGCTCACACCAGCTCTCCCTAAATGCAAAGCAAAACCTGTCACTATGACCTTTGGCACATGACAATGCAAGGCCAGACTCCCATCCCTTCCCTACATCACCACTCTGAGTGGCCAAAAACTTGAAGATGTCTCCTCCTTCCGTTACTTGGTGGTCTGGCTCGACAGCCATCTCTCCTTCTCTGACCACATCAATGCTATCTCAAAAAAACCTGCACCCCAAGCTCAGTGCACTATATAGGAACCGCAGCAGCCTCCCTCCCTGAGTCCAATGTGAACTAGTCCTGAAGATGATACTGCCCTCCATCGACTACTGCGACATTGTACACAGTGCAGCCCCCAAGTCCACCCTATCTAAACTGGACACACTTTATAATGCCTTCTGCTGCTTTGCTCTCTATGCCTCTCCCCTCACCCACCACTGAGACCTCTACCAAGCCTTGGCACTACCATCCCTCGAAAACCACTGCATCTCTCACTGTGCTAAATTTGTCTCCAATCTATAGCTCAAGTCCATCCCCTCCTACCTTGCCACCGTGTTCACAGACACCCCACCCCTTCCCGTCATCTTAGATCCAGTGACTCCCACCAACTTTCAGTCCCTAGGCAGAAGACCTCTGCCAGTCTAGCTGCCTTCTCACACCAGCTGCCCAAGCTCTGGAACGCCCTCCCACCACAGATTCAACACTCCTCCTCTTCCTACTCTCTATCTTCCACCCTAGCAAACTTTCTTACTACAAATTGCTCCTGTTCCTGAACCTGCCATGCCCCACGAGCCCCTCCCCAATGCCTGACCAGCGATCATAGCCTTCCTACAGAAGCTGGCATATGACCTCAACATTGCACTTATGTCCTGGGCCTATTTTGCCCTATGTACTGTGTATAACTGTATAACTGTGATATACATCCTCTGTTGTTTACAGTTGTTACTACTGTGCTAATTTACCTTGTCTACTGCTTGTCACAAAAATTGTTGTTTGATACTATAATATCCTAAGAATTCAATGTGCTCTGCTTGTATATTCATGGAATCATGCATCCTTATGCTGCTTTTTATTTGCTTCTGTTAACTGTTCACTTGATAACCTGCATGTTATCATATTCATGTGTAACCCTTCCCCCCAGGTCACATCGGGAGATGAACATCTTGTTGCTCAGTGTGCCTTTCCTGGTGAAACAATTGCAATAAATAAATCAATAAATTTAATTAGTAACTTGCTTCAGAACAAATATGGCTGCAGGCTTTTCATAAAAAGCATTGTTTAAAACTGACATCATTGTGTTGCACTTTACTACAGATGGGCACAACTGTAACTGTTAATTTCAAGTTCTGAGAATTCAAGAAAGGTTAAAGGCATATAATTGTTGAATACATTCTGTCATAGTAGCACCACTGAATGTTTACTTCATGCAATAAAAACACTTCTTGAATTGAATTCCAGACAAGAAAAGTTTATTTAAACAGACCCTAATACCACCAACAGTGGTGAAACAGGAGAAAAAACTCAAAGGTCAGTCAGGACTGTTTATTTCACCAATGTATTCTCAAAATAAGAATTAAATGCTTAATATAGAACTTTCTATTTAAACACATAGGAGAAAGTCTGACTGCCTACAAGGAAAGATTGTAAAAGACTGTACCACTATATCTATTTAATTTAAGGTATGTGTGTTTTACAAACGTGTAAACAAAGTGGCAAATAAGATTTTAAATAAAATAGAATCTATACTGAGTTTCTTTAGTGTTGGGTGTTTAATGTTGTATCCAGAAGGTACATGGGGGATCATAAGACATTAAACTTCAGCCGATGTAACTGCTGCATAACTTTAATTTATTTTACATATATAATGCTTTTATATAAAATAATTCTGATCATGTTAGACTAGAAAAATCTAAAACATGAATCAGTGGCTCTAGGCATCTGCCACCTAGTGGCATGAATTAAAGTTACATGAAAGAATTGTTGAAAAATGTCAAATAGAAATGATGTTAGAATGTATAATCATATAATAAAATACTTTATATATGTTTACAAATAGATCCTTCCCCTGAAGAAGCCTATTAAGGTGAAACAATGGGTTACAAGGATTTTACTGAAAGAAAAAATAAGAAAAATAAAAGAAACAAATTTTGGAACTTTTACTAGGCATGGCGGGCTATTTCTTTTCATTTACCTTTTAATCCAACAGTGTGCCCTCAGTGGCTGACTGCAGCAGTAAGAACAATAACCAGTCCCGGTAACCAGTCCATAGGGCTCTCCCAACCAATGAGGATGAGAAGCTGCTGTCAACTCAGCATAGCAAACTAGCACAGACCAATGCAGTCAAGCAGTGTGTGCACCATTATCAGCAGCACATCGGGGTGTCCTCATGATAGCCCACCAGTGGGTGGCTCCCTTTACTGCAGACCAAACTTGGTGCTTCCCCCACCAGTTCATTCATTTCTCTCACTCACTTGAGCTTGTCTGTCCAAGCATCCCAGCAGCAAGCAGACACACTCACCAGCACACAGCACCTAGTGTGTTACACGTTCTGGGGGGAACCTAGGGAAAGAAGCACTGATATCCATGGCAAGTGCTAGTAATTGGTAATCAGAGGGGAAAGCAGTGAGTCAGAAACAGCACATTTTATGTAGATGGTTCCATGTCACCACAGCCAGCAAAGAGGAAGCAGGCTGAGCCACACAGTGAACTTTACACATAGTGAGCAGGGCAAAAGCTGCTTTTGGTTTCCTCCACCAGCTGAGTGCAAATGTTCAGGCATTTTTCTTCAATATAATCAAGAGTGAGGAGAAGAAAGAGAGAGAGAGAGAGAGAGAGAGAGAGAGAGAGAGAGAGACTTTGCTTTCCTCTTGTCAATTTCAACATCTCTCTCTCTCTCTCTCCCTCTCTTTCTCTCTCCTCCATTACACTCAGTGGCATATAGCAGCTCTACAAAGAATTTTTAGCAGCCAGTAAGTTGGCAGAAGCTGAAATGAAGAATTTATATATCCAAAATCATGGTGCTGCTTTAATTTATTTCCATTTTTTAAGGGAGGTATAAATTAAAACCAAGCAATCAATCACACGGAGCATCAGCCTGCTAAAAATTGCAAAGATGTGGGAAGCAGGTGGCTGGAGGAGCTCCATGGATGTTTTAATCTGTAAGGCTGCTAGAGAGGGGTTGACAGTATTTATTACCTAATAAAAAGTGGTCCTGCTAATAAAAGTAATAAAAATTGTGCTAGCAAAAGTATCTGTCACGGAGCAGCAGTCCCTCATTTTCTGAAGTTTTATATAAATCCAGTGCATGGGACATTTTCTGTTAGCGCTCATCTCGATAAACTGGGCACACAGGATTTTGAGTGCCCCAAAATAGTATTTCTACCCCTAAATGTGAAAAACAAACACCAGAATCTAGCTAAACGGGTGCCATTTAGCTAGGTTCTGGTGTTTGATTAGTAAACTGACAAAATTTGAGTGTATTTTGCATACTTTTTAATTGGTGGAAAAAAATGAGATGGCGGCTGATGAAAAAGGATTTGTTTCCTCATGGAAAAGGAACAGATATCACGAGAATTAATCCTTTTTCATGAGATCAAATCCTTGGTTGAACTTGCTCCCTCTATCCTGAAAAGTGATCTTCCCACTGAAAACAATGTGAAATGAAAAACATAACTTTGCAGCAGATTAATATTTTTCCACAAAACTACACATGCCTGTTTTGTTTACCAAGCTGTTTCTACCATAAAGAAATCACACTAAAATTCCACACCACACAGGGTAATGAGGATAAAACTGCAAAAAGTGGTGACTTTATGACTTTTTGCACTGTCTGCAACTCAGAATCTGCACATCCATCCAGAACAAAACATGCCACATCAAGAGAGCTACCCCTTGGAACAGTGCATACCACATTTTGAGCAAATCCATTGATCAGTTGCAAAGTTGCTAAAATGAAACATTTGATATTAAACATTTTGCTACCGTACCCCTGTAATTAGAAATGTGCAAAGTCCACAAAATTTGCTCTGCGATGTAATTCACAGAGAAATTTTGTGAAATTTCCAGTCTTGAATATTGCGAATTCCACTGCAAAATGCAAAATTTCACCAGTGAATTTTGGGCTTTGCCTGAGAATTTCATGTTTCATGATAAACTCACATTTTGCCAACAATTTTACACAAATCATGTGAATCAAAGTATGACTGGCAAGCCTGAACTCCATGAATTCTATGAAGAGTGAATTTTCAGTGCTTTGCATCAACTTTGTGGGTAAAGTTTGACTTCACAACATTTTTATTTATAATACTGTATATTCAGTATATACAGTATATAGAATACAAGGCAGGAAAACATGCACAGAAGAGCTATGATTCAAACAAGGTATTCATTAAGCATGAATCGAAAGCTTTAGTCATTGGTGATGTCATCAGAATCTTAAGCTGGCTGCATAGTTCTGTTTATGTTCATTTCTCTATATAGTGTATAGTTACTGACCCCAAATTATGTCAATGTCTCCATGCCCCAAGTTCTGAAATTCCACCCTACCAGAGTTGAAGTAAAATAAAAAAACTTTTCTTGATTTCCCTCTTCTCTCCCCAGCACAGTGAGCCAGCATCCCCAAAACTGATAGTTTTGTGTCCTGCATAATTATACAAACAGTGACTGAGGGGATAGCTCTGCATCCCTTTCATAGTGACATTCCTTTCTGAGTGGAGATGCTTGAATAATGTTTCATAATGCAGGATAAGGCATGCATTGTGAAACACTGTTCCAGGCTCCATCATTGGAGAAGCAGACACTGGTTGCCACAATACTGAGTGAGATTCTATTTCCCTAGTTGATTTCTGAATCATTGCTGTATGTTATTCATTTATTTTACCAGGAAAGCTGCCAGTCTGTCAACATATAATATGCAGTGAGCTTGTGCTGCAGGAAAAGGAGGGGCAATAACAGGGACCTTAGCAGGAACCTTTTGAGTTTACTTTAATGTTAGTTCAGCTCAGGTGGGAGTGGATTTCAGAACCGAGGGATGTGGAATGGGTAGTTATTTTTTAATCATGTTGCTTTAGGACATGGGAACAGTGCACTGTGAGGTGAAATGTCCAAGCTATGGGTGGGTGATGTGGGAGAGTGATGTTTTACATCATGCTGTGCTGAGTCACAGTGTACAGGGGGTCAAGTTTGGGGAGACAGTTTAAGAAGTGGTGCAGCCAAGAGCAAGCTTGAAAATGGAAGCAGCTCTAGCACTCTTGCAAGTGATTGTTAAACCAATAACCAGTTGTTGTGGGTTGGTAATTGCTTATGTGCCAATGTAGAACAATAGACCATACACATATAAGGCTATAGTTGTACCTCTACATTATTATTGTTTGTAAGAACAGTAAAGCTTTATGATGGTGCATCTCTGAAAATTTGTATTTCCACATAACACTTTAGTATCAAAGTGGCAATGAAAGGTTTTTGTTTTCATTTTTATTGACCTGTTTGTGCTCTGCTGAATAAGGAAATAAACTTAAGCTATCCCATTGGATTGAGTGCATGAACTGTTTGTCTTTAAGCTCATACACAACTGTTGATTTACAGCTCGAAACCATACAGAAGTCGCCACTAATTTCCTACAGGAAAAATGGCAAACCATACACTACAGTATAGTACAGCATTTTTCGTTTCATATTGTTTCATATTCCTTGAAGACGGCTATGGCTCATCAGAGCAGTCCAGCATATTAGAAAAAATAAAACTGAGTTAGGGTTTAAATGTCATGGACCATTCAAGTGCTTACTGTACCTGGAAAGTCCAGGACTACATGGTCCCCTTAGATAAATGTCCATTATTCCTTTCAACATTACCACTTTATCTCAGAGTGCAGTGAGCTCTAATGGGACTCTAAACATGATTGCTGGTATTGAATATGTCTCATTTTTCTATAGTAATGAGTTTGTGAAGATATTTTATGGACATACACCATGATGGATGGTTAGATTCAAGTGGTACCACCATCCTTGGATCTCCTGTGAACTTCTAGAGTCCTCTGGAAAGCAGAATGCCTCCTGGACTCAATTAAAAAAAGCTGGTTTAGTGGTAAATGGCAAACACTACAGAATACTAAAAACCATATGTATGAACAAAATGGTCAATGAAAATGCTCCTGCAGTACAAAATATGATCTTACAAAGTGAGTTGTGCCCCACCCCCAACACCCAAGACCAAGTGAAATTCAAATTAACACTTTTTGAAAATCTGCTAAAGTAGGATTGGAACTGTTAGGGCCTGTCATTTGCAACACTTTGCTATAGACAAGAAACCTCTTGTATACTTTAGGTCTTAACACCAACATACATATAGTTCTATTTATTTGCTTACTAAGGTGTATTCAGTTTTTATGCTAGTGTACAGTATCTTGGAAAGGGTGAACATAGAGCAATGCCAATTTGTGACAGCTTGCATCATTTCTCTGGTCCTGATACTTTAAATAAGTTGTGTTGTACATCCCTGACCAGAAGCAACATCAGAGGGGATAGAACAGAGACTACAAAAAATAAATAAATGAATAAATAAAGGTTATCTTCTTTTCCTTGTGGTTTTTTTAATATAACCATCACTGGCTCTGTGGGTTGATGGAGGACTGCTATAGCATGCTTGCCACTCAAGGCATGAGGAGTGGAGGCTAGTAGGCAAAGTGAAGGAGCATCTGTGTTGTTGCTGTCCTCTGAATGTTTTTAGTTTTCCACTTTATGTGTGGCTCTTGATGTTAGTGTTGTGATTTGTTTTGCAGCATGGGTAACCATGTGCTAATGTGCACCCTCTACAATGCTGTGGTATGCATATACTTGTGAGGGAAGCAGAAGGGAAAAACAAAGAGGAAAAAGGAGTACCCAACCTGTCTAAAATGGATGATGACTCCCACAATCTTCCCACACTACCTGACCTATCAGCCAATCAGCTCTTCCCCCTTACCTCCATGCCAATGCATGCATTTTTACCCTCTCGTGGTGGCAGTAGGGCTCAGCCCATGCAGAAAATGAAATACACCAGTTCTAAAATAACAGCAGAACATACAGGGGTCTGAAAGTGAAGTGTGGCAGTAGGAGGTGTTTCTAGCAGACTAAGAGAGCAAGCATTGAGGAGTCGGAAGGAGTGGGGTTCAGGTGGGTGATGGAGCAAAAACAATCCATCTGTCAACTGTGTGGGTTGGTCCGGGGAGGCACAAGACACTGTGGGAAAGTGAATTATGGAATCAGACCATTACAGCAACTGTCACTGTAGTGGTCATTTTCCATGTTTCACTGTTGGGGTGTCGGGCAAAAGGGGGCCACCCACTGGTGGGCTACCATGAGGTCACCCCACTGTGCTGCTGATAATGGTGCACACACTGCTTGACTGCATTGGTCTGTGCTAGTTTGCTGTGCTGTGTTGACAGCAGCACCTCATCCTGATTGGTTGGGAGAGCCCTCTGGACTTGAATGGGCCCTGACATTTAAACCCTAACTCTGATTTTTCCTCCTCACCCTTCCAACCCCTGAGTTGTCCAGGAATGTTTCCAACTGGCATGATGACAGGTGAGCATGGATGCCTCTGCCCCCTTTGCTACCATGGCAGCTGAAGGTAAGGTATCTTGTACTCGTGGTTTCATTTGTAGCAGCTGTTTTCTGTTAGGCTCAGTCCAAACATTAGCTGTAGCTTGTGAGGTGTCAGCAAAGTTGTTCTCCATTTCTAGGCGGGGTAAATCAGGAATGATAAGAAGGTATTTCTGACATCTTTGTTGTTTTGGAATTCATGTGCAGAGTCATTGGCTACAACACTAGTGTCTTTTTTTTTAGTGGGAGCATTTGGAATAAGGATAGTTTTAGAACTGTGTCCTGGGTGATTGGTACTTAATTTTCACCACTTGTCATGCTCTTAGAATTAAACTGTTAAAGATCCTAGTCAATCAAAATGCAACATTTTTGGAACCCATTTTATTAGTATGTTTACCATATCACACCAGTTAGTCACAATAATAACATATTTTATACAGTATGTTGAAACTGATCAGGTAAAGACTACTCAATAGGGCAGCCAATTAAAATGATACAAGCCATTCTGTATATTGATGGCAAAATATGGCTTGGATTTATCATCCATTTTCACTTTCGGGTAAGCTTTTGTGTGTGCAGAGGGCATGGTGTGAAGGCCAGCATTATCAATTAACAAACAAAGTTTAGTGTGTCTTCCACACTGCCATAACTGCCTGTATTGAAGGCTTTTTCTTTTTGCATAAATTTGTATAACTTATTACTTCTTTTTGTCATACAGAATAATGGTTCTTAGTTAACAATTGGTGAGATTTGTGAAAACCTGAACGCCACTTCACAGTGATCTTGTTTGGTCAAGTACTGCACTGTTACATATTCAGTTCTATTTACCTCACAGACAGAAATTGAGCTCCTGCTGTTTTATTCATCTTGTATGCTCAGAACACAACAGCTTCAGTGTCTCATATTTATAAAGTAAAGCCTGGTTTTCTCATGTTGTGGCTGGGGTGTAGGGTAAAATATAGTAATGTCACATCCCTAATAATTTACAAATACAAGATGTAACCTGCTCAACCCTACCCAGTTAAATCAAAGTAGTCATTTTTTAGGTTGCTACTCCCTTTTAACTTGCACATAATAAATAGTACTATCATGATAATATAGTATGATAGCAATATGATAATTTTCATTACTCTATTATGATAATATAGTATGATAGCAATATGATAATTTTCATTACTTTTTATTTTTTATATATACTTTTTCATTTTATTGCTGAGAAAATGTGATTCGTGATGGAGGGAAGAGAAGGAGGAAGATGATATAATATTTTCATAACCAGTTGATTTCTATGGTTTTTATTTTACTGTAATTATTATTATTATTATTTCTAAAATGTACTTCATTGATATTCTGAGAAAATGTGATTCGTGATTGAGGGAGGAGGATGATAATAAAGAGGATGCATTGTTTTTTGTAACAAGCAAAATGATGAGATTTCTATGGAACTGTCAGCACTTGAAGAAGGAAGGACAGATGGACAGTTTAGAGCAGGTGTTTAATGACTTAGCCTACTTTCCTTTTACAACAAATTCCATACCTGTTGGAGTGTGTTTACAGGGACTGACACCTGTTGTTGTTGTTGGACACCTTGTGACACCCAATACCAAGGGATGCAACAGTTGGCTCAGGCTGATACCATGGTGGCTGGATAACTTGAATGATCCATCTTATGTTTTTTACTCTGTTTACACCTGCCTTTCTGGGCATCTCTCGGGAATCCACACGCAGCTCTGGGTACCTAACTGCCCACCTGAACCACAACTATCTGAACTACTAAGTTGGGGTAAGAACTCTAGTCTCTCCCCAGGCCCTCTAAGAGATCCAGAGTCCCCAGAAATGCTGTCAGGTATTGCAGCATGCATTGGGCATGTGGACCCATGTCCCTGGTGGTTCCGTTGCCTCCCCATAGGCTAGGGGATTTTATCCTTTATGTCCCCACCCCCTCTGTCCTGGAGCTCAGACTTGCAATGATGTCTGAGAAGTCTGCCACAGCTCCACCCCATCTACATTGTGGCTGATGCGCGCACATCCTCCGGCTTTCACCGGGGGTCGGTGTTGCACCGAGCAGTCCTAGGATCCCTCCCCAGAGAAAGGACAGCAGTTTACAGATGCTCAATCCTCTCTCTCCCCAGTCAACCCCCAGCAGCCTGAGCTCATTCCCAAATTCAGGTCACCGGCATGGTGCAAGGTGTGTCAGCACCACCAGACTGACCAAATGATTCATCTTATCCCATCAATTTCCATACTTAAGCCAAGCCTAAACTTCCTGCTACTGCTGCTTGTCTGTCTAGTGTGCTTACTTTGCAACAAAAGCTATAAAAAATAAATAAATACATAAATAAATAAATAAATACATCTCACCTGAGTGGGGACTGGGAGTGAACATATCTGTTAGGATGATACCACGCTTATGTTTTAAGTCATTGTCCAGAACACTGATTCCCAAACTTCAGGCAGATTTCACTAATCCTGAACATTTTTTTTTACCATACTAGTTGCAATATGCTTTCAGTGGATTAATAGTGTTATCTGTATAATAATCTCAAACTGCAGAGGAGATGTAGTTCCACTACACAAAAGTGGGAACAAAGAGCAGCCAAGTAACAACAGATCTGTCAGTCTTACCTCCGTTGTGGGTAAACTGATGGAAACACTAGTCAAAGAGGACCCGGAGGACTATCTGGAAAAAAAATGGGCTCCAGTATAGAAAACAGCATGAGTTCATAGCAGGGAGGTCTTTGACCAGCCTGATAGCATTCTTTGACTGTATACCTAGGACACTGAATAAGGGTCATGCAGTGGATTTACTATACTTCGAATTCAGTAAGGCATTCAACTTGGTGCCTGACAGAAGGTTGCTGAAGATGCTAGATGATCTGGGTACAGTGAAGTAAGCAGTAAGTAAGTAAAATGTATTTATTTTCCTTTTTTTAAGTGCTTTTCATAAAAACCAAAGCACTGAACAAATAGAACATTTAAAACAACATATATTAAAACAGTATAAATAAAATTATTCTGCATACGCTTTTAAAAACAGATATGTCTTAAGCTTTGATTTAAAGCTCTCAACAGTCATGCAGCCTCTTATCCAACAAGGTTGAGAATTCCACAGGGCAGGGGCAGTGTAGGAGAATGCATGTGCCCCAGATGTCTTCAAACGAACCCTGGGAACCTCTAGCAATCCCTCACCAGCTGATCGGAGTGAACGAGAGGGGCAGTAGGGAGTAAGGAGATCTTGCAAATACTGCAGTCCCTGTTTGTGTAGGGCTTTGAAGGTCAGTAAACCAACCTTAAAGGCAATCAACCACTGAACTGGCAGCCAGTGCAGCCTGCACAGCACAGGAGTAACATGACTATTTCTAGATATCCCGGTCAAAAGCCTGGCTGCTGCATTCTGCACTAGCTGCAGGTGGTGGATATCAACCCCTGGTAGCCCTAGGTACAGGACATTACAGTAATCAAGGCGGGTGGTCACTAAGGCATGGACCAGAATAGGATGGTCAGCCAGAGGAACCAGGTGTTTCACCGGGTGATATTTCTAATATGGTAGAAAGAGGACTTGACGACGGCCGACACCTGAGATTTCAGGGTCAGACAGTCGTCAATGATAATGCCCAGATTACGTACCTGGTCTGAGGTCGAGAGCTGGACACCATCAAGCCATAGGCCTGATGGCACCCCAGCCCTATGAACTGCCTCAAGGTGACCCGGGTCCACAACCGACACTTCGGTCTTATCTGGGTTTAACCTCAGCCAGCTAGCACTCATCCAGTCCGTGATCTTGGATAGACAGCTGTTAAGCAAAGGGAGTGCATCATCCTGTCCTGGAATAAAGGATAGATACAGCTGGGTATCATCTGCATAGCAGTGAAAACCCAAACTGTATCACCTAATAATATCTCCTAATGGTAGCATATATACTGCGAACATCATGGGTGCCAAGATGGAGCCCTGTGGCACCCCACAGGACAGAGAGATGGTGTCAGTGGAATAAATTCCAGTGACAACCCTCTGTGTCTGGCCTGTGAGGAAGGATCAAAACCAATGTAGAACTGTTCCACACAGTCCACAAAAAAAACACAAATGCTCCAACAGCACACCATGGTCCACAGTATCAAATGCGGCAGAGAGATCAAGAAGGACTAAGATAGTATGAGCCTTTCGATCTCTCTCAATTAGATCATTTAAAACCCAGATGAGAGCAGTCTCAGTGCTATGTCTTTTACTAAACCCCGACTGGAGAGTATCATAGATATTGATTTGTGAGATGGTCATCTAGCTGTGATGCAACCACCTTTTCAATAACCTTACCCACAAAAGGCAGGTTAGAGACAGGTCTGTAGTTAGCTAAACAGTCCAGGTTCAATGAAGGTTTTTTAAAGAGTGGTCAAACAACCGCCTCCTTTAGGGGATTAGGAAAAAAACCCTGCTCCAGAGATTTCCGGACAATTCCAGCAAGGATCGGGCCGATAGCCTCTACACAACCTACTAATAGGGGCGTCGGACCCAGATCCAAACTACAGCTGGTTGGTCAGACAGTCTGAACAATCCTCACAACATCCATGAATTTAGGCCTACTGAAGTCAGACCAGGCAACATGTGTGTTCGTTTCCTCCCGCCGATCACCGCAATCCCTTAAAGAGGGGTGTGGGCCAATGCCCGACCTAATGCTGGCAATGTTATCTGCAAAAAAACGAGCAAGTTCATCACACTTCATTTGTGAAAAATCTCTTCCAGACTGCAGACAGAGTGGATTGCACAATCTTTTGACAGTCTGAAAGAGTTGAGCTGGTCGGTTCCATGCAGTAGCAATCTCGTTGGACAGGAATTCTGCCTTCTTACAGTTGATTGCTGATTGATAGATACTATAATGATCCATCAATATAGGTTTGTCAGCATCCAGGCCAGATTTTCACCAAGCTCTCTCTAGCCTTCGCCCCACTCTCCTCAGCTTCTTCAAGGACCCATCAAATCATGGAGTCCTTGGGCGCTGATTGAGTGGGTGAACATGAACAGGAGCAATTAGATCCAGGGCCTCACCCACTGCCTTATTATAGACAAGAAAGAGATTCCCTAGATCCATGCACTCACTTGAAATACTCAATATGTCCAGAACCGCTGATAGACCTTCTGGGGTAACTACCCTTAAAGAGCAGTACCGGACCATCTCTGTAGGGGCAGGCCTGTTTGGGGGTGCCCCGAAACTGAATCTTATGGTATGGTGGTCCATTCACACATTTGGTTCCACCACCAAATGCATGACCTCCAACTCCAGCAGGAACACTAGGTCCAATGAGTGACCCCCTGTATGGGTAGCAGAGGTAACCACCTGTGCAAGGCCCAACATAGTCATAAGTTGAAGGAGATTATTTCCAAAATGCGAGAGTTCATCATCAACCCAGGCATTGAGGTTGCCCAATATTAACCATCTGGGCGACTCCAATGCCACATCGACAATGAAGTCTGCAAACTCCTTCAGAAATTCTCCACCATCACCGGGTGGACGGTAGATGAGGAGAATCCTGAACCCTACACCTGCTCCCAGAATACACTTAAAGGATCGAGTGTGACCCACTGGAGTACCCATGAGACTCAGCTCCGTTCTAAAAAAAGATGGCTACTCTCCTGCCCCTACGATCCAGCCTCAGGCTGTGTATCACCGAGAACCCAGCTGGAACAGCAGAAGCCAATATAGGGCGTGCATTCTCATCCAACTAGGTCTCAGTGATGCATGCCAGGTCAGATGTTTCAACAAGATCTGCTATAATAGTGGTCTTGTTTCTAATTGACCTGGCATTACATAACACCGCTCGGGTTGGATGATTTTTTAAGGAGGATCACAATACCTGCCCACTATTTGTAGAGCCCTTGGGTATGGAAATCAGACAGGGCGAACCCCTCTCATGATTCCATTTTGCCCCAGGGTGCCTCCTAGTCCCTACTACCTCTATTTGTCCATCCCTTTCCATTCTCCCATTCTGCCCAGTCCATGAAGGACATGATTAGTTGGGTGAGAAGTAGGTTGGAAGGGAAACAGCATAGTGGTTAACTGAGGCAGATCCAAGTAGAGGAAGGCCATTCATTGGGTGCTACAGTGATCACTACTTGGTCCATTCCTTTTCAATATGTTCATCAGCGACTTAAGAAAAGCAATTCAGGGTAATATACAGTATGTCTCTTTGTAGATGAGATAAGCTGCATGGTAGGATAGACAGTGGGAAACATAGAATTTGCTAGCAGATAAGGACCACATGGCTCAACTAGGCTGGCCATTTTCCTTGCCTATACTGCCACTATAGACACTATCGTATCTGCAGGTACCTCCCCCATTGCTTCCCTAGCAGGATTTCCTTGTGTCTATCCTATGCATGCTTAAGCCCACCACTGTTTTTGCTCCCATTGCCTCTGCTGAAAGACTGTTCCAGACATCCACCACACTTTCATTGAAAACATACTTTCTCATATCCCACCTAATTTCCCCCATCCAGTTTCATTGAATTCACCCTAGTTTTCATACTCTTTCTCCTCTGAAAAATATTTTCCTCCCATACTTTATTTCCCCCTATGAGGTATATATCGATATATCTATATCTAGATCTAGATCTACAATGTATCTGTCTGTCTGTCTGTCTGTCTGTCTGTCTATCTATCTATCTATCTATCTATCTATCTATCTATCTATCTATCTATATTGTATATTCATTGCAAAAAAAACTTCATTAATGCACCAGTTCGGGTTAAAGTGACAAAAGTAGGAAAATGTAGCATTAGGGTCCTAACCCTAACAACTGACTCCTGCCCTACAGGCAACAACAGGCATGGGATGTGCCTTGGGTTTGTCAACCCTAATGCTTACCCCATTCCATGAGTAAATAAGCGGAGATGGGTATAGTATAAGAGGATGGAGTGAGTGTTAGGGTCAAAAATCCCAAGGCACACTACATGCCTGTTACTGCCCATAGGGTAGGGTTGGGGTATTAGGATGGGAAATCCTAATGCCACATTTCTCTACTTTTGTTGCTTTAACCCTAACTGGTAAATTAATGAAGTTCTGTGCAATGATTTTCCTTACTTTTTGAAATAGCATAGTCACATCCTCATTTGACTGTGGGAGCACAGTGCCCTCTGGACCCTGTGCTCCCATCCATTGATACTTTTTGCGATAGTGTAATCATATCCTTATTTGCCTGTGGGAGCACAGGGCCCTCTGGAGTCTGTGTGCCCATCCCTCGATAGATATATATATATGTATTTTGCTGTAGAAGCACAGGACTCCGTGAGTCCTGCACTTCCAATTTTAGCAAAACTGCAACCAAATTGTTACCATAGACCTCTTATTACCTTACCTCATGAATCTGGTACTGAAAATTTCCAAAACCCTGCCAAACTGTGATTATCCACCACCACAATGTCTTTCCACACCACCGATGTGAAAAGATAGTTTCACCAAGATTTGAAAAATGATAGCAGTCATGTTCATGAGGTTGTGTAAAAATATATATATGTTGAAAATTCGACGTCAAAATATTTAAAATTATCAGAGTTACGAGCAAGCATAGCAAAATATCAATTTATGTTCATAACTTTGCCATTTTTAAATATTTTGACCCCAACTTTTCAACATAACCTTTTTATGACCCCACCTCATGAACAAGGCCAGTGAAAGTTTTCAAATCCTGCCCAAATGCTGATTTTACCAAGCAACCATGAAATTGCCGTTTGTGCCAAACTTGCAGAATTTCACTGACATTGTTCATGAGGTAGGGTCCCAAAAAGGCCATGTTGAAAATCTGGTGTCAAAATTTGCAAAAATGTCCAAGTTATGAATCAAAGTTGGAAATCCTATTGACATATATTGAACCACATTTACTTTAGTTTCTCATATTGCAGTTGGAGGTTCCAGCAGCAAGACGTGCCTTTAATTGGAAAGTGGCTATTCATCCAGTGAGCTTTTCAGGAGAGTGAGGGTGTGCAGAAGGTATGGGAGGGGTGCGGGGTGGTTGTTGCTCAGTGGGAGGTCTGGGTAGGGGGGTCAGGTCGGTGAGGGACCATTTTATTTTTTTACAGGTATAAAAAAAACATAGATGGACCATTTTCTTTGTTACAGGTCTAACAAGAGAGGGTACCAGAGGGTTGGGGGGAGCCATTGGACACCAATTAGAAAAGGAAATGTTACAGGGATGATGGTCTGAGTGTGGGGGTGCTACTGGATATCAGGGACCATAAAGAAACATATTGGTGAGGATGGCAGGGTGGGAGGGCACCACTAGACACCAGGGAAATAAATAATTATGGGGTCAGTGATCAGAGGCTGGGGATGCTACTAGACACCAGGGAAATAACCAGTAAATACAGGAGTGGTGACTGGATGGTGGATGTGCCACTTGACACATGAAGTAATAAAAAAAAATATGGGAAGGGCAATCAGAGGGTGGGGCAGTGCCACTAGACACCTGGGAAATATAGTGGTATTATAGGCATGCCGATCGGAGGGTGAAGGGGTGCCACTAGACACCAGGGAACAGATGCCAACAAAAGAAAAACAATGTTTCCCTCATGAAAAATTATCTTTTTTCATGACTATAAATACAAAAAAAAATCATTTTCATGTCACGCATCATGAAAAAAAGATTTATAAAGATGAAAAGCAACATCTCAAGGGCATTTATACTACAGTTGAGAGAAGAATCCAGCCTAGGGGCTCTAGATAAGCAAGCTATATGTGTTAGTCACTCTGCAGAATGTCATTTTTGTGTTTTTTTCAAATTAGAATTTTTATGGGAAAATAGAAAACAAGATGGTGGTCACTGAAAAAAAAACATACAAAAAAGGGTTCACATATGAAAACGTCATACAGCTATTTTGAAGTCCTGACTGAGCATGCTCAGAATCCAAATTTGTAGAATGTAATAACTTTAAAATACATTAATATTTTTTCACAAAACCAGTGAAAGACACATCTGTCGGCCAAGCACTCTCAACCCTGAAAAATTCAGACCAAAATTCCAAACTGTCTGAGTGCAAAATGATGTAAAAAAAAAAAACTGCAAAAAACAAAGATTTTGTTACATTTTTTTTTGCTATCCACATCTCGGAATCCACACATCCAACTGGAGCAAATCTTGGCACATCAAGAGAGCTACCCCATGAGACTGTACATGCAAAATTTGTGCGAATCCATTGAATGGTTTCAACATTTGAGGTTTAACATAGAAACCACTGCTCAAGCCCTAACTAAAGTTGTGATACCGTGCCAGTATAATTAATAACTTCACCCCCTTTCATGGAAATTGCACTAAATGTTGCATGCACAATCTATGGGAAACATGTCTTGATTTGTCAAGTTTTGTTCTAGTTGGATGTAAGTATTCCAAGAATTGGATAGAGCAATTTTAGGAGAAATTGGATTTTTTTGCTTTGTCATCAACTACAGGCCAGATGGTTTGGAATTATGGTCTGAAATTTTCAAAGTAGAAAGGGTATGCCACAGAATGGTGCCTTCCATTCATTTACTGAAAAAATATGAATCTGTTTCCAAGGTATAAGCATTTGAAATGTTGGTTCTGAGCTTGCTCAGTAGGGTCTCAAACATCTATCCAAAAGACCCTACTGAGCATGCTCAGAACAGAAATTTCAAAACCTTATCACTTGGCAATGGATTAATATTTCTTCATCAAACCAGCAAAAGGCACATCTGTGGGCCAAACCCTTTCTACCCTGAAAATGTCGAACTAAATTCCAAACCGTCTAGGCCCTAGATGATGGCAAAAGCAGCAAAAATTCTAATTTTTTAGCTCTTTTCATAATCCAGATTTCAGAATTCACATAAGCAGATTGAAGGAAACTTGGCAAGTCAAGAGATTTAACCTCTGAGACCATGCATGCAACATTTCATACAAATCTGAAATGAGCATGCTCGGAACTCAGATCTTTAAAATTAAATAACTTTGAAATGGATTAATATATTTTTCTCTAGTCCAGCGAAAGGTATGTCTGTACAGCAAGTCAAACCATATGAGAGATGACAAAAAAAGTGCAAAAAAAAAGCAGCAATTTGTAAAGTGTTAGCACCGTGCACAGCTAGGAATCCACATATCAGACTGAAGTGAAACTTGGCACATCAAGAGGCCTACCACACAAGACTGTGCATGCAAAATGTCATGTAAATATGTTTAATGGTTGAAAAGTTATTAAAATGCAAATTTGAGGTTTAACATTGAAACCCCTGCTCAACTCTAATTATAGTGGCACTACCGCGCCACTATAATACTGTATAAAGATGTTCACTGATCATAAATATATTACTAGATTTGCCCCCAGTCCACAGAATTGTACTAAAATTTGCATGCATAGTCTGGGGCAAGGTGTCTTGATTTGCTAAGTTTTGTTCCAGTTGGATGTGAGGATTCCAAGATCTGGATAGTATGTTTTTTAGGAAAAATTGTTTTTTTTGTGCTTTTTTTTGTCATCACCTACAGCCCAGATGGTTTGGAATTTTGGCCTGCAGTTTTTAGGTAGAAAGGGTATGCTGCAGAATGGTTTATTTCATTGGTTTGGTGAAAAAATATCAATCCATTCCCAAGTTATAAGTATTTTACATTTTGGTTTTGAGCATGATCAGTAGTGTATCAAATGTCTATCCAGAAGACCCTACTGAGCATGCTCAGAACCAAAAATTCAAATCCTTATAACTTGGAAACAGATTGGTATTTCTTCACCAAACCAGCAAAAGGTACATCTGTGGGCCATGCCCCTTCCACTCTGAAAAATTTGGACCAAATTCCAAACGGTCTTGCCGCTAGATGATGACAAAAATGCAGCAAATAATTGTGAGATTTGTTAGCTTTTTTCACTATCTGGATCTCAAAATTCACACATATGAATGGATGGATGGATGGATATATGGATGGATGGAAACTTGGCAAGTTAAGAGATCTACCCTCTGAGACCAAGCTTGCAACATCTCATGCAAATCCATTGAACAATTGCAAAGATATTAAAGTGCAAAGATGAAGTTTCACACAAAATAATTTTTTCACACAAAATGGATTGGCCTCTTAGAACAAATACTCATTTTTTGTGAGACTAAATTATTTTCCCATTCCAGGAAGCTACCCAAAAGACTGAACTGAACATGATCAGAACTCAAAACTTTAAAATTAAATGACTTTGGAAAGGATTCATATTTTTTTACCACACCAGCAAAAAGCACTTCTGTCAGGTAAGCCCTTTCTACCCTAAATATTTCAGACCAAAGTTCCAAACTGTCTGGGCACAGAGAGATAACAAAGAAGCACACAAATCAGCAATTTTTAACATTTTAGCACTATACAAAGCTCAAAATCTGCAAATTCAACCAAAACAAAACTTGACACATCAAGAGATACAGTATACCACACAAGACTGCACATGACAAAATTCCATGCAAATCTGTTGAACAGTTGCAAGATAATATATATGTGTATGTGTGTATATATATATATATATATATATATATATATATATATATACAGATAGATATTTCTATCATATCCCCCTCCCTACTCCTTTCTTCCAGAGTGTACTTAATAAGATCCCTAGTCTCTCCTCATAGATCTTCTGATCCAGCCAAGGCATCATTGTGGTTGCCTTCCTCTGGACAACCTTCACCTGTCTATGTTCTTCTTGGATGTGGTCTCCAGAACTGGTCACAGTATTCCAAGTGGAGTCTCACCAATGATCAAAACACTGGTAACACCACCTACCTCCTTCAGCTGGTGATATCCATCTCTTTCACCTATGAGGCAAAAACTGGATGCTAAATCACACCCTAATTTCTGCCTCTAGCTCCACCCATTTTCATGACAGATTGTGCATTGGTCTTCCATTGGTCTTCCTCCAAAGTCATTTGGTATGACAGTAAAGACTCTAATCGAGCAGTAAAAGGCAATACTTAAAGCAGCAGTTCTGCAAAAATGTTAACACTGTACTTATTAAATTTGTTGCTGGAGGTCTGACTCTGAGCAAGTAAGGAGACTACTGAGAAATATAGGAACTTCTTGGCTCAGAACAGGAAGATCAGGAACTTAAAGGGCATGGAGGCAGTAAATAAGTAGGGAGAAAAAAAATTAAATGAACAGAGGAAAGAGTAAGTATTCAAAACAACAGTTAAGGGGCCAGAAATAAGACATGATGGCAGTGGTGCAGTGCAGTGCAGTGGCTGTGGAGCAGCAGTCTTCAGGGAGATGTTCTAGAGGATGCAGTGTTGTCCCATCTGCAGGCACCTCTATGGGCTGAGGGAGGAGGTTGCTCAACTACAGGCTGAGTTGGCAAGGATTTGGGGGACCTCTTCTCCCACCCAGGGACCACCAGGGCCACCACCTTTGCCTCAGAAGTTGCCAAGAAACTGGAGCAGTTGGACCAAAGTGGGCTCAGGGAGGGTGAGAGTGGTGGAACAGAGGTGCATCCTTCCAGTTGTACCTCTCCACAATTCATATGCCATTCTGGCAAAGTGTGGTTCCTCTATGGAGGCACCCACAGTGGAGACCAAGGAGGATGCCGGGAACCTCCACAAAGGAGACCCACAGGAGGGTGGCATGGGACCCCACAGGGGAAGGAAACAACTCCTGGTGAAGGACTCCATTGTTAGGAGGGTAGAACTGGGGGAGGAAGGTGAAAGGGAGGTAAGGTGCCTGCCTGGCATCATGGCTTGGAGGGACAGGAAGTGAATCCTCAGGATTGCAGGAGCAGCTGCATGGGGGAGGGAGCTGGATGTCATTATCCACATAGGGACAAGTTACCTGGCTGGCAAAGGGATCAGAGCAGTGCAGAAAGAGTTTATGGAGTTGGGGAAGGGCCTTAGACAAACAGTATACATGGTAACCTTCTCAGAGGTGCTGCCTGTCTATGGCATGGGTGAGGCTACGGTGCTCCACACCATGGGATTCAATTAGTGGTTGTAAAACTGGTGCAGAGCCCAGGGGTTTGGCTTCATTGGGGACTCGGGGTCCACCTGGAGTGATGCAGGCATATACTGGCATGATGGTCTGCATCTGGCCAGAAGGGGAACCAGGATCCTAGGTGATAGGTTTAAATGCTTCATTGGCAAGCATTTACACTAGCTGGGGGGGGGGCACTGGAAAGGAGCAGGGAATTCCTAGCCACCCCAAAAAAGCAAGGTAGTTAGTGAGGTAAACACCAAGATAAAGATGTCAATAGGGAGAAGGGCAGAGGTAAATGGAGGAAATGAGAATGGCAATACAGACAGGGATGGGGCAAAAAGGGGTAAGGTCATCAACAAATGGAGGGTAAAGAGTACCAATGCCTGTAGTCCTGGCAACAAGCTCCCTGAACTGGTGGCCTTGATAGAAGAGGGATGCCTGGATATCATTGCAGTCACAGAAACATGGTACACACAGAACAATGACTGAGATGTTAACATACCAGGATACACAACCTACAGGAGGGACAGGTAGGGTAGAAGAGGGGGAGGAGTAGCTCTCTATGTAAGGGAAGGGATAAAAGCAATGGAACAGGGATGAGAGGAGGCACTGTGGGTCACCTTAGAGACTGGAAATGGCACCACAATCTGCACAGGGGTTGTATACAGACCCCCATCTCAGGGAGAGGGAATGACAAGAGTATGATAGAAGGCATCCTTAGGATGGCAGATAAAGGGGAGATACTGTTGATGGGGGACCTGAATGTGCCAGATGTTAACTGGAGCACCTTTGCTGCAGCCACATCAAAGAGCAGGGCCATTCTCAATGCCCTACAGAGGGCATGCCTTAGACAGCTAGTGTTGGAATCCACTCAGGAGGGAGCAGTCTTAGACCTTGTACTTTCAAATGGGGATAGTGAGAGGATCTCAGATCTAGAAGTGGGTAGTCATCTGGGAACAGGTGACCACCAAACAGTGTGGTTCATGATAATCTCAGCAGCAGAGTCAAGCCATACAAAAGGGAGGGTACTGGACTTTGGGAGGGTTGACTTCGGCAAAATGGGAGATTGCCTTAGGAAAGCACTTGCAAACAGGCAAGAGGGAGGGGTGGAGCAACAATGGGGAAACATCACATCACAGAGGCAACAAGCCGGTGTGTGAAGCAAATAAACAAATCAAAATGGAAAAAAAAGCCACTATGGTTCTCAAAACATGTGGCGGGGAAGGTTAGAGAAGAAGATATCATTTAGGAAGTATAAGGAAACACAGAAGGAGCAGGACAGAGAACTGTACCAGTTAAGGCAGAAGAAAGCAGAAAAGGCAGTCAGAATAGTAAAGGCCCAAACTGAGGAAAAGATAGCCAATTCAGTTAAGAAGGGGGGTAAAACCTTTAATAGGTACATTAGGGAGCATAGAAAGACAAAGGGAGGGTTAGTGAGGCTGAATAGAATGGACAGTGGGTGGGTGGGCAGAGAAGGACAGTGAAAAAGCAGGGATACTGAATGAATATTTCTGCTCAGTATTTGCAAAAGAGGAGGACGGTGTGGTACCTAATCAAATTAACAGAAGCACTCTGGGGGTTGATCCCAGTCCTTTCACAGAAGAAAGGGTTCTGAAATAACTCCTAAAACTGAAGGTGGACAAAGCAATGGGGCCTGACGGGATTCAACTCAGAATTCTAAAAGAATTAAGGGGAGAACTAGTGACACCACTGAGTACACTTTTTTTATTGCATAATATTACATGGAGTGGTTTTGAGTGTTTTATACAGTAAATAGTGAGCAGTACAGCCAACCAATTACCGACATCAGTACTTTTTGAGTGGTACAATAAGAATAAGGAATACCATCCATTGTACATAATGTCTGATAAAGATTAATCGCTTCACAATAGTCATAATGCAGCTGATCTAGGATAATAGTGTATCTAGGAAAGACAACATAGGTAGACAAAGAGAGTTAGTGGAAGACAATGCTTACATCTAAAATCCAGTACTAAGACTAGAGATGTATTGGTCTAAAGTTTAAATAAAGGATTTTTAAGATAGCCCTTTCAAGTAAGGGGATTGGAAGGTGATGCTGGGAGTTTACAATAGGGGGACCAGAGATATGGCTCCCATCTCCGGTAGTAAAGGCGCATACTACCCTTATGAAGGTGAGAGAGTCTTTCAAAAATGGAAAGTTTGGCCTGGGCTACATGCCAGGCAGAATGGGTTGGGGTAACTGACTGGTGCCAATGTATGAGGAGAAGGCATTTAGCTTCTAAGATAGCTAATCTTTGAGTGGTTTGGCTAACTGACCTAAGGGGGTAGTATCTCACATACATAGTTTTGGGTCATAAAGAACTATAGGGTGCTTTAACACTGAGGAGATATCTGAGGCTACCATTCTCCAATATGGGGCCAAGTTAGGACGGGATCATAGAATACGGGGAATGTGTGCCTCCGCTTGGGAGCAGCACCAGCATTTACTATGACTAAGCAAGCCGCGTATATAGAGAACTGTTGGAGTATGGTGCCAAAACAATATTTTTGGCTGCAAGAGGTGGCTGCTGGTGTCACTATAGGTATGATGTATACTTTTAAGATAAGAATTCTATTGGTCCTCAGGAATGGGGGTGCTAATGTACGATTCCCATTTCTTTTTACAGGACAGAGTTGCATTGGATTGTGAGTCTCTCCAAAAGGTGTAGTATCAACCCATCATGCCTCGAGTAGTAGAGAGGTGATGCAAACCAGCCAGCCAGGACCACCATGTGTTATTTTGACATTTGGGAAGGAGAGGCTACATGCACTTCTAATTTGTAGATACCTCCAGAAGTTTCTATGTGGTAATGAGAATTGCCTTTGTAGTTGAACAAAAGGAGCAGGGGTATGTACCTGAGGGGGAAAGATCTTGAATAATCTGGATTCCCAATTTGTGCCAGGAGGGCCAATATATAGATGACCCATCAATTTTAATAAGACTATTGTGCCATAGAGGGGCATACTGTATAGGTAGAGTCCAGGACTTCATAGGCAGGTGAAATTTAGCCATAAGACGTTTCCAAGAATGGGCTGTATAAAACACTGTAGGTGGAAGGGAATGTGGCAGACATGCATGTGTGGTAAGAAACATATATAGGGGTACAGCCCCTGCCAAATTGACTTCTAAATGAACCCATAGTGGGTGATCCACTGCAGTAGGTTTGAACAATTTAGTTGCCTGAGCAACTATACAGGATAAGTGATAGCCAACGCAACAGGGGACATTAAGGCCACCTTGTGACCAGTGTGCCCTCATCTTGTGCTTGCTCCACCTGGGCACTTTAGAGTCCCAAAGAAAGTTAACCATTAACCTCTAAGGAAGTGAAGAGTTTGGGCGATAGAGAGCTAGGAAGGTTATTTAGGAGACACATGACTCGGGGGAGCAAAAGCATGCGAATGGCTGCCACTCTGCCTGGTAGAGAGAGTTGCAGCTTGCACCATCTCTCTATTTCTATTTTCAGTTGTGCTAGTAGCAGAGAAAAACTGGCAGATTCACGCATGGACCAGGTCACTAGTATGCAGATACCAAAGTAGTTAAACCCATTGTTTGCCCAGGTCAAATTAGTACCTTGAATGCAGGTCTTATTACAATGGTTATTTAGAGGAGCCAAGGTGTTTTTTTTCTGATTAATACATAATCGAGAAAGTACCCCAAAGTCATCTAGGATTTGGAGTGCCACTGGAAGAGTTTGTCTGGGATTTGTCATAGTTAAAAGGAGGTCATCCACATAGTCCACAACCAGATAAGGGCGGTCAGCAACAAGTATACCTTGGATTTGTGGAGAGGTGACAAGGGTCATGATCAAAGGATCCAAAGCCACTAAAAATAGTAAGGGGGATAGTGGGTAGCCTTGCTTTATGCCATGATGTAACACAAAAGGGGGGGAATCTCACTATTACTAAGGATGCATGCTGTGGGGGAACAATAAAGGGTGCATATCCATTGCATAAAATAAGTTCTGAACCCATACTAAGAGAGGACTTCATAAAGATATTTCCACTCGATAGAGTCAAAAGCCTTTGAAAAATTGATCGCTAAGGCTGCTAGGGGGAGAGAAGATTTTGAGGCAAACCACTTAAGGTTGAGAAGGAGCCTGATATTATCCATCCCTGATTTGCCCCGGATAAAGACTGTTTGGGAGGAGTGTATGATTGAAGGAAGAAAGGACACTAATCTGGAGGCTAATGCTTTGGCTAGTATTTTTGGGTCCACTGACAATAGGGATATTGGTCAGAAGTTGGCACAGTCTAGAGAGTCAGATTATTTTTTAGGCAAAAGGGAGATTATTGCCTCCTTCATAGTTGGGGGAAGAGTTCCGGCAATGTGGGCTGATTGGAGAACATGCTGCAAAGGCTGGATAATATCAGGGCCCAGGGCCTGGTAGAGCTCCACGGACATACCATCTGGGTAGGGGGCTTTCCCCTGAACCATCTGGAAGAGCACTAGTTGGAGTTCTTCACACGATATTGCGGACTCCAAATTTGTCATTTGTTCTGGGGTGAGAGTTGGTAATGGAGTTTGCTTACAGAATTTACAAAGACAGCCTGCAGCTCCTGGGCTGTATTTGAAGATCGGAACTGATAGAGAGATTGGTAGAATTGCTGCATGGTGGTATTAATTAGTGTGGGACTAGTTGCTATGGAACCTGACAAGGTACGAAGAGCGTGTATCCATGTGACTGCCTGTTGCTTGCGAAGGTGATAGGCAAGAAGTTTCCTTGCGTGCTCCCCTCCTGCCCAAAAGGCTTGCTTCAATCTCAAGAGATGCCGTTCTGCTTTTTGATGCAGTATTGCATTTATTTGGTATTTAAGCCTGACTATTTGTCAGTGTAGAGGACCATCCGGGGCAGCTCGGAGGCAGATTTAAAGCGGTGCTCCAGCGTGGCCAACTCTGCCTGAAGATGGGTGAGAGTCGCCTTGCGCTTTCGGTCCTTAGCTGCTGAGAAGGCAATGATGTGTCCCCTTAGCACTGCCTTAAATGCCTCCCACACCATACCAGAGGCTGCTCCACAGCTGGTATTCAGGAAGAAGTAGTCCTTAGCCACTTGTACTAAATGGGGCCAAAAATCCGGGTCTTGGAATAGGAGAGGGTTGCAGCACCATCGGGTGCCGGGCAGATGGGGATCCCGAGGGGTAAACCTGAGTAAGACTGAGGCATGGTCTGATATTAGAATTGAGCCAATAATAGAGTTGGAGAGACATCTAGCTGCTGGCTCATTAGCCAGCCAGAAGTCTATGTGACTATGAGAGTTACGTGGAGCTGAGTAGAAAGAGAAGTCCCTGCCAGTAGGGTGGTCCCTATGCCAGATGTTGGTGAAGGCCCATTCCTCTATCATGATTTGCAGGGATTGTCTGGCTCTAGGGTTAGCATGCAGGGTAGATTGGGATTTGTCCAAAAATATATCTCCTACCATGTTAGAATCCCCATCTAATATTACAGGAAGCAACGGCCCATACAACTGCAAATCTGACAGAGCCTAGCTTACAGCAGGAAAGAAGTTGACATGCTCAGTATTGGGAGCATACACATTCCCCAGTAGGATAGTACCTGTAGGAAAATACAATTTCACTACAAGGCACCGACCCTGAGCATCTTTTTTGACATCTTTCACCACCCAGGGAGAGGCACGACAGATGAGAATGGTCACCCCTTTTGATTTAGTGATGGGAGACTAGCCAGTACCTCTCCCACCTACATTTTCTTTAACCAGTTAGTACATTTAGACAGCAGGTGGGTTTCTTGGAGAAAGGCAATATCCACCTGTAAAGACTTTAGGTGCTGAAGGACTTTTGTGCGCTTGACCTGGTGGTTGAGTCCTTTTACATTCCCGGATATCCAATGATATCCCTGAGGCATAGAGGGGGTAGCAGGCATATTCTCACACAGTAGACAAGAGGAGGTACTTACAGATTTCCCAGTTGGATTGTCAAGAAAAGAGATGCTAGGTTTCAGGGTCACCAAATACCTTAGGAAGAAGAGAGCTATCAGTTTCTGCACCAGTTTAGAGGGAGATGTAAGCATTGCTTGTAATATTCGGACTACTAGTCTTCGACTATCAGGAAGGCTGTAACAATAGTTCTGAAAATACAGAAACAAACAAGCAAGTTATATAAAAAAGGACAATATCAAAATGGGCAACCAGCCTGAAGTCAAACAGAAAAGCATCAAAGACTGACAGTACAACAACAACATTGAGTCTGAAGGTCAAAGCTCACAAGGGTGGTATATATGTATGTATCCCCTGTAGCTGCGCTAACTCCAACACTCAACTCGAGGAGGGAGTATTATATGAATGAGTTATCGAACCAACTCATCCTAGACCAACCCTAACCGGGGGGTCAGATGACCCGACCCGTGGGGGGGGGAGAAGGGCGAGGGAAGGGGGAAGGGAGAGGGGAGTGAGGGAAGGAGAGAGGGTGGGCATACCCACCTACTGGTTACTAGGCAGTAGAAATAAACCACCCCCGGTGAGGAGGGGGGGCCATGAGCCCAAAACCAGGCCCAAAAGACAGAGCTCGAGGGCTTAATTACTGAATCAGAAGCCATCATGCATGAAAAATTGGGGGGGGGGGCTATTCACACTGTTTGATCATCAGATGTTACCAGCCCTGCCTTGTGGCTAAAAACCTGGCTGTAGGTCGATATCTATTACAGCATATGTGTATGAGCTTGGCCACACCTTGGGGGGGGGGATGAGCACCCACACGGTTATCAGCTTATTGGACTCTATGATGTGCGTATGACCTTAGTCCTTCCTGGGGGTAAACCAAATAAACATCCTTGCAGTCATCTGCTTGTTCCCCACTGCAGAGCACATAACCAGGGTATAGCAGATGGGGGGGAGGGATAATAAGTACAACCCCACATCCCATCAAATATTAAGAAAGAGTTAAACAAGTCAGGGTCCAGGGGCTTGGCCTTTGACTGGCTTGGGAGGACCCTGAGGGGTACATCCAGAATCCATAGGCTACTTCACTACTGCAACTGCATAGCTGATGAGGCCAGGTTACACAGGAGAGAGGGTGTCTACTAGTTCCACCAGCGACGTCTCTGGCAGGTTGACCCAGTCAGTTGATTGACCCATGTCCATGTTCGAGGAATCAATGGTAGTTTGGACAGGCATTGGAGATAGGTCCTCCCTGGAGATCTTTGCAGGTGTGCTGCTGAGAATTTAGAGGATGAGTGCTGTGGCCCACCTCTGGGTATCTGCTTAGACTTTGGAGGTGGGTTTAGATCCGCTGAGGGAGAGAGGATTGCATGGAGGAGGTTTGTGAGGCAGGGACCAGTACTTGGGGATTAGTGTGAGCAGATTGAGCGACTCGAGGGCGAGCATTCAATGGGGGACTGATTTGATGTGGGACCTGTCCTGCTGGTAACAGGGATGTAGGGGAGCCATAGCTGGAAAAAAGGTTCCTACCAGGAGGTGCTGCTGGAGAAGGCTCCCAGAGCTTTCTGTGATTTGCAGTAGGACACTGTAGGCCTGGCCAAAGTCTGTTAATCCAGCGTTCAATATCCCTGGGGCAATCAGCTGTGAGTTCATGTCCTTCCTTGAAGACACAGTCTAGTAAGATTTTTAAATTTAAATCAAAAGTCATGCTGATAAAGAAATATTTTAATGGGTCCAAATACTCTTCATTTTGCAGACATTTCTTGGGCAAAATCCCTGTAGATAGCAATTGTAGTGCCTTGCCAGGAAAGTTCCCCAGGTCTCTCACAGCTCATACAATTT
Organism: Neoceratodus forsteri; assembly: GCA_016271365.2. Taxonomy (NCBI): domain Eukaryota; kingdom Metazoa; phylum Chordata; order Ceratodontiformes; family Ceratodontidae; genus Neoceratodus; species Neoceratodus forsteri. Next base: position 1,350,810,056 of record CM057458.1, on the reverse strand, counting down.
TCTCCTTAGTGGTGTATCTTAGCATGTATGCCACAATTGGTCTGGGTGTATTAGTATTCTTGTTGGAGCGAGCCGAGACTCTATGAGGCCTTTCAACCTTGATTGATCCCCCTCCATCTATCCCCTAATATGTGGGGAAGGTTCTCATTAAGAAAGTGCTCCATTGACTGACCTTCCACTCCCTCTGGGAGCCCAATGATCCACAAATTCTTGCGGTGACTCCAATTTTCATGATCCTCGTCCCTCTCACAGAGTGCTGCCAGACACTCCTCATACTGCTGAAGATGTTGCCAAACATGGGCCTGCTGTGCATCACACACACCTCAGCCCACTGCTCTGCGACATTTGTTCAATCCTGTAACTGCTGAACATCCTTTGTGGTACCAGACAGGGATATGCTTATGTCATCAACTCTGGTGATTAAAGTTTCCAGTACTTTGGTAATATGTTGCAGAGATTTCCCCACAGCCACCGGTTGATCATTTTCTTTTTGATTAAAGGCAATTAGCATCAAAGATGATATGAAGGAGGGGGTTCTGAGTTATGGTTGGTGAGGCAGTAACGGTCACCCAGGTCTCGTGTTGGTATGTGGAGGAGGTATGTTAGGTGCAGAATAAATCATGGAGCAAAACACAAAGTAGCCAGCCTGTGTTGCGATGAGCATGTGGCCTATGCGGCCTGGGCAGGCCCGAATAGTTTCAGGTCACGGCACCACCAAAAAAATAATAAATGCTTAGGAATCCACTGAAAAGAGTGAGCCACCCAGCAAGAGGGTATTACCCATGCATTAAGCAGTTGATTTTTAGAGGAAGCACCGTGGGATTGTGGCATCCAAGTGCAGATGGGTTGAGGTCTGGATGGAGCTAGGGAGTTATGCTGCCATCTTCTTGGTGGCTAGACCACGCCCCCCCAAGTACCTTTTTTAACAAATCATGGGAGGACGGTGTGGTACCTGAGGACTGGAGGAGGGCGGATGTGATTCCCCTTCACAAAAGTGGGAGCAAGGCAGAGGCAGAAAATTACAGACCTGTCAGTTTGACCTCTGTGGTAGGGAAAATGATGGAATCACTTCTGAATGAAAGAATTGTTGAGTACATAGAGGCCAGTGGGGCACAGGACCCAAAGCAGCATAGATTCACAGTGAGAAGGTCAAGTCAGATGAATCTAAGAGATTTCTTTGACTGGGTGACCAAAGTAGTAGACCAGGGAGGGTATGTGAACATGGCCTACCTAGACTTTTGCAAGGCATTTGACACAGTCCCACACAAAAGATTAATTAACAAATTAGCCAGCCTGGAAGTGGGTCCCAGGGTGGCAATCTGGGTAAAACATTGGCAGGACAACAGGACACAGAAGGAAATAATAAACAGAGTGCACTCTTAAGAAAGAGGGGTTACTAGTGGGGTACCGCAGGGTTCAGTACTGGGTCCAGTCCCTTTTAATGTCTTTATAAGTGACATTGCAGATAGACTGGAAGGAAAAGTATGCCTCTTTGCAGATGACACAAAGATCTGCAACAGGGTTGATACACAAGGGGGTGTGAAAAGGATGAGAAGGGACTGGCAAAGTTGGAGGAATGGTCAAAGGTATGGCAGCTTGGATTCAATGCAAAGAAGTGCAAAATAATGCACCTGGAAAACAAAAACCCTGGGGAAGAGTACACACTAAGGGGAGGTAGTAACAACAACAAAATGGAAAGGGACCTGGGGTAATCATATCAGATGACCTTAAGGTTGGCAAGCAATGCGAGAAGGCAGTAGGGAGGGCTGGGGGGGGATACTAGGATGTATAGGGAGAGGCATCATCAGCAGAAAACAGGAAGCTGGTATTCCACTTTACAGACAGTTGGTGAGACCCCATCTTGAGTACTGCATCCAATAGGAGACCCCATCTCTGCAAGGACATAGACAGGATGGACGCAGTCCAGAAGGGGGCAACTAAAATGGTGCAGTGTCTGCAAGAGAAGCCATATAAGGAGAGACTAAAGGATCTTAATATGTATATATGCAATATGTATATGTATATGTATATGTAGAGGCAGTATAGCGCAGTGGTTTAAGGCTCTGAGATGCAAATCTGGTAACATCCAGCAGACCAGACCTGAGTTTGAATCCCACAGCTTCTACTTGCATGCTGTGTGACCCTGAACAAGTCACTTAACTTTCCTGTGCTCCCAGGTTGCTCCTGTAAAAAAGCTTTCAGCTTAGTGTGCTACTCCTGGTTAAACAACTAAATAAATACCCTTGAGAAAAGGAGAGAAAAGGGGGACATGATTGAAACTTTTAAGTACCTCAGTGGAATCAACAAAGTCCAAGAGGGTAGCATCTTTCAGAAAAAGCGATCTGCAAGAACAAGGGGACACAATTTGAAGATGGGGGATGGTTCAGGGGTAATGTGAGGATGTATTTTTTCACAGAGAGGGTGGTGGATGCATGGAACCCCCTTCCTGAGAAGGTTGTTGGGTCTAAAACTGTGGATGAATTCAAGAATGCATGGGACAGACATAAGGCAATTCTTGTGGGGGGTAGGAAGAAATAGGATGTTGGTTAACTAGGATCTGCAGTTTATCCAGTAGGTAGGGAAATGGGCAGACTAGGTGGGCCAAGCGGTCCTTATCTGCCATCAAAGTCTGTGTTTCTATGTTTCTATGCTTTTCTAGTTGCTTTCAATCTATTTATTGATGTATCTAAATAGTTTTACAAGGTAAACAAACAGCGATAAAGGAAATGTTATTTAGATATGTGGGGCCAGATTCACAAAACTTTGCCGGTACAAACCAATCTGCCTGGGCAAAATGGGCTTTAATGATTAGTTAGGTATTCACAAAGCCATTTGCCCCGCAAACTGGGTTGCACCTGAGCAATGCAATGTCGGGGCCACAATGCAAGTGGGGAATCTGCATATCTCTGCAATTCCATTCACAAAATCTGCAGTTCACACAAGGGCCATTTGCAATGGCCCTTGCATGGAAAAATACAGCAGGCAAAAACCTGGTAGTAATCCATGCAACCCTAGTGGCTTGCGGCAGTACTGTGGCCCCACTGTTCCCTGATCTCCCACCCGTAATGTAAAACAATTGTTTCCATAGTGTAGGCTCCTTCCCCAGTCCCCAGTCTCCAAACCAATATGTTTTAATACATTTGCCATAGTGTAGTGTCCCACTCCAGTCCCGGGTCTCTCACTCAATATCCAATAATCCATTTTCCATAGTGTAGTGTCCCTCCTCCCTCCTCATAACTGTTTGCTACACTGTAATAAAAAATAAACCCCCTTTTCTGTAGCATAGTGCCCCCAAATCCTTCCTGCCACCAATTGCTACACTGTATTACCAAAAAAAAAACCTTTTCTACAGCATAGTGTCCCTCCCCCCTCTCCGCAACCAATTGCCACACTGTTTTATAAAAAAAAAAGTTTCCACAGTGTAGTGTCCCACCCCCCTCCCTGATCACTGATCCCTGTGTAAATAAAAAACTTTTCTTTAGTGTAGTGGTCTCTCCCCATCCCGTCACCAATCTCTGTCCCCAAATACCTACAACCCCAGTCCCTGGTAGTCTATGGTCCCTCCTCCATTCCCCATCCCCTCAAGTGTGGCCCACAATCCTGCCCCCCTCCCAATCTTCGGTCAGTGACTAGCACAGCCCACCTCTCACCACCGCGGCTGGCCGATGGCTAAGCCCTAACTGAGTGCATATTGTACAGTCATGATACTTAGCATATCTGTAGGTCCTCATATTGAGTATTAGCATGCCAAATTTCAGATCCCTAGCTATAGAACTGACTGAGTTATGACCAGTGAAAGGATTTTGGCAATTTCTGAAGTTATTCATGAAGTTTCAAGGAGTTAATTTCATGCACCACTATTGCTTGTTATTTCATTACTCAGGTACCATTTTTTTTCTTCTTTTAAACCATTGTGTTTCTTTCTTTGCTGATAATAATCTTTGGAAAATATCTTTGGTGTGCATCTAATCTTCTCTGGAGCATTCACTGACTTAATATATTTTCAAATACTTTTTTTTTCAATTCTCAGTTTCAGTATTTGTTTTTTTATTTTTCCCTGCTGGCCTCAGTTATTATTTTACCACCTACTGTGACATTCTTATACCTCTTATTGTGGTTTTCTTATTCAGCTACCACCAACTGAGAAAGAGAGCAAAGGATGCAAGATGCAGATGTGTGCATTGTTTGACTCTTCAGCATTTGGCTGGCTGTTATGTGCAAACAAATCATTTGAATGTTTTTCTGATTTTCTTGTGGATTGAGAAGGGAAATTGATTGGAGGGAGGATGCAGATATAGGGCAGGTAGAGGGTGGGAGACTGGCAACCACAAGCCAGCACCATTGGCAGGCTGAGATGTCATGAGACTACTGCCAACCAGTAGATGCTGCTGTAGTTCATTAAGAGGATTTTAACTAAGGATGATAGTCCATTCCTTTCTCTTCATACAGCCACCACTGAGTAGGAGGGAGAACAGAGGAGAATAGAAGCAGATGAGTGCACTGCTGGATTGTTCAGCATTTGACTGACTCTTGTGTACAAATGAATCGATTGAATTTTTTCAGATTTTTGTGTGGGAAATGGAATGGGGAATTGGGAGGAGGTAGGAAGTAGGACACTGATAAAAGGCAGGTAGAGGGTTGGAGATTGGTGGTTGCAAGCTGGTGCCAATGGTGGACCATGAGGTCTTGTGACTACAGCCAGCCAGTAGGCCTACTGTAGTTCAACATAAAAGTCCCAGAGGTGCAAGCAACCCCAAAGCGTGAACGATGCTGAAGTGTGAGAGCCACAAAGCAGGAATGTAGCATCTATCTAAGTAACATCTGGCAGCATCCACAGAACTTCCTCAGAGAGGATCGCAGGCTGCAGGACATACTGTTTAACTGAGGGCAGGTAAGGTAATGTGGATAAGAAGGACAAGACAGCACATTAAAGAGCTAGTGCACCAGAATGCAATTATTGCTTGATTTTGGCCTTCTACTGCTTTAGTCACCAGTTTACTTGTTCTGAACATTATTTTCTATGTAATAAAGTTTTCTTGGTGTTTTTTACCAGTTTGTTTGTCTATGATCTGACAACCTGTGTCTATTTTATTTACATATGCAAGCTGTCTTAGAGATATAGTTGGGGGGAAGCTGTCAAGCAGCTACTACTGTCCTCAGCTGCGAACAAAGCCATCTGGCACATGCAGTAAACTAATACTGGTGTTCCTTGTCGTCAAAACTCTGTTAACACAGTGCATTTCTTAGCATTTTCCTCTACTGTTTAACATGCATATCACTAATTTATGTACCTCTATTTACATTCAATTTTGCATTATTATAGTTAGTAAGAAAAATGCTAGATTTGTCAGTGAAATGCTTTTAAACATTGTCTCTCTGTGCCTTTTCCTACTTGTTAATTGTCATTTGTCATTCATGCTATATGGTTTCAGATATAATTTTTTACAAGATCTGCTTCACATTTATGTATTTAATTGTTTCCATGATACTGTAAATGTTTTTCCGCATTGGCCAGATAGTTAAAGATGGAATCCGTCACCCATCCACTCACACATACACACAATGGAATGGACCATCTCATACTGTTAGAAACCCAGTGGTACTGTACATTGTTTAGTGACACTATTACTGTTAGTGTAAGTAAGTTTCGAGTCTGACTCCAACACAATTAAAGTGTTAGATTTTAGCTAGTCTGCCTTCCACAAGAGGCTTGGAGGTGGCAAGAATGTAGAGAGATTTGGCAGTCAAAAATATAGTATTTGGCACTTGCCACCTCCAAAGCAAAGATATCCTTCTGGAATAATCATTTCCATTTGTGTCTTCCTTATTATTGTCATTATTGCAAAAAATGCTTCTACAAAGAGCTTACAGCATTAGAGATGAAAATGCAACACAGGACATTCACCCTAGAGATTTGGCATCCCCAAGTCCTATCACTCTTTTCCAGGTGATTTCACAGACATGAATTTGGTGAGCAGGGTACTCCTGTTTTCAATCCTATTCAAGAGGGAGCTTGTCTCACACTGTATTAATGTCTTGGATCTTTAAAATTTTGAGAATAAGCTATTGTAGTGCCTCCTCAAGCCCATATATAAATAGCTTTGAAATAAGGACTGGAACTTCATCTAACCCTAATCTTCTTGGTTTCCACAAAAACATATGTACTGGCTTTTAATCAATTAAGATTTTTTTACATGCTCATTGCAGATTGGAGCTTTTTAATGAAAAACGTCTTGGTCGGGGCAGAGCCAGTAGACAGTGAGAGTACATGCAACTTGCATGAGCTCTGCACTTGCAACATAGATACACAGATACACAGACAGTGATGGCAGACAAGGGCCTATGGCCCACCCAGTCTGCCCATTTGAGCTTGTAAGTTCACATTATGTTTTCCTAGAAGTCTGTTGCCCCTTAACCCTGACCTCCAGAATTCCTTTATGTCTATCCCATGCATTCTTAAATCCCATGATTGTTTCAGCCCCAACCACTTCCTCATGCAGGGTGTTCCACTTGTCCACCACCCATTTTGTGAAGAAATTCTTCCTCACATTTCCTCTGAATCATTCTCCCTCCAACTTCATCCCATGATCTCTAGACCTAGGACATCTTTTTTGCTTAAAAATAGTGTATTCCTGCACCCTGTTCCTCCTTATACGATACTTGCATGTCTCTATCATATTCCCTCTCTCCCTCCTCTCCTCCAGGGAGTACATATTCAATTCCTTCAACCTGTCCTCCTAGGACTTGTGATGCAATCCTTGTACCATCTTTGTTGCCCTCCTCTGAACCTTCTCTACCCTGTCTATGTCCTTACGTAAGTAAGGTCTCCAGAACTGTACACTGCACTCCAGGTGGGGCCTCACTAGTGTCTTGTATAGTGGAATTATGACTTCCCTTTTCTGGCTGGTGATGCCCCTACCCATGCATCCTAGCATCCTATTTGCTTTACCTGCTGCCTTGTCAAACTGTTTCCCTACCTTGAGGTCATCAGAGTTAATATCCCCAAGATCGCTTTCCTGCTTGGTGCATGCTATATCCTCACCCCCCAACTGATATATTGTGCCAGGGTTTTTGTGCCCCATATGCATTATCTTGTACTCCTTTGCATTGAATTTCAACTGTCGAACCCCTGACCATTCTTAAAGTTTCTGCAGGTCCCTTCTCTTTCTGTCTACATCCTCTGGTTTGTCTACTCTGTTACAGAGTTTTGTGTCATCAGTGAACAGGGAAATTCTGTCTTCTAGGTCCTGTGCAATGTCACTGATGAAGATGTTGAATAGGACCAGTCCCAGCACTGATCCGTGTGGTACCCCACTGGTCACTTTTCCATCTGTGGAGTGACAGGCATTTACCACCACCCTCTGTGTCCTGCCGTCCAGCCAGTTACCTACCCACCACACTACTGTCCTGCCCACACCCATATTCCCCAGTTATTTATGTATTTTATATATTTAACTTGTTCTTTGCAGAAACAGTTTGCCGATACTAGACATTGCTGTGATATTGTAGGCAAGATCTAGTAAATGGATCAAGTTGCTTTTTGCAATTATCAGTCTCATCACCAAAGGAGGCTAGCCAGATGGTCGGAAGCAGCAGGCAACTGGAGAAGCAGACAAGGCTCAAGCTTGCAAAGAACATTGCAAGTGAAAGCCTATCATCTTGAAGTACAGACATTGTACTGCCAACTCAACTGAGGAAAAAAAGTGCAAAGTAAAATAGAACTTGAGTGGTGATCAGAAGGGAAACACAATTATAATGCTTTACAAAGCTGTGGTGTGAGTGTGTGCCTGATTTGTCTTTGGGGGGGGGCGGGGTTAGCAGCAATTTGCATTAGGAAGTGATGCTTCATTTATAGGTACTATGTACAAATATGTGACACAGGCATAATATTGCCACCAGATAAACTTAGAAAATAAATAAAAAAAGAAAAATACAACTTGAGTTGCATTCAGGAGGAAGATAATTACAAATCACTATAGTACTGCTGTGTGTGGGACAGTGAGCTCAATTTATGTGTGTGTGGGCTGGGAGGAGAGAAAGGATTGCTGCAATTGTTGTTTCACACATATCTTCACACATATACAGTATTACTAGACAAAATGCGTGATAGTTCATATTTTACTTAAAAACACAACACTTCGCTTACTCTTACTTTTAACATTTTCACATCAAGTGCACAGTCATTTAATGTGAAATCGGTCACACCGATGCCCTCTTATGCTGAATTTGTGTGGGAGAAAAACAAAACATTTGAGCTGCATTGCAAATCAACACATCTTTCTACATAAAATAGATTAAATACAGATGAAGCAAGCTGTTACATACAGTAGGTGAAATTTAACCTGAATAAAAATTTGTTTGTGTTTGAAGTTCCTGTCATTGCATAAACATCAACAAGTAGAAAGCTACCTTCCTCCCACGGCATCACTTCTGCTTCATCTGTCCAATGTGCATGGCCATCATTACTTATGGAAGAAGTGCCAAGACAGCCACACAAGTGCAACTTTAACATCAGGAAAAAATACTACAAACAGACTAATGCTCAATATTTCACCACGCAAATAGCAATAACTGGATACTCCAATTATCATAATGAAGCAAAAAGGGCCCTGTATACTAGCTTTTTAAAGGGTCTGTGGGAGGTGATGAAAGAGGATAGGGTGTAACTCCATATCAGGTGTAAGCCTTTATAGTAGAGTGAGAGGTGAGCTACATCAGACATGAGAAGGCCACTACAGTACTACCATTTGGAGTAGGCCCGAAGCACAGGGAAATAGCAAGTGTTTTGTAACTCTGTTCTCGGGCAAGCAGTGATTCCCCTATGAAGCAAACTGACAAGTGACACTGAATGGTTTCAGCAAGCAGTTAAGGGATTCAGAGGGAATGCAGCCAGTTCCTATTTAGGGTCAGCTGATAGGGTAAACTATGAGTTGCAGCTCTGTAGCCAACCTCATCTGGGTTTGACTTCAGTTAGTTTCTGTCTAGGGTCACCTGTCAGAGCAAAGGTTGCAGCTTTGCATCCAGTCAAATCTAGGTTCAACCTACAATAGATTACAACTAGTATAGTGCACAAAGGGGTTTTAGAAGGAAGTGGAGTGAAAGGGCTTGGATTTAGGTAGCATGTTGGGGAGTGGGAGCAGGCAACCAGGAGTAGGGTGGTATGCCATAGGATATGTGTGGCAACAGTGTTTCTTGGGACATTGTAAGAGACAGGTGGTTGTCCAGTGTGTAGGAACCTGAATCACCTGATGGCAGAGGTGAGACAGCTCAGATGGGAGTTAGGAAGACTAGTTTTGAATGAAGGGGATGGAGCTAGGGAGGGATAGGCAGTTAAGGTAGCCCAGGTGATGGAGACATGCAGATAAGGGAGGGTTGAGGAGGGGAAGACCCAGGTATCATGGGTACCCCTACCTCAAAGGGTGAGTGCTGTCAAGGCACAGATCAGGAGGCATAGGAAAAATCAGGAGCAGTTATAAAATTCATAAATAGTGGTTTATTTTTATCAATAACAGTAAAATAAAAAATAAAAATTCTTCAGAATAACTATTTACAAAGGCAGTAAAATAGAGAAAACAAAGTCCTTCATCTAAAGGTATCTCTAATTCCAAGTTTCAGTCTCTCTCCAGCAATGATTGCTGCTCTTTTTATAATAAGTCTTTGCCTAACAATTAATTTCTTCATCCTGAGCTCATTAAGGAGACATTTTGTGTCTCACAAAATACCCGTCTTTCGGATGAGACGTTAAACCGAGGTCCCATCTGCCTGGATTGGTGGTAGTTCAGGTGGATGTTAAAGATCCCATGGCACTTATCGAAAAGAGTAGGGGAATTTCCCCGGTGTCCTGACCAAATTTCCCTCATTAATTAAAAATACCACCAACAGCTTAGTCTGGTTCAAGGTCAGTTGGCATTCATCTGTATCCCCTTCCCCCGGGTCGTGCCTGAAAATAGGCAGGATTTGTCTAGTGCACTTACCCGGTCAACAAAAGCTAAATAAATATCAGAGTTCCTGTCAGTTTATTTGCAGAGCAGACATGCAAATAAAACAGTGTCCCAAGCTGGCCTCCTGCTGACAGCTCTGCAAATGTTTGCAAACAAGCCTGAGAGGAGCTCACACTGCATCTCTGGTTAACCCCCTAAATTTCAAATAGCTTTATGCAATTATTTCAACAATATAACTGTATGCATGTCAAACCAATGGATCCCAGTTTCTCATAAGGATTCACATATATTCTATAACCACAGATATATAAGAGAGAAGAAAAGACAGAAGCAGTAAGTAAAGGCAGGAGGATAGTGAGACATGGAGAATCACAAGACCACCAGAGTGATCAATTCCTAGGTCTCACGAGAACATTTGGTTGCACAACCAGAAAGACAAGAGACAGATAATGAAAGGACAGAGCAGAGCATTGCATTTAACTCTTTCTGCATATCAAATGGGACAGGACCTTATTCAACCCTGTCACAGAGAGGGAGAGGAATCCCAGGGAGGAGGGATGGAAAGTGGTGGAAGGTAGAGGTTGGGTCATGAGGGGTGGGAGCAGGTAGAGGGGTACCAGTGTGGAACAGATTTCTCACATTGATTCAGTGTGGGGAGGGGGGATAGAGGGAGGGGGTAGCTACAAGTATTAGGGACCAGGAAGGTTAAGCAGGCAAAGGGGGCTTAGAAAGGTACATTGCAGAAGAGGAGGTATGGAAGAGAGTCCAAGGAGCATGTAATAGGTACTGAGGAAGGGGGAGAGGAAGGGGAAAGCAGGAGGAGGGATGAGGCAGGGCACTTAGGCACTACATGGGGGCAGATCAGTGCAGATGAAGGAAAGGCAAGAAGGGGCAAAACAGAACTGGGGTAATCAGTCATTTTTATTTTAATTTGTATTTATTATATTGGAGAGCAAATTGAACTATAAAGCCCATTTTCACAAGCAACCAGTTGTAGAGAGTTTAAAAATACAGTATATAATAGTATGGTACAACACAGTACAAGGCAGATCACACAAAGTTACAATCACAATGCAAGAAACACACATTATTGGCAGACATACAATATAGGGATGCATCAGACAAAAAACTACAGTGAAGCTCACCAGAATGAAGCCCAAACTCTGCAGAATTCTACAGTAGAGTTACTGTAGCAATCAATGCAATTTGAATGGGCGTCAATCCATTTTGTCATGCAGGAAACCTGTGCACTGACACTGTGCTTCATCCTGGTGGGCTTCACTGTAGGTACAGTTACAGTGCATAATGTCTGTAAGATGCAGGTGGAGCATGGTGTTGAAGGAGGGAATGCTAACAGATGAGGTGCTTGTGGGACTCTATAGGTTATAGGGGCAAATGACCCTGAAGGACAGAGCTGTTTGACCAGCTGCTGTATTTCTAAGGGGGTGTTTGAAGGTAAATTTGTATTGTGAGTCCACAATTTGTTGGTGGAGTGGGGAAACAGTGAAATGATGCATGGTGGAACTTTACCAAGTGTCACCTTATGTAGGAACATCACTGACCTGTGGACAAAGTGATCCTCCAAGGCTAGGCAAGCAGCTGTACTGTACAATTGGCAGTGGTGGGTGCAATAAGGCAGACCAGTCAGAAAGTAGCAAATGCTGTTGTAGGCCATGTGTACCTTAGCAAGGACCCCAGAATGAGAAGCAGAAAATACAAGACAGACATAATTGACAATAGTGAACAGAAGGCTGTGGACGTGTAAACTCTTGGTTTCAGGGATCAGGTAACTCTTGACCACATGCAGGGCTCCAAGCCTCTGGTGAACAGTTTTAATGAGGTTGTTTATGTGAATGTTGAAAAAGAGGGTTCTGTCATGGATGACTCCAACGTATTTAAGATGGGGGTTGAGCATAAAGATGATGCCATTGAGACTGTGAATGGAAATGGGAAAACATTTTGCTTCTTGTATATTCCAGAGAACACCATGTTTTTTTTTGTTTGTTTTTTGGTGTTGATGACCATTCTGCTGTCCAAAAACCTGGTTTGGAGGTGGTCTAAGTTGTGCTGTAAGGTTTTTAAAGGGAAGCCAGAGCCTTGCCAAAACTGAAGATGATGGCATCATTTGCTTTAATTAAGGATTCAGTGGAAGTGCAAGTGATTGGGGATGAGTTTAGGAATAATGAAAAATAGTAGAGGGCCCAGGATAAAGCCTTGGGGGACCCTGTAGTTGATTGAATGAAAGCATGAGTAAAGGCTGTAAAAAGTGATTCTGTGCATCTGGCCAGAAATTGAACCAGGCCTATGGCATTGGAAGTCAAGTTAAGAATGGTGAGTGTACTAAGCAGCAGTTGATCATAGAAGCTTGATGGCAGAAAAGGACCATACCAGCCCATCTAGTCTGCCTCATTTTCCCCCTACTCCTTCCCCTACTCCTTCCTCTCCCTGCCAGCCCCCATCCTCCCCTTGATACTCAGCCCCATATGCCTGTCCCATGCCCTCTTGAACTTATCCACCAATTTTGCCCCCACCACTCCATCTGGCTGTCTGTTCCAGGGCTCTACCACTCTCTCTGTCAAGAAACACCCTCTTACATTGCCTCGTATCTTTTTCCTTGCAGTCTGAGGCTGTGCCCTCTAGTTCTGGCCCCCTCCTTCCTCTTAAGTAAACCCCCCTTCTCCTACTTTATTGAGCCCCTTTACATATTTATGAGTTTCAATCATGTCTCCCCTTTCCCTCGTTGTCTCCAGTGTGTACAGGTCCAGCTACTTACACCTCTGCTCTTATGTTTTCCCTGGCATACAGTGCACCATCTTGGTTGCCATTCTCTGAACCCTCTCCAACACATCTATATGCCTGCTGAGATGTGGGCTCCAGAACTGAACCCTGTATGCCAGTTACGGCCTTACCATGACTTTGTAGACTGGCATTATTACCTCCCTCCTTCTGCTAGTATTGCCCCTGCCTATGCATACCAGCATTCCATTGGCCCTTCTCACCACCCTACTACATTGGATTCTGACCTTAATATTTGAGGAGACTATGATCCCCAGATTCCTCTCCTGTTCTCTTTCTTTGATTTCCTCCCCACCTAGGGTGTACCCTGCTCATGTGTTTCTACTGCCCAAGTGCATCACAGCACACTTCTTGGCATTAAATGTCAGCTGCCACATTCCAGACCACTCCTCGAGCATCTTTAATTTCTCCCTCATGTCCTTCGCCACTCCCTGGTGTCCACCCTATTGTAGACTTTTGTATCATCAGCAAATAGGCAAATCCTCCCCCTTAAACCCTCTGCAACATCAGTTGATTTTATTTTATTTGATTTAGCACCACCCTCTGAGTTCTTTCTGCCAAACAGGCCTCCACCCAGCTTGTTGTTTTCCCACCTAAATGATTTCTGATGGTCTATGAGGTCAAATACATTGGTGAGGTCCACAGACATTATGACAATCAGATTTCCAGATTCTATGGCTCAGTGCACATAGTCTGTGAGTCCCACGAGGGCAATTCTAGTGTTGAGCATAAGCCAGAAACCATGTTAGGAACTTGTTATCAGATTGTATTGCTGGATGTAGGCTATTCTCTAGTCAAAGACAATTCTTTCAAAGGCCTTCAAGAGGGAGCTGGGAAAGAAATAGGGTGGTAGAGATAATGGCCCGGATATTCAAACTGCGCCAGGCTGTGGCCAAACCTGGGTGCAGCTCAACTTTGTTGCACAGGGGTGTGGCCTCAGCGCTATTCAATGGAGCTGCGCTATGGCACAGCAGCTTTGAATATCACACCTGGTCACCCCCACTGTGCATGGCGCAAGTGCCATTGCGCCATGCACATCACCTGCGATATTCAAAAGGGAACATGCAAATGGGGCCATAATTTATGCAAGGCACACAGGGGGCCATTTGCATCTCATTATGGCCCTATTTGCATACCATTAACATGCAGGTGTGCCGATCCCCGACGACTTGCACCTGGCACCCTGCCAGGCAGCAGCTGTTGGGGACCAATGCCCCCTGCAGCCTGATCATAGGCATTCATCTAAAAGGCCTCCCCATCCAATATCCCTGGTGGTTCAGTGGACCACACTCTGCCCAATCGTGGGCATCGGTAATATAACCCCCCCTACATCCAATATCCCTGGAGGTCCAGTGGACCAATCGCTGCCCGATCGTGGGCATCTGTAAATCATAAAATACCCCTACTACCCTGGTGGTCTAGTGTACCCCCCTCCCCACCCAACCACTGAGCCCCACCACCCTGCTTCCCCGTCAGCCGGCGGGCAGAAGCAGCCAACCTGCCCTGCCCGCCCCATACCAGGCTGACAGCTCAGTAGGGCTGCGCCTATTGGTTCTGGCGTGAGCCAATGGCGATGCAGCTCTCATACCTCTCAGTTCAGATATGTGAATGAATTCATTGACATATCTGGACTGTGTTGTATGGTGAACCAATGGGCATGCAGCCCTACTGAGCTGTCAGTTAGCAGGTGGTGGAGCAGCAGGTGGGTAGGGTGCTGCTACCCACCAGCTGATGGGGGGAGCGAGGTGGTGGGGCTCAGTGGGCAGGTGGGGAGAGGGGTACACCAGACCACCAGGGTAGTAGGGGTATTTTATGATTTACAGAAGCCCACAATCAGGCAGCGATCGGTCTACTGGACCACCAGGGATATTGGATGTGGGGGGGTTATATTACTGATGCCTGCGATCAGGCACATAGAGGTCCACTGGACCACCAGGGATATTGGATGTTGGGGGGGGTTATATTACCGATGCCTGTGATCAGGCACATAGAGGTCCACTGGACCACCAGGGATATAGGAGGGGGGAGTTTGCTACATGGATGCCTGTGATGGGGCATGGGGGCTGCCAGGTGCATCAGGAACTCGGGTGGCCACCCACAGGTGGCAGCTGCCATGTTGCACCCTGCAATGTGGAAGCTCACCTGTGGGTGGCCATCACTTGTTCCTTTTTTTGGGCTTAACTTTGTGCAGGTGCAGGTAGGGATGGTGCATGCATGACTCTGCACATCCCGGGCTGAATATCGGGCTGTGCAGGTTATGCATGGGCATGCCCCCCCACCTGTGCCTGCATACATTACTGATGCACTCTGGTGCATCGGGATTAGTGTGGCGCACTTTTCCCTTTTGAATATCGTGCCAGGGCACATCAGTGGGTTGTGCATGGTGCAACACTGTTGTACCATACGCAACCCTTTAGAATATCTAAGCCAATGTGTTTAGACTCAGATTTGTGAATAGGGATGATGGTGGCCATCTTCCACAACTTAGAAAACATTTTTACCAATTATTTTGGCTAGATTGAACTCTTGAATAGAACAACATAACATTTTAAATATATATCAAGCAGGCTTCAGGAACAGATATTCGACTATAGATTAATGCTTCATTTTCCACCATATCGTGGAGAAATATTACATAAAGAAACATATACCCATTTACCTAGCATTTGGAGATTTTAAAGGTGTATTTGATGGAGGCAACAAGGCATTTCCTTTGGAAAAATTATATAATTTATGAAATAAACCCTTCAATATTAAAAATAATCATTGGTCTTTATTCTGAAAATTGGACTACAGTAAGATATACTTCCGCAGGTGATGTTTCACATTCCTTTGAAACAAATCAAGGTGCGAAACATGGTTGTATTCTTGCTCCATTATTGTTTAATTTATTCGTTAATGATCTTCCAATTTTTTGTTAATAGTAACTTCTCACTCCCACTCAGTAAGGGGCATACCAGTACTGGCACTTATGTTCACTGGTGACTTAGTTTTGATTTTTGTCTCACCAATGGGACTGAAAAGACATATCTATGATGCCACATCAACAATTTCTTGTTGACACAACATTTCCCTGACAGCACTATGTTGACTGCAATTGAGGTCTGCATTGTGCTGTGGGACAACAAAGGTGTTTTTTTGTGGGGGTTTATGCACCCCATACCCTCCATGCAGGGTCTGTTCCCCCACATCCCCCAACCTAATACAATCAACTCTGAGTTAGAGCTGATTTGATGAGGGGGTGTGGGACCTCTGGAAAGAGTGCCAGGTCCAGAGCAGACTTTACAGTGATGTGTCAATGTTGTCGGCATCGACGAAATCACTGTAAAATTGACACTGTAGTGACAGTATATGGAAAAGACAACTCATATCATTACATTACTATATACAAAATAAATTGTTTATTAGCACTAAAAAGTCATAAATTATAACAGTGGGGAAACACAGCTCAAAATATGTCTGGTACTTCAATAATGCCCCTTTGAATGTTGTCTCTAGCTGTCACTATTTGGGTTTTATTTCTCTAACAACTGTAAGGCAGCATAACATATCACACATATTTTAAATAAGCTGTCCCAGATGATGAAAGCTCTATTGAGGTTTAATGTTAGGTATGGGAGATACTCAATGGTTTCTATTTTACATGCAACAGAAATGAAGATAAACCCTATAGCCTTGCATGCCACTGAGATATGGTATGACGAAAATGCTGAGAAACTGGAAAAGCCTTTTACTCAGTTATACAGGTCTATTTTACAAATCAGTCAATCAATTTTTGTTTTACTAGGTGGGAAACCTTTGAGCAAGCTCATTTACAAGGTGGATCTGGGTCAATACACATAATCAGTACAGCAGAATGACAGGAACACATTGTTAGTACAGCAGCATAACAGGAACAACATGGGTAAGGAAAAAAGCAACGGGGGTAATAAAACAACTCAGAAGACACCAACTTATGGAAAATATACAATAAGCTCTCATATAATGACAACAATTACAGAATATATACAATGTAGGCAAGTATTGAAAATAACATACTGGAATAGAGAACTGAATAGTACGGGGATGTATAGAGGAAGGGAAAGAGGAAGGATGAATGGTAGCAGGAGAGGAGGAGCACCAGGGGTACCGCTGTAGGATGCAAAGCATATCCGGGCATCATGAAGCATGTCAGGTAAAACACTTACAGGGCTCAGTGAAGAATCCCTAGGTCAACAGCTTCAGAAATTGCCAGAGCAGAGATAGGTTGAGTAAAAATGAAATATTTAGCTCATTCTGTAAAAATAACCTCTTGGATCAGATGTACAAGTACGGATTCAAACAGGCTATTGAAAAAATGCATGAATGAAGAGGTAGCATGGATAACTAGAAATTCTTCCTCACCTTGGTTAAAAAATTTATTGGACACACTAAAAATTTTGGAGCTGGAACACTTATGGAAAGATTTGTTTTAAAACATAACTATATTTCATGACTATGCCAGGTTAATCAAAAATAAACTTAAACAAATATATAACACTGACATGAAGAAAATTAGAACCTTGAAATTTCCTTAATCGTATGCCCAAAATAAAATTAATCATGTACTTGAGCCAAATTTACTTTTCTTTCCTGATAAAAAGGATAGTGCCTTATTTACCAAATTTCAAATTGAACTATATCCATCTAAATGTCTCTAGTATATTTTTTCCTAAAAACACATACATTGATCAAGATGTATATTGTGACTGTGGTCAAGATGCATTTGAAAATCTCTATGACATTCTTCTTCATTGTTTAAGATATGAATATATAAGAAATATTTCCATTGGTCACTATTAGTGCTGTGTGGAATTTCCAAATCTTGGTGGAACTAAATTTCGTAGAAGTTTCAAAATCCCACCAAAATTCTGTTGAATTTTTCCAGAAATGGAATGGCAGAATTTCTTAGCAGAAAAATGCAGAATGATTTTTTCTGCAACATTTCTGTGAAATTGTATTCCACAGATCTCAATATTTTCCACAGAAATGGCTGCAGAATGATTTTCTGTAAAAAAAAATTGCTGTTCATATTTTCTGTGGAAATGGTGGCAGAATGATTTTCATTTCTTTTTTTTTTTGCTGTAGAGATTTTTTTCCTGGTGGGGGGCCACCAGGCAGGTTTTGGCCGCTCTTTCTAAGAGGAGTCTGATCCACCCTTCACGGGGCATGATTTAGGCTGCCAGATGCCCCTGTTTTCTGTTTTCTTCCCATTTTTCCCTGTTGCTGGGGTGCACACATCAGAACGCCCACATGGAGGTGTGCATACACTGTAGAAGTCCTGCTCCACCCTCCCTTCTATGGTATCCTCTGTCTTGCATTACCCTCAGACCTCCACCTAGAGCAGTCACTCAGCAGGGATACCAATCCTCCCACCATGGGAGAGGAGAGCAGTCTACCAGATGCTCAATCCTCTACCTCCCTGGCCAGCCCTCAGCAACCTGCTCACACTGTGAATAAGGGTTGCCAGCATGGCAGGAGGTAAGGCACCAATACCTCAGCCCTCCATACACTGGGCCTGCTTGTTGTGGAATGATTTTTCATATAAAAAGTGCAATTCTGCAGAATATTATCTGCAGATCACAGTAGACAGAGTTCTGCAGAAGAACCAACACAATTCTGGCTGAAAGTCCATCGGTGGAATGGCCATTTCCTGCTAATTTCACTGGCAGAATTTCACATTCTGCACTACACTAGTCACTATCTTTCATGCAATGTATTTTCCAAATAGGAAACTGTTATGATTCATACAAACCCACCTACAGACCTTGTAACTAAGGATGTGTTAAGATACCTAAAATGGATTTATTCAGTAATGTCACATAGTAATCAAAAAACCCAGTTACAAAAAAAAATACTTGTGATCAAAATTTGGTTTAATGGCTTTTTTTATGATTTGCCTGATTGGAAACCCTCTTTGATATCTGGTATTATTTGGTATTTTTAGTGATTACAAGCTAAATTAGGTCTAAGCTTTCCCTGGGTAGAAGGCATTTTGTTTATATGCTGTAGTACCCTTAACTAGGGCAGAGCAGCTATAAATTAAATTAACTTTAGACCAAACAAACTGCCTAAGTATATGGATTTATTGGCAAGAAAGGTTTTGATTATTTTGACTAATTCATGGCTTAAGCTGTGATATTGACATATAATGAATTGCTGTTTAAAAGTTTTTATGTGAAATTTATTGTCTGTTATGTATCTGTACACTTTGAATTGTAGAAATGTACTGTAGGTATTGTATTTTATTAAATGGTTATGTATGTCTATGCTTGTAATAACTCATGCAAAGTTGAACAAAAAAAGCATTTTGAATGGAGTCTTCCACAACCTAGGGTAAGCACCAATGCAGAGTCAGAAGTTAAAGATATAGGAGATGGGGTATGACAGTGCATCATAGGCCAATTTAGTGAAGTGGTAGTCAATTCTGTCAAGGCTAAAACAGGCCTGTGATAGGAGCATCTCAGGTATTTGGCAACCTGACCCACCAAAACATATTTTAAATACAGTTCGGGATGGGAGGTTCCTGGTGACAAGTTATGAGATGCCTGTGGAGGGGTAGGAGCTATGGGAAAGATTTCTGTATCTGTCAAGGTCTCCAGAGAAGTCACTGAACATGAAAGCAATGGTACAGAGTTGCAGGTGACCCTACACTCACCCCTAATGGTCCAGGATAGAAAGCCTTTATTTATTTATTTATTTTATTTATTAAACATCAGTTTACAACCTTTGAGCCAGAGACTCGTTTACAAAGGTACCTCATCACAGAGAGGACAAAATAGTGATAACAAACAGTTACAGGAAAACAATGTACAAGAATTGAAGGAACATGAGTACATAAGATAGTTACAATTTGCAAGGTTACAGGATTGGAGAAGTTAACATTGGTCAAGAATAACTAGTACATCAAACAAAACAGAGGAGGGTCAGAACAGTGAGGTTTGGTGGAGTCAGCAGAGAGGTATCAGGGACCAAGGGTAGAGGAGGTAAAAGATTTGGACAGCCACTCGGGGAGCTTTGTCAGACAAATGAGCAGGGGAGCTTAGAAACAGAAGCAGCTGTGTGTAGTGAAAAGGTGATTCCGAAGGGAGGTTTTAAAATGAGAGATCGTGGGAGCATCAGAGATACTGGTGGGGAGGGTATTGTACCAGGATGGGGCATGGTAGTGGTAGGCCCTTTGTCCTTGAGAGGTCCTTGCCCTAGATACCTTCAGCGTGGTTTTGCAGGAGGACCGCATTGGTACTAGTGAATTTGCTTGGTGGATAAGGGCAGACAAACAAGGTGGGGATAGCCCAAGGAGAGTTTTTTTAGTAAGGAGGCAGGTTTGGTACCTAAGACGTTCGTCAAGATCGAGCTGATTTGCCTGGCCATATAGATGGCAGGTATGCATAAGTCTGGGAGCCCCAGTGATTAGCCTACAGGCCTTATTTAAGGTGAGGTGGGTTTTGTTTAGTGAAGTCTGATCAGCAGCCCCATAGACTGGTAAACCATAATCTATGAGTGACAGAGTAGAGAACATAACTGTGAGTCAGAGGGCATCGGGGGGAGACAGTTTTTGTGGCAGTAAAGGATACCCAGCCGAATATTGGTGGCGGAGGCTAGGGCGGAGAAGTGGGCATGGAATGAGAGGGCAGGGTCAAAGGTTATCCCAAGGTACTTGTATGTGTAGACTTGCTTGAGTGGGAACTTTGAGCCAGTGAGGACCTGAAGTGGAAAGTTACTAGCTTTGTTTTGGGGGTGGGTAAAAAGCATAGTTTTAGTCTTTTTAAGATTGATTACAAGTCTATGCTCTTTAAACCAGACCAAACTTTAGACCTACCCAAGGGTTTATTGATGCTACTCCATAGTTTTTTAAGGTTACCAAGGTGGGAGGTCAGACCCTGTTCAATGTGATTAATTCTAGCTTTGTGGATCACAGATTTGTAGCTATTGTTTGCATTAAAACAAGAGGTGAGGAGCAGGGAGGAAGAGTGAAGTGCAAGGTAGGGGGGATCTGACAGGTGAAGAAAGAGCTTAGAACATTGCCTCAGGGGACTAAGAAATGCATGGAGGGACATAATACTGGGGGACTTGATTATTAAGGGCATTCACTGGGGAGCAAAAGGGACCCATGTATGGGGAGGAAGGTGATACACATGCTATGGATGACAGCAGAGAGGGTGTGCGCAAGGATTGATGAAATAGTCCAGGGGGTTGTGGGTAAATCTCATATAATTATCTATATAGGTACAAATGCCCTAGTTAGACAAGAGATGGGGTGATACAGGAAAGGTTCAGGAAATTGGGAAGGATCTGCAGGGAGTAGCCAGCTCAGTTGCATTCTCAGAGGTATTGTTAGTACTGAAAGCCAGCATGGCCAGGAAGAAAAGTATAGAGGAATTTAATTGCTGGCTGTGAGAATGGCATGAGGAATAAGGTTATGGCTGCATTTGGAGATAGGGTAGCCCTGGTCAGATGAATCCCAGTACACACAAGGCAGGCAGCATCTCAGCAGACTGGGTTTAAGAGTCCTCAGAGATAAATTGGGAGGGATCATACCCAGGGACCTTAATTTAAACAGTTGTGGGGATGCAAAATGGGCCTTCTGGCCCTGAGTCTCTGGGAGGAGGAGGTCAGCAGGCCTTCCCCCAATATCTGGCAGGAAGAATTGAAGGCTACATCTGGAGTGAGAGTAATAGGTGAGGTACAGAGGTGAGTAGGAAGCAGACAAAGTGGAGAATGAGGCAGGACAGAAGGGCTGGGAATGGTGAGAGGATCAGATTATCAGATTCTAAGTTGAATGTGGTATCCCAGAACAGAAAAAGTCTTTGAAATAAATGGATGACCTGTAGGTGTTGTTGGCAGAGAGGAGTGTAGACACTGTGGCAGTCACTGAGATATGTGCTACAGTACATCTAACCATGACTGGGACCTCTCAATTTCCTGGGTACAAACTATATAGGAGGGGCAGAGGGATAGGAAAAGGAATTGCAGTTTATATAAGGGAGGGTATAACTTGTACAACAGAAGAGTCAGAACAGGTGAAGGAAGTGTTGATGTGGGTGCAGTTACTGTCCAGTGTAGTGAGGAAGTTGAGAATGGAGATTTATAGACCTCCCAATGGGAGGGGGGACAAGGAACTGGATTTGGTGATAAGAGGATTTACGGAGAAGGAAAGGTGATAAATTGGGGGGACTTTAATCTAACTAAGGTGGATTGAAAGATCCCCGCCTTGACCTGTGAAAAGAGCCAGGTAATTATGGATGTGGTGCAGAGATGATTCCTGACCTAAGGTGTCACAGTACCCACTAGGGAAGGGGCAATGCTTGATTTGGTATTGATAAATGGGGATGAAACAAGAACATCCAAGTTGAGGAGCCTTGCGTGGGAGTCACCATAGCACAGTGTAGTTCTGGTTGGACATGGGCAAGGAGAAAGTAAACTCTTCAAATCACTGCCTAGTAAAATCGCATCTGTGTCCCAGTTACATAATTTTTATATTATCTCTGCAAGAAAGCTACAGTTATTTTTAAATTGTGCATAGAGAGAACCAATAATAATATTTTTCCCTACAAAAATATTTTCAGTAATATTATTCAACCGCCATCATCTTTTTTTGATATCCAACACTCTACATGAACAATTTTTATTAATCAAAATGGCTTGTTTTCTATTGTTAGTATTGCCCTCTGAGGAATATACTGAGTCTACCCATTTAAGTTTTAATTTAATTATTTATTTTTCTGGTAAGTAGGTTTCTTGAATAAAAGGCAATGCCCACCTTTTCTTTTTCTAAATACAATAAAATCTTATATACTTTTACAGGATAATTGTGCCATTAACAGTCTAAGTAATTTTGTTTTAACATTATGTGCCATTTTCTTTTGATTCTTGTAAAAATGTATTTGAGCCACCTAATCTTGGTCCAAAGATGTTGTAAAGAATCTTATTTGATTGTATTTATTTATTTCATTTTGCTAACAAGGTGAACTCATTGGGCCCAAAGGTCTCTTTATCAGGGGTGATTGTAATGGACTGTTCTCTTCATTTGGATCCTTTTACTGAATTGTAATATTTTGAATTTATCTTTGCTTTGTAAAAATGCCACTATTGTTGCTCTTGATGTGGTTTCTTTGCCTATTTAGATCGAAGAATTTCTTGGACCAAGCCTATGGGTTTTTTTTTTTTTTTCTGGTAATGTAGCTTCTGCTGCCAGCATGTTCTGGAAAAGTTCTAACAAGACAGAATTGAATGAGCATATTTTTTCCCACACCTCCCATATTCCATATATTCTTATATTTTTCTTCTGGCACTGTTTTCCTGTTTGTCTTGTTTGCTTTTCATCATTGCTTGTTCTTTTTGCATAACCTTGATT
Organism: Neoceratodus forsteri; assembly: GCA_016271365.2. Classification (NCBI taxonomy): domain Eukaryota; kingdom Metazoa; phylum Chordata; order Ceratodontiformes; family Ceratodontidae; genus Neoceratodus; species Neoceratodus forsteri. Next base: position 1,350,786,947 of record CM057458.1, on the reverse strand, counting down.
TGTTGTAATAACAGATTTAGACTATCTTCCAGTGTTGTCTGTCTCTTCTCCACATAATTTAATCTTTTAGAATCTCCTTCCAATTTTTCATTAGTATTTTTGACTGTTTCTAGTGTTATTTTATCTGGAAACTGTTTTCATTGTTTTATAGCCTCCTGAATTTTATGTGTCTGTATTAAAATCAACATTAATTGTTATCCCCTTTTTTTGTCAAGGAATAAGTACAATTCAATTGATACATTGCAGCACCACAGGGCCAGTGCTATATCTGGGGTTTTACTAGTTTATGAGCATGTGAAAGTGATATATTTCGCAAAATACATAATAATGGATGGGGTGGTATACATAATGAGGGTATATAAAATTCAAGTTTTACACATCAGTCCCATGCCATTTTTTACTGTATATAATTGCTGATGGCCATTTTTTAACCAGTGTAATTTTGTAAGTGCAAAGCAATTCTACATTTCAAATAAGCAGCTGTACACAAAGCAATATGAGATCCAGAGTTTTGTCTAATAAGATAAGCTTACTTTATTTAATTTAGTGTGCTAACTTATCTAATGAACTAAAGTCCAAAATTCCAAAAATTGCAATAGCAATGTGGATTCTGTGGTGATCAGCAGCATGTGACTTTTGGGGGGGACTAAAGCTTTTTGGTTTGCCAGATAAAATATTAAGAGTCTGTTATGGGGAACTATGAAGAGGAACAAGGATGCCAGTTCTGTGACTGTTTTGAAATATGGGTAGGTGTTTATTTTTCAGTGACTGAGGGAGAAAAGTCAGAGGCAGGAGCCATTCACTAGCTCATGGCTTTCACTTTCCCTTTCAGAAAGTGGCTCATGTTCATCTTTATAACGATCTAGCTATAACAGAGAATTGCACCTGGCTTTTTCTTAGGGAAAAAAATATCCCCAATTATTATACATGTATATGAAATAAATAACAGTTGTCAGGAAATGCTATTTTAATAAAGCATCAAGAACACATTCTGTGAATGGAACATTTTGCACACTATCTGTCTAGTCATATCTTCATTATTCTAGTAATGCCATATGTTATGCAGCACACTGCATTTTTTTTTCAGGTTTACTGACTGTTCATTTTAGGTCTACCATCAACAGATTGAAAGGTGCAATTGGAGAATCTGCAACCCATTGCATTCAGGCTCCTAAACAACTGTGCCAGCAAATATGCTGTGGAGGCATTGGAACAGCCAGGATCTCAGTCAGATTTGAATAGAGGTTTCAGTTCCTTGTTGTCACCATGAATTGATTGGTGTGCAAGTGTGTTCAATTCTTTCTTCTGGGACATGTCTGTCTGCTGACTGTAGTGCTTCAGAGTCTTCTTGCTTTTGTGCCCTGATATGCTGATTAGGGGGATGATTCCAGGAGGCATGGCACAACTCATGGGTGTATGCAAGTTGCGCCATGTGGTGCTATGCCAGGGACCCTGCATCATATTACAGTACAGGCAGGGTCCCTGGCACTTATGCCTGTGACTTGCAGCAGCCACAGGCTAGCATCAAATGCATGGCACACCGAGCCTGGGTGCCGCAAGTTGTGTCATTCATACAACTGCCCCAATGCCCCCCCTGGAACTCTGCCACATGCAGCAGTGAGCATTGGGGGTCAGCCAGGTGGCACTATTGCTCAGCGGCACCATGAGTTATGGACCCCAGTGGTCCCTGTCATTTGGGGTGGGGGGCATGGCTGTGACAGGTGGATGGGGAGTCAGGCTGCATGCATGCCACAGTGCAGCTGAGTGAGCATCCATCAATTGGCACAGACGGATGCCCCTTAGACCATCTTCCTGCTGGTCTAACTCAGCTGTGTGGAATGGCATTTGTAGGTTGCAGCAGCGCCCTTTTGGAATAGGGTGCAGTTGCTGCCATAAGCCACCCTTGCGCCATGCTGCTGTGGGTTGCGGGTGTAGTGGGTGGCATAACCCACGCCTGGCGCAACCCACATTCAACATGGTGCAATGCACCTTTTGGAATACCAACTGGCATCATGCCTGGCCTAAGTTTTGAGTTGTACCATCGGGTTTGGCATAACTCACCTTGCACCAGGTGTAACACCTTTTAGAACTGGTCCCCATGTGTCTGTCCTGAATTCCAGCATCAGAAAGCAGTTGTCAACAGGTCATTCTCACACAGTGATTAGTATAGAGTGTTGCTAGTCCAGCAGCTTCTGATATTTTGCACATCAGTGAACCAACATATCATTATCCCCAAGGGTTTTTCTCAGACCATATATGAGTGTCTGTTTTTAGATACCTGGGCTTTTCAAATAGATGCTTTTGTTCTGATGTCTGTCTGTATAGAACTTCAAACTATGCCCTTGACAACTAGGTGACAGTGGCTGAGCATAAATGTGGACATACAGAAATTACATGTGTCCAGAAAACCTAGTTGGTGGTTGTTTGTTTGCTCAGCTTTTACTTCTGTGACATATTAATTTCCATCTGAATATTTTTGAACCATAAAATCACTCTTAAAGAGATCTACATTGTTTTCTTTCTCACATCTACAGAAGTACAGTTGTAGCTTGAACCACACCTTTAACAGGAAAGTTAAAGGTGTTGTGCAGCTCTGGGTTCCACTGTTGTATGCTTTTTTTCAGGTCAGCTCTGCTTATAGGCTTTTTTGTGTTTCACTTTCTTGAGACCATTCACTGCTGCATCTTTGTTCTACAGGTTCATCCTGAAGGCTGGGTCATTAGCAACATCAAGATATTGGTTGAATGGCTGTGCTCTGAGGTAATTGTTTATTACATTGTGAATATTCATGAGACTGGAACAGTTTTAAAGCTACCCATCTGCCTGATGAACTGACAAATAGAAATTTTAAAACAACTCTGTTAATTGTTTGACAGGCAGATTCTCAGAGTCAGGTGATTTGTTTCAAAACTGTACTCCTTTAATATTTTAATTGCTTGGTTCTTCTGATACTTAGTACTTTTCTTGGTTGTGAGATTCTGGAGGTTGGCAAAATCAGCTATTCTGAGTGTCGGGAAAATGTCAATGTTATCGCAGTCAGGGGATGAGCTCTCAGTAGTCATTGCTGATTGTTATGTTTAATAAATTTAATCCAGATTCTCCTGAAAAAGAAAATCCTCTTCAAAGTTCATATTCAGGTCAATGCTGATAGGCATTTTTAATTTCCCTGATTTTGCTTTATAAATCTGTTTTATGTAAAAAAAAAATACATAAATAAACACATGTACAAATAAGCAATCCTGAGTTTTATAGAATGATGCTATAACTTATTATATGTAATAAAAAGTTATTCGAGTCTAACTGAACTCTGTGGGTTGTTTCATAACCTAAATGTCAGTTTTTTGTGAAACGGAAAACCAAGTCACTGTCAATCACAAAAAGATGCAGGTCACAGAGTTCAGCTTATGAATGAGCTTTGCTTGTGAATCATTGTCGGAGTATATATTCTACACTGTTTGCATTCAGTAAAGCACAGGAATCTGGGATGACTGGACTTTTATGAGCTAAAATTGGACTTTTATAAACTGCCTTCTTGGGGTGTCAGCTAAGCCTGTAACCTGCTTGAGCAGACATTCCACTTCTCCATAACACAATCCCCTTAGGTAAAGAGTTCTAATTGACAGCTAACTTTGGACATGGGTGGAGCTTCACAGAGAGAATGGCTTTTGAAACTAGCAGTTCCAGGAGCTCTGTACACAGCAACACTTGCAAATAGTGTAGTGCAGGATTTGGGTTCATTTGGGCTCTGTGGGGCTAAAACTGGACATGTGTAAACTGTCTACTAGGATTGTCAGCTAAGACTGTGTCCTGCTTGAGCGGACTTCTTGCTTCTGTACAACACAGCTCCCTTGTGTGAAGAGCTCCAAAAAGGAGCTAGCCTGGGATGTGGGCAGAGGTTCACTGTTGTACTTCAGGGCTGAGGCCTAATGGCCATAGATCTAAAGGGCCATAGCTTAAGGGCAACACATGGAGACAACAGCAGAGGTAGCAGCCAGCAGGAGAAGCTGAACCCCTGTTGTGACACCCTAAACTGCTTTTGTGTAAATAAGGTATAGTGAGAAGTAATTACATGTGTTTCTAAAAGTTACAATTGGCAGCAATCAGCATCAGCTCCACTAGCACAGTAAGTAATTAAATAGCTTAAATAGTATTGCTATGAGAGCATTCATCTGAAGGAGGGGTAAAAGTAGAATTAATTGAAGAATAGTTAAAGTGGGGTTAAACCAGACATATTACTTCTGAAACATTACATATTTCAAATAGTAGTATATACCGAGTTCAGTGATTGATGGTAAATTGATGCTGGCTGCACTTGCTTAGGTAATGGGTACGTTTTATGGGTGCTGTCTTTCATTAGGATATGTCATAAAAACTCTGTGGTCCTGATTTTCAAAGATCCCATAGAGTGACGCAAGTTGCATTGCTCTAATGGATGCAGCAAACTCTGGGTGTGCCAGGAACTCTGCACCTGATTTTACAAAAATCAGGGTCCCTTCACCAGACTCCCTAGGTTTGCCACAGGAACCAAGCTGCAAAAATCACTTGGCACATCTGAGGATTTTGATGCAGGGATCTGAACCCCCTGCCTGGTGCAACTCTAGTGGAGCTGGCATAGTATGTGTGGGAGGGGAGACAGCATGTCAGGTGGGGCCAGAGGGATTAGGAGCATGGGTGGTGGAACTGGGGGTATCGGGGGGCAGCAGGTCAACAGCTTCAGTGCTGTTGCACTGGTGAAGTGCATGTTCAGTGTACTGCAAAATATGTGGAAATGTACAGTGCATTGCTGAGTATCCCTGGTGATCCATCATTTCCCCCAATTCCCAATGCCACTCGCAACAATATTAACATCAAGTCCCTGGTGGCATAGCAGATCCCTCCCCTGATCCCTGATGTCCCACAAATTACCAAACACCAGATAAATAATGGGATAATTCTTCCCTGGCAGTCTAGAACCCCCTCATCCTCTCAATGTCCCCTATGCTCATGCTGATCTCAGGTCCTGGTAGACTAGTGCCCCCCATCCCCAATGTGTATATATAATCCCTAGTGGTGTAGTGGACCCCCCACCAATCTCCACTGTCCCCCAAGTATAATGAGAAAAGTGCCCAGATCTTATAACACCCCCCAATCGCCAGCCTCGCCCCAAACATAAAATGTGATAATAGTCCCACCCCATCAGACAGTGCCCAACCACCCCTATCCCCATCCCTGCCCCAATCCTGTGACTGACACAGCCCTCTACTCACCACCATGACCAGCCAGAGAATGCTATATGAATAATGATGTACTGTATACAGTATGCACTCCTTCATAGCGCGTTGTGCAGCTGGCTATGGTGGTGAGCAGAAGGCTGTGCCAGTCACTGGATTGGAGCATGGAAGTGGGGGAGTGGGGTGGTTCAGCAATGTCTGACAAGGTGGGGAGGTTGGGGGTTCTACTAGACCACCAGGGGCTGTTATCGAATTTTTCTTTGGGCAGAGATTGGCTATAGGACTGGGGTGCTTCTCTCATTATACTCATGGGATAGTGAGAATTGGTGTGGAGGTCCATTACACCACCAGTGAGTACATATAACCATCAGGGACCCGGGGGGGGCAATAGATTACCAGGGCAGATATTACAGTATGGGCCCCTTTTTAAAAAAATACTGTTATTCAACACACTGCAACAGCACCCCTCAGGGTGCTACACCATTGCTGATGGTACACAGATGTGCCCTGATACCCCAACTGACACCTAGTGGGTCTCTGCTGCCCACTGCACTACTGCACCTCACTGGCACAATCCACTTAGAAAACCTCCTGGCTGGTCTAAGTGATGGCCCATTCTACATCCATGGTGGGGCTAGCAAAATCAAAAAAAAGAAGATGTTGCAGCCCCACCATGGTGCAAACCCCAATGCAAACTGGCACACAGCATTTTTTGATGCAACCCTAGCACAAGAGGGTTTTGCTACAACAGTGTCTAGATCAGATGCAGGCTGCTTTGGAAAACTGCATTTGTCGCAAGTAGTAATACAAGTCACCACTTGCATCAAACTCTTTGACGCAAGTCCTTTGCATCATTCCAAAATGTTTGAAAATCAGGTCCTGTGTGTAATGCAAGGTACCATCTCCAACTAAATCAGTTAGCTTTCTAAATTAATTAGTGTCAAGTTACATGCAACAATCAGACAGTAAGGAAGAGAAGTAGGGAAATAGGTATTTGTCAATGCCGATTGCTTTGCTCCGTTGAGCTCGATCACTCCCCCTTTCTCACTCACTCATTCTGTTTCTCCTGGTGCTGCAGGCTGCCCTTTTGTACTGGGCTCCTGCCTATGTCTGCACCTTTTTCTTCCCACAAAGAAATCCGCAGCTGTCCTGACAGAGCTTAGTTGAGGTCGCTCACTCCCCCTCTGCCATGCACTCATTCTGTTTCTCCTGGCACTGCAGGCTGCCCTTTTGTACTGGGCTCCTGCCTCTGTTGGTGCCTTTTTCTGCCCACAAAGAAATCTGCAGCAGTCCTGACAGAGCTCATCTGAGCTCAGTCACTCCCCCCTCTCTCACTCGCTCGATCCTAATCTGTCCCAAACACTGATTTCCAAAAGCGACTGTGGTATTCTGTGCCGGAAATGCAAAAACACATTTTGGCCAAGATGTGAAAAATGACAGCTGTACTGTTCATAAGGAGGTGTGGAAAAATGCCAGTATTGAAAATCAAGTGTGAAAATATTACTAATTTGCAAAGTGACAAGGGTGCTTGGAAACTTTTTCCCCCAATTTTTTAACCAGGTGAGACACACTAAGCTGAAAGCTTGTTTACAGGTGCAGCCTGGGAGCATGAGGAAGTTAAGTGACTTGCTCAGGGTCACACAGTATGCAAGTGGGGGCTGTGGGATTCAAACCCAGGTCTTCAGATTTGCAGCTCAGAGACTTAAACCACTGCTCCATACTGCCCATACTACACAACTCACACTCATAATACAGTCATTTTATGGAGTTTCATCACAAAATTTTAAATATAGGCATTTTAGGACCTCTGCTCCTGAACAGTGTCACTGTGATTTTCGTAATTTGTCCTGAACACTGATTTCCCACAGCACCTGCTCTATTCTGGGCCGGAAGTGCGAAAACACATTCTGGCCAGGATGTGAAAAATGACAGCTCTACTGTTCATAAGGAGGTGCATAAAAATAGTAATGTTGAAAATCTAGAGTGAAAATATTATAGATTGGTGAAGTTACGAGTGTGCGTAGCAACTGCACTATGCTCGCTCATAAAATAGTCATTTTTTTGATGTTTTCCCACCAAATTTGCAACATAGAGTTTTTGAGATCCCACCTCATAAACACTGGCACTGTCATTCTGTTAATCAGTCCTGAAAGGTGATTCCATGCAGTGACTGCAAAATCAGCTTTCGGGACTGATTAACACCATGACAGTGGCTGAATTCATGAGGAGGCAGCCAATAAACCTATGTTGAAAATTTGGTGCCAAAATTCCAAAAAATGCCTGAGATATGCAAAAAAGTTGAAAAAGCCCTATTTATGCCATAATACAGCTTACCATCATTTCCTCAGTTCATGGTCGGCTTTGAAGAGTGTAGATGTGTTCCCAGTCCACAAAGATCATTGCCAAACTCTGCAGGTAAGTATGGGGTGGGGGTGGGGGAGGCAGGGGTGAGGTATGCCGGGTTGTGGGAGGGGCAGGGAGATGGTGAGGGACCGTTTTCTTTCTTACAGGTTAAAAAAATTAAAATATCATGAGATTTTTTTTTTACAGGGCCATTTGGCACACTCAGGTGGGCTCCTGGTATGCAAACAGAATGTTTTGTTTTTGAGGAGCTCTAGCCAATGAGGTTGGACACTCTGTTAACACAAAAGGGGGGTGCAAGACAGAGATTGGACACCCCCCCCGGCACAACTGTACTGCATGTTTTGGGGGATTATGCTGACAGGGAGTGGGCTACCCCATTGCCAAATGAAACTGGGAGGGACATAATGCTGATGGGAGTGGGCTCCCCGCCGGCAATGTGAACTTATCATGGGCACTGAGCCGGTGGGATTGGGACCCCATTGGCAAACAAATACTGTGGTGGGGGCACATGCTTCCGAGGGGATTGGGCACCCCCTCGTCAGTGGGGGTGCTTAATATTGTTTATGAACATGGCAGCAAGCTGCCACCATGTTCACAAACAATATCAGAGTAGCAAGGTTCCGCCCAGCAATGATGGGTCACTCCATCATTGCAACAGAATGGCTTATGCTGCAATGATGAGGCAGCCCCTGATTGCAGCAGCTGAAACCTTTTAAGGTTGTGGCATGCTGGCTGAACTAGTGTCAGCAGCAGCATCCCACCCCATTGGGAAAAGTGGGCCAAGCATCCAAAGGCTGTGGGGGCATTGGCCACAACAGTGCCATGCCTCCACAACCTACTTCTGCAGCAAGCTGCTGCAATATGTTTCTTATGCATGCATGCAATCAACATAAAAAGGGAAAGGATTAACCTATTAAAAGTACTATGAGAAGGAAAAGAAAGAAGCACACTATCTGTGGTAGGGTTATAAAACAAAATTCATAATTACAACGAAAGTTGGAAAAATAAGAGTAAAGAAAGGAGATGTAAGACATCAGGATAGGCTCAGTGGTAAAAGAGGAAAGATCATCCATGGGTTTAAGAGAAAGACAAGCAGGTAGAGTTCATAGGCTCAAATGGAAATTGGTTAGATTCAGTGCATTAAAAGAGCAGAGACAGTCTATTATGGGAGTGGTGCATTGTAATGGGTGTAAAGCCTCAGCCTTCAGGGACACATTCTGGAGATGGAAGTACTGCTCAGTATGCACACTTCTGTCTGGACTGAGGGTGGAGGTCACTGGACTCTAAGCTGAGTTAACAAGGATCCGGAGGACCTCAGACCTCTCCCAGGGACCACCAACTAAAGCCCGCTTTACAAAAAAGGATGCCTAGGCAGAGGAGGAAAGGCTGGGCTTTGGCAGGTTTAGAAATGGTGGCGATGGTGGTTTGGATACACAAACCTCAACCTCTGCCACTACATAATTTCTTTATCATTCTGGCAGGATAGGACAGCTGAGAGGAGACACCCGGAGTGATGGTAAGGGAGGAAGTGGAGGACCCTTGAATGGGATGGAGAGGTCCCAGGATGGGTTTAAATTGGCAACAGAAGAAGAGAAAGCAGCTGCTAGTATGGGACTCAGTTCTGAGAGTGATAGACATGGGAACAGGTAGCAGAGCAGAGTGGGTGATAAAGTGTCTGCCTCACGCCTTAGCCCAGAAGGATGGAGGGAAGATCCAAAGGATCATTAGGGTGGCCAGTCACAAGAAAGATCTGCATGTCATAGTGCATCTTGGTACCCATAACCTAGCAAGGGAAGGAGTGGCAGTTGTGCAGGGGCTGTTCAGAGAGCTGGGGAAGGTTCATAAACAGGTAAGACAGTTCAGCATAAAGTTTTGTATTCACACTCATTACCTCAAAGCAGTAATTGCAGGTCCAGGTCCTGTTCAGGGAGCTGAGGAAGGTTCATAAACAGGTAGCATGAATGATGGCATACATGGAGGTGCTACCTGTATACGGTTAAGAGGAGGTTAGGGAACTACACATTTCATCATCAGTTGGTTGATGGCATGGTACAGAGAAGAAGAATATAGATTCATTGGAAACTGGGGGCCAAACTGGAAGGATATGGGCCTATAGAAAGGTGAAGGGAATCTCAGTATTTAGTAGCAGGTTTAAATGTTACATGGACGAACATTTAAACTGATGGAGAGGTAGGCTGTATTACCAAGGGAAGCATACATTTCCCCTCCCATGGGTAAAAGCAACAAAAAAGGAGTGTCCAGAAGAAAACAAAGTCCCACCAGAGCAGGGGAGCAGGATGAAGAGTGTGTGGGAAAGGTGTTGGATAAGGGTGGTAGGAACAAAAAAGCAGAAAGAGAGAGGTAAATTGTACACCAAAAAAGGAGCAAGGAAGGGAAAGAGAATTTAGGTGAAGGAGAAGGAAGCATCATAATCAGAAAGGGGATTGGTAAGGGGGCTGCAGGCAGGAGCGAGTAATGTTTGGGGAGTCACGTGCACCAATGAAGTCTAGAAAATAACATTTCTGACCTGGAGGTCATCATAGTGAAGGGGGACCTGGTTATAGTGGCCATAACTGAGTCATGGTGCTCAGAAAATCACAACTGGGATATGACAATACCAGGATACACTCAGTTCACAAGGCATAGGTGATGTTGGAGTGGAGGAAGAGAAATCTTGTATGTGAAGAAGGGTATCAGGGCCATGGAAGTACAAGGGAACCTGGGGGAAGAAAATTGGCTGGAGGTATTGTGGGTCACACTGGAAACTGGAGCAGGGGGGCATTATTTGCATAGGGTGGTATACAGGCTTCCAGCACATGGAGAGGAATTTGACAAGGAATTAGTGGTAAACATTGGCAGTATGGTGAAAAAGGGGGAGGTGCTGCTGGATGGGGACTTTAATCTCCCTAATGCAAACTGAAGCCTTCCAACAGCAGCTTTGATTAGAAGCAGGGTAATCCTAGATTCTATACAGAAAGTTTTTCTCCAGCAGTTAGTGAGTAAACCCTGTATGGGCAAAGTATTACTGGACCTGGTGCTCACTTACAGAGACAGAGTAAAATATGTCACAGTGGGCATTACCCTAGGAGCCAGGGATCACCATACAATGTGGTTTAGTATCAAGACAGGCACAGAAGCAAGCCACATGAGGATGAAGGTCCTGTGCTTTAGAAGAACAGATTTTAAAGAAATGGAAAACTGCCTTAGAAATGGCCTGGCAGCAGCTGATGTAGGTAGGGTAGAGGAAACATGGAGACAAATTAAAAAAAAGTATAGTAAATGCATTTAGCCTCTGTGTCAAAGAAGTGAGTAAAAACAAGTGGAAAAATGTTCTTAAGAGGTGGCCACAAAACTGAAGGAAAAATGATGGTATTCAGGACATATAAATAGTCAAAGAGGGAGGAAGATTGGAAGACGTATCAGGTAATGCAGAAGGAAGCAGGCATGGCAGTGAGGCAAACAAAAAAGCAAACAGATGAAGGGACAGCCAAAGGAGTGTCAGAAGGTGACAAGACTTTCTTCAGGTACATAGGCAAGAAGAGGAAGGAAAGGGGATGGGTACTGAGGATAAGAAAGTCTGTATATGGTGACTGTAGAAGATTATCAGTAAAAAGCTGATATCATGAATAGGTATTTGTGTTTGGCTTTCACACTGGAGAGGGATGGGGTGGTCCAACAAGGAGAAGTAGGAAACAGAAGGGAAGTGGTAAGCTCAAGTCCATTTACAGAGGGAAGAGTCTTGACGGGACTTGCAAATCTGAAATTAGACAAGGTCATGGAGCCAGATGGAATACGTCCAAGGGTGCTAAAGAACTCAGGGAGGATCTTGCTGTACCACTGGGAGCCTTATTCAACATATCACTGGAAACAAGGCAGGTTTCAAGAGATTAGAGGAGACACAGCATAGTTCCACTCCATAAAAGGAGCAGCAGGAATGAGGATAGCAACTATTGATCAGTCTGTCTCGCATCAGTATTGGAGATGTTGACTGAAACCCTGTTAAAAGCAAGGCTAGTAGACTATCTTCAATCCAAGGTTTTGCAAGACCAAAGACAGCACAGATTCATGATGGGAGGTCATGTCAGCTGACTCTTATAGGTTTATTTGACTGGATGATGAGGGAAATAGATCAGGGAAGGGCAGTGGAAGTGGCCTATTTGGAGTTCAGCAAAACCTTTAACACTGTACCATATAGGAGACTAATAAAGAAAATGGATAGTTCAACAATGGGAGCCAGAGTAAAGTTGTTAACTTGGGTAAAAAAATTGTTGCTTGATAGGCAGTAGGCAGTGGTGGTAAATGGTGTTCATTGAAATGAATGGAAAGTGACCAGCAGGGGGCCACAAGGTTCAGTATTGGGGTTGGTCCTGTTCAACATCTTCATAATTGGAAAGGCTTGCCTGAAGTTCAGTGACCAAGCAGCCAGCCACTTCCACTTCCTGAGCTATATAAGCAGTTCCTCTCAGCCTCACTGTGAAGCATTTTTTCTTTGCCCCCCCATCCTCCCCTCCTCCTCCTCCAGCGGCAGCACTCTCTCATTAGGAGGATTCCTAAGGTACCTTTAGCCATGGGAATCATCCGAAAGTTCCTTGCCTTCGTACCCCTACAGGGTGGTAATTCCTCTGAAACAGAGAGTGCGAATGGCCAAAACCAAACTAACACAGTTGCACAAGCATAACACTGTACTGGCTGCGTAGGTCAGTGAAGTGACATCACTGAAGATCTTGAAGGGAAGTCTTTCCTTTTTTGCAAACAAAACCAGGGTCTGTAACAGTGTGGATACTCAAGTGGGGGTGGAGAAAATGAGAAGGGACCTTAGAAAACTCAAGGAGTGGCCAAAAGTATAGAAGCTAAGGTTCAGTGCCAAAACGTGTAAAATCATGTACCTGGTGCATAGAAACCCAGGAGCTGAGTATGAAATGGGTGGGGAAATACTATCAGTCACTAAGAAAGAAAGGGACCAAGGGGTTATAATAGCTGATGACCTCAGAGTCATGGGGTAGTGTGACAAAACAGTGGATTGTCAGGGTGCATAGAGAGAGGTATCGCAAGCAGGAGGATGGCAGTAATTCGGCACAAGGTCATAATGTCGCAAGACACTATGCCGTATGGCAAAATCGGGCTACCAATACAGTGTAATTTATTCCATGAGGCATAAGTCTTTTTTGGGGAGGGTTCTGCCTCCCACACCCCTGTTATGGGGGGATGCACCCCCAACCCTCCCCACTAAAGAGTCTCAACTCCAGGAGGGGGGGTTAACCTGGGGAGTGCACAAGGTCCAAAAAAGAGTGAAGTTTCTGGGACCTGGAATCAAACCCGATCCCAGATGCAGCACCTGGGTTCCTGCTACTGTAGCTAAGTCCAGTGAGCCACGGCAACTTCTCAGTGGACCCCAGTCCCAGCAGAGGTCTTATCCTCTGTATAGGAAAGTGTGAATGGTGCAATACCACGTACAACAGTATATGCAGTATTGTACCATTCGCTCTTGCCTATGGCACTATTCTGGGTTAGCCATAATGTCACTCGCTATTAAGCATATGACATTATGACCCGGTAGGCAGTAATATTACCACTGTAGAGATCATTGCTGAGACCACACCTGTAATACTGTGTACAGTTCTGGAGGCCTCATCTCAGAAAAGTACATCAAGAGGATAGAGATAGTCAAAGTAAGGGCAAATAAAATGGCACATGGGTGGCATGGGAAACTGTATGAGAAGTGACTGAGTGGTCTCAGTATGTACACCCTGTAGGAGAAGAGGGAGAGAGGGGCATGATAGAGACCTACAAGTACCTCATAGGAGTGAACAGGGTACAAGTGTGGAACCTGTTTCAAATGAAAAAGTGCAACAGAACAAGAGGACATGAGACAAATCTGGAGGAAGGGAGAAAATACTACTTGACTGAAAGAGTGATGGAATTCTGGAACAGCCTCTCAAGAGGTACCCAGGGGCAAGAACTGTGGGGGGGGGGGTTCCAAACATGCATGGGGCAGACATAAGGAATACTAGTAAATAACAAGCATTTGTCAATGCCGAACGTTGTCGCAATGGCATTGGCTTTGATAGTGCAGTTCGGAAACACATCTTGGGCAGGATGTGAAAAATGACAGCTGTACTGTTCATACAGTAAGGAGGTGTAAAAAATGGCAGTGTTGAAAATGTGGCATATAAATATTGCAGATTTGCAAAGTTACAAGGGTACATGGGAAATGTGCAATGCACACTTGTAATGCAGTCATTTTATGGACTTTCATCACCAAATTTTCAACTTAGGCATTTTAGCACCTCTGCTCATGTACAGTGTCACTGTCATTTCCTCAAACTGTCCCAAAAAGTGATTTCGCACAGTGACCACGTTATTCTGCGCCGGACATGCGAAAACACATTTCGGGCAGCATATGTAAAATGACAGTTGTACTGTTTATCAAGAGACGTGGAAAAATGCCAATGGTGAAAATCCAGAGTGAAAAAATTACAAACGCACAACATTACGAGCCTGCATGCAAGCTGCACAACACATGCTCATAACACAGTCATTTTAAGGAGTATTGTCACCAAATTTTCAACAAAGGCATTTCAGGACCTCTGCTCATGAACAGTGTCACTGTCATTTTAGTAATGTGCCCTGAACACTGATTTCCCACAGCGACCACACTATTGTGTGCCGGAAGTGTGGAAACACATTTCGGCCAGGATGTGAAAAATGACAGCTGTACTGTTCACAAGGAGGTGTAGAAAAATGACAATGTTGAAAATCTGGTGTGAAAATATTGTGAATTCATGAAGTTACGAGCGTGCATAGCAACTGCTCAATGCATGCTCGTAGAACAGCCATTTTTGGATGTTTTCCACCAAATTTGTAACATAGGCTTTCTGAGAGCCCACTTCATGAACACTGCCACTGTCATTGCGTTAATCAGTCCCAATAGGTGATTCCATGCAGTGACTGCAAAATCACCTTTTGGGACAGAGTAACATCATAACAGTGACAGAATTCATGAGGAGGGGTCCCAAAAACCCCATGTTGAAAATTTGGTGCAAAAAGCCCCAAAAATGCCCGAGATATGCATTAAAGTTGAATAAACCCTATTTATTCCATTATACAGTTTACCGGCATTTCCTCCGTTCGTGGTCGTATTTGAAGAATGCAGACATGTTCCTGGTCCACTGAAGATCATTGTGCCAAGCTCCGGAGGTAAGTATGGGGTGAGGGAGGTTTGGGGAAGCAAGGTGCACAGTGGGTACTGTTAACAAGGAGGTGAAGAAAAATTACAATGTTGAAAGTATGGCATAAAAATATTGTGAATTGGCAAAGTTATGAGCATGCATAGCAACTGCGCAATGCATGCTCGTAACACAGTCATTTTATTGATCATCTTCACCAAATTTTCAACATAGGCATTTTAGGACCTCTCATGAACAGTGTCACTGACATTTTCGTAATCCGCCCCAAACACTGATTTCCCACAGCGTCTGCGCCGAAGCGCGAAACACCTTTCTGCCAGGATGTGAAAATTACAGCTGTACTGTTCACAAGGAGGTGTAGAAAATGACAATGTTGAAAATGTGATTGTGAAAATATTGCGGTCATTGAAATTCACGAGTGCATAACAGCTTTCATAATGCAGCTCATATAACAGCCATTTTTTGGATTTTTTTTCCACAAAATTTGCAACATAGGCTTTCTGAGAGCCTACCACATGAACACTGCCACTGTCCTAGTGTTAATAGGTCCTGAAAGGTGATTCTGTGCAGTGACTGTGAAATCACCTTTCGGGACTGATTAATATCATTACAGTTACAAATTAATGAGGAGGGGTCCCAAAAACCCTATGTTGAAAATTTGGTGCAAAAAGTCAAAGAAATGCCTGAGATATGCATCAAAGTTGAAAAAACCCTATTTATTCCATTATACAGTTTACCGGCATTTCCTCAGTTTGCAGTCATCTTTGAAAAGTGCAGATGTGCTCCCAGTCCACCGAAGATCATCGCGCCAAGCTCCGGAAGCAAGTATGGGGTGAGGGGGGTGTGGGGAGGCAGGGTGCGCAGTGGGTGGGCGGAGGAGGTGGGCAGGGAGACCGCGAGGGACAGTTTTCTTTTTGACAGGTTTAAAAATTAAAAAAGTAAACATCAGGGACAGGTTTTTTTTTGCAGGGTCTTTGGCACACTGGGGTGGGCTCCCAGCATGCCACGTAAATGTTTTCTGTGGGGGGCTGCTATAACTGACGGGGGATTGGGCACCCATGTCAGTACACAACAAAAGTGGGGGGGCAAGAGCCGAGGGGGATTGGGCACCCCCTCGGCACATAACAAATGGGAGGGAGATGCATTATGCCAGCGGGGAGTGAGCTCCCACCTTGGCATATACTTTGGACCAAGGTATGCAGACAAGGGGGACTGGGCACCCTCAAAGTCGGCAGTATGCATGCCGCCATGTTAATCACCAGGGGAAAGCACATCAAGAGGTCCGCTGCATATGATGAGCTTAGCTCACATTGCAATGGACCTTTCCTTTGATCCCATGGCCACATTAGGTATGCACGGTGTGGCACCGGCACGCAGGCTGATTGGGGAATGAGGAATGCACCTACTGATGCATGCCCTGCATTCACCCAACAGTGACTGCGCCTCAAAATCTGCACTATCACAAGATGCTGGCTGCGCAAGCATGCCAACATAAAAAGGGAAGAGGGTTGTCAGAGATCAGTTAATGTATCCTTGGACAGATTAGTCAGGGAAGAAAAGTGGGCATTCAGGGTGGCCCAGGCAGTCCTTTTCTGCTGAAAAATTCTATGTATCTATGTATTTATTTATTTATTTATTACACTTGCTGCACTTGCGCACCAAACCTCCTGGGGTGAGTACTATGGAACTTGAGAGGTGTGTCACTGCCAAGCCTATTGCCATTGCAACTGCGAGGGACCCCACAGTCTGCATCAGTAATCACACACTGTAGTCCCAACATCACTAGGGCTGCAACTTCTTGTACTTCAAAGGACTGAAACTGCTCTAATCAGAGAGGGCTTCGGTCCTTTGATGTGCAAGAAGCCGAGTCAGCAAACAGCTGATCAGCAGTTACCTAGAGGACCTGAGATATCTTTCTCTGCCACAAACTGTTTTAAGGAGGCATGAAGCTACATCAGCAAACAGCTGATCAACCAGCTTTCAAAACAGTTGCAGCCACACACCGCAAATTTGCTATGTATGTTACAGCTGCTGTGTCAATCCTGTAACAACAAATAACATCAATTGATCTCTGTTGCTGGCACCCCTGTAACTTACTCCCCACCCGATCCTGTATCTCATGCTGACCACCACCCCACGCCCCTCCAATAAATATAACATTAACACTGGGGGTGCCCAGTCCCTTAGTATCCACTGCTGGCACTCCTGTAACTCTTATCCCCAGCCGACTCTCCCACTCAGCATCCACCCCCCAAACATAACACTGACACTGGGGGTGCCGAATCCCACAGTGTCAAAACCTGACATGAAGAAAACCTTCCCTCAGTGTTTTTTTAAGCGTGCAACTAAGAAAACAATCCATCAGTGTCTACTGTGCCACTCTAACTGCACTGCTGTGGGAACAAGACCTTAGATATGAAAATATTTTATTATAGTATTGCTTTGCATTATTTCTATTAATATTTTATATTCTTTATAAATGCTTAATTATTAATTAAGGTAATTGGAGTGTACTATTAGGCAATTGGATCAAAGACTCTAAAGGTCTTTCCTGCAAGAATTGTCCAAAAAAGAAACAAAAAAAGACTTCTGTTAAAGAGTGGTTTTCAACATTGAGAAAAAAAATATCGATTTAATAGACATTTTAAACTGACCTTTCTGACCCAGTGAACAGCTTCTCCAGACTTAAGTTTAGGTTTGGCTCCAGCCAAGAGATAGTTACAATGGGAACCTGACATCTGATGAATTGCAACTGGTCACCTGAAGTTAAATTGCTGTATATTTTAATAGGAAAGAAAGACTTTTGTTTCTTGAAAGACTTTCTTGAATGCTGCTAGCATGAAACTTACACAGTGAATAAAGTGTATCTTGGCTTCTCAACTGTTCAAATTGTGTGAATGCAGCTGATGGGGGTCCAATGCTATGCACAAGAATATCTTGAAACAAAAACCATTAAAAGTAAGCATGCCAAGCTGGATCTTCTGTGAAAGATTTATTTATTTATTTATGTATTAATTAAAATTGGTGATTGGGAAAGACACATTGAGTCAAGGCTGATTTTCAGGTGCAATCAAGGTGTAAGGTATACACAGGAGTAAACAAATATTTCAGTACAAGTGGTATACACGAGTCACAAAAGATAAGTGTGGTTTAAGTACAATATATATAAGGTATGACACAAAATATATATAAATATAAAACAGGATACAATGCATGACAAGCAGTACACACTGCAGTGATATACTGTAACTAGTTGAGGCCCCTAGTTAGAGACCTGGAGTAGGCAGTGATTTAGCTTGATATCAGAAGGGTGGTCAACTCCAGTTGACAAGACCTGTGGACACAGAGTGGGAGGCTTGTGTAGGAAAACACTGAGCAGATAGGTGGGGGGGGAAAAGAGTAGGGGTGGGGGGTTAGGAGCATTGGGGCACAGAGAGGAGTAGAGTAGTCAGAGAAGTTATTTGAAGAATGAGAGAGGAGAGGCAAGGTGAAATTTAGAGGTTAGGTTATTCCAGAGTAGAGGGGAGCCAGTACATGAAGGCAAACTGGCCAGCAGTAGTGTGGGGAAGGGGAATGGAAAAGGTCAGTGAATCCCTGTGGTACAGAGAGTAGGTTGTATACTTGGCTGGTGCAAGGTGGTATCAGAGACAGGAGGGGAGGGAGCCAGACCAGTATTTATGAATGAGAGAGGTGCAGTGGATCGATCTTCTGTGGGAGAGTGACACAAGGGATAGAGATGAGCATATAGGAAACAGTAATGGGTGGGAGAGGTGGCAGTGTCAAAGTGACAGAAGGAATTGAGTAGGGTGTCAAGGGCAGAGAAGAAAGAGGTTGGGGCAATGCCATAGACTACATCAGTGCAATCAAACACTGGCAAAATTGTTTTAAGTACTAGAACATCATATGATGGTCAGGATACAAGTAAAAATTAGTTTTATTGCACAAAATTGCCAGAACACAGATATAGTGTGTCCCTCCCCCAAAATAGCCAAATGTTTTTGTGCTAACTCCTGTGCTTTCTCAAGGCTGAGGTAGCTACAGCATATGATGCCATTTAAACAGTTCAATTAAAGTGACAGTGCAACATTACAAAATAACACAAGCACAAATAACACATCAAACTACAAAAATAACTTCCTAACAAACACCATAGGTGCATAATAAATGTACTAAAAAATCAGCAAGAACTTCATTTTCTAACTCCATACTACAATATTTCATATTTCATTTATAAAAAGATGACAATTGAAAAAACAAAATCATTTAAACCAGGTTTTTCAAATGACTTAATCTTACATTGCCAAAAGATTACCTTTGCCTAAGCTTCTTATCTAGATCCCCTCCACAAATATCTTCTTTTACTTGTTCAAACATCTGGAAAACAAATGTATGTGTTTTCCTTTTAATTGTACATGTTGTGCTAAAGCACTAACATCATCCTGATTTAATATACTTCTAACATGTTGACCAATTCTCATTTTGAACTTTTGGACAGTCTTACCCACATAGAAACTAGAGCAACAACCACAGGAAGCAACATAAAGAATGTTCTTAGTATTACAGTTGCAGTATCCATCTATTTGATATATCTGATTAGTTACATGATGTCTAAAAAATTCCCGTTTGAATATACCTGCAGAAAGAACAGTTTTCATAATGAAAAGTACCATTAGGGAGTGTAATTTCTAGGAATTTTTTCGGATCCCAGTAGGTACTATGAACTGAAGTATCTCTGAGATTTGACGCTCTTTTATAAACAAACTGGGGAAAATCACTGGTAGCATGATCTAATTTCTTCTCTGTTGTTTAAATATGTTAATTGGTCTTAATAATCTTGTTGATCATTGTGATGAGCCTTCAATTTAGGGTAAAAAAAGAATTAGTGTTTTTGTCAGAGGTAGTTGAAGGAAATTGTTATCTGTTATCTGTGTTATCTGTGTCCTTCCTAGGTGCTTGTCACAGGTGTCAGAAGGAAATTGTTATCTGAAATTAACTAAGTGTAGAAAGATTTTCAAAGTAGGGGGAGTGGCTTAGCTAGAAGAAGCCAGGTTAAAACCAGATTTAAGCACTGCCCTAGATAGCTTCTGCCAGAGAACAGATAGAACACCAGGAGGAAGGAGCTACTGGTATAACTAAAACTTCTCTACTGGGATGATATTTCCCTTCTTCCCTCCCCTCCACCTCCCTGCCCTAAACCAGTAAAACTTTTATAGGCACAGGATTTAACTGACAACAGGAATTCCTGTTTAGGAGCAGGAACTGGGTGATCTCAGAGCCACCAAAGACTCATTATCCTAGAAAGGCAAGAGTAGCTCTCCACCCCCCCCCAAGCTGCTGGAGGTCTGACTCTGAGCAAGTAAGGAGACTACCAAGAAATATAGGAACTTCTTGTCTCAGAGCAGTTAGATCAGGAGCTAAAAGGGCACAGAGGCAGTAAGTAAGTAAGTAGGGAAAAAAAAAAGAAAAGAAGCAAACAGAGGAAAGAGTAAGTATTCCAAACAACAGTTATGGGGCAAGAAAAAAGACATGATGGGAGTGGTGCAGTGCAGTGGCTGTGGAGCAGCAGTCTTCTGGGAGATGTTCTGGAGAATGCAGTGTTGTCCCATCTGCAGGCACCTCTCTGGGCTGAGGGAGGAGGTTGCTCATCTCCAGGCTGATTTGCCCAGGATTTGAGGGACCTTCTCTCCCACCCAGGGACCACCAGGGCCACTGCCGTTGCCTCAGAGGTTGCCAAGAAAGAGGAGTGGTTGGACCACTGTGGGCTCAGGGATGGTGAGGGTGGTGGAACAGAGGCACATCCCTCCAGTTGTACTTCTCCACAATTTCTATGCCGTTGTGGAAAAGTGTGGTTCCTCTATGGAGGCACCCACAGTGGAGACCAAGGGGGATGCTGGGAACCACAGGAGGGTGGCATGGAACCCCACAGGGGAATGAAACAACTCCTGGTGGGGGACTCCATTGTTAGGAAGGTAGAACTGGGGGGGGAAGGTGAGAGGCAGGCAAGGTGCCTGCCCGGCACCATGGCTTGGAGGGACAGGGAGCGAATCCTCAGGATCTCAGGGGCAGCTGCACAGGGGAGGGAGCTGGATGTCATTGTCAACCTAGGGATAAATGATCTGGCTAAGAAAGGGATCAAAGCAGTGCAAGAAGCATTTGTGGGGATGGGGAGGGGCCTTAGACAAATAGCACACACGGTAACCTTCTCAGAGGTGCTGCTTGTCTATTGCGAAGATGAGGCTAGGGTGCTTCACACCATGGGATTCACTCAGTGGTGGAAAAACTGGTGCAGAGCTCAGGGATTTGGCTTCATTGGGGACTGGGGGTCCACCTGGAGGTATGCAGGCCTATACTGGCATGATGGTCTGCATCTGTCCAGGAGGTGAACAAGGATCCTAGGTGATAGGTTTAAATACTTCATTGGCAAGCATTTTAACTTTCCAAGGGGGGAGAGGCACTGGAAAGGAGCAGGGAAATCCTAGCCCCCCCAAAAAAATCAGGGTAATAAGTGAGGTAGACACCAACATAGAGATGTCAATAGGGAGAAGCACAGGGGTAAATGGAGAAAGTAACAAATGCAATAAGGACAGGGATGGAGCAAAAAGGGGTAAGGCCATCAAGAAATGGAGGGTAATGAGTACCAATGCCCATAGTCTTGGCAACAAACTCCCTGAACTGGTGGCCTTGATGGAAGAGGGATGCCTGGATATTGTAGCGTCACAGAAACATGGTACACAAAGAACCATGACTGGGATGTTAACATACCAGGGTACACAACGTACAGGAGAGACAGGGAGGTCAAAGGGGGGGGAGTAGCTCTCTATTTAAAGGAAGAGATAAAAGCAACAGAACAAAAGAGTAAACAAGGAGAGGAGGAGGCACTGTGGGTCACCTTAGAGACTGGAAATGGCACCACAATCCATACAGGGGTTGTATACAGACCCCCATGTCAGGGGGGAGGGAATGGAGAAGGATATGATAGAAGGCATACTTAGGATGGCAGAGAAAGGGGAAACACTTTTGTCGGGGGACCTTAATATGCCAGTTGTTAACTGGAGCACCTTTGCTGCAGCCACTCCTTTTCTGCAATAGACCTAACACAACTAGTTACTCAACCTACCAGGACTAACCCCAAGAGAGGCTCCAGTACCCTGCTTGATGTGGTACTCACCAACCTCCCTAATCAGATCCCCAATGTACAAGTCCTCCCAGACTCTCTCAGCAATCACTCCCCCATTCTATTCCACTGGTCATCCTCAGTCCCCAAACCCATAGCACAGTCCACATGCCGTCGGCGTCTAATACCTGGTGGTCTGACAAAACTTAAGGAACTTCTGTCCCAAATTGACTGGTCTCCTATACAGACAACTCCTGACATTGACACAGCTCTCTCCTCCTTCTTTACCTGAACTTTTAATAATGCCTGTGATATCTTTGCCCCAATGTCGACCTGCCATTCTAAAAGGCAGAATGCCCCCTGGGTAACCCCAGCTTTGATCCACCAACTCAAACATAGGGACAACCTATGGCACCATGCCATTGAGACTGGCCAGCCCAGTGACAGGCAGTTATATGCTGCCACCTGAAACAAGTGCACTCGGGCCATCAGAATGGCCAAGTCTGAGTACTATCTGTCCTCACTCACAGCCTCATGGGGGAACCCCATAACCTTCTGGGATAACATTAAACAGTTAAATGGGAGTGCACACTCCCCCCCATACGCCCAGATCAACATTAATGGTGTGATCTCTTCAGACCCAGCCCTCATAGCCAACCACCTCAACACCTCATTCACAGACCTTAGCCCTATCCTCCCTACAAATGTTTTTTACCCTCCTCCCCCAGTGCCTGCCGTAAATCTTTCTCACCCTTATTTTCTCCTCCACCGTGTTTCTGCTCAAGAACGTAGGCCACACCTTGTCACTGCCCTCAAGAGTAATAGTACGGGCAGTGACACCCTGGATCCGTGTATCCTATGGCTGGTCTTAGACACAGTCCTTACCCCAATCACGTGCCTCATCAACCACTCTCTTTGCCTGGGAAAGGTTCCAACTGCCTGGAAAGTCACCACTGTCACCTCTATCTTTAAAGGTGGTGATAGGACTGTGGCTGGAAACTATCGACCAATCTCCATTCTCTCTCCACTCTTCAAGGCCTTGAAAAAAGTGGTAGCCTCTCAAATCTCTGACTACCTCTCCACCTACAATGTCCTATATCCTGAGTAGCATGGCTTCCGAGTGGGCCACAGTACCAATACAGCACTCCTAGAGTTCTCCAACTTTCTCCACTCCTCCGTAGACACTGGTTCTCTGGCTGGTGCAGTCTTCTTTGACCTCTCTAAAGCTTTCGACACTGTCTCCCACCCCCCTCCTTCTTGATACCCTTAGTCTCTCTGGTTTTGCTGCTGGGCCTATCTCCTGGTGCACCAGTAATCTGTCTGACCGCTCACAGTGTGTAAAAATTAATGGGACCTACTCAGACATCTGTCCCATCTTTTCTGGGGTTCCCCAGGGCTCCATTCTGGGCCTCTTACTATTCTCCCTTTACCTTAACACCCTTTCACGCTCTTGCTCGGGAAACATTCTATTGTACGCTGATGATGCAGTCATCTTTGCCTCAAGTCATAACCCTATTGCCCTCCAGGACTCACTGCAGAAGTCCTTCGCTGAAGCCGAGGGCTGGTTCAAGGAACATAGATTGGTGATAAATCTTAAAAAAACAAAAACCATGTTCTTCACTCATCCTCAAAACAAGTCCTGCAACTTCAAACTCCTCATTCACTCTGGGTCCTCTTTCCCACTCGAACAAGTTTGCTCCTATAAATACCTAGGGATCCATTTTGACCCCTCCCTCTCCTTCCATGGACACATCGCTGCCCTAGCCACTGCCACTAATATCCAATTGGGCATCTTACATCGGTATAAACACTGCCTCCCCCCGGAGGCTCTTCGACTCGCAGTCACCTCCTCTATCCTGTCCCTAGTGGACTATGGACTGCCGGTGTATGGTGCTGCTGATCAGACCGCACTCCATAAAATTAGCACTACTCTGAATAAGGCCTGCAGGTTAATTACTGGGGTACCTAGGCTAACACACACCTGTCTACTGTACGCTAAAGGGCTGGTACTTGATCTTGACAAGCGCCTCAAATATCTGACCTGTACCCTTAGAAAAAATACCCTCCTTGGGTTATCCCTGCTTGGATTGACCACCACCATCCGCCGCTCTGTCCCACTAGTTCATATTCGGACCTCTGGGAAAACCTCTCTTGTTATCCCTAGAGCTAGGACCTCTCACGGCCAAAGAGCCTTCAGCTTTAGGGCCCCCTCCTGGTTCAACACACTGCCCCCCTCCATCTCTGAACTCCAACTATATTGTGCTTCAAAAGCGTCCTTACGGAACCACCTTGTAACACCCAGAAGCTGTAATGCCACTAGTCAAAGCCGTGCCTCAATACTAAATGACAAAGCTTACTACTAAGCTGCTAAGGACAACATAACTCTGGTATTGTTTGCATCAATCCTACCTGTACCAGCTTGTTTGTATCTATGTCTTAAGTTACTATTATACTGTGTTATACTGTTATACTGTGTATTTTCGTTTGTCTTACTGTGACAAGGTACCTTTGCAAATGAGCCTATGACTCAAAGGTTTTCCAAACTGCTGTCTAAATAAATAAATAAATAAAAATAAAAATAAAAGCAGTGCCATTCTTGATGCCCTTCAGGTGTCATGCCTCAGACAGCTAGTTTTGGAACCTACTCATGAGGGAGCAATCTTAGACCTTGTACTCTCAAATGGGGACACTGAGAGTATCTCAGATCTAGAAGTGGGTAGCCATTTGGGAACAAGTGACCACCAAACAGTGTGGTTCACGATAAACTCAGCTACAGAGTGCAGCAATATAAAAGTGAGGGTTCTGGACTTCAGGAGGACTGACTTTGGCAAGATGGGAGAGTGCCTTAGAAAAGCACTAGCAAACAGGCTAGAAGGAGAGGTGGAGCAACAATGGGGAAATATCAAAACTGCCATCACAGAGGCAACAAGCCTTTGTGTGTAGCAAATAAACAAATCAAAATGACAGAAAAAGTCACTATGGTTCTCAAAAGAAGTGGCAGTGAAGGTTAGGGAGAAAAAGATAGCATTTAGGAAGTATAAGGTAACACAGAAGAAGCAGGAAAGAGAACTGCACCAGTTAAGGCAGAAGAAAGCAGGGAGGGTAGTCAGAATAGCAAAGGCACAACCTGAGGAAAAGATCACCAACTTGGTTAAGAAGGGGATAAAACCTTTTATAGGTATATCAGGGAGCGTAGAAAGACAAAGGGAGGGATAGTGAGGCTGAATAGAATGGATGGTAGGTGGGCAGAGAGCGACTGAAAAAGCAGTAATACTGAATGAATACTTCTGTTCAGTATTCACAAAAGAGGAAGTGGGGGAAGTGCCTAATCCAATTAACAGAAGCACTCTGGAGAGGGGGGTTGATCCCAGTCCTTTCACAGAAGAAAGGGTTCTGAAAGAACTCCTAAAACTGAAGGTGGACAAAGCAACGGGGCCAGATGGAATTCAACCCAGAATTCTAAAAGAATTAAGCAGCAAACTAGTGACACCACTGACTACCCTTTTTAACAAATCATGGGAGGATGGTGTGGTACCTGAGGACCGGAAGAAGGCTGATGTGATTCCCCTTCACAAAAGTGGGAGCAAGACAGAGACAGAAAACTACAGACCTGTCAGTTTGACCTCTGTGGTAGGGAAAATGATGGAATCACTTCTGAACGAAAGAATTGTTGAGTACCTAGAGACCAGTGGGCCACAGGACCCAAGGCAGCATGGGTTCACAGCAAGAAGGTCATGTCAGATGAATCTAATTGATTTCTTTGACTGGGTGACCAAAGTAGTAGACCAGGGAGGGGTTGTGGACATGTCCTACCTAGACTTTAGCAAGGCATTTGACACAGTCCCACACAAAAGATTAGTAGTTAAATTAACCAGCCTGGGAGTGGGTCCCAGCGTGGTAGCCTAGGTAAAACATTGGCTGAACAACAGGACACAGAAGGTAATTGTAAATGGAGTCCACTCTGAAGAAAGAGGGGTAACTAGTGGGGTGCTGCAGGGTTCAGTATTGGGTCCAGTCCTTTTTAATGTCTTTATAAGTGACATTGCAGAGGGACTGGAAGGAAAAGTATGCCTCTTTGCAGATGACACAAAGATCTGCAACAGGGTTTTTACACAAGGAGGCATGGAAAAGATGAGAAGGGACTTGGCAACGTTGGAGGAATGGTCAGAAGTATGGCAGCTTGGATTCAATGCAAAGAAGTGCAAAGTAATGCACCTGGGAAACAAAAATCCTCTGGAAGATTACACAATGGGGGGAGGTAGGAACAACAACAAAAATGGAAAGGGACCTGGGAGTAATCATATCAGATGACCTTAAGGTTGGCAAGTAATGTGAGAAGGTGGTAGGGAGGGCTGAGGGTATACTGGGATGTATAGGGAGAGGCATCACCAGCAGAAAACAGGAAGTTGTTATCCCCTTGTACAGACAGTTGGTGAGACCCCATCTGGAGTACTGCATCCAGTTCTGGAGACCCCATCTCTGCAAGAACATAGACAGGATGGAGGCAGTTCAGAGGAGGACAACTAAAATGGTGGAGGGTCTGCAAGAGAAGCCATACGAGGAGAGGCTAAAGGAGCTTAATATGTATACCCTTGAGGAAAGAAGGAGGGGGACATGATAGAAACATTTAAGTACCTCAGTGGAATCAACAAAGTCCAAGAGGGTAGCATCTTTCAGAAAAGAGATGTGAGGAGTCACGGTGATGCAGGCGTGTGGCGGCTGGATTTCTGTGAGCTCCAGCGAACCCGATCCATTTTCCGTTTTCGACCTCCTTACTTGTGCTGTTTTCGGTCGCATTGTAGCGATATAGGAGTCGTGAGGTCAGTGCGAGCGCTAGGAGCGGTTTCATGGAGGCGGAAATGAGAAAAGCTCCGCCGAAACATACTCCTCCGACGACCCCCGAGAAGGCCACCAAGAAGACCAGGGCCTCGACCTTGCAGCTAGCACAGAGCCAGGGAGAGCTGCCTGGGGCCGAGGAGCCTCTTACTTTGGCTAAGTTTTTAGCTGAATTTTGTCCCTTCAAAGCCACATTAGACGACATGGCTTGTGAGATTAAGTCTCTCTCTACCACGATGGATGACCTGAATAGGAAGATTTCTGATAATTTTGCCAGAATTAAATCATTGGAAAGTTCCAAGGAGTCTATGGAGGCTAATATAACTGTGCTGCAACATAAGCTCAGCAAAGTGGATTCCAAGCTTGAAGATCTGGAAGGGAGAAGCCGTCGCAACAATGTTGTGATTATTGGCTTGCCTGAGAGAGCTGAGGGTTCGGAACCGATCAAGTTCATACAAAGATTTGTGGAAAAAATTGCTGGGCCTTCACCCTTTGGTTCCTCCTACATAATTGAGCAGGCACACCGAGCCTTACGCCCACCCCCCCCCAAGGTGGCCCACCGAGAACATTTATTTTTCGCTCCTGAATTATCAGGAAGGCAGTTGTTTATTACCAAGGTCAGAGATGATAAAGAGTTATACTGGGAGGGTGAAGCTCAGAGTGGTGCAGGATCTACCATTTACTGTGGCAAAGAAGAGCAGCTTTCCACATTGTGGTCAAGAAACTGATTGCAGCTGAGGTTAGATACGGATGATTTATCCTGCCAGACTTCAGGTGAAAATTCAAGATGAGTGGAAAACATTTGAGTCTCCAGAATTGGCTAAGGAAGCCCTGCAAAGACTTTGCCTGCGTTATTTAAGGACACTTGAAGAGACTATGCTCGAAGGGTCATTGGTGCTCCTTGAGGAATTTCGGTCGCCTATGTGACTGTTAACCTTATTTACTTTACGCCATTCCTTGGGGGCTTTGAATTAATGTGGTTTTGGATTACGGGTCTTATGAGGCTAATTTCATTTATCGGGGTAGTGGCCGGCCCAGCCTGTTTACTCCATTTTATTGGTGCCTTGGTAACTGGCATCTTACCCCGTGTAATGTTTGGCTTGGCCCTGGGGGGTCGCTTTATGAGGGGAAAGGGCCCTCTTAATGGCTTGTATTTTTGACTCTGCAGTTGTTGTATTGTACTTGTTTTTTTTATTATCATACTGCAAGGTTGCATTTTGCTTTGGGGGGCCTTTATGAGGTTGTAATCTGGTTGTGGCCTATCATTCATGAGCAGCCTTTTACTCTGGGTCCCCCATGGCTGTAGTATTTTTTGAGATTACTTTGGTAGATGATGTATAGATCGATACCACACAGTTATAAGATGGTGGGGGACAAATACAACTATCCTTCTATGCAAGGGGTGCGTCCCGCTTTAATGTAAAGCCTTCATGGCTATTTCATGTTAGCGTGGTTTTGTAAGTTCATGGGTAGTATCTTGGGGGATATTACCATTGTTTGCAGGGTGTTTCTATATGGCACATTTCATTCAACAGGAGTTAGTATTATAAAGGGAATTTTGTGTCTGGGATCGGGGCGGGCGGACAGGGAACTAGCTGAGTGTCCTGTGATCATGGGCCATGCGGTACACTTTTGGGGTGGGAGGAGGGATGCAATGGGTGTTGTTGGGGTATTGTATTTTGGGGTTTGGGGTTAATGTGGGGGGGTGGGGGAGGCGGGGTTTTACTTTAATAGAGGCACTACACAGAAGGGTTTATGGGTAGGTGTTTTAACAGGTTTTCTTATACCTGTAGTATTTGGGAGGTCTATCTGGACCAAGCCCTTTAATCGAGTATGGAAGCATTGATACAAACTTGTTTTCTTACGTGGAATGTCAAAGGGGCTCGCCTTAAGGACAAGCAATACCGAATTCTTAAGCATGTGGAACTTATCAAGGCTGAGGTGGTGTTTTTACAGGAAACCCATCTATTACTCTGGAAGCAAATGCCATGAGGAGGCTACAAATAGGTCAGGTTTTGCTCTCTCAGGCAACACGCAAAGCGGGGTTATGCTGTTGTTACATAGATCTCTTTCTTTAAGCCCTTGCAGGTGGTTCAAGATCAGGAGGGCAGGTATGTGCTTGTTAGAGGAAGTTACAGAATACGGAAATCCTATTGGGGTCAATATCATGTCCTAATGTAGACACCCAGGACTTTTTGTGGACCTGCTAAAGGTTTATTGCCTTTTATTCATCTTCCAATGGTTTTGGGCGGGGATTTTAATTTGTCTTTAGATCCTCTAATGGACAGATCGGGTAAGTCTCAGCCATGCTTGAATCCGGCAAGGTGGGCTATGACGGACTTGCTTGATCATTTTGGATTGACTGATATTTGGTGTGTCCTTCATCCGGACTTGAGGGAATATACTTTTACCTCCTCTGTCCATGGGACTTCATCTCATTTGGATTACTTATTTCTCTCCCGGCCTCTCCTTAAAGGAGTGCTTGATTCTAAAATTATACCTGGTCCTATCTCGGACCATGCTGCCCTAATGGTTTCTATTTCCTTTTCATCTGTTATGAGAAAAGGAAATAGATGGAAATTTAATAACCAATGTCTCAGGGTACCCAAGATGGCTAAGCTTATAGCAGACCAGATTGAGGAGTTTGTGCTGAATAATTTGAATGAAGAGACTCGCCCTGATATTTTTTGGGGAGCCTTTAAGGCCTATTTAAAGGGGGTCCTAATCAGCATGGCGGTGAGTAGTAAAAGAGAAAAGAAGAAAAAGATGAAGGACTTGCTGGCACGCATTAGGGTATTAGAGATAGAGTGTATCAATCATCCCACCAAGGAGTGCGAAGAAGAGCTAGTCAAGACCAGGGATGCATATCTTAGGCTGCTTGGGGAGCAAGCGGAACTTGCTCTAATTAAGATGAAAGTTAATTATATTGATCAAGATGAAAAGCCTGGGAAATTGCTAGCTTGGCGTCTATCGCAGTTGGAATCCTCCAGGGTAATTGAAGGTATTGTTTCGAGGGAGGAGGGCTGTGTCAAAATGTCACCAATTGAAATTGCTCATCTTTTTTGTCAATATTTTAGGAACTTGTATAAGGAGATGGCAACTCCACCCTTGGGTAGTCATATTGCAGCTTTTTTTCAGGACCTTGATCTGCCTACTCTTTCTGAAGAGGAACAAAACTCCCTTATGGCTGATATCACTCTTGCTGAGATTGAATCAGCCATTAAGGGATTGGCCCTAGATAAAACCCATGGACCCGACGGGTTTTCGTCCAACTTTTACAAAAAATTTGTCTCCCTGTTAGCTCCGCATCTTCTTAGGTTGTTCCGCCATATATGTGCGGGAAAGGAGACTGAGAAACTTTTTTGAATCTATTATTGTTTTTACCCTAAACCCAACAGGCCCAGTACTGATCCGGCTAGTTACAGACCCATATCCTGTTAAATTGTGACCTGAAAATTTGGCCAAACTACTAGCGGATCGCATAAATAAGGTATTGCCTAAATTAATAGGAATGAGCAGGTAGGTTTTATGAAGGGCAGATCTTCGATTGACCATTTCTGTACCTTGGCTCATGTTTTCTCGGCCTCCGAGGGGACCAATCTTCCACTGGCATTGATCTCCTTGGACGCTGAGAAAGCCTTTGATAGGGTTTATTGGAATTTTTTGTTTGAAGCTATGCGCCAATTTGGATTCCCTGAAAAATTTCTGTTTTGGCTGAAAGCCCTTTACTCCTACCCATCTGCTAGAGTTAGTTGTAATGGGGTGATCTCTAATGCCTTTCCCTTGTGTGGGCACAAGACAGGGATGTCCTTTATCCCCACTGTTATTTAATTTATATTTAGAGCCTTTGATATAGAGGATACTCTACTTGCGGGAGATAGAGGCTATTAAGGTAGTGGGACTTCCTATCAAGGTAATGGCGTATGCAGATGACCTCCTGATATGCGTCTCGAGGCCTACCAGTGCGATTCCTAAACTATTAGAATTAATAGAACAATTTAGTCGGGTTTCTAACTACAAATTAAATTTAGATAAAACAGTGGTTTACCCTCTTAATACATGGGTATTTAAAAGAGAGATAACAGAATTTGGGTTAACATGGAACGCAGATTTTCTTAAATACTTGGGTTTAGCTTTAACCCATAATACTACTCGTATCGTCTACTGAACTTAGACTCCTGGTTGCACTATAGAGCTCGATCTCAAGAGGTGAGGCGCTTCTTTATCTTTATGGGGAAGAATTAGTATAGTTAAGATGAATATGTTTCCCAGGCTTCTCTATCCTTTAAGTAGGTTAGATATTTTTCTTCCGCTATCCTGGTTCAAGAATCTTCATAATATAATTGTGAAGTTTTTCTGGAAACACAAAAATCCAGGATGGCCTATTATAAGTTAGCTGCCCCTAAGCTAGTTGGTGGCTTAACCTCACTCTCCGGCCTTTATTTTGGGCTGCCCAGCTAAGTAAATATGGTAGGTGGGCCTTGTTGATAATATGACTAACCCCTTGAGTATGTTCCTGTATGGGTGAAGATTGAAAAGGCACTAATCAACAACCATAGGATTAACCCCTTGCCCTTTCTTCTTGTCCCCAAAGCGCTTCCTCTGCTTTGAACAAATCCCCAATTGGAGCAGCGGTTAGGTCTCATGGTCAGCTTTGTGGTTTTATTAAGCACAATCACCTTGAGGATGGGGGACAGCCATCTGGGGTAATCCACGTTTTCAGATTGGTAATAGGCTCATTAAACCGGGGTGGCTGGAAATGCTTAGGGAGAATCTCTTTAGGGACTTTATGGATGTAAATGGAGGTATTCTTTCGGCCCAGGTTATAACAGATAGGTTTAAGCTTTCTAGTAAGGATATCTTTAAAGTTTGGCAGCTCAGGCACATTTTATTAGAGAAGGTGGGTAGGAGAGGCAAGTGTCCTCTATTGATTTTCTGAAACTATCAGCCCATTGATTGGTGCTTCACAAGCAATCTCTAAAATTTATTTAATTTTATTTCACTGGGCATATCGAATAATATGGCCCCATGCACATATTGAGGTGTTTCCAGATACTTTAGACTGGACGTGTATTTGGACAGCATGTCATAAATATCTTAAACATGACCAATTAAGGTTGATTCAATTTAAGATTGTGCATAATATTTACTACTCTCCCCAGAAGTTGAAAAATTTGGACCTGTTGAGGGACCCCAAATGTTTTAGATGTGAAGTGATTCAGGAGATCTTTTACATATTTTTGGAATTGTCCTTGATAGCTCCTTTGTAGACTGAAATTCAAAACAACCTAAATCCGCTTTTAGGGCTAGAGGATATGTTTAGGCCCGAGGTTTATGTATGGGTGAGATGACTGCTTTTCCTGTGAAAATAGGAAATTTTAATGGCCTTAATTTCCATCACAGTCAAAAACTGGTGCTTCGCACTGGAAAGACAAATGTTGTCCTCGTATAAGGAATGGTTAAATGAGCTCCTGGCCTTCTTGAGGATGGAGAGAATGATTGCTATCCTCCATAATCAGTTGCAGCCCTTTGACAAGGTTTGGGCTCTATTTGATGCCTGCTATACTAGATAGACCTAGATTTTACCCGGGTTTTCATACCTTCTGTGAGTGCCTCTGGGGTGGGTTAGGGGTCTTTTGGTGGGTTTGGGGTTAGGGGTTGGGGGTGGAGGCTGGGCTTTAGATTTTCTTTCTTTTATGTTTTCTTTGTTTTATGATTTATGTACTTTGGATGGGGGGTAATTGCAGAGTATTGTTCACTTGTTGTGTGATTGGACATATTTTGCTGTAATGTGGTACATTATTGTAATGTCCTTGACTGGTTTGGTCTCTGCCGAAAATTAATAAAGTTTAAATGGAAAAAAAAAAAAAAAGAGATGTGCAAGAACAAGGGGACACAATTTGAAGATAGTGGGGGGACAGCTCAGAGGTAATGTGAGGAAGTATTTTTTTCACAAAGAGGATGGTGGATGCATGGAACAGCCTTCTTGAGGATGTTGTGGGGTCTAAATCTGTGGGAGAATTCAAGAATGCATGGGACAGACATAAGGCAATTTTTGTTGGGGGGTTAGGAAGAAATAGGCTGTTGGTTAAATAGGATCTGCAACTTGTCCTCTAGGTAGGGAAATGGGCAGACTAGGTAGGCCAAGCGGTCCTTATCTGCCATCAAAGTCTGTGTTTCTATGTTTCTATGATAATTTCCAGGAGGTGATGGATCACTGTGCTTGTGCAATGGGAGGACTTTGGACAATTTCCAGGTATTAGGAACAGAGGCTGTTGTGAGAGACATTTAATAAGTTAGTCAAGAGGTGACTATTGTGGGGGCCGAGATATGAAGCAATCTTGGGTGAAGGCCTTCGGGGCTAGATTTGGAGCAGCTGAGAGAAATGAATGCAGAGTAAACTTCGATAGGAGAAAAGGGAGGAAAGAGAAAGACAGGGGAGGAGAGGAGAGGAGAGACTCGGCATGGCTGGGAGAAGAGCTAGATGAGGGAGGAGGAGTCAGGTAGAGCACAAGAGATGAAGAATTTGTTGAATGTCTCAGCCACAGAGGCAGGGTCAGAGACAGGGCAGTTGTCAGTTTTGAGAATTGAGCAGGCTTGTTGGGAGGGGGGGATCCAGGAGAGAGTGGATCATCTTCTATAAAGAGGCTTGTGAGTTTTGGCTCTGATCAAGCTCAGATTTTAAGTAAGAAGCCTTGGACTGGTGAATGGCCTTTGTGCACCTATTTCTAAGTTGTTTGTAAGATTAGAGGTCACTTTGAGCATGGGATGCTTTGTAACTTCTCCAGGCTTTATCCCTGGAATGACAAATGGCAATGTGTTCAGAAGTTATCCAGGGTGATGGAAGCACCAAACTCTAACTTTTGTAAGGGGTGTGTGTAAGTCCCAGACACTGTTAAAGATGCTGAGAAAGTGGGATAAGGCTAGGTCAACATCCAGGGCAGAAAAGACTGGTTTCCAGTCAACATTTGTGAAATTGTGCAGTAGGGCGGCTTCGTTGAGGGAATGGAGAGCGCTGGACCATATACATTTGGGAGGGGAATGGGAAGTATGGATTTTGTGAATGCAATGGGTTATATAGTGATCACTGAGGGCATTGGAGAGGATGCCTGAGGCAGTGATGCAGTGGGGGTGGGAGGATAAAATCCAGTCTAGAAGGGAATGGTTATGGAATCGAGGGCTTAGACGGGTGGGTTCCTGGATAAGTTGAGAGAGTCTGAGGGCTTCAATCAAAAGGGTGATGGGCTTGACAGATGAGGAGAGACAGTCCAGATTGAAGTTTACTGGAAGCAAAAGTTCACCTTTGGATGTGAGGTTGGAGACAGAGGAGATGGTCTTGATGATGGAGTCAGGTGAGGTCTTAGGTGAGGCATTCAAACCACAAATGTAGAAGGGGGTAGAGGAAGGCAGGGATAAGTGGGCAATAATGAATTCATGGTATGAAGGGCTGGATTCTTTGAACATGATGCAGCTCGAGATTGATGGCCTGATGGACAAGGCTACACTCCGACCTTGCTTACCTCTATCCTGTCAGAATAAGTTAAAGTCAGGGATGGCAACAGAGGAGTTAGGTATTTTGGCAGATAGCCAAGTTTCTGATATGCAGAACATGTCAGGGTGATATTGGGTAATCCATACATTTAGGGCATCCAATTTGGGGAGGAGGCTCCTGGCATTGAGATGACAAATACAGAGGCCCTTGGGAAGAGAAGATGAGGTCTGAAGTCGGAGGGTTGTGGATGTGGTGAAGGTGCATTGGGGCATGTGGGGTCCAGGGTTAGGCTGGATGTCACCAGAGATGAGCAGGAGGAGTAGGAGGGAGAGGGGAAGGAAAGGAGGAAGTTTCAGTTTGGTGTAACGGTGCATGGTGGGTGAAGCAGAGAGGTTCAAGCAGCAGTAGAGAGACTCAAGGTCTAGGAGGTGGGAGGGGAGCAGTGAGGGGTGGATGAAGGGTGAAGCAAGGGTGAGAAGGGGTGAAGGGTAGTATGTGGGATGAGAGAGGGGAAGGGGTAGGTGATGTGAGAGTGTGAGGGAAGGCTGCAGGGGGTGGGAGGGAGAGTGCCACAAATGGAGGGTGCATAACAAGAATGGGTGGATAGTATGTGATAGGCCCAAGGCTGCTGTAATGGGAGACGGTGAGGTGGATGGGTTACTGGGGGAGGGTTGGAAGAAAAATAAGAGAAGCACAAGGGGGATAAGGGAGGAAAGGGGAGTGGGTGGCATAGTCAGGTGAGGGAGTTCCAAAGGCAAGGTGGAGTGGGAGGTAAAAATGGCTGTGGGAATTGTAGAGATAAGACATGTTGGACAGAGGGAGCAACAGAGGAGAAGTGGGGAAAAAATCTGCTGGAGTTGACAAAAAGAAAATAAAATGCTTGGATTTAATGCAGGCAGCCATTGAACACAGTCAAGCAGAGTGCAGGCAGCCATGGAATGAGTAGATGCAGGGAGAAAAAGTGAATGAGATTTCAGGGGGTGAATATAGTCATGAATAAGTTAGATGAGTGGCACTGTGGGGAGTAGTCAGCAGTACAGCAAGAGGATTTAAAGAGTGTTGGGGCGGTGGAGGGTAGTGGGACAAAATTCAGAGCTGCATAAAGCTGAGAGCTAAAAATAAGGCCAAGAGCTAAGCTGTATAAGCGGAGAGCTAAATCCAGCAAAAGTCAGTGTGCCTCAGTGTAAGAGCCAATCAGCAGGCATGCAACTTGTCAGGAGCCAATGACAAGGAGGGGAAAAAAGCACCAAGCTTGAAAATCCAAAAGAGCCTGTCAGGGTCATACCTTGTTTCCTTGTGGCTGTGAGGAAGGGGGAGGCAGGCAGTGCCACATCATTGGGGAAGTACACCTGGGTCGGGGGGCTAGGTTCAGAAAAGAGAGAGAGCAAAAGTTAGGATATACAGTATTAGAAGAAATTGGGGGGCCAGGGGCAGAATCTGGGTAGACAAATAAGCAGCTGGGGGCCAACACATCTGGAGGAGTAGTTTAATACAGGGCAGGGAAGAGTACAGAGAAAGATAGGCAAAGGGTGGGAGGCTGGGTGGGTCAGCGTAAGCACAGGAAAATACTTTTAGAGCATGAGTGGCTTGGTGAGGGAGGGAGCAGGCAGAGCTGAAGGAGAAAGACAGAATGGAAAGGAAAAATGAAAATTAAAAGGAAGGAGAGGTGCACGGAAGGGGTCACCTCTGCAGGGCAGGCCAAAAATAGATAAGAGGCTATAAGATTAACTAACTAGTGGTTGTTGAGGCTCTGCAGCTGATAAAAGAGGGATTAATGCGGGCAGAGAAAGAGACACTTGAAAATCAAAACAGTTCAGAATCAAATACTCTTAATTGCAGGCTAATACTAGTACTGCTAAGAATAAACACAATTTAAAATCAAAACAGTTCAGAATCAAATGCTGTCAATTGAAGGCTAATTCTAGAACAGTTAAGAATACCTAATGCAAGAGATAAAATTAGTTTAGCTGGTAGAAGAAGGAGAAAAACGGAACAATTTGTAAAAAAATTTAGAGCTTTCAAATTCAGAGCTGCATAAAGCTGGGAGCTAAAAATAAGGCTGAGAGCTAAGCTGCATAAGCAGAGAGCTAAATCCACCAAATGTCTGAGTGGCTCACTCTAAGAGACAGTCAGCAGGTGTGCATCTTTTTATTAATTTTTTTAATTTTATTTGAAGCTAGGATTACAAGTATCTTTGAGCCTAAGCTCTTTTACAAAGGTTCCATGTCAGATGGTGTACAAAACAACACAGGACAATTAAATGCAAAGAGTTGTGGGTAAGCATTGGGTTACGGAAACATGGAGGCTTAACTTATTTTGTCTATACAAACATACATATTGAGACAGTACTAGATAAGGATACAAAAGGGAGGAGCAGCCAGAGTCATTGTCAGCAGCACATAGGGAAGTGCAGTGGAGAAGAGGGGGATGGGGACATGGGGGGAGGGGAAAGGAGGTAGGTAGTGGAGAAAGTAAGTGCTGATTAGAATGGGCATTGGCAGGAGCCAATGACCAGTAGAGGGGAAAAAGGCACCGGACTTTAAAATTGAAAAGATCCTGGCTGGGTCGTACCTTGTTTCTTTGCAGCTGTGTGGAAGGGAAAGGCGAGCGGTATCTGGTGGGAAGGCTATACCTTCAAGCAAGAAAAGACCTTTGAAGCATCATGCAAAGATTATTTTTGTTCTTATTTGAAGTTTATTTAAATCATTATTGTTGTTATTGTAAGTCATGATAGCCTTAAGTGCAAATTTAAATGTTCAAACAGCAACAGTAATGTATAGTCCAGAACAGCTGATTTTTATCAAAGGCAAAAATGAAAAGATAAAACAGCTGGAAAAATGCTGGAGGATAACTCTTTTGAATGTGGTAAACTTACAGGTCAGGTTGAAATATTAGAGAAGCTGTTACAGGACAGTAAAAATGACTTTTCTGATAACTACTGTGCTTTAGTTAAGCTCAAGTGATTCACAAGCTGCTATACAATGGCAAAAGTGATGTTTACATAGGGAAATTTGGAAAAAGAAAAGGTGAACTAGCAAATGCTTATTTACAGGTTAACAAAGATTTGGTTGACTTAAGGGAAAAATATGAAAGTTCACAGAGTAAAAGTAAAGTTAAGAAAAAATTTAAAGCATTTAAAAGGTTAAACTGTAGTGCTGATTCTGGTATTTCTTCTAAAGAATCATCTGATTCATAAACTGAATCACCTTAGAGCAAAAAGATTAACCCTATAGAAAACAATGATTCTAATTCTGATTCAGAAAGAGAATTACTTGGAAAATATAAGAAAAAGCATAAGATTAGACAAAAGGGGGGTTCCTCTGTACCCAAGCTAAGGTATTTGAGGCCACAACCTCTAATACTCTGGCTAAGAGGGGAGAAAAGTTATCTACAATGAAGCCCACCAGAATGAAGTGCAGTGTCACAGGTTTACTGCATGACAAAAGGGATTAACTCCCATTGAAATTGCATTGTTTGCTGCAGTAACTCTGCTGCAGAATTTTGCAGTGCTGTGCTTCATCCTGCTGGGCTTCACTGCATGTCTAAAAAGAAAAAAGAACAGTCAAAACTGATGCTAGACCCCACCGAGACCTGGCTGGATGAGAATGTAGGACCTAGTTTGACTGCTGCAATACCAGTCTGGTTCTTGATGATATACCGCCTAAGAGTGGACCGAAGTGGCAGTAGGATTGTAGCCTGTTTTAGACAGGAATTGAACTTCAGGGAAGTGCCAGTGGGGAGCACCAACTCCTTCAAGTGTGTGGCTGTTGTGGGTGAAGGACTCAGGATCCTTCTCATCTACCATCCACCCAGGGATGGGAGGGTATTCCTGAAGAAGGCAGTGGACTTCATCACTGAGGTGGTATTGTGGTCCCCCAGATGGTTAATTCTGGGGGCTTCAATGCCTGGGTCAATGATGAACTCTCACACTTTGGACGGGATCTCCTCTAATTGATGGATTCTTTGGGCCTGACATGAGTTTTACCACCACAACACATGAAAAAGGGCACTCACTGGACTTGGTGTTCCACCTGGGGATGGAGATCTTGGATATGGAGGTGGATCCTGTTGGATGGTTGAACCATCACACCTTGAGGTTTAGTTTTCAAGCCCCAAATTGGGCCTGCCCTAAGGAAATGGTACAGTACCGTCCTTAAAGACAGGTAACACCTGAAGGCCTTATGATGCCACTGGACCTTTCAGGTATTCCGTTAGATAGCAGTGACCCAGGGTATCTGGTGCTGGCTTATAATAGGGCAGTAGCTGAGGCCCTTGATGCCATTGCTCCAGTTTATGTTTGCCTTCTGATCTCTCTACCTGGTGCCCCATGGTTTTATGGGTCACTAAGGGAATTGAAGAAGTAGGGGTGAAGTTGGGAGAGACACTGGTGGAAAACTCACCTGGAGATGGACAGACTTAGGTTGTTGGACCATTATGAGGTCTACCAATCAGCAATTTCCCATAAGAAGGCAGAATTCCTGTCCAGGGAAATTACTGCAGTAAGAAACAGACCAGCCCAGCTCTTCTGGACCATGGACAGACTATGCAATCCAGTCTGCCTATGGGCTGGAGGAGCGTTGTCCAGTAAAAGTGTGAGGAGCTTGCTCACTTTTTCACTTATAAGGTGTCCACCATCGGGACAGAGATCAGCCAATGTTTCCCCATGGGTTTTTGTTGAGGCCTACTGAGTGGTTCAAACACCCAACTGACCTGGTCTGCCTTCAGACAGCTGGTAGTCATAGATACCATGAGGATCATCCAGACTCTGTGACCAACTTGAAGGGTGTGCATAGATTATTGGCCCAGTCCTAGCTCAGATAGTCTGGGCCTTCTTGGACAGAAGGATCTTTCCAAATCCCTTAAAGGAAGCAGTGGTCAGGCCACTGCTGAAAAATCCCTCCCTGGACACAGACTTTCCTGCCAACTGCAGACCAGTCTCTAACCTACCTTTTATAGGGAAGGTTATTGAGAAGGTGATCACTTTGCAGCTGGAGGATCACTTATCTAGCCATAATATCTAACAGTCTCTCCAGTCTGACTTCAGGAAAAGGCATAGCACTGAGATTGCCCTGGTTCAAGTACTTAATGACCTTCTAGTGGCAAGAGATGAGAAGGCCCATTTCATTTTGGTTCTCCTTGATCTCTCAGCAGCCTTTGACACTGTGGACCATGGGGTACTGCTGGAATGCATGTGGTTCTTTTGTGGACTGGATGGAGCAGTCCTCAGTTGATTTTGATCATTCCTTGAGAGGAGATTACAGAGGGTGGTACCAGGGATTTATTCCTCATCCCCTCGAAGTCTGCCCTTTGGGGTACCACAGGGTTCTGTGCTTTCCCTCTTGCTGTTTGCAGTGTACATGCTACCACTGGGGGACATTATTAGGCAGAACCGGTTGAGTTTTCACGGCTATGCAGATGATTCTCAACTGTACATGTCCTTTGTACCCAGCCAAGAATATGACACAGT
The DNA here is from genome assembly GCA_016271365.2 of Neoceratodus forsteri. Classification (NCBI taxonomy): domain Eukaryota; kingdom Metazoa; phylum Chordata; order Ceratodontiformes; family Ceratodontidae; genus Neoceratodus; species Neoceratodus forsteri. The sequence goes on along the minus strand of CM057458.1, from coordinate 1,350,747,277 downwards.
TTTGATGTTTAATAACTACCTACAGGAGATACAGAACTGGATGAGTGCCAGCTGGCTGAGGTTAAACCCAGAGAAAACCAAAGTGTTGGTTGTGGACTCGGATCTGAGGACGGCCAGGTCATGGGCAGGAAAACCATCTGGTTTACAACATGGGGGTAGCCTGCTTGATGCCTTGAACCATGTGCGTAACCTAAGGGTGGTATTCGATGAAGGTTTGACCCTGAAAGCTCGGGTGTCGGCCATAGTCAAGTCTTCCTTTTACCATCTCAGAAACATCACCAGGGTGAAGCATCTGGTTTTGTCTGAGGATCTGTCAACATTGGTCCATGCCTTCATCACCACTTGGCTAGACTACTGCAATGCCCTTTACCTAGAGCTACTGGGAGGGAATATTTGCTGACTGCATCTAGTGCAGAACACGACAGCCATGTTGTTAACTGGAACCCCTTGATCCAGTTACGTAACACCTGTACTGTGTGAACTGCACTGGCTGCCTATACAATGGTGAATTCCTTTCAAGGTCATGTTGCTAACCTATAAAGCTTTATATGAGCAGGGACCCCAATACCTGCAAGACCTCCTATTTCCTATCATCCCACCTGTTCATTCATATCCACTGATGAGGGATTGCTAGAGGTTCCCAGAGCACACTTGAAGATGTGTGGGGGAAGATCTTTTGTCTTTGTGGCCCTTACCCTGTGGAACTCTCTACATCATCAGATACATGAGAGCCCAACTGTGGAGGGGTTTTAGAACTCCCTCAAAACATATTTCTTTGAAAAGGCATTTCTAGGACTGTAACGGCGTAGGACTTGTACATTGTTTTAAGTGGATTATGGTCTGTATTTTAAAGATGTTTATTATACTGTTTGTATTTGCATTGCAAAGGCGCCCTGAGTAATGGAAGGGTGCCTTCTATAAATAAAATGTTACTTACTTACACTGTGGCTCAGCATTCTTACCTGTAAATACTCATCGCAATGCCAAAACTAGGAAATCTTCCAAAGGCTAAATGCCAAAAAGTATAAAACAATGTACCAGGGGCATAGAAACCCAGGAGCTGAGTATGAAATGGGTGAGGAAATACTATTGGTATTTCTTGAAAGGTATCTAGAGTTAATGTCAAAAACAGTGAGAAATGTCATAGTAAAACTGCTATGTTGCCAGGATGGAAGAAAAACAAATTCTACCTGGGCAACTTAATTCCCAATGAAAAAGCAGAAAGATTTTACCTTGACATAAACATTGTGAACAGTCTGAGTCATGAGGCCTTACTTGACTCAGGAGCCAAAGTAACTCTGATATCTAAGTGTCTCTTTGATAAGCTGACTAATGCCTAAGGTAACTGAAAGAAGCTGAAAATTCTTTATGACAGCTTACAAATTGTATGTTATCTAAAGAAAGCTAAGAAGACCTTAGGTAAAGTTTTGTTGAAATTGAGATTTGGTAAAATGGTAATGAAACATCCTGGGTGGGATATTCAAAGCAGTTGCACATGGCGCAACTGAGTTGTGCCTGCGCAAGTGCAGAGTTGCACCAAGGAATGATATTCAGTGGGAGCCATTGCGCAGCACAAGTCCCATTGCGCTAATGCACAATCCTAATGAATGCATGGGCAAGAGCAGGGGGCATGCCCATGAATATGTGGCGCAGTCCAATATTCAACCGCTGAACCATGGCATAGGTGTGGAGCAACTCCCAGATGCGCTGAGCAGACTTGATCCTATAAATACAGGGCGCAAGCACACAGACAGCACTTGCGCCAGGGGCCAGAGAGAGAGAGACAGAATCAGGCAAAGCATGGGAGACAGAGCCTGTGAGGGACAGAGTGACTGGCACAAGCAGCCACAGATATGTGGGACAGAGGTGGCAGTGGAGAGTGAGCCAGGGGCTGAGGGAGTGAGAGGGAGAGGCAGGCAAAGTACTACACACTGATCTTGGGTGGCAAACAGCCCACAGCAGCTGACTGCCCAGGGGGAGACAGGACATCAGGGGCCATGGCCAGTGCACTCTTCCTAATGGAGGCCGTAATGGGGGTGTGAGGAGGCAAGGGGAATAGTGACGTGGCCGTGGAAGTGCCTGTTGGTGGTATGCCTGGAACAAGTGGTACCTTCTCCACACCAACTTCGAGAATTACATTGATACAGAGATTGTGGACAGGTATCACCAGAACAGGGCTATTCTGAGGCAGCTCTGTGAGCTGTGCAGTGAGGAGATGCAGGCACCTACAAGATGGAGCCATGCAATGTCTGTGGAGACAATGGTAACAGCTGTCATGTGCCTGTTCACCACGGGCACCTTCCAGAGACCAACAGGGGATGCCACAGGCATAACCCAGTTGGCCACGTCATGCCTCCTCACACTATTCCTCAATGCCCTGCTGCCACATGCTTTTGAATACATCCATTTCTCCAGCATATGGGCAGAGCATACATCAACCATGCAGGACTTCCACAGGGTAGCACGAATGCCTGGTGAGCTTGAGGCCATTGACTGTACCCAGGTGGGCATCCGCATGCCACCTGGCCCTGAGGGCGTTGCGTACATTAATGGGAAGGGATTCCCCAGTGTCAACTGTGAGGTGGTGTGCGATACCAAGTGGTGCATAACCAATGTCTGTGCCACACACCCTGGGCGTGCACATGATGCATTCATCTGGCATAGCTCTGTGCTGTGCCACAGATTCAAGCATGGGGACATCCCCATGGGCCACCTAGTGGGTGAGTATGGGATGGCCAAGGGGTGCCGGGTAGAGTAGGGCATGGGATGGGGGGACAGGATGGGTGCACTGGTGAGGGCACCAGGGATAGGCAAGGGGCACAGCAACAGAGGACACAAGACTAACCATGTAATTAACCACACAGGTGACAGTGGCTATACACTCAGGCCCTGGCTGCTCACCCCTTACTGGTGCCCGTCATCCCCAGAAGAGGAACGGTAAAATGAGGCACACGTCAGCATGCAGAACATCATTGAGCATGTATTTGGGATGCTGAAGGCACGGTTCCATCACCTAGACAGGTCTGGTGGTGCCCTACAGTACAGCCCCTCAAAAGCCTGTGGCTTAATCCTGGCCTGCTGCATACTTCACAACATGGCCATTGACTGTGGGATAGCTGTTGAGGCTGATGAGGGGGACAGTAGTGGGGACGACGAGGGTAATGGGCTGGAGGATGGTGGATAGCTCCCCCCCGGGTGGAGGGATCCCCAGCTCCAGAGGATGGTGCACAAGCACAGGGACACAATCGCACAGGAGCACTATGGGGCACGCAGGTAGGTGGTGCAACACCCACGCACTGGCCACACACACAGGTACATCACACAGGCAGGGGCATGCATGGCAATGCGCATGCACACACAGAGGTGTGGTGCAGGGGTGGGGCAACAGTGCCACACAGCCACATACAACAGCACACAACAGTGAACAGTAACACACACAAACACACACACACATATCCCCAGGCGCTGGCATGTGGCAGGAATCAGATGCTGGGCACCGGTGCACAGGTGCTTCTGGTGCAGATCTGCTCTCATCACACTCACGCCACAAGGGCCAGCAGCTGGGCAAGTACACACACAGGCAGCATGTGGTGTGACACACAGGTGCCACACCTGTGGTATGCACACACACACACACACACACACGCACACACCACCCATGCATGCACAGGGCAGGAGCAGCAGACTGCAGCCAGGGTAGCATGCACATCAGATCCGCCACATGGAAACATGGCCACCATGGCCATGGGGGCTGCAACGCCAGGGCCAATCAGCAGCCACAGGCTGCACATTGGCCACAGAGGGTGTATCTAACAGCACCTCCAGGGACTGTACTGTGGGACTGTGACTGGGTCCACGCAGGGGTGTGTAGGCACCCAAACATGCCTGTCCCAGTTGTGCCTGGGATGCTAACAGCACAGCCCAGTGTGGACAGGGAGGGTGTCACTCAACGTTGGGAATGTGGGCTGGACAATGCACTACACAGTGTCTGGGTGGCTAGCCATGCCCTGTGGCAGCCAGCAGTGCAAGGCCATCTGTGATCACATTGGCTATGCGATCTAGGGATGTGGTCATGTCCTCTTGCAAGCACTGAATAGCCTCCAGGAGCTGCACAGTGCCTCTCTCATGCTGCTTATCTGCATGGAGCACCTCTGCATGCAGTGCATGCACCCCAGCTGCCAGCAGCACCTGTTGCTCCATGGAGGCCCACAGCAAACGGGTGTGCTCTGCCAATGGGTCAGTGCTCAGGGGAACCTGGGCAGGGCGCAGACCCTCCGGTGGTGTATGACCATGCTGCACAGCCCTCTACTCAGGTGGATGCTGCAGAGTGGGGTCCCCATGGGGTGGGTCCCTATCAGGTGCACCTGCAGTGGACCCTGCATCCAGCTGCCCTATGTCCCCTGCTGCCAGCTGCTGCGGCCACTCTGACCTCTTTACGCTGCCCATCACCTGTGTGACCACACCACCATTACCACATGGCACTGCCATGGCGGTGTACACAGCAGCACCTGCAGTGGTGGCAGGCAGCTGTTCCACTGCTGATAGGCCACTCGACATGTTGCCTATGATGGTACATGGTATGGGCATCTCCCACACAACACCACCCATTCTGTCTAGGATCATGGTCAGGTCGTCATCAGTGTTGGACTCTGCCCCGATCAGTGTCTCCATGCAAAGGACACCATGGCTGGCATCCTGCTGCAACACAGCCAGGACCTCATCCAACACCATGCCCAGGACATCTGGCTGGACAGCGGTAGCATGCTGCAACAGATCAGGCCTCCGGATGCCTGTGGAGGTGGATGGCTGGTCATTCGGGGCTGAGCCTGCCTCCATGACTGCTGCTGGTGCCCCATTGGCCACATGCAGGTGTGCTGGTGCTGAAAGAGAAAACAAATGTGTCAGTGATGCATGGCCCCCAGCCTCCCAACCCCCATCAACCACTCCATCCTTCCCCCCACCCACTGCCTGCAGTGTGAGCCCAACATATGTACCATGCAGTGATGGTCTCCCTCTTGTCTGAAAACCATCACCTGGCACACCTTCAACAGTGCTGCAGTGCAGTGCATGGTGGCCACCACCATCTCCTCCTGAGCTGTGAGCTGTGTGGCACATCAGCAAGCCCCCCTCAGGTGGCTGTCTGGGCTGCATGTATGTCCACCACCTTATCCTTGATGCAGCGTTTATCAGTGCCCACCTTCTTCCTGCACAGACCACTGGTGGCTGCCCTGCTGGTTGACACACATTGCTACCTCCTTCCAGGCCACAGCCCTGGCCTGTGGTGTGCCTGTGGCACTACTCAGCAGTGGCTCCCTGTCAAGGTAGACCTTGAACAGGGCATCGGGCTCTGCTTTGGTAAAGTTGGGTCAATGTTTGCTAGCAGGCCCACGCTCCTCACTCTCCTCGTGCTCCGACATAGTGCTACCTGTGGACATAGACATGTAGCAGCTGATGTAGTAGGTCTCCTCCTCTGGCAGTGGCAGTGACTGCTGCGAGGCATATCTCCCACCCCAGCAGCACCTTTGGCCACTGCCACGGAAGGGCCAGCAGGTGGATGCCTGGCCCCTTCCATGGCAGCCTGCTACTCTGCCCCGTAGTGGTTCAGCATGTGGGAGCGCTGACCACCAGTCCCAAATGTATCCCAGGAGGCCACGGTGCACCAGTACACCACACACATGGCACTCCATCACTGTGCTGTCCCCCCCCCACACAATTAAAAAACTCCCACACTGGGGAGCTGTGGGGGGACCAGACATAGTCTGCACATGTCGGGCACGAGTTCCACCACCACCTACAATTGCCAGGCCCACCTGCTGTGGCTGTGGGGGTGGTGGAGGGGGTGCTGCTGGTGCCCTAACTGCTGCTGCTAGGGGTGGTGGTGGTAGTGGCGGAGAAGGTGGATGTGCAACAGCCACCGGTGGCACTGGTGCTGCTGCTGCTGCTGCTCCTGTTGCTTCCGCTGGGGAAGTAACACTGGTCAGGAGTCTGAAGCGGTCCAACATCACACGACTGCCCGGCCCCCCACGAGTCTGCACTCCTCCCCTCCTAACGCACCCACGGGCCAGCGACTCACCTTCTCCAACGTGACCCTCCATCCTTCTGAATCCACAGAATGACACACACACATACACACATAAACACAGTCACACACACAAAACAAAACAAAAACAAAACTTATATAAAAAAATTCTCTAACAAAAAAACACTAAGACAATACAAAAACTGAATAAAATAGCTTTTAAAAAAGCTGTTTGCTTATTCTGGTTCTGGCAGTAAAAAGAAACGAAAGCCAAGCAAACTCTTCTTCTCTCACAATTTTGCTTTTTCCCTCTACAAATGCAAAGGAGAAAGTGAAACTGCTTCTCTGACTCACTTCCTTCCTGCCTGGCTAAAGCATGTGACTTACATTACTGCAAGCCATGTGATGTGCCAATTTTCTTCTCACTTCACCTTACTTCGCGTTAAGGCATAATGAGAAAGTGAAGTGGAATCAATAACGGGAAGAGAGCACTTTACAGGGCCCACTTCACTTTGTGCTCCACAGACGTGAATTGCCCATTTCGTATCCACTTCATGGGCAGATTAATAATTCACTGCATCTCTGGTGTTAGTAGTCGTTTCTGTTAAGTTAGTGACCACTGATTGTAAGTGAGTGAATTGAGTGTTCAAGTTATGAAATCCTGCTTTCGTATCACTCCTCATTTGTGCCAATTTTTCAGAGGCCCCAGCCAAGGTCTGGTTAGCTCCAGCTCCATACCCATACTTTGCTCGCCATCCCCACACCCGGCAGGCAATGACGGCCTGGAGTGGGGTAGGTATTTTCACTTCTTTTAACCAGTTTGTTGGCTTCAAATGGCAGTTTGACCTGTTTGTTTTTAGATTTCCCATTTGCCATCAGAGTTAGGGATCTGTCTATTACCTGCAAAAATGTTCAAATGCAATTATACAGCTGAAATTCTTAAATTAGGAGCCATCACCCCAGGGAGCTGTGTTAACAAGTGTCCTCCATGCTTGCCAGCTAGCCAAGCCCCCCAACCCCCCGTGGGAGACAATCTTAATGGGCCATTTCCTTCTTTTGTCTAAAATTACCTAGTAACCTAGCAATATGCTTGAAAGCAACCTGTCTGCATCTTTGGATATGGTCTTTTGGTGCACCAATCTCGCATTTAAGTCTCCTGTAACACTATACTTGTTTAACAGATCCTTCCTAATATCTTCTTCAAGAAATTTACTCAGACTGTCAAGAATCTAATTTCTTTCCTCATTCTTTATCATTAGTATTATTTATACATTTATCAATATAAATATTTCTTTATTGGCACTAATCCTTATTCCTAGAATGCTCTTGTTCTAAGTCTCGGTTTCTTTGGTTGTATTAGCCTTATTTATTTTACATAGTGTTAATAATCCCCCTGATCTTCTTCCATATTTTTTCCTCTGGAAAGCAGCCTTAAATAACTTTCATATCATTTATATTTATTCCTCCTTTAAACCATGGGCCCGATTCCAAGTCACATGGTGCAACTCATGGACATATGTGAGTTGCACCATGCAATGCTACACCAGGGACCCTGCATCCTATTCCAAGACAGGCAGGGTCCCTGGCACCTATGACCTGTGACTTGTGGCAGCTGCAGGCTTGCACCACAGGAATGGTGCAATGGACCTGGGTGCTGATAGTCAGGGCCCACATTTAACTGTCCCCTGGAGCCCCTCCACCCTGTAACACTCTCACAATCCCCTGGGGGCTTTGGGGGGACTGGCTGAGTGGCACAGGTCACAGGGGACATCAAAAATGGACCTGGGGCTCCCCAAAAATTGGGGGTGGGGGCAGCACTGTGTTGGGGTGTGTGTGGGGCATGGCAATGTGTCTTCCATGGCACTGTGGGGGGCATCCATCATTTAGCCAGGACGGATGCCCCTAAGACCACCTCCATGCTGGTCTAACCCGCAGTGCCATTGTGGGTCTTATAATTGTGTACTTGGTTTACAGCAGCTGCCCTTTTGGAATAGGGCACAGGTGCTGCCATAACCCACCCTTATGCTATGCTGCAGTGGGTTGCTGGTGTAGTGGGTGGCATAGTCCACTTTTGGCACAACCCGCATGTGGCATGGCGCAAGCCACATCTTGGAATTGGGACTTGCGTATCGCATGGCACAAGGTGCATTTTACATCATGGGGTTTGGCATAAATCACCTTGTGCCAGGCATATGACATCCCGGAATCAGGGCCATGTCTCTTGGAGGTTAACAAAATCAAAATTCTTTATAGCCAGCCACCCACCAAGACCAGGACACTCGCCTGCAGCTCCTTGGAAGGTACGGGACAGCGCAGCCAATCGGAACACGGGTGCTTCCAGCAAACCCACTCTGATTGGCAGGAGTTTTCCCCTGCTATAGACACCTGGCACTTTGTTAGATTTTCGATAGAACTAAGCACATTTCAACTGTGTTATTAGGAGTTTTTCAACTGTATTAGCTGGATTGTAATTTCTACTACTGTTTTAAAGTGCTTACACCTCTTCTGTCTGACTGCTCTTCCTGCAGCACCCCCCACCATCCAAGCACTCTGCCTTGGTGCCGATAAGTCTAACTACCTTTTTTTTCGGCTAGTTTTTCATTAGCAGGTTATACAGATCTGCCACTAGAGGGATTCTTGGTCTTCTACATAAATCACTGTATTCATTCGTGGGCAATATGGCCTGCATTATCATTCTACTTCTTTCCCGGTTCTTCTACAAGGGGACTTGAGTCTGAAGGGTGGATGGCCACTAACTAAGCTGCCCCTTCTCTCCTTGTTCCCCTTTCTGCTGTATTTTCTCATCTAGGTTTTAAGTGAGTACCTAGGTGGGCAAATTTCTTGCCTAGAAAATATTGCACTAATACAAATCACAAGACCACTCAATCTGGGACCATGGCTCCTTATTGTGTTTTTATTGTCTAAGGTGCAGAGTTTTCAGCAATACAGTGCAATTGAAGTACCTCAATGCAATTCAGTTCTCCAATGTACCTTATCAATACCTAATGTTATAACAGTCTACCATGCAGACACTATGTCATTCTCCTCTCCCTTTAGCCTATTCCCCGGTTAGCCTACACCCACTTGCTACTGTCATCACCTATGTCCACCCAAGCACTTACATTGATCACGATCAACTGTCATTACAGTGGGTGCCTCTTGCGCAACCACGATACTTGGGTTATGAAGAAATAAAAAGCAGTCTCCATTCTTATATGCTCCTTAAAGAAGTTATACTTCTGCTTCTTCTCTGCTTAGGAAATGTGGGCTAACCCGTACCCCCACAACTTATAGCTTCTCCGATTTTGCTGAGGCCACAGGTCTCAAAATGATGATGGTCAATATTTTAAGCCTCGCCTAAAAACTTGTACAGCTGCAAGCCTGGGCTGCACACGTTAACCCAGACCTTATCATAATTGCTGAGTCATGGTTAAAAAAGACGAACACTGATCAACAAATATCACTGCAGGGCTACAATTTATTTAGAGCAGATAAAGAGTCTAGAGGCGGGGGTGTGGTTATCTACGCCAAATCTAAGTACTTGGTCACCAATATTAGTTGCAAATCTCTAGCCAAGGAATTTGAGTTAGTTTCGCTGAGCCTTCATCTCACCTCCTCGGAATGTATCACTATCCTAGGTGGCTATAGACCCCCGTCTGGTGGTGATGAAGTCCAGAATCTTTTGAAATCCATGTTCGTAGATGCAAAAACTGAAACAATATTTCTAGGAGATCTAAATATGGACTGGCTGTCACCTAAATCACACGGCCTCAAATCCCTTTGTGATGAGCTAGGTCTTGGGCAATTAGTTAGTGAACCTACTAGGAACAACACTCTAAATACTGCCAACAGTTCCATTCTAGATGTGGTACTAACCACCCATCCACACAAAATATCTCATTTGGCAGTGTTTCACAACGACATGAGCGATCATGGAATTGTTGCTTGCATAAGATCTCAAATTAAGGCCTGTCCGCAACCCATCTTTATAACAAAAAGATCCTTTTGCAAATTCAGTGCAGTAAACTTCCTATCTGACCTGAGCATGATCAGATGGCAAGATCTTTACCTAGCTAAAGATGTCAACAAGGCAGCTTGCATCCTTAATGACAAACTCACTACAATAATAAATAAGCATGCCCTTTCATCAAAGTAAGGGCGGAACAATTCCAACCCCTGGTTCACCTCGGATCTCAAGGCAGCCCTTATAGCTCGAGATAAGCTCTGGGCTAAAGCTAGACATTCCGAAGAATCTTCAGATTGGCAGGCCTTTAGAACAGCCAGGAATAACTGTGTGAAAAAACTTCACTCTGCTAAAGCTAACTATTATATTTCTACTCTCGAACAAGCTAAAGGTAACCCTCATAAAATAGGGAAGACTATCAAAGCTATAGAAGGATGGCCCATGGCCTCCTCTGTCCCAACAAAGATAGTTGCAAGTGGCAAGATTGTGGAAAACAAGTCCCTAATCCTGGAGGAACTTAACTCCCACTTTGCCACAGCTGGATTAGCTTTTGACTCGTCACCTTAAGCTGGTGCTGCGGTGAGCCAGCATACCCCTCCTGCCACATCTAGTCTTGCACCCAGCCCCTTCCAACTGTGCGAGATAACTTATAAAGAAGTAGAAGATTCTCTTCTTAACTTAGACACCAAAAAGTGCAGGGACGATGGCTTGGAACCCTTTTTCCTAAGGTCAGGCTACGCCCATCTCACTGCCCCAATTCTCCACATCTTCAATCTTTCCATTACATCTGCTACTGTGCCATCCTGCTGGAAATCAGCACATATCCTCCCTCTATTTAAATCTGGTGACCCATGCGATGTAAACAACTATAGGCCTATCTCCATATTGCCTATCCTTTCTAAAGTTCTCGAAAAACTGATCCATATTCAGTTAAAATCTCACTTGAAACCTTCCTCTCATTAACCCAGCTCAATCTGGCTTCCGGCTAATCATAGCACAATCACTGCACCAGCAAAAGTAACCAATGATTGGATCTCTGCCATAGATGCTAAGAAGGTAACTGGTGCAGTCTTTTTGGACCTCAGCAAAGCTTTTGATACTGTTGATCACAAACTATTAGTCAATTGCCTTGCAAAGCTGGGTGCCACATACCATACCACCCAGTGGTTCTCTAGCTACCTAAATGGAAGATTCCAAAAAGTAAAGGCGGAAGGCTTTTTTTCTGCTGCTTTGCCAGTTGCAAGAGGAGTCCCCCAAGGATCCATCTTAGGCTTTATCTTGTTTTCTCTGTACATTAATGACTTAGATGCTAACATATCTACGTCCAATCTGCACTTTTTTGCAGATGATACTGTGTTGTATACTTCTGACGCATCGTTATCTGAAGTCAAGGGAGTGCTTCAAGCGGACTTTGCACAACTTGAGCATAATATAATAAAGGCAAAGCTTCTGCTCAATGCTAAGAAGACTAAAGCGATGATATTCTCCCGCAGTGCTGTCTCAGGCCCCCCCAATACATTTAGAAACATAGAAACATAGAATTTGACGGCAGATAAGGACCGCTTGGCCCACCCAGTCTGCCCATTTCCCTACCTACTGCATAAGCTGCAGATCCTAGTTAACCAGCAGCCTACTTCTTCCTACCCCCACCCCCTAGAATTGCCTTATGACTATCCCATGCATGCTTGAATTCCACCACTGTTTTTGACTCCACAACCTCCTCCAGAAGGCCGTTCCATGCATCCACAACCCTCTCTGTGAAAAAATACTTCCTTAAATTACCTCTGAGCCGACCCCCCATCTTCAAATTGTGCCCTCTTGTTCTTGCACACCTCTTTTTTTGAAAGATGCTACCCTCTTGGACTTTGTTGATTCCCTTGAGGTACTTGAAAGTTTCTATCATGTCCCCCCTCTCCCTCCTTTCCTCGAGGCTATACATATTAAGCTCCTTAAGTCTCTCTTCATATGTCTTCTGGTGCAGACCCTGCACCATTTTAGTTGCCCTCCTCTGGACAGCTTCCATTCTGTCTATGTCTTTGCGGAGATTGGGTCTCCAGAACTGCACACAGTACTCCAGATGGGGTCTCACCAGCTGTCTGTACAGAGGGATAATAACTTCCTGTTTTCTACTGGTGATGCCTCTCCCTATGCATCCCAGTATCCCCCCAGCCCTCCTTGCTGCCCTCTCACATTGCTTGCCCATCTTTAGGTCATCTGATATGACTACCCCAGGTCCCTTTCCATTTTGTTGTTGTTAGTATTTCACCCCCATTGTGTACTCTTCCCTGGGTTTTGTTTCCCAGGAGCATTACTTTGCACTTCTTAGCATTGAATCTAAGCTGCCATACATTTGACCATTCCTCTAACCTTGCCAAGTCCCTTCTCATCCTTTCCACCCACCCTGTGCATCAACTCTGTTGCAGATCTTAGTGTCATCTGCAAAGAGACATACTTTTCCTTCCAGTCCTTCTGCAATGTTGCTTATAAAGACATTGAAGAGGACCAGTCCTAATACTGAACCCTGCGGTACCCCACTAGTAACTCTCCTTTCTTCTGAGTGGACTCCATTTACTATTACTCTCTGTGTCCTATTCTCCAGCCAATTCTTTACCCAGGCTGTCATCTTGGGACCCACTCCCAGGATGGCTAACTTGTATATTAATCTTTTGTGTGGGACTGTGTCAAATGCCTTGCTAAAGTCTAGGTAGGCCATGTCCACAGCCCCTCCCTGATCTACTACTTTGGTCACCCAGTCAAAGAAGTCTATCAGATTTGTCTGGCATGACCTTCCCACTGTGAATCCGTGCTGCCTAGGGTCCTGTGCCCCTCTGGCCTCTAGATACTCGACAATTCTTTCCTTTAGAAGTGATTCCATCATTTTCCCTATCACTGAGGTTAAACTAACAGGTCTATAGTTTCCTGCTTCTGTCTTGCTCCCACTTTGTGAAGGGAATCACATCTGCCCTCCTCCAGTCCTCGGTACCACCCCATCCTCCCATGATTTGTTAAAAGGGTAGTCAGTGGTGTCACTAGTTCTACCCTTAGTTCTTTTAGAATTCTGGGTTGAATCCCATCAGGCCCCATTGCTTTGTCCACCTTCAGTTTTAAGAGTTCTTTCAGAACCCTTTCTTCTGTAAATGGGCCGGTATCAACTTCTGTATCCAGAGTGTTACTACTGTTTGTTTTATGTACCTCCCCCTCTTCCTTTGTAAATACTGAGCAAAAATATTTGTTTAGTATCTCTGCCTTTTCACAGTCTCCCTCTGACCACCCTCCATCCCCTTTATTAAGCCTCACTATCCCTCCCTTGGTCTTCCCTCGCTCCCTGATGTACCTATAAAAGGTTTTATCCCCCTTCTTAACTGAGTTGGCTATCTTTTCCTTGGTTTGGGCCTTTGCTGTTCTAACTGCCTTCCCAGCCTCCTTTGCTTTAACTGATACAGTCTCTGTCCTGCTCCTTCTGCGATTCCTTGTACTTCCTGAATGCTTTCTTTTCTTTTGAACCTTCACTGCCACTTCCTTTGAGAACCACAGTGGTTTCTTACATCATCTTGTTTTGTTTATTTGCTTCACAAAGGCTCGTTACCTCTGTGATGGCAGTTTTATTATTCCCTTGTTCTTCCACCCTCCTTCCTGCCCATTTGCTAGTGCGCTCTTAGGCACTCACCCATTTTGGCAAAGTCAGCCCTCCTAAAGTCCAGTACTTTTGTCTTTCTATGGCTTGACTCTATCGCTGTGTTTATTGTGAACCATACTGTTCGATGGTCGCTAGTTCCCAGATGGCTACCCACTTCTACATCTGTGATCCTCTCTCCATCTCCATTTGAGAGTATCAAGTCTAATATTGCTCCCTCTCAAGTGGGCTCCAGTACTAGTTGTCTAAGGCATGCCCCCTGTAGGGCATCTAGAATAACTGCACTTTTCGAAGTGGCAGTTGCAACTGCACTCCAGTTAACAGCTGGCATATTCAGATCACCCATCAGCAATATCTCCCCTTTTTCTGTCATTCTAAGTATACTTTCTATCATTTCCTTGTCCATTTCCTCCCCCTGAGAAGGGGGTCTGTATTCAACCCCTGCGTGGATTGTGGTGCTATTGCCTGTCTCCAAATTTACCCAGAGTGCTTCTTCTCCTCCCTGTTTACCCTTTTGTTCTGTTGCTTTTATTCCTTCCCTTACGTAAAGAACTCCTCCTCCTCCTCTTTTACCCTCCCTGTCCCTCCTGTAGATAGTGTATCCTGGTATGTTTACATCCCAGTCATGGTTTTGTGTGTACCATGTTTCTGTGACTGCCACGATATCCAGATGTTCCTCCTCCATCAAGGCCACTAATTCAGGAAGCTTGTTACCTAGACTACGGGCATTGGTACTCATTGCTCTCCATTTTTTGATGGCTTTACCTTCTATTGCAGCATCCCCCACTGACCGTTCTACCTTGGTCTTTTTCTCATTTAGTACCCTGTTTTGTAGGGAGAGGCTGGGATTTTTCTGCTGCTTGTCAGTGCCTCCCCTTTGACTAGTTTAAAAGCTTGCCAATGAAGCATTTAAACCGATTGCTCAAAAGACTTGTTCCCTTCCTGGACAGATGCAGACCATCCTGCCAGTATAGGCTGGTGTCCCTCCAGGTGGAACCCCAGTCCCCAATGAAGCCAAACCCCTGTGCACCACACCATTTTTTCAACCATTCATTAAAGTGCATGGTGCCAATTACCCTCACCTCACCCATGCCTTTGACAGGCAGCACCTCTGAGAAGGATACTGTGTGTGCTACTTGTCTTAGGCCCCTCCCCAACTCTGCAATGTCTTCCTGCACTGCTCTAACCTCATGATGAGCCAAGTCATTTGTCCCTAGGTGGACAATTATGTCCAGCTCAGAATCCCTTGCAGCTGTTGTCGTGATCCTGAGGATGCACTTCCTGTCCCTCCAAGCCATGGCACCAGGCAGGCACCTTGCTTCAGTTTTTCCAGCTCCCCCCAGTTCTATCCCCCTAATAATTGAGTCCCCCACCAGGAGCTGCTTCCTTTCCTTGTGGTGTCCTCTGCCTCCTTCCTGTGGGCCTCCCTTATGACAGCTTTCCTCAGCCTCCTTAGTCTCCTCTGTGGGTGCATCCATAGGGGAGCTATGCTCCCCCAGAATGGTGTATGGATTGTGGAGTGGAACAACTGACTGGGTGTGCCTCCATTCCACCATCCTCACCCTTCCTGAGCCCACTGTGGTCCAACTGCTGTGTTTTCTTCACAACCTCTGAGGTAGTGGTGGTGGCTGTGGTGCTTCCTGGATGGGGAGGTTCCCTTCCTACTGTCCAGTGTGGCCTGGGGAAGGTCCCCTACTACTGTCCAGTGTGGCCTGAAGACGGCAACTTCCTCCCTCAGGGCAGAGTTGTCTGCAAATAGGGCAGCATCTCAGCCTCCAGAAAGACTCCCAGAAGACTGCTGCCCCACAGCTATTACATTGCACTACTCCCACTTTTTTGTGTGTGTGATTGGTTTGTAATATAGAAATATATATTTATAATATACAATGTGTATGCTTATATTGTCAGTGCAGTGTGCTAGAGAGGATATGACAGTGACATGCACCTTGCACTCTTGAGGAAATGATGTCAGAACCCGGTATAAAGGAACTATTTCCAGGTGGGTGGGGTGAGGGTGGGAAGGGTTGGGCCTAAACTGTGCCCTCACAAAACAATCAGCTAAAAGCTCTGACCCACTGCTGCAATGAGTGCCTTCCTGTCAGCAAGATGCCCTACACAAAAATTTGATGGAGAAATACCCTGCTAATCAAACAGATAAAAATCCACACATCCAAGTCAGACACAGGTAAACCTTCCCAGCCCCAAAACAGGCTTGATGGTTTGTGCTCCAACAGCTGTCAGCCCCGAAATAAGTCAGCTGTGCTTTAAACTCTTTCTGCACTGAAAATCTTAAGAATTGTAACAAACAAACGTAAACCTAGATCCACCACCCTCTGTTGCTTGAAAGACTGTCTTTTCCTGTTTCACACTGCAGGTTTTTCTGTGACCACTCCTTAATCCCAGTAACTCTGTTAAAAAGAGTTTAACTATCACAAACTCCTACGCACCAGTAAATTATTTAAAAATAGTTTCTGTCCCAAAATCCTAGTAGTCAATCCAGCTACCCCCAAGGGACAACCAGAATGCAGTATTCAAACACTTATGAGGTTACTTCCAAGATATGCAGAGTTTGCAGGTTTCTTTTTCAACTCCTCAGCCAACTGTAATTCATTTAAAAATAGTTTAACTCTCAGCAAATCCTAGTAGACAATCTAGCTACCTCCAAGGACCTACCCAAATGTAGTATTTAAATCCTTCTGAAGTTACTAACAAGATAAACAGAGTTTACAAGCCTCTTCTTGGTTAAACACTAAATAAATGTGAATAAAAAGCAATTACCAAGGGTGGTTAGTTTCATCTCCCACAGAATTAAAGCAAAAGTGCACATTTGTTGCAGATATCAAGTGCAATGTAGAATTTCTCACACAGCTCACAATTGAAGAAAGTAGTGTCCTTCCAGCTCCAGAAAATGTGCTTTGTGTCTAGAAGACTAGAAGAAGACTAAAGCGATGATATTCTCCTGCAATGCTGTCTCAGGCCCCCCCAATACCCTTGCCCAAGACTTCATTGTCACCACGCTAAACGAGCCTCTGGAAGTTGTAACCAAATTTAAATATCTAGGTATCTGGATCGACAATAAATTATCTTTCAGTGACCACGTCGAAGATGTCTCTAGAAGGTTAAAAGCAAGATTAGGTTTCGTCTACAGAAATAGGCCCCTTTTCCCCCTTGAAACTTGAAACAAACTTGTACAGGCCACTTTTCTCCCCCTACTCGACTATGGCGATGTAATCTATTCCTCCACCACTTTTGCAAATCTAAGTAAACTGGACATCCTTTATCACCGTGCTGTTACGGTTCATTACCAACTCCCCCTACCGTTCGCACCACTGTGACTTATATGCTGCTGTTGGTTGGACATCCCTTACTACTAGACGCCTGCTCCATGCTGGGCTATGGACTCTTAAACTGCTCCTGCAGAAATTGCCAAGCTATCTCTCTTCCCTTATTAGTATTTCACATAGTGCATACTCATTAAGAAAATCTGACTTTATTATGCTTGACATACCAAGGATGCGAACTTCCTTTGGTAAACGTGCTATTGCATATGCCCTTCCCTCCATTTGGAACCAATTACAAACTGTACTGAAACTAACTAGCATAGT
The DNA here is from genome assembly GCA_016271365.2 of Neoceratodus forsteri. NCBI lineage: Eukaryota > Metazoa > Chordata > Ceratodontiformes > Ceratodontidae > Neoceratodus > Neoceratodus forsteri. The sequence continues at coordinate 1,350,730,055 of CM057458.1, read as the reverse complement.
TTCAATAAACTTCTACAAATCGCTAAGTTCAGCCAAAATAAAAGACACCTGTAACTGTCATTAAATCTCTTCCTTCCCCATGTGTGCCATACTTATCCACTGGTAAGGTATAATTGATTTATCATATTAACTGCTTTCTCTTCCCCTTCTACTCCTGGCTTTATCTATGCTTATGCTCCACTGCTACTCTATCAAATCACTCCTCCCCCCATATCAGTTGTAGACTGTTGTTTGTTCTAGCTGCCAAAATATTGTATATGTATTGCACACACCAGTCATCATGTTTCATTTATCAGTAAGCAACCTGTAAGTCGCTTCCCTGTCTCATATCAATGTTTACCACCTGCGGTCACCCTATGTGGTACCCTTGTATGTATATCCAGCCTGTATCATGTAACGTGCATTTCATGTATATACTGTTATTACCTATCTGTGTTTGTACTTTAAGTGTTTATGTCACAGGACCTCCTTGTGAGTGAGCTTGCTCAATGGAGTTTTCCTGCAATAAACTTGAACTAAACTTGAACTTATATATTTATTAAATTCTTCATCACCCGATTTGTTTTTCAAACCTGATATGTTCCATGATAATATTCAGAGGCTATGTTCAGAGCCAACACTTACTATTTGATTGTTCACATCAAGTCAGTTTTGTTCCATGACTTTGTTTTCCATCTCAGTGTTTTTTTAATCAATTCCCTCCATCCCTTGCAATCAGTTATGTTTACCTGATCCCACTTTTTAGCACTTCCATCATAGATATAAATGCCTAAGGGGTCTATTCTTTTCCTTTTTCCATTATCCTATATTATACAATGGCAAGAAAGAATCCTGGTTTCTGATTGGTCAGTTGGCTATCACAGCAGGGATGTTATCCTGGCATAACATCCCTGCTGATTGTTTGGATGATTTGGATCCCCACCACCACCTCCATGATCATCTCCTTTTTCTCTTAAGAAACAAAAAAATGTTTACACACTAACAAAAACATTCTTTAAAATTATTTTTTTATTATAAAACAACAAGCCATTGTATAATAGGAATAATGCCCTCCAGGGTGGGAGTTATGCTGGGATAACATCCCTTCTCGGGTGTTGGACGCCCTCGGCCGGTGGCCTCGGGCCCAACCACCCGAGGTGGGATGTTATCCCAGCATAACTCCCACCCTGTCAGGCATTATTCCTTTAGTAAACCTCTCTCCAGCCAAATAGTTATTTGTCCATTTTGTTTCCATCTTTTTGCCTTGCAAATGCTCTTGCCTACTTCCTTTATTTTCATCATGGCTTACAACAATTTCAGATAACGTAAAGGAATTGTCTGTTAGGGTTAATGGAAAAAAAAATGCCAAGAAGTGCATAACCAAACTGCACTGTTTCTGCCTAACTTGTGGTAGTGATATAGATTTAAAGATCCATTCCACACCTTGCCTGGATATGAGCACTAGAGTAATGCACATTTTAGTACATGATCCAAAAGCAGACATTGTTACTTTAAAAGCTAACTGTGGGTTAGAAATAGTGATTGGGTAAATCCTTTATCATTCAGAATTAGTTGTTCCAGTTCTTGAGGGGACTAAAAGAAGGTATTACCTAGGAAAAATTGAAACAAAAGAGTTTTAAAGAAGTATATGTAGTTGCTGATAAAAAAAGAAAAAAATGAGATAATTAAAAGTAAGGTAGATTCAGGTAAAACTTACCTTTTTCTGATTTTAGAGAACAAGTTAACCAAGTGTGTATTTGTAAAACTAAATTAGAAAAGGAAAGGAAAGTGTTTGTAAAATGTTCTTTCAAGTGAAAGACATGTTTTGAAAAGATGACCATGATTATGAGGTTACTGATCTGCATGTTACCAGGGTACTCAAATCCTAGTAATGGCCCAGCTCATGTACACCAGTACAAAACACCACAACCTTCTTACAAACACAAACAAGAAATGGCAAATGAGGCTGATTGTGATGCTAATTTTAATTTTGATTTTGAGTTAAAGAAAATTTACAAAAAATAGTGATAAATTAAATGTTAATTTAGTAAAAGTACAATAAGGTAACAAAACAGAGAAGAAAACTTTTGTAATTTCATTAAATAATCCTGAGGTAACTATGATTACTGAAATACAAAATCACACATGTCCCCAAAATTCAAAGCATCATGGGCTGCATATGCAAATCACCACAGAATATTATGCTGGTTATGATTACTGAAAGTAAACTACAAACGGACTGTGAACTAATATCCATGTACTACCAAAAAGGTAAATGCCATTCAAGAAATGATATCCTGGTAAAAGCTGCAAAGGCTGAAATGAGTATTACCTTCAGCACATTGGGGGGAAAGAACTTATGAAATACTAACAAAAAATAACCTCCTGGCCTTACATGTACTGTAATAGTAAATATTAAAAAGTACAAGATTATATAAAAGTGAAAAGAATAAACAATAGTTAAACTAAAATGTTTAATTGTAATGATGTTATTTGTAATGATGAACAAAGTTAATGTGTTGTACTTGTAAAATATCTAAAACAACATAAAAGAAAAACGTTAAAGCAGTTAAAGTAGAAGTGTACATAGTTGTAATCATGTTTATTCATGTAGTACTGTACATATTTCTATGCATAAATTTACCTCTCTGATTATGTCACATCAGATGATGTTACATATGATGTTGTCGTGCTGATGATGTCATATGTTACCACATGATGATGCCACTTTGTATTCTGCATTTTGTTCTCCCTGTGATGCTTAAACTACATATCAGTATATAGTAGGATCTCAGCTTTCGAATTAGGAAATGCATTATTTCAGAATACATTTTAATTCAAAAAGAGGGGAAATGTGGGAACCAAACCTTAGTTATGAAAATATTTTATTATAATATTGTTTTGCATTATTTTTATTACTATTTTATATTCTTTATAAATGCTTAATTATTAACTAAGGTAATTGGTGTGTAATACTAGACAAGTGGTTCAAAGACTGTAAAGGGCTTGCCTGCAAGAACTGTCTGACAAAGAAAAAAACACTTGTGCTAAAGAGTGGTTTTCAAAGTTGAGAAAAAAATGGTCTGTTTTGTAAAAGTTTAAACTGACCTTCTTGACCCAGTGAAGAGCTTCTACAGACTTAAGTTCCCATCTGGCTCCAGTCAAGAGATTATTTCAATAGGAACCTGACATTTGATGAATTGCAGCAGGCCCTCTATATCAGCCTGAAGCTGGTGCCACACAGGACCTGAAGTTAAACTGCTGTATATTTCAGTAGGAAAGAAAGACTTTTGTTTCTTGTAAGACTACCTTGAATACTGCCAGCATGAAACTTATGAAGTGAATAAAGTGCATCTTGACTTCTCAACTGGTTAAATTGTGTGCCTACAGCTGATGGAAGTACAAAGCTATACTCAAGAATATCTTGAAACAAAAATCCTTAAAGTAAGCATGCCAAGTTTGATCTTAATTCAAAGAAGGTATCATGACAAGTTGTAAACTATAATTATTGTGTGTGCAACTTGCTGCTGGACAGAAATGAACCATCTTAAAGAGTTTTGAGCTAACCACTTGGAAAACATGGTTGCATGGTCTAGTGTTTACAAACAAAGAGGCAGATCTTTGCAATGCAATCTGATGCTTTTGAGGACTTTCTTAACCCTAAATGTGAAAGAGACATGCTTAACCGTGGGGCTGTGACATGAACTGTAAGCTCATTAAATCTTTTTTGAAAGACTTTGCTGAGAATTAAAGTTATAATCATCATTAGCTTATATCAGGAAATATTTAACTAACATACATGAAGGAAATCTCAAAAGACTGCCTGTAATAAACTGAATTCAGAAATGTTTATATGAAGACTGTATGTTGTGACGTTCAAATGTTATAAGAAAAATTTGTTTCAAGCTTAAAAACTGGACTCTTACAAAAGGGGTTGTCCTAAAGGCAAGGGGTAGCTACCCTACATCATTTGCATGACTTAATCAACTATGATAGAATTTGCAGAAAATGATGGCAGGATGATGCTCTGGCCAGAGAAAATAAAACTAAGCTCTGAAGAAAATACCTCAGAATCTTCTGAACCCTTGAGCAGCAAAGATCTTTGCCTGAGAAATGGACAATTTTGCTGTTAAAGAATGTTTTTAAAAAAGTTACCTCCAAAAACAGAATGAAAGGACAGAGGCTGCCTATCAATGTCCATCAACCAGAAGCAAGTTTGTAGTGCTGTGTTGACAATGGATGGGTCCAAAGTCCAAGGTGTGAGTGTAAGCAGGAAAAGGAAAAACTGAAACATAAAATCCAGTCATTAAAAGAACTTTGCTATCCATGAATGATTTCTCACCAACATTCTGAAAGTAAAAAAAAAACAAAAAACTTCAAGATCCAGCCTCTACAAATAACTTGAATTCTGAGTTTTATTTTAATTAATTTTTTATAATATTCTAGTTGGGCTTAGCTGGGAGGTTGCATAAGAAAATAATTTCTTAAATACTGATGTTGTTTATATAGAAAGAGCCTGCATTTAAATAAAAGATATAAACATTTTGCATGTTATAAGGTATTTTAAACAAGTTTTATACAAGAAAAAAGTCCAAGACACTAATGCAAAGAATGTGCAAGTTATCATGCAGAAAAGCAATGCTCTATACAAAAGCGTGCTGAAGGCTGGGTATACAGCTGATGTTATTCATTGCTTTTGAATTTTGCCTTTTTCTTTGTTGTTTTGTTTATTTTCTGAAACCTTTGTTGTTTGGTATTTATGCTGCTTTTCACTGTGTTTACAAATTATTAGTAATTAGTTGAATTGTACAGAGACAAACAAAATCTATTTTCTTATAAACTACATGAGGATGTGACAGAAAAATGTTTGCCGTTATCTAGAACTGCACACATTAGGTGGTAAAGTAAGGTTTCAACCAGTCTTACATTGTTTATATGGTTTTATGTACATTTTGTGTCACCGGGCTAAAGTTTTTTCTAAGTGCCCATAAGAAATTGCTATTCCAGCATAGTGTTCTGTCATTCCCCCACCATTTATAATACAGACACTTAGGGTGCCCAATCCCCTGTGTCCTCTGCTGGTGCCCCTGTAATTGTCATCCCACCTGACCCTCCACTTAGCACCTCCACCCCCAAAACATAACACTGACATGGGGGCCCAATCCCAGTGTAAAAACCTGAAAAAAAAAAGTCTTCCTACTGCATTATTTTTAACACCCTGTAAAAATGAAAATGGTCCATTGATGTCTGTTGCAGTGCCACCATAATGGCAACCCTCTCTCCTGTTTTTTTTTTATTGGAATACCTTGTCAAAAAGGAAATGGTCCATCAATGTCTATTACAGCCCACTGTAACTGCATACCTCCCCATGCTGTTCATCACACTGTCACTGGGGTGTTCAATCCCTCAGTGTCCACCACTGGCACTTCTGTAATTGTCACCCCCTTCAGACTCTCCCACTCAGCACACACCACCCCACACCCCCTAAACATAATACTGAAACTGGGTGTGCCCAATCCCCCTTTGTCCACTGCTGGTGTCCCTGTGATTGTCACCCCCAAATGATCCTTCCTCTCAGCACCCACCATTACACCCAGCCAAACATAACACTGACACTGGGGTTGCCCTGCCCTCCAGTGTCAAAACCTGAAATAAAGAAAACCTTCCCTCAGTGTTTCCTTTTTTTTAAGCCTGTACAAAAAGAAAATGGTCCATCGATGTCTGTTGCACTGTTTGTTCACCCCCAAACTGAACCTCCCACTCAGCACCAACCCCCCAATTCCTTACTCACCCACTGGGGGTCTGATGCCTTAATCTTTTCTGGACTGCAGACACATCTTCACTCTTTAATGCTGGACTGCGAACTCAGGAAATCTGGTGTGCTGCTCAGTGTATTTCAATGGGGGGTTGACCTTAGTTGCATAACGTAGCCAGTTTTTGATATTTTTGCCCCAGATTTTCAACATATCTTTTTTAGGACACCACTTCATGAACAATGCAATTGTTGTTAGGTAAATCTGTTCTGGAAGGTGACTTTGTTGTCAATGTGTGAAATCATCTTTCAGGAAGGAGCTGAACATTTCCTCTGCCCTTGCTCATGAGGTGGGCTCATCAGAAGGCTATGTTGAAAAGTTGGTGTAAAAATATTAAAAAAAAAAGTTATAAGCCTACATTGAAATTTCCAAATGCAGGATCATAATTTTGGTAATTTTCAATATGTTGACCGCAACTTTTTAACTTAATCATTCCTTTAAAGAACCTCATGAATGTGACAGCTGTCATTTTTCAAATCTTGGACAAAATCCGTTTTCATGCCCTGATAGATCATTTTGCAGTCATTGCATGAAATCACCTTTTGGGCAGGAGTTGAATATGTTCTCTGCACTTGTTCATGAGGTGGGATCATAAGAAGACTATGTTGAAAATTTGGGGCAGAAATATTAAAATGCAACAAAGTTATCAGCCTACATTGAAATTTGCAACTGCAGGCTTGTAGCTTTTGTCATTTTCAATATTTTAACCACACATTTTAAACATAGTCATTTGTTCATAGCACCTCAAAAATGTAGCAGCTGTAATTTTTCAAATCCTGTCCAAAATGTGTTTTTGTACATGTAGTGTGGAATGACTTTTCAATAGTGCAGAATGACATTTTGGTAAACTCTTCACCTGCCAGGTCCATTAGATGGAGTAATAAGAAGGTTATGCTAAAAATGTGGTGTACAAATACAGTAAAATGTCCAGGTTATGAATAAACATTGCACTATTTCAGCATTCATTCATAACGTTGCTAATTTTGAATGTTTTAGAAACAGAGAAACATAGAACCTGATGGCAGATAAGCACCATTAGGCCCATCCAGTCTCCTTATTTTCTATGCCTACTGTAAAAGCCACAGACCCTACTTGATCTTTGGCGTTACCTCCTCATTCCTATTGCTAGAGTTCCCCTATGCCTGTCCCATGCATGCTTGAATTCCTTTACTGTGTTTGCCCCCACCACATCTGCTTGGAGTCAATCCCATGCATACACAACCCTTTCTGTGAAGAAATGCTTCCTCATGATACCCCTTAGTCTACAACCTCCCAAGCTCATGTCATGCCCCCTTGTTCCTGGACATCTCCTTTTCTGAAAGATGCTTCCCTCCAGTACCTTATTTATGCCTTTTAGATATCTGTAGGGTTCTAGTGTATTTCACCTGTCTTTCCTCTCCTCCAGTTTTGACTCTAAACCTTCAATATTTCCACAAAACCTCATAAATATGGCATGTGCCATTTTGCATTTGCTGCACTTGTGCAAAATTGTTTTGGGATGAGTACTTCAGGATTTGGGAGGTGTGCCACTGCTGAGCCCATTGGAGTTTCAACTGCAAGGGGCTTGGTAGTCTACACCAATGATCATGCATTGTGGTCGTGATGCAACTCTCAGCTCAGTGGGCTGAAACTTTATGTACTTCAAAGAACCGAAGCCACTCCAATCAGAGAGTACTTCAGTCCTTTGATGCACATGAAGTTGCATTAGCAAACAGCTGATTGGCTATCAAAATAGTTGTGACTGCACACTGGACGTTTGCTTTTGGAACTTACTGGTGTGCAGCTGCTATTTCAAGCATTGTAACAATGAAAACTGTCCATCAATATCTGTTACTGGCACCCCTGTAATTCTCTCCCCACCCAACCCTCTCTCACAGCACCCACCATGCCACACTCTGCCCTTCAAAACAAAGCTGACACTGGGGGAGCCCAATCCCCCAGTGTTCACCTCGTAGTTTTTGGTTTTTTTAAGCCTGCAACTAAGAAAACCATCCATTGATGTCTATTGAACCACCATAACTGCAGCCCTCCCACCATTAATAACACTGACACTGGGGGTGCCCAGTCCCCCAGTGTTCCTGTAACTGTCAGCCACACTGACCCTTCCACTCAGCACCCACCACCCCATATCACACCCAAACATAACACTGAAACTAGAGGTGCCCAATTCCTCAGTGTCAAAACCTGAAATAAAGGAAACCATCCCTCTGTGTTTTTTTAAGCCTGCAACTAAGAAAGCCCTCCATCTATGTCTATTGCACCACTGTAACTGCACCCCCCTGCTATTTATAACACTAACACTGGGGGTACCCAATGCCTCAGTGTTTACTGCCAGCACCCCTGAAACTGTCATCCCCACCCTACCCTCCCACTCAGCACACACCACCCCCAAACATAACACTGACACTGAGGATGCCCATTCCCCAGTGTTGAAACCTGAAATAAAGAAAACCTGGCCCTCTGTGTTTTCTTTTATACCCTGTAAGAAAAAAAATAGTCTACTGATGTCTTTTCCAGTCACCACCATAACTGCAACCCACCCCACCTCCTAGTTTTTAAATACCCTGTAAAAAAGAAAATGGTCTATTAATGTCTGTTGCAGTTCACTGTAACTGCACACGTGTCCCCCCTTACCATTTATAACACTGACATGGGGGGGTGACCAATCCCACAGTGTCCACTGATGGCATCCCTGTAACTGTCACTCCCACCCCCTCCCAAACATAACACTGACACTGGGGGTGCCAAATCCCCCAGTGTCAAAACCAGAAATAAAGAAAACCTTCTCTTGGCATTTCTTTTTTTTTAAACCCATAAAATATAAACCATCATTTCATGTCTGTTGAGCCATTAATTCCCCCCTACACCAGACCCTTCCACTCAGCACCCACCCCCATGCCCCCAGCCCTTACCCAATGGGTGTCTGATGCCATAATCTTCTCTGGACCACAGACATGACTTCACTCTTCAAAGTTGGACCACGAACTGAGGAAATCAGGTATGTGGTTCAATCTATTTCGATGGGGGTTTGAACTTAATGGCACAATTTGGAATTGTTTTAATATTTTTTGACCCAAATTTTCAGCATTCCTTTTCTGGGACACCACCACATGAACAATCCAAGTAACATTAGGTAAATCTGTCCCAAAAGGTGATTTTTGCAGTTGCTGCATGAAATCACCTTTCAGGAAGGAGTTAAATATTTCATCTGCCCTTGTTCATGAGGTAGGGTCATAAGAAGGCTTTGTTGAAAATTTGGTGTAAACATATTAAAAAACAACAAAGTTATGAGCCTCCATTAAAATTTGCAAAATCAGGCTCGTAACTTTGGTAATTTTCAATATTTTGACCCCAAATTTTCTATATAGCCATTTCTTTTGAGCATCTCATGAATGTGACAGCTTTTATTTTTGAAATCCTGGTCAAAATGTGTTTTTGCACCCTGAAAGGTGATTTCACAGTCACTGTACAAAATCACCATTCGGACAGGAGTTGAATATTTTCTCTGCACTTGTTCATGAGGTGGAATCAGAAAACATCTATGCTGAAAATGTTGGGCAAAAATATTAAAAAGCAACAAAATTATGAGCCTTTATTGAAATTTATGAATGCAGGCTTATAACTTTGGTAATTTTCAGTATTTTGACCCCAAATTTTAAACATAACCATTTCTTCACAGCACCTCATGAATGTGGTAACTGCCATTTTTCAAATCCCGACCAAAATGTATTTTTGTACCTATGACATAGAATGAACTTTCATTGGCGCAGAATGATGTTTTGGTGAGGATTTGAAAATCTTCACCTGCCAGGTCCATTACGTGGGTAATAAGAAGGTTATGCTGAAAATCTGGTGTAGAAATATGGTAAAATGCTAAGATTATGACTGAACATTACACTATTTCAGAGTTCACTCATAACTTTGCTGATTTTGAATATTTTGACTCCAAACTTTCAACATAACCTTTTTTTACTCAAAACCTCATAAATATGATGTGTTATTTTTAAAATCCTAAATGAGATGCGTTTTCACACCTGTGGTGCAAAATGACATTTCAACCAATATGCCATAATGGTACATGTCATGTCTATAAGAGGAATCCTAAAACTAGCATCTCAAAAGATGAATTTGAAAAAAAAAGAGGTGCATACTAGAAGCAAATGTTCAGCATTGTCAAATGTTTGTAATAGCTTGCAAGTGGCTGAAATGAATACATTTGGCAGGCTTTTCCCACACTGCTACTAACAACAAACTGCCACAAGTCTGGCATATCATGTGAAATGTGTCAGTGTTGTTTTACTACATTTGTGCTTCACAGTATGTTCTAGCATAGTGGTTATCAAGCCCCAAATTGTGGTGGCCTGAAAAGGCCATAAAATGTAGTCATCAGAATCTACTGGTGGCCTCACTTCTTATTTTTTTACTCCAGACCCCCTAATACACACCAAAGTCCCTATAGCACATTTCTTTTCACAAAGCATACATGAAATGAAATCCCTGGTATATTCTTACTTGAAGTGTATCTCCCATGTTTATGTAAAGATAAGAAATGTTGCATTTCATTTAATTACCTTTGCAACTGGGGCTCTGAAAAGCTCTATGGCAGTACCATATTGTATTAGTGGCTACATACAGCCATAGTAGCCTCATTTGAGAAAAACTTAGCCTGATTTTCAAAAGGTTGAGACTGGCGCATGGGGCTTGCTACAAGGAGAAATGGCGCAATGGGCTCCTTCTGCCAGTCTCAGTTTTGTAAGGGACTGTCTGGCACTTGAGGGACTGCCTGCATCAACCTGGCTTGCATCATCTTTGAAACAGATGCACTGGTGAGCCATGGCAGAAGAGGGCTTGCACAGGGGTAGGGCTGCAATATCCCTTACATTGGAATTTTGCAAGCCCCCCCAAGGGGCTCACAGACCTTGCAGTTAGACCAGCCAAGAACTGGTCTAAGCTGCAATGCACCACTAATGCAATCCTTGCTGGTGGGGGAGTGACCCTGTGACCCCATGGGCAAGGTGCCCAGCCAGCTCCTGACACCTGTCAGGCCACCAATATAGTGGCCAGTGACCTGTGGCAGATAAGATCCTGCAAGTCCCCTCCCCATGGTGGTGCTAGTGCATCCACCCCTCCATGGACCCACACTGTCCCTGCCATCCCCCCAGCTGGACCCGCCCCACACCCCCACAAGCCAGTGCATCTTCCAGATGACCTATCAGCCACCAGGGTGACTGGTCAGTGTATTACTATCACTCGCCACTGATACTGCAAGTGTGTGCCATAGCCTGCAGCACTCAGGTTGGCTTACTGCAAATTTGGGGACTGGTGCTGGGACCCTGTTCTTGTAAAATCTGGTGCAGGGACCTCAAGTCACCTGGGTTTGCCAGAGGTGATGGTTCGCCACACAATGCACTGATCTAAACTGGTTTTAAAATCAAGCCTACTTTTCTAGATTCAGGCCTCTGAAAACATGCTGTAGTTCTAAATGCCAGCCTGAGTGGTAGTGCTGAGAATAAAACCTATAGCTACATATGATAATATCAAAAGCATTAGAGCTTGGTACATTAAGTACTTCATGTGACAAAAATTAAAATACCGTGTCCGATTTTCAAATGCCAAACTTTTGTGCAAGGTACCTGCACCAAAAAGGTTTGATGCAACTGGCACCTCATGCTAAATGTTGCAGCAGTCCTGATTTTTGAATATAGGCTGTGTTGAAATCGGAATGTTGTGCACCAAAACCACCCTGCACCACCCTTATGCCAGAACAGGTGTTGCACCAAGACGTAACAGAGCTTGCACCACGGGGTTGGGGGGAGTGCAGTGTAAACTACAATACCACGGATCCTACTTGATCTCCAGCTTTTACCTCTCTTTCCTACTGCTCGGGTTCCCTTGTGCCTATCCCATGCATTCTTGAATTCCTCTACCATTTTTGCCCCCACCACCTCTGCTGTGAGGCTGGTCCATGCATCAGCCACCCTTCCCATGAAGAAAATTCTTCCTCACATTACCTCTGAGTCTACCCTCCAGCCTCATATCATAACCTCTTGTTTGTGAACGTCTTTTTTTCTGAAAGATGCTGTCCTGTTGTACCTTATTTATGCCCTTGAGGTATTTAAAGGTCTCTATCATAGCTCCCCTCTCTCTTCTCACTTTCAGAGTATACATATTTAGATCTTCTACTCTCTTCTTATATGGAAAACCAAATAAGTATCTTCAAAACTTAATGTGACAATTAAATAAATAAATACATAGTAAATAATAAATAAATAAAACAGCTGCATTCCAGCAGCAAATGCTCGACATTGACAAATACTTGTTTACCAGGGTGGTGTTTTTAATTTTTTTTTTTGTGCATAAACATGTCATGAAAAGCATAAGCACTTCATGTTAACTGAAAAAGTCTTTTATTTCTTGGTCCTGTGGGTTAGCATGGGGGATTGGCGTGGTTTGAACAGCAGCATGCATTTACAGTAACATATCTATCTATCTGACTATCTATCTATATATGTATATTTATTTATAAAAAAAAACAAAGACAAGGCACTGCGTCAGCATGTGGTCTAAAAGCAAAACAAAATGGTTATATTAAATGCACGCTGAAAATAGAAAATAGAGTTAAAAATCTACGTTTCGACCTTAGGTCTTCTTCAGAAAATATCTAAAAGAGAAAAAAAAAAACAAGTTAGTGTAGAGGAGAGGTAAAATGAGAGAGATATATATGTGGAGAAAGAAGAAGGGGGAGGCAAAGGGAGAAGAAGTGATAAATGATAAGATTAAGAGAGAATCTGTGAAACAAAAGGTGATGATGGGAAAGATAAAACATAATGGAGAGAAAGAGCTGGGGAAGATCCCAGGTGAGACTGATTAACAGGGCCTTGTAAGAAGACTGAAAGGTGACAAATGTGTGAGAAGGAGACAGAAATGGAGACACATGGTGAAAATGAAAAATAAATCAGTACAAAAACAAATTGACTTTAGAGAAAAAAAGGGGAGGCTGAAAGATGTTAGTGGAAAATAAGTCTATCATTTAAACCAGAGGGCTGTTGGGAGCCAAGGCGGATGATCAGCTTGGCTTCCATGTTTTTTCTATGGTTAGGATCCCGGAAGCCCTGCTGAAGGACACATACAGAAAGGTCATTGACATTGTGGTCCCTGGAGATAAAGTGGGATACAATGGGTTTAGCAGTTTCACCATTCCTGACCGTTCTGTGTCTTCCTGAAATGGTCAACAAGGCGCCTACCAGTTTCTCCGATGTAAATAGCTGAACACCTCCTGCAAAGAATACAGTACACTACATTGGTGGAGGTGCATGAGAACTCCTTGGTGATGTGAAAAACACCTGTAGACCCCGAATCTCAGTTACACTGGAAATAAATTTGCAGGTGTAGCAGCAACCCTGTTGCAAGGTTTGGTACCTGGGGAGGAACTGTTAGGAGTGGGTAGGCTGCTTTTACCAGGAGATTGCGCAGGTTAGGTGGCCAGCAGTGAGGAGGCAATAGGTGGTTCTGTAAAGGAACACCAATGTTAGGTCAGTTGCAAAATGGGAAAGTTACTAGTGATGATCCTGTGAAGAGAAGGTGTGCTCTGATGGAAAGGAAGAACTAGTGGAATTCGCCGTTGTTCTTGTGTGACAGTATTCCTCCTGCGGGGGTCCAGGTTACGGGGCATGTTACTGACCTGGGAGAGTGCTCTGTCCACTGTGCTTTTAGGGTATCCCCTGTTGATAAAAAAACTATGCATTATTTGGGTCTGCTCAGCAAAATCATCCTCTTCACTGCATAACCTGCGAAGTCTAAGAAACTGTGAATAAGGCAGGCCATTCTTGACATGTTTAGGATGGAAGGAGCTATGGAGGAGGAAACTGTGAGAGTCAGTGGGTTTGTAATAGACTGATGTCTTCAGACCAGTGTTCTGAACTGAGAGCTGGATATCCAGGAAAGGCAGTGTAGAGGAGGATACTTCAACCGTGTACTGAAGGGAAGGATGAGCCGTGGTGAACTTGTCAAGGAAGACTTGGAGGGTCTCCCTGGAGCAGGAGGTGGCCCCACAAGTCATCAATGTAGCGTTTGTAGAGTTCAGGCACAGTCCTGTGAATGAGAGAAAAACATTCCTCCACCCAACCCACAAACAGATTAGCAAAGCTGGGACCCATCTTGGTACCCATGGCAACTCCACTGACCTGCTGAAAAAACTGTTATTAAAGAAAAAGCATTGAGTGTTAGAACCAGTTCTGCCAGATGAGTTAGTGTGTGTGTGGGTGGCTGCTGGACTTCCGCTTGTTCAAGAAATGCTGCAAAGCTGTCAGACCATCATCATGGGGATCACTGTGTAAAGAGATTTGATGTCCATGGTGAAGATGAGCTGATGAGAGTCACTGAATCTGAACCTGTCAAATAACTGGAGAGCATGGTTAGTGTCTTTAACATAGGAGGGCAGGGACTCAACAAGGGGTCTCATGAGGCCATCCAAAATGCGGAGATGTGGGATGTGGGGCAGGAGCAGGCAGACACTATGGGATGACCGGGTTACCTGTTTTGTGGATTTTGGGAAGAAGATAAAACCTAGATGTCTGGGGATGCTGGACTATGAGTCTCTTAGCGAAGCAGGGGCTCATTGTTTTCAATAGCAGAGGTGATGGTGGTGGTGACCTCAGTCTGATAGTCAGCAGTGGGGTCCTGTGGAAGAGAAGAATAAAACCTGGTGTCAGAGAGTTGCTGTGTGGCTTCCGTGATGTATAGCTCCTTTTGCCAGACCACAACAGCACCTCCCTTATCAGCTGGTTTAATAACAATGTCATTCCTACATTGTAGAGATCTGAGGGCTGCAAGCTCACCAGGTGTCAGGTTGGAATGGTTGTGCCTGCAATGAAGATTAAAGTTAGTGGTGTTTTCCATGCATTGGTTAACAAAATAATCAACAGCAGCAAAACTTCCTGGAGGGGGTGCCCATGCACTTCGCTGGGGATTGATGTCATTGATAGTTCTGGTGATACCGTCATCATCTGTGGGAAGAGGAGTCATATTAGAAAAATGAGCTGCAAGGCATACTCTACGATAGAAGCACTGCAGATCAACTTGAACCTGGGGTGCATCAAGATATCTGGGTGTGGGCACAAAAGAGAGACCTTTGTTAAGGAGTGAGTGCTCATCTTGTGTCAGGGGAAGGTCTGGAGGAATACAAAATACCAAATTGTTAGGTTGTGTCTGACTCGAGGGCTCATGCTGGTTGTTGATCTGCTGGGTGAGAGACTGGAGTTTGCAGCTTTGGTATCCTTGAGAAACTGAAAGAGAGTGGAGTTAAGGTTTTGGATGCAGTGCTTAATAAAAGGAAGGTTATGTGGAGCCGTTCGCTGCAGGAAATCCTTTTGCCTTTGAATGGTTTTGTCCACAGAGATAAGCTGTGTTTTGATGGAGAGAATGGTGTGCACGATACGTTTCCTAGAGAAAGTTTTCAAAAGCTTGATAGTAGAGGAAACATGTGTCTCAGATCCAATCCAGATCCTGGGTATAATTCCTAAAGGTTTCTGTTTGAAATTTCATCCTTGTTCATTTGGATCTGAAACGCGTTTCCTCTACTAACTTTGAAATTTCATCCTTGTTCATTTGGATCTGAGACATCGCCTCTACTAACAAGCTTTTTGAAACTTTCTCTGAAACTTATCGTCACACCATTCTTCCATCAAACACAGCTTATCTCTGTGGACAAAACCATTCAAAGGCAAAAGGATTTCCTGCAGTGAACGGCCCACATAACCTTCCTTTTATTAAGCACTGCATCCAAAACCTTAACTCCACTCTCTTCAGTTTCTCAAGGATACCAAAGCTGCAAACTCAGTCTCACCCAGCAGATCAACAACCAGCATGAGCCCTCGAGTCAGACACAACCTAACAATTTGGTATTTTGTATTCCTCCAGACCTTCCCTGACACAAGATGAGCACTCACTCCTTAGCAAAGGTCTCTTTGTGCCCACACCTAGATATCTTGATGCACCCCAGGTTCAAGTTGATCTGCAGTGCTTCTATCATAGAGTACGCCTTGCAGCTCATTTTTCTAATATGACCTCTTCCCAGATGATGACGGTATCACCAGAACTATCAATGACATCAATCCCCAGCGGGTGCATGGACACTCCTCCAGGACGTTTTTTGCTGCTGTTGATTATTTTGTTAACCAATGCATGGAAAACACCACTAACTTTAATCTCATTGCAGGCACAACCATTCCAACCCTGACACCTGGTGAGCTTGCAGCCTCAGACCCCACAATGCAGGAATGACATTGTTATTAAACCAGCTGATAAGGGAGGTGCTGTTGTGGTTCAGCAAAAGAGCTATACATCACGGAAGCCACACAGCAACTCTCTGACACCAGGTTTTATCTCTCCACAGGACCCCACTGCTGACTATCAGACGGAGGTCACCACCACCATCATCTCTATATTAAAAACAATGAGCTCCCCTGCTCGCTAAGAGACTCATAGTCCAGCATCCCCAGACATCTAGGTTTTATCTTCTTCCCAAAATCCACAAAACAGGTAACCCGGTCATCCCATAGTGTCTGCCTGCTCCTGCCCCATCCCACATCTCCGCATTTTTGGATGGCCTCATGAGACCCCTTGTTGAGTCCCTGCCCTCCCATGTTAAAGACACTAACCATGCTCTCCAGTTATTTGACAGGTTCAGATTCAGTGACTCATCAGCTCATCTTCACCATGGACATCAAATCTCTTTACACAGTGATCCCCATGATGATGGTCTGACAGCTTTGCAGCATTTCTGAACAAGCGGGAAGTCCAGCAGCCACCCACACACCAACTCATCTCTGCAGAACTGGTTCTAACACTCAATGCTTTTTCTTTTAATAACAGTTTTTTCAGCAGGTCAGTGGAGTTGCCATGGGTACCAAGATGGGTCCCAGCTTTGCTAATCTGTTTGTGGGTTGGGTGGAGGAATGTTTTTTCTCTCATTCACAGGATTGTGCCTGAACTCTACAAACGCTACATTGATGACTGTGTGGGCCACCTCCTGCTCCAGGGAGACCTCCAAGTCTTCCTTGACAAGTTCACCACGGCTCATCCTTCCCTTCAGTACACGGTTGAAGTATCCTCCTCCACACTGCCTTCCTGGATATCCAGCTCTCAGTTCAGAACACTGGTCTGAAGACATCAGTCTCATTACAAACCCACTGACTCTCACAGTTTCCTCCTCCATAGCTCCTTCCATCCCAAACATGTCAAGAATGGCCTGCCTTATTCACAGTTTCTTAGACTTCGCAGGTTATGCAGTGAAGAGGATGATTTTGCTGAGCAGACCCAAATAATGCATAGTTTTTATCAACAGGGATACCCTAAAAGCACAGTGGACAGAGCACCTCCCAGGTCAGCAACATGCCCCTGTAACCTGGACCCCCGCAGGAGGAATACTTTCACACAGAACAACGAAGAATTCCACTAGTTCTTCCTTTCCATCAGAGCACACCTTCTCTTCACAGGATCATCACTAGTAACTTTCCATTTTGCAAACTGACCCTAACATTGGTGCTTCCTTACAGAACCACCTATTGCCTCCCACCACCACCTAACCTGTAACTTCCTGGTAAAAGCAGCCTACCCACTCCTAACAGTTCCTCCCCAGGTACCAAACCTTGCAACAGGCTCGCTGCTACACCTGCAAATTTATTTCCAGTGTAACTGAGATTGGGGGTCTACAGGTGTTTTTCACATCACCAAGGAGTTCATGCACCTCCACTAATGTGAGTGTACTGTATTCTTTGCAGGAGGTGTTCAGCTATTACATCGGAGAAACTGGTATGCCTCTTGCTGACCATTTCAGGAACATTACAGAACGGTCAGGAATGGTGAAACTATAAACCCATTGTATCCCACTTTATCTCCAGGGACCACAATGTCAATGACCTTTGTATGTGTCCTTCAGCAGGGCTTCCGGATCCTAACCATAGAAAAAACATGGAAGCCAAGCTGATCATCCGCCTTGGCTCCCAGCAGCCCTCTGGTTTAAATGATAGACTTATTTTCCACTAACATCTTTCAGCCTCCCCTTTTTTTCTCTAAAGTCAATTTGTTTTTGTACTGATTTATTTTTCATTTTCACCATGTGTCTCCATTTCTGTCTCCTTCTCACACATTTGTCACCTTTCAGCCTTCTTACAAGGCCCTGTTAATCAGTCTCTACCTGGGATCTTCCCCAGCTCTTCTCTCCCATTATGTTTTATCTTTCCATCATCACCTTTTTGTTTCACAGATTCTCTCTTAATCTTATCATTTATCACTTCTTCTCCTTTGCCTCCCCTTCTTCTTTCTCCACATATATATATCTCTATTTACCTCTCCTCTACACTAACTTGTTTTTTTCTCTTTTAGATATTTCCTGAAGAAGACCTAAAGGTCGAAGATAGATTTTAACTCTATTTTCTATTTTCAGCGTGCATTTATTATAACCATTTTGTTTTGTTTATATTTATATATATATATATATATATATATATATATATATATATATATATATATATATATATATATTTGTAATAGATAACCCACTCTAAGGTGTGCACTCATGCTCTGATACACACATACCTTGGCGTTTATCAACCACCCAAGGCGTGTGTATATTGGAGTGTGACTGCACACCCTAGAGTAGGTTATCTATCTTAAAAAAATTACAAACTTGTTTTGTAGGGGGGTAAACGTGCAGGTGTGCTGTCAAGCTCTGGTATACACATGGTCATGTGATGTGTTTCAACCAACCAGCAGAGATAATTTTTCCTACCCATTTTATAAGTACATATATATATATATATAATTTTCTTTGAAGCAGGTCTTCATCTTTTATCCAACCCTCCTCCCCCACAAACCAAGATACTGAAATACAAAACCACTGCTAGGAGTGTAATACTACTCACACATGATAAATTGTGTGTGCACTTTTGGCCTGAATGTCAGGGCAGCATGAAAGTATCCTTTGAACTGATGCTCAGTGCCCAAATGGATACAACACAAGCACAAAACAGTAATGCAATGGTGAACATGAAACACTTATGACTATGAGTGTTTCACATGATAGGTACCTGTACATTACTCCAGACTACTGATTGATTGAGGCAGTTACAATGATCTTTAACACTCTGGTAACTACTGCAGTATGGTAATGAATCCTTACCAGATCCATTGTGTGTATATCCTCTCCACTCAGGAAGACACAGTGAACAATCCTGTGACCGTGAATACTGAAAAGAACAGTTCTAACAATTCAGCTACTGGGTAATTCCCAGTAACTGAAAGATTCAATCACTCCTTGACTTTCATAAGTTACAGTTTCATATGCTACCATCAGAAGTCTCTGCTATAGCAGTTACTTACACCGTCAGTCTCTTGTTATAACACAGTTCTCACAATTAGGTGGTGTTGCTTTGCACTTACTACCCCTGCTCATTTACAGTACAACAAATATACTTTCTAGGGACATGGACAAGTTCTATCCACACTTACTGGCAGTGTCCTTTCCCTTTAAGATGTGCCAAAAAGTCTTCACACTGGCTTCTCCCACCCCCCCAGGTGGTATATCCCTCAGCTCCACCCCATGATGTCAGATCTTCCTTCCCACTGGAAGAAGCATGTTCTCTTCTTACCACTCCCGTGTTGAGTAGGCCCTAATGCTACAATCTACGGATTTACTTCCAAACTTTAAACTCTTATCAGTTCTGTCTTCAGCTCAATCTTCAATCACGACCACAATTGATGATATGTCTGTGCCCAGATTTCACCAGTGCCCATGTGAGCAGAAGATGTTGTGTACTGACCCTCACGCCACATGCATCTGCTGCTTGGACCATGATCATGATACCCAGGCCTGTCACATTTGCTGGTCATTTCATGCGATGGCCCTCGAGGTCTGCCCAGAAAAATGACATCTGCTGTTCAAATCTAAAGATGCCCGCTGGGTGGTCTCCTCAGTTGTGGGGTCCACTGAGGAGTTGGAACAGCTTACAGCCTTTGAGGAGGAGGAGGCGGCTCAGGCCGCCATGCAGTCCTCCTCGACATCTTCCATCGTTCCACTCTAGTTGGGATCCACTTTTTCAGACTCCTTCAAGGAACTGTGCTAGTCCCTCCCAATTAAGGGGCAGGACCCTTCTGGTTCACACAGTTCATGCTCTTGCAAGAAGGCATCGAAGAAAGAAAAAGGGAAGACTCACTGTCAATGTTCCTGGGACCGGGAACAATCTCAGTTTCAGTACTCTCAGAATTTGACCATGGTTGAAACTGCAGCCTTCACCTCTAGCTTCATGGAGACCCCGTCAGGCAAGTTGGT
Source organism: Neoceratodus forsteri (assembly GCA_016271365.2). Classification (NCBI taxonomy): domain Eukaryota; kingdom Metazoa; phylum Chordata; order Ceratodontiformes; family Ceratodontidae; genus Neoceratodus; species Neoceratodus forsteri. The sequence continues at coordinate 1,350,709,934 of CM057458.1, read as the reverse complement.
TGAGTCGTCAGCCGATGATCCGGCCAAGATTTTTCTCTACCCAATTGACCAGTTGACTTTCAAAGAGGCTGACAATTCTCTTAGCAGGACCCTGGTCCTGCCTGTGACCTCAGAAGGGGCTGCTCAGTCCACTGAGCAGAACCCTCCCATCACTGACCTAGACTAGGAGGAGCTACAGCACTCCCTGGCTCCCTCTGAGATCCTCCATTGGCACCACTGGTGGCCAAGGTTGGGTTCTTGGTCCTCTTCCTCCTCCTCCAGAGGGTCAGGCAGCTTCCACCATCATCGGTGCTCCCATGCTTGATGTCACAGGAAGCAGCGCCACTGCTATTCCTCATCTTCATCCTCCTCGGGTGAGGAGAGGCTTCAGAGCAAGTTGCATCGATGCTACCAAGACCTCATGTGGCAAAGGCTCATGCTGGCTGGTCCAAAGCTGGGCCCAGCTTCCACACTGGCCATAACTTGAAAGTTGCCTGACAGGATGACACCGACTCCCCCTGTGGGGTCGCTCGAGACTATCACTCCCCCAGTGGAGCCGGTCAAAACTGTCTTGGTTCGGCCGAAGCTGGCTTCTACACTAATCATGGTGGAGCTGCTGCCCATGTAGCCATTGACCAGAACTCTGACTAAGGAGTCTCGGCCAGCCAAGGGGCTTCCCCATCAGCTGTCATTCATTCACTCTCAAACCTAACTGTCTGTGGAGGGTTGAGGATGACTCAGGCAGTCGTCCACTTTATGCAGACTTTTCTGAGTCCTAGAATTCCTCATTGCACTCCTGTCCAGTTGACATGGAATCCATGGGGGATCTCTCAATGGAAGAAGGGCCCACTTCCTTCATGGGCATCCTTGGCCTTATCTCCAACTCCATAAGGATGAAACTGGAAGCCATTGAGAAGTAGGCTCACTATCCCCTAACAAAGATTCTGGACCAAGGAGACTCTCTGATGGAGACTTTCCCAGTGGCCAAGGCCATTGTCAGGAAATCCCATGAGCTTTGTCAGTGCACAACATCCTGTCCTACACCCTCTGCTGGAATGGTCTGCAAATATGCCTTACATACCGGTACCCTCTCGGGTTTCACAGAGCACCCCTTGCTGGTGGAGGCTGGTGACTGACTCTGTGTTTAGGTGCTTGGGCAATACCGGGGATGTCAACAAGTCACCATACAAGGAGTCCAAGAAATTGGAACATGCGTCTAAAAAAGTTTATGCTGCCTCCTCTCTCAGACTCTGCCAGGAGAGCTCAGCCGTCATGAGGGAATGCTTCTCCCATGCCCTCTGGGCTCTTTGGATGAGGTGATTCATCACCTGCCTGTGGACTTCCAGGCAATGGTCAAGCAGGTTCAAGATCAGGGTCAGGCTGCGACCAAGCAACAAATTCAAAAGGCTCTGGATCTGGGGGATTCCTGTTTCTGCTCAGTGGTGGCTGTGGTTGCCATGCACTGTAGGGCTTGGCTGTGATCTCAACCTTTATGGCAGACACTCAGCACAAGCTGGCTGATGTTCCATTTCTGGGCATTGACCTGCTTGGGCTCAGTGTGGAGGGTCACATCTAGTGTATCAAGAAGACCAATGCCACCTTGGACTCCACAACATCCACGCAAAAGGATCCCAAAGGCTCCAGGCAGCAGAAGCATAAGCCCTTTCAGCCCTCCTCTGCTGCAGCAAAACCAGCTCAGCATCAGCCAGGCCAACAGGCTCAGTCTTGGTGACCCAGACCCAAGTCAGTGGCCTCAGTGGTCTGTAAACCCAGAGGGAAGGGACCCAGTGGCTCCTCAGCTGGGTCCTCCTGCTCCAAGCCTGCTCAGTGACAGGATGGGGAGTGCCAAGCTCATGCCCATTATGCCCCCAAGGGTCCTCCTGTTGGTGGCCAGCTCCACCACTTCCTTTTCACCTGGTCTGCTGTCACCATGGAAAGGGGGATTCTTGAAGTGGTCAGTCAGGGTCTGCCTCTGGAATTCAGGTAGTACCCTCCAAGCCAAGCCTAAGTCACACAGGAGGACTTGGTATCCACAGACACTTGATTGGCTCTTCAAGACAATATAGCCCAGCTCCTTCAGAAGGAGGTCAAGGTCAGAGTAGCGGATCCTCCTGAATACCAAGGGTGTGTCTCCAAGTACTTCCTGGTGTCAAAGCATATGGGGGGCTGGTGCCCCATTCTAGATCTGCATGACCTGAACAAGTTCCTCAGGTCACGCACCTTCAGGATGGTAACTCTATATCAGATCATACCATCTCTAGAGCAAGACAGGTAGTTCTGTTCCCAGGATCTTTAGGATGCATTCTTTCATATACCGATCCCATCTGTCCCACCAAAGTTTCCTCTGCTTTTGAGTCAAGGGAACCCTCTACGAATTCCTGGTCATGCCATTCAGTCTTTTCTCAGCCACCATGATCTTCACCAAATGTAGAACAGTGGTGGCAGCTTACCTGAGGTGCCAAGAGATCCAGGTATACCCCTACTTGGTAGATTGACTGATTGCAAGTCCTTCCTTGTAGCAGGTGGATTGGTTCAGGGACCTGGGCCCTCCAGACCTGCATCTCCATTGGCCTCCTCATCAATGAGACCAAGTTGGAACCCATGCCCTTGCAGGAGATCAGCTTCATCAGGGCAGAGCTTGACTCTTGCTGAGCCAAAGCCTGGCTCCCAGCAGACAGGGCAGAGGCTCCCTCCTCATTTGCCCAATCATTTAGAGTTGGACCCCTGAAGAGTCATGATGCCACATCAACCTGCTGGAGCTCCAGGCAGTTCAGCTGGTGCTGACTGCATTCACTCCATATGTTTGGGGTCAAGTAGTCCAAGTCCAGACAGACAACACCATGACCATGTACTACCTCAACAAGCAGGGCGGGATGCACTCCTTGCCTTTGTGCAAGGAGGTTCTCAGTGTATGAACTGCTGTGTCCAGCATGGAGGTGGATCTCCTAGCCATTCATGTGGCAGGAGCCTCCAATCAGCTGACAGACATGCACAGCCAGGTAGGCAAGGTATCCCATGACCGGTCTCTCCATCCAGAGATAGTTCACAGTCTGTTCTCCCAGTGGGGCACTCCTCAAGTGGACCTGTTCACCTCCAGGAAGAATGCAAAGCTGAGGCTGTTCTGTGCCACCCCCCACAGCAGGGCATGCTGTAGGTGGGATGCCTTCTTGATGCCTTCCACCCCAGACCTCTTCTATGCCTTTCCTCCACTTCCCTTGATCCACAAGGTACTGCTGAAGGTTAGGAGGGACAATGCACAGGTGATTCTGGTGGCTCTGGACTGGCCACACCAGTTTCGGGACCCCAATCTCCTCAGCCTCAGCAACAGGCTCCGTGGTGTATTTCACTATGCCTGGAGCTGCTCTCCATCAATCAGGGGAAGGTACTTCACCCAGACCTTCAATCACTGCACCTGACAGCCTGGTTGCTGAGCATCTAGAGTTCCAGGCTTTGGATCTCTCCAAAGATGTCCTTACCACGGTTCGAGGCATCTAGAAAGGAATCAATCAGAAAATGGTATGCCTTCAAATGGAAGAGATTCACCATTTGGTGCCAGGGTAAGGGGTTGGACCTTTTTTCCTGTCCAATCACCAGTATTTTGCACTACCTTTGGTCCCTCTCCAAAGGGAGACCTCAGTCTATGACCCTTAAGGTGCACCTGGCAGCCATCTCTGCTTACCGGGTGTAGGCTTATCAGCAATCAGTGGTGCAGGAGAAGGTGGTCTGGTGCTTTTCAAAGGCTTAGATCACATTTCCCCTCCAATGCATGAACCACCACCACCATGAGACTTGTTGCTGGTTTTATCAAAGCTCATGGGCAAGCTATGCAAACTGATATACAGGTGTGATATGTCTCACCTGTTGCGGAAGATCACCTTCCTGGTGGCTATCATGTCAGCCAGAAGGATCAGTGAGCTCCAGGTGCTCTTGGTGGAGTCTCCTCATCTGGTCTTCCACAGGCACATAGTTGTCCTGCTCCCCAACCCAAAGTTCCTCTTGAAGGTTGTGTCAGGTGATGACTTTTTCAGTGTTCTTTCCAAATCAGAACTTGGAGGCCGAACACAGGCGCCATACTCTGGACCTGAGGCGAGCGAGCGCTCACCTATTTTAAAAAGCGCAAGACTGGAGTTCAGGGAGAGGTTCACCAGCTGCTTGTCACTTACACTGAAGCTGTACCTGGCAGACCTGCAGCCAGGTGGATAATTGGCAGGTGGATCACATCCTGCATTGATCTCTGCTATAGGTTGACAGGTATGTAGCCTCCCGGAGGGCTAAGGGCTCATTCCATTTGCCATGCTGCTGCATCTGTGGCTACTTCTAGGGATGTCCCTATTCAGGAAATCTGCTGGGCTGATACCTGGAATTCAGCACACACCTTCAATTCCCATTACCACATTGACCTCGAGTCACACCGGGATGCTGGTTTGGTGCCTCAGTTCTCCAATCTCTGTTCCCTACGCTGAGGGGGTGTGCACTTTGCCTCCCTCCTCCCAGAGAACTACTAGGAGTCTGCCAGTAAGTTTGGATAGAACAACATATCCACATCCCTAGAAACACAGGTTACTCACCTGTAATAATAGTTCTAGGACTGGTATATGTTGTTCATCCACATGGACCCATCCGGCCTCACCAAGCTGAGGCACACAACCTCTGCTTCCAGCGGGCAAGATCTGGGATCATGGGGCAGAGCTGAAGGATATACAACCTGGGATGGTGGGAAGAGCCAGCTTGAAGACTTTCTGGCACATCTTAAAGAGAAAGGACACTGCCAGTAAGTGTGGATGAACAACATATACTACTCCTAGAACTGCTGTTACAGGTGAGTAACCTAGAGGTGTGCGAAAAAAACTTGCACCAGCAGAATTTCTGTGAAAGTGCAGAAATTAAATTAGCAACTTTTGTGGACATTCTGATGTAGAACAGTGGAATAAATGTAAAAATTGTGGATTATTCTATTAAACTCCGGAGACAATTATCTGCAAAACTGATAACTGAACTGCAGAATAATTACATGTATTGTGGAAGCATTCATTAAACTGCAGAAAATAAATTCCTCAGAATTGTTATTCCACAGTTCATGTGTGTTATTCCACAGTTCAGCCAAAAAATTCCACAGAACAGGGCGAAAATCCACCAAATACATTTGGAAGATTTCGATCTCACCAATGGCAGAAATGCAGAAAATGCCACAAAATTTCCAAATTTTTACAGAAGTTCCGCAAAAGCAAAATTCACAACTTTCACCCACCTCTACAGTAACCTGTGTTTTCTGTACTGTCAAGTTTCTACAAATGTAATTGTAGGGAGAACTGAAGCAGAGAAATTCCAAGTGATTTGCTCATTGTTGTACAGTGAATATGTGCACTGGAATTTGGATATCATGGCTAACAAATATGAGCTTCAATAAGTACAGTGTATTTTATTTTTTGAGGATGTCCAAGGACAAGCTAAAAGTTTCCATGGAAGGCGTTGGAAAGATCTGAGGCACTATGTTGCACTTACCAGTACTGTTTTGTGTTGTTTGAGTCCTACCTGTCCAGAGAAGCCCAGCAAAGAGGTTTAGTTCATCCCATCTCTGAGAGGGCCACATGGATTGATACTGGCACTCATGTTCTTTGCTGTGTACATGTGCCATTGGGTGAGATCATATGATGGTATAAAATTTCACTGCTACTCATATAGTACCCAACTACACCTACTTTCTACATCTGATTCGGTTGATGCAGGTCCTGTGCTGTGTCGATGTCTGCAAGATATCTGCAATAAATCAACAACTTTATGACCTGCAGCTGGCTATGCCTCAACCTAAGCAAGACTGAGGTGATGATTATCAAGCTAGGTTTCCGTTAGTCAATTATGATAAGGCATGATACCAGGTTGCCATCTATGAAAGGTGCTGCCCTTTGAGCTGTGGATATGGTTATAAATCTGGAAGTCACTATGAACTAGTCTGACCCTAGATTACCATGTGTTGGCATTTGCCTGTAGTGGCTTTTCCTACCTTCAAAACTTATTAAACCATTTCTAGCACCTGCTGACCTGTCGTCAAAATTCCATGCCTTCATTACATCTATGTTGGATTACTCTAACAGACTCTATGCAGGATTGTCTGGGAAGCTTGATGAGCCAACAGCAGTTGGTCCAGAACTCTGTGCCACACCTGCTTTCTGAGATTTTCCTAGATATCATATTACACCACTGTTGTACGAAATGCACTGGCTGCCTTTTCATGGTGCATTATCTTCAACATATGCTTGTTGAAATACAAGACCCTACTTGATATGGAACCTGCTCATTTGAAAGATCTCCTGTCTCCTCATCCACCCTCTCCACTCCACTGATGCTGGCCTGTTGTCTGTGTCCTTGTCAAAGGATGAAGTTATCTAGGTAAAGATCATTCATTGTGGCTGCTTCTGTATTGTGGAACTCATTGTCTGTCCCCATCTAATCTGCCAGCGTATAGATAGCCTTCAAAGGGGACCTGAAAGCCTATCTTTTTTAGTTAGATTACTACCTGATTAAGTTGTATTCACCTAAATAACTGGACTGCAGCTAGCAGAGTAGTTTTGCTTCTTTTGAGCTATTAGTTTAGTCATTACTGACTATTTTTCAGTTTGCTTTGTAATTTGTATTTGTTTTTTGGTTGTTATTTTGTCCTCTTTGTACATTGCCTTGGATCCCATAGAAATGACACCACAAAACAATATTAGCATTTTAAATATATGTAATATGTTTAAAAAATTAAAAAATGCTAATGGATAATTCTGAATATACTGTACTTATTTCATATAAAAATTGTATTTTAGTGTGAACCTTTGTATGTCACTTATTCAATGTTAATTGCATACTTTTCACTGTGAAATGGGACAGTATTGCTCACTTGCTTACCAGTTAAAATGAAAATGAAATGAAAAAAATATTGCCTTACATTGCCTTACTACATCCCCCAGAAGCTTATGTGCCACAGTATCAAAGGCTTGCTAAACTGGAATAGACTACATCAATAGCCCTGCCTTGCCCTCATCATTAGACACCCACTTGAAGGAAGTGATTAAGTTGGTTTGGCATGCCTTGTCCCTCAAAAAGCCATGTTGAAAAGTTTCAAGAACTTTGACCTCAACTAAATGTTCCATTATTCTATCCAAGATAGCGGCTCCTCTAATGTTAGGCTAACTGGCCTTTAGTTAGGCAGTACTGACTTTGTTCCCTATTGAAGATAGGAACCACATTGGCCACTTTACAGTCCTCTGGCACCACACCTCTCTGGCCATACTTCTAAAAAATAACAGAAAATGTCCCTGCCAGTTGTTCCCTAAACTCCAAATTTTTTCTGAGCTGTATTTTATCTACCTCTTGGGACTTACCTGGCTTGACTATGTCAGCCACCAAAGCAGGCATGATATCTGTCACTAGTGTGCTGGTTGCCTCTGATAACATAGGCTGATCCATCTTTCCCACAGAAGGTTCCTCTGCTTTTGAGTCAAGGGAACCCTCTATGACTTCCAGGCCATGTTATTCAGCCTTTCCTCAGTCCCCAGGGTCTTCACCAAATGTAGAACAGTGGTGGCAGCTTACCTGAGGTGCCAAGGGATCCAGGTGTACCCTTACTTGGTTGACTGACTGATTGCAGGTCCCTCCTTGTAGAAGGTGGATCGGTTCAGGGACCTGGCCCTCCAGACCTGCAGCTGCCTTGGCCTCCTGATCAACAAGGCCAAGTTGGAACTGATGCCTTTGCAGGAGATCAGCTTCATGAGGGCAGAGCTTGACTTTTGCTGAGTCAAAGCCTGGCTCCTGGTGGACAGGGCATAGGCTCCCTCCTCCTTTGCCCAATCATTTAGAGTAGAGTAACAGCACTCTATCTAGGACATCCTGTGCTTTCTGGGTTACATGGCATCCAGCACCAGCACGGTCCATTGGGCACATTGGAATATGCACTCCCTGCTATGGGAGCTGGTCTGCTAGTGGTCTTATTGCAAAGGTCATTTCAACCAGCTTGTCACTGTGACCCAGAAAATGTGTGATGCCCTTAAGTGGTGGCTAGTCCCAGAGCATATGCAGGAAGGGATCCCATTTGTTCGCCCTGAGCTGACAGTCATCCTCATGACTGATGCTTCTCTCATGGCCTGGAGTGCCCATCTGGGGGAACACAGTGTCCACAGGCTCTGGACCCCTGAGGAGTCCCGATGGTACATCAACCTGCTGGAGCTCCAGGCAGTTGGAATGGTACTGACTGCGTTCGTTCCATATGTTCAGGGTCAAGTAGTCCAAGTCCAGACAGACAACGCCATGACCATGTACTACCTCAACAAGCAGGGTGGGATGCACTCCCTGCCTTTCTGTAAGGACGTTCTCAGTGTATGGACTTCTGTGTGAAGCCTGGAGGTGGATCTCCTAGCCATCCATGTGGCAGGAGCCTCCAATATGCTGACAGACACCCGCTGCCAGGTAGGCAAGGTGTCTCACGAGTGTTCTCTCCATCTGGAGGTAGGTCACAGTCTGTTCTCCCAGTGGGGCACCCCTCAGGTGGACCTGTTCACCTCCAGGGAGAATGCAAAGCTGAGGCTGTTCTTTGCCACCCCCCTCAGCAGGGCTTGCTTTAGGGGGATGCCTTCTTGATGCCTTCAACCCCAGACCTCTTCTATGCCTTTCCTCCACTTTCCTTCATCCACAAGGTGCTGCTGAAGGTCAGGAGTTACAAGGTACAGGTGATCCTGGTGGCTCCGGACTGGCCATGCCTGTTTTGGGACCCCAGTCTCCTCAGCCTCAGCAACAGGCTCCTGAGGTGTATTCCACTATGCCTGGACCTGCTCTCCGTCAATCAGGGGAAGTTACTCCATCCAGACCTTTAATCCCTGCACCTGACAGCCTGGTTGCTGAGCATCTAGAGTTCCAGGCTTTGGATCTCTCCAAAGATGTCCTTACCATGGTGGAGGCGTCTAAAAAAAAACATCAGAAAATGGTATGCCTTTAAATGGAAGAGATTCACCATTTGGTGCCAGGGCAAGGGGTTGGACCTTTTTTCTGTCCAGTCACCAAAATGTTGGACTACCTATGGTCCCTCTCCAAAGGGGGACCTCAGTCGATGACCCTTAAGGTGCACCTGGCAGCCATCTCTGCTTACTGGGTGTGGGCTTCTCAGCAATCAGTGGTGCAGGAGAAGGTGGTCTGGTGCTTTTTCAAAGGCTTAGATCACATTTTCCCTCTGGTGCATGAACCACCACCACCATGGGACTTGTTGCTGGTTTTGACAAAGCTCATGGGCAAGCCATGCAAACTGATACACAGGTGTGATATCTCTCACCTGTCGTGGAAGATCGCCTTCCTGGTGGCTATCATGTCAGCCAGAAAGATCAGTGAGCTACAGGTGCTCCCAGTGGAGTCTCCTTACCTGGACTTCCACAGGGACAAGGTTGTCCTGTGCCCCAGCCCAAAGTTCTTCCCAAAGGTTGTGTCAGGTGATGACTCTTCCAGTCTTCTTTCCAAATCACAACTTGGAGGTTGAACACAGGCTCCATACTCTGAACCTTAGGCGAACGGTCACCTATTTAGCTACCTAGCTGTATTCTATCTTCCTCTTGGGACTCACCTGGCTTAACTATGTCAGCCACCAAAGCAGGCATGATATTTGCCAACAGTGTGCTGGTTGCCTCTGATACCATAGTCCCTCCCAATGACCACTACTCATTAACAGCAGTCCCCATGGTGCAAACTGAAACAAAGTATTCATACATCACTTCAGCTATTACCCTGGATCTCTCATGGGTCACAATCCAACCCCCAGTTTTTAGGTGCCTAACCCACCTGTTTACCTTATAGGTTCATAGGTGTTCTACGAGTTAGGAGGTCATAGATCTATAATAACTCACCACTGTTTAGTGGTGGTACACACATTGTTCCATACCCATATAATTGTCCAGAGAGTGTTTAAATGTATCCATGGAAGTGCTCGTCACCACACTCTCTGGAAAAGAGTTCCATAGTGAGATTACTCTTTGATTGACCCAGTTCCCTCTTTTTGCTGTTCTGACAACTTCGCCTTATAATTTTAGTCTTTGAGACCTTGTAGTTTTATTAGTATGTTGTCTACATAGCCCCATACTTTCCCATGTTATTTCATTATTTATTGCACTAAAAAGTAGACACAAATCTCCTCTAATTCTAATACATGCCATAGAATATACATCCAGTTCTTTCAGCCTTTCCCCATTTGTCTTGTGCTGGATGTTCCTTATTTTTTAGTTGTTTTTAGCTGTTTTCCGTTGCACCCTTTCAATTAGTGTTTTTCCTCCCTTACTTTGAGGGGCACAGAACAGAGCACAGTACTCTAGGTTGGACCTTACCTGCACTAAATACAGTGGCATGATTACTGTTGGATCCCTCTTCCTCATGTTCTTAAAAATGGACCCCATGATCCTATGGCATTTTTTAACAGTATTCCTGGTATATGTATGAAACGATAGATTATTTGTAATGGTAACCCCCAAATTTCTTTCATTAGTTGTTCTTTGTATCGTGGTGTTATTTTCCTTCCTTCCCTATTTATGTACTGAAAGAAGGATTGGTGGTGCCTACAGCTCCTGTTGCCTTTCTTGATTCTAGCCCTTCCCCGATATATTTTTTTAATTCTGATCTTTTAGTTGCTTAGGGCTAATATACAGTACACTCTGGCCTAAAGATAACCTGTCTCTATCTAGCAGTCATAGCCCTTAATTTTAAGTAGAATCTGTTGCCTTAGGTCCTTGTTTAATCAGGGTTGCCACTCTGTGGGCCTTTTTCCTTTATTGCTTACAGCGACGCAGGCCTTCACAGCTGTAAGCAACTCCTTCAGTAAACCCACATTGTTCTCCATTACCTGTCTCCTTAAGCAGTGCAAGACCCTTAGGCACCTGGTCCATCATCTTTGTGAAGTTTGCCATTCTGAAGTTTTGGGTCCTACTGCCAAAGTGCCAGCTTATCCTCCCTGTCACTAAGGAGATGGTTACCCAGTTGTGGTCACTGCCTCACATCAGTGCTTGGATGTTCACACTGGAAATAGCCCCTTCCCCATTGCTGAGGCCAAGGTCAATGCTGCCATCAGACCTAGTCCCCTATTAGCCATGCTGCTTTAAGATGTAGTCAATGAAGGTGGACAGGAAGTCATTCTCAGACCTATTGTTAACCAATGCCCAAGAGACTGAAATCACCCAGGATCTCCTGCGCAACTGATGCTGCTGTCTTGAAAGAGAGATATTTTCTGACTAATTCAGCACCCAGTCATTGATGGAAGTTATTGTAGAATGCTACTTATTATAAAGTGACAAAAAGAAGTTCATGAAAAAAATAGTAATATATTATAAAACATAAATTCCAAGTAAACTTGACATTTCTTAGCTTTTTTTTTACACATTTTAACTGTATGTTTCAGGTATCATTGTATACTTACTTAAAGATGATCCCTGGTGTTTCTACATTCTGAGCACAACTGTAGGTCATATTGTGTGGAAGCACAAGTTGGGGGACAAACAGCATACCCCTTGTGCCACCATATCTTGCAGGCAGTTACAAAAATGTGACTTTGGAAACAGTATAACGTAGTGGTAAAGGGCATGGAGCTGCAAACCTGGAGACCTGGGTTTGAATCCCAACTGCCCCTACTTACATACTGTGTGACCCTGAATAAGTCACTTAACTTTCTTGTGCTCCCAGGTCACACCTGGAAACAATCTCCACCTTAGTGTGCCTTTCCTGGTTAAACAATTTCCCCTTCCTCTCTTAGTCACCATGGGATGGAGTTCTCCCTTTCACTAAGGAGGAATGCAAATGAGTGTCTCTGGATCAAGGTGTGCACAGACAGGGGTTTAAGGTGAAGTATTGTATGCACAGACTTACATGCATGGCACAACATCAATTGTAAGGCACTATGCCATTGACAGAAGCCATCAGCACAGGTGCTTTTGTCCTAATCACCCCAACATCATCCAACTTGTACCTTTCGGGTCATATTAGGGTCAGACATTTAACTAAACATCCAATTGTCCACTCCTCACAATGTTCAGGTAGTTCTGTGACCCCACTCCCACTTCCTGGATAGGAAGCTTTCCCTGGTGTCCTGTGCAGCCACACTCCTTAGCACTATTCCTACATGTCACATTACTGACAATTTAGTCCCTCACCCATCTCATTCACTTAACAACTCTTTTGGTTCCAGTTGTACTTTAGCACCACTCTCTGTTGTGTACATACCTCTCAACTGTCCCTGATTTTCAGGGCGTCCCTGATTTTCCCTCAAAATTTTACTCTGTCCCTCCTAAAAATTGTGTTTCTGTGACCAAACAGTAGGGTTTGTAAGCATAAAATAATGTCAAACATTAAAGTTACAGATTTATTCTTCCTTAGAAAATGTGTTTTATACTAAGCCCCTTATTCTACCAGGTTCCTGAGTAGATATTATCAATTTTGAAGATGTGTCCCTGATTTTGGGACTTTGTCCCTGATTTTTTTAAGCCTTGTCCCTGATTTATGAGGCAGGAGGTTGAGAGGTATGGTTGTGTACCTGTAACATGTCTTCAGGCAGTAGGTGTCACTAAAGTTCAACCCTGATTGCAAGGCATTCCATGCTTTGTAAATGGCATTACTTTCCATGAAATCGACCCCTGTCCCTTTCCTTGCGAAGCTGCAGTTAAGTTAGTTACCATACAGAAAAAGTGTGCAACACTTTTTGAGTCAAGCTCAGGGATTAAAAGTAGGGGATCAAAGCATATGTCTATGCAAGCCCTTTTGCAGCAGTCCCTTCAAACTGAGAAAAGGGCACTAATGTGAATTTTATATGTTTTCACTAATATGTGATGATTAGCCAAATATTTTCAACAGTTTTATCTGGTTCAAGCTTAGTTGGCATTCATATGTATCCCCCTCCCCCGGGTCATGCCTGAAAATAGGCAGGATTTGCCTAGTGCACTTACCCGGTCAACAAAAACTAAAAAAAAAAAAATAAAAAATAAAAAATTTTAAATTAAACAGGTAAACTGTGGGTTTCCATGGTTGCTTTTGAGTTATCTCAACGACACTGAAAGACCCATCCCAGTAAAAAATAAATAAATAGCATCAATACTACTTAAGATTATTTTTATTAGCACTGTGTTGCTTCCACACTCAGTTCAAAAGATCAGATACCCTATATAATTCAGTTAGAAACATTGACAGTCAAGGACAGAAGACAGACTTATGGACTAGTTTATTTTTCCTGTTCCTACCTAGGACCCTACCAGTATAGCAGTAGCAAGACTTATGTGAAGCTCCCATCCTGAAGCTATTTTTAGTTTACCCCATTGACCCATTTATTCCATTCCCTGTTATCTTCACCAATCCCAAGTGTCTGTCCCACCCGCTCTTAAAACTTGAAGCTGTCTTGTCAGTGACCAGCTGCTCTGGTATATGGTTCCACTTTTCCACCACTCTTTCCATAAAGAAGTACTTCCATATATCCCTCCTAAATGTCAACCTTCCCATTTTATAATTTTGGCCCCTTCCCTTGTAACAGACCAGTTGTTAATATTTAACAGCTTTTGGATGTGCACCCTGTTTATTCCCCTCAGATATTTAAAAATGTGGATCTTGTTTTCCTTTTTGACCCCTAGTCTCCACGGTGTACATATCGAGATCAGACAATCTCTCCTCATAGGTCCTCTCATGTTGAACAGTATGCCAGTACTGGGGCCATTCCCTTCATTTTGGTCATCCTCCTTTGGAATAAGATCAGATGGTCTTTGTACATTTTTTGATGAGGGCTTGAGAACTACACACAATACGGCAAGTGTTGCCTCACAAAGTACCTGTAGGGGATGTACATTTACTCTCTTTTACTTTAAGAGGTCCTACTTAGGCCCCAAATATTTTTTTTAGCCTTTCTATATGCCTTGCTATGTAAAAAACATACTTGGTTGTATTCTACTTGGTGAAAGACCTCTCCACTACTATGAATTTCTCATAGCACTAAATATTTTACATTTATACAAACATTTACTCTTGCTCTGCAAAGATTTACTGATGTTCCTCATAATGATAAACCTATTTTTAGTCACACAAACTACTAAAACTAGCTAATTTGATAGAAAAAGTTTGTAATGCTAAACATATGGGGTCCATTATTCTTTAATTTACTATACTTTAAAAAGAGGAAAGTGCTTCACATTCCAACCATTTGCACAACATTTTCAAGGCTAGTACTAGTGGGATCCAAAGTAGTGAATTGGATTAGAAACTGGTTATTGGATAAGTTAACAGAAGGTGGAGGTTAATGGAACTAACTCTAATGATGGGAATGTGACCATCTGAGGCCTGCAGGGCTCAGTACTGGGACTGATCCTCTTCAATGCCTTAATAAGTGACATTACAAAAGAACTAGAAGGGAAGGAATGCCTTTTTGCAGATGATACCAACATTTGTAATAGGGTGGACACTCAAGAGGGGGTAAAGGGAATGATAAGGGATTTTGGGAAACTTAAGGAGTGGCCAAGAGCATGGCAGTTGAGGTTCATTGCCAAAAAAATGTGAAATCATGCACCTAGACTAGAGCATAGGAACCAAGGAGTGGAGTATTGGATTTGGGAGAACTAGTGACAGTCACTAAGTAGGAATTGGACTTTGAGTTACCATTATTGATAACCTCAAAGTGGCAGGAAAATGTGACAAAACAGTTGCTATGCCTAGTGGGATGCTAGGGCACATAGGAAGGGGTATCTCCAGCAGGAGGAGAGATGTGGTGCTGCCACTGTCTTGCTTGCTGGTGAGACCTCACCTGGAGTACTGTGCCCAGTTTTGGAGCACTCATCTCAGATAGGACATAGACAGGGTAGAGGCAGTGAAGAGGAGGGTAACTAATATGGTGTAGGGGTAACATGAGAATCCCTAAAAGGAGATACTTAGGGACTGGACAGACTAGGTGGGCCGTAGGCCCCTTTCTGCCATAAACATATATGTATCTATGTATCTCAACATGTACACCCTGGAAGAGAGGAGAGCAAGAGGGTAAATGATACAGACCTACAAGTACTTCTCAGGGGTGAACAGAGTTCAGGAGAGGATTCTCTTTCAAATGAGAAAGAACACCAGGACCAAGGGCATACAAGGAAGTTGGAGTGGGGAAGTTTGAGAGGGATGTGAGGAAGTACAACATCACTGGAAGGGTGTCTCATGCCTTAAACAGACTGCTAGCATAAGTTGCAAAGGTGAAAACAGTAGGGGGCTTTAAGCATGCATTGGATAAACATAGGAAAATATTAGTAAATAGGTAGGGAGGGAGGAGGATCACTGGAGACCAGTTAGGATCTGTCAAGACAGATTAGGCAAGGAACATCTTGCAGACGGGGTAGGCCAAGCAGCCCTTTTCTTATGACAAATTCTATGTTTCCATGTTTGTTACATTTAACCAAGATATGGAGGCCCCCAGTTCCCTCTATCTGAAGTTTTCTCTAACTGTACACCCCCCCCCAATCCAGTGTTCAATTCTCAGACTTCTTTTCCTAAAGTACACTTAGTGGCATTAAATTTCAGTTCTCAGATCTTCAACCACTTTTCTAATTTCTCAAAGTCTTGAAAGTCCCTTTCACCCTCCTCATTCTCCAGCCTGCCACATAACTAAGTTTCAACTGTAAAGACACACATCTTGCCTTGATTCCCCTCACCAATTTATTAAATAAGCACATTGCAGAGCTCCAGATCTAGAACAGATCCCTCTGACACCCCAATACATACCCCTTACCTCAGAGTGTGCTCCATTTAATACCACCTTAAGATTCCCCCCTGTAGCTAGTTCTTTACCCACCTTGTTATTTCCCTCCATTACATTCAAGTCCCTTAAGTTTTTTGCTAGCCTTTTTTTAAGGCACCGAGTCAAAGGCATTTCTGGGGTCCAGGATGTTCAGCATTTGACCCTTGTCCAGCACCTGAAACATGGCATTAAAACATTCTATGAGGTTCATCTGACAGTATCTCCACTTCTCAAGGCCATACTGGTTGCTGTCTTGGATGCCATGGGACTTCGAAAAGTCAACCAGCTGTTTCTTGGTCATTGGCTTAAGGTTATTCTGTACAACCAAAGTCTGGCTGACTGGTCTGTCATTTCCTTGGTTGCCCTTGTCTCCACTTTTGAGTAAAGGGATGATGTTCACCACTCTCCAGTTACTGAGAATGAAGTCTGTCTTAATTGAACAGTTAAACAGACCTTCCATGTTGGCTGACAGGGCTTGTCCCACCTCACTGAGCCCCTAAGGCTGTAACCCATCTTGTCCTTGGGAACTTCCACACCATTAACCCTCTCAGTCCCTTGATTACCCATTCTTCAGTGATAAATACCATTACAATTTAAGTTGCCCTTTGTGCTTTAATGCTACACTCCAGCAATGGCTCACCCTCCTTAACAATGAAAACTGAGCAGAAGTATTCAGAATATTATAAATATAATAATATGAATAACATTAATTAATATAATATTTAGAGCTGTGCGGAATAAGACAATTCTGAATTTGTGGAATTTCAATGAAATTCCACAGTATTCCATAAAATTTAATGTAATTTTGTTGGAATTTAATGGAATTTTTGAAAGATATTAATTTGATCATAACTCTGCTGTCAATTGAGCTAAAGATCTGAAATTGGGCATGATTACTACTTGCTGATATGTGGGCTAATTGTGTGCCAGACATCTTGACATTAGGAAAAATCAATTCAAAATTATAGGTGTTCAAAATCTGTCATTTTTTTTGTGGGAAATTTCATGAAAATGTTTATATGCATGTAACTCAGGAACCTTTAGAACTAGAAATCTAAAACTGGGTACATATACTGTATAAATGTAGTAACAACCATCATACCTAACCCTGTGTGAAAGTTGCCAGTTCCACCTTAATGGAACATTCATGGAAACTGGCAACGTAAGTGGAATTTTCCGATCTTCTGCCTGAGGAGGAATGGAAAACTTTTGAATACTTGGGGCAAAATCTTGCCCTGTTCCACCAACCCTAGCACAGTTTATACACCCACCCCAAGGCTAGCAGTCCCAGCCCCCCAGATGGTCACCCAATGGCCCACCCAATTTCATCTACGTTACAAACATGACACTTTGCTGGCTTTTTTCAAACAAAGCAATATTGCCAACTAAATGCAGTTTTCAGAAAGCAGTCTCCAAATCATTTCAGAAGTCATGATTCCAAGAATTATGTAAACAAGCATAACACCTAGCTAAATGATTAAGCTCCTTTTGTTTTATTTGGTGAATGGAAAACTTTAAAAATTATTTGGGGATTGACTTCTGTTAGGAAGCATAAGTACAATAAGAGAGGCAGTCAGGCCTTCCAACCTTAAAATTATCATTGTAAATTGAGCAATTTGGACCTGATTTGAAAGAATAACCATTGAAAGCATTTTATGAACTACAACGAATAAGTTAATAAAGTGTAGCACAGACAGCACATGTGCAAGCTGAGCACCTTGATCGTTCTAGCATGTCAATCACAAGAAAGACCATTTTAAAACTTGAACGATTAATTTCAGATACTTGTTTTTCAAAATAAAACACAGCAAATGCATTGCATTAAGCACGGATTTTAACTTCCAAGATGCTTTTCCAAGCTTTCTATATAGTTATTTGTGGCAATATATTTTTGTCTGAAAACTCCACTGTATTCTAGATCATTGCATTAACAGTTATGTGTCAAGAACTTGTAAGGGCTGGAGAACGTGCAATCTAGAGACTAAGGCAACCAAAATTGGCAAGCATGCACAGCAACCTGCAGTGCTTTTTCTTATCCTGTGTGTACAAGCACACACCTACACAGGCAGACAGCATTTTCAAAAACAGCAAGCTGTGAGGAAAGGTTGGGCAGGCTGCTGACTGCAATCAGCCCTTAGAGTTATTTTTTTTTCTTTCTTGCTCCTCCTTCTGGTGTTTAGGTGCTCCTTTGTTTAATAGCAAGTCAAACCCCTTCTAGCTCAACCATTCTGTTGCCCATGGGCCACTTTTTATTCTCCTCTAATGCTCCACAGCCTTAACCTATCCTCCTACATGCCCTCCCTATCCTGGATTGAAAGTTTTTTTTGTTGCTAGTCCCTGGTTGTCTAGTGGCATACCCCGCTCCCACCCCAGCAGGTAGTGTCCCACCCTGCTCCCCAGTCCTGAAACAGAGCAAGCCACCGGCACAACCATCCATTCTCCTCCATGGCCAGAAGCCCACTGAGAAATGAATGAATGAATGAGCACATGCTCATACATTCATTCATTCATTCATTTGCTTCTCAGCGGGCTGCCCGATGTGGAGGAGAGTGGAGGGCTGTGCCAGTGGCCCTCTCTTTATTTTTGCATAGGTGGGACACTACCTGCTGGGTGGGTGGGAAGTTGTAGGCTACCAAAATCAACAGGGATAAAAAACAAAAATAAAACCTTTCAATCAGGGATAGGGAGGGCATGGATTTTACTAGAACACCAGGGAAAAATATATATTTTTTACTACATGGGGATCTGGGATAGGGATGGGGCTATCAAGCACTCGGGTAGTACTGGACAGGGCTGATTGGGTGGGGGAGGGACTGCTATCCACCAGGGTCAGGGTGATTGTTTTATTTTAAACACATTGGAAAGGTAGTTACTGATTGGGTGGGGGTCAGGATGGACCACTAGCCACCAGGATTATTTATGATTTTGTAATGGGTGGGTGGGTGATCGTGTGTGTGTGCGGGGGGACCACTAGTCACAAGGGTTATTTCTTTCTTTAAAAAAACACCAGTCAGATGGGTGATGGAGTCAGGGAAGGGACCACTGGCCACCAGTCTAGGAATTAATTTAGTGTATTGGGAGTGCAGGCAGAATTTCTGCAAAAGTTCAGAACTGGATTTCCAGACTTTCGTAGAAGCAAAAGTCAGACTTTCGCTTAAAGTCTGCATGCAGAAGTTTTTTTTTTCACACACCCCTAATCATACCTGCTTTCAAAATTACACTAAAACTGAAATGTTGGCAAAATATTTGGCTACCTATAACACAGCCCCCTTTAAAGTTTGATATATAAAACATGGTGCAAATACCCACATTGCACATTTCTCTAAATCCTGACACTGTGGAGACATTTGGAAACAAAATTAAAATTAGATGGAAATGACTGAAAGTTACATGTTTAATTAAATGCTTGTCCACCCACAGCTCATCCCATTTCAATCTAGGACTCTGAAATGTGGCACATGTATGAAAGCCATTAGTACCTTTATGCCTGCTGAATTTTATACTATTTGGATACATACTTTGTAAACTAGACCAACATAACTGAAATTTACAATTTGACAAAATTCAGTGGAATTTTTGAAATTTATTCACAAGGTCATAACTCAGCCTTCTACTGAGTTAGATATCTGTAATTTGACATGAATACATTCCCAGAGAAGTTCTAATGATGTACAAATTGTCAGGACATTAGGACTTATTATGGCAAAATGACAGGCGCACAAATTCTATCAATTTATTTTTTGTGTGACATTTCATGAACATTTTTATCTGCAGTACATATACCTTAGGCACGTTTACAGCTAAAAATCTGAAACTGGGTACATATATAAAAGTAGTAATAATATATACACTAGCAAAATGTTATAACATTTTGATGAAAGCTTTCAAAATTGTACTAACCTAAATTCTACAGTAAATTATGGCAAAATGTTTGGCTACCCATAGAAAAGCACACTTTAAAGCTTGAGACGTAAGGCTTGATGCACTTAGCCATGTTGAATGTTTCTCTTAATCCTGAAACTGTGGAAAAATTTGGCAAAGAAATTTTGTAGCCCATCCCATTTTCCTGGACAAGCTTAAAGTAGCTGGACTCTCAGTATCTTCAGTTGAGTGATTCTGCTCCTACCTTGAGGGCCAGTCACTAAATATTCATACTGGAGACTCAGACTCCATTTCTACTACCCCCCCACCCCTCCACACACTTCCTATCAGCTCAGGAGTTCCCCAAGGATCTTTCTTGGGACCAGTTATTTTCTCTACTTTTCTAAATGATCTCCCCAACGCCCGATCCTCTGTGTCAATACATGTGTATGCAGATGCATACACTTTCTTTTTCTCTGGCTCCTTTGTCCCTGATCTAACAAGCCATCTCCAACTGGACTTTAACAACATCCAGCATTGGTTCCTAGATAATCAGTTATCTCTGAATGCTATGAAAACAGTCTGTATGACTTTTGGCACCAGGCAGAGACTTGATAGAGTCCTTCTGCTTTTTTCCTTTCATACACATTATGGTGCGACTATTTTAGATGTCTCCTCCTTCATGTACTTTAGAGTCTGGCTAGATTGTCTCCTAGATGTTTCTGTTTATATGAATGCAATTCTCAAAAAGATTCACCCCAGACTTAGGGCACTCTATAGAAATAAGAGAAGCATTCTATTTCCTGCATGCAGTGAAATCCTCACTAAAAAGATTTTATCCATTTTTGATTATGGAGACTGTTTATATTACTGCTTCATAGTGTGCTTTGCTAGACTGGGTCCTCTCTTTCATTCTTTCTGTCACTTTGCCTCAATAAACCCACATGTACCCAACATTGTACCTTGTATTCTTCCCTCCCCCTCTCCCCTATTGATACTATGTGCTTCACCCATTGTGTCTCCTTTATCTCCGAATTTGGGTTGGGGTTCTCTCCCCTCATATCTTATTTTTCTTCTATCCTCTCCCTCCCCCTTCATTCTCTTACTTTCTTCACAATTCTTGCTCTCACTCTTTTGCTCTCCGTCAAATGAAATCTACTTCTGGCCAAGCTGCCTTCTAATTTCCTTTCCCTAACCTTTGGGGTTCCCTTCCCCCTGCTATTCACTCTGCTACTTCCTTTCTACTCTTTAATCTCTCTGCTGTGAGTTCTCTACTCACTCCTGCGCTTACTTCTGATATCATATTTACTTCTTTACCTGTAAGTTACCTACTCCACTGACCTTCAGCACTTCCCCAGTATCAGTCTTCCACCAGTTTCCAGCTTTTTTTTTTGCTCATGCCCCCCCATCTCCATGATTCACTACCATGGGACTACCATGGTTGGGGGGCACAACCTCTGGAATCTGTACTCAGCCCCCATTCTGCCTCAGTCCCCCCGGCAGGGAAGTGGGGAGAGGGGGACTGCCCCCCCACTTACACCATGTGTCGGGCTTCTGACCAGCCTGGATATGCACCACTCCCCCACCAGCCCCATAGCCAGGTAAACCATGCAGCCATTTTTCATTTTTCTCCCCATGCCCCTGAGGATGTTGGTGACTGAGGGGATCCATGGAGACATGCACACACTGAGACGTGATGACACTCCAGACCCCAGCCAACATCCTCCCTTCCCACGTGGCAACCCCTCACTGCACCTCCACTTGTGTGCACCCAGGTGGTAGTATTGCAGCAGGAGCAGCATCTCTCCCTCCGTGGAGGAGAAGCACACCCCTAGGGAGCTTTATCCTCCTCTGCCCAGCCTATCCTCCAGCTCCCCAGGCTCGCTCCCAAACCCAGGTTGCCAGCATCATAAGTGGTAGCACTACCACTGCGCTGGTGGGCCATTCTATTTTGTTAAGTTGATAACTATTTAATTGTTATTTCATCCAGTTCTACAATTTACTGCATGGTAACTTACTGAATGTCAATTTATTCTTAGATATTATTGTCCTGTTTATTTTGACATACTTATTTCCATTAAATGTATTTTATATTCTGTATTTTTTATCTGTTATCTTTTCCTCTGTTACCCTTACCCCAGCACACATCTGGAAATGAGCTGATATCAGTTCAGTATGCCTTTCCTTGAAAAACCTTTGCAATAAATACATGCATATATACTGTACATAAAGAAAGAAACAGAATATCTACTTTTTCCTGTCATCTTCCACAAATGCCCACATTCTCAATCACTTGATCCCCCTTGTTTTTCCTCCTTTCCATGATATAACTAAAGAAGGCCTTATCATTTTCCCTTACTCTTTCAGCTTAAGCTCTGCCTCCCACCCTTGTGGCCTTCCTCACTGCCTTACTTGCCTCTTACACTTTGTTGCGTTAGCGACCTCTTCTTGTTTCCACCTGATTAGCCTTATACCATTTGATGGCCACCATTTTGGCTTGTGCTGCTTCACTAAATTCCTTGGAAAATCACATAGGCCTACTATGCCTCCTCTGTTTCCCTGCCTGCCTGAGGCATGCCTTTGATGCTTCAATAATCTCTTGCTTAGTAGATTCCAACTCACTCTCTGCTGTCCTATTTGATAATACCCCCTGAGCATTTCTTGTAATTCTTTCTCTATCCTCCTAAAGTCCATACTCCTGAAGTCCAGGACCAGATTCTGGGAACTATGCCTTTGAGCTTCCAGGGCTATATTGAACCACACAGTGCTGTGGTCAGTTCTGAGTGTATCATCAACTTTTACCCCCTCCCGTGCTGTCTTCATTAAAGAGAATATTGTCAGATATGTCCCCTCAATCTGCTCTTCCACATGCTAAGTCAGAAAACAGTCATGGAAGTTGTTCACAATTGTCTGGTTCCTCAGGCTCCAAGTCCCAGTGATATACCTGTCTATATCTAGACTGTTGAAGTCACCTAGCAGAATGATTTCCCCTCCAGCTGCTGCCCTCATGATCTCCTTAATAAGAGTCCTATGCACATCCTCTGAATGACTAAGGTTCCTGTTGATCCCCTAATTGTGGGTTTATCTTGCAGCGTGAGTCTAGATGCATCTCCATACATTGTACATTAAATTAAATTGAACTTGTCAATCTGTCATTTGCAGTCTTCACATAGCTCCTGAGCTATTTAAATACGTTTAGAATAAAGTACCTTCACACCAGTGCTGTTTGTTTTCCTCAGCACATATTGACAACTATATCTTGAAGAGATGTTCCATTTACCAGTAAAAAAAAAAACCTTTATTACACAAAATTCCAAGAGTTTCAAATTTAAAGCATTCCTTCCCTAATATAAAATGGGCAGCTATATAGTATAAAAATGGATCAGTCCCCTACACATTATCTCCTCCCCACCCACCTTCACCTGAAATGGCTACACTTTCCCCTCAGTCTCCTGTATAGAACTCTATACTGCCCTCTTAGCCCTCAACCCTGATAAGTTCAGCCTAGAAAATCTTTTTTTTTAAACTGTTTATTTATTTTTTGGTTTCCTCTGACATATGGAGAACATACAAAAAATTAAGACAATTACAATTTTGCTAAAAATCTCAGAGGTTATGCCTCAGTATACAGTGTTGACATTGTCATATATTGTTTACAAATTAGCCTGCACATAGATACATATATGGGAGGATTGTAGTTTACTAGATTATTATCATTATAGAGTATGAACCCCTCTCATCTTATACTAACTAATACATTATTCATTCCAACATTGATATTTCCCATGAGATGAAATGAGAGACTGGCCAGTCCCCAAAATTATGGAAAAAAGTTGGAGAATGAATCCAGGGGGGAGAGAGGGCTGCAGGCAATAGTACTACTTCATCCTGGTCCTCCTCTGCTGTTCAGAGTACCACATATGGGCATTTCTCTGATACTAGTAGTAAACCAAGAGGACCATCTATTCATTAAGATTTAAATTTTGTTCTGCAATATAGCAGTGAGATGTTCCATTTTGTATATATCATATATTGTAGATTCCCAATTTTATATTTCTGGAGGGGCTTTTGAAGCCATAATCTGATAATGAACTTCTTTGCCAATGCCAGTAATATTCAAATCAAATTCACCTGATAGGTATATGTATTTGCTTATGTATATGTAATATGTAAAGCCTCCCAGTTTATCTGGATGTTGTCCATTTCCCTGGCAGGGGACTTAATTATAGATTTATAAAATCTGGATATCAGGTGCTGTGGGAAGGGGTCACTCAGTAGCTGAGTGAGTAATATAGGTAGTGGAGGAGGAGAGAGGCTAGAAATGTTTAATCCCAATTCCAGGATTAGGAAGTGACAAATTTATTGTATTGTTCTACTAAATGTGACGTGGAGCCTTTGTAAATGAGTCATTAACTCAAAGGTACTTTCTGAAGTTTACAATAAATAAATAAATAAAATAATAACGCTAACTGCGGAGTCTGGGTGTCCAAAGCAGGGAAGTATTTTAATAAGTTCTCTCCCACCCCTCTCTAAAATGGGGTTAGTGTAGGACAGAACCAGAAAATATGTGAATGTGTTACCACTTCACAACCACATCACTTCAAACATGAGGAGTGACCCAAGGCAGAGTATTTAGCCATAATCTGGGGTTTGCAAAAGAATCTTCCTGTTGCATTCCAAGAAAACTCTCTCCAAGAGTAGGAGTCTGTCATTTGATGTTGATGGCACCATATATATCCAGTCTTTTGGTGTTAAACTTAACATTAGCTCTACTTCCCAGTTTATCTGGATATTGACCATTTACTTGGCAGGGAAGTTAATTATAGCTTTATAAAATCTGGATATCAGGTGCTGTGGGAAAGGGTCACTCAGTAGTTGAGTGAGTAATATAGATAGTGGAGGAGGAGAGAGGCTAGAAATGTTTAATCCCAATTCCATGATTAGGAAGTGATGAACTTGTAAATAATGGAAGAAATCCTTCCTTGATAAGGGGAACTCCTCCTGTAATTGGCAAAATGATTTAAAGATTTCCTTTATCATGAAATCGGAATGTGTGAGTTAACCAGAGTATCCACCATCTCCCAAACCCCCTAGCCATGTGGGATGGAAGAAACTTGGGATTGTACTCTGGGAAGCCCATTAATTTGGCCCCAAATTGGTTTTCTGGGCATCTCAAAAACTTAATCCAACCCTGAAGTATTGTTTTAGTAAACATAGAGCACATTTCAAACAAAGTAGGAAATCTGGGCTGGAGTACCTGATCCATGGATAAGGAGAAGCTCATCATAGTACGTTAAATAAGTAACCAGCTAGGAGGGCGAGATAAGGGTATGAACCATTTCACCAAGTGTGCTGGCATGGTCACTATTGAATATTTATAAAGGTCTGGGAGAGCCAGAGCACCCAGCTTTGGTCAGATTTCACTTTCTAAGGGCAAGACACAGTCTATTCCCTCCCACAGAAAACCGGACACCATCTTATTCCACTGGTGCATCACTTTGTGATAACATAAGTGGTATATTCTGCATTAAGTAGAGAACCCTCAGAAGTATGTTCATTTATATTGATTGAACTCTGAGCAGGATAGAAATAGGGAGATGCATCCAATGTTTTAAGTCATCTCAGATCTGGGAAAAACAAAATGTCATAATTTATTTTGTATAAGTTCTGGAGGTCTGGTAAGAGACGGATGCTAGAATAACTGATGTATTTAGCTGTAATTTGGGGTGTGCAAAAGAATCTTCCTGCTGCCTTCCAAGGAAACTCTCTCCAAGAGTAGGAATTTGTCATTTGATGTTAATGGCGTCATATATATGTCCAGTCTTTTGGTGTTGAACTTAACATTAGTTCTGCCTCCCAGTTTATCTGGACATTGTCCATTTAAATGGGGTATTCATCTTGAATAGTCTGCAGGATAGACTGTTATATTACCAGGGCTTCAAGACTTATTCTGGTTGATTTTATAATCTGAAACATGTTTAACCAAGGAAATAATTTCCTGCAAAATGGGTAGAGAGGAATCAGGGTGTGTAATATAAAGAAGTAAATCATCAGCATAATATGCCAGTTTGTGTTGAGTGTCATTAATTATTTAACCCCATAATTGTTCAGCTTGCTGTAAGTATTCTGCTATAGGTTCTGCATAGAGGGCAAATAAATAAGGTGATAAAGGGCACCGCGTGCCTCAGTGAAGCGGAAATTGTGTGAATGGGAGCCATAATCTTTACCACTACCTCTGGGTTAGTATAAAGGCCTCTGATATTGTCCATATATTGGGGTGGAGAGTCAAACTGTGCAAGAGTAAGCTGTAAAAAATTCCAGGGAACCCAATCAAATGCTTTCTGTGCATCTAAATTGAGTATCAAGAGGGAGGAAGAGGTGGTATGAGCATGCTCAATAATAAATAGAGTTTGTTTGATATTGTCAGTGATCTGTCATGATTTAATAAAACCAGACTGATCAGGGTGTACAAGCATTGGGAGAATGTCATCCATTCTGTGAGTTAATATACTTGTATAAATCTAATATTCTTGGTTAATAGTGGATATTTGTCAATATGATTCGCACAAGTGGGGAGGCTTCTGGGGTTTCAATATAGCAGAAATAACTGTTTGTCTCCAAGAGAGGGGATTCAATTCAATTCAATTCAATTCAATTTTATTTATAAAGCCCCTTTCAAAATCAAGGCGCTGTACAAATTTTTAAAATAATAAAATCACAACATTTAAAAGACAGCCACAACTAGCAGAGATACGCTAATCCAAAAAGATATGTTTTTAAAGCAACTTTAAAATGTTCAACGGTTGGACATTCTCTCAACCAACGAGGTAGAGAATTCCACAGGGTCGGTGCTGAAAAAGCAAAGGCAGGAGATCCTGATGACTTCAATCGAACCCTGGGAATCTCCAGCAATCCCTCATTGGTGGAACGGAGAGGGCGGAGGGGACAATGGGGAATCAGAAGATCTTTCAGGTAACTGGGTCCCTGGTCATGTAGGGCTTTAAAGGTTAGTCTGCCATGGTGTGGCTTTTTTGCAGAGCTGCTAAAAGGGAGCTATGTAGCAAGTCTAGTGTTCCTTTATAAAATTCCATGCCAAAGCTATCAGGGTCCCGATGTTTTCCATTTTTCAAATTTCGAATAGTAATAACAAGCTCCTGGGATGTGACTAAGGCAAGTAATTTGTCTTTCTGAAATGAGTTAAGAGTGGGTAACTTTAAGTTGGAGAAAAATGGTGAGAGGTGTTGAGAGTCGTGTGTTGGAGAATCAGTATATAGGTCATGATGATACTGCCGAAACCATTCTAAGATTTGCTCAGTGGAATATTTAATTAGGCCAGAGCCAGGGTCTTTTTTTTTAGGGACTGCCATTAACTGAATCTGTCTGCATAGTCTTTATGATAAAACTAGGGATGCCCTGTTGTCCCCCTCATAGTATCTCTGGCATAGATATGCCAAGGCCTGTTCAGTGCAGGCAGTTAAAAGAATCTGAATTTCCTGCTGTTTCTGTGTCAGTTGGTCTGAAACGCTAAGGTCACCTTGCATATGTAGTTCCTGAATAACTTTGAGTCATTCCTGAAGTCCTCTCAGTTGGGCTTCACTCTGTCTCTTTTTTTCTGGTAGCGTACTAAATTATATATCCCTGGAAGACTACTTTAAATGTATCCCATAATAACTGCAGGAGAGTCTGGGGTGATGTATTTTCTTTTAATATCTCAGGGATTTTTACTTTGAAGAGTTCCTTAAATTATGGGTCTCATAGCAATGAGGGATTAAATTTCCAAAGAGTATTTTTCTGTGGTCTAATAATTCTCAATTCCAGCATTATTGGGACATTATCTGAGAGGTGGCTAGTCATTATCTTGGCCTTATGTACCAATTCTCTATGTTCCCCAGTAATGCAGAGGTAATCTAACCTAGAATAACACCTATGGATATGGGAGTAAAAGGTACATTTTCTTTGGGAAGGATGCATGTGGCACCATGTGTCCACTAGACCTGTGTCCCTTAACAAATGTCAGAGATGTTTCTGTCCTGTCATTTGTGATGGGGGTCAGATAGCCAATGTGTCTAATGTAGGATTTAGGGGGCAATTTAGATCCCCACCTATAATCACAATTCCCCACTTATGCAAAAGAATGATGTCTATTATATGCTGAATAGAGGAGGCATAACTTTTTGGTAGTATATAAGTACTGCACACCATCAAGGTGTTTTCTTGATATATACCGATGGCTAGAACCACTCTCCCCACCCTATCCTTATATTGTTCAGTAATTTGGAAGTAGGAAGCTCTGGTGACCAGTATCACCACTCCCCAATGTCTACCATGCTGATATGTGGATTCAACTATATACGAGAACCTGAATCCAAGTAGCTTTTGGTCCAGCCCAGATAATCTTGACCATTTCCTCCTTTGCATCTCTGCACCCGCCATCTATTTCCCACTCTCCCATTTACTGAACCACTCCTTCCTCTTTTGCAATGTTCCCCTGGCTTGGAAAATTGTAAATGTAATACCCCTCCACAAGGGTAACTGGTTAAAAGAGAGAATCCTGAATTGCGCGGTTGTAAAGCGTGCAGTTAGACTAGCAAACTGCATTATAGCAATAGGGATAGAATGCTGCAGGTCAGGTTAGCACTATTTGTTTTGTTTTCACCCCAACTTGTTGGGGTAGTATGTCTGGCCCCAACCCTTGACTGACCTGTGTCATTCCTTTCCGCCATAAAAGCCGCCCCCAAGTTTCAGCCCTTCCCTGAGTTTACTCACCCCTGGAGGTGATTATATAGATATATGGTGGGGTTCAGAGGGAAAAGACCCCCATAATGGAGTGTGTGTGGGGCATAGCACCCTGCAAAACCAGAAATCTGTGTGGGTTTTGTCCATGGTAGCGGTCTGTGTCTTTGGGGACTGCTATCATTGCAGATATCCTTGTGGTCGGTGTTTGGGCAGGCAGGGTTGTGGAGAGCAGCATTATTATTTTGCTCTTTTGGGCACACTATTTTGGCATGCATGATCCCAACCTAGTGCCCTCCACAATGGAGGGGATGCACTCACACCAGGTAACTATTACCCTACATCCCTTTTCCTTCCCTAGCTAAACTTCAGGAATCCCTAGTCATCTCTTGACTTACTGATTTCTTCAACTCCCCAGACTACCTCTCCTCTTTCCAATCTGGATTTTGAGATAATCACTCAACTGTCATCTCTCTCTGTCTTGTCACTAATGCTATCCTTTTTGGTATTGACAACGGTCACCTAAAAGCTGCCATTTTTATTGACCTTGCCAAAGCCTTTGACTCAGTCTCCCACTTCCTCTTTCTAAACAATCTTAGCTCTGCTGGTCTCTCTCTGCTCCAGTGGTAAATTGGTTTCAATCCTACCTTTCAATCCTACCGCTCGTGTCACATCCAATGTGTCAGAGTAGGTGGCACCTTCTCCCCTCCCCATCCATGCCGGTGACCCCCAAGGCTCAGTCCTGCTGCCAATACTCTTTTCTATATTTCTAAATGATCTTCCATTAGTTTGCTCCATTACAAACATACAAATGTATGCTGACAATGCAATTCTTTATGTTTCTGACCCTTCCACTTCTGATCTTGAATCTCTGCTCCAAACTGACTTTCACTCAGTCCTACAGTGGTTTCAAGTCAATCAACTCAAAGTTAATGTCAGAAAAGCTATTTCAATACTTTTCAGTTCCCCTTACAAACTAGCCAAACTCTCCTCCCAACCAAATTTCTCACCCTGGGATGGGGCCATACTGGATGATGTCCCCTACTACAAAATACTTGAGTGTCTGGCTCAGTCAGCACCTGGATTACTCCAAACACATTGAGCACATCCATGCTAAGCTCCACTCAGGATAGGTGCTCTTTATTGCAACAAAGACTCCCTCCCTCAGAGCGCTTGCGTCCCACTCCTCACAAAAATTATCCTTCCCACCTTTGATCATGCCAACATTGTCTGTGGTATTGCCCCAGCCTTCATTCTGGCAATGCTCAACTCCCTTTACAATGCTTTCTGTCACTTTGTTTTGAATGCCTCTCCCTGCATCCACCACTGCACTCTGTATTCTTCCCTCTCCCTCTCCTCACTTCACTGTCATCGCAAGCTGTATTCTTCACTCTTCATCCCCAAATTCTGGTTTGGTTCCCTCACCTCCTTCCTCTCCTCTCTCCTCTATCTTCTCCCCTGTGACTGAGCTCTCCTATTCCCTCTGATCCAGGGATTTCTGCATTTTCTCCCTTCTTCACCCTTTGTCTTGTGCTGGCTGTCTTGCTTTTTCCTTCAGGCTCCCCTCTCTCTGGAACTCTCTTCCTCTCCCCATTCATCTCTCCTCCCCTTCACCCATCCTCAAAAGAGCTCTTGCCAAACACTCTTCTTTCACTGGTACCTGCTCATGCTAGATCCTGCACCTACCCATCTCACCACTTACCACTCCATCTTTTCATTTTTTTCTCCTCAGCTAACTAGCCTGATGCAATGCTCTGGAGTACTCTGTTGGCAAAAGTTAATGCATTTTTTTGTTACCAACATTTAGGTTACCTGTAAAATACTGTACTCAATTCCTTATGTAATTGTATGTGAAATGCCAAATGTTCTGCAAAAATCTGCATTCAATGTCCTGTGTAATTATTTGTAAAGTGCCTAATGTCTGTATTTGATCCCTTCTCCCCATCCCCTGGGTTGCACCTGGAAATGAGCCTCAGCTCAGTGTGCCTCTTCCGGTCACCAACTTTTAAATAAATAAAATAAATATATTACACTTTCTGTTGATGCTTACATAGGAAATAAAGTCATGATTTCCTGCTGGTGACATCACACTCAGTTGCTGTGAAAATTACTTTGGTGTCACAGGAAGGGTACTATGAGTTTACCCCAAATAAACGTTAGCAGTTGAGGAACTACTGTATAATACAGAAAACCACTCAGTTCATCTTACTAGTGCAGGTTCTTTGTCCTTTGTAAGAAGTAGTTGAATAAAACACATATATGTGTGTGTGTGTGTGTGTGTGTGTATATATATATATATATATATATATATATATATATATATTCATAGCAAAAAAATCCATTTAATGCATCAGTTAGGGTTGTTACACAGTGTCAAAAGTGAGGAAATTCAGTGTTAGGGTTGCCACCCCTTGCACCCCATGCCCACTCTGTCCCCCACCAACAGACATTGGGGTATTTGTTGGGGTTATCAGCCCTAACTCTCACCCCATTCCATCTGTAAATAATCTGAGGTGGTGCAGTATAGGAGAATAGGGTGAGAGTTTGGACCAATGACCCCAATGCACACCCCGATGCCTGTTGGTGGGGGGTGGGGTGGGTGTAGGGTGCAAGGGATGGCAACCCTAACACTGAATTGCTTCACTTTTTTCACTGTGGAACAACCCTAACTGATGCATTAAACAGGGTTTTTTGCCATGAATTTCCCTTCTTTTTGAGAATGTTCGCTATAAATAGTGAAGCTCCCACCATGTGATTTTTTTGTCACTTCGCTGCGCAAAAACTGTATGACCGACTGAAATGAAAATCGGTAAATGAAGACATGTGCCATAGCACACCGTGTGTCCAGAATTGTGTGTACATCCATTCAATGGTCACACAGTGCCATGAGCAAACAACGTAACATGCACAATTCAGCAACTGTAAGTGCCAGTGACATGAACATTGTCACAGTCAAAGATGTATAATACATCTCTGTACATTCCAAATGCCAGGCAAATTGGACACATGGTTCTGAAGGTATTGAAGTATAATGAACCACATTTTCATTTCTTCGGAGTGGTATAATTCTGCACCTGTTAATGTTTTACACACCAAAGCACTACAAGGCACCTCTGTACCACTAGGGCTACCTAAGCTATTAATTTCAAGCCAGGAGCACCATACAGAATGCTACGTATGTGCAAAATGTTAACTGTGTCACACAGTATCTCTGCAGTGAATACTTTTTCCAACCAACATGTAAACATCATTATTCACATCCAGAGGACATCCACTCAGCACTCTCCAAATTTCATGTGAAAAGACCAAACCATTCCAGAGATATTCCATTTTTTACATTTCTGCACCTTTAAGAAGTCTTTCTCTACAAAATGGCTGAAATCGTGGCCAAAAATGCACTAAAATGGCGGACCTGGCAGCTGAAAAATCTGTAACTGCAAGGGGGGCAAACTTCAAGTGGCAATAACTCTGGAACAGAACAAAATGTTTTCACCAAACAAAAACTGGCATGTTCCTTGAATAAAGGTCTTTCTAAGTGGCACATTTCAGATCAATCAGCCATACACTGGCTGCGTTATGCATTGTGGAAGACAGTGCAGAAAAATAGAAAAAACAGTGTTTTGCACTGCACTGCGCAAATGCTAAAACACAAATGGTAACATTAAAGCAAATGGTGATGGCAAGAGTGAGGTAAAAGAAAATAGTAATGTTAACAGTAACGCAAATGCAAGCACAAACAGTAACGCACATGATGATGCAAACGGAAATGATAATGCAAAAGGTAAGAGAAACGCAAGCGCAAATGTAAATGAAAACAGAAATGGTAATGCAAACAGTAACGCAAATGCTAACAGCAACAGAAACGCAAATGTTAACGGCAACAGAAATGCAAATGGTAATGAAAATGGTAATGAAAATGCAAACGGTAACAGAAACACAAACAGAAACACAAACAGTAATGGCAGCACTGATGTAGAAGGAAACAGTAGCACACTTGACAACGGAAACACTACCGATAACACTAACTCTAAGGCCAATGGAAATGCAAACGGTAATGAACACGCAAACAGTAATGGTAATGCAATTGGAAATGGAAACGGTTACAGTAACACCAACGATAATGCCAAATGAAACAGTAGTGCATACGCAAATGCAAATGGTGACACAAAAGTAAACACAAACAAAAACGGTAATGGAAACACAAACAGTAACAGTAACAGAAACACAAATGCAATCTCAAATACAAAGGGTAATACACACAGTGGAGTAAATGGAAACACTAATGCAAATGGTAACAGAAACACAAGGGGAAACATTAACGGTAACAGTAACGCAAATGCACACCCTTTTCTTCCCAAAAAGGTGCATTCAGAATCACAGTGAATACAAAGAATGTATGCATAATAATGGCCCTTGGAGCAGAAAATGCACACTTGGAATACTAAATTCCTCATATCCCAGGAACCTTACGACGTAGAAACATTTTAGATCTCATATTATTTATGACTTTCCAGGCTAGTTTTGAACTTAGCCCCCTAGCTGGGGAATAAGCATTCTTTTGACAAAAAGTATATATCTCAAACCGTTTTTGAGATACAGGCCCTGTAAGGTGCGATGTATGCCGTAATGTTAGCCTATGAGAAAAATTGTCAACTTTGGAGTGTTATTTACTTTGCATCCCTCTAATATTTTGCTACCAAACCACCAAAAGGCACATCTGTTGGATCTTGGCTTTCTTCCTTCCAAATTGCAGCCCAAATGACCAAACTATTCTTTTGCAGCAGGGTGGCAAAGATTCCCTATTGTTTTGGCCATAGTGTTGCAAAGTACTTTGCAAATCATGACACTTTTGCAAATGAAATCATGAAAGTGTCACATATTCAAAAGTACTTTGCGACACTAGTTTTTACAAAAATTTAAAAAGCATATTTCTGGGGTGTTTTACCCCCCAGAAAAAGACATGTCTAGCATCCTCAGAGTTCGACTAGGTGAATACAACAAGAATTGTGTCCCTAAAGGGTCCCAAATTTAAATGCCAAGCACTTCTGTGACCACCAACTGTAAACAAGATGGCCAATTTGTGACACTACAAGGATCATTTGTGAAAGTAAAAAGTGCATGTGCGACACGTTCGCATATTTCAACTTTTCCCATTGACTATAATGGGAAACTTGTTTTTTGAATAACTTTTGAACTGTTTAATATTTTTTCATGAAATCTTCAAAAGGCACACTGGGAACCCTGGCTGCATGTTTCCTGAAGGTTTTGGACCAGCCACACAAACCATGTGGGCTGTAGGCGCACGCAAAGAATGCACAAAAATGCGTAATGTGTGCATTTTTCAGCGCTCTGTAGCTCCGCAACCATGCATCTGACCATAACAAATTTTGGCAGATCCAGAGAGCTATAGTACCAGACAGTGCATGCTAATTTGCAGGCAAATCCATTGTACAGTGGCAAAGTTAGTAAGCTGCCAAATTTCAGATTTAACCTTAAATGGGGTACTCAACCCTAACTATAGTGGCACTACGTGCACTATAATATATATATATATATATATATATATATATATATATATATATATATATATATAAAACTGCTTATTGTGATAATATGTTTTGCATTTGCATGACATGGCACTATATATCTGTTTTACTGCTTTGATGTTGCTCTTGTTCTATTCATGGACATATTGTACTTGGAAAGGAAAATGTATTTTCTCACTTTACAATGTTCTGGTGAACTGTGCTAATACATATATCAATTGTTTAAAGTAGGAACATCAGTGCTAAATAAAATAATAAATCATGAATAATGCATTTCTTGTCATGTTTGCTTTATATTTTCCACTAATGTAGCAATACATTTTAAATCAGTACTGTGACACCTCCACTTGTGTAAACATTAAAATAATTTCTATATGATGTTATGCATAAAGTCATATAAATCCTATGCCATCTTCAACAACACATTTTTTAGAAGTAATTTTTTTGTTGCAAATTTTATTCATTCACCCAGTCCATACATAGATCAAGAGTATTAACCACTGAGACTTAAAGTTTCATATTTATGAAGGTTCTCAGCTAAAAATGACAGGTATACTGTATATTATAAAAAGTAGCTTTATAAATATAATTTTAAAACAATGTAGTACAATAAATGCATGTGTATGATACAATAAAATGATTTTGCATAATGCATGTATAAGAGCCCAAGGATAGTGAAGCAGAAGCTGGAGCAAGAGAAATAAATATGATGATTATCATGTTGTTCTTCTTCCATAAATCTGTTATTAATACAGCAGGTTCAGAGTACAAAATGGAGAATTGCAAATAGTTTTTAGAAATGTGCTAATAATGTACTGAACATTATGAAAAGTACCAGTTATTCAAGCAATATCAGTGATTTCTGAACCTTTTTGTTTTTTAGATATAATTTTAAAACATATTTTTGAATTTAAATGTAACCCAAAAACTGTTTTAATGAAGGAAAACAATACTAAAAGTGACTTAGAGTGACAATAAAATAACTTGTGTTCTATAACTACAGTATTTAGCACCCACCACACATACTGCATAACATCACTGTGAGCATGACCCCTTAATCATATGTAGACTAAGATTATTCCCCCCAAAACAGCCTTCTTTAATTTTGATAATCTCTGCACCTGAAAAAGTGATATGACAAATGTGTCAGCATCAGCAATGCCATAATGCTAACCTGCCTAGATACCACCAACTAATAATACAACTTATGTGTCCACATCATACCTTGTCTCCACCTTATGTGTTATTCATTTTCAGCTGTTCTCCATAAAAAAAAAGAAAACACTAAAAAAAAACAAGAGGAATCCAGATATAGTCCATCATGCACCTTTTACATATGATCATCTACATACAGTTGGGGTACTGTTTACACTTTCTCTGCGGTTTCACCACCCCATCCTTGCTCACAGGCACCTGTTGGGGCAATATATATTGGTTCAAGCACAATTTCTTAATATTTATCAGAACTTCATCAGAACCTGAACATAGTTTCTATGGAGTTATTTTTCAGAAAATGGGAAATGTTCAGTTAAGTGTTGACAGGCTGAAGAATAGAAATTGAACAGTTCAGTTAAAAGCTGACATGATAAAGATAAATTGAACTTTCCCTAGTTTCAAGGTCCCAATAAAAGAAGTCAGAAAATAAACATGGGATGACAAACATTAACAAGAAAGAACGAAAATAAGAGAGGAAGAAAGAAAGAAAGAAAGAAAGAAAGAAAGAAAGAAAGAAAGAAAGAAAGAAAGAAAGCAAGCTATACCAGACCAATGGTGTCCTGAATTTTACCAATGACTCTTATTGTGACAAAGCAACATAGTATTGAGATGACAGAAGGGGCTGTGGGTCCATCTTGTCTGCTCTGCCTGCTGCATGACAGCAACTGTAACCAATTGGTGTATGGGAACAGATCCAATCTTAAAACCTTAATGTTACCAGAATCATGCTGCACAACCCAGAATGTGATTCTCCCTTACAAATCTGTCTAATCCTTCTGTGAAAGCCTGAATAATCCTAGTTTCCACAACCTGACTGGGTAGGCCTACTGCATGTTGACTACCCTGTGTGTGAAGTGATGCTTTGTAATGCTTCATCTATGTGTGCCTCCACCACTCAGTATGAGATCATACCTTCCAGTTCTGCTTTCACCCAGCAGCTCTTACATCTTTATATGCACCACTATGGGAGATAATTATAGTATATTGTTGGCATTATAGATACTGTAGGTAAGTAACTAATAGGAAGCTGCAGATTCCCTGTAGGTTTATTGACCTTTAAGAGTTATCTCTAACTAGCTTGGAAACCCCCTTCTAGGTGGGCCAGATAAGAGTTCTCAGAGAGTGTAGCCAGCTCCAGGTGACTGATGAACCATCGAGTGTGGTTGCTTGCACATTCAGTCTGCTAGAAAGATTTGAAAAGACTCCTCACAGGCAATATAAAGTAGCTGAGAGACCTAACTGGAAGTTGAACCCACAACCAAACCAAAGGATCTTGGCAGTGGCTGTTTCATAGTGTCCCTTGTTGGGTGAATCCCCACAGTATGCTGATCCTTTTGTTTTATAAAGCTGTTTGACCCATCACTGCCACCTTTCTCTGTACTATTGGTCTCTGATGACCCTCAGCCTGGACTGCTGCACCCCCTTCCATCATGGCCAGCAGGAATTTACACAGACTGAGGCCCAAGGACCAAGGAGACCATCATTCTTGAGGGATGAGGCACATATCTCTTGTAGTTTTGTCTCTTTTCCCTGTCCCCTCCCTCTACCCCTCAACATCAGGCATAGCATCTGATGGCCTCAGCATCAGTCATGTATGCTGGACTCATGCCACTCCCAAGAGGGAGCTAGCTCCTTTGCTGACTGCTGGAGTCTGCTGTATAAGACACCATCTGTCACCTTACCAGGCTGGGTGCCTGATCCTAGTAAGCCCAGGATATGCTTCCAAACCTGGATTGCCAGCAATGCATTTCCACTGAGCCATCAGGTGGCCCCAAAGCACAGAAACATAGACGTTGTCAGCAGATAACGATCATTTGGTCTACCTAGTCTGTCCTATTTTTCCTATGTACAGTGCCATCACTGACCCTTCTCGGTCTCCTGGTTTTACCCCCCTCCTTGCCTTTCTAATATCCCCTTGTGTCTATCCCATGCATTCTTGAATACTGTAACTAATGTGGCCCCCACCAACTCCATTGGGAGGTTGTTCCAAGTGTCTGCCACCACCTCTATGAAGAAGTACTTCTATTTCCTCTGAGCCTCCCCCGTCTAGCTTCATCCCGTGAACCCTTGTCCTTCAGTATCTTTTTCTTTGGAAAATGCTACCTTCCTGTATCTTGTTTATACCTGTGCAGTATTTGAATGTTTCTATCATATCCCTCCTTCCTCTTCTTTTCTCTAGGGAGTACATATTTAATTCTTTATGCCTTTCCTCATAGGGCTTTTGATGCAGACCCTGCACCATTTTGGTTCCCTCCTTTGTACCGCTTCCCCCTATCTATGTCTTTTTGGAGATGGGACCTCCAGAACTGGACTTAGTGCTTGAGGTGAATCTCACCAGTGATCTATACAGGGGTATTATTATTACCGCCCTCTTTCTGCTGGTGATACCTCTGCCTATACATCCTAGCATCCTACTAGCCTTCCCCACTGCCTTGGCACACTGTTTTGCTACCTCAGGTTATCAGAAATTATTACCCCAGGTCCCTTTCCTGTTTCATGACTGCTAATACCACTCCCCCCAGTTTATAAATTGCCCCAGGTTTCTATGCCCCAAGTGCATGATTTTGTACTTTTCTACATTGAAACTCAACTGCCAAACCAGTGACCATTCTTCCAGCTTTTTTTGGATTGTCCCTCATCCCCCCCCCGTGTGTCTATTCTGTTGCAGATTTTTGTGTCATCCGTGAACAGGCACACATTCACTTCCAGTCCTTCTGCAATGTCAGTAATAAAGATATTGAAGAGGACCGGGCCTAGTACTGACACTTGTAGCACCCCACTGGACACTCAGCCTTCTCCAGAGCAGATACCATTTGCCACCATCCTCTGTCACTCATTGCTTAGCCAACTCTATACTCAATTAACTATCTTAGGACCTGCTCCTAGGCTACCCAGCTTGTTTAGCAGTTATCTATGTGGAACGGTGTCAAGGGCCTTGCTGAAATCCAGGTAGACTACATCTACCACTGCACCATGATCCACTTCCTTGGTCACCCAGTCAAAGAACTTGATCCAGTCTGTCTGGCAAGACCTCCCTCCTGTGAAACCATATTGCCTAGGATTCTGTAGACTGCTAGAAACAAGGTAGTCCACAATCCTTTTCTTCAGTTGTGATTCGATAACTTTTCCCACTACTGAGGTCAAGCTGACAGGCCTGTAATTTCATGCCTCTTCCCTTTTTCCACTTTTGTGAAGTGAGACCACATCTGCCCTCCTCCAGTTCCTCGGTACTCTCCCTGTTTCTAGCGACAGGTTGAACAGGGCTGTCAGAGGTGCAGCCAACTGCTCTCCGAATTCCCTCAGCTCTAAATGTGTTGGTGGTCAATGGACTGTTTGAAATTAAAGCATTTGAAAATTCTGACCTTGTTTGCGTCCTGTCTAGCTAAGTGAGTGCAGCAAGAAGACCTTGCTAGTGTCCTGTTTTGTTTGGAGTAGGCAACCCCTGAGGAGCTGCACCAGTCCTGTAAACTTTGCAGGTCACATACCACACCTGTTTGGAATTACATGTATTTGTAGCCTTTGGTTCTGCAGACTGTGAGTGCCATAGCCATGGAAATAAGGACCCTTTTCAGCTATGCCAAAACCAAACAGCATTTGATACTGCCATTGCTATAAGTGCTGCCTCTCGTAAGGACATAGGAAATTGTGAACTCCACTCTGCAAAGGAAACACATGGATTCCATTTACATGGGCAGAGTTTAACAAGAAATGAGTGGAACAGAGTGAAACTCCACAGAAAGAGATGACACTGATTACAGCTGGGAGCCGACGGAGAATTTGGAAAGCAGATACCGTAAAGCAAAGAAGAATTTGAAAAGTTAGAAAGCACACTCTGCTGACAGTACAAATATAAAAAATGCTTTCTATGCATGAGAAACATTTTTACTCAAATACATTGATATCACCTACAGTATCACAACACTTGAGGAATATATTAGTAGACAGCAAGCACCCAGAGGGCTAAGGGTAACAGTTAAACCTTCAAGTGGTTTAGAACCATTTCCATTTAAAGATGAATGGATAAAGGCTGCTTTTGCATGTTCAAAAAAGTTTATGGAGCTGATCATAAAAGCTGATGCAATTACATTTGATGAACTAACAGAAGAATTAAAGCAAGCAAAACAAACTGTGCTAAGTTTTAAATCAGATAGCAATTACCAGAAACTGGAGTCCATATTACAAAAAAAGACTGCCAAAATACGAAAAATGCATTATAGAAAGGAACAATAAAAAACTATCCTGGGATTCTCAGGATTTTGAAAAAGGAGACATAACTTGCTGGGGAAGAAAATGTTCCAAGAGTAGAGGGTGATCCAGAGTGAGGGTCCAAACTTCACATGGAAATAATAAACCTAGCGACACTGTTGAAACCATTCAGGACAGTACAAAGAATAAAACTGCTAACTCTGGGCCTTTTTAGGCAGAAAAAGAACAAACAAAACTCAACCAACCAAAAAAGAAAGACCAGAAAAGGAAGAAGAGGTGGGAAATAAACAGACACAGAGAGGGCATTGAGAGACAAGAGAAAATCAACAAGCTACAAACACTAAATCTGACTTACAACTGACAGAACAACAGACAAAGGCATTACTAAAGGGTTTAAACTTTATACCTACGCCACTAGTGAATGAGTTTCAAATAGTTGTGGACCTAAATAAATTCTTTAGAAAAGTCTGCTTACAATACCTGTTTCCTCTGAAAATCAGAGAGACACTGTAAGAGACACAATGGGACTAACTGAGGAAACTAAAACCTGGGATGGAAGATATAGATTACATTTTTGGCAGTGATCCCTGAAAACAATAGGGGTATCAATGAAACTTCAGAAGCATTTGGAAATATAGAGCCAGCAGATATGAATTTGGAACCAGTATTAGAAAGATGTAAACCTGATTTAGAGACACTAGAAATGTTATGGCAAACAAATACACATGAATGTGAATTTGAAGTGCAAAGTGACCTTTTAACCTCCAAGGACAATGGGGGGAGGGGTGCAAGACTGCTGTCAGCAGGTAAATATCTGAAAAACCAAAAAAAATGGTTATTCAAAACAAAATTGCAGTTTTGTCCTAAGGGCTACAATTCAGTCATAAGCATTTTTGAATAAACTGTTAGTAAAGATGTAAAGGAGCTGTTGAATAACAAAATATCACACAGTAATAAGAATCTTACTAAAAATGAAAGATTGGCATTTGAAGAACTGACAAAAAATAAAACTAGTGTAATTAAACTTTGTTGCCCCTGGTACCGAAACTCTCTCGGGCCTCTCCATTGGCTGGTGTCACTCTACCACCCACTGTGAGCCCCACAATCTTCAAGGTCATTTACTTTTTCCCTGAGCCCCCGGGAAGGACATTGGGCCCTGAGGAGATTGAAGGGGGCGGTGGAAGGGATCCAGTGTTGGGCGTGCGGCAGCAGAGCTCTGGGAGGGCCGTCGCCTATCCTGGCCTGAGGGTTTTATCTTAATGTTTACACCCCCAATGTGAGACATGCAATGCTGTCCAGCCCTCAACATGGGTGCTCCCACCCATGTCGGAAGGCACCTGCCCGACGTCTACCCCTTGCTTGCTTGCAAGCCCCTGTGTGTAGCAGTGCCACTGGTCTCCACCTGGGGCCACTGCTGCACCGGGCTATCCCTGGATCCCTCCCTGAGAGAGGAGAGCAGTCCTTCAGATGTTCTATCCTCTCTCTCCCCTGCCGACCCCCGGCAGTCCGGGCTCATTCCCGAACCCTGGTCACCAGCATGGCACGAGGTGTGCCATCCAGGTCCTCAACCCTCAGTGCCACCAGGCCGGGCTACCATCATTTCTTACTGTCACAAAAGATGTACTAAAGAATTTCGAGATTTTTGAATGGAATGAGAACTACATTTGGCTAGGCATCGACGTAGAATCATTATGTATATTTATGAAGCACTGTCAGGGTATAGAAGGTTGAAAAGGGTTCCTGGAAAATCTCATATAAAAGGACAACATCCACAGTGATTTTATAGTTAAATCTTTGGATTTTTTAATTGAGTCACAATGTATTTGAATTTGAGGGATGCTTCTTCCTCCAGACATATGGTACTGCCATGGCAGGAGCCATGGCACCGAGTTATGCAAATCCATTTTTTTAGGAATGTGGGAAAAAATGTGGTCTCTAATACTTTATAAAATCCTTACTACACAAAAATCAAAACATGGTTCTGATTCATTGACAATGTGGTTTGTGTCTTGGACAGTGAAATGGATGAGGTACCAAAATTTGCAGATTGGTTGAATAACAATTACCTCAATCTTGGTTTCACCCATACAGGTAGCAAATACAATGCAAATAGTAATTAATTAGTCTTCATTAATACATGTATTTAAAGCACCACTGCTCCTCATGGACACACACCCTGAATAAGACTCATGAGAGTCGAAGTGCTGGGGCAGTCTGAGTGGCAGTAAGCTGTAAACCTGTTGGTTGTCAATGGACAGTTTGGAATTAAAGCATTTGAAAATCCTGTGTCCTGTGTCACTAAATGAGGGTAGCACCAACTTCTTGCTAGTGTCCCTACTCCAGTCTGTTGCCACGGTGGGGATGCTTCAATCCACATCCAGTAGATTGAAGTCTCCCACTAGTAACACCTCTCCCTTGCGAGCCGTCCTTTGGATTGCTGCCATCATTTCCTTATCCACTCTCCCCTCCATGTTGGAGGTCTGTAAATTGCTCCTGTGCAAATAGCGACCCCTTTTATTTTCTCCAGGGTTACTCACAATACCTCCACTCCTCCCTCCCCCCTGTATTTCTGTAACTTTTGTATTGCCCCTTACATAAAGAGTCACTCCTCCTCCTTTTCTCCCTACCCTGTCCTTCCTGAACAGAGTATAACCTGATATGGCCACATCCCAGCTCTCGTTTTCATTGCACCAGGTCTCTGTAATGATGACTAAGTCTAGGTCCACTTCTGCCATGGTGGCCTCTATTTCTGCAACCTTGTTATCCAGACTTTGAGCATTTGCACACATGGCTGTCCAGGTTGTGTCATTCCCTCCCTCTTTTTTCACATT
The DNA here is from genome assembly GCA_016271365.2 of Neoceratodus forsteri. Taxonomy (NCBI): domain Eukaryota; kingdom Metazoa; phylum Chordata; order Ceratodontiformes; family Ceratodontidae; genus Neoceratodus; species Neoceratodus forsteri. The sequence goes on along the minus strand of CM057458.1, from coordinate 1,350,667,815 downwards.
TGCCCTCTCTTTATAGACACAATCTTTTACATATTTTCATCATTTTCTTCTCCCCCCAGATTTCATTATTATTTGACTCTTTTTGGTGTTTCACTCCCCCAGGATACACATTTTTGACCTCATGGAACTTGTTTTGGGGGGGCAGTTCATGTCTCTCTGCCTCATTCCGCCTACCTCCTCGGCTAGTTAAAATGCTTGTCAATGTAGCATTTAAACCATTTACTGAGGACTACAGTCCCCCTCCAAGACAAATGCAAGCCATCATCCCTGTACAACCCCTTATACCTCCAAGTGAGGTCCCAGTCCCCAATGAAACTGAAGCCCTCCTCCCTGAACCATTTCTTCAACCATGCATTGAAGTTCCTGCTGTGGATAGTCCTGTCTTCTACCCTGTCATATACAGGTAGCACTTCCGAAAAGGTCACAGATCCTGCTATTCATCTAAGGCCCCTCCCCAACTCCCTGAACTCCTCCTGCACTATGGTTGGCTCATCCCCAGCCAAGTCGTTAGTCCCCAGATGTATAATAATATCTAACTCTCCTTCCCTTTCTGCTGCCACGGTGATCTTTTGGATCTTCTTTCCATCCCTGTATGCCACAGCATCAGGAAGGCATCAAACCTCCCTCTCCTGATCTCTACGTACTCCCAACTCTATTCCCCTTACTATGGAGTCACCCACCAGGATTCACTTCCTCCTCTCCTCTCCTCTGAGGTACTCTTTCACCCCCCCTTGGGGTCTGTCCTGTGAAGGACTCCCACATTCTCTCTGGTCACTACTATGGGCACCTTGTGGGACATTCCCATTGCACCAGGGTGGCATAGGAGTTTTGAAATGGAACCAGATGTGGGGTGTGCCTATGTTTCACCACCCTAACCTCCCTGAGCCTGCTGTTGTCCAGTCACTCCTCCTTCTAGGCAGCCTCTGAGGTAGTGACAGTGGGCTAGGTGATCCCTGGGTGGGGGAGAAGCTCCTCTAAGCCCAAGACAACTTGGCTTTGAATCTGGAAGACTACTCTCCTTCAGTTCAGAGTGGAGCATGCAGGTAGGGCAGCAATGCAGTCTCTAGGAAATATCTCTGGAGACTGCTTCCTGACAGCCACTGCACTAAATCACTCCCCTCATTCTATCCTGTCTGCTTCCCCTGTTATTTTACCCTTTTTAAATTTATTTTATTACCCTACCCTATGTTGCGATTTTCAGTGACCACTAAATGATTGTATTTTTTAAACAAAAAGCCTCAAAAACATCAACACTGCCATGAATCAAGTTGTCCTCCCACTTTTGCTACCCACTTCCCTTCTGTTCGCGCGCCCACAACAGTAGTATATAAGCAGCTATAAACAGACCCTAGGTATTATTATAGTGCAATCCCTTTTACTTGCTGGCTGGTGCAATGTTGGTATACTATGTCCTAGTCTGAACAACAAACTAACCATCCCTCATTTCTCCCACTGTAGCTTCCGCTCCATTCTCACACATAAAGTAGTATTTAGGTTAACCTAGATGGGGTTTTGTTGCAATATTCCATCTTGTTGGATGGTGACTAGGAAGCCCCTGGATTGTCATAGTTATACATGTACTTCTTATATTTTCTGTTGAACAGTATTTAATCACACCACCCTTTATATGTTTTTAGAGTTGCTGGCATGATTAACTTGCTCCTAGATTATTGTACTTGTTTGATGGAGAGGCCTCCAACATTCTGATCTCATCTCCCCCCTACTGATCCTGTCTGTAGTGTCTTTCCAATCCTTGTGATGCAGGTGGACACAGATACAAAGCACAGAGTGGCCAGCTGACCATTGTACTACCAGCAGACTGTGGTAGTCTCATGGGAGACAAATGCTCTACTCCTTGGTATGAGATCCTTCAAACTGGGGCTGCTAGATGGTATGTTTCTTAATTAGTACAGTGCCTGTTCTGACTAGCTGTGAGAGCCTCTTGGGTGAGGACTTGTCAGCACTGTCCTCTGTCGGCAAAAACTGGGCTTCATCTGTTGCTCTGATATGGGTTGAGGGCAGAACGCTCTTATCCTAGCCCTCAAGTCCCCCCTGTACACTCATGCTGATCCTTGAAGGGAATCCTTTTGTTTCACAAACAGATAAGTGCATCTACTGAGGAAAGGAATGCTAAACTGTTAAATTGAAAGAAATAATTATTTATGATGCCCCTTGGTGCCTCCCTCCATGTGATACATCAGGAGGTCGAGACAATACATCTCTGTAAGTAAATGGGCTGTTGGTTTCTCAGAAGGGAAAGTCCACATGGTCATTTAATCTGGAAGTACTGTATTAGCTGCTTTATATCTTGATAGGTGTAAGGGTTTCACACATGACATGAGGTATGTATGTTGGCTCTGTTGATATGATAAGTCTTAGGGACATACCTGAAGGTCCTTGTAGCAGAAGTTGCAAGGTCAGTATGGTTTCCATGACTGTGAGAAACAGGTGGGTTTTTGCTGGGACCGTGGCCTTGGAGCTTCCGAGTTTGGCTGACCAAACATTTCACTGGACTGATTGCATAAAGGAACTGTGAGGAGCATTGGTCCTGCTAAAACTGTAATCCCCTATATTTAAATCCCATCACAGTATTGCTGTGACAAAGCATGTTCCAGGGTTGTGGGAGAATCCTTCCAGCACTGTGGCAGAACCCTGTAAAATTGGCTCTCAAGCCCAGTACATAATTGCAGACAAATTATTCCTGTTTATCCTAAGTAACTGCAGCCCTAAAGAAACCACCTGTTTGTATCTTCTAGGACATGGCCCCAGCATGATATCAAGACTAGTCCCTTAGGAGGTGGCTGCAAGAAAAGAACTGTTACATTTATTCTGGAAAGGACCTTTCACTGTACTAAATTGTTGCTTTTATTTTGGTGGGGACCTTCCCCCTTCTAAATTGTGGACACCCCAGAGAAAATCAAATCTGCAAAGGAAGTAGCATTCCCAATCATGACAAGCTAAGTGTGCAGAGTCTGGAGTAGAATGTAATTCTTTTGAACTTTAAAAACTATGTGCTTGGTACTATGGCAATTCACTCTTTACTGGGTAACGGGAGTAAGTCTTCTAATGGGGTGTTCTGAATTTGCCCAAGGAATCTCTCCTCAATGGAGACCAGTGGGGTAGAGTGTGAGGTGACTGTACTGAAGCAACTGTTGTCTACCAATGGGAAGTGCCCTTCAGGGCTCAATTCTAAATTTGTGTGGCACACCACATAAGTCATGGATTAACTAGGATTGCATCATGGAACTGGTGGTGATTATGTAGTCTTCAGGGTATCTAGGTTAGCTGCAGTAATTCCATGGGGAGGCAAATGCACCAGAATCTAGGTTGGGCTATGGTGGACCCTCCCTTGGGGGGGGCAGCAGGGAAATGGGTACCAAGTCTAGGAGAGGTTGGTAGGATGGAATCTTTTGGAGATCCTGAGCAAAATGTCTCATAGCTACATCCCTATTTCATTTCTGGTATTGTTCAACTACAGCAGAAATAGGCTTTGTAAAAAATTCACCTCACGCTGGTCCCTGTCAAATGATTAGGTCTGAAACTTCCACTTACAGCTAAGATACAGTACATGGGACCTGGGTTGTATGGAGCCCTCAGATTGCTTGGACTTTAAGTTATGTTGGTAGCAGCCCTGAGGAAATACCCCTGTGAAATATGGATTTTGTGTTGGACTTTAATTTTATAGATCACTGTACTGTAATTAATACCATACTCTGATAATATACTCATGAGTAGTCCTTTAATAATCAAAGGTCTGAACTTCAGTCATGTTATGGGCATTCTGCTATGGGGGGACTGTGTGTTTTCTAACCCCTCTTGTTTGCAGCCCTACAGTGGCCTGGAGAATTTTGCATTAAATATGAGTAAAGCCTTTATCATTTTGCTTCTTGACCAGTGCCAATTTGTCATAAAACCTACCTATCTCTCCACTCCATGCCTTCAATAACAGGATGTCCCATGTTATCCATCATGGTGAACTCAAGATAATCTTGTCCCATGAGAAGTAAAGAGGTGTTTTCAGGATTTAATTTCAGCCAGCTGATGACAATCCACTTCTGATCTCAGCAGGACAACATTTCAAAACACAACAGATTGCTATGTGTAGGTCTAAAGAAAAGATCCAGCTTCTTATGTTTAGCAGAGCAAAAATAACTGAAACTGAATTTCTGATCATCGGTCCAGGCAGATGCATTTGGTCTGAGCCAAACATTTATAATTCCCCTGAACCACTGACTGCTAGCACTCTGAGAGAAAACAATGCAACTATTCTAATAAAGCTCCAGCAAAACCTCAATACATCCTAGGTCAAACAATCTGTTCCTAGTGATGAACAGTGTCAAATACTGAATACAAATGAAGAAGAATTACCACTGATAGCTCTTCATAGTCCCTTGTAAGGAGAATGTTTATGTCACTCTGTGAAGGGGAGTAAAGCAGGTAAGATATCCACTTCCACAATGCAATAAGACTCCTTCATGCATTGCTACAGTATATGCAAGTTGCACCTTCCCTGTAAGGTAGGGGGGATAGCCGCACTACCCATTTGTCTCTTGGCCACCCACACACACTGGCTAATCAAACTTAACTCCACCTGAATACTAGCTTTCCACTTAACTGCCTCTCTCTGCTTTGACCGGGAGCACCTTGTCCTCCCTTCACCACCCCACCACTTCTTCCTCTCCCCTACTCCACCCCACCACCTGCCCATCTCCTGTCCAATACACCCCCACACTACCTCTAGCCCAGGTCCCACTACCACTTTCCTCATTTCCCCTCCCACCACACATCCTGCTGCCCCCTGCCAAAGCTGAACTCCCCCCTCTCTCTCCCCCCTTCTTCACTTTCCACCCATCTGCACTTGCCCAAATCTCAGCTTGGGTCTCTGCACTAAACTTCCCAGTTTTGTTGCACATTGTGTCCCATTACTGGGAAACTGACAATGCCTTCAGCAGCTTCATTTATATTTTGACATGTAAATTTTGTAACTTTTATTTGCTGCCCTTTCCTATGTAAACTCTATGTTAGTTTTTGTTCCTGCGTTGTCAAAACTGTCTGCTGTGTTTCTGCTGTTTCAACAAAATGTATCTTTCTAAACTGTTGATGAGGATCCTTTGTAAAAGAGGTCTTAGCTCAAAGGTTGAAATTCTGATTTCTCAATAAATAAATAAAAAAAAATAATAAAATTGTTCATACATGGTTAAATAAGCCTCTAAGTCATCATCAGAGCCTGATTTGGTACGTTTTTTGTCTCTTATAAAAAAGGATATCCCCAGGAACTGCAGGACTTATGGGTATGTTTCAAGGGGAAAAGGGGATTTCTCTGTTCTTGCAGGGTTTCAATTAGTTCCAGTACAATTAGTTCAATTATTTCCAGTAATCAATCAGTAACCAGCAATCAGTACAATTAGTTCAATTAGTTCCAGTAATCAACCTGTCTAATAAAGAACTTACACAGGCTGAAACATCTGTATTATCCAGGGGCTTAACTTTTTGCCCCACACATGAATTTGATAACATTAGATTCTGTGGTGAGATATAAAGATTTTTTTAGACAGCTTCATCTAAAAGAATATTTCTTTGATAAAAGCAACACACAAACACCACATTACGACAGCATAAAGAAAACATCAGACTAGACCCCTTGGAGCTGACGCAACCCCAAGTTGGATGCCTATATTGACTGCTTCCGTGGAAGAATAAACTCCCAAATCCTTAGCAAACAGCAGAAACTCCTATATAGAATCAAAACACTGGAAAAGAGGGCAATACAAACTCTGAAAAACAACTATAACATTGTAATAAAACAAGGTGACTAGGGTGAAGATGTGGTTGTGATGAACACTGAAGATTACATTAAAGGGGCACACAGACAGCTATCAGATACAGCTTAATATAGAGAACTCACTGAATACCCTACTATACAATGTACAGAAGAACACAAACAAATCATCATGTCTCTACCAAACAACATCCAAGAACAGTTAAAAATACTAATTCCAAACAAACCTACACCAGGAAGATTCTATATGCTACCCAAGATACACAAACCAGGGAATCTGGCATGATCCATCATCTCTGGCATTGGCAAACTTACTGAAAACATTTCATGACTAATTGAATCCATTTTAAAACCACTAGTATGAGCTACTAGCAGTTTTATTCAGGACACCACAGATTTCCTCAGGAAACTGAAACAATCTGGAAAATTGACGTCACTGCCCTGTACACTAATATCCCACATGAAGATGGCATAGCAGCATTTCAGAAATTTTTAAAGGAAAACACATCTGCAGGAGACATTCCAGAAACCACTATCAGCACCCTAATAAAATTCATTTGGATACACAACAACTTCACTTTTAATGGCAAACACTTTTTACAGATCACAGGGACAGCCATGGGCACTAAACTAGCACCACAATATGTCAATATCTTTATGGTCTATTTAGAGGATGATTTTTTTAAACACCACCCCTATAAACCATCTGTCTACCTCCAATATATTGATGACATATTCCTGATTTGGACAGAAGGTGAAGAGTCTCAAAAAATTACAGCATGATTTTAACTTTCATCACTCTGTCAATCTCACTATTGAATACTCCACCACCAGCATACATTTTCTTGACACCACAGTCAGTATCACTAAAAATGGACATATACAAACTGCTCTTTACAGAAAACCCACTGAGAAACACTGTTACCTGCATAATTCCAGCTTCTACCCAAAACATATAAAAAAATCTGTAATCTGCAGTCAGGTGATTCAATACCATCGAACTTGCTCTGATGAGAGAACAAGAGACAGACAGCTCTCCACACTTCAAAATTCCCTAATTCAGCAGAGCTACTCTCCAAGATAAATTGATAGAGAATTTGAACAGGCCATACAAATACCATGAGACAATCTGCTGGAATACAGGCAAAAACATCAAACTGACCTCAAACCCCTAGTGGTCACTTATAGCCCCATGCTAAACCCCCTTCATCAAATTATTAAAGAACTGCAACCCATGCTGCAAGAAGATGAAACACTGAAGGACATCGTCCCTGAACCACCTGTCATTGTGAATAAGCAGCCCCCAGCCTCTCAAACATAATTATTCATAACAAACTCCCAGCAGATCATACTAACCAAGAAACAAGAGGGACAGCACCATGCAACATGGCAAGATGTAAGATCTGCACCCACATATGCACACAGACCACCATTAAGACAAGCCAGAACAACATAATGCAAATTAATGGATCCTACACACGTCAATCCAGCAATGTTGTTTACCTAATTCAGTGCAAGAAGTGCACAAATGCATGCTATATTGGGGAAACTAGTAAACCACTGAAAAACAGGATGAAACACCACCATCACAAAATAGTAAACCAGGTTACCTGCACTCCAGTAAGAAACAATTTTTCCCAAACAGATCACTATCTCTTGGATTTATCTGTCTTGATACTAAGAGACAACTTTAAAACACACAGGACAGAAGGACATGGGAATTGAAAGATATTAAACAATTTAAATCTAACATTTCTGGACTGAATCGGGACTTTGGATTCATGACACACTATGGTAAACTGTAATTCTCTTTTTATTGTGGACTAAATCATGGCATTATATATATATATCATACTTTGGTTCTGTATTTCTCTTGTCATTGTTTTTTTCTGAGTTCCTGCCTAATCTGTTTTTTCTACCTGTACTTTACATCCTCCCTGCCTCTCCTACAAATTCTTCAGCTCAAGACTGCACACTCCCTGATTGTTTTCACACCTACTGTTTATAGTACCTCACACTTTGTCTATCTGGGCTTTTGTTCTTTTATGTCTTGACTTCCATGCATTTCTTAGGCATCTCCTGTCTATTCTACTCTTACAGCTTACCTCTGATCTCAGATCTTTCTTATCTGTGTTCCTGTCTGTTCCTTTGTTTTTCCCTTTCTAGCTTCCTTCCATCTCCTACTAACCAGCCCCCTCCATATTTTCTTCTCACTCATCATTTTTTACTTTGCATCTTATATAGACTTGTTATCTCTAGTCCCCTTTTATCACTTTCCTACTTCACTTCCTGCTATTTCTTTTTTTATTTTAAATTGCTCCACAGTGGATATATATGCTGCTAATGTTGCTTGATTTTGCTATTCTCCTGAAGAAGGGACCTATGAGGCCCTGAAAGCTTGTGTATTATTCCATCTTTGTACAAGACACTTGTTGGTCCAATAAAAGGTATCAACCCTTCCATCATTTCCTGTTTTCAAGGACCAATATGGCTGGAATCTCTTTTTACAATTAGCTTCTTGAAATTGGCATCCTGTCTCTCCATTTCTTTATCTGCCTTTAGTAGGTGAAAATTTAGCTAGCGTAATAAATCTGTCAGTTTTTTAGGGGGCATATATTCTGATTCCACTTCTCTTTCCTCCTCATGCTTACTCAGGACTGAATCCTTGAGCTTTCTAGGCTCCTAGGGCTGAGCACCTAACCCCCTCCCTGTCATACTTCAGGTAGTGACACCAACAGGGTTGGAGAGAACCTGTCTAACCTACTTATCTGAAGTGACCTATCCTTAGCACTTCAGGTCATCACCCTACCTCACAACCTTTGCCACCTTTACCCCACCCATTCTGTATACTTCCCCTACTCCCTGCCCATCCTCTAGCACCCTTACCTCTATCCTCCTACTATCATCTCTTCTCTTGCAACCCAGTAGGGTACCCTAACTTTGATTCAGGCAAATTACTTGCTGCCTATGATCCTAAATTTGGTATGTTCACTATATGAACTCTGTCTAAAAATGTACTACTGTATTACTGTATCTTACTGTTACCCATCTAAAACATGTTCTACCGTTTTGATGTTCCTTTGTCCTTGTAACTGATATGGAATCCATAAATGTATAACCGCTCACTGGTGTAATCCAAGAACTCAAATAAAAAAAAAAAATACCTTTCATCCTGAAACTGATCCACTCCTTGCTCCTGACATTCACTCAGTCCACACAGGTACTTCTAGTTAAAAGACTAGTTGAGACTGAATCCAGATAAGACTGAGGTGCTGGTAGTGGACCCAGGTCATCCGGGGGCAGGTTTTGGGGCTGGCCAATCATCAGGCTTATTACTTGGTGGTATGCAGCTCACTACCTCAAATCAGGTGCGTAACTTGGGTGTTATTTTTGATGAAGGACTGACCCTAAAATCTCAGTTGTCAGCTGTCATCAAATCCTCTTTTTACCATCTGAGGAATATCACCTGGGTGAAACACCTGGTTCCTCCGGGCGATCTTCCAACACTGGTCCATGCCTTTGTCACTACCCATCTTGATTACTGCAATTCCCTTTACCTAGGACTACCAGGGGTTGATATCCACTGCCCGCAGCTGGCGCAGAACATGGTGGCCAGGCTTTTGACTGGGACTTCTAGAACCAGTCATATTATGCCTGTACTCCGTGAGCTGCACTGGCTGCCTGTTTGGTGGTGGATCACCTTTAAGGTTGGCTTGCTAACCTTTAAAGCCCTACATGATCAGGGACCCTGTTAACTGCAAGATCTCCTGGTACCTTACTGCCCCCTCCATTCTCTCCATTCCACTAATGAGGGATTGTTGCAGAGACCCAGGGTACGATTGAAGACATCAGGATCTTGAGCCTTCGCTTTTTCAGCACCAACCCTGTGGAATTCTCTACCTCATTAGTTGAGAGAATGCCCAACTGTCGATAGATTTAAAATTGAGTTAAAAAATGTATTTATTTAGTTTAGCTTTCCCTAGTTATGGATGATCTGTTTTAATGTTTTTGTTTTAAATTTTTATCTCTATGTATTTGGTTTTTATGTACAGCGTCTTGGTTTAGAAAGGCACTATAAAAATAAAGTTGATTTGATCTGAATATTTATTGCCAAAAAATAAAATAGAGCAACAGCAAAACAGACTAGATACAACAAAATAAAAACACTATGAAACAGGTACAAGGCTACTTCCTAATACCCAGAGTGGCCCCTGGGAGAATCCAGCCAGAGTATCCAGAAGCAGAGCTGTATTTCTGGCAGCAGCTAGAGGCATACTGAAGTGCTGCTAGCAGAAACCATCCTTATATACTCCTGGCAAGAATCCCATTGGTCCACCTCAGTGATGTGTTAACATCCCATTAGTCCACCACAGTGATGTAACAGCATATTTCTGCATGCATATTTAGCATATTTTAACATAGTAATATATTAAAACAGCAGAGGCCTAGCAACATCACAATACAGAACAGCAATTCTCCTTTTTACAATGTCAGTTGGCGAAATAAAGTTTTACCCACTGAGATGCTTATTTTTAATTACAATGGGACAGAGGGGGCGATAATGAATTGTCCTCCCACAACTCCACCTCCCTCTGCAGTAATCTGTCCCTTCCCCCAGGGTAATATTTAAATGTTAACAGAATGGTTAACCAGCCCTTAGGGAGAACAGAAACAGGAGCAGAAAGGGAAATAGATACAGGCCCCAGTTCTTAGAAGGTAAGTGCAATACTGAAGAACAAATGGGCTATTAGGAATTGATAATAGTTTAAAAAACTAAACCAAACCAAAACACAAAAGTATTTGGTCTTTGAGAGTATAGCAGCATCTGTCAAAGCAGAACAGCTGATCCCAATTAAACTGCAGATTTTCTGCAACCACAGCGCAATATGAAGTCAGTGGGGTAGAGTCACAAAATGTTTTGGGACTAAGTCCCACACCACAACTCCAGTTGAGAACTGAGATCTCCGCAGCTATGGAGATTGCTACGCATAGCCTCAGCAGTTGTGGATGATGTTACAGCTAGTCCCACTAGCCGTAAAGGTTTTCCACAGCTGCAGGAATTTCCCTGGCAACACAACCCACAAGCTGCCCTATATCATGGAGCCAGTTGTAATCCAGCTTCATATTTGTGAATACTCACAGCTGTGGGAAAACTGTGGAAACCTTGCTGATTAACAAATGGCAACCCAGTTGCACTGGGTTTTTCCCACAGCTGTGGGAATTTCAGTAGCTGATAGAAGACATCCTTAGGATGGCAGGGAAAGGGGAGATATTGCTGATGGGTGACCTGAATATGCCAGATGTTAACTGGAGCATCTTTGCTGTAGCCACATCCAAGAGCAGGGCCATTCTCAATGCCCTACAGGGGGCATGTCTCAGACAGCTAGTTTTGGAACCCACTCAGGAGGGAGCAGTCTTAGATCTGGTACTTTTAAATGGGGACAGAGAGAGGATCTCAGATTTAGAAGTGGGAAGCCATCTAGGAACAAGCGACCACCAAACAGTGTGGTTCATGATAAACTTAGCTGTAGAGTCAAGCCATACAAAAGTGAAGGTATTGGAAATAAATCAAAATGAAAATAAAAACACTATGTTTCTCAAAAGAAGTGGTGGGGAAGGTTAGGGAGAAAAAGATAGCATTCAGGAAGTATAAGGAAACACAGAAGGATCAGGACACAGATCTGTACCAGTTAAAGCAGAAGGAAGAGGGGAACGGAGTCAGAATAGCAAAGGCCCAAACTGAGGAAAAGATAGCCAACTCAGTTAAGAAGGGGGATAAAACCTTTTATAGGTACATTAGGGAGCAAAGAAAGACTAAGGCAGGGATACTGCTGCTGAATAAAGAGAAAGGTGGTTGGACAGACAGCGACAGTGAAAAAGCAGGGTACTGATTGAATACTTCTGTTCAGTATTCACAAAGGAAGAGCGGGGGGGGGGAGATACCTAATCCAGTCAATAAAAGCACTCTGGATAGGGGGGTTGATATTAGTCTTTTCACAGAAGAAAGGGTCCTGAAAGAACTCTTAAAACTGAAGGTGGATAAAGCAATGGGGCCTGATGGGATTCACCCAATTTCTAAAAGAACTAAGGGAAGAACTAGTAACACCATTGACTACTCTTTTTAATAAATCATGGGAGGATGGTGTGGTACCTGAGGACTGAAGGAGGGCAGATGTGATTTCCCTTAACAAAAATGGGAGCAAGACAGAGGCAGGAAACAACAGACCTGTCAGTTTGACCTCTGTGGTAGGGAAAATGATGGAATCACTTCTGAACAAAAGAATTGTTAACTACCTAGAGGCCAGTGGGGCACAGGGCCCAATGCAGCATGGATTCACAGCAGGAAGGTCATGTCAGACAAATCTAATTGATTTCCTTGACTGGGTGACCAAAGTAGTAGACCAAGGAGGGGGCTGTGGACATGGCCTACCTAGACTTTAGCAAGGCATTTGACACAGTCCCACACAAAAGATCAATAAACAAATTAGCCAGCCTGGGAGTGGGTCCCAGGGTGGTAGCCTGGGTAAAACACGGGCTGAACAACAGAAAACAGAAGGTAGTAGTAAATGGAGTCCAGAGTAAAGAAAGGGAGGTTATTAGTGGGATACCACAGGGTTCAATACTGGGGCTGGTCCTTTTTAATATCTTTATAAGTGACATCACAGAAGGACTGGGAGGAAAAGTATGCCTCTTTGCAGATGACACAAAGATCTGCAACAGGGTTGATACACAAGATGGGATGGAAAGGATGCAAAGGAACTTGGCAAGGTTGGAGAAATGGTCAAATGTATGGCAGCTTAGATTCAACACAAAGTAGTGCAAAGTAATTCACCTGGGATACAAAAACCCAGGGGAAGATTACACAATGGGGGGGTGAGATACTGACAACAGCAAAAATGGAAAGGGACCTGGGGGTATTCATATCAGATGGTGTAAATGTGGGCCAGCAATGTGAGAAGGCAGTAAAAAGGGCTGGGGGATACTGGGATGCATAGGGAGAGGCATCACCAGTAGAAAACAGGAAGTTGTTGTCCCTCTGTACAGACAGTTGGTAAGACCACATCTGGAGTAATCTGGAGTACTGTATACAGTTCTGGAGACCCCATCTCCACAAAGACATTGACAGGGTGGAGGCTATCCAGAGGAGGGCAACCAAAATGGTGAAGGGTCTGCATCAGAAGACATATGAAGAAAGACTAAAGGAGCTTAAGATGTATAGCCTCGAGGAAAGAAGGGGGAGGGGGGACATGATAGAAACATTCAAATACCTCAAGGGAATCAACAAAGTCCAAGAGGGTAGCATCTTTCAGAAAAAGAAATGTGCAAGAACAAGGGGGCACAATTTGAAGATAGAGGGGGGACGGCTCAGAGGTAATGTGAGGAAGTATTTCTTCACAGACAAGGTTGTAGATGCATGAAACAGCCTTCCTGAGGAGGTCCCAGAGTCAAAAACAGTGGGTGAATTCAAGAATGCATGGGACAGACATAAGGCAATTCTAGTGGGGGGTAGGAGGAAGTAGGCTGTTGGTTAACTAGGATCTGCAGTTTATCTGTTAGGTAGGGAAATGGGCAGACTAAGTGGGTCAAGCAGTCCTTATCCACCATCAGATTCTGTTTCTATGTTTCTATGAATCCACCCAGGGTTTTTACATTTTCACAATTAGGACTTCCACAATATCAGGCAGTCTTCTTGAACTCTCTGCTAGGAGAGTGCTTTACATTTTAACAGACAAAACATATGAAATGTTCCCAGCACCTTTACCATTTACAGACACACCTTGCATCTTCATGAATACCTATGCAGCTAATAGCTGTCTGCAGTAACTAGAGCCCACCACTGCAGAAAGGGCTTCCACCAAATACACCATTCTTACACATTTCTTTAACTGCCCCTCCAAAGAAACAAATAGACCAGCACTAATGAAAATTCAGAATGCACACTGAAATAGTCACCATGCCCTCTAGCCTTTCTCCCCTACCTCCCTCCCTCCCCACCTTCACCTCTACCTGGTGTATATTTTTATTTTTTTCTTCCGTTACTTCCTCCTGCAACCTTAGATGACCTGCTTTATCTTCCTATAGACACTTCTATGTATGTAAATACCCTGTAATCTGTACAATATCTGTATAATTCTATGTACATATGAACTTCTTTGTCTTCCTCTCTGTAAACAGTATTATCTGTATTGCCTTGTAAATACCTGTGTTGACCTGTATATACAATTGTTCATGCTCCACCCAGGTCCATCTTGCAAGTGAGCTTCTGCTCAGTGATGAATGCCTGGTTAAATAAAGATTTGATTGATTGATTGATTGATTGATTGATTGATTGAAATAGAGAGAGAGTAAGGCCAAAAAAAAGATAGAGCAGAAAATGAAGCTGCAGAAAAAGGAAAATAGAAAAATATACTGGGCATATACCAAGGCCTCGCACCATTCTAGCAATGCATAGGGAAGGGATCTTATTGCACAGTGAAGGGGGATATCTTACTTGCTTCACTCCCCTTCACACTCTCACTAAAGCTGCTTTCATGCTGAATTTGAGACAAAAAACCTAATAGAAATGACATACAGATTGTATTCTTCTGGCAGTCTCTGAATCATAACCACATTCTCAGTCATTAGTAGCCTTACTTAAAATGGAAAGTTACAGATGGGGATGTATTTCATGGGATTTTCAGGTGCCAAAGAAGACTTTTTTAAAGGGAGCCTCATCTTGGTCTCTTTCAAAGTTGCCAGGTGTAACTGCTACATCAAAGATGCATTTTCAATCTCAGTCAATACAGAGAGACACCAACATTTCTTCTTTAGTTCTCACAAACTGCTCAGGTGCTGGGTATAGGATGTGGTGCTGGGGTACAATTCCAACAACACCTGATGAATTCCCTTACAGGCAGTCAAATGGCAACAAGTAAAGAGTTCTGGAGGCTCTGACAACCCCACAACCATATCACTGCAACATGGCACTGCAAATGTATACAGTATCTTGGCCCTTATGTCCACAGCCTTGGAATAGGAGAAATCTCCCAACTTATTACATCTCTTACAGTGATCAAGTAAAAAATCCTTCTTATCATCTTGATATCTTTTATAGTACGACACGAGAACCAATCTTTCAGTCAAAGGTCCTGACATACTGCTCCCATGCTCTAAATGCTGAGCCAGTGCCTTGAACTGGTGAATTTTGTCAGAAAACCAAGCTGATCTTTACCTTGAATGCACTGAATGAGAATGGACAGTGACTATAGAATCTTCTACAGACAGAACTGCTTTATTATAGAAACATAGAAACATAGCAACATAGAATTTGACAGCAGATAAGGACCACATGGGTCACCTAGTCAGCCCATTTCCCTATCTACTATATAAACTTCAGATACTACTTGGTCTGTAGCCTACCTCCTCTTTCCTGCCCCTAGTGTTGCATTCTGCCAATCCCATGTATTCTTGAATTCACCTACCATTGTTGCCCGCACAACTTCCTCAGGGAGGCTGTTCCATGCATCCACTACCCTTTCTGTGAAAAAAAAATACTTCCTCACATTGCCCTGAGTCTTCCCT
Organism: Neoceratodus forsteri; assembly: GCA_016271365.2. NCBI lineage: Eukaryota > Metazoa > Chordata > Ceratodontiformes > Ceratodontidae > Neoceratodus > Neoceratodus forsteri. The sequence continues at coordinate 1,350,652,475 of CM057458.1, read as the reverse complement.
TCTCCAGCCTCATATTGTGACCATTTGTTCTTGCACATCTTCTTTTCTGAAAGGTGCTGTCCTCTTGAACTCTATTGATCTCCTTTAGGTATCTGAATGTCTCTATCATATCCCCCCTCTCCCTCATTTCCTCCAGAGTATATATATTGAGTTTCCTCATATCTCTCCTCCTGTGGTTTCTGGTGTAGCCCCTGCACCATTTTCATTGTCCTTCTCTGGACTGCCTCCACCCTTTCAATGTTTTTCAGAGATGAGGTCTCCAGAACTGCATGCAGTACTCCAGATGAGGCCTCAGCAACTGCCTGTACAGCAGTATCACCATCTCCTGTTTTCTACTGGTGATACCTCTCCCTATGCACCCCAGCATCCCCCTGGCTTTCCTTACTGCCTCCTCACATTGTTTGACAACTTTTAGATCATCTGTTATGACTACCCCCAGGTCCCTTTCCAAGTCTGGTTGTTGTTATCCCCCCATCGTGTATTCCTAGCCTGGGTTTTTGTTCCCCAAGTGCATGATTTTGTTCTTCTTGGCTTTGAATCTGAGCTGCCACACTCTTGACCACTCCTCAACTTGGCTAAGTCTCTCCTTATTTTCTACACCCCCCCCCCAGACTATCAACCCTTTTGCAGACCTTGGAGTCATCTACAAAGAGGCATACCTTTCCTTCATGTCCCTCCACAATGTCACTAATAAAGACATTAAAGAGGACTGGGCCCACATTGAATTATACTGTGCATTCTACTGCCACACCTACTCCCTCAGCAGAGGTGTGCGAAAAATAACTGAGCATTCACTTCAGCCCAGAAAACCTCTTAGCTGAGTCTATGCCGGGCTATGTAGTAGATCACTTCCATTTAGGGGGTTGATCTTCAGTAAGCCATTAGAGTGAAAGATATCAGGAAATGATCTAACCAAGTATCTGGAACAATTAGTGACTGTCCAGTAACAATTCATGCAGAAAACACAAGATCCAGCATGTGCCACCCCACCACCACCACCACATACATGACAGATACAGTAAGCCATCTGAAGTTCAGGCTTGCATCACCTGGAGGAGCCAGATGTAAGCATATCTAAGCCAATGCCAACTCAGGAATTGAAGTTCCTGAGAACAATAACTCACATGAACTCCAGCACGAGTGAAGGCACCTTCTTTAAGAACTCCTCCAGGAATTTATCTCCACTTCCAGGAGAATGGTAAATTATTTCAGATCTACAACATTTAATGTCACCATCACAAGTTTGAGCTGCACACTATGAATATCATGATTCCTCTAGAGGGAAAGTGGCATCCTTCAGTCCAGATTTTAAAGAATTAGCCATCATGCCAACTCTGTGTTCTGGATGTGGGCAGTGTACCACAAAGTACACCTATTGAAGCAAATCAGAAAATACAAAGACAGCATTATCATCAAACTGGGTTCTGAGATACAATCCAGGTTGGTGCTCTAGGCCATAACATGCTGCAGAACTTGAAAGTTTGACTATCAAATCATTCTCATAATTTTCACTGAAACCCTAACTGGTATAAAAAGAAATTTGTGGTAATCAACATTTTTAGGATTTTTCCATTAGAGTGAATGTGATTATAGGGAATTTGCACTAACATAAATGTATGCAATTGTGGTTACATTTGTCTTTGTGTTAAATTAACTTTGTGTGAAAATAACTAGTTTTACAGTGATTCCTGACAATAGCAGTTTTATCAACTACCATTCTGAGCTGATTGTAAGATAAAAGTGTAATTAATAAAGTGAACATAAACCCTATTGTTTACATGTTTAAAGTGATTTATGGAAGGGTGCCATAGCAAATGGGCATAGAAACCAACAGGAGTTGTGAATCAGTCTTCTACCATTCAAACTGCCAAAAAGCACTGTTTTCCATGAAAACAAACCCTTTTATTTCTGTGCACTGTTTCATTTGCATATCCCTGCACCTTTTTTCTCAGTGCTGCAATCCCCAACCTTGACATCATGCAAGGGAAACAAAGCTTTTAAAGGGACACTGTCAGTATTTAGCTGACCATTTATATTGTCTGCAAGTTACTTAAAGCAATTCAAACTCTATAACATAAACATAGAAAAGTATCATCACACTCCCACATTTTGACAGAAGCTGTCACTTCACCAGCAAGCAGTAAAAGTGAAACAACATCTGTTTGTTTGTTTGTTGTTTGTTTGTTTATTTGTTTAATGAGTTAGCACTCTACAACAAAAGTTCAATTTACAGGTGCGACTCACAATGAAATAGAGGTGTGCAAAAATTTAATTCTGAGGGCTGAATTCAAGTGAAAGTCTAACTTTCAGTTCCATAGTAGTTTGGAAATTGATTTCCGAACTTCCACAGAAATTCCACCTGCAGCTGCGATCACCTAACCCCAGGGCTGCCATTATGGGGGGACAACCGGGACTTTTTTCCCAGGCCCTGCACTATGGGAGGCCCGCCTGAACAGCGCTGATATATATATATCTTTTTTATTTCTCCTTTCATCCTTTTCTGTTGCTGTCTACATGGCGCCACTGTAAAACCTTTTTCTTTGCCATCCAGGAGGGGGAGGGGTCATTTACGCATCAGTCCTACAGTAGGACTGTTGCATAAATGACTAAATGACCCCCCCCCCACACCCCCCACTTGGACAGCAGAGAAAAAGATATTACAGTGGCACCACACAAACCTGGACCCTTCCATAGATGTGATGACATTGTCCCTCCTGTGCATCTGATGTGAGCCGGAATGGTGCCTAGCATGCACTACTGTACGTTCTCCTCAGAGCCCAGAGATTTGGAGGATTGCTGTTAGTGTGTCGGTGTCACCAATCCACCCATAAATAAAATAATTTCGCACAACGATGACAAGAGCAGGCAGCCAAAGCAACAAGTCAGTGAGCTGGGTCACCATCGGAGTACATCAGCAGCTGCTGCCCAGTAGTATGGTCAGGTCACAGGCCTTGCTTCTTGCTTTTAGTCATCGCCTCGTGGAGTAAGCTCCCACCACTTTCTAATCCCCTCACAAATTGAATGTGCGGTCGGTGAGTCCGGTGACTGCGGTGTGTGGGTGTCCCCTCTCATTTGTGTTGACTCCACTGTCCTCATCCAGACATCCATCCAGGTTATTGTAAAAAAGGAATAAAAAGCAGATTAATTATGTGAGGGTACTGGATGCTGGGGGACAATGTATGCATTTTTTCTGCTCCTTTTGCTCCCTTGTTATTCCTCTCAGGTATGATTTTGTTTGTAGTAATTTTCAACTGAAAAGCAAGGTGGTACCTGCTCTTCAGCATGAGATGGATCTTTAGCTGCTAATGATCCATCTCCTGCTGAAGAGCAGGTAACACCTTGCTTTTCAGTTGAAAATTACTACAAACAAAATAAATGGCACACAAGGTACAATCATAGACAGGCTCAGCCCCACTAATAATCAGCACACACCCTCCCCTCTGTGATTTGTTGCAGCATTCCCAGACACACCCTCTGTGACCTGTTATGGTGCCTTCCCCAATGTGAAGGCAGCAATCCCCCCCCCCCCACACAGGTCTCCCCAAGCAGGTGCCAATTAAAAAAAAAACACCACTGTGCACGTGCCCAAAGAGAGCAGGGACTGTGATTTGGCAGCAGTGAGGACTCAAGCTGGGTGGGTGACAATGAGACAGATCAACAGGCTGCAGAGTAAATGGACTCTGGAGAGCTGGCCACATTCAGTCAGTTGGTAGGATAGAAAGGCAGTGAGCCAATGTGAGGGAGCAGCCAGGCTGGAAAAGTTTGAATGGCAGTGGTGTGAGCCGTGCAGCAGTGTGCAAAGTGGTAGGGACCTCCTCCCGCCTGCCTCCTCCCTCCCAGCCTCACCCCCCCCCCGGTCATCTGAGGGTAACCTGTATATTGCTTTTAGCATAGTCTTAGATTCTGATATTTTACACATTCATTGAAACTTTAAAGGCCTGTAGTCTTTTTTATTACTTATTCTTTATACTCCCCCTGTCTGCAGCGCTCGCAGTCTTCAGGAGACACCTATGGCCTTCTAATCCCAACCCTCTTACCTGCAGCCCAGTGCAGTCCATCCCCCATGTAGCCATGACTATGTCCACCAGGCAGGCATGGGGTAGGGACACTCCCCCGAAGTCATTCTTGTTCTCGTTGGGATGCTGGTACCAGGTCAGGCAGGGGCACTGGGGATCGGGGCCTGGTGCTCTGTCTACCAGGAGTGCTGCAGGTATTTTCTCCATTTTCTATGGGAGTGGCGCGTGCCCCAACATCAAGGTGTCTCTGCCATCATCCACTCCCAACCCTCTTTTTATGCCCATGCACTGGCTATGCCTCCGGCTTCCACCAGATACCAGTCAGGCACCGAGCGTGTATCCCCCTCCCTCCTAGGAAAGGAGATCTGTCCTTCGGATGCTCAATCCTCTCCCTCCCCTGCTGACCCCCGATGGCCCAGGCTCATTCCAGAACCTGGGTAGCGAGGTGTGGCATCCAGCACCTCAACCCTCAGCACCACAGTGCCGGCCTAAATGCCTGTAGTCTTCTGCTGCCTGTCTGCTGTTTTATGCCTTGTTACGCTGTATACTGTTGTTCACTGTAAACCTCTCTGTTCTGTTGTAATGACTGTCTCTGTAACTGTTCTTGACATGGAACCTTTGTAAATGAGTCCTAGATAGTACTGGCTACACTAGGTTGAGCAGGGGAATTTATTGAATTTGTATAGATCTTAGGTAATCCATACATAGACCCTTTCATTCAGTGCGGTACTGCGAGAAGATCATGAGTCTGTTTTTTTTTATCATCCCATTCAAAAAGGCTTCATGTAAAAAAATATCAATGTCTTTTTTAAAACACATAGTCATATCTCTAGGTAACTTTCAATAAAACTTACTATTCAGTAATTGTCTCACAAGTATATTTTCATACTTTATCTAGAATGACAACAGATCCACCTTTATCAGTGGGTTTAATTGCGATTTTGTCATTCTTAGCCAGATGTCAGAATGCTTGCCTTTCTTCCCTAGTGCAGATATTAAAATGGGGGTTCTTCATAGTAGTCACGAGATTTTGAATATAATCTTCAAGCAGGTGCTTTATAATTTGTACCTTCATACATAGTAACCACACATTGACAAAGCGTATGTGTTATGTGAAATGTTGGCATTAGTGGGGTAGTTGCTGCTATGTGTACTTATTAATGTTTTATTCTGCAATAAACTAAGTTTCAACAGAACCTATTATATGAGACTTTTGTTTGGTTGACCATGATGCCAGACTGCTTTTATCCTATCATTATGCACACCCTGTCATGGCTTATTGCTTAATTAACAGTTCACAGTGAAACACTTGAAGTTCAGACTGTCTGGTTTTGCATGATTCAGTCTAAGTAATCCTTGTTTATAAAAACCAAATATGCCAGCCTGTCAGCACAGCGGTGGGATTTCCGCTTGCAATGCCGGTGACACAGGTTCAGGAATGGCTCCAGGTCATCCGAGGCTAGCCGGGGGGGGAGAAGGATCGAGCATCCCTGGACTGCTCTCCTTCTCTGGAGTAGGGTGGATTGAGCATTCGGAGCACTGGCGACACCCGGCGGAGGCTGGGTGCACTATTACATACCAGCACCTACCAGAATTCAGGAGCAGGGCGGACACTGGTCATCATTGCACGTCCCCGTCCCTGCATAACATCCCTGGTGATGATATCATAGAGCTCATTGACCATTGCCTGCATCTTTTCTTAAAAAATAAATTTAAAACACTAAATAAAATTCTTTTAAATTATTTTTTTCTGTAAAAAATGAGCCATTGTATAATAGGAATAATGCCCTCCAGGGTGGGTATTATGCTGGGATAACATCCCTTCTCGGGTGTTGGATGCCCTCAGCCCGTGGCTTCGGGCCCAACCACCCAAGATGGGATGTTATCCCAGCATGACACCCACCCTGTCAGGCATTATACCTTTAACAACAACAGTGCATGTCTTCTGGGATTTACACACGACAGGTGTGGGGTAACACGAAACACAGCCGAGTGACTTTAAATGCATGAAAAGTCTATAAATCTTAATACTACATGTGCCATGAAGTGTATTGTTGTGATTATAAAACAATCCTAATGTTGTTATAAAAATGAATAAGTTTCACAGGTTGTCTGTTGCATTCAGGCCACTGCCAGCCATGGTGTGAATCATGAGGGTTTGCATTATGGCTGGCAGCAGACCACATTTATAAAAAAATTCTTCTGTTATAAACATGAATAAGACTCTGTGCTAAAAATACATTCTTTCATTAAATATGGGCTAGGGAAAGCTTCACAAAATCTTGTTTTTTGCTTCACTAAAAGCCCCAAAACTCACCTGAGAGCATCAAAAACCCCAAAGCTTCTGGGGGTCTGGTGGTCCCCAGACCCCCGGCTTACTTTGTTAGGGATACAGGGGCCCTCATCAAACTGCCTGCCCGGGGCCCTGGAGTTTCTAGCTGCAGTCCTGCCTAACCCAGGCACCTGGTGGCCAGTACTCCCTTCCTCCACCAGCCCCACATGTAAAAAATATACCTAGTGGCTAGTGATCCTTCCCCTCCATCTGCCAGCTGCTGTCAAAATTGTACAGTAACCCCCCCCTCCATATTTTATTCTAATCCCTGGTGGTCAAGTGGTAATTGACAAGAAGTAAGCAACCCCTTGTCCCCTCCTCAACCCCGATCCCCAGCCCCATAATTTAGTAGCTATCCCTGGTGGTCTAGCACCCCACGATTCACCCCACTCCCACCCTATCTATAAATCCCCAAGGCGGACAGACCAGCACAGCCCTCCTCTCTCCTCCATGGCTGGCCCACCCACTGAGCTTAATGAATGAGTGCATTCCTGTACAGGAATGCACTCATTCATTGACAGCTCAGTGGGTGGGCAAGCTGTGATGTGCTTCACTGCTGGCCTGTCCACTGAGCTGTCAATGAATGAGTACATTCCTATACAGGAACACGCTCATTCATTAAGCTCAGTGGGTGGGCCGGCCATGGAGGAGAGAGGAGGGTTGTGCCGGTCAACCCACCCTGGGGGGGTTCACAATGGGGTGGGAATGGGGTGGTGGGCACTTGCTGGGGTGGGGTGTGAGGGGCACTAGACCATCAGGGATGGCTAATAAATATTGAGACTAGGGACTGGGGATGGGAGGGGACAAGGTTACTTACTTCTTGTCAATTACCACTAGACCACCAGGGATTAGAATACAATATGGAGATGGAGGAGGAGTACTGTACAGTTTGGGCCAGTGGGTGGGAGGGAGGGCCACTAGCCACTAGGGATATTTTTATACATGAGGGGCAGGTGGGGGGGCAGTACCACTAGCCAGTCCAGTGCCTATTAATGGGCAAAATTTGGCCTGTAACTTACTAATTTCACAGAAGTGTTCCACTCCACCACAGGCAGAAGTTTGGAAACTTCCACAAAAGTTCCCTGATTTCCATGGAAGTTACACGGGGTTGAAACTGCCAGGTTTCATCCACCCCTACAATAAAACATAACAAATTACAAAAACAGAAAGACGAAATACAAGACTTAGTAAAAACATGTCCACATCAAACAAAAATGTTAATTAATAACAACCACACTTGATTAAACCTGTTAAGTACTCTGACAACATATTTACAAAGGTGGAGGCAGTAGTTACATTTCTTATGGCAAGTGGGAGAGTAATTCAAATGTTCGGCCCTGCATAAGCAAAAGCCCTTTGACCACTAGTAGTGCTCATGAAAGGCAATTTCAAGACTCTGTTGTCAACTCTACTTCTTGAAAAAAAAAAAAAAAACAGATCAAAACATCTGCACAGAATGTAAATGATCTTTTTGGTCTCTTTTCTCTTTAAAATAAAAATTCACATGAAAGGATGTCTTTAACTTATACTGTTTGTGTTAACTAACATCCCCACTTGCTATCCATCCAGTAAAGAACATGCCAGTATTAAAAAAAGCATTACTTCTAACAGCTCAAAATCTCCTTAAATCCCTACTTGAACTATGCAGTGCATGCTAACCATGTTCTGTCTACCATAAACCCAATATATGCAATGTAATTTAAACTTTAGTCTGTAATACTTGTCCTTGGTCTATTAATTGTTAGTTTGGAAACAACTACAAATAAGTTTAGGTTCAATGCATATTACATATCAATTATTGAATGCATTTATATAAATGAATGTGATTAGGGGTACTTCATAGACCCAAACTGTATCTAATTGGACCTTAGTAGAAGGTGGATCAGGAACAAGGCTTGAAACACAAAGCTAATTACTGATATGTCAACCATCAGCAATGTCTATCACTGCTTTCTTTGCATTTCAAGTCATGCTATCAATCCCCCTACAGTGCAACCAGGCACTTGGTTTAAATCCCAACACTGACACTGTAGTGCAGAATGGGGGTGCTGCACTCCTGAGGTGCCATATTTTGGCTGCAACTTTAAACAGAGGTCCCATCTGCCTGTTCTGGTGGTAGCTCAGGTGAATGTTCCAGATCCCATGGCACTTCTCAAAATGAGTAGGGGAATTTTTTTAATGAAAAAAAATAACATATCATAGACATAACAATAAATCATAATTTCACAAAACTGAAAAGGAAAATATAACCAAGAATAGATACAATGTTCTCCCCAACCCCCCCCCTTTTTTCTTAACAAGAAAAGAACAATTATATCTCTCTCAAACAAATATTATTATATATCCTTCCCATCATATAACGTATTCTTTCTTTCAGAGATATCCTCATTATTTTTCTTCCTACCCTCCTCCAAATCCCCTTATACTGTGAGTCATTCAAGTTACTGGAAAGTCATTATCCATTATCCATGGAAATCCTACCCACAACTCCATTAAAGTGTATGCAGGCTTAGTTTTCTTTTCTACAGTATATGATATAATTTCTGCATCTCTACTACTACTACTTCATTTTAATATTTCTTTATAGTTTCCTTCTTTTTGTTGCAACACAAAGTTACACCTTGCAAGCCAGATATTCCACTTAAACATCACCATTATTACCTGCAAAGTATTCTAGTGCCACTGGAGCCAAGCTGTATCAAATACCCCATACATTAAATTCTCATAGGTTACTATACCAGGAATTGGTTTACCCCATTGATGTGCTACATATGTCCAAAAATCTTTGATAAATGTGCATTGAAAAAAGAGATGTGGTATAGTTTCTTCTTCTTGAATACACGTAAGGTAGCTCCCTTGCTGTGATTTATGTTTTTGATTGACTTTAACATTCATTTCCTCATGGCAGGCTTGCCAGTGAAAGTCCCATAAATATTCTGGTGTCCTTTTATTATTTAAAAATGTAATCAATATTTGTCCATAAGGCTCAGGGCATTTTAGAAAAAACATTTTCCACAGAACATAGCGACTCTAGTAAGAAAAAACATAGTTGTTTTCTATGAAGACTCGTTACTTGAGTTTTCATTAAGTTCCACTACTTAATTCTTAAACATGTTTCTCTTATATATTCAGGTATCATGTTAGATTTCTTAAGTGCTTTTAATGCATTTGTTTCCCATAATAATTGCCAATGTGCACATTTAGGTATCAAAAGGGATTCCCATCCATGTTGTTCATCTATTATCAAAGGTTTTATTGTGTTGTGAATAAAGAAGCTATTAAAAAACAAAATGGGATTTGGCATGCCAAGCACCCCCCTTTTTTTCAAGATATAAAACTTCTCTTTTTATGGGGTTTAGCCTGCTCTCCCAGCAGGCTTGAAACAAATGCCTAACAGTGTAGTCTCTAATATTTTAGGAGGTGGGAAAATATAACTTAAGTATAAAAAAATTGATATTAGAAATTATTTAATTAAATAGACCCCCTTTTTTGCATAACTTCCATCTGTTCCACATTCCTACTTTCATTTTTCCAATATTGATTTTCCTCTCCCAGTTAACTATATCTGTAGCAAAACTGCCAAAATGAATACCCAAAATTAATATTGGCTCACAGGTAATTTTAATTCCTTCTATATCTCCCTCCTAGTTCCTGGAATAATTAAGTCTTTGCCCTATGCATTTATCTAGATTTAAAGCTGCCCCTGAAATATGTCCAAAGGTTTGGCATATAGCCAAAGCATGATGAACAGATGTTTCATTATTAGCTATAATATTAATATCATCTGCATATGCTAAGATTCGAAATGGAAATTCTTGTGGCCTTATGAAGACTGCTTGAACTAAGTTGGAGGTATTTATTTTTTATTGTAATGGATCTATGAAAAAAGCAAACAGGATAGGGCTTAGGGGCACCCCTTCCCCCCTTCAAGTGTATAATTGGACCAAACCAACCTTGTATAATTACTTTGATTGTTGCTGTTTTGTACGGAATTTTAAACCACATGATAAATATCAGGGGTATTTTATGATATGTTTGTATCTGGCAGAGAAAGTTATGGTTTACCTGATCAAGAGCTTTACGCTGATCTAGCAATATTAAAAATCCATCTGTGTTTCCTATTTTCTCTTGTTCTATTAGCTCTCTTATTAGATATAGATGGTTGTATATCTGTCACCCTGAGACTGCATAAGACTGAGCCAGGGATATTAGGGTTTACGCTATTTAGGATAATCTGCTTGCTATGATTTTTGTTAAAATTTTTAAATCCAAATTTAGTAAGGTAATAGGACACCGATTTCCTACATCTGCTGTTTCTCCTTTATATATATATATATATATATATATATATATATAACCCCCATATTCATGAATAAGGGCATATGTCATGTGGATAGAATTTTATTAAATACTATAGTGAGTTCATTTAACCTATGTTTCACTATGAGCTTATACAGCTCATTAGAGAGCCCATCTAGTCCTGGAGATTTATTTCCAAGTAAAGAGGAAATGGCCATTATCACTTCTGATTCTTTAATGAGTTCTATTAGTTCTGTTGCCATATTGTCATGCAAATCTGGTATTATCAAATCTTTTAAAAATTCCGTTAAACCCTCATGGTTAGTGTCAAAATGTGCATACATTTTTATTGTGTAATCTGTGGCTAACTCTCTAATTTTCCTTTGCTCTGTATGAATTATCCCCTTAATAGCTTTTATTTTAGATATGTCCTTTTTTTGCTTGGTTCTGACAGTGCTCCTAAGGAAATACTGTTTTTTTATTTCCTTGAGTAGCAAATTTCTGTTTGTAGTCTAAAGATTTTGCTTTTTTATTATGTAAAAAACATAATTTCCTGCTTTAATTTTGAGATTTGTGCTGACACATTTTGCCCTGTTTCATAAGTAAAGGATAGCAATTGCTGTAATTTTGTCTTTGTTGTAAATCTAATAGATACACTTTTTTTATTATTTTTGCAATATGTTTACATAACTTCCTTAATTCCCTCTTTGTGTCCTCCCATCACTGGATTGGATCTTCAAATAACATAAATACAGACTTTCTAGCCTTCATAAAATCTTGTAGTACAGTTAATACAGAACTATCAGATAATAATGAAGTGTTCAATTTCCAATAACCAGGACGTCTTCTCTCCCTGTGTTCTTTATCTATTGTTATTGAAACTACGCAGTGGTCCAAGAACTCAGCAACCTGAATGTTAGCATTATGAATTTCTGTTTGTTCAGAAGTAAAAATATAATCATGTATGGAACCAGTTTTCCCTTTTTGAAAAGTGGGCTCTTCTCTTTTTAAGTGATGATACACTGCATCCTTTAATTTAGCTGACTGCACTATTTGTACTAATAGATTACAGTCGCAGTATTGCAGCTGTAGCTTTGACAGGGCAATTAAGATCTCCAGCTAGTATAATTTTAAGTGTTGTCTGAAGATATGGTTGAATTAGCCTAAATAAGTTGCATCTTAATGCCTTCGATTGTAGAGCATGTATGTTTATTAGGCGGTAAGCTGAATTTTGTATTAGTACATCTGAAATTATCAGTCCCCTAGGTACCAAATCATACAATTGTATTTATTTATTTATTTATTGGAATCTTGAATAACACCTTTGAGCTAAAAGCTCATTTACAAAGGTTCCATGTCTTAAGGCAATAGACAAGGTACGTAAACATTACAAAACAGATAGGGGTATATACAGCAGGCATGTACCTTATGGTACATACAGATACAGGTTCAAGCAAGTACAGTTAAAATACAGCAGGTAGAAGAGATCAAATTTATTGTAACAGTACTAACAGCATAACTAAGGTGGGCAAGCAATTTATAGTAGTAGTTGAGCTTTAGAGCATGGAGGTAGAGTTATGGAGGGTCAGAAGTAGTGGTGACCAATGGAGGGGAGGACAGAATAGATGAGAGCAGGGGGAGGGTGAGGTTGGAGACAATGGGAGTGACAGAATAAGTGGGTAGAGTATTCAGAGGGGTGGGATTGGATAGGAATCTGCCCAGGGTTACCGTATGTAGGTGATAGGGCAGGGCTGGGTGATGTGGGGGGAGAAAGGGATAAGGGAAAGGTTTTAAAGTGTGGGGGTAAGGTAAGGGGAAAACCAAGGGGGCACAATTAGGGGGATTAGTATTTGTGAAGAGAAAGCAGCAAGGTGGGGGATAAAGAGGGGGCATGGGGGTAAGTGCTCAGTGGGGTCACACCAGGCAGGGGAGGAAGTGGGGGGGATGGTTGCTATGCAGGACAGATAAGCTACCAATAATGGAGGGAGTATGCACAGGCGACACAGTCACAGTTAGTAAGAGTGGTCAGGTACTGCAGCAAATTGGCCTTAAATGGGCGTAGTTTCATTTCCTTAATCAGCTCATAATTAAGCGAATTTAGCCAGCAGGGGGTCCTGTATTCTAAGGACGTTGCCCTACTGAGGTCCAGTGGAATGGGATAATGAAGGCAGCTCTACTCAAACCCCTAGTTAGTCTGGAGGAAGTGGAGTTTCTTAGCAGTTGCCTCACTCCAGGAGGAGCAAGACCTAGGATGGATTTTTTCACTAATAGACAGACTTGGTACTGAATTCTGCTATTCAGATTTAACCAACCAGTGCTTGAGTATCATTCACAAATGTGAGTTAAATGATCCACAATCAGTACTAGTCTGCAGGTTTTGTTTAGGACAATCTTGATTCACCTAAGTGCTGTATCGGTACCGACTGCGTAGACTACCTGTCCATAATCTATGATAGAGAACACAGAGCTGTTAACTGCAAGCTTGATGGAACTTTTGGTGAGGCACTGCCTATGCCGGTAGAGCTGACCTAATCTGGTACTAGCTGCCTTGGCAACATGGCCTATGTGCTGGCTGTAGGGGAGAGAGAGCTGCCAGAGTAGACACCAAGGTACTTAAAGGTGGTGACCATTTCAAGTGTATCAAACTTGTTATTGTAGATATTGAGGTGATGGGACTTATGACGCTTTTGATGGGAGGCAAAGAACATTGCTTTAGTCTTAGTGTAGCTGAGCAAGAGCTTAGACTGAAGGTACCATTTTTCCACAGCAGTAAAGTTGTCTTGCATGCCTTTTTCCCGCTCTTCCGGAGTAGAGTGACACATGAAGAGAACAGCATCATCTTCATATAGAAGGATCTTATTCTGGCAGACTTTGGGGAGTTCATTTAGAAACAGGCTGAACAGCAGGGGGCCAAAAATGGAACCTTGGGGCACCCCTATGTTGACATGCTGATGGTGGGATAGAACATCAAGAATCTTTACCTGCTGGGTCCTGTTAGAGAGGTAATTCTGAACCAGCCTAGAGAGAGAGAGGATATACCAATGTTAGAGAGTTGTGTGAGAAGCAAGTCGTTGTTGACTGTGTCAAATGCCTTGGTGAGGTCGATGAAAGTGGCCCCCGCCAAGAACCCTTGGTTAAATGCTTCATAGATATGACCAGTAAACTCAACCAATGCCAGTGAAGTACCATGTGCCTTCCGAAAGCCATGCTGTTCCTGCTACTGAAGGTTGTACTTATCAAGGTAGTACCTAACTGATCATATACTATCCTTTCTAGTACCTTGGAAAGGGGGGCAGAATTGAGATTGGCCTGTGGTTTGCTAGGTGGGTTCTGTCCCCTCTTTTAAAGACCGGGCTGGCCACCACAGCTTTCCAGCATTGAGGGAAAATGCCAGTGATTAGTGAGAGATTTAGGATCCAGATTAGAGGGGGAGAGTAACACATCCAGGGTGAGAGCCACAATCTTTAGGTCAAGTGAGTCCCTACTGGATCTGGTGTTCCTGAGAACTTTTTCCAAGCATTTTTTTGCCTCAGTTGTAGAGGTTACCTTCAGGTAGAAGGGAGGTGCTGTGTGTTGGAGGGATGTCAGTACAACTAATGGCAGAGCTAGGCACAGGTCAGAGATAATCTGGAGGAAGGACCCCACTACGGTCTGTGAAGGCCTTGTTGAAGCCATCTGTGATAGTTTGGGGATCCTGGGTAATCACGCCCTTGAAGTTTATTTGTGATGGTGGTGATTTACTTGCTCTGCCTGTTAGGGTTTTTATATTCTCCCAGAATCTGCGGCTGTCGTGCCAAGAGTTGTCCAGTTCACTTTTAAAGTGAGATCTTTTTGCAAGGCAAATGGCTTGAGTGCACTTATTACGTACAGCTTTGTATTTCTTTATGTCAGAGGGGGACCTAGTGCTCCTAGCCCTATGACACAGGCTATCCCTGACCCACATGATCTCAAGGAGCTGTGGTGTGATCCATGATTTGCTGCTTCCTTTGATTTTCCTCATTTTTAGAGAGGCACAGATGTTGCATGCTGAGTTAAACTTTTTGATAAAGTATTCAAGAGCAGCATTCACATCTGCAGCAGCATAGACCCCATCCCAGTCTAGCTGGCGGAGGTAGGATTTTAATGAGGCAAGATGTCCAGCTTTTATAATTCTGGAGGTTATTGTTTTTTTTGGGGGGGTTCAGGGTCTTGTTTGTCCAGGAGCATAAGACTGGTGAGTGGTCACTGATAGAGTCGGCTAGCACAGTGGTTCTAGTTGTTCTTTGTGGCCTATTGGTTAGTACCCATTTTATGAGAGTACTTGAACTGGTGCGACAGTTTACATGAGTGGGAGATTGAACAGGTTGGACCATGTCTGTGGCCGCTATTGCATCCTGGTAAGGTGCAGCATCTGGGGATAACCCAGCTTAGCTTCAGGGTACTTAAAAAATATACCTAGCCCAAAGCATAGTTCCTCCCCTAAAGACCAGAATGATGGGCTCATAACCATAAGTTGGAGGCTTGTTGTATGTCTTGTAAAGTGTGCAATCTTGTATCTTGTAGGAGAATTACTCCTACGTGCAAATAAGTGAGAAAGGAGAAAACTGGCATGGAAGGAAAAAGGCTTTGTCATTCCTTATGTCTGACTTATAACTCCCTTTCCTGCTTTGTTTACCCACATTTTTTAATTTTACTTTTGCTTTTCTTTTCTGTTGCCCTTTCAACTAAGTTTTTCCTTCTGCGTCTGTGGTTCCCTCTGGGACTGAGGAATCCACTGAAGAGTAGTCCGATTCTTCTCCTGAATGTTCTGAGTGTAAAATATCATATTTATTTGCGGTAGGAATCATGATTTGTTCTCCTATCTGGCACTCTTGAACTTCCTTATATCTCTGCCTGGTGTGCCTAACTTCCTGAGCCCTTTGAGGGAGGCATGGATGCAGCTAACATACCTGCACTAGTGGAAGAATCATCTATATTTAGTGAGCCTGCCTGTTTTCAGTTTCTGGAACAGTTGTTGTGGCTTGCTCCCTTTCTTTAGGAATTGGGGTGGGGGGATTCTGACTGATTTCTCACAATTAGTGTCTCGTCTTCTCTGATCCACACTTCCTGGGTTATTTCTTTGTGCTAAAGCTACCAGCAATCTTTGTTCTTCACCATCTGCTGGCCCTGGAGTGTTATGTGAAGCTTTCTTGCAATTTTGAAATGTAGGCACTTTAGCCTCACATAAATTGCATTTACACTCATTAACACAATCTGCCCCTAAATGGCCAAGGTCACCACAAACTGTGAATCTAAATTGATCACATGAATTACTTACATGATCTAAAGATCCACATTTGTAACACATTTTGGGCTGGCCTTCATAAAATAAAATACCCCTATCTCTGCCTAAAAAAAAGGAATTTGGAAGATGAATTACTCCAGTTTCAGATATGTTTAACTTTATTTTCACCTTCCCCCCGTCCATATATTTTCAAAGTCCATGATTACTTCTGGGTCTTCAACAATTGTGCATCTCTGTTTCAGCCATAGAATCAGATTGTGCATGCTCACTCCCTCATTTCTAAAGAGGACAGTTATGGTTTTGTGTGTGGGTCTTGTCAATGGTGTTGCCAGAAAAGAGGACCACAGTGAGGGCTTTTTTAAGGCATTGTATTTTGTCCAGAATCACTCCAATCCATGCATGGTTTAAAAGCTGTTGTCAAATATTGTCTCTCCTGAAATATGTATGACAGCATATATTTCTGTTGCCATAAATTTCATGGAGTCCTTCAGAAGATTTTTTGCAACAAATAGTCTATCTGGGGGGGGGGGGTCCATGCCTCCTGTATATGATATGTAAGGTGTACCGCATTATGCCTTTTGGCAGGATATATGGGAGTTTTAAACAGCGATGCAAAAGTTTTAGGAGCATTGTTGTTTATTCAATTTAGAGGCCTCTCAGGTTGAAAAGAAGACCCTTTGGGGCATTCCCTAGGGGCCTGGTTATCATTCATTTGATTAGTAAATTTAAAAATTGTGTTCTGTGTAAGCTCTACGTCTGTTGGATGTTCTAAGTTAGCATCTGTATCATTAGGGTTTTTTTTCTGGTGGAGCATTCTTTTGTTTATCATCAAGAGCAGGCATAATAATAGGAGTATCTCCAGAGAACCACTGACCTGTTTCAACATTCTGTTGCCAGCCTGCAGATTTTAGAGCTTTTTCTACTGACCAAGTTTGTTCTGTATTTAAATTTTGTTCTGAAACCACTGAGCATCTTAGGCCGAGCTGTTTATAACTCATGTGTGCCATCCCTGACACGTTATCTGTGACTTCTTGAGTCTTTTCAGCAGTGTGCTTCATTGAAATCATCTCCAAGTTTTCAGCATTTTCCACTTGTGCAGCCCAACTTAGCAGCCTTCTCTTTGAAGATGCTATGTAATCAGGGTCCAGCCGTACAGGTTTGACAGGCCTCTGCCCTTTTTCATTTTTAAGTGCTCTTAATTTCATTTCCAACTGTGCTTTCTGCTGAAAATATTGTCTCTCCATTATTTCAAACTGTTTTTTAACTGCATTTCTGTTTCTGTTTCTTTAGTATGTATTTCACTGTCTGTGTTAGTTAAGTCAATTTCTTGTTCTGAATCACTATCACTAGGAAGATCAGAAATTACCTGGAAACTTGGACTTTCAGTTACTTCTTTGTCCTTTCCAGATCCAACAGCCATCTTTGTAGCAATATTAGCGATCTTGTCAGGTTTTTCCATTTGTAGAGTAGCATTTTCAGTTTCTTTAGGGCTCTCTGTCTCCATCACCTCTTCTGCCACATCACCACACTGCTTCCTGTCCTCCATCTTGGCAAACAGCCAAGTGGGACAATGCTCCCCCTACTGGCAGCAATGCAGTAGGGGAATTCCCCGGTGTCCTGGCCAAATTTCCCCCTTTGACTAAAAATACCACCAACAGCTTAATCTGGTTCAAGGTCAGTTGGTATACATCTGTATCCCCCTTCCCCAGGTCATGCCTGAAAATAGGCAGAATTTGTCTAGTGCACTTACCTGGTCCACAAAAACAACATAAATAATAAGCATACAAGAAAACAAACTGTCAAACAATAGTGATGGACGAAAAAATGCAAATTCTGAATTTTTGAACATTTCAGATAACTTTCTGAATTTTGCAAAATTTTCTGAAATGTGGACTTTGGCAAAATCCTCTTAATGTGTTCGGAGAATTTTCATCCTGTTCCATGAAATGTTTGGCTGAATTGCCAAGTTATAAACATGAACTGTGGAATGACACTTCTGCAGAATTCCATTCTGTAATTTAACACATTAATCCACGATACATACAATATTCTGTAGTCTAGAGTAATCAGTTTTGCAGAATGCCGTTCCACAATTCAATCATCAATACACAAATCATACATTCATTATAATTATTGTAAACAAAATTTCACCAAAGTTGCTGAAGCTCATTCTGAAATTTTATGGTAGTGAAATCCTGACTTTCACATTAATTCTGCTGGCAGAATTGTATTTCTACCCAGCACTATCAAACAATGTTTCTGTCTCAGCTATCCTTGACTGTGGCAATATTTACAGTTACAGTTATTGACATGGTTAGATACTTCCAGACATTTTGCAATATTTCTAAAGAGATTCTCTCTCTCTCTGTTTCTCTGGTGTCCCTACAGAGGTGCTTCTGACAGGCAGGACATTTCTTTAGAGATCCTTGTAGTCGGGACTGGCACTGTGGTGGTGGTGGTGGTGCTACTCAATAGGTACAGTTAATAGCAAACTTAGTAGGTGTATCAGATGAAGCACCTTTTGGTGTGGAATGTAAGAATCCTGGGAGCAGCGTGGGGTTGACCTTCAATACATTTTTTGATGCACTAACCAGCAGCAGTTGATTTGTTTTGGAAGGGGTGAGTGCGCCAACTAAGTTTGCTGCTTTCTTTAGAGATATAACAGACATTTCAGGACATATCTTACAATGCCTATTGATGCAATTATAACTGTCACAGAAACCTTTCTAGGCAAATCAGACACTGTACACAACAAAGCACACATTTATGTCTTTGATAGTGGTTAATGAATTTATTTATGTTTGCTCATGGCTGTCTCAATTGATTAGGCCCATTTGAATGGCAAAATCTGTATTGGCTTAGTTTTCTGTGGAATTGTGCAACAGGACACACTACTAATAACACCAGCTCATACCTCACACTGTACCTAACTCACTACTCCTGAATAGATGTACTGACTTTAATCTATAGAATACCTTAGTGCTCCTAAGGTGAACAAAGAATAAATCAGACAAGCATGTTCTTTTCATACCTGACTTATGGAATCAATTACATATTAATAATGTAAAGCAGGCAGCTACTGTCAGTGCCTTCAGCAATTGGAGCCAGCTTGCCAAAAAGACCACTGATACTGATCTCAGACTGCTAGGAAACAGAGTCTTCAAATACTGCATAAGCAATAGCACATGAAAGGGTGTGGAATGTAGTATAAGATTACATGCCCAGGGTGGGCTATGGATATAAGGTGAAGCTAAGTGCCTTCAGCTACTTAGGGATGAGAAATTAATAAAGCAGAACCCATAAAGCTGGTGTGTGCTATGGTACTTTTAACATGAGTTACCAGAAAAAAGATTTAGCAAAAAGAAAAATAATAAAATACAGTATATCATTCCATTGAATAAAAAGTATCTGCTCTTTTTTTTTTTTTTTTGCCTTTACTTTACATTCAGGTTTGGTTGTTTAAAACATAAAACCTAACTAGCATTCAACTATTGGTTGACAAGTAACTAAAACATTTTATATCATTAAAAAAATCATCTCTACTGCCAACCTTTGCCACTATCACTTGATTTATTAATAATATGTCCATGTTTTTAAGAGAAACTCTTCACCTTCAACAGCCAACTTTTGCCACTAACCTGTGTGACTACCACTTCAGAAGAATATGAAGTTAACTGTCATCCCTTACTTCTGCACTTGCCCAGCCCTGCCACAGATTGCAAGCAGGCCGACTCATGGCCAGAGTGATGTATTTGGCTGTTGATACACATACTTCTGGGAATTGCAGTCTAAGCATCAGACCCTAGCAACTACAGCTCAAAGCAACAGAGGAGCTGCACATTGGGTTGTTTGTAAGAGATAATTGAGGAGGAGATAGTGGAGGAAGGTCGATGGGTTTGTTTTGTAGTCTAAAGCAGTGGATCACACAACTGGTGGGTGTCAGCTGCTCGGTAACAAGACTTGCTTAAACATTATTAGGACTCTAAGTGATGACAGCATTGGTGCTGGTGAGAGGGATTCAGCAACTGGGCAGTATGAGAGGAGGTATTTCTTTAAAAATGCAATGAAAGTGGCTTAGGGATCTTGTTAGCTAATCGGGATGCAAGATTTTGTCAACTTTTTCAGTTTCATACCATAATAACCAGTGAGCAGCTTCTATAATAATTAATGCTGTCAAGAATTACAAAATTCTGCTTTCACCATAATTCCAACTCGGGTACAATAGGACATTTCGGTTGTGATAAATATGAGAGGAAATGCAACATTTCATAAACTAATGTAAACGTTCAAAGAAAATAACACAATTCAATTGTTTCCACAGATTTTTTACAGAACATTTTCAGTGAGTCAGCAAATAAAAGGAGTGTTCACATTAAAAGCAATGAGAGAGAGATACTTTGCTCTTTCAGCTGAGGAGATGGATATCTCAAATGCACATAATGGCAATGAAAGAATTACATTATCACCTATCCTCACCAAACTGCAGAAGTGAAACAGAGTATATTAAACAATTAACATATAATACAGGCAGATCTGATATTGGGGAAAATTGTAGGAGATTCAACCCCAGATTCTGTATATTGGAGAGCTTGAAATTCAGGAGATATGCTTACACATTCACTTCAAATGATTTTGAATGAGAATGCATCTACCATCTTAGGTCCCCCCCCCCCAAGGGTAGTAATATATGTAGACACTGTAAATTTTTCAAGTTTACTAAATGGGTTCAAACTTTCACACACCCCATGAAGGACAGAATCTACACTACTAATAGTCCAGTTTTTTATGTCACCCCAATATAATATATCTAGCTGAATGCAAATGCAGTGCATTTTATATTAAAAAAACTAAGCATCCATTTAAAGTCAGAGTAGGGGAGCATGTTAGAGACATTTCTGATGGTAACATTAATAATATTCTAGCTGCTCATGTTAAACACCTGGGTAATGAAATCATACACACTTGTTTCTACACAGGTATTGAGCATGTTAAGATAGGGAGAAGAGGGGTGGGACTTGGATGCCCTACTTCTCTGTAGGGAAGCATTATGGATTTATAATCTGGGAGGCTTGACTGCATCAGGTTTCAATGCACATTTTGAATTAACACCATTCCTGCATAATAAATAAAATATAACTAGATATGGAGACAGCATAAAGCACTATTGTTATGTATATTCATAAATGTGACAGAAACAGAAAAACTGGTGGATTGATTTAAATGTACAGTTTTTGCAGTATATTATCTTTCATATGTCTTTGTTTAATTATATTTCTTTTTGCATATTTAGATACCTCTTTGTGGTACTTTTTGTCTGAGTATAGTTTGTTGGCTATGACATCTGAAAATGATATAAATGGTAGAAGCAGAAGCTGAAATCCACACAAATTAAACAAGGAACAAGGATAATCAAGAGTGACCTTTTCTAAATAAAAGAAGAATACAATATACACATTGTGGACTTCCTATACTATGCCAGTCTCTTAACATTAACTCTGAGATGAAAATACATGCAATAGTACTACTCCGTGGACACTGGACAGCATACACTTTTCCTTTTTGGGATAGCCCATTTATTACACATATGTAATTGTTGTATAGGCTGTTTGAGCTATTTTAGATATAAATTGATATAAATTGTTTGTTATCTTGTTATGTGTAGATGCTGATTCAATGACACCTGATCACGTTATTGATGATGTCATTATATGACAACTATAAAGAAAGGCCTTTGGTACTCCATATTTAACCCTTGATAAAGCACCTGTTGATGAAAAATGCTGTAGGGTAGTGCTTACATTTTTTCCAGGAGATTCTGTATGCCTTCTTAGCCATCTACACCTTTCAATATGTATGTAAGTTTCTTTTTTTAATTTTTTTTTATTGCATAATTTGTTTTTTTTTGTTTTTTCCTTTATCTGTGTTTTATGTTGCTGGGTAGCTAGTGCAATGTTTTTCAGCTTGGATTGAGTGTGCATCAAAAGTAGGGAAATGTGACCTTAGAGTTCCCATGTCTAAGACCCCATCCCCACTTTGTATGTAGGAACAGGACTGAGGGGTGTGCCTTGGGGTTGTGAATTCTAATGCTAGCCACATTCTCTTATACTGTACCTGTCTTACTTTACTTACTCATGGAATGGGGTGAGCATTATGGTTCATTACCCCATGTCACACCCCTCAGGCCTGCTCCTGCATACAGGGTTGGGGTGGGGTCTTAGACCTGGGAACCCTAAGGTCACAATTTCCTACTTTTGATGTTTTAACCCTAATGGTGCATTAACATAGCTTTTTGCAGATAATATATATATCTATATTATAGTGGTGCAGTAGTGCCACTATAGTTAGGATTGAGTAGGGTGTTCAATGTTAAACCCCTAACTTTGCACATTAATATCTTTGGCACCATTTGCTGAAATGAGCTGACATTTTGGATGTCTTGTTTTGGAGGAAAGGTCTTGCTCAGTGAACATTTTTGTGATGGCAGCTTATGCAGTTTCTGAGATCTGTATGTGTCATTTTTTGCCAGTGTCTAACTTTTTTCTATACTAAATATAAGTTTTATTTGATCTCCCGTACAGCCTACATGGAATGGAATTTTTATCCCAAACTTGCAGGGGACATGTGTCATTTTCTAAGGGATTTCCTTTGATAGGTCTTGTGAAAAAATATTAAAGTGTTCCAGAGTTATAAGGCTTTACAATTTAGTGTTTTCTGACCTGCACATGCACAGTAGGGTTTTTGAGATAATGTTCTGGTGCAAAAGTAAAATTGTGATGCCACAAACACGTGTTTTTGATTTTGCACCACTTGTTCAGCAGGGCACCTAACATTTTTTGTTCCATTCCAATCACTATATTGCTTTTTTTATGAACAAACAAGTGTGGAAAATACATAAATATGCTGCTTTTTAAAAAACAAACACCAGAACCTAGCTAAACAGGTCCTATTTAATTAGATTCTGTTTGTATGTATCTTAAAATAGGAACCAAAAATATCTTGACAGCTTAGTAAGAGGAACCAGTTCCCCCACATTCTCTGTATGAGAACAGTGGAAATTTTTTGACTTCTGCAGCCACAGCTGAACTTGTACTGTTGGCTGCAGTGTGAGCTGTGAATCGTGTTCCCTGGTGTTTGGTAGAACCCCTCTCACTCCATTGCCATCCCTGGCAATTTGTCATGTTTCCCTGGTGCCTAGTGGCACCTCTCACCTTTCTGATTGCTGTCCCCTTAATTATCTAAATGTTCCCTGGTGTCTAGTAGCACCGCCCACACCCGCCAGTCACTGTCCCAATAATTAAATACATATATGCCTGTGTGTCTAGTGGCACCACCACCCACTGATCATCATCCCTGTAAATTAATAAATATATTCCCTGGTGTCCAGTGGCACCCCCCACCTACAGATCACCATCCACATTATCAAATTGTACATCACCTGGTGTCTAATGGTATCCACCACCCTCCCATTTGAGTCACAACCTGAAATAAAGAAAATGGTCCCGCTATGTTTTTTTTTCAAACCTGTAAAAAAAGAAAATGGTCCCTTGCCAATCAGTCCCCAACCCCCACTTCCTGCTCAGCACCCACCACCCCACACCACCCAGTATACCCCTTACACAGCCTCACTCACCTGAACAGTTCCCAGGTTTAAGACCAACTCGCCGACTGAAGACACATCTTGCTGCTGGAACTGCCAACTGCAATATGAGAAACTAAAGTAAATATGGTTCAGTGTATTTCAATGGGGATTTCAACTTTAATGTGTAACTCAGCCATTTTTGCATATTTTGACACAAATTTTCAACATGGCATTTTGAGGATCCCATCTCATGAACAGTGCTGGTGTCACTCAGCAGATCTAGATCCAAAATTGATTTAATTGTTGCTTGGCAATATCACCTTTTAGGTGACAATAGAAAATATTCACCACCCTTGATCATGAGGTGGGATCATAAGAAAGCTATGTTGAAAATATGGGGTCAAAATATATGAAAAATGGCAAAGTTATGCTCATGCTTTGACATATTGCTACACTTGCTTGTAACTCTGTTATTTGTAAATATTTTGCACCCAGATTTTCAACATTGACATTTTTTACCCCACCTCCTGAATGTGACAGCTGTGATTTTTCAAATCCTGGACAACATGTGTTTTTGCCTCTGTGCACAATGATGTTGTGGTGGTGTGGAATGACGTTTTGGAGGGGATTTTAAAATTGTCAGCATGGCATTTATGAAGTGGGGTAATAATAAGGCCATACTGACATCTTGGTTACTGTTTTGGCTAAAATGAAATCACAGGGCCCTCCGGGTACTGCCCTTCCATGGCATCATACATGTATGCATCTGTGGATTTCCACAGGCAAATGAGAGTTCAATAATACTATTTAAAAAAGTTAGGAAATAATTTGCAAAAAACTGCATTAATGCACCAGTTAGGGTAACTTAATACCACAAAAGTAAGAAATGTGGTGTTATAGTTGCTCACCTTAATGCCCCCAACTCCTTAAGCAGCAAAAGGAAATAAAATAGGGTTTGGAGTCTCCAGAGTACTTTGGCTCAAAAAGGCTTTTTTAACAGCTTTTAGAGGGTTTGAATCACAAAGAATCTGAGTGCTAACTGTCTCCAGCTACCACTACACACACACTACACAGAACTGAGGCTGTGCAGGACAATCTAGAGCCCACGTGACCTGCAATCCCATGAATCACTGCAAAATTCATCTTGGAGCTCAATAACAAGTGAAGTGGTGCGAAGTACACTGATTTCTATGTACTTCACATTACAATTGGTGCAGAAGTGGTTGGGGGAAAGCAGAGTAACGCAAAGTCATTGATATCAATGGACTTCGCGTTCCTCATTATGATGCAAAGTACTCCACTTCACATTGTGGATTACTTTGCGGATTCCGTATTACTCCATGAATTACTTCACGGAGCACATTTTGGCCACTTCGCCCACCTCTAATTAAAAGTATATACCTGCACCAATAAAAAGTAAACAGCTGCATTACATTAAACCCTATTGGATACCACTAATAACACAATTGGCAGAGCATTAGGAAGCTAGCCAAACCAATTAACACGCTGCAAAAGAACCTGAAAAAAAAGACACTTACACAAAATCATCCCAAACCCAGAAATCTCCCAAACTCCAACCTGCACTTTCGACACACCATTCTCTCCTTGCTGCAAGAGACCTTCATGTGCCATAATGTGACTATAAATGCAACCTCCATAACAATAACAATCTGAATGTATTATATTCAACAAACAATAGGTAAGGGTGGAACACTTTGAAGTCAACCCATTTTGGGGGCTAATTAATGCAATGAAACCACTCACCCTTTGGGCCCATGGCCTTATAGCCCTAATTAGCCCCCTTGATGGGTGTACATCCTTATATACCACCCTTACCCATCATTAATTCTACATCTACACAGCAATTGCTTGCTGCTTATTCTATACTGCATATATATTACTGTTTGTCTTATGACATGTTACAGTACTTTTACCCTGATTGGTCTCTTCCAAAATGAAGTTATATCATTTAAAACATATTTCTTGATGAGCAGCATTTTAAATAAATCATTGAATAAGCTCTAAAAGATTAAAACACTGAGATACCATTACAGTGTGTTATGAGGATGGGGTAAATGTTCCCTTTCTTCTCTTTTTATCACTCCCTCCCTTCCCTCTACTGGCTATTCTGCCAGGAACACAGAGACATTTTGTTTCACCACTCAGGATTGTTGGGAGACTGTAGGTCATCTGGAAATAGCCTGGAAATAAGTTAACCATCTCAGCTGTATCTCCTGACCAAAACTGACAAATGAATAAACAAACAAACAAATAAATGAATAAATAATAGCTCAAGCTATTGGTGGTGTTAACAAAATGATATTTCTTTTAGGTTAACTCTACAAATGGCATTGCAGGTAAACATTTACACCTTCATATACTGTATATAGAATGAACAGTACTGTATATGTTAAGAAAGTCACTTTGTCCCACCAAGCTAAATGGTTTTGTTTCATCAGAAACAGTCTCATAAATATCTGTCAGTGTTAGCAGAAAAAAAACTGCTGTGTTTCATTAACAGGCAGTTTAGACTGAACAGAAGAGACAAAGACAAACTATTGGTCGGATATCATGTTGAATGAGAAGCCTTTCCATTCCACATGGAAGCAAGATGCATTTGTACTGCATTACAATTTGACAGAATTTGTTTAGTCAATGACAGCATTTTTCTTCTCCATCCAAGAAATTCAAGATCTTGTTTAGAGAGAAGCTTGTTCTTTTTTTCTTTCTTTGTTTCTTTAATAAACACATTCTTATTTCTGTGTTACCTGATAGCAAAGTGCAAAATTTTCATCAGCATGTCTGTGGTCCTACTAGGGATTAGAACTGGCAGTTATCTAAGACAAGTGACTTCTTTAAAAAATAAAAGTCCAGAACATCAGAATTAGGACACTGCTCAATCACTGCTAAATATGTAGAGAATACTGGATGGCCAACTATACATAACCAGTGTATTCTGCCAGAGAGGCGTTATGATTCCCTCTGACCTCAAGAGTGACGCTCAAGAGTCCCATGGGAATCAGAACCCCAAAGTGTCAGAACACACTTGTGCATAAAGTTGCTCATCCTGTACATAATATAATGTATAGTATTGTGTGAAATGTGTGCATGGGTATTCTTTTGCTTTCAGAATGAAACTGACTTGTGCATTCTCTAAGGTTTCAGAATACTGTTGTACCACAGAAGGGTATAGTCACATTCCATGACCTTTGAACTGTGGTACAACAGCATTTTGAAAAGGGATTGAATTTTATACAAAACAATGCTCCACTATACACTTCCATCATGTAGTTTAATTAGTCTTAAGCATGCAGCCAATATTAAGCTCAATATTTGGCCCACACTCAGGCTTAATCATGAGGAGTGATCCAGTTAACAATACAAACAAAAATCAGTCATAAACTTAAAAAAAAATCTTAAAGGTTTGAATTAATGGTATTTTGACTATTTGTTACAGTGTGGCTTATTACTTTATGTTATTATTATTATTATCAGATTTGGGGGAAATGAGGGTACTAGTAAGGGAAATGTTGACAGATAAAAACCAAATAGTGGGGGTGGAGGAACAATGGATCAGGTTTGAATGTGTAATTCTAGATATGACCAAAACATGTGCAAAGTAGTTTGCAAAAAGGAACAAGCAAATAAGACCAATTTGGTTTTCAAAGAGGGTGAAGCAGCAGTGAGGGCAAAGAGAAGGGTATTCCTTGAGTACAAAAGTTCTAAAGAAGATGAGGCCTGGCAGGAGTATCAGGTTAAACTCAAAGTGGACAGGGTGAAGCTTAGGAAGGCAAAGGTAGATTCTGAGCTGAGACTGCTGAGAGAGTAAAAGGTGAGGAAAAATATTTTAGATGCATAAGTGAAAAATAAATTAAGGGGGGATAGTTAGGCTAGTTGATGGAGAGAGGGTAATGAAGGATGATGAGCAGAATGAGCAGAAGGCTTGAATATTTAACAATTACTTCTGCCTGGCATTTACAATGGAGAACAATGATCCTTTACCAGAGTGGGGCACAAAGACTTCCACAGGGTTTGGGGGGTCAAAGAATGGGTTGAGTACAGATGTTTTAGTCAGAGCACAAAAGAGACTAGAGACTCTAAAAGTGGACAAGACACTGGGACTACATGGACTGCACTCTCAGGTGCTAAGGGAACTGGCTACTGTACTGGCAGTCCCCTTAAATTATCTACTCAATACGTCATTGCTATCTGGAGTGGTACCAGCAATTGGAGATCGGCTGACATAGTACCACTTCATGGGGGGGGCAGAGAGGAATTGGGTAACAACAGGCCTGTCTGCCTTAACTCCATAGTAGGCAAGCTGATGGAGGCCATAGTGAAGGAGAGTTTGGTGGACTGCCTTGAGGAAAACAGACTCCAGGATGGAAAACCAGCATGGCTTTGTGTCAGGGAGGTTATGGCAGACCAACCTGATAATATTTTTGGATTGGGTCAACAAGGTAATGGATAAGGGGAAATGCGGTATATCTACTTTACTTCCATTTTAGTAAAGCCTTCAATTCTGTACCTCAATGGAGGATGCTTAAGAAAATTGAAGACTTAGGAGTGGATTAATTTTTAGTTCAGTGAGTTGGTAATTACTTAAGAGAGAGACAACAGAGAGTAGTGATAAATGAAGCTAAATTAGGGAATAAGGAGGTCATAAACGAGTGCCACAGAAATCAGTCCTGAAACCTCTCCTATTTAATATGTACATAAGTGACATTTGAGTGGGGATTCAAGAAAAAGTATACATATTTGCAGATGATACGAAGCTATGAAGAAGGATAAATCATGAAGAGGGAGTGCAGCAGCCCTAGAAAGACCTAAAACTACCAAAGAAATGTTCTAAAATCTGGCAGTTGAGGTTTAGTGTCACAAAGTGCAAAGTCATATGCTTAAGCAGACATAATTCTTGCACTGAATACTGGGTAGGAGTAGTTAAACTAGTGAATTTATTGGAAGGAAGAGATTTAGAGGTCATAATTAGTGGCTCCTTTAAATAAACAAATCTATTTAACAAACTGTACAGCAAGGCTTCAAGGATGCTGGATTAAATAGAGAGGGGGTTTTGATAGAAGCAGCAGTGAGGTGTTTATGTGACTAATCTGATTCTGAGTGAGACTGCATCTTGAATATTGTGTCCAGTTCTGGAACCCTTATCAGAGAAGGATAGTAATAGACTTGAAGCAGTACATCCTAGGCTTACCAAGATGATCTAGGGGCAATAAGGTAAAGTCTATGAGGAGCACTTGCATGACCTAAATACTGTATGTATTCAATAGAAACCAGACAAGACAGGTGGGAAATGATTGAAATATATGTGTTCTAAGACTGTAAATAAGGTAAGCAGTGGGGACACATTTGT
The DNA here is from genome assembly GCA_016271365.2 of Neoceratodus forsteri. Classification (NCBI taxonomy): domain Eukaryota; kingdom Metazoa; phylum Chordata; order Ceratodontiformes; family Ceratodontidae; genus Neoceratodus; species Neoceratodus forsteri. The sequence goes on along the minus strand of CM057458.1, from coordinate 1,350,623,618 downwards.
AGGAAATAATGCTGTCTCTATAGGTCATGACTGGGTGATGTTTGGGGGCCTCGGGGGGCATACGCTGAAGGGGGTAGAAACTGTGTGGGCACAAAGGGTGACATGAGTGAGGAGTGATCTAAAATCAAGATCATCCCTTTCACTGTCATCCTTGTTGCAGCACCGTAGTTGTCATCTCCAAAATGAGTCAGCAACTTGAAAGACTAACGGATAGTAGTGGGTTGGGAAACCACCCACCAGGACTGTAGGTCAATGGAGTGAGGTAATTACAGTAAAGGGCAGACTAAATAGACCTTTGGTCTCTTTCTGCCATCAGATTCTAGGTATAAATGTATATATTGTTTATATTTATTTGTAAATTGTCTGGTTCAGCTCTTTCGCACCATGGAGAGATTACTAAACCTATCCTTTCTTTAATCCACTCAAGTTTTTTTGTGCTACAAAATGTGATGGGTTCAGAAATTTATTCTCTGACAGGGTGTCCTCCATTAGATTTGGTATTTGCTTAAGTGGACTGTCATGGGCCACTGATACTTGGGCCCTGGGTAGTATTGTTGATCTGCTTGCTTGAGGAGTGTTTCAGCCAGTTCTGGAGGAGGAAGTGGTGCTCAGGCTGATTGCAGGTTTGCATCCCACCAGCTTTTTGCTGGATCCTGCTCTTGCCTAGCTTCTTTTAGAATTCCAGGAAGTTCTGAGGCTAGTTATTTCCTTGTTGGATGTTCCTCAAGGGAAGGTGTTTTCCCATCTGCCATTAAATGGGTAGTGGTGAGGCCCCTTCCCAAAAAACTATACTTTGACCCTGATGTGATGGGGAATTACAGATCTGTCTCTAATCTCCCCTTGTTAGAAAAGATTATCAAGAAGCTAGTGGTTGAGCAACTTGTGGAATGCCTTGAGAAATTTAACATCTATGAACCTCTCCAGTCAGGTTTTCAATCTAACCACAGCATGGAGACTTCCCTCATCAGAGTGACGAATGAGCTCCTCGTGGCAAAGGATTAAAGACTTTATACCATCTTGGTCCTGCTAGATCTCTCATCGGTATTTGACACTGTTGGTCATGGTATGCTTTTGGATTGCCTGATGGATTACATGGGACTCGCTGGCACTGTATTGAGCTGGTTTGAGTATAACCAGGAGAATGCAGCAGCTGACCATGGGAAGTTTTATTTCCAGGGCTTTAGTGCTCTCCTAGTGCTCTCCTGTGGTGTTCCTCAAGGTATGATCCTTGCTAATGTGCTGTTTTCAGTGTATATGTTGCCATTGGGTGAGATCATTAGATGGTGGCACTGAGTTTCACTTCTATGCAGATGATACTCAGTTTTACTTGTCTGGCACTTCTGCTGGCCGCAAAGTGGTTTCTGTGCTGGAGCAGTGTCTGACAGAAATGAATGACTGGATAGTCTCTAACAGGCTATTTCTCTACCCAGTTAAGATGGATGTCATGATTGTCAGACTGGGCAGGCAGGGCTTATGATGACTAGTGGATCAACTTTACTTCCTTCGTTGTACATTCCACCACTTACAGCTACACATGCAATTAAGAATCTTGTGGTCATCCTACACTGTAAGCTGACACTGGATCAACAGGTGTTGGCTGTGGTCCTGGCTGGCTTTTACCATTTCCATAATATCACCAGGATTAAACTGCACCTAGCCCCTACTGACTTGGCGACGATAGTTCATACCTTTGTTACCCCTAGGCTCAACTATTGCAACACTTTATACCTAGGGTTATCTGGAGGATTGTTGTGATGCCTGCAGCTATTCCAGATTGCTGCAGCCTGGCTGATTGTGGGGTCCTCTTGTAGGGATCACATTATACATGTTCTCTGTGCACTGCACTGGCTGCCTTTGCAGTGGCAACTAACATTCAAGATATGCTTGATAACATTTAAGGCTGAACATAGTTTGGGACAAGATTTCTTAAAAGACCTCCTAAGTCCCTATCACTCAACTTGCTTCCTTCACTCATTCGATGCAGACCTGTTGTCTGTCCCTGTATCTGTGCAGCGACAAACTGGAGACAGAGCATTTTGTGTTGCTGATCCTAGTTCAAAGCTTCCATTTTGTTGGCAGTTCCAGTGAAAAAGGAAAAGATAACCTACTTCCTACATTCACCAGCACCCTCCAATCATTGGTTTATTTGAATTGTAAACTATCTATTTTATGGAATGACAGTATAACAATTATTAACTAGTTAGTGGTTGTGCATTTAGCAATAAGACCCTCCACCGAGGAACATACTGGGTCAGATAAAAGATCTGGCAAGGTACTGAAGTAGCCTAGGCATGGTAGAATGCGCTTATCCTTCTGGGTTCTTATCTGCCCCAGTAAGGAACTCTGTGGAGGGCCTTATTGCCATAATAAACCAAATAACAAGATAGAAGTAAAAAAGTCAGTTTCAAATGTGTCTTGCTGTACTAAGGAGATTTTCAATCCCCTGATTGTGGGTGTACTTTCCCATTACTGACATTAAGCAGTAAAGCTGTCAAGTTAGTCCTTTCTATATGTCTTTTGGTGCAGGTAAAAGTGGAACAAAAAATACTTTCATATCAAATTAATTTGTGTCAGCATTCTGATTTTGTGTTCATTAAATTATGTTTTTGACAGGAACAGTTGATGAGACTAGTTACTGTGACTGGCAACTTTTAAACACAGAAACACATCAGCTATGTACTACAGAGAGAAATCACGTCAATATGAGACAACAGTGTATAGGGGGAGGTCAAGATTTAAAAAATACAGCAGTTTAGCTTTCAATTTTTATTATATTAACATACTGTATGGTGTGAATCTATGGGCAATATTTTAAGGTTAAACATTAAACACTAGTGGCCCAGCATAGATCCCTTTCCTGAAGGAAGATGCTAAGGCCCCAATATTTTTAGCCAGTCGATAGCACTTCATAGCCAGAAGAGCTGTGCCAAAATGAGCACATGACCACCTTTAAGCAATATTCAGACAGTTAGCATGCCCTAACAGAGCACAATAAATGTCTAAATATGGGGCTGTGATGATGAAACTTATGAGCTGTGCTAATGTGGGCCAATGCTGCAAGTGACCAACAGGAGATAGCATGCCCAACATAGGATAGTGCCAATAGTCTTGTGGCCATATTCAGCTATAGCATGCAAATGAATCCATTTGGCATGCATGGCAGTAAGGGGGCATTATTTCGCCTATGGGCCCATTTGCATGTGCCAGCAGCCTCCTTGCACCAGTTCCACCATGCTGCATTGACAGGAATCCTGTCGAATACCATTACAGCAATGGCACAATGCTGACAGTCGGCATTGTGCTGTCCAGGAACACAAGTGTTTTCTTTTGAGGGAGGCTTTGCCATCCACCCCCCCCCACACTAAAAAATACCAACTCTGAGTCGGAGTTGTTTTGGGAAGGGGGCAAACTCCCCGGAGACAGCAGCGTCAATAAGATAGTGGACAAGTACAGTGAACAGCCAATTCTGTTGCTGTACTGGTCTTTGCTGTCTTACCATCATTGTAGCAATGATATACGCCTTGCACCAATGCAGAACAGTAGCAGTAAGGATACCCTGGTAGTTTAGTGCCCCCCCAATCACCAGAATGCACAATAAAAAAATGCCCTTGTAGTCTAGTGGACTGCCCTCCCCTTGATTGCTCAGGTTGGCATCTGACCTTGAATCCCTTATGGTCTAGTGGCCTCCAAGGGCATGTGCCACCACCCAGTCCATGTGACAACACCCACCTGTCCACCCACTGAGAAACCTCCATCCAGCACCCCCTTTACCCTGGTCACCAGACAGTATGGCCACTAGTACAGACCAAACCTCATCTCCTTGGGCAGCCTCCATCTGACATATGCTCTGTGTGATCATGAGTACTGTAGAATAAAGTAGGGATGGGCAAACTGATTCATCCAAAATATGAACAGACCCGGACATGCCAAAGTGTAAGTAAATGAAAGGCTTCTGAACACTTTTGGCTGTTTGGATTGGTTTGGACAGCCGTTGTATCATGGGAAATGCAGTGTGAGAAGTGCCAGAGCAGGGGGAACCCACAGGAGGAACCACAGTCAAGACTCTGGTTCCTCATTGGATGGCTGAGCTGTCTATCTCTCTAAGGTGGCACCTGATTGGGTTGCTGCTCTAGCAACCCACATGGTCCGCCTTAGAGAAGCACAGAGCAGCAGCTTCTGTAGGATGCTGTGTATTGCATCGGATTCTGTGTGCTTGAGTTCTGCTACTTGAATTATGTTTTGCCCCTTGGTCAACAGAGGAATAAGTCAACCAAAAAAATTAAAGATTAATTTTTTATATATACTGTATAAATATATATGTATATATATATATATATATATATATATAGTAGTAAACTAAAAGAAAACAAGTGAGGGGAAGTTGGGGAGGGGAGTAGTAGGGGATTGGAAGTTGGGGACTTGGGAGGGGATTGAGCAGAGGACTGGGTGTGGGAGTCAGGGATTGGGGTGGGGAGTGGGTAGTTATTGTTAGGAGAGGAGACTTGGGGAGGGGAAGAGGAACTTGGAGGAGATTGAGGGCAACTTGTTGTGAGAAATAACTTGAAGATAGAGTTCTGCAGACAAGAAAGAAGAGAACAAGATTGAAGAGATATTTCTCTGTTAAGTGCCAGAGCCAGACTGCCTGTTTGTTGTTTGGGGGTAGCAGTCTAGCTGAGGGGGTGAATTCTGTTGAACTGTGCCAGTGTGCTACCCAATGCCACACCACTCCCAGTAAGCCTTCTTGCTGTTTGCCCTATTGCCCCCCAACAACAAGTCAGCTCTCTCAGTTCACCTGTCTATGCTCAGTTACTTCAGTGGGGATTTCTTTTATTTTTTTATATTATGCAATCTGTGTGCATGTGTGTGTGTGTAATAAAAGATCTGCAAGTCAGACAGTCATCACTATCAGCGCACCAGTGCCACTTCTTGCATGCTGTGTGACCCTCACAAGAAGTCAGTAATCAGTCATCGTTCTCCCTGTGCTTGTTCAGTAGGGTATAAACTTTGGCTCAGTGGGTAGAGAATTCCATCACATCAATTGGAATAAATTAAAAAAAAAATCCTTGAAGGGGAAAAAAATTACTGTGTCAGAAAGGATTAGGCCAGGCAGGGTCCCTGAATCTGTTTAAGTAGAAGCACTGGCTGCAGCATCACCCTTAGCATAGGTCATGGGTGGAGATTCGGGGGGGTGGGGGGGTGTTGCCACCCCAAATGACTTATTTTTCCTTTTTTGTTTTGCTGTATTTTTTCTTTAGTTTGTTGATTTGTTCATCCCTGCTTCACTGCTGTGCCTTTAAGTCCTGACCACGAGTGCCTGAGTGGCTCTGCACACACATGGCAGACACATTGACTACACCCACTGACTGAAAAATTGTACCAGTGGTAGCCTTACATGGCCACACCTATGCCGCCATGTCAGTAAGTGGGAGCCCAGTTGTAAATCACATGATCAATTCAGGGCTGCCACGCACATCATATGGCAGGCATGGGCACGGGCATGGCAGTCGGAAGGGGTCGCACTCATCCCAGGGTCACTCATGCAGCTGCTACATTTCCTCCTCTATTGACAGTGGCATGATTCCAGCAGGAGAGAGAGAGAGACAGAGCCAATGATGCCAGCGCACAACTGATGGGCAGATTCTACAGAATGCAACAGCCAATCCAATCAAGCATTGCCCCTGTAAGTACTGTCCCAGTTCTGTACTTGGCACTGCTGCCACCTCAGTTGTCTCATGTTGTTTCAGTTGTGTTCTGGGCAGACATTTTGGAGGTTGTGTTCTTTGTAGTGGTACCTGGCCGGGGTGGCACAGTGGCTCTGACTTTGTGTGGAGTGGGACTCAGGTGGGGGGAACATCCTTGTGTGTGTGTTTGTGTGTGTTTTGTCACATATTTTTTTAATATTAAATAAAAAATGACCAGCTCTGACTTGTTGACAGCGTGGGGAGATGTCAGATGGTGTGGCCTTCAGCCAGGCCGTGATAACTTGTGTGGGGGTGGAGGATCGGGGGGCAGGTCTGGACTTTATTAGCAATTAAAAACTCGGCAACTGAGCTTGCTGCTGGCTGTGCTGCTTTTGTTTTGACTTTTGCAGCTAGTAGCCTACTCAAAAAATATATATTATTAAATAAATCACAGACATCCATCACATCAATCCACTAAAGTACAATAAATTGAGGCCCAGCCTTTGCATACATTGTGTGGGTGGGGGCCTAAGTTGTTGTCATTCTCTAACTCTAAGTGACTTTTTTACTGAGGTTCAAGTTTGTTGTTCAAATTAAAGTAAAAAAGAAACAGAGGTGTCTGTGTGACTCGGATTATCAAACTGTTACTGCCTGCCTTTAACCTAAAAACCTACCAAACCAAAAACCACCTGGAACAAAAAAAAGTAAAACTGACTAACAGAATAAAACAAATAGCCTAGTGATTTGTGAGGAGGGAAGATGCAAACTTGGAAGGGAAGGGAACTGAGGAGAACTCATCATGAGCATCACACACACAGCTTGCTGCTTGAGTCGCATCTTTATTACTGCAGCTTTCTTTTTGCAATTTGTTGAGACTGATTTTGAGGTTCAAGTTGTTCCTCTTGTTCAATTTAGAATAAATCAGAAGAAAGTAGATGTGAACTTTGTGAAGACAGACAGACAGTTAAGTGAATGAGAACTGTTAAGTGCCACAGGAACCTAACGTACCAAACCACATCTTGAGTAAAAAAAAGAATAAAACATTATTTTACTAATGGTTATACATGTACTGACTGTAGTGTTTACTAATCAGAATAAATAAAAAGAAATCAAGCCATTTGGGGAAGGGAAGGGGATGAGTGATTTTTTTTTGAGGTTCAACAAGTTATTTTTGTTGTTGGTTCAATTAAATAAATCAGAAGAAACTAGAAGTGAACTTTGTGAACACATTGAAGTGTTACACTGCCATAGAAATCTAATGTACCAAACTCCCAAACCACCTCTTGAATAAAAATATAAATAAAATGCTATTTTAGTACTACTGGTTGTGCTTAGTGTCTGACTCTGTAGTGCTTACTAATCAAAATAAATAAAAATAACTCAAGCTGAAGTATTTCTGTATTAAGACAATGTAGAAGTATCTGATAAACCCCCAGTGAGAGATTAATACAGTCATGAGCAACCTTTTCAGCCCCACACCAGACCACCCCTGCTCTTCCCCCTGCCCCCCAAATGTCAAAGGCAAACTATGCCTATGGCATAGGTGGTATGTGAAATAAATTATGTGTGAGTGTGAAATAAAATCTGCAAGCCAGTCATCAATGCACCAATGCCACTTCTTACACACTGTGTGCCCCTCTACCCAAGAAGTCAATCATCTGTCATCTTCCTCACTGTGCTTGCTCAGTGGGCAGGACATTCCATCACAACACGTGGAATAAATTAAAAAAAAAACTCCTTGAAGGGGAAACAGTACTGTGTCAGTGAGGGTTAGGCCAGGCAGGGTCCCTGAATCTGTGTGGGTATAAGCAGTAGCTGCAGCATTTTGTGTGTGTGTGTGTGTGTGTGTGTGTGTGTGTGTGTGTGTGTGTGTGTGTGTGAAATAAAATCTGTCAGCCAGTCACCAGTGCCACTTCTTGCACACTGTCTGTGTGTTCCCTCCCCCAGGAAGCCAGTGATCTGTCATCTTCCACCCTGTGCTTGCTCAGTGGGGTATAAGCTTTGGTTCAGTGGGTAGGACGATCTGTCACATCATGTGGAATAAATAAAAAAATTAAATAAAATCCTTTAAGGGAAAGTACTGTGCCAGAGTGGGTTAGGCCAAGCTGGGTCCCTGATTCTCTGTTGGCAGCAGCAGTGCCTGCAGCATCACCCTTAGCATAGGTGGTATGTGAAATAATGGTGTGTGTGTAATAAAATCTGCCAGATAGTCATCAATGCACATGTGTCACTTCTTGCATACTGTCTGAGTGACCCCCCCATGAAGTCAGTCATCTGTCATTTTCCTCCCTGTACTCGCTCAGTGGGGTATATGCTTTGGCTCAGTGGGCAGGGAATTCTGTCACATCTTGTGGAATAATAAATAAAAAAAAATTCCTTGAAGGGAAAAAGCATCTTGTCAGAGAGGGATAGGCCCGGCAGGTCCTCCAGAATCTCTTTGGGTATACTAGCAATAGTGCCTGCAGCATTGTCCTGAGCATATGTGGTATGTAAAATAAATTCTGTTTGTGAAATAAAATGTACCAGCCAGTTGTCAGTGCACCAGTGCCATGTCATGCATAATGTCTGTGTGACCTCCCCACAAGAAGCCAGTGGTCTGTCATCTTCCACCCTGTGCTCGCTCGGTGGGGTATAAGTTTTGGCTCAGAGGGCAGGGCATTCCATCCCATTACCTGGAATAAATAAAAAAATTCTTGAAGGGAAAAAGTTGTGTGTCAGAGAGGGTTAGGTCAGACAGTGTCCCAGAATTTGTGTGGTTAGCAGCAGCACATGCAGTGTCCCTGTTAGCGTAGATGGTGTGTGAAATAAGTGTGTGTGTGTGTGTGTGTGTATAATAAAACCTGCCAGATAGTCATCAGTGAACCAGTGCCACTTCTTGCATATGGTCTGTGTGACCCCCCTCAAAAAAAAAGTCAGTCATGTATCATCTGTAATCTGCCTCCCTGTGCTCGCTCAGTGGGATATAAGCTTTGACTCAGTGGGCAGGGCATCCTGTCACATCACATGGAATAAGTAAAAAAAATGTAATAAAATTCTTGAAAGGAAAGTACTGTGTAAGAGAGGGTTAGACCAGGCAGGGTCCCTGATTCTCTATTGGTAGCAGCATTGCCTGCAGTGTCAGCCTATAGCCTAGGTGGTGTGTGAAATAAATTCTGTGTGTGTGAAATAAAATTTGCCAGACAGTCACCAGTGCCATGTCTTGCATACTGTCTATGTGACCCCTTCCCCCAGGAAGCCAGTGATCTGACATCTTCCTCCCTGTGCTCGCTCAGTGGGGTATAAGCTTTGGCTCAGTGGGCAGGGCATTCCATCACATTTCATGGAATAAATAAAAATATAAAATCCTTGAAGGGAATGTACTGTGTCAGAGAGGGTTAGGCCAGGCAGGGTCCCTGAATCTCTGTTGGTAGCAGCAGTGCCATCAGCATCTCCCTTAGCATAGGTGGTGTGTGAAATAATGCTGTGTGTGTGTGTGTGAAATAAAATCTGCCAGATAGTGCACCAGTGCCACTTTTTGCATACTGTCTGTGTGACCCCACCATGAAGTCAGTCATCTGTCATCTTCCTCCCTGTGCTCACTCAGTGGGGTATAAGCTTTGACTCAGTGGGCAGGGCATTCCATCACATCATGTGGGATACTAAATAAAAATACAATTCCTTGAAGGGAAAAGGTACCTTGACAGAGAGGGTTAAACCAGGCAGGGTCCCCCAGAATCTTTGTGGGTATACTAGCAGCAGTGCCAGCAGCATCACCCTTAGCATATGTGGTGTGTGAAATAAAATCTGCTAGCCAGTTGTCAGTGCACCAGTGCCACTTCTTGCATACTGTCTGTGTAACTCTGTCAGAACAAAGGCTTATAATATCACTTTTTATAATAATGCACTTAGATTCACCTCGGGTCTTACCCAAAAATTATTTCATAAATTACCAAAAAAAAATAACAATTCACATGTGATATTATCCTATGCTCTCCAGATTCAAGTATAATGGCAAATGACACTGCTTACCACACTTCTAATTATATGAAAAATCAATATTTTATTTACACATATGTACAAGTCCTAAATATTTGTAATTAGCATAAATATCAAGCCTAATATTGTAAACATCAAAATTGTTTCAGATAATTTAGCAAAGTAACAAAACAAATTCTAGCAAATAAACAATTCAAAGGAATGAGCAATACCCAGCATAATAAATGGTAATAGTTATACTAAACTTTTATCATACTTTGTATTTACCATAACTTTTTATGCATAAGAGCAGCATTGCCTGCAGTATCAGCCTATAGCCTAGGTGGGGTGTGAAATAAATTCTGTGTGTGTGAAATAAAATTTGCCAGCCAGTCACCAGTGCCATGTCTTGCATACTGTCTATGTGAACCCCTCCCCCAGGAAGCCAGTGATCTGACATCTTCCTCACTATCTCAGATTATTTCTGTATCAAACTTGTTTCAAAAAGTTTATAGCATGTAAAATGTACATTCTATGAGAACTGGCAGCAACTCATTACATCAGTGTTTTGTACTACACTTTCATAAAACTCAGTTTTAACTTTTCAGATCATGCAAAATTTCTTAGTTCAAAGCTTAAAGTATATACCCAAATTGTACAGTTAAAAGTAGATTCCCTCTTAGTTTCCCAGATAAGCCAATTTAAATTACCAAGACTATTAATTAATATTAGTGAAAGTAATAAAATTATACTTATATTTCTGGTTGTAGAAGTGGTTCTTCTTTTCTCAACTTAGAATTCTTGGTTGAGTCTGGCTCTTGATGAAAAAGGTCTCTTTGTCAGCTAAGCTTGACCCTGGAGCTTCTTTTAGCATGGACAAACATTGCATGTTAAACTTTTCTTGCTGAAAGTCACTTTACTAAAAGTCAGTTCTTGGATTTGTAGAAAATAGTTTTAATCTGCACAGTCCATAGCAACACTGGATTCAAAGGACCTTCTTGTGGATAGCAAAGTTGTTTCAGCAACTGCAACTTAATGACTTCTTTGTGTTGTACACCTGCTTTTAAAACTTTAGGACACTAGACCTTCTTCTCTCAGCACGCTGAATAGCTTGTGTGAGTTTTAAAGGTAAGTCTGTGTGTGGTCAACAGCAGGCAACATTATTCAGTCAAGATTCTTAGCAAATAAACACAGACTTTGCTTCATAAGCAATCAGAATGTCCTTGCACCTGGTTCTTGCCTTTGGATCCTTTGGCAGCATTGCATAAGCTTTTGGCTATCCTTAGGCTGGTCCCAGCATTCCAAACAGGCATGACCCAAAGTTTTTTGGCCTAGCTACAGCATGAAGCCTTAAACACTCTTACTTCTGCATCAATGTTTTTGCTCGGATCGAGGTGTGTCCAGACAAATTCACTAATAGAAAACTGCCCTGGTGATGACATCACCAGATTTTGATTGGCCTGAGCCACTAGAAAGGTAGGACATATCAGAAGATAAATGATGACATACAGGCATGCCTCCAAAGCCATCACTGTTTTTCCTCAGACTTGTTTTTGATCTAAATTATTTTCTTTAAATGAAAGTATTATTTAACCTAATTTAGACATTAAACTTACATAGTCAGGTGTTTTATCTTAAGCCAATTATTTTGGTATAATTTTTATGTTTCAGACATGGATACTTTTTAAACTACACTATTAAGGTTATAACTTCATAATTTTAATAAAACTTCTTAAAATAAAATGATAGTATTGCTTTAAGTATTCCAAGCAACAGCATGATATAAGATTTGTAAGAAAAATCTATGTTTAAAATTTTTAAAACATTACTTTTTGTAGAAACACGTGAGGTTCTTTGTTATTCCAAGGAAAGGTAATAAATCACTGTCAGAAAAATAAATTTACTATAAATTTTAGATGGTATTTCTCTCTACAGCAACAAACTACTTATATAAGAGTCATATTGTAAGACTTCTTAAGGTGTGAGCTATCATGAGATCCTAGATTTGGTTTGTTTCCTGATAACAATATAAGATTTAAATAAATTGTATTTATAACTTCAAAACTCTTTATTCTGCAATCATAAAGCTTGGTAAGACTATTGTCCAATAACTGTCCAATTTTCATGGTGGCACCATATTGGGTTTTTAAGTTATAAATAAAATACTTTCCTACTATACAAAGTTTAAACAGAGAAAAATATTTTTTTCTTAAGTCTGTACCAGTCACATGACCTCCTATCTGATTGCAGTCATGGATACCTAGCTCGAGCTAATACTTACTTGTACAAAACACATGGCTATAAATCATTCACAACACAGGGGTCCTTCTTTGGCCGAAGCATTTCTAGATTGTGACTAGGCCCCTAAGAAAACAAAGGATACTACAAATAATGTTCACATTCATGGTCATCATGGTCATGAAGAAGCTCAGTTCCATTCAGTATCTGAAGCTTCGGGAAGAGCTGCCACTGTAACACGACTCCTCATCCTCACGATGAATCACGTTCATGTTCATGGTCATCATGGTCACAAAGAAGCTCATTTCCATTCAGTATCTGAAGTTCAGGGAAGCGCTGCCATTGTTACACAATTCCACATCCTCACGACGAATCTCATTCATGGTCATCACGGTCATGATCATGTTCACATTCACAGTCATCATGGTCATGATTTTCACATTTGCCAACTATTTCTGCAAGCTTGTTTTAGTAAAGTATGACAGCAGTAGCAAACCCTTCCAGTAGGGACAGTATCCTCGGCTCTGAGATACAAAACACTTAAATTCTGTCTTCTTCAGAAAGAGAAAACATGCATCATTACAACTCTTGAGTTTTTGTTTTTACATTTGTGACATTACAAAGAAACTATTCATTCTTTAAACACATACTATGTTTCGTTCTGTTCTCATAAAAGAGATATTACTAAGAAAGTATCTTAAGGCTGCATAACATAGTTTACCTCTGATTGTACTGACATAGAAATCTGACAAAAATACACCTACAGTACCTGTTCTGCACTTCTTGATTACAGAAGGAACAACTTTTTTGGGTGCAACCCTGTTTTTTTTTTTAATCTTTAGTTTCATCATGAATCAAGACACCCAGTTATCATGTCACATCATTCAGGAGCCTTGATCCAATACAATGCTTCTGTTAGTGTTCACATTCTGCATGATGCTCTACTAGCAGATGGACTTGAATCTTTGTCCTCACAAGGTTGGCTGTACTTAATCCAATAGCTATAATCTTGGAGTGAACATTGTTTGTAGCGTCTGTGTTTCTTAGTCAGACAGTTCAGGGATGTACAGTCATAGGTATTTCAATTTTTTTTCAATGGCAACTATTTGTGGAAGCTCAGTTCCATCCAGTTTCTGGTGCTTTGAGAAGCACTGCCAGTGCCAACATGACTCATGACATGTCATGATGAATCATGTTCATGGTCATCATGAATCACTCCAATTCCACTTTTTTTGGTGCAACATTTTTTTTTTCTTTTTCAATCTTCAGTTTCATCATCAATCAGGACACCCAGTTATCACATCATGTCAATCACAAGCCTTGGTCCAGTATGATGCTTCTGTTAGTGTTCATGTTCTGCAGAATGCCTACCTGTTGTGTTCCATACTGAGAGCTTTTGCTTAACATAATTAGTGACATACATTACAGACACGTTGTCCCCTTCTACAAAAAGTCAGAGTCAGGAGACTGGTTTAAAAAAATTAGAAATTTGAGACTTCCCTGCTTTTGTACCTTATAATCGTCATCCTCCAGTAGGCACATCCACAGTCACATTATTCACTCCTCATCTCATTTCACTTCTCATACATTTTAATACTCTTAAACAGTGGTTTAATTGCCTTTTTCTACAGATATGTTTATTTTTTTCTAAAGTTTCCAGGAGAGACCTACTGAGCCATAAACAACTCATTTCCAGAAGGATCCTGGGGGAGAAGGTAGAGGGAGAAATACATATCCATACAGCATAAACAGATCTACAGAGAATGTACACTCATATTAAGGCACACTTTTATACAATATACAATATGTTTATTAAAAGCAGTTTAAAATTATTTTTTGGTATACAGTCAACAACATAATAAAGGTTATAAATGTTTCAGATAAGGTTCAGATAAGCATCCAGACCTTTTTTTTTTGCTTATCAGAACCTTTTAGAACCTTAGACCCTTTTGAGGTTCTCCCATCCCTAGAATAAAGGCTGCTTTTATAGTATTTGCAATTGTGCTGAACATATGTTAGTGGAAGGTCAAGGAGATAGGTGATGGACTGTGCCAGTTGTCATCAGTGACCAACTATCAGGAGACCCCGGAGAAGAGGGATGTGTGGTTGAGGCTCCTCAGTAGGTGGGTAGGGGCTGTCACACAGACCTAGGATGGTAGCACTTGATCAGGGAGGCACTAGACCACCAGGGATTTTAAGTCAGATGTACTGGGTGATTGGAGAGAGTGGGTTCCACTGGACTACTTGGCATTACTCTTATGGTGAATCCTGGGCAATCGGGTTGAGGAGGGGCCACTAAACTACCAGGGCATTTTATGTATGGTGGATGCTGGGTGAACAGCAAGAGGGGGATCCCTAGACTAGTGAAACATCACCTGCAGTGCACCTGCCCAGTGCACAGTTATGAGCAGGTTCTTGGCAGCATTAATCAGTGCCACACCGGTTAGTGTTTTGCATTGCTAAAACCTCTGACAATACAGCTGCTTTGTTTTGCATATGGGATCCCTCATGTTCATGGGGCAGTGGTATCTTTAGGGTAATCATGCTGGAATTGTTGGGTGGTGCTCCAATGGCCTCTGTATATGACCATGCCCAGAGTACTGGTGCAAATACAGGTTAGTACTAACCTGGTTTGTGCCATCCTAATCCTTTGATTATCAGGGTCTTAGTTCCCCTCTTCACTTGGATTAGTGCCTATCCATCACAACCCTCTGCTTTCTTCCCCAAGGCAGTTAACAATCCACCTTTTGTATTTCTCATGTACAGAACCATGTACTTTGTGTTAATGAGTGGTGTCAGCCACTCATCTAATTTCTGCTGAAGCAAGTGTAACAAGTTTTCTGCATAATAGTCATTATCAAAGACAGCAATATGCAAAGCTTCCTGCTTGTGGAGGTTGGGAGTCCCAGTGGCTTTTGACTACTGCTACTGCAGCTGCTGGTGCTTAACACAGAAGAGGAGAAAAAGGAGGAAAATGAAAATAGGAAACTGACCCAATGGGCTATGTAATCAGTAGTCTGGCCACTCATCCACATGTAAGTGGTGATGTGAACTGGTGGAACAAATGATGCTTTCAGGGCATGCAACACAGTATTGTAAACACTCTGATACAAATCAGGAACAGCCTCTGGGGAAAAGTCAGTATGGCTGGGCACCTAATACATTGGCACTGCAATTTGAATTACTGACAGAAAAAAGCATTGATCACAAAGAGAAAGGCAGCAAGATGACTGCTATCATTTCCAAAATAATTCTTGTTAACTTTTTTTGCCTCTGATCTGTTGGCTTTATTTTTCTGGCCCATTTCCAGCGACTTAATGAGTAAGAACTGAGTGTTTTTCTTTTCTCCTGGATGTTTTCTGGACTAGAAATTTTACAAAGTTTTACCTCTCTGGAAAACTTCTTGTGACATTGCAAAATTTGCCTTCGTGAATATTTTTGTGAATTGCCCACTTGATCCCTTTGCAACTTCATATTGAGTTTTCTTGAAGAAATGGCATTTTTTTAATGTGAAGTTGCAACTTCAGCAGCAAATTTGCATAACTTGTCCTGAAACAGTGCCACTTCACCTGCCAAAAACATTGCAAAGTTGATACTTTGCACTTCTCAAATTTGGAAAATGTTGCAAATTATTTTGATGCATGAAGTTTGGCAGTTACACATATTTCTCCCCTGGATGTGACTGTTTGCTCCTATTTTTGCCACCCCTGGGTGTGAAATTGACTAGGGATTTATTTATTTTTATTTTATGGGATGCTACCAAAGACCAGTATGCTGCCAGCTGGCACACACTTGCTACCCATATCACACTGCAACAACACAGCACAGTTCAGGCAGACACACACACACACACACACACACACACATTGCTTCTGGACTCAGGAGTGGGGGGAGGAGGAGGATATAACTTCAGCATCTTGAGGGAATGTAGAGAATTTTGTTTTAATGTTTTACTTTTTTTTTCACTTTTTTAATGGGATGCTGCAAAAGTGTCATCTACCAGGGGAAAGACACCAGCACAGTGCCATTAGGCACACACTTGCTGCCCATTGCCCACATCACACTGCAACAGCACAGCTCAGGATCACACACACACACACACACACACACACACACACACACACACACACACACACACACACACACACACAAGCAGCTTCAGGAAGGTGGAGGAGAATGAAGGAACTTTAGCAACCTGAAGGAATTTAAAGATTTGTTTTTATTTTATTTTATTTATTTTTTAGTTTTATCATGGGATGCTACCACTGTGCCAATTACCAGGGTCCTAGCTCCGGCACTTTGCCAGCTGGCACACACTTACTGTCCACTGCCCAGATCACATTTCAAAAGCAAAACTCAGGATGACATATGCACAGGCTGCCTCAGGACAAAGGAGGAGGAAGGAACCACAGCAACTTGAAGAAATGTGAAGCATTTTAATTTGAAAACTGCCAAAAAAGAAAAAAAAATTCTTTTTAAAAATGTTTTTTATCAGATATTACCCAGGTGCCAACTACCAGGGGACATGCACTGGTATGCTGCCAGCTGGTAGACAAAGCAAAATTTATTTCTAAGGCACCCAATCCCAGAGGATTTGTGTGCCGTACATAAAACATACAACAGGCAGAGAATCAGAAAAATGGAATCATAAATAAAACAAATAATACAACAGTAAATGCAATATCAGAATCAGCAAATTATTAATAGAATTTCTGGGTTGGTCAAATCTCTACATCCGGGAAACCCAGGGAGAAAAATATAGGTTTTTAGGCCACTCTTGAGCCCCATAACTGATGGATCCTCCCTGACATCGACTGGTAAGGAGTTCAACCGGACTGGTCCAGCGACACTAAAGGCCTGGTTACTGGAAGTTCTTAATCTGGTTCTGGGAACTTCAAGGAGGCCCCTGGTTGAGGAGCAGAGGGAGTGGACTGAGGTGGCAGTCATCTGAAGATCATCAAGGTAGTCAGGGCCAAGACCATGTAGGACCTTATCAGTGAGTAAACAAACCTTGAAGATAACCCTCCACCTGACCACCAGCCAGTGTAGAGCTTGCAGCACTGGAGTCACATGGCTAGACCTACTTGTAGATATGCCAGTCAGCAACCTGGCAGCTGCATTCTGCACCAACTGCAGCCAGCGAAGGGTACCTCCAGAGATCCCAAAGTAGAGAGCATTACAGTAATCATGTCTGGATGTCATGAAGGCATGCACCAGCATTGGCAGGTCCTCAGGGGGAATAGGGGTTTGATCCTGGCAACATTCCTTAAATGGTAAAAAACACTTTTGATGACAGCAGACACCTGAGCTTCAAGTCTCAGTCTGTCATCAAGCATCACATCAAGATCTTTCACCCTAGGGGAGGCAGTCAACAACATAGGTTCCAGGACTAACCCTGTGACCGCATTGGAGGCACTCCCATCACACCCTCATCCTGGCCCAATCACTAGTATCTCCATCTTGTATGGGTTAAGTCACAACCAGCTGGAGGACATCCATTCATTGATCTCGGCCAGGCAGATATTAAGCACTTCCACAGTGTTCGATGTTCCAGGTGCAAAGTACAGGTACAGTTGGGTATCATCTGCATATCAGTGAAAACCCATGCTGTGCCACTTAATGAGCTCACCCGGGGGCAGCATACACACTACAAATAATGTTGACAGGATCAACCCCTGAAGTACTCCATATGGCAGGAGCTTAGGGGAGGAAGAGAAGTTCCCCATCACCACCTGTTGCTTCCTGCCAGAAACAAAGGACTCAGATCTGCTGATGACAGTGCCGGTGAGTCCACATTATTTTCTAAGGCAATTGAGAAGCACAATCTGATCTACAGTGTCAAAAGCTGAAGAGAGATCAAGTAGCACAAGAATTGACCTGTCTCCTCTATTTCTAGACCTGAGCAGGTCATTGTGCAATCTAACTAATGCTATTTCAGTGCAATGCCTAGCTCAGAATGCCCCACTATGGCATTAGCTGTCTTTTACCTCGACTCACCCATGCATGGTAAAGCTGTCAGATTGCAACTGACTCATCATTTGTCTCTTGGACAAAAATATCCCAAACAAGGGATTGTGATCCCCTACTTTTAACATGTCCCTGATGCTGCTTATTGAACTCTGTTTTTTTAAGCCCTGAAATGGGGGTGTGCTAAATGATTTTTCAGGCAGGACGCACTTGGAGTCCAACTGACCACCACAACTACCTATGATTATTACTGGATCATCGTCATTATCATCAACAGGAACGGCTTTATCATAACTTTTTTGAGGAGGGGGAATTTAATGGCAACATACCCAGACACAGTCACCTTGACTTTCTTTTTCTCTGGTTCCCAACAGGGGTCACTGCCATCATTTTCATATTCATCAACATCATCCACATCCACATTTTCATCTTGGATATTGTCATGTGGAGAACATGTTCCAGCCACAGCATCACCATCATCATCATCATCATCATCATCATCATCATCATCACCCAATATTTTTGCACCACACTTTGAATCATTGGATGGCAAAGGCATGACCTCAACAGTGCTGGAAGAAATGTGACATTGTGAGTTATCATCGTCAGGCTCAGAATCATGTTTAACTACCATGAGGATGTTAATGGGGAGTATGACATCATCTACACAGTCAGTCACAGCTTTAGACTTAACTATATTTTTTGAAACAGTTGACTGGTCAGAAGTGGAACTTGAAGCAGCAATACTCATACCAGCAGAAACTGCACTAACACCACTAGCTGGGACAACATCATCTCCTCCAACTATGTGAGAAGCTGCAGATTGCACTGTAAAAACATTGATGGAGAAATTCCTTTACTGACATCAGCTACACACTTCTGCGTACTACCACGCCCATGGAGAATCTTGTCACTGGCAGGAGTGCCATGGCCAGAAACAATGCTACTTGCATGTCTCTTTGCAGGTATTTTGGGGGATCACCAAGAAAATTCTAAACAAATTTAGATTTCTGAACTTTCAGTCTGGGCTGGTGGATGAGTAGTCAAAAAAAACAACAGCTGTGGCTCCCAGATGGAGATTGGGCACTAAGCAGATACAAAAGCACAGACAGATTAAGATTGCACTGCACAATCAAGAAGATATGCAGACTCAAAGTCACAGCAACACCTTAACCAGTCCTCACAACTCATAATCCAATCTGGAAAAGAATATATTTTTCTGGTTGGGGGGGGGGTTGTGTGCAGTGCACTGCAGTAACAGTTCAATACCAAGATACCACAAAGCAGTTCAAAATCATGCCGGTGTGGTGGATAGCCGGCTCACACTGCTGCAATTACTCTGTGGCACAATAAAATGTGTCTGATTTAATGGCACGTGTCGCACACACACTCGCACACACACTACAAGTAATGCGTAGCAAATAGAAAACTTCAGTAATATAAACAAATCTTTTAACTTAAACAAACTGAAAGCATGCACTGCTGCACCACAACAATCAACAAAAAAAATTTCAAGAATTACTGAAAATATTACTGTATGTACATTAACACAGTTATACAAGAAAAATATAACCAAAACAGAAAGACTGCCTTTTTCTCCCAGTTTTAATCTACCTCCACCACAGATACACCCCTCCCCAAAAGTACACTTCAAGTGTCTGTCAGTACACAGACTGAATGTTCTAAATTAACATTCAAAATCCACACACAAACAATTAACACTCCATGATATGAGCACAAGAGGGTTTTCTACAATCGATGTACTAAATTTTGAGCAAAAAAAAGTCTCAAAAAGGCTTTTTTAACAGCTTTTAGAGGATTTGAATTGCAGGGCTTGGTATGGAAACTGTCTCCATCTACCACTACACACTCAGTACACAGAACTGAGACTGTGCAAAACAATCTAGATCCCATGAGACCTGCAATCTCATGAATCACTGCAAAATTCGTCTTGGAGCTCAATAACAAGGCGAAGTGATGCGAAGTACATTGATTTCTATGTACTTCACATTAAAATTGGTGCAGAACTGGTTGGGGGAAGGTGGAGTATCGTGCAGTCACTGTTATCAATGGACTTCACGTTCCTCATTATGATGTGAAGTACTCCACTTAGCATTGCAGATTACTTCGTGGATTTTGCATTACTCTACAAATTGCTTCACGGAGCAAATTTAGGCCACTTTGTCCACCTCTAATCATTTCCTATCAGTTGTCACTCACCTTTGGTGCTGTTTCTGTTGTTTGGGGGTGGTTACCTTATGTAATACAGCTGTGCAAAGTTTGTCTTTCTTCCTCTAAAATTCTCACAAAATGTGTGTATTCCACATTTGTGAAATTTCAAGAAATATTTTTAATGTTTTGCAAAATTCTGTTATGCCTCATACCCTCAGGAAGTGGGTGAAAAAAAACAGTTGTGGGAAAAAGAACCAAAGTCAAGGTATGTCATTACTTCTTTATCGAAAAAAAGGAAATATGATTATTTCCTGCCAAGCACTAAGCCCTCAAACTGCAAGAAAACCTCCAGTTAGAGAAAAAAAAACCTTTGCAAATTGCAAACTTCCCAAAATGCAATTTTCATGAAATTTGTTTGCAATTTATGAAATTTGGCCAGTGAGAAATTTTGGAAATTTCTAACAGCTCAATTATGTGGTATGGCTATCAGTGCCAGCACCCCTACAGTTGTTGCCTGCCTGCTTCTGTTGGATTCCATATGAGCCTGCTTACTGCCACAAATGTTATCCAAGGGATCTGCTGTGGTTTGTGCTGGTGTAGCTTAATGACATTTGCGGGGCACTGACAGGGCTGGGGTTGGCATGATCAGCCTCTCATATCCCCCCAAGCCTACACCTATGCTTATTTTTTCTGTCTTTGTCTCCTCTACTGCAGCTCATTCAATCTTCAGACTTGATGGGTGTATTAATATAGTAGTACCCATGCCTTGTTCCCTGGTAGCCCCACTGCTCCTTTTGATGGGGCTCCACACAGTGTAGGGCCTGAAGATACTAATGACCATCATCTCACTGACAATCTGTCAGTCAGTCAATCAAAGATTTTATTGATTGGTTAAACAAAACATTTCAATATCAAAATGAAATACAAAAAAATGGATTTGTGCATATACAAAATGTCCTACAGCCAAGCTATGACAATAAACAATTTGTCAATCCATATGTCTAGAAGACCAATTATTTAAAATCCAATAACAAAATATTTTACACCCGCTTAATTAGAACTATAAGCTTTTCTCTGGAGCTCTAAGATTCAGTTTAAAGGCCTTGTACATTTCACAAGTTAACATAACACAATTATTTACAATAAGCATAAGTAAACATTAGAATCTTGATTCAAACCAATAGGCTACCAAAATGTTCAAAAATTATGATTCTCCAAGGATAATTGAACATGAGGGCTCTTTAAATTAGTGTAATGAACTTTTATCCCCAAGACAGTCCATTTATTTGCCTGCCCTCATCTTTAAAACTTGGAGCCCTAGATTATCAAGATCCTGCTGCAACCATGGCTTATGTTCAGGCTCCTGTTTTACACCAGAGTCCGTCTAATACATAGCCCATTGTGTCACAAGAGGCCCATTAGAGCACACAGCACAAGCATTCCATAATTCACTTTCCAGTTTTGCTTCTGGAATGCCAGCATCTCACACATCTGACAATAAAATTCAGCTGCTATGCAATAAGGAATACTAATAATTCGAACTACATGTTTCCTTACACCCAAATTACATGAATTATACATATAAAATTATGCTCCTTTTAAACACTGAAGTCCATTCACTTGGTAGTTATACTCAAAAACTTCATAAAATCTGGCAAGTTTTAACCTATAGCTCACACAATGTCCCACAATAAGATTGCAGGAAATACTAAATAATTTGACTCCTTCAAAGCTCTTTTTAAAGCATAAAACATTAAAGCTTTAGAGTCTGTCAACCTATAAATAGTGTTCATGGCTCATGAGCTCCATATGGTCCAATAAGGTTTTTAACAACAACTTTGTTTCAACAAGGGTTCAATTGCCATAGCAAAAATGCACACGATTCAAATTCCTCCAATTAAAGAGCTAACATGCTGCAACCTAATAAAAATACTACAGCCCTCTATAAGCATCTTACTGATATTAGTACTTTAGAAGGCCCTTAGATATCAGTATTCACAAAGGACATAGAAATTAGTTGCAGTCTGTTGGAGAGACAGCACGTGTAAAAAGCAAGGCGCTTTTTGCTTAGCGTCCCTAATTGAAGAAAATATAGAGCTGCCTTTCAGAAGTTTTGGCTCCACGAGCACTAAAATAGCATTCAGTCTGGGTTATAAAATGGTTAAAATTAATACCCTTTCTCGTATATTCAGCATAAGAAAAACAGGACCTTCTCTCAAAGCATTTGGCATTGGCATTGGCAATTTCACCCTGTTCTCCATCTTTTAGCCTTCCAATATAGACAACAGAGTCCTTATGGCCTTCACATAATTTTCTTAGTCCTCCTTGTACTTTTTCTTAATCAGGAGGGGGAATAACTGGCTAAATGTTTTCAGAGGTCAATCTGGCTTCCATCAGCCAGAGCTATCCATGAATCCACCTCTTCATCAATCCAGTCCAACACCAATTCTTTGATAGCAGGAGGGCTGAAAAATAGATTAAAAAGTGCTCCTCTAAGTGCAATAAAACATGCTTATCAGAAGTAACATAAACTTTGAAACATAACATAGACTTTGACGGCAGATAAGAACTACTTAGCCCACCTAGTCTGCCCATTTCCCTACCTAGAGGATAAGCTGCAGATCCTATTTAACCAACAGCCTGTTTCTTCCTATCCCCCACAAAAATTGCCTTATGTCTGTCCCATGCATTCTTGAATTCTCCCACGGTTTTAGACCCCGCAACCTCCTCAGGAAGGCTGTTCCATGAATCCACCACCCTCTCTGTGAAAAAATGCTTACTCACATTGCCCCTGAGCCATCCCCACTCTATCTTCAAATTGTGTCCCCTTGTTATTGCACATCTCTTTTTCTGAAAGATGCTTTCCTCTTGGACTTTGTTGATTCCACTGAGGTACTTAAATGTTTCTATTATGTCCTCCCTTCCCTCCTTTCCTCAAGGGTATACATATTAAGCTCTTTTAGCCTCTCATCATATGGCTTCTCTTGCAGACCCTGAACCATTTTAGTTGCCCTCCTCTGAACTGCCTCCATTCTGTCTATGTCCTTGCAGAGATGGGGTCTCCAGAACTGGATGCAGTACTCCAGATGGGGTCTCACCAACTGTCTGTACAGGGGGATAACAACTTCCTGTTTTCTGCTGGTGATGCCTCTCCCTATACATGCCAGTATCTCCCCAACCTTCCCTACCACCTTCTCACATTGCTTGCCAACCTTAAGGTTATCTGATATGATTACCCTCAGGCCCCTTTCCATTTTTGTTGTTGTTACTACCTCCCTGAAGTAAATGGACTTCTGACCCTCAGGCAATAATGGCATACCTGTTATAAGCTTTTAACAAGTGTATCAACATAATGTCTTCACAGTTTACACCTCCTTCTCTCACTTTCCAATTCAAAATTACTCTGGACGAAGCACATGCAAATATGGAATTGGCTAATCATCTTTAAGCAGGTAGAGACACTTTTAATCTACTAAACAGCAGCAGTTCTTCTCTTATCCAAGATAAAAGGCATACAATCATCATTAAAAGAACAACACTGAGATAAATAGCCACACAGCTGACTAAAGAACCCCATACACCAAAAGCAGGCAGTCACTTAACAGTCACTCGGGAAGGTTACTTAAAGTCTCCCAAGTGACATAAAATAGATTACAGAGCATATTTAAGTAAAAAAATCAGGGTTTCATTCATAAAAATGAGTAAGAAAACCCCCTGACAAATAAATTTCAAACCAAAGCATAGCATAGCAAGGAGCAGCAGGGAGCGGAGCAGCCATGCAGCCATCTTGCTATCCCACTCCCTCCTCACTGACAGTCTGAATTCTGTCCCTGTTTTTTTCCTTTCCTCCTACCACCTAGACATCAGTCTCTCTCAGCTTGCCAGATGCAGGACAACATACACATGTGCAGCCCCTCATGAGGGATCAGGCTTCCTAACATGCAACAGGGAGTCACTGTGTCCATGTTTCTTGCTTTTTAATTGTCTTTTTATTGAAAATAGATTTAAAAAACAATGTTCTTGTAGTCTTGTAAAGTTGCAGCACATATTAAGTGTCCCAGTCATAACAGTGTCAAGATATATATAGACAGTTACCACTTCAGAGATTTTTCTGCATTGTATCTATAGTAATGAACTATAAAAGGCATTTGGAGTATGAAGGTAATGTCATGTGAAAAATGTACAATTTTTGTACCTTACATTTCCAGTAACCTGTTACTTTTGTTTCATATTTCTTTCATAGCAAAAACCAACCATGACCAACTGTTTATTGATGAATCAGAGGGACTCTTTCGGAACAAAATCATCTTTCTTTTCCATAATATATAAGTTCTTCACATGCAAACTGTTATTAAACAACTCCATTTGCTGCATGACTTTGCATGTCAATTTTTCCATATTTTAAATGTTGATGATACTGTCCCTCTATTGTTCAACTGTTGGGGGCAATTGCTGTAGCTATTGTTTCATTATGGCTTTCTTTGCAGCAGTTAGTGCTACTGTATATTTAAAAGATATCTATGGTGTTTATTAAATATTTTTAGCGGACAATAAAGAAAAAGTGCCATTGTTGGGGGCAGTGGCTGGAAACTGGTGCAAAATTATTTGAAGTGTTTTTCTATATCTGACCAACAAATCTAACTGTGGGCTTAGCCAAAATATGCGAGATTGTGAGGCACTGAGTGTGCCACATAAATCTCAAATATGCTGCTGATTTATGGTTAGAATACTTGGCTGTTATTAATGGTGTGTGAAAGAGCAATGCAGTAATTTTCCATGTATATTCCTTCAGCTGGGTTGATATGGACACTTTGCATTGTTGTTCATAAATATAGTCCCAGTCTTTATCTTAAACTGGTATGCCAAGTTCCTATACATATTGTGGCTCAGTTTTCTGAAAGGTTACCTCTGGTGGGGCTCCCAGTGCCTTATATGCCAATCATGCTGGTGGCCCTTGTTGGCAAGACTCAATGAGAAGTGAGATTAATGAGTTTGTAATATCTAAATATCCTTCTCTGCCTAATTTATTGCTAAAGCCATATTGTGCTCATAACTATCTATAATGGTCAGCATTACTCAATAAATATTTTTCGTTTTAATTGATCGACTGAGCAAAGAAAATTACCCTCATAAAATTGGTATATATGTACTAAACCTTGCCTTCCCCAGAGTCAAAATCTATGATCTACTAAGGCAGAATGGAATTTTTATTTTTTTTATTTTATTAGTAGTTTATCTCCTTTCACTTCTGACTTGGCCCCATTCAGGACCAGTCCCCCACCCTATCACCCAGCTACTGTGGGGCTTACGTTGCTGTTGCCTGTTGTCCTCAGCCAGAGGACATTGGGAGATCCCAGCCATCTCTGTGGGGCCAGCAGGGGACTGGCCCACCATCCTGTCAAGGTCAAGGATTTTCCACCTTGGTTTTCTCCTTGAGTTTGCATCAATTGCAATGACACGTTGTCTGCACTCTACCTCCATGCGTACATCCACTGGCACTGATGGGTATGTCATTTTCCAGGATGCTGTTCTGTGCTGCCAGCCATAACCAGTAGGTGGCAGCTGCTGAATGAGATGTCTTTTCCCCCCTCTCCATTTCCAAACCTGGGTCACCGGCATGGCAGGAGGTGAGATGCCCAGTGTCTCAGCCCTCCATGCCACTGGAACAGCTAAGGCAGGATGGAATGATGACTCATATGCTAAATCGTGCAGTGGGATCCATACTGATCTATAATGGTAGTCTTGCCATTGAAGGGTGCACTGTTATATTACCTTCTGAGTGAGCAAATTGTCTTAGATCTGTTTTGGCAGTTGTGGAGGAATGGAGAATGGAGAATAGAGTCTTCAATAATGTATAGATGAAACCACTGATTTCAATTTCTTGCCAGTGTGCTCTATAGTTTGAATCTAGCCAAGCACAAACATGGTGCAATTGTGCCACTCTAAAATAGCTGCAGAGATGTGAGAGAGCCTCTCTTCTTTTTTTGTTTTGATAGTTGCAATTAATGTTATGCCACTCAGTGTCTTCTACTTGCCCACACAAATTGGGATATCAGTTTGTCCAAGGCAAGAAAGTTTGACCTAGGTAGAGCTATCTGGAGAGTTTGAAAGAAGTAAAGGGGTCTTGGGAGCAAACTCACATGGATAAATTAAATTTGTTTGCTAAATGAAAGAAGTAGGACAGTTCATCCATTTAGGTCTGGTGTTGGTGTCTGAATTACGTATGAACATACGAAAGAGCAAGCAGAAGAAAACCACTGGTTTATTGAATTTGCTCATGTTGCAGGGTCCCCAGCTTATGCTATTGACCCCCTCTACTGACCCTCACCCCCCTCCCCAGCCACCCTTCCACCCTATCTGCCCTAATCAATGGAAATATTTTACATCATATAAGTAGGGATGTAAGTTTGTCATGGATGGTTTTAATGACTCATTGTTTGTTCATGAAACCATTACTAAGCAGTAGTAAATGTGGCACTGTCATCATTGCTACATTCTGATGACACTAGTGAAATTCACGGAAGCCCTGAATAAAGATCAAACATCATGGAATCAATGACGTGTATGACTGCCATGACAAACTTACATCCCTACATATAAGAGATCTAGTTTTCTCAAGACACAGAATAATAAATATTTAATAGAAGATTGTTGCCATTTAAAACTTGATTGTGGGACTGTTGTGATGTGTCATTAAATTAGTGTAAGGCCACAGTTTTATCATCATTTAAGTTGTACCCTGAGAGAGTGCCATTTTTCTTCATGGTTGCGTAGAAATACAGGAGTGAATTTGTTGGATCTGTTAAATAGACTAGTAGGTCATCCACATAAAGGCTCCTATGAATCAAGTGATGTGGGGTACGCATGAGGTGCATACCCTGGCCACATAGCACCACACCCACAGACAGGAGTGCAGTGTCCAGTATGTTCATATGTTTGCCACGACATGGTGACAGTCTGTGGCCCCATCCCAAGCATGCTGCTGTGGGGACACAGATCAAATGGGGCCTGTCCATAACCCAATCCCTGGCATGTTACTGTGCAGGGATGGATTGTAGGACACAGACAGGCATCCAAACAGATGCCAGTCCTGGGTCCCAAAGTGAATCTCTGCTCTGCATGAGCAGGAGATTCTGGGAAGGTGCATGATGGTGAAGTTTTAAAAGACAAGTGAATGCTTGACTGACTTCCCCCATCCACCCCTTCTAACCAAAAGGTTGGGGCATCACTGTTGATAGGGAGGGGGTCTGATATCCCATGTCCTGTGGGGGGGGTTTAGGTGGACCATGCAACATATACAGCAGGCTCCCTGCTGCCATCTTCTGCACCCCTTTCACCTGGCACTGCATGCCTTTGCGAAGGATGCAGAGTGTGGGCATGCCCCTGACATGCCCTCTGACCATCCACACACGTAGATGCATGAAAAACCAGGGGATACACTTTGGAAGGAATGTGCCTCCCTTCCATGCATGCCACTGGGGGTCTACAGAACCTCTGATGTGCAGCTCACTGTCATAGAGTTGCCTAGGTGCAGTGGATCTACAGCACATAGGCAATCACTGTCTTTGTGCATAGGCACTGAAAAGTGAATTTATTTGTTGCTCCACTCCGCCATGAAGAATTATTGAATATATTTTATTTAAGGGCATTGATAAATTGCTTGAGCCAGTGGGTCCACTGTCAGGGGAAAAAACATGGGGGATAAAAGGCAACCTTGCCTTGTGCCCTTTGTTAAATAGAATGTAGGTGACAGGGAGCCTTCAGCCTTTGCTTGTGGTGTTTTGTCTTGTGATTTAATTGTATGAATGAAACAAGAATTAAAGCAAAATTAGGATAAAGTATAACAGCAAAACTTCCAGGGGACCATGCCGTATGTCTTTTTAGCATCCAGACTCTGCAACAAAGTAGGATGCCAAGACCTGGATGCATATTGGAACAAGGAGACATAGCTTTTAATTCTTTCTTGAGTTTGCATTTGAGTAATAAACCAGTTTGATATTTATGGATGACATGTGGTAGGAGTTTTTTCTAGTAGTGAAATTAACCATTATGACTGTAAATAATTTATAATCAAATACTCAAAATTGATATTGGGTGATAAGACTCTGGTTTTGTGGATTCTTTTTGTGGTTTAAGAATTGCAGATCTTATGGCATATTGCCATGGGGAAGTAAGCCTCCATTTTGTAAATCCTGAACTGTGTTGGGGAGGGTAAAAATAGTTGTTGTTTTTTTATGCTGCATCTCTTGGCCAGAATCTGGCCCCACCTTCAGGTTCCTGAATGTCCTCCTCAACGCCATCACTCTACCTTCCCCTAGGGACTTGCCTCTCCCATGTTTCCCTAGCAGTTACCACTCATGATGGAGTCCTTGGGCTGGGCCAAGTCCCTTGGAATATTTATTTAGCATCACCAGGAGAGAGCCAGGTTGACACATGTGGGGTCTGCAGGGGAGTGGGTCTGTCATTCTGTTGGTCAAGTGTTATTTTTCTGTTTTATCACCTCCTCATGGTAGTGCCAACAGAGAGCTGGCATTCACATGTAGTATGTGAAGCTCCTCCCAGCCAATCAGCACTGCCCCCCACCCTGTAACACACACATGCCTGCACCACCACCTGTGGTCACCTAGTTGATGGTGGCATTGGTCTCCCTCCCTAGAGGAGGAGAGAGTCCTCTGGGATGATTTATCCTTGTCCCCCAGTCAGACCCCTAATGACTCAGTCTCACTACTGAATCTGAGTCACCAGCATCATGTGCAGTAGTGTTACTGCTGTGACAATGGGACAGGCCCAATAATATAATGTTTTTGGCTTTATATAGTTCAATGAGATAGCCATCTGGGCCTGAACATTTTCCAGCTTTTAAATGGGGTAGGGTTTCTTGTAATTCCTTTAGACCTATAGGGGCTTTTAAGAGCTGAATCTGTATAACTGTAACTTTAGGTAATTGAAGAGGATACAAATATTTCCTGTAGGCTGAAAGTTCATATTAAGGACCCCAGGTATACTGTGCGGTATAATATTGTTTGAATAGTTTAAACATTTCCCTCCACTGAAATGAGACCTGTGAAGAAAACAGTGACCTGTCTTTTGCAAGAGGAAAAGACTTTTAGAAAATTAAAACAAGAGGGAACAATATGAATGGAACTATATCTTGCATTAATAACTCACATTAAACATGGAACTATAATACAGGCTGCTATGACTTCCAGTTGTGAGATTTACATATGTGCAAATCTGGAAAACTTAGAGGGACTGTAGGATGGAACAAAGGGATCCTCTAATAGGGAGGATGGCTGCAGGATAAAAGGACATCAGACCTCCCAGAGTAGTCAGTTGGTGAAAGGGACATAATCTGATGGTAGGAAAAATGCTGGGCTGTGATGCACTACCATCCCAAGCAGTAGCAGGAGGAAGTAGTTAGTTATCCACATTCTGCCTTTCCAGGCCTCCCTTGATGCCAACACACAGGGAGAATTCCAAGAGTAGTAATAAGATGGTGGTAGGTCTTGATCTTGGTGAAAAGAAGATACGTAATAATATTTACTGTGAAATAATAACATCTAACAGTGTAAAAATTGTACTCCATTAAATGCTCCTCAGAGTACCTGAAATTGTACAATAAAGATAGCATCTAAGTAGGTAGGTAGGTAAACTTTATTTATATGGTGCCCAATCCCAGGGGTTCTGGGGGCCTTACAGAAGGTCTAAACAGGCAGGGTAAACACCAATAACATACAAAATAAAGCTGTACAAGGTTTATACAAACTACAACTTAAAAATGTAACAGTAAATAGGCATTAATAATTCATAATAACTAAACATAGAAACATAGAATCATAGACTTTGATGGCAGATAAGGACTACTTGGCCCACCTAGTCTGCCCATTACCCTATCTAGAGGATAAGCTGCAGATCCTATTTAACCAACAGTCTATTTCTTCCTACCCACCACAAAAATTGCCTTATGTCTGTTCCATGCATTCTTGAATTCTCCAACAGTTTTACACTCCACAACCTTCTCAGGAAGGCTGTTCCATGCATCCACCACCCTCTCTGAAAAAAATACTTCCTCACATTGCCCCTGAGCCATCCCCCATGTATCTTCAAATTGTGTCCCCTTGTTCTTGCACATCTCTTTTTCTGAAAGATGCTACCCTCTTGGATTTTGTTGATTCCACTGAGGTACTTAAATGTTTCTATCATGTCCCCCCCATCCTCAAGAGTATACATATTAAGCTCCTTTAGTCTCTCCTCATATGGCTTCTCTTGCAGACCCTGCTCCATTTTAGTTGCCCTCCTCTGAACTGCTTCCATCTTTTCTATGTCCTTGTGGAGATGGGTCTCCAGAACTGGACACAGTACTCCAGATGGGGTCTCACCAACTGTCTGTACAGGGGGATAACAACTTCCTGTTTTCTACTATTGACGCCTCTCCCTATACATCCCAGTATCCCCCCAGCCTTCCCTACTGCCTTCTCACATTGTTTTCCAACCTGAAGGTCATCTGATATGATTACCCCCAGGTCCCTTTCCATTTTCATTGTTGTCACTACCTGCCCCCATTGTGTAATCTTCCCCTGGGTTTTTGTTTCCCAGGTGCATTATATTAACTGGGATGTTAACATACCAGGGTACACAACCTACAGGAGAGACAGGGAGGTGAGAAGGGGGGTTGGAGTAGCTCTCTATGTAAGGAAAGGGATAAAAGCAACTGAACAAAAGAGGAAGCAGGGAGGAGAGGAGGCACTGTGGGTCACCTTAGAGACTGGAAATGGCACCACAATCCGCACAGGGGTTGTATACAGACCCCCATGACAGGGGGAGGGAATGGACAAGGATATGATAGAAGGCATACTTAGGATGAGAGAGAAAAGGGAGATACTGTTGATGGAGGACCTTAATATGCCAGATGTTAACTGGAGCACCTTTGCTGCAGCCACATCCAAAAGCAGGGCCATTCTCGATGCCCTTCAGGTGGCATGGCTCAGACAGCTAGTTTTGGAACCTACTCATGAGGGAGCAATCTTAGACCTCATGCTCTCAAATGGGGACAGTGAGAAGATCTCAGATCTAGAAGTGGGTAGCCATTTGGGAACAAGTGACCACCAAACAGTGTGGTTCACGATAAACTCAGCTACAGAGTCAAGCCATACAAAAGTGAGGGTTCTGGACTTCAGGAGGGCTGACTTTGGCAAGATGGGAGAGTGCCTTAGAAAAGCACTAGCAAACAGGCTAGAAGGAGGGGTGGAGCAACAATGGGTAAATATCAAAACTGCCATCACAGAGGCAAAAAGCCTTTGTGAGAAGCAAATAAACAAATCAAAATGAAAGAAAAAGCCACTATAGTTCTCAAAAGAGGTGGCGGTGACGGTTAGGGAGAAAAAGATAGCATTTAGGAGGTATAAGGAAACACAGAAGGAGCAGGACAGAGAACTGTACCAGTTAAGGCAGAAGGAAGCAGGGAGGGTAGTCAGAATAGCAAAGGCAGAAACTGAGGAAAAGATAGCCAATTCGGTTGAGAAGGGGGATAAAACCTTTTATAGGTATATCAGGGAGCATAGAAAGACAAAGGGAGGGATAGTGAGGCTGAATAGAATGGACGGTGGGAGGGAAGAGACGAACAGTGAAAAAGCAGGGATACTGAATGAATACTTCTGTTCAGCATTCACAAAAGAGGAGGTGGGGGAGGTGCCTAATCCAATTAACAGAAGCACTCTGGAGAGGGGGGTTGATCCCAATCGTTTCACAGAAGAAAGGGTTCTGAAAGAACTCCTAAAACTGCAGGCAGACAAAGCAATGGGGCCAGATGGAATTCACCACACAATTCTAAAAGAATTAAGCAGAGAACTAGTGAAACCACTGACTACCCTTTTTAACAAATCATGGGAGGATGGTGTGGTACCTGAGGACTGGAGGAAGGTAGATGTGATTTCCCTTCACAAAAGTGGGATCAAGACAGAGGCAGGAAACTACAGACCTGTCAGTTTGACCTCTGTGGTAGGGAAAGTGATGGAATCACTTCTGAAAGAAAGAATTGTTGAGTATCTAGAGTTCAGTGGGGCACAGAACCCAAGGCAGCATGGGTTCACAGTGGGAAGGTTATGTCAGATGAATCTAATTGATTTCTTTGACTGGGTGACCAAAGTAGTAGACCAGGGAGGGGCTGTGGACATGGCCTACCTAGACTTTAGCAAGGCATTTGACACAGTCCCACCAAAGATTAATAGTCAAATTAACCAGCCTGGGAGTGGGTCCCAGGGTGGTAGCCTAGGTAAACATTGGCTGGAGAACAGGACACAGAAGGTAACTGTAAATGGAGTCCACTCTGAAGAAAGAGGGTTTACTAGTGGGGTACCGTAGGGTTCAGTACTGGGTCCAGTCCTTTTTAATGTCTTTATATGTGACATTGCAGAGGGACTGGAAGGAAAAGTATGCCTTTTTGCAGATGACACAAGGATCTGCAACAGGGTTGATACACAAGGAGGTGTGGAAAGGATGAGAAGGTACTTGGCAAGGTTGGAGGAACGGTTAGAAGTATGGCAGCTTGGCTGGCCCTGTGGTGCTGACGGCTGAGGTGCTGGACGCCTTACCTCATACCATGCCGGTGACCCATGTTTGGGAATGAGCACGGACCGCTGGGGGTCGGCCGGGGAAGATAAGGATAGAGTGCCCAATGGCCACTCTCCTTCTCTGGCAGGGATAACCTGCAAGCTCCTGCCACGATACCACCACCTGGGGGAGCTCGGGTGGTAGGTGCGGTAGAGGGAGGTGGCAGTATGGGAACGGGGCAGATGTCGGAAGAGGGGCAGAGCAGAAGGTGTGTCTCACTGCATGTCCTCGCTCATTGGCCCTCATTGCAGGCTGACGGCAGGGGAAGAGTACAGTGAAAACACCCCCGTCTTGCCTAGGTGATGACTCCTCACTGTGTGCCTTCGGATCGTCGGTGCAGACTCCACTGTACAGGTCCACAATCAAGAGCTGGAGAGTTAGGGTCTCTCCCAACCCCACACTGGGGGGTTAATCCAGGCATCAAAGGAACTATGTGGCACCAAGGTACTCTAGGGGCAGACTCTGGGGAGAAGGAGGACTGCTCAGTAGTAGAGGAAGTCTGACTGAGTGGTGAGTAGGGGAAGTAAGATAGATAAATACAGTGCAAAATAATGAAGCTGGGAAACAAAAACCCAGGAGAAGATTACACAATGGGAGGGAGGTGGTAACAATAAAAATGGAAAGGGACCTGGGGATAATCATATTAGATGGCCTTAAGGTTGGCAAGCAATGTGAGAAGGCAGTAGGGAGAGCTGAGGGGATACTGGGATGTATAGGGAGAGGCATCACCAGCAGAAAACAGGAAGTTGTTATCCCCCTGTACAGACACTTGGTGAGACCCCATCTGGAGTACAGCGTTCAGTTCTGGAGACCCCCTCTCCATAAGGACATAGGATGCAGGCAGTTCAGAGGAGGGCAACTAAAATGGTGCAGGGTCTGCATGAGAAGCCATATGAGGAGAGACTAAAGGAGCTTAATATGTATACCCTTGAGGAAAGGAGGGAGAGGGGACATGATAGAAATGTTTAAGTACCTCAGTGGAATCAACAAAGTCCAAGAGGGTAGCATCTTTCAGAAAAAGAGATGTGCAAGAACAAGGGGACACAATTTAAAGATAGAGGAGGGATGGCTCAAGGGCAATGTGAGGAAGTATTTTTTCACAGAGAGGGTGGTGATTGCATGCAACAGCCTTCCTGAGGAGGTTGTGGGGTGTAAAACTGTTGGAGAATTCAAGAATGCATGGGACAGACATAAGGTAATTTTTGTGGTGGGTAGGAAGAAATAGCCAGTTGGTTAAATAGGATCTGCAGCTTATCCTCTAGGTAGGGAAATGGGCAGACTAGGTGGGTCAAGCGGTCCTTATCTGCCATCAAAGTCTATGTTTCTATGTTTCTATAATAATAAAGAGGAAATGAGATACCTTGATGTTGGAGCATGAGTAAGGCATCCGGCCCTTGGTAGTCATCAAGCATGCCAATTGGCAAACTGTTGGCCTAGAGTGTCTCAGGACAGGGAATGACTATGAGATGACAGTGCAGGGGTTAAAAAAATATAATAAGATTTAAAAAAAAATTAGCATAGTATGTAACAAGAAAGGATAAATGGTGGGAAAGTATGCAACTGCAGTGAGTGGTTTATGCACAGGCTAACATATGCCTATTTTGACCCTAATTTTAGAATGGCACTAAAGAAAGTGGGAGCAAAGGCTATAGCACTGACTGTGGAGAAGCTGGCCCAGCAAGTGGCGGATTTGATGGGGAAGGTGCAGAAGCTGCTGGATGAAGCAAGGAAGGTTACGGACCTTGAGAAAGTGGTTGGAAAGCTGAAAGCCCAGGAGGAAGAAGGGGATGCAAGGGGGAAGCGAGGCTGGAATGCCACACCCCTAAGGAGCCAGAGGAGCACCATGATGTGGGTAAGGAACCTGCCATGGATTTGACAGTGGAGGGCAGTCTGAGAGATTATTTGACTGGGCTGATTATGGATAAAGGGGATGTCGAGTGGGGAGAGCTGGAGGAAGTATTATTGGAATGGAAGGGTAAGAGAGGGAAAGAGACAGGGATGGATGGGACCCCAGGGGTAGGGGTGGTGGGAAGGAGTAGGGGAGTCCCTGGGATGACATTGGGAGACCACATACCGCAATCTATGAAAAGAAGAGTATGTTGACATGTTTGCTTTAGTAGACAAAGAAGCAGCCAAGAGATATGAGAAAAAGTAAAAGTGGGGAAGTCTGAGATGGCAGTGACTCTGTCCATAGTGGGTAAAACAGTGGAGGAAGTTACTTTTAAGGGGAAATCTTTTGATGTGTGGATGGTAGGTTTCACTCTCTTTAGTGCTATTAAACTGGCATAGCAGCCAGAGTTGGCCATAGGTTGCTAAGGTATTCAGCCATAATCAGGGAAGCCTAAAGGATGAAAGGGGGTTTTGGATGACTTCATTATGATAAGAAGTTCAGACAGCAGATGGCAAATCATGGAGATGTGCGCTGGGATTCCACGCATGCAGATTTGTGGCTCAGGGCCATGTCAGGACAAGGATATGGCTTGCTGAACTGGCATGGGCTGGTTCGGGGGTTGAAAGCCAGTTGGGGGATATAACAAGGCCACTTGCAACTAGGCAAATTGCAAATTCCAGCATATATGTACAAAATGTGGGAGTTTTTACTCAGTGTTAAGATGTAGGTCACAAGGGGAGAGGGGGGGCATGCACCAATACAAGGGGGCAGCCCTTTCAGGGGAATCTTAGAGCAGCCAGGGAACAGGTGGCAGGGCTCAGCTTAGGGGTCAGGAGTTTTGGGGGGACTTCAGATAAGGAGCAGGGAACAGGTAAAGGCAAAGGGGGGATCAGGGCTTGAGGAGAGGTTTTAAGCTGGCAAAGACACCAGTTTGTGGGTGGGGTGGTGGTTTGGTAATTGACAGAGGAATACCCAAATGAGATGGCTAAGAGTAAATTATGGGAGGGGTTTTACAATGGGTTTAACTTAAATTATACTGGGACCGGGAAGCCCATGATGGCTAGAAATCTGGGATCAGTTAAACGGGAGTGAGAGACAGCATGGAAAACATAGATAAGGAGGTAGCAGCGGGACAGGTAGAAGGGCCCTTTCAAGATCCCCAGTTGCAGGAGTTGTGGGTGTCACCACTAGGTTTGGTCCCAAAGAAGCAGCTGGAGGAGTACAGGTTGATTCACAACTTGTTGTAGCCCCTGGGAGAGTCCATGAATGATATAATAGCTGAGGAGCAGCCGGTAGTATCCCACACAACTTTGGAGCAGGCAGTGGTACTGATCCCAGTGGATCCAAGGGCTTGGTTGGCAAAGAATTACATTGAGGCAGGCTTTCAGCTCCTCTCTGTTTGGACCAATGACTGGGACCTCTTAAGTTTTAAATTTAAAGGGGGTTACTATTTTGATAAGGTAATGCCACTAGGTTGTTCAGTGGCTTGCATGGCTTTCAAAACATTTAGCATGTGGATACAAGTGATTTTTGGAAAAGTATGGGCACAGGAGAGTGGTTCACTACCTCAACACTTTTTGTTAGTGAGGGATAGTTGAGAAAATGCAGAGCAAATATCCAGAATTTTCAGGAAATGAGCCAGATGGTAGGGGTACCGTTGGCCCCAGATAAAACTGAAGGACAATTGCACTGCCTGGAGTTCTTGGGAATCAAAGTTGACTCCAAGAACAGTTTATTTAGGCTCCCACCCCCCAAGGTGGAATGGCTCAGAATATTGATTAGTAGGTTTAAATGGCATTGCAGGTTGCAGTTGAAGGTGGTGCAACACCTTCTCAGGCATTTAAATTTTGCCTGCAGAGCAGGAGCACCAGGAAAGACAGGTTTTTGCACATAGATTGGTGAGGTTCATGGCAGGGGCATGGCTCCCTCACCACTGGGTGGACATAACTAAAGGGGTGAGGGAAGATTTGGAGGTATGGGAGCATTTTTTACGGTAGTTTAATGGGATAACATTCTGGCAGGAGAAGTGGATATTCAACATGGATTTGGAACTACACACAGACATGGCAGGATCCCTGGGGATGGGGGCATATTTCAAAGGTGAGTGGTTCTCTGAGAAATGGCCATCAGATTGGACAGAAAGAGAATTACTGAGGGACATTACATTCCTGAAGATATTTCCCATCTGGGTGGTGGTAAGACTGTGGGGGAAAAGGTTGAAAGATCAGAAGGTGATATTCTGGTGCAACAACCGAGCGGTGGTGGAGGTATTGAACAAGCAATGGAGGTCCATGGAATTAGTAACCAGGGTGGTCATGCAGTTAGTGATTGAAGGTCTATGGTTGAATATGTCTTTTAAAGCTAAGCATATTGAGAGTGTAAATGATGAGGTGGCTGACAGTCATTCCTGTCTTCAGTTGGACAGGTTCAGGTCATTGGCACCCAAGGCTGCACCAGAAAGAACAAGAGTCAAGCCAGACTTGTGAGAAATTGGCTAGAAGGAGCCTGGATTCTATTTTAGAGTTTCTGAGTGCCCAGCACCTCGAAGGTGTACGAAGGTGTATGGTAGGTGTTCCAGGAATTTCTAAGGCAGATGGGGATCAAGGCAAGTGAACTGGTTTCTGAAGGGCAGGTCATGAGATACATAGTACAAAAATTGGAGGAAGGGATGGCACACTCCACCATTGGGCTACATTTGATTGGGATAGGCCTGGTGTACAACCTTCAGGATTAGGGCCAGCCAAACAAGGCATCAGTGATCCGTAGAATGGAACAGGGATGGCAAAGGCTACAGGGTAAGGTCTCAGATCAATGGAGGCCTATTACAGGCCGACTTATGTGGGGCTTAGTAGGAATCTCAAACTGTCTGTACTTCCGCATATGAGATATGCCTATTCACAGCAGCCTTTCTGATCTTACAGAAGGGAGCATTCAGGGTAGGTGAGATGATGGCAAAAAACAAGAAAGACAAGGAGGGTGGTTTACAATGGGGTGACTTCTGATGAGAAGCAGACAGCCCGGAGGTTACACGTCATCAGTCAAAGAAAGATCAAACTAGGTGAGGGAAGAAGATGATATTTTGGAAAGAATTGGAGGGGGAAGATGCATAGTGAGAGCCATGGAAGCATACAGAGAATTGAGACCAACAGGAGGGGACACTGTGTTTATACATAGCAACGAGGACCTGGTCACTTGCCACCAGGTATCCATGGTCTTGAAGAAAGGAATGGTTTTCCTGGGCAAGGATTTAAATAGTTTTGCCCCACACTCTTTTAGAATTGAGATGGCGACAGAGTTGGCAGTTCAAGGGGCCTCCTCTGATGACATTAACAGATTGGGCAGATGGCACTCTCGGTGTTATAAAAGATATATAGGAAAGTAAATGTTTTAACATGTCTTGTCTTCTCACAGATGCAGCTTGCAGAAAGAATGTGTAGCTCCTGTGGCACTCTGGAACATAGGGCTGCCATCAAGCCCGCGGGGGGAAGCAGTTCTGGAGGGCACCAGAGGACATCAGGATCTTTGGAAGGTTGTTCAGGGGTTATGATGGGAGAAGATGTTAAATTGGTGGAGGACTTGAAGCTAAAGAGGCCAAAGCCAGACATGCTCATATTGCACACAGGGGGCAATGATTTGGGGGAGTGATCCTCAGTGGATTTACTTCTGGAGGTCACACATGACTTTGGGGGTTTTTGGTGCTGATGGCCAGAAATAGTGATTGCTTGATTGTCCATGACCCCTAAGAGGGTGTGGAGGCAAGCAAGGGACATAAAAGCAGTAGAAAGAGCGAGGAAAAGGTTGAATAGATGCATGGCATCATTGATGGGAAAAATGGGGGGGGGGACATCTATATAAACATAGCAAAGCTGATGATTACCCAGGGGCTACAGGCCTGATGGGTAAAACTTTCCAATGTGGGGAACAATCTATTTCTGTTGAAGTTGGAAGAGGTGATAGAGGAGTCAGAAGCCCAGGGAGCCAAGCATGGGAGCAGCCAGGGGGGGGAAGCCCATCATCCGTAGCAGGAGCAGATTGGCTAGTGGAAAGGTGAGGAAGAAGGGAGGGAATGAGAAAAATGGGTAAATGGGGATAGCAAGGGGGTTACCCAGGGGGCAGGCAGCTCATGGGGTTAACACCCCAGGGGACACCAAGCAGAGAGGGTGATCAGGTGGTACACCTGAGACCAAGAAAAGAAAAGAAAAGAAAAGAAGAAGGGCAGCTGGGGTATTGAGTGACACACCCAAACCCAAGAAGAGAGGAGGAGAAAATAATGCATATTAGAAATGCGTATTGGATTGCAATAAAAAATGTGATGTGGAAATTGGGATGACTATTTAACATTGGATGTATAAAAGAAGAAATTCAGTTTTGTAAGCAGGAACTTTGTGATAAACCTTGGCCAATTGATAACCACAATTTCTTGGTTATGAGTCTTATTTCTCTGGTTTGCTTGTAAATCAGGCAGGCCTGATTGTCAGGGGTTTCCTAGGGGAAATGGCTGAGGGGAGGATGAGTGGCAGGCAAGGGAGAAGGAGGGTGCATGATGTCAGAGGGGAGGGAGGTGAAAGGTGGAGGGATGGGGAGGATTCTGTTGTAACCCCTTGGTGGTGCTATCCCAAGGTCTACTACCCCTGCCTGCGTGGCTAGTAGCAGGTTAAGGGGACTGAGATCTGAAACGGGTGCCTCCACCCAGAGGTCAGGGTTGCTAGTGGTCAAACTAACCTGGGCACAGCCCTCTGAGACACTGTAACCCCCCTCTTTCCCTTCTAGTAGCCTGAGAAATATACGATAATCACTTTTGCAGTAGCCCTTGTACACCATACCAGTACCCACACTGTTTGTACTTACCACCAGGGCTGGTTCCTCTGGCTCGACCCTGGGGACCCCCTGTAGAACAAGGTTATGCACAGTAAGTAGCAACAGTACAGTACTCTTGGCACAAACTGGAACCACAGTCAGGATAAATGCAGCAAAAAAGTCAGATCTGATTTATTCAGGGGACTTGAACAAGGAAGGGGTGTAATCAGGTTGATTGGCTTAAAGGCAATATTAATTAAACAGTTAAGCATGCGCTTTAAGTTCCCACACAGTCACACCTCTGGGTACCCAGGTAGGAGACTTTGGACTAGCCAGAAACATTGCAGCTGGTTGGGGCCCTGTGATGGAAGAAAGCAACATGCACAACACACACTATTTGTAATACGGAGCTGGAGGGCTCAGTTCATGAAAGAAAAAGCAACCAGACAATCAGATGACACTACTTTAGATTTAGCTGTTGTTGCAGGGAGCTACTCTGATGTTAACTCATGATACCTAATACTGGACACAGGCAGGATGAAATCGAGACTGCAGCTTGTTGAGCTGGAGGGCCCGGAGAAGGGGAACCCACACCAATCACCGAGTCTTTGTTCCTGTTCTAGTGTTGAGCAGGGGGCTGAACCCCAGGCAGGTCTCTCATCGATGGTTTTCTCTGTGCAGTGGGTAGTTGGGCTGGGCCAGTGTGGCAAGGCCCAGCTTCAATGGAAATGATTTTGGATTTAGTCTGTGGGGCTGGATGCAGCTTCCAGCAAGCAGAATACAGTTCAAACCACAGTGGGGAAACAAATCACGACCCACTAGCAGCACACAGCACATTTACATGTAAGGAAATTTTAATGCAGCTTCCAGTAAGCAGAACACAATTCAAACCACAGTAGGGAACCAAGTCATGACCCACTATAAGCACACAACACATTCACATGTAAGGAAATTTCACTGTACTAGGCAAAAGGCTCTCCAGTCGTAATTACAGAGTCTCTGCACAATCTGGGAATTCAGAGGTGGCTGGAAGTCCAGACAGGCTGATCGCATTCAGCAAATCTTCAGTCTTCTTCAGGTAGGAGCCTGGTCACAATTCAGTGGCTTACTGCGCTCTCCAAGTTTGGATTCAGTCCGAAAAAGGCACAGGTTTCCTCTTAGGGACAGCAGGCAGGCATGCAGGCCAAAACTCAGGCCTTTCCACAGTTCTCCCATGTGAATCTATGCTGGGGCTGTTGCTTGAATCATTCAAGATGTTATCTCTTCACTTCCCAACTCAGAACTAAAACTAGCTACAAGCAGCTTGAGAATTTCCCCAAGATCCAAAAGGTTCAGTTGGCTGATCTGTCTGTCAATCACAATAAGGGCTCCCCCTCCAGGTTATTTTAGGCACCAAACTGCAAAAACTACAATTCTACAAGTTTTGACCCCACCAAGCCCCTGTAGGCAGGCTCCATTTTAGAGTCCCAACAGTACTGGTTGGCCCATTCTGACAGTCCCGGGCCAAGTTGGTGGAGATAAACAGAACAGTCCGTGCTGCAAAGAAGGCAGGTTCAAACAAACTGCAATATTATTACTATTCTAACAAATGATCAGCAAACAAGCACATCTTCTAACAGAGCTCCCTTTTAGATTAATTAGGACTGCAATACAGGCAGCTCTTAAAGAGACAGTACACAGAGGCTATACAGGCACTCTCTGGCAATACGTTTAATCTGCTAAAACGCAGAACACCGGCCTGGCAGTTAGCATTTAGGCAAGCTCAAGAAAGACTTTTTGGGAACCCCAATTTGTAAGGGGGTTACACCCTGCCCTGCCTGGAGAAAACTTAGCATCTGCGTCAAGTCAGTACCATCACAATATCAAAAATGTGATATAAACGAGACATATATATCATTAGCTTGTTACATTACTATATATTTGAATATACTTCACATTACTACATCCATATTGACAATACTCATGCAGGTTTCATACAAGTAATACTGATTCATTTAATAACTTCTTGCATATTAAACAATGTAAGAGGGGGCCCTTCCCTATCAGCTAACTTTGGGCTGGATGGGGCAGGGGCACCAAGGTGAGAGGGAAGAACAAGTAACCTGGAGTTGGCCATCAAGCTCAATTTGGGCAGTGAGCTTGGTGAAACATGAACCCCTTTGTGAACCACATTGAGAGGCAAATCCACTGGCTTCCCAGGGGAATCATAACTAAAGCATAGCACTGGCTTGACAGCTCGGACAGTCTTTCTGGGGGGAGCAGCCACAGTCTCTGTACTTTCAGCACTAACTTTGGAGCTTTCATCACTTGTGAGGGGTGCCTCTGCATGGATGGGACTGTCCAAACTTGGAGCACTGTCAGCTCCTTGCTCTGTAGGCTTTGTTTCCACACTTT
The DNA here is from genome assembly GCA_016271365.2 of Neoceratodus forsteri. Classification (NCBI taxonomy): domain Eukaryota; kingdom Metazoa; phylum Chordata; order Ceratodontiformes; family Ceratodontidae; genus Neoceratodus; species Neoceratodus forsteri. The sequence continues at coordinate 1,350,581,915 of CM057458.1, read as the reverse complement.
GCTCATTATCTTCTGAAGGAGGCCCAGGTTGCTCATTTTGAGAAGGCTCTGGCACAGTTAGGCTTTGAGGCACTGAAGGGGGGGCTGTTGACACTCTCACATTGTTTTTCAAGTTCTGGTGTGTCACCAGAGAGACTCAAACCATCAGCCCCTTCTTCGGGCAATTCACACAGTTCCACAAAACACAGACAGTCTGCAACCTCAGACGTAATACTTTGCATTTCACTTTTAGGGAGCATTGGCTCCAAGGACGAAGCTATGGGGGTTAGGCAGTCCAGAACGCCCAGCTTCATCACCACAATTAGTCATAGGGTCATCTTGAAACAGCTGACTCAATTCATTGAAGTGGTAATAGGCATTGTCACACTCACTTTCGTCAGAGGTGGACTGACAGTCACTATCATTCTGGGCCTGCTGGGGGGGGGAAACCTTAAATCTGTAAGGTTGACTCTGTATCTTTTTTGCAGCAGCACGAGTCACCGGCCCAGGGAAATCAATCGCTTATGGTTCAGCCTCAATTATGACTTGGCCGATAGGTAGCAAGTGGTTATGGTGCATGGTCTTGACAGCTTTGGAGTTATTCTCTGGGTGTACCTTGTGCACTGGTAAATCATTCAACTTTCCAACTACTACATGGGGAAGATGGTGCCGCCTATCAGCAATTTTGTGTTTGCCATACAGTCCCAAATTGCATAACAACACACAGTCTCCAGGCCAAAGCTCTTGAGCCTTTACTTTTTTATCATGCCTCTCTTTGTTGGCGAGATTTCTTTTGGAGGCCATTGTCTGGGCCAGTTGATAGGCATGGTTCAATTGAGCTTTCAGTTTCTGTACATACTGTAGGTAATTTTCGGCTCAGACCCTGTCTGGAGAGACCCGAAAGCAGACATCAATGGGCTGTCGGGCCTTCCTCCCGAACATGAGGCGGTAGGGGGAGAAACCAGTAGCGCTATTTTTTGTGCAATTGTATGCGTGGACCAAGGTGCTAATCTGCTGGCTCCACTTAGGCTTGTCTTTGGGATAGAGGATGCCCAACATGTCTAGAAGGGTGCAGTTAAAATGTTCTGACTGAGGTTCCCTGTGGGTGATAAGTGGTGGTTCTTGACTTCCGCACCCCTCATAGAGAGAGCAATTCTTTGATTAGCTGACTTTCAAAATCTCTGCCTTGGACAGAGTGGCTCCACTGAGGGGCACCATAGTGGACAAAGAAATTTTTCAATAGCACCTTGGCCATGGTAGAGGTCTTTTGATCTTTTGTTGGAAAAGCTTGTGTATACCGTGTGAAATGATCCATAACCACTAACACATTGCCAATATTCCACTGATCAGATTCTAAACACAAAAAGTCTATGCAGACCAGTTCCATGGGGTTGCTGGTAGTAATATTGACAAGGGGGACAGCTCTCTGAAGCAGGGCTTTCCTTTGCAGGCAATGACTGCATGTCTTTACATGGTGCTCAACATCGGCTTCCATCTTGCGCCAGTAGAATCGAGATTGTATCGAGTCAAGAGTTCTGCCAATACCAAGGCGCCCCATGTGATTGTGGAGGGACCTCAGCACCAAATCTTTAAAGGCCATGGGCAGGACCAGTTGCTGCTTGTTTACTCAACCACTGTGATCCACTGTCTCTCTGTATAACAACTGATTGTGTAACTTCAACCTGGGGCCTTCTTTAAACAATAAAGCAGTTTGCAAGTCAGGGGAATGCAACTGGGACATATCTTTTCCTGCACGTAGAGTATCAAGTGCTGGCCGAATCATAGGATCTTGGGATTGAGCCTACTGGATGCTGTCATTGTCAAATTGAGGTAGTGCACTAATATCTAGAGCAGAAAAGTGGCAATAGGCAGCCGGTATGCAGGTATCAGGAGGGCCCAAGCAATCTATTAAAAAGCCCACTATGTCCGCAGACATCTGTTCATCTCGGTCAAATTTTTGGCACAAGGCTCAGATGTCAGGTTCAGACAGCCTGACCCAATCACTCTTGGAAACTGGCCTTCATGACAAGGCATCAGCATCAATATGGTTCAGTCCTGGCCTGTATTCAACAGCATAATCACAGGTTGATAAGGCAGAAAGTCAACGGTGCCCATTGGCGTCTAACTTAGCTGAAGTCTGTACATAGGTTAATGGGTTATTGTCGGTCTTCACCAATATCTTTGCCCCACAGAGGTATTCATGAAACTGGTCAACGATGGCCCATTTTATCCCAAGGAACTCCAGCTTGTGCACAGGGTAGTTTCGCTCCAATGGGGTCAAGCTCCTACTGGCGAAGACCACTGGTCTCAAACCATCCTCATGGGCTTGATACAGCATAGCTCCTAGACCCTGCAGACTGGCATCCATATGCAGCACATAGGGCTTGGTGGGGTCAGCATAGGTGAGAATTGGGGCATGAGTGAGCTGGTATATGACTTTGTGAAAGGCTGCTTCACATTTGGGTGTCTAGTGGGGCCCAAAAAGTTCACCTGTGTGGAAGTACACTTTCTCTGGTTCTTCGATGGCCCCTTTTTTATATTTATGATTGGTAGGAGGGTAAGCCTGGGTAAGATTCAAGAGTTGGCGAATCACCTTTGAATAGTTTTTTATGAACCTGCGGTAGTAGCCACAGAACCCCAGGAAACATTGTAGTTCTTTCAAATTATGGGGCTGCGGCCAAGTAGTCAGTGATTCAACCTTACTGGAATCAGTCTCTATCCCTTCTGCAGATACTATATGCCCTACATACTTCATGGAGGTTTGAAAAAACTGGTACTTGTCAATGGACAGCTTGAGGCCAAAGTCTTCCACTCGGTCTAGGACTTTAAACAGTCAGGTCTCATGCTCCTCTAATGTGCGCCCAAACACAATGACATTGTCCTGGTATACTAGACATTCCAGCAAGTTCATATCTCCCACCGCATGTTCCATCAGTCGCTGAAAGGTGGCCAGGGCACCTGAATTCCCCTGTGGCATTCCCAGGAATTTGTAGAACCCCAAAGGACAGATGAAGGCTGTTTTATCACTGTCCTCCGGGGCCATCGGGATCTGGTAGTATCCGCTGTGAAAATCCAATACTGAAAACCATTTGCTCCCATTCAAACAATCCAAGGCATCTTGTATACGGGGCATGGTGTATTGATCGGGGATGGTCCAGGGTTCGATAATCAACACACATCCTTACTGACCCATTCTTCTTATGCACAACCACGATGGGAGAGGCATATGGGCTGCTTGATTCTTGTATCACACCAGCAGCAAGCATTTCCTGCAGGTGTCTCCTCATATCATCTATGTCTGCTGGGGCGAGACGTCGGGACCTCTCTCGAAAATGGATGGTCATCATGTAGGTGTATGTGATGCTCTGCACCCTGGACATACCCCATGTCCCATTCTTTTAATGAAAACACTTGGTCCCTCTGAGTGAGTTTCTTGCTAATTCTAGTCTTCCATTCAGCTGGCAACAGGGAGTCACCAAAGTCAAATAAGTCCAGGGTCACTCTTTCTTTCTCAGCAGAGCACATGTTGCTGGGCAATACAGCAGTGTCAGTGCAGTGCACTGTAGCTAGGGTGAACCCCCTATTCACCCAAATCTCCTGATCTGATACATTCTGAATCTGGACCATAACTCGTTGTGCATAGGCATGGGTACGAGCAGGCAAGATGCTGGGTTTGACCAATAATCCCACAGGCAACTTTTTATCTCCTGGTGCATCCAACATTAATATTTTGTTCTTTATGTTTCTCTTTAGGTGGACTTCTCCATAGATTGTGCACTGGGCATTGGGGGCCAATACCAAAGAGTCAGGTTCCTTTTTCCACACTTTCCGCATTGGCTCATCTGGGTCCACTTCATCTGGTCTCTATTGCCAGTCATAAGCCCTTTTTACTAAGGCTGGACTTCTTAAGGCCTGTCCAGTCAGCTACCCTTGTTTTTCATGGCAGAGTTGTGCTAGTCTCCCAAACATGTGGGCTTTGTTCCAATTAACAGTGGAACCCCATCATACAGTCTGGTAGGGGGGGACACTAGGGCCAGTGTCTCTACTTGCTCCTCTACGCCAGTGACAGTTGCAGGAAAAGACAACCAGAGGCAGGCATATCCTAGATACGGATAAGACTTGTCACTCGGCCCCCACACATGTAGGCTTTCCAGGGATTGTAAGGGCACATCAGATAAGTGTTTGCCTTACCAGTCCTAAAACACAATGGTCACTTGTGACCCACTGTCAAGCACAGCCCGAGTAGGAATACAATTCACAGTAACATTAGTCTCAACTGAATGGCCCACTATCTTGAACCAGTCTGGAGGGACAGTAGCAGGGGCTGGTACAGATGACTTAGCCACAAAGAAGTTGGAGTTGGGATTTCCTGAGCCTTCACTGCAGTCATTTCCAGCACCCCTCTGCCATGGTTTCACTTTCCGGAGCTCCCCTTGAAGTCTGTATACAACCTTATCTAAGTATTTTGGGGACCAGCATTCTTTCTTCATATGCCCCTCCTTCCCACAATTATGACAGAGTATGCTTTCTAGAGTTTGTCGTGGCCAAGGCATCACATTGGGGGCTGAGGCGGGGGTACCACCAATAGAAAACTGTGTGGTGAGCATGGGAAGACACCTCAGTAATTCCCTCACTTCCATAGACAATTCATCAATCTTTGAGCTGCTGTCAACAGGGGATGCCTGGGAGTGCACCCCCACCCACATAGCTGACATGCTCTGAGAGGGGTTTGGGCCCATTGTATTTCTGGAATGGGCTTGTAGTGAAATGGTAGCCCTCATTTCTTGGACCTCTCACAGTATCTCACCCCAAGGTGGAGCGTCCTTGTGGCTTCCCAATGTTCAACTGGCAGTGCATTTCACCCCTGAGCATCACTCACATGTGCATCCTCAGTCATTTGGGCAGCAGCAACAGCAGATACAGGAGGGCCCCCCATGTGGCTGCCTCCTCTCAATCCTCTGAATTTCCTTCATCAATCCGTCATAGGTAGGAGGCGCATCCAACCGAGCAGCAAGGCGTAGTTGGAGCAGCAATAATTCAGAGAATGAGACTGACTTGAGAAGTTGGTCCAAACTATTCCGATCTATCTTAGCTGGGGCCATGCCACCTTTCTTTAGGAATTCCTGAAGCACTGCTTTGAGTCGAGGCACATACACAGATAAGGGCGCTCCTGGGTATTGCTGAGAGTTTTTGACCCTACCCTACAGGTCCTCATCTGAATCAGGACTCCCATACACATCTTTCAATGCATTCAAAAAATCTTGAGCAGTTGCTTCTGGATTACTAGCCTCTGTAGCGTGGATAGTAAGTTGGGCGGGGCCTCTGAGGCTTTCAACCACCCTTCTCCTCTTCTCTGGTTCGGGACATTGCCATTCTCGGATTTGAGGAGCAACATAGTCTATCCAAATCTCCCAATTGCCCTCCCGCTGGAGTGTGGAAAGGGTGCCTGAAGACATCCTCAGCCGGTGATACGAGTTGTGACTAATGGCGGGTACAGATATAGTGGCCAGTACTGGCACAGGCACAGAAGGCAGGGCAGTAAGAGGTGATGGAGTGGGAGGAGGTGTTGGGATAGGAACATCCCTAGGTGGCAGGAAAAGTTTCTTAAAGTCCTCTACAGTTTTTCCTTCCTCCAGCAACAACTTAGAAAATTTCACCTCAAAAGTCTCAGATAATGGTGGGAGCTTATCCTCCCCAAGGTCTTTACTGTCTTTTGTTATCCCTCTCCAGGCGGCTAGGACCCATTCTGAGGCAATAGTCTGTGGCACTTTAGAGCTGTCCATGAGGTCACTACACTCTACCAAGGCTATGAAAGTTTGGACTCTCAAATCAGCCTGTCAACCCACCACAACAGGGTTTTTTAAACATTCAACTTTGGAGAGTGCTCCCTCTTCAGTGTCCTTACTGGTACCCAGGGGAATATCCAGTATAAGCAGAGAATATTGGGGGTTGATCTCTTGCCCAGTACACCTCCCCACCAACTGGTATACAGCCATTTCTACTGGCGTAGCCATTAATCTTTAACAATAATTCATATTCTTGGCCACTAGAAGGCACAAAATCCTAGAGGTGCCTCCAAGATGTAACCCCTTGTTGGCGCTACCCAAGGGCTACTTCCCCTGCCTGCGCGGCTAGTAGCAGGTTAAGGGGCCTAAGTTCTGAAACGGTGCCTCCACCCAGAAGTCAGGGTTGGTAGTGGTCAAACTAACCTGGGCACAGTGCTCTGGGACACTGTAACCCCCCTCTTTTCCTTCTAGTAGCCTGAGCAATATATGATAATCACTTTCACAGTACCCCTTATACACCATACCAGTATCCACTCTGTTTGCCCTTACCACTAGGACTGGTTCCTCTGGCTCGACCCTGGGAACCCCCTGTAAAACAAGGTTATGCACAGTAAATAGCAACAGTACAGTACTCTTTGCACAAACTGGAACCACAGTTAGGTTAAATGCAGCAAAAATATCAGATCTGATTTATTCAGGGGACTTGAACAAGGAAGGGGTATAATCAGGTTGATTGGCTTAAAGGCTATTTTAATTAAACAGTTATGCATGTGCTTTAAGTCCCCACACAGTCACACCTCTAGGGACCTAGGTAGGAAGACGATGGGCTAGCCAGGAATGTTGCAGCTTGTTGGGGCCCTGTGATGGAAGAAAGCAACATGCACAACACACACTAACTGTAATCCGGAGCTGGGGGGGGCTCAGTTCATGAAAGAAAAAGCAACCTGACAATCAGATGATAACACTTTAGATTTAGCTGTTGTTGCAGGGAGCTACCCAGATGTTTACACATGATACCCAATACTGGACCCAGACAGGACGAAATTGAGACTGCAGGTTGTTGAGCTGCAGTGCCCATAGAAGCGGGTCCCACACGAATCACCGAGTCGTCATTCCTGTACAAGTGTTGAGCAGGGAGCTTATCCCCAGGCAAGTCTCTCATCGATGGCTTTCTCTCTGCAGCGGGTAGTCGGGCTGGGCCAGTGTGGCAAGGCCCAGCTTCAGTGGAGATGTGGATTCAGTCCGTGGGGCTGGATGCAGCTTCCAGCAAGCAGAATACAGTTCAAACCAAGTGGATAACCAAATCTCGACCCACTAGCAGCACACAGCATATTTACAAGTAAGGAAATTCTAATGCAGCTTCCAGTAAGCAGAACACAATTCAAACCACAGTTGGGAGCCAAATCACAACCCACTATAAGCACACAACACAGTTACATGTAAGGAAATTCCACTGTACTAGGCAAAAGGCTATCTGGTCGCAATTACAGAGTCCCTGCACAATCTGGGAGTTCAGGGGTGGGTGGAAGTCCAGACAGGCCAATCGAATTCAGCAAATCTTTGGTCTTTTCAGGTAGGAACCTGGTCACAATTCAGTGGCTTACTTCGCTCTCGAAGTTCGGATTCAGTCCAAAAAAGGCACAAGTTCCCTCTTAGGAACAGCATGCAGGTATGTAGGCCAAAACACAGGCCTTTCCACAGTTCTCCCACACGAATCTACGCTGGGGCTGTTGCTTGAATCATTCAAGCTGTTATCTCTTCACTTCCCTACTCAGAACTAAAACTAGGTGCGAGCAGCTTGGGAATTTCCCCAAGATCCAAAAGGTTCAGTTGGCTAATCTGTCTGTAAGTCACAACAAGGGCTCCCCCTCCATGTTATTTTAGGTGCCAAAATGCAAAAACTACAATTCCTTCAAGTTTTGACCCCACCAAGCCCCTGTAGGCAGGTTCCATTTTAGAGTCCCAACAGTACTGATTGACCAATTCTGACAGTCCCGGGCCAAGTTGGTGGAGATAAACAGAACAGTCCTTGCTGCAAAGAAGGCAGATTAGAACAAACTGCATTATTATTACTTTACTTACAAATGATCAGAAACAAGCACATCTTCTAACAAAGCTCCCTTTTAGATTAATTAAGACTGCAATCCAGGCAGCTCTTAAAGAGACAGTACACAGAGGCTATATAGGCACTCTCTGGCAATACATTTAATCTGCTAAAATTCAGAACACCAGCCTGGCAGTGAGCATTTAGGCAAGCTCAAGGAAGAATTTTCAGGAAACCCCATTTGTAGGGGGGTTACACTGGGAAATGGTGAGTCAGCATTCAGGGGATTGGTGGGGGAGCCCTGTAAGGGAAGGGCTAAATAAGAGGTAGAAAAGGCAATGCAGACTGGTTGGGGGCTCACTTTTTGCTGAAATTTTTATTTCCTTCTCACCCACCCAGCAGGTTATGGCAGCAAGGGAGGCCAGTGGCACACATTAGCTCAGGACTGGCAGATGAGATTGGCAGGCCCAACAAGATGAGGCTGGGAGTGGTATAGGTTGCCAAGAAAGGGGGCAAAACAAATGGTTCCTGGTCAGGTTGCCAAGAGAGGGCAACAGCTACCCTGGAAAGAAAGGACAGAAAGAGAAGAATGAGGTAGAGTAAGGAAGAAGGGAGGTGGGTAAAAAAAAAGGGGTAAATGGGGGAGCAAGGGGGTTACCTGGGGGGCAGGCACCTCATAGGGTTAACACCCAAGGGGGCATCAAGCAGAAAGGGTGATAGTGTGGTACACCTGAAACCAAGAAAAGAAAAGAAGAAGGGCAGCAGGTGTATCAGGTGACACAGCCGAACCCAAGAAGAGAGGGGGAGAAAATAATGTATATTAGAAATGTACTGTGTATTGGATTGTAATAAAAATGTGATGTTGAAATTGGGATGAATATTTAACGTTGGTTGTATAAAAGAAGAATTTTAGTTTTGTAAGCAGGAACTTTGTAATAACCCTTGGCGAATTGATAACTGCAATTTCTTAGTTATGAGTCTTATTTCTCTGGGAAATCCCTGTGACAATAGTGGAGTGTCTCTTTTGATAATATACAAAAAGGGGGAGGTAGCTCTAATAACTGGTTTGACACAAAAACCTAACTAGAATGCCGTGGATCATATCTGATACTGGAGGCAGGCGAGCTCTGTAGGAGTTCAGCAGGTTTTTAGCAGCTTCATGGATATGCTAAGGATGTTGCGATAGCTGGAGGTAGAAGTGAGGCATCGCTTTTAGTCTTGCATTCAGTTGCTCTAATATCAGCTCTGTTTGCTGTTTTCTTGCAACTTTGCTACTAGCTTGTTGCCATAGTGGAGCAGGTGTTGGGTGACATGAAAGAGGGGGCACCAGAAACATAGAAACATAGACTTTGACGGCAGATAAGGACCACTTGGCCCACCCAGTCTGCCCATTTCCCTACCTACTGGATAAGCTGCAGATTCTAGTTAACCAACAGCCTACTTCCTGCAACCCCCCACTATAATTGCCTTATGTCTGTCCCATGCATGTTTGAATTCCCCCACTGTTTTAGACCCAACAACCTCCTCAGGAAGGCTGTTCCATGTATCCACCACTCTCTCCGTGAAAAAAATTTCCTCACATTACCCCTGAGTCATCCCCCCTCTGTCTTTAAATTGTGCCCCCTTGTTCTTACATCTCTTTTTCTGAAAGATGCTACCCTCCTGGACTTTGTTGATTCCCTTGAGGTACTTGAACGTTTCTATCATGTCCCCCCGTCCCTCCTTTCATCAAGAGTATACATATTAAGCTCTCTCAGTCTCTCTTCATATGGTTTCTGCTGCAGACCCAGCACCATTTTAGTTGCCCTCCTCTGGACTGCTTCCATCCTGTCTATGTCCTTGTGTAGATGAGGTCTCCAAAACTGCACACAGTACTCCAGATGGGGTCTCACTTAAGACTGCTGAAGAGGGTGGAGGCCCCATTTTCATAGCCCTTGTGCAGTTCCTTAGTAGTGTCAAAAAGCTTCTGGTCTTCCAGGAACTGCACTAAAAGCTGAGCTGGAGAGGGTCTCCTGAATTTTATTGGGTTTTGCCTCAGGATTCATAGCAGAGGAATGTATGCATGGCAGCACTGCATAAAGGCAGGTGGTTAGTCAGTATCAAAATATAGTATAGAGTAACTGAATCTGCCAATATGTTGATGCCATGCCTTACACAATATGTCCTGTTTTACTGTGAATCAGAGCAACTACAGTATGACAGAGCAGGGGTAGCTGTGGAATCTACTGGTTTCATGTCCTATGCCCTATGGACACATCGTTTTTCAAGGATGTAATCCAATGAGAGCGACAAAGCTTGTTTGATAATATTTTATAAGAAAAGGGTCAGCTTCTGGCCTTTGCTGACATCTGGCAAGCAATATATGTGTAGTTTATTACGCTGTGAGTGACTTTCCAAATCTTTGTTTTTTAATGAGTTGCTACTGACTTTCTATGAAGCTTAGTACCATCTGTTCCAGGACTTCTCAGTAGAAGTCTGTGGGGCTGATTTGTTGGTCAGCCTCATTCCGTCTAGTTTCAAGCTGTGTTACTTTCCCAGTCAATGCTTCAAAATTGCTGGCCATCTCTGCTCTAAAAGCAAGGAGCTCTTACATTATGTTGTTGAGTTTTTTCTCTTTCTTTTTGGTGGTTTGTGTTGTTTTGCTGGGGAACCATTCTTTAGCTGGGGAAAAATCGGCAAAATTGAGGCCTCGCTCTTGGAGCCCAAGCAGTGATATTTTCCACCATCATCAGATGATGCAGTGTTCATTTACCCATCTTGCCTTAGCAGGTATACTGTACCTCAGATTTTTTGTAGTATCTTTGTCAAATACAATACTAGCAGATGAGAGGTATTAGTGTCGCTCAAGAGGACAGATGTCTAGTAGTCTGCTTCCAACTGCTTTGATAATATCACTGGAAGCCCTCTGTCCACTGTTCTTGGTCCCACCATTCCTGAGCAGGCCTATCCTGACCAGAGCAACACTTTCCAATCCTGATGGCACCCAATCCCAGCTACCCAAGTCTGATCCCCAACTCAAGCCACTGGCATGGAAGTGCAACATGCGTTCCCTGAGCCATCAGAAAGCCCTCACATATACTGTATAGCAATTTATATTCATGCCCATTATATTTAGCGCTCCAAGCACACACCCACATATTTACTTCCTCTTATTTTCACTTGTGGAACACTACTGCTGCTATGTATAGTGATCTACCTAATATTCACTGTCTTTTTATTTTCACTCTAATACGGAACCAGCGAATACAGTGAAAATAAAATGACAGTGAATATTTCCTGTTATACAGTATTCAGTTTGTTGTTTCAATCAGCCTAGACCATCAATTTGATGGCAGAATGGCAAATGTATCCAAGGATGGATGCATGCTGTGGTAAGCCATGTCCAATGCCTGCAGTGTAATGTTGTTTTAAAAACTGCACTCGCTGCATCCAAGTGGGAGATGGAAGAAATGTGGCAGATATAGTCACTGGTGCATCATAGATATAGGGCTGTATCTACCCCTTTTAAAATCTGGACCAATATCAGGAGCCATCAAATAATTCTTAAAATAGATGTTGACTAATCATTCATTGTCTAGACCGCATTATACACTGATGCTATGTTTCATAGAGATATTTGCTTGCAAAACTGACTAATCATTTATGTGGAAAATGTAGCTCTTGCATAATAACACTGTATCGAAAAGAAATGACTTGGGTGTCAAAGTATTTGTCCTTTTTACCACACTGCAGTGACTATACTTGATTTAAGTATGGACACACATTCAAGATTTTCAGGTGTAATGTTACAACTACTCATTCTGTGTAATCCTCAATGCCCTTTGTCTTCAATGCATTAGTCTTCTATGTCAATCCCTCCTCCATGTCTTTGCATAATCGTGACACCCATTCATTCACACTTCTGCAAATTCACACCTTAGCAGGGCAATCAAACTTCTCATACATTTTTTCTGCCTTCTGGGACCTACTCCCTAAACTCCTACTGGCCTCCCTGCCTTGCTCTCCATTTACTTAGCACTTACTTACAACTCCAGCACTTCTTTGCACATTTCCCTCTGTATACTCTTCATACCCCCTGGCCTTACTATGTTTATATCATCTCTCCCTCTAGTGTTAACCTCCTCCTCCTGAAACCTCCCTCCCCATCCTTCCCTGCTAAGGGTCAACCCTCCTGGTCTGTCCGTTCATGCCTTCTTGTTCTATTGTTAATATAATCATCCTACCACACCCTGTTATTTCTGTTGCCTTGTTTAGTATCCACCCAGATGTTGGTGAACCCCTTAATTTAATGTGTTAACAATCTGCACACTTTGTATTATCCAGTGTTGTTGCTATTTTTTGCTGTATGTGCCAGCCTGCACTAAGTGTCCAATTGTATTATTCCTTGCTCTGTTCCCTTCTGCCAGGACCATCTTGAAAATAAGCTTGCTCAATGATGACTCTGCCAGGTTAAATAAAGTTTTGATTGATTGATTGATTAAACAGCTGTGGTCTGCAACATCTCTTACTACCTTCAAACACCTACTCAGTCTCCACCCTCCTTCTCCTTGCTGCTGCCCTCAAGCCTCATGTCCATAGGTATAAAATAACCTCTCCCTATCTATAAACTCTCCCTTTCAATTCAGGTACACAGTACTCCTTTGTATCTTATAACTTATTGCAAAGTTTTGAAACACTTTTGTGTGTATAATGTTCTCCTTTGTAATTGTTATAATTACCCTGATGCTGTTGTATATGTTGAGCATATATTGTTTCTATTGTATATATTTGAGTGTATATTTTTTTGCTATTGTATGTTGGTTATGCTATTTCTACTTCTCCACTGAACCCTTTCCCCGGGTCACACCAGGAAATGATCCTTGGCTCAGTCTGCCTATCCCAATTACCAAGATTTTAAATAAAATAAAATCAATAAATCAGTACAGTGCTGCTTTGAAAGCCTGGAAATCATGCTATCCATCCACTGTGAGAAATAATTCTTTCTGAAGTGTCCCCTTATTCTGAACCACTCAGTTTGATGCTATCCAGTTCTGGTTGCACTCATCAACTCAAACATTGGTGTACACTCTACCTTGACTATCCCCTTCAGTATTCAGAAACACCTTTAATGTTACACAAAACCATATTTTTCTCATCTGCATTTTAAAACTACTTTTTGCATTTTAGTTTCCATATCTTTAAAATGAATATTGTAAATTGTCTATTACACTTAATACTGATTCATTTAATATTTGAATTGTATAGTTAGGAGAAAAGCAGCCTGTTTTTTTTATAGGTTCTGCTTTTGGATATTTCATTACAGTGAAGATTTACCTAGGTGAGGTATGTGGTTCATAAATTTCTTTGCTCCCTCTGCTCAAACAACTAAGGTACCTGATGAAGGAAACTATGGTGAAAAAGAAGCCTACATACAGTTTGTATCACTGCATCTAAGGTATATACAGGATGTCTGCTGGTCCAGTAAATCATATCAACAATGAATATGAGAAAGTAAAATGTCTAAATATTTTATAGTAAAAGACTGAAATCATTTTTGTATGCTTTCAATTGTAGTCTCCTACATAGTTCATCTAGCCAAATACAGTGACAGTGTTGCTATTTTATTAATATACTTTCTGGAGTGATATATTCTAATGATTAGAAAGCCCTCACAAAATAGAATGACAATTTTCTGGGGATTCAAAAATCCATTCTCTCTAATGTATTATTCACTTATAAAATGATTTCTGTTCTAAATGTAATTAGCCATGCTGTTGATTTCTGTTGCTTGCTACACAACAAAGGAAGACACCTTTCAAATGTAGTCCCTCGACAGTCTGTCATAGCTAAGAGTGAAACAGATCACTTGTCATTGAAAAACAAATACATTGCAGGTTGTAAACAGGGATTCTCTGGGATCATTACTCAACCAACATACTGTAGCAGGAATGTCAGATTTACATTAGGGAATAGCAGAAGGTGTCTTTGAAATGGCATCTACATTTTTTAACTCAGCATTGTATCAGTGAAAAAAGTAGGGAAATGTGGTTTTAGAGTTTTAACCATAAAACCCCACTCCACCACAAAAATAAATCAGGGGAGTTGTCTTCCTTGGGGTTGTAAACCCTAGAGCTGGCACATTAGGTGTGTATGTTTCAGGACTGTATAGAATGGGGTGAGCTTTAGGATTGACAGCCTGAAGGAAGATTGCTTCCTTGATTTGTTTTCAGGGTGGGCTGGGGTTTTAGGGTTGAAAAACCTAAAAACACATTTCCCTACTTTTTTTGCTTTAGCTTGAACCTTAAATGTTACATTAACACACTTTTTATGCAAAGATAGTCTTACTTTTTAAGATGGTATAATCATATCTTTATTTGCCTGTGGGAGCACAGGATCATCTGGGCCCTGTGCTCCCATATCTCCTTAAGTGCATATAGCACAACAGGAGGCAAATTGTCAGCAAAGCCTTCTTATTACCCCACCTCATGTACATACTACTGAAAATTTCCAAACCCCCCCCAGCGAAATATGATTCCACACCATCCTGCATCATTTCATGTCACAGGTATGAAAAGACACTTTGGGTAGGATTTGAAAAATGAGAGCTGTCACATTCATGAGGTAATGTGAAAAAATGGCTATGCTGAAAATTTGTGGTCAACATATTTAAAAGTACCAAAGTTACAAGCAAGTGTAGCAAAATTTCAAGAGAAGTGCTTAACTTTGCAATTTTTATATATTTTGACCCACATTTTCAACATACCTTTCTTATGACCCCACCTCATGAACAAGGGCAGTGAAAATGTTCAGATCCCAACCAAAAGATGATTTTTCCAACTGACCGCAAACTTACCTTTCTGGCTGGATTTGTATAATTCCATAGACAGTGTTCATGAGGTGGGATCTCAGAAAGGCCATGTTGAAAATTTGATGTAAGCATATGCAAAAATTCAAAGTTATGCACCAAAGATTAAAACTCCTTTGAAATACATTGAAACTCACTTACCTTACCTTACTTTATCATATATCAGTCTGCACTTCCAGCAGCAAGACATGTCTTCGATTGGAAAGTGGATCTTCACCCTGGGAGCTCTATTCAGGTGAGTGAGAGTGTGTTGGGGTGTGGGGGATGTGGGGGGTGGGTGCTCAGTGGGAGGTTGGGGTGGGGAGGGTGGAATCACTGTGAGGGACCTTTTTCTTTTTTACAGAAAAAAAAACATTGAGGGTCAGTTTCCTTTGTCTCGGATGGGGACGGGAATGGGGTGGTGCCAATAGGCACCAAGGAAATGTACAACAATAATGGGGATGGCATCAGAGGGTTAGGGTGCTATTAGATGCCACTAGACACCAGGAAAATATTCTATAATTACAGGGATGGTGAACAGACGGTGGGGGGTACCACTAGACACCAGGAAAATGTGATATTATTATGGGAAGGGCTAAGAGAGTGTGGGGGTGCCTCTAGACACCAGGGAAATGTACTACAATGATGGGGAAAGCAATAAGATGGTTAGAAGCAGCACTGAACACCAGGGATATCATTTACAATTACTGGGATGGTGATGGGAGGGTGTGCCACTAGTCACCAGAGAAATCAAATACAATTATTGGGATAGTGATGGGACAGTGTGTGTGTGTGGGGGGTGGGGGTGACACTAGACACCAGAGAAATCTATAATAGTTACCAGGATGGCATTGGAGGGTGGGGTGGTGTCACTAGACACCAGGGAAATGTACTACAGTGATGGGGAAAGCAATAAGAGGGTTGGGAGTGACACTAGACACCAGGGATATCATTTACAATTACAGTACTGGGACCATGATGGGAGAGGTGTGCCATTAGACACAAGGGAAATCCAATGCAATTATGGGGATAGTAATGGGATGGTGTGTGGGGAGGGTGACACTAGACACCAGAGAAATCTATAGTAGCTACCAGGATGGCACTGAAGGGTGGGATGATGCCACTAGACACCAGGGAAGAAGGATGTTTCAGTCAAAAATACAGATTGCTACTTTATACTGTAGACCTGCCGACCCTCACAACCCTATACTCAGTGCAGCAGATGGCATACATACATTTATTCATGATATACTGTACCTACTAGTGTAGGATATAATGCAGTACTACAGTATGTGCTGTGATATAGTAATAAGACATGTACATATGATTGTAGCATGAACTGGTGGTAAAGGCAAGAGTCCAACAGGGCTATTTGCTAGTAGCCTCTGGCCCTAACAGTATTAGCATTGCTTATATAGGCCTTATGGTACAGTTATTTTCCTTTGCTGTGTAGCTGCTATTATTTTGCTAACTAAGCACTTTTTGTATTGTAACCCAAAACTAGTTTTAGCTAGTTTTACTCCTATCAGAGAGTATGTGCAGAGTGAGAGATGAGCTAACCATCCTCTGCATTGAACTTCTGTATTTTGCGATTTTACCTGTTTTGGCAGACCTTTACCTAGTAATGCATATTTCTTATCTTAGATTAGAAAATGGGCTTGTAAAATAAAGCATGTTGACTGACTGAAAACCATGCTCAGCATGCATTTATTTTTCAGTAGTGCCTGGTGAAAAACAAATGCCAATTCGTGGTGCGCATTACTTATGGTATCCTTGGACCACCCCGAATTTCCAAACAGACAAACCACCATTTTTTTTGTCTTGCTTAGTAGTACCCCCCTAGTCTATTTACTAAAATCTTCAACCCTGCCAACTGGCCACAGACAAATTATCCCCACAACAATACTATTCACATTTTGCCACAAAATTGAAGTACCACTATTTTCTCAATAGCAGAGTTCATCTATTGACTCCTGTGTTCCCTGCCCAATTGTGTAATTCTCACTCTATGGCTTACCATTCACTTCCCAGTCTGGCAATAAAACATCCAGTTCTCCCACAACTAAAAAAAAAAAATACAGTTCTCCCACAATAAAAAAAGATTTAATTTTAAATCCACCTCACAGTTACAGTCCTTCTCGAGTCGGCCACCACCATTGTTGCACCTGTCTCTTACAGAGATAGAATCATGCTGTTGCTCCATTTGCCTCCCTCTTTCCCCACTGACAAAACAACATGAAATCACAAAAAAAAATACTTCAAAATTGTTTTAAAAAGGGTATCTCCCTTGACTGCATGCACGTCTGCCTTCCCGATTCAATCTCAGCATCCCATAGAAACAGTCCAGGGGAGAGGTAATGGAGCAATCTCAGCATAAAAAAAAGTGACCACAGGTTATGTAAGGGGGCGGGGGGGCCAAAGGAAACACCTGTGACATGCAATGTGTGTGTCTCTGTGTTGGGGGCTGAAACCTCTCACCAGGGAGACAATCACAAAACACTGAAGTGCCCTCTACTAGCCAGTACATCAGTGGAGTTACTATTTTACAGAAATAACAAAACTTTGGCCTGCCAGTGCAGCAGCAGCACCACCGCTCATGACGCCAGTGATCTGAGTTTGGGAATAAGCCAGGGATGCTGGAGGACTGGCCGGGAGGAGAAGTTTGAGTGCCCAACGGGCAGCTTGCTTCCCCTGAGTGGGGGGGGGTCAAAGGCCTCACACGGTCCTGACCTCTGGTGGAGGCTGGAGGTACAGTAGCCCAAGCCGCATGTGGGGGGGGACATGGTAGGATGTCGGTGTTCACTCCTTGATATCATGATGCAACCACATCTCCAGGGGTAACATGGGGAACAAGTTCTAGCCAGAGCCGATATGGGCTGTGATGAGCTGCCAAGTGAGCAAAGTTACATGTGTGCGTAGAAATTATTGAACGCTCAGGTGTAACTTGACCATTTTTTGAGGTGTTGCACCAAATTTTCAACATGGCCTTTTTGACACCCCTCCTCATGAAGAGTGCCAGTGTCATTTTGTTCACTTGTCCTGAAAGGTTATTTTGCAGAACAACTACGCCATTCTGTGCCACAGGTGTAAAAACACATTTTGGGCAGGATATGATAAATGACAGCTGTACTGGTAAATAGGAAGTGTGCAAAAATGGCAATGTTGAAAATGTGGAGTGAAAATATTAAAACTTGCCAAAGTTAGGAGCGTGCATAGAAACTGCACAATGCAGACTCGTAACACAGTAATTTTTTGAAATTTTTTTCACCAAATTTGCAACATGGGCTTTTCGGGACTCTGCCTCATGAACAGTGCCACTGTCATTTCATGAATTGGTCCTGAAAGGTGATTCTGCACAGCGGCGATGAAATCACCTTTCGGCACTGAATAATAAAATGTCAGTGAAAGTTTTCACGAGATGGGGCTCCAAGAACCCCATGTTGAAAATTTGGGGTCACAATTCCCAAAAATGGCTGATTTATCAACATAAGTTGAAAATCCCACTGAATGGCATTATAGCACACTTTCTTTTGATTCTTCAGTTTGTGGTTTGGCTTTGAAGAGTGTAGACATGTCCCAGTCCAGAAAGGATGACAGTGCCATCCTCCAGAGGTATGATGGGGTAAGGGGTGTAGGAGGTGGGTGCTCAGTGGGTGGGTGGGATGGGGCAGGGGACTGGGGTGACAATGAGGACTATTTTCTTTTTACAGATAACAAAAACACATTGGGGATGGTTTTCTTTATTTATTCATTCATTTACCTTATTTACCACGTAAGTATACTGAGCCAAAGCCCATTTTCAGAAATGACCGGATTTACAGGAAACAAAAAAACCAAAAAAAGACAACTGGGAGCACTGGGCTGGGCTTCAGTGTACCACATGAATGGAGGACTGGGTACATAATGCCGACATAATTAGGCACCCCAATGTCAACAGAGTGTGGGGAAACATATATTTGGGCATTACTAGGTGGGGTTCTAGTGCTGCTATGAGTGGGGAGCTATATAATTTGAAATGGGGATTGGGGACCCCAATGTTGGTGCAGAGATGGGAACAGAGGGAGTGAGGAGGACAGCAACAGTGTGAGGGTGTGAGGCAGTTTTTTTGCTGCCGGTGCTGGCAGTGGCGACACAACTGCACATGATGCACAGTTGCGGTGAATGGCAGTTTTGCCAGCATTGCCAGCAGAACTGCGCATGCGCATGAGTCACCCATGCGCAGTTCATGCCCTGGAATGCAGAAGTGACAGCCGAAATAGTGCAGCTGTTATTCCATAGCGGCCAAACATGACAGAGGGTTTCAAGCTCCATTGGACTTTCGGAAGAATACTTTCAAAAGTCCAATGGAAGGTTCTGTGTTCGGCTCTTTTTAGAGCTACTATCAATCCCAAAATTCTTAAATGCACAGAATGATCATCATAAAGAATGTGCCATAGGTTTGTCAACATAACCTAATTTACTATGATTTTCAAATGGTAATCACTGTAACCAACAGTATAGGTCACAGTGATGTGTTCTATGATCTGTACCCAGGACAAACCTCCAAATATTATTATGAAGAGCATGAACCCTTATCAATACAGTATGAGTAGCAGCACTGTAAATGATGCCATAGCCAACAAGGGAGATCGCAAATCACTTAGCAGTTATTTTCCTGGACTCCATAGTCAAACAGCAACATACTCTATATAATATATCCAAATTGCAATATGCAGTTTTAATTAAACTTAGAAACATGATCACTAAATGTTAAGCAATTGTCCAATATAAATCCTAAGTATTTAAAACATGAAACCCTTTGGAGGCAGAATGGCATAGTGGTCAATGTGACTGTACTGCAAACCTGGGTTTGAATCCCATCAGCCCCCACTTGCATACTTTGTGACCTTGAGCAAGTCCCTTTACCTTGCGCTTCCTGGTCACACCTGGAAACAAGCTCAGTCTTAGTGTGCCTATCATGGTTAAACAAGTTCCACTCTCCCCTTTCCCTTTCTATAATAGATTGATCCAATGCTCTGCTATGCAGTTGCAAAGCATTAAATAACACTAAAAATACCATCAATAGCTTAAAATCTGGTTCAATTTCAGTAGGCATCCATCTGTATCCCCCTACCCTGGGACAAGGCTGAAAATAGGCAAAACATTGCCTAGTCCTCCTTCCCGGTCAACAAAACCTAAAAGAAAGAATACAACTTTTTTTTCCTTTGACTCGTCAACAACATTGCTTAGTTTTCCTTGTATTCAAAATTACATGCAGTGAAAATTGGTCACTGCTTGTCAGGTGGGGCATGTAAAAGCTGGTATAGGAGAAAGAGAAGGCATGCCTACTTTGGTAATCTGCTGTCCTAACAGTGCATTCATGGCTATGTAAACAAACTCTGGCTGGAGCTGATAGGGCTGCAGGAGAGGAATCTGGGTTAAAAATATTGAAAAGTATTTTCCTTTTTATATTTGTACACCTATTTTTCAACATAGCCTTGTGATGAACCTGCCTCATCCCTCCTGCTGGATCCTGATGACACAAGGTCGTTCCCGAACCTGGGTCACCGGCGTGACATGAGGTAAGGCAAGATGCCTCAACCCTCTGCACCACCGGGCTGGTAGGTGATGGCCTTCTAAACTGACCTGTCAATATAAACTATGGACATGAAGACAGTAGAGCAGTCCCCAGTGTTGCCCATCACTTAGCCTTTGCCAGCACTAAGCTGATATGGCTGTGGAAAGCTTTTTAGGAATGGCAAGAGCATTGAGCAAATATGAGGTGCTATCACTATTGTAACAATATTATAATACCATCAAGATGTTCTGGAGACATGTGAACATCGAGAGCAAAGCATGAGAAATTTCAACATTTTTCCAGAGCCTCCGTGATATGTTGCAGGTGAGTTTTACCATTTAAAATAAATAGCAATTACATTAACATTTGTTATAGTGATGTTACTGACAGGCATAATGAAGTCAGTTATGTACATGTATTGATTTGAGCATACAGGAAAATGTACAGGAGTTTTGTCCCAGTTTTACATGAAAAATACAGAGAAAAGGAGGGTGCTCTATGGGGAAATGCTTTGTTCAATCTGGGAACACTGCAGTTGACACTGCTAGCATTCTTTGTAATTCCCTAGGATGCCCCTTGCAACCTCTGAAAACCCTAAAAGATTAGCTGCCTAGCATTTATTTACCCTTCCTACAAGTAAAAAACTATGACAGTTCCAATTGCCCCATAGTCAGCTGTATCATGGCAGCACTGACATGACTACATATGTACCAAACTCACATATGCATAGTTTAAGTCAGCACTGGTAAAAGTAAGACACCACTGAAAATAAGATACTGCATCATAGCCAGGCTAACATGTATCAGTACATTGTAGAAGTGTGTAAAATTAGGACCCCTCTGAAACTGAGATCCTGCATCTCATTAAAGCTATCCTGTGTCAGTACATTGCCAAAGTGGATAAAAGTGTGACCTCACTGAATATGACATACTGTATTTCTACTAGGCTATCCAGCTGTGTCAGTACATTGTAACAAAGTTATAATACCATCAAGAGGTTCTGGAGACATGTGAACATTGTGATCAAAGCTTGAGAAATTCCAGCATTTTCCATAGCTTCTGTGATACTGTATGTTGTAGGTGAGTTTTGCTATTTAAAATACATAAAAACAGCCTTAACATTTGTTATAGTGATTTTATTGACAGGTGTAATGAAGTCAGTTGTGTACATGTATTGATTTGAGCATACAGAAAAATATACAGAGTTTTGTCCCAGTTTTACATGGAAAATATAGGGAAAAGGAGGGTGCCCTACAGGGAAATGCTTTGTTCATCTGTTCATCCAATGCAAGAAATGTCCTTGCACAGGTTATTTGGGGGAGACAAAGCAACAACGTTGCACTAGTATGAATTCACAAAGGCATTTTATTAATATGAAGATGACTGACAAACCAGTAGTACAACACTTCTCCCAGGATGGCCACTGAATCTCAAATATGTCTGTGATGGTCTTAAAGGGACATTTCAACAGTACACAAAAGAGATGGGCTTCTGAAATTGGACTTATTTTACTTCTTAATATGGTGGTGGATGGAATAAGTAAGCAATAAGACAGAAGGGTGTGTGAATTAGACATTTCTTATGCACAGCCTGGGGCATAATAAGGCACAAGACCTCAGGGCCGAGTGCCTTTGTCACTGGTCAGGTATTAGAAAATGACTCAGTAAAACACCCCGGAGTCTTATTGCGCTTATTAAATGGGACTCTGTATTTTAAATGCAAGTAATAAATAAAATTGCATGGTTAAATAATAAAAAGTTAGTTATTTAATGTATTTTGACCTAAAATACTTCCTCCGCTTGTATGACCAAAATGCATTTCTTTTTACTTCAGGATTTTTGTTCTTCTAGTGCCTCTGTAGTTGTATTTTTTTATAGTGGTTGCCCCCACCCCCCAACACACAGACTGAGTTCCATACGAAAAGACAGCTTCTTTGTGACCTGCCTGGTAAGAAAGAAGACAAGCAGTGGAGCGTTTGGTGATGGGGCAGGGTAAACACCTAAGAGCAGAAAACAGGGCTAAAATAACTAACTTCCTTTGAGAGCCAGCACTGTGTGTGCAAGCAGGTATTGAGCGGATAGTGGACAGCTAAGAGGAAATGTGCAACCACAAGATTACTAATGCAGGATCGGCAAGCAGTAAAAAAAAACACGCCAAGAAACAAGATATTTTTTTAAATTACTGCTGGCTGGGGAATTTATGGCAGAAAGAGAGCGGGCAGTTTCTGACAGAAAGCTGAAGCATTTGGCCAAGAGACTGGCAATTTAGATTGGTTCCGAGAGTGTGACTGGAACTGTATTTTTTTTTAAGTTTTGCAGTTTATAAGACATGGCATCTCAAGACAGTGGGAGCGATGGAGCTGGCACTATGATCGGGAAGAGCACGAGCGTTGATGCTAGTTGGTTGATATGGCAGTTTTTTTAAATTCTGGTACATATGAAAAGATGCAATTTGGCTAGTTTATATTTTATTTAAGCGCTAGATGCAGAGACCTCAATGTGGGGAGAAGTGCTTACAAGTTGTTGTAGGCTTTACTGAGTGTGTGAGGGACTAAGTACTGGAAGCGAGTAAGTGCTGGGCTTTAGCAAGAGGACAGGAAGGGGAACGCAGTTACTGTACTTTATTGAACAAACGGTCTAAAGTAACTGAATACAATGTAATAGCATTCTGGTTGTTTTGCCGTTAGTAGTTTTTTTTTTAATAGAATTTAGGTATGCTTATTAGTTGTGCCATTGCCCTCGAGAAAAAAAATGTCAGTGTTTCAAAAATGAACATTCTATGTGGCACATTAATTTATTTACTACTGCGTCCTGACTTTGGAGTACTTGTTTCTACCTGTGCATTAGACAGATCTAATGCACAGGTAACAACCAATCAGGAGGCAGTATTTTCCCTTCCCATTTTATAAACATTGATACAGGTTATACAGCATGACACATTATTCCACTTAAACTTCCACAGGCCTTTACTTTAAAAGATGGGCATACATACTTTAGTTCTTCAGTGAGCATTTGATTTTGTTAGTTTCTGGTTATCTATATGTTGGCTTCTCACCTTAGTACTGCATGAGAGTGTATGTGTGTGTGTATGTGTGTGTTGTGTGTGTGTGTGTTGTTTGGTATGTGTGTTGTGTGTGGTTTGTATGTGTTTGTGTGTGTGTGTTGTGACTATGTTTTGTGTGTGTGTGTATGGTTGGGTGTGTTTTGTGTGTGTGCATTGTTTGTGTGTGTATTGTGTTTGTTGTGTGTGTGTTGTGTTGGTGTGTGTGTGTGTTGTGTGTGTGTACACATGTATTTGTGGGGGGAGTGTAGCATGAGGCAATTTCTATGTGGATGTTGGGGGTGTCTTTTGTGGATATAGTGGATGTGGTTATTGTGGTGATATTGAGGTAGGCTTTTATTCAAGCAGATGACATAATGATGTTACAGTGGTTAGAACTCTTAGTTCTCATATATAGTGAACATTTACTTCTTTCTATTAGTTGTCACTGGGTGGATTACATACTGTCACATTTTTAAATCTGTTCATATTAAGATGCATACCTCATTTACTTGGGGGTTCACAACATTTTTTATTCCTTTGGGTAAATATTGCAAAAATTGGTGTAAATGATGATGTATTAGGACTCTTGTACATGTATCTCATTCCTACTTGTTATTTTTCCCAGAAAAAAGGGGGGACTGGGGGATTTTATTCCTATGAGTTTTAATGAGGTTCCTTACACTAGTACTGTACATGTTTGTTATACACTACACTGTGTTGTAATCTGTACTTATCAGGCTCATGGTCTCATTTTCTTGGGGGTTCTTGACAAGTAGTTTTGTTTTTGGTTTTTTTTTCATTTGGCACTTATACTTACAACTGATATTATCATGATTTAAATCCCGTTACAACACTGAAGGCTTTAAAGTTTATGCAATGTATTAACTGGTTGAGAGTATAGTTGGGAAAATGTCTCAAGCTAAGTTCTATATTACATTTTGTGTGAAACAATCTGCAATCACCCATAAGAAGGCAGAATTCCTGTCCAGGGAGATTGCGACTGCTCAGAATCGACCAGCTCAACTATTTCAAACTGTGGACAGACTGTGCAACCCAGCCTGTCTGCATGTTCGGAAAGCTTTTAAGCAATTAGAGTGCGACAAGCTTGCTTGATTCTTTTCAAATATGGTGGCCGACATCAGGGCGGTACTTCAGCCAGCACACCCTATGGGGGATGTCTGTGATCAGTATGAGGTCACCGTATCTCAGTTTTCCTGGAGTACCTTCAGTCAACCAGAGTTCATGAATGTCATGAGGATTATCCAGAGTGTGCACCCTACGTGCTGTAGTTTGGACCCTGGACCAACTTCCCTAATCTTGGGTTGTACTGACATCATTGGTCCAGTCCTTGTGAGAACAGTCTGGTGCTCCTTGGAATCAGGAGAGTTCCCCAGCTCCCTGAAAGAGGCAGTGGTGACACCAATCTTGAAGAAAGCTACTTTGGACCCAGCCTGTTGTTTCACAAACTACAGACCTATCTCTAACCTTCCCTTTGTAGGGAAGGTGACTGAGAAAGTAGTGACAGCACAACTGGAAGACCATTTGACCATCCATGACATCTATGAACTGCTTCAGTCCTGTTTTCGTAAGAGACATAGTACCGAGACAGCGCTGGTTTGGGTGCTCAATGATCTCCTATGGCGAGAGATTGGAAGAACAGTTCCATCTTGGTTCTTCTGGATCTTTCTTCAGCTTTTGACACTGTTGACCACATGGTGCTGATAGAACACCTGAGGCATATCTGTGGAATGTCAGAGACAGTCCTCAGATGGTTTACATTGTTCCTTACTGGTAGAACACAAAGAGTTGTGTCTGGGTTTTTTTCTTCAGGCCCAACTGCTTTGTCTTGTGGGGTGCCTCAGGGTTCTGTGCTGTCACCCATGTTGTTTGTGGTGTATATGCTACCCCTCAGAGACATTGTAAGAAGGTATGGGCTGAGGTTTCACCGTTACGCAGATGATACCCAGCTCTACCTTTCTTTTGCACCTGATCAGGATGGAGCTCTCTCGGTCTTTAACAACTGTCTGAAAGAAATCCAGGATTGGATGGATTCCAGCTTGCTGAAGCTGAACTCAGAAAAGACTGAGGTACTGGTTGTGGACCTGGGTCATCAGATAGGGGGGTTGGGTGTTGGTGCACCCTCTGGAATTTTCTTGACGGCATCTCTCTCCCGACCTCTAAACAGATGCGTAACCTGGGAGTAGTTTTTGATGATGGACTGACTGTATATTCTCAGGTGTCGGCCATCGTCAAAACTTCCTTTTATCATCTTAGGAATATCGCTAGGGTTAGGCATCTAGTTCCATCTGATGACTTTCCCACCTTGGTCCACACATTTGTGTCCTCGCACTTGGATTACTGCACCTCCCTTTATCTAGGGCTTCCTGGGGTTGAAATCTGCCACCTGCAGCTGGTGCAGAACATGGCAGCCCGGCTTTTGACAGGTTCTACTCAATCCTGCCATATTACTGTGGTGCTGCATGAACTGCACTGGCTGCCAATACGGTGGTGGATCACCTTTAAAGTCAGTTTACTGACTTTTAAAGCCCTACATGGACAGGGCCCAGACTATCTAAAAGAGCTCCTGGTTCCTTACTGCCCTGGTCGATCACTCCGCTTAGCCGATGAGGGGTTGTTAGAGATTCCAAGGGTGAATTTGAAGTCATCTAGTTCAAGAGCTTTTGCTTATGTGGCCCCCACCCTTTGGAATTATCTACCCCGTCGGTTATGGGAGTGTACAACTGTGGAGGAATTTAAGAAGGGCTTAAAAACCTATATGTGGCAAAATGCTTTTTTAGGTAATTGAAGTATTTATCACTGTATTAGCATTTGATTTTAATCTGTATTGTTCTGTCATTGGATGTTATATGATTTGTTTTTATATTGTTAGGTGCCTTGGCAATGGAAAGGTACCACACAAATAAAATAATAATTATTATTATTATTATTAGTATTATTAATATTTGCTGAGTTTGAGCAAACTTCATTTTAAACCCTCTGTATGCCATACATGTATGCGAATATATGTATGAATTTATATATATAGCCACATCTATGTGTATGTGTATGTATATATATATATCTATTATGGTAGCATGGTAGTGCTACCATAGTTAGGGTTGAGTAGCCTTTTTAAAGTTAAAGAGTCAAACTTTGCACCTTAATAACTTTGCCACCATTTAACAGATTTGCCTGAAAATTGGCATGCACTATCAAGAACCATACATCTTGGGATCTGCCAACTTTTGTAGTGGTTGGATATACGGCTGTGGAGTTATTAAGTGAGATCTGTGTGCATGTTTTCATTTTTTGTGAATTCTTTGCTCGCACCTACAGGTCACATGGTTTGTGTGACTGGTCTGAAAACATCAGGGAACGTGCGGCAGGGGTCCCTGATGTGCCTTTTGAAGATTTTGTGAAAAAATATTAAATGGTTCAAAAGTTATTAAAAAAATAAGTTCCCATTATAAGTCAATGGGAAAAGTTAACACAAAGTTTGACAGTGTCGGAAATGCACTTTTTAGTGTTGCAAATGGCCCTAGTAGTGTCACAAATCTGCCATTTTGTTTTCAGTTGGTGATTACAAAAATGCTTGGCATTTAAAATTGGGACCATCTAGAGACGCAATTCTTTTTGTGTTTACCTAGTCGAGCCCTGAGGATGCTAGTCATGTCTTTATTTTGGGGTTAAACACCCCAGAAATATGTTTTTCAAATTTTTGTAAAAAGTAGTGTCTCAAAGTAGTGTCGCACTCATGACACTTTCGTGATTTCATTTGTGAAAGTGTCATGATTTGCAACACTATTTTGCGACACTATGCCCAAAATAACAGGAATTCGTTGCCACCCTGCTTCAAAAGAACGGTTTGGTCTATTAGGCTGAAATTTGGAAGGAAGACAGCCAACATGCTGCATATGTGCCTTTTGGTGGTTTGGTGAAAAAATATTGCAGGGCTGCAAAGTTACAGCACTCTGAAGTTGACGCTTTTTCCCTTAGGATAACATTACGGCATCTGCCACATTACAGAAATTCTTTGCCACCCTGCTGCAAAATAATGCTTTGGTCTTTTGGGCTGAAATTTGAAGGGAAGATAGCCAACATCCCACAGATGTGCCTTTTGGTAGTGTGGTGAAAAAATATTACAGGGCAGCAAAGGTACAGCACTCCAAAGTTGATGCTTTTTTCCATAGGATAATATTATGGCATCCGTCACATTTTTCCGGGCCTGTATCTCGGAATCGGTGTGAGATACAGACTTTTTGACACAAAAATGCTTAGCCCCCTAGAAGAAACTAAGTACAAAACTAGCCAGGAAAGTCATAATTCATATGAAAGTTTAATTTTTTTCTACTTCATACGGTTTCTGAGATATAAGCAATTTAGTATTACAAGAAGTCCTAATTTTCTGCTCCAAGGTCAATTATTATGCATACATTCTTTGTTTTCACTGTGTTATTTCAATGCAGTTTTTGGGGAAAAGAAGGGTGTGCCCTTTTGTTACTGTGCCACTTAGCGTTTCCAGTTGTGCTTCTGTTACCGTTTGCATCACTGTTCCCGTCTACGCCACCGTGTGCATTATGGTTTTCGTTTTCGTTTGCACTTGTGTTTCTGTTTCTGTTTTGTTTGGTGTTATTGTTGCTGTTACTGCTACTATTTGTATCTTGCATTGCGTATCGCGCTCCATGCGCTACGGTTTTCGCTTCCGTATGGCTTGTCCATTTCTGTTGCTTTTTAGCGTTTGTGTGTTACCATTACCATTTGCATTTACAATTGTGGTACCATGAACATGTGCAATACCACTTGCGTTCCGTACACACTTCCATTTGTGTCTCTGTTTACATCACTGTTTGCTTTGGTGTCAGTTTGCGCTTGCATTTCTATTACTGTTTGTGTTACCATTTATGTCTGAGTCACCATGTGCATAACTGTTAGCACTTGCATTTGCATTGCACTTACTGTTACTATAGTCAGACAAAATCACGAGGTGGGATCGCGGGGCCCTTCAGGCCAAGCGCTCCCACCAACTTATGCAACTTTCTACTTTTTGACTCTTTCCTAAAAAGTAAAGAAATTCTATGCAAAAAACTTTGTTAATGCATCAGTTAGGGTTCTTCTACAGCAACAAGAGTGAGAAAATTCAACTTTAGGGTTCCCACCCCTTGCACCCTGCCCCCACCCTGCCCCCACCAACAGGCATTGGGGTGTGCGTTAGGTTCATCAGTCCTAACTCTCACCCCATTCTCCTACACTGCACCACCTCAGCTTGTTTACACATGGCATGGGGTGAGAGTTAGGACCGATGACCTCAACACACACCCTGATGCCTGTTGGAGGGGCAGGGTGTGGGGTGGGGTGCAAGAGGTGGGAACCCTAATGTTGAATTTCTCACTTTTGTCGCTGTAGAAGAACCCTAACTGATGCATTAATGAAGTTTTTTGCATAGAATATATATATATATATATATATATATGCATATATGCGTGTGTATGTATGTGTATATATGTGTATGTCTGTATGTATGCGTATATGTGTGTATGTTTAAATTTTTTTTTTAACTTGTGATTAGGCCTCATTTAAGTATTTTGCCTTTCATTGTCTGTTCTTTAAAACACAAGGGCTCTTGCAATAAAAGTTGCAAGCTCATCTTACATGTATTAGGGAGAATAGTATCTCAAGTTTTTTTTATCAATAGAATGCTTTCTTGAAGCATACTGAGACATTTTAAAATGTATGTGAGAAGAGCTCTCTGCCTGTTGATGCTTCTTGATAACCTTTGCCCTTCGGGGGCTTCTCAGCTAAAAGCATACTGGTGTTAATTAGCTTATCTGATGTGATCTTCTGTTATGTTTTAAATGTATATGTTAAACCACTGAAAATTATTTCTGTTTTTTATGCATTATCTGGGTGTTAATAGTATGGGATTTTCTAAATAACTATCATAAAGCTTCTGAAGAAGGACCTGGTTGGTCTAAACGCTAGAGCACTTGTTCTTTTTTATGTAGCATCTATGTTGGTCCAAAAAAAGGTATCAAATCATTTGCTTCTTGATTTGTTCAATCTGGGAACACTGCAGTTGACACCGCTATCATTCTTTGTAATTCCCTCCCTAAAACATTAGCTGCCTAGCATTTAAAACCCTTCTTACATCCAATGCCACTAATTAGGATCAGAAAGGGTTAACATCAATCAACTATTCAGAGGAAATGCTGTAAATCTTTGCCACACACACACTGGGAGAGTTGACTAACACTGTAATTTGATACTACTCTGCAGTTAGATTCTGTTATCTGTTGAATGCCATGTCAGTAAATTGTTAGTCTCCAAAGATAGAAAGTCACATTGCAATAAAAAAAAAGAAATAGAATACATCTATTAGACTGAGCTGGACAGATGATAAAAACAGTAGTTTAATTTTTTTGTTGTTGTTGTTAATATCCTGAGAAGTTATTAGGCACAATACAGAAGCATCCCTCCTCCCTTCAGATGTATTTAACATATAGCAGCAAATAGCAAAAATCAGAGACGGAGTGCACTGCCTTGCAGCTGTGGAGGAATACTTTCAAATGTCTAAAAAGGGAGTTCCACAGAAAGCCATTTTTGAGCTACAGTCTGATCGATGACAGAAGGGCTGTAGGCTCCACTCACAGCCCTAAAAATGGAGTCGACTTGAGCTCCACCGATGCAAAGAGGCGCCCTTCACTGTTTGACCCATGAGGCTACAATGAGGAGCCTGATGAGACCAGAAGGACATGGGGGTTCCCTCCACCCCAACCCCACTGGGGGGAAAAAACAAGGCTATGTGGAGGTGCCTGACCAGTGGATCGCAGAGTCGAGAGGTTTGGGGGAAGCCTGTCTGGATCCAGGGAACAAAAAGAGCAGGTAAAAAAAAAAGACTTAACAAAACTTCAGTCATTTTTACAAATAATTTTTATTCTAGTCACACTTTTTATTTCTTACACAAAAATTCTATGAGTAGCCCATTTCCTGAGTGCAATAATACCCTCCAGGGTGGGTGACATTGAGAAATACAGGATCTTGCAAGGGCTATAAGGCCCTCCACTTGCAGTGTCAGGTCTCATTACACCCCTGGTCAGTCTGGTATTCCCCAGTACTGCCCACCATGTTGGATATTATTGTTTTCATATAAGAATGATATTCATGCTGTATTTTGCTGAGTTTGAATCCAGTTTGGAGTGAAATCATGATATCTGGGGTCCTGTTCCTGACTCCTAGCATGTAGTTGCTGTGTTTTGTGTTTTCTGGTAATAAACAAGTTATTCCTGCCATATCTTTGGCTTGTGTCATGTTTCACCATCAGCTCCAGAACAATCCACTAGCAATACAGCTATTCTGGAGTGGTTGCTGAGCATGCTCAAAAGCTGAAATTTCAACAGTACGTAACATTGCAATGGATTAACATTTTTTTATCAAACCAGCCAAAGGTATATTTCTGAACCAATCACTCTTTACTATAAAAATTTCAGAACAAAAATCCAATAATCTGAGTCCAAGGAGACATCAAAAAATACAAGAAGTACCATTTTTTGTATCAACTGACACGAAAACTGCGAGAAGTGAGTCATGAAAAAAGACTAAAAAGAAAGAAAAGACCTATTTGGCCATTATTTCCACACACTGAACAGTGTAATCCACCTACAGGGTTCATATGAGCAAGAAACATCTGTTGCTCCATGTGCAGGATTCCATTTTTGTGAGTTTTCCATTTTTTTAAAACAAGGAGACAACATGGTGGCATATGTAATACCTCAAGAAAAAGGATTCCCCATATGGGAATTTCATACAGCTATTTTTGAAGTGTTGTTTGCGCATGCTCAGAACCCAAATTTTTTAAATGTAATAACTTTGGAATGGATTAATGTTTTTTCAACACACCAGTGAAAGGCATCTCTATGGGCTAAGCACTTTCTACCTGGAACATTTCAGACCAGAATTCCAAACCATCTGAGTGCAAGGCAATGACAAAAAAGCAGCAACAAACAGTGATTGTTTTACATCTTTTTGCTGTCCACATCTCAGAATCTGCACATCTGACCAAAACAAAAACTTGGCAAGTCAAAATATATACTCCAACGAGAACACGCATGCAAACTTTTGTGCAATTCCATTTATATATATATATATATATATATATATATATATATATATATATATATATATATACAGTATATATTGCAAAAATTAGGTTAATGTATCAGGGTTTTATTAAAGCAAAGAAAGCTGGGAAATTTGACGTTAGACTTTCCAACCTTAGCACCCCACCCCATCCTGCACAGATGAAGAAATTAGGAAGTTGCGCCAGGGGTTGTCAGCTGAATATTTCATTCTCTCGCTGTATGCCCACCAACTATTTTCCAATGGAATGAGGTGAGTGTTAGGGTCGATGACCCCAATGCCACCCCCGATCCCTCTTCATCTGTGCAGGGTGGGGGTGGGTTGTTAGAGTTGGAAATCCTAACATTGAATTTCCCAGCTTTTGACACTTTAATAAAAACCCTAACCAATGCATTAAAGCAGTTTTTGCAATTTATTTCCTTACTTTTTGAGACAGTATAATAGTATTTTTATTTTACTGTGGGAGCGTCTACAGTTGTGCATATTTTTCAAGCTGTGGAAGCATCTTTCCCTGCACTCCCACCCCTCCATAGATGCATATATATATTAAGTTGTGGAAACGCAGGAACCTTCAGTCCCTGTGCTTCCACAGTTACGATCAGGTGTAGCGACATTGCAAGAAATAGTCATAACTGTGCAATCTTAAGTAATCTTCACCCCAAATTTTGAACATAACCTTCTTATCTCCTCACTGCATGTACCTAGTAAAGAAAATGCTCAAATCCCTGCCAAAACATAATTCTGTGCAACTGCAATGCCATTCTATGCCATGGGTGTGAAACCACATTTTGGCCAGGATTTGAAAAATGACAGCTGTGGCATTCGTGATGGGGGTACTAAGAAGACTACATTGAAAATATGGGTTGGAATATTGCAAATTGCAATGAAATCCTTTTCAGCTGCTCAAATTCAAAAGGTCTCTTTCCATACTCGAGAAAAATGTCTCCCTCACAAACAGGCGCACAGTGTCCTAATGGCAGACCCAAATGGCTTATTGTTCTATTCTGCCTTTTTTTCCTCTGGAGCATGAACGAACTCTCTCTGACACTGCAGTGTGAGTCACACTATACTCCCCCTCAGCCACTGACTTTAGTTTCTCAAACCTCCTGATTGCAAACCTACGACCAAAGCCCTCATGGGAGTACCTTCTTCTCAACAAAGGATGTACCTACCATGTACTGATTTCCCTCAAAAATAGGTGGATGCTATGCAGGGGTCCCTGTAACCTCTTCAACACAGTGCTTGCATTCCTGGCACCACTCCTGCTTAAGCTTTCTGGGGATGTTGAACCGAACCCAGGTCCCACCTGCAGCAGAGCTCCTGTGAATATGCTAAACAAACCAAATAAAGGTCTACTCATATCCCATATGAACATCAGAAGCCTACTGAATCACCTGCCAGAAATGGAAGCATGGCTTAAAATGTATGATCCCGACATATTGTGCCTATCGGAGACCTGGTTGAAACCAAGGACCCCCGATACCTTGTGTGCCATACCAGGATACTCACTTATACGGCAGGACAGGCCGGGAGCAAGAGGGGTGGTGTTGCCTCTACCACAAGTCCCACCTTGACATCTGCATAGTCACCACCCTAAACCCTACAACTACGTTTGAATCAATGCATGCACTCCTGACCCTTGAGCTAAAAACTGCATATTATCTGCCTTTCACATCCACCCTCTGAGGAGTGGACGGGCTTCAAGAAGTACTACAACTAACGCTAAAATCTATCAACAACAATGAAGCTGTCATACTAGGTGACGTTAACCTAAACTGGCTGGGCCCCTCTCATAATACCCTTGCTTCACTTGTACAAGGCTTAAACTTTCACCAGCTTACAGCAGAGAACACCAGGTCATCAACACTGCAGTCTGGTATGCTGATTGACTGGATCCTCATAAATAGACCCGAACAAATGACTAACACAGGGATCATGGCTGATTCAATCACCGACCAAGCTCCCATCTACTGCCAATGGCGTGCCGTCAGCCACCCCCACTGCTGGTCACTTTACTTAACTATGCAAACTTGATGTGAATGTCTCTCCTGGATATATCAAATATTGACTGGTCTGACATATATCGTGCAGTTAATGTGGAGGATGCCCTAAAGCATTCCTACTCCAGTTTCGCTGTTCAAAATAAGCATTAACAAAATTACGAGAAGAGTTAGGGGAAACAAACCAGATGGCTCCACAAAGATCTCTTACAGCAACTCAGGTGCAGGGATAAACTCTGGAAAATTACAAAGCTCTGGGCTGCCCAGTGACTACTTATTATACAGGCAGCTAAGGAATTCCTGCAGAAAGAACATAAGACTAGCTAAAAGTTTGTATTGCTAGAACTTGCTGAACAACTCAGCCCAAGATCCCCGCAAATTCTGGCGCACATAAAAACCTTCCTGGGTACACCTCAGGCTGTTACACCCTCCGATATGGTCATAAACGGCTCCCATTGTAACAACCCTCTCACCATAGCGAATGCCTTCAACAATAAGTTCTCAGACCTCTCATCCTATACCTGCACGCTGCTGTCAGCAACCTACACTACTGACAATTTGACTGCTCCTGCCTCTGCCTCCCATGCCAGTGACCCTAAACCTTACCCCCTTTACTTCAAAGCCATGACTAGTGCTCAGGTTCGGAACCTACTAAAGAAAATATCTGATTCTACTAGTCCTGGTGCCGACCAGCTGGAACCTCGCCTGTTAAAAATAGCTGCGCATCTTATCTCAAAACCACTGGCTAAAATCTTCACTATGTCCCTCACCAGCGGTACGGTCCCTGACCTCTGGAAAATGGCTAGGATTTCTCCAATCTTTAAAAAAGGGAACAAAAGTGACATCTCCAATTACAGACCGATTGCTATACTGTCAGTACTTAGCAAAATCCTTGAAAACTGGTTGCAAATCAGATCCTGGATTACCTTGATACTACAAAACAGCTCAACAATGATCAGCATGGTTTTAGGAAAAACCATAGTACTACGACTGCACTCGCCAAGTTCACCTCGGACATCCTTACTGACATGGATCAAGGAAGGCTCACAGGGGCTGTCTTTATTGACCTAACAAAGGCATTTGACCTTGTAGACCACCCCCTGCTCCAGACCACCCTTCAGAAAATAGGTTGCTCCTCTTCTGTGCTTAACTGGTTCAGGAGCTACCTGTTAAACAGGTCTCAGGCTGTTAAATTTAACTCAGCCACTTCTACCACTGTGAAACGAACATGGGGTGTTCCTCAAGGCTCTATTCTGGGTCCTCTTCTTTTCACACTCTTCATTAACAACCTCCAGATGAAATTCCTGCCTGCTCCTCACTTCTCTATGCAGATGACCTGGTCATCTATGCCAGCTCTCATAACGTGGAGCACATCAACTTATCACTCAACAGAGCCTACTCCTGCATCCAAAACTGGCAAAAACTCCCACCACCTTATTCTCAATTCCACCAAGACAAATGCCATGCTATTGGGCACTACACAGAAGCTTCGATTGTGCACCACCCCCCTGAATGTTCATGATCTAAATGGGAAACCTCTACAGGTCGTCACCTCCTTCCATTATCTGGGCATCCTACTGGACCAGTCTCTACCCAAACCTGCACATCCAAACCACATGTAAAAGCTGCAAACTGTAAGCTGGGAGCTGCCTACAGAACCAGTTATATGCTCACTTTGTCAGCAAAGTTAGCCATAGCCAGGGGTATCCTTCTATCTACACTTACCTATTGTGCGCCCATACTCACTACTGCCCACAAAACTGCCCTGCATAAATGGGATGTCACTTACAATAATGTCTGCCGATATGCTGCTAAAGCTCCATGGCTCCAACATCATTGCCAGCTATATACTGATCTAGGTTGGCTCTCCCCCTCTGCCACCAGGCGTTACTACCTGGGCTGTCCAAATGACTCTATTCTCAGACAAAGACAGCCAGCTGAACTTGCCAAGTTGCTTCTTCCTTCTATACCAAACCGTGAGCTAAGATCAGCAGACAAAGCCCTCCTTGCTGTTCCTCGTTGCCATACTAACAAAGGAACCGGTTCCTTCATACACGCAGCCCCTAAGTTGTGGAACCAGCTCTCTCAAGCTCTCAGGCAAGCATCCTCGCACCTGTATTCAAACGTGGGATGAGACTCCACATGGCCTCCCTTGATCAATGCACCTGCTTTGATCCTACCTGATCATCACCTCTCTGCTTCTACTCTCTCCTTGCTTTTGCTCTCCTCCCACCTCCTACCCCCACCCTAAGCTCCCCTGCTTGTAACTACCTCCTTAATGACTCCGGTAATGTTAATGTACTATTTAGATATTTTGTGAAATGACAGCTCTGCCTTGTTTAATGCTACTTGTAATGTATCTCTCTCTATGTTAGGATGTACAGCACTGCCTCATTTAATGCTACTTGCAATGTATTCCTCTACTGTTATCTGTTGCCTGGTTTCTCTCATAGTTTAGCATTATTTCACTTCTTGTCTCAGACTAACCAGCCACCTGCCAGAGCCACCTCCGAACAGTCATATGTTACTACTAGAGTCTCCTCCCCCTCCCCTCCTCTCCCTTTTCGCAACCCCGGATGTTCCGTGGCAGGGACCGATATCGGATCTCTTGCCCAGTCTTGGAACCGCAAGCCTGGCTGTACGTGCCTTCCTATTACCGCTAATGCCGCAAAAGCACTGTACTTTCTCTCTCACCTCCAGCCTCCCTCTCTCATGCCCTATAGCGGGACCATGTTACCCGGCACACCTTCTAGCTCGCTGCCGCTATAGCCGTAGGCTTATATCTCAGTCCCAGAAACCAAGGGCTGCCTGCTGCTGTTTCGCCCATTGACGGCACCCTCCTATCAATTTCAGTTTTCTATCCAGGTGCTTTGGCCCTAGATGGATGCTACTTCCCTCCCATATTGCCCTCCTTACCTTCGCCTTCCCACGAGACCGTTAGACTACTTCAGCCATAGTCCGAATGGGCGATACCTTCCCGGTTGCTCCTCACCTTCATGCCCAGCGCTGGGAACCATAAGCCTGGCTTACCTTGTCGTTTCACCGCTAAAAGTCGAAGCTGCACTCTTAAGACCCCAGATCTCACCGATCACCACCTGCACACCTTACCTGTTACCCATTAGCTTCCCGACCCCCGCCTCCCCTGGAGGGTACCATTATCCTCCACTAGCATCACTCTGGACCTGGGGAGCATGCCTCCCAAATCCTGGGGCCGGTCCTTTCTACTTCACTCCCTTCCCCCTCCCTGCCATCTCCTCACCTTGGACTCCATCCCTGTGGGGTGAGTCTAGACCAGACATTTTCCAGTACCAATACTCCCTGTTAACCTTTTCTGTACTGACCTATTGTCATTTACCTAGAATAGCCTATGACATGTTAGCCTAGCCAAAGCTTCTCCCTGTATGAATGATTGTACTCTGTACTTATTGCCTCAATTATATTGTTGTTTTCTTCACTAATTATTCTGTATTGTACTCTCCCGGGTTGTGCCTGAAAATAGTCACCTGCTGGCTAGTGCACTTACCCGGTAAACAAAAGCTAAATAAAAATAAAATAAATTAACAAAGTTACAAGCGTGTGTCACGAGACTGCAACAAATGCCCATAACACAGCCATTTTAGGAAATTATTACCCCAAATTTTCAACATGCCATTTTTGGGACCCAACCTCATGAACAATGGTACTGACATTTTGTTACTTTGTCCCAAAAAGTGATTTCACGCAGCAACTGTGCCATTCCACGCAACAGGTGCAAAACCACATTTTGTGCAGGATGTCTGAAATTACAGCTATACTGTTCATGAGGTGATGTAAAAAATGGTTGCGTTGAAACTTTGGATTGAAAATATCAAAAATTGCCTAAGTTATATGTGCCTGTAGCAAAATTTCAATGACTGCATGTAACTCTGGCATTTTTTGGTATATTTGCACAAAAGTTTCAACATGGCCTTTTTGGGACCCCACTTCGTGAACACTGGCACTGTCATTTCATTATTTGGTCCTGAAAGGTGATTCTGCACAGTGAGAGTGAAATCACCTTTAGGAACTGAGTAACAAAATGCCAGTGCCAGTGTTCATGAGGCAGGGTCTCAAAAGGCCCATGCGGAAAATGTGGTGCAAATATACCCAAAAATGGCAGAGATAGCAACATAAGTTCAAAATGCCATTGACAGCCATTATATGGCACTTACCTTGATTCTTCAGTTCACAGTTTGGCTTTGAAGAGTGCAGATGTGTTCCGGTCAAGAGAAGATCACAGCCACTGACCTCCGGAGGTAAGTATGGGGTAAGGGGGGGGTTCCCAGAGGTGGGTGTGCAGAAGAAGGGTTGGGATGGGAAGGGTTGGGGTTGGGGATGGGGAGATGATGAGGGACAGTTTTCTTTTTTTAGACTTTAGAAAAAAAAGAGGTCAGGGGACTGTTTTCTTTTTTAACAGGAAGATCTTTGAGCAATATTTCAGGACACTGGGAGTGGGCTCCCCAGTGTCACACAGTACTAGGGGTGAGGCCACAACAGGGTACACTGGGAATAGGCTCCCCAGTGACCCAGACTGTTTGGGGGAGGAGTTGTAGTGACTACCAACATGAGGACTGTCGCCCCACCAATACCCCAATCCCCAAAGTGTGATAATTAAAGCCCCACATGACTAAGAATGCCCCACCAGTGCCCCAGTATGCAAACTGTGCTAATTAAAGCCCTGCAGGGCTAAGAATGCTCCCCCAATGTGCCGATCCCCAAACTGCAGTAATTAAAGCTCTGCAGGGCTACAGGGCTAAGAATGCCCTCACAATGCCCCAGTCCTCAGATTGTGGTAATTAAAGCACTGAAGGGCTAAGAATGCCCCCAATGCCCCGTTCCCCAAATTGTGGGAGTTAAGGCCCCACTGGGCTAAGAATGCCCTCCAATGCACCAATCCCCAAATTGCAATAATGAAAGCCCCATAGGGCTACTTGTATCCCTCCAGGCCCCAATCGCCAGCTGCTTGCAATTGACACATCCTGTGAAATAAAATACCTGATCTCATCATCCCTGTTATGCTAGTGGCCCCCCCAACCCCACACCTGGCAGTGCCAGACCACCCCACCTCCCCCTGCTCAGCCAGCGACTGACACTTCCCACCTCTCACCTCCGTGGTCAGCCGACTTAGCTCTGCCTGAGCGCGTATTGTATATAGTACTCACTCAATGAATAAATGACAGTTCATTCATTGAACACATACTATATACAGGGTACATGTTCAGATAGAGCTCAGTCAGGGCTGGTCATGGTGGGGAGAGGTAGGCTCTGCCAGTCACCTGCTGGGTAGGGGTGGGGTGCGAAGTGGTCTGGCACTGCCAGTCGCTCTAGTATAGTTAGGGTAAAAGTGCTCTTCTGTGTTAAAGTCTAAAGTTTGAAGCTAAATAACTTTGGAGCCATTCAACAGATTTGCATGAAATGTAGGTCTCTTGCCCTGCCGAATTTCGTGGGAATCAGTTGAGTGGTTTCTGAGATATAGTGTTGAAAAAACTGAAAAATTATTTGTTTGTTTTTTACATTTCTTTCTACAGCTGGATCTCAGAAATGGCTTTATATTGTGGTCTGAAATTTTCAGAGTAGAAAGCCTTTGGATCACAGATGTGCCTTTTAAAGGTTTGGTGAAAAAATATTAATCTGTTCAAAGGTTATGACATTTTACATTTTCTCATTATTTACAATGGGAAAATGTTTATGTCAGGTACAAAAGATACTGGGCAGCATTCAGAAAGAAAGCCAAAAATCCCGCAGCTGCGGGAAAAAGGCCTGCAGCACTGCAGAAATGCAGTTGCGTGATATTCATAAAGAAATTTTGAGTAGGTGCGGAATTTAGTAAAATCCCCACAGCCTCAGAATTCAGCAGCTGCTGAAATTGCGCACTTGCTGTAAATCCGCAACTGCGGATCCGCAGCTGCAGAACTAACTTAGGAGGCACAGCAACAGTGAACTTAATTAGCTGGAACAGCAGACTGTAACAGGGCTGCCATAGAATGAAGCTGAAAGCACCCACATAGAGACCAGCAACCAGTCCCTGAACTGGGACGACTGCAGCATCACAGGTATCAGCTATACCATGGCACCACAGTGGCCAACTGTCACTGCTTATCCTCCTTCCCTGGGGTGTTTCTGTTGCCTGCAGGGGTAGAACTCACTGCAGACTAGCCAGGCTCTACTGCCTGTGGGGCTCCATCTCGAGCTGCACTGTGTCTGGTGGTTTTTGCATGTTGCCATATCATGGCAATGTGTGCTTTCATTGCTGTTACAGCAGTCACTGTTATACTATCTGGGA
Organism: Neoceratodus forsteri; assembly: GCA_016271365.2. Taxonomy (NCBI): domain Eukaryota; kingdom Metazoa; phylum Chordata; order Ceratodontiformes; family Ceratodontidae; genus Neoceratodus; species Neoceratodus forsteri. The sequence goes on along the minus strand of CM057458.1, from coordinate 1,350,542,251 downwards.
TGCTATTACCTGTGCCTCACCTCCACCTTAATTGATTCCAGCTGCTGGGACACTACTGCAGTTTGCTGAGGGAGAGTTACACCTCATTCCACTGTTTGTAACATAGAGGATTGTGTATGAGCAAGCATACACAAGACAGTTGTGATTGAGAGGTTTCTGTGGTAACCAGAGACATCGAGAGTGCAGCTCGGGAGGTCCATTACCACGGAAACCTCGAGATCTCACAACTGCCTTGTTTGTGTATGGTTGCTCATGCACAATCTTTTAGTGTATGGGCAACCATAAGCAGTACTCCGTGAACCGTAGAACAAGTCTATGGCCAAAAAAAAAAGGCTTACTTCAGCTTCTGCTGCCACATGCTTGCTTCCACGTTGCCGTGGGCTGCTCAATTGCGCATGCACAAATGCGTTCGATGTTGTGCTGCACCGGTGATGTACTCGGTGCAGCACAACAAGATCGTGATCCACCGAGTGCAGCACAACAGTGCTGTTACAGATATGGATTTCCATGTGGAACAGCATTCCCCATACACTATATTTTTTCCTCAGCTACAGAAAAAAACTGGTAGTGAATAGCCTTTTCGGGGCTGTGCCTTACTTATGTCACACCTTTTTTTCCTCGGGGACTTCCACAACTGCACTTTTTTCCACAATCCTTAGTGTTGCTTTCTGCAGCTGCAGAGGGTTTTGTGAATAGCACTCAGTGCAAATTCCCCTTTGTTTCCATAACTACAGCAGTTTTGGGAACTTAGGGAAGGTTTTGCACCTTCAGAAAGCTTTGTGAATCCAGCCCACTATCTTTCACGCAAAACAGTACTGGTGCAAAATGGCAGCTTCTTTTCACAAAGAAGGCTAGTATCATGTGCACAGTTCACAGAGGTTCAATCGATTGAACTGTGTTTTGTTCGCCATCTTGTTTGCCGCTTAGCAAGGATGCTGAAGCACTGAACATTTAAAAAAAAACAACAACAGAACACAGCTAAAGAGATGTATTCTGATGTTTTTATTTTGTTCTCAGCTGGACACAAACAAGTTTTTTTGTTGAGTGCCAGCTTATACAGAGAACGTCTTGTAGGCCATTCTCTGTATGAGAAGAGCGGTATTTTCTTGACTTCTGCAGCCGCAACTGGAGCTCATGCTGCCAGCTGCAGAGTCAAGGAAGACCCGCTTTGTTCACACTGACACAGGGTGCCCAATTCCCATGTTGGTATGTATCCCTCGCAGACACACACAGTTATTTGGCACACTGGGAGCCCACCCCAGTGTACACTACATTATTTAAAAGCCTGTGAAAAAAAGAAAACCATCCCCCCATTATCTTTTCTTCTATGCAGAATCCTGCATAGAAATTTTTGATCATTTTGATGCAGGATCCTTCATCAAACTAGTCTGCCCCTTCCCCAAAATGTTATGTGTCGCACAGACATCGGGGTGCCCAATCCCTGTGTCAGTGTATATCCCCCCCCCCAGTATTGTTACACACTGGGAGCCCACTCTAGTGTGCTGAGATAGTTTCTTTTCTTAAAAAAACTTTCCAACACCAGGATGCCCGGACACCCCAGCCCACTTTTATTGCTGATGGGGTGCCTAACTCTCTTCGTCTGTATCATGATTCCCCCACATATGTGGTACAGTGGGAGCCCACCCCAGTGTACCTATATATATATTTTCTTTTAATTTTATTTTTATTAAGAAGTGAGACATGATGTTATATGTTAATATTTACCATCAACATTTCCACATATCCAGGTTTTACCATAATTTGCTGATTATATGGTAATTTTTCTTATTGTAAAGAAATCCACACAAGCATCATATAGTAACTCTTTTCCTCATTTTGTTTTCTTTCCCCTTCGCCCTTCAATCCTGTCCACCCATATTATTTGCCTTTTTCTCTTTTTTTTTCCTTTCTTCCTTTTTTTTCCTTTTCTTTTCCCCCCAAGAGGCAGGCCGCCAGATGACACTTGAGTCAGGAAAGGGGATAGAGAAAATAAGCCCCCCCAAAAAAACATTCCTAATGGGATCAACTCCCTAAGGGATAACATTTAGGTCCAATACTGACTGATAGAACACCTATTTGCACCATTTTATTTCAAATTGAGGGAGTCTATCCTGAAATTTAGCTATGAGTTGTTCATTATGGTAAATTTCCTTTATAATATTATACCAATCACTCATTAAAGGTGTCTTAGGTGTCATCCACTGTCGGTAATAGTTTTCCTAGCTACTAGTACGAACAAGGGGAGTTAGGTCCTGTCCCAGCAGGGAGTATGAGGGGGATAAATTTGACAAAAGTACATTCTCTGCTGTTAGTTCAATGTCCTCTCCCAAACACCCTGCCAACTCTACTTGCAATGCATACCAAAAGGATGTCATCTTAGGACAAATTCCAAAAATATGACTTAAGTCAGCTAGTCTGCAGTTACAGCCTCTCCAACAGAGGCCATAGGAGGCAGGGAGGTATTTAGTGAGTATCGCTGGAGATTGGAAGTACCGAGAACGGAACTTCCAAGCAAATTCCTGTCACACATTTGAGGCGGTAATCTTGATGGCTTTTAAAGTTGCCCCTGCCATGTTTCAAAAGAAACATCTGTTTGCAGGTCTTTATTCCAGGCTTCCAGTATTGACAGGGAAGAGTCTCCCAATGCCTCCCGTAGGATCACATATAGATGACTGATTAATTCATCCCATACACTACCATGTAAAGTATCTCTCAGTAGTTTTCATAGTGCTGGAAGAGGTGAGGGTAAGCAAGCTAGTGTCTCCCTCTGTCTAAGTATGAAGTTTCTCACCTGGGTATATCTGAACCTATCCCTCTCTGGAAGGGAATATTGGGTTTGTAAATCAGAAAAAGAAACCACCTCAAAAGAATTGAGAAACTGGCCACAAAAATTAAGACCAAACCTCTGCCATGTTTTAAACATAGAATCATAATTAGCCGGTGAATAGGATTCATCAGCCGAGATTAAAGTGAATGAGAAAATTATTTGTTTTAGAGGTTTTTTTTTCATCTTATCTTTTGCCATACCCTTAACGTCTGGTCAGTGAAGTGTGAAAAATCCCTCGGTGGGGGATATGTTCCCCGGATGAAAAAGCTATTTTTTCTATGTCATACAGATCGCTAAGTAAAAATTCGATGTCCTTCCATAGAAACATAGAATTTGATGGCACATAAGGACAGCTTGGCCCACCTAGTCTGCCCATTTTCCTACCTAACAGATTAGCAGCAGATCCTAGTTAACCAACAGCTTACTTCCTCCTACCCCCACTAGGACTGCCTTATGTCTGTCCCATGCATTCTTGAATTCTCCCACTGTTCTTGACTCCACGACCTCCTCAGGGAGGCTGTTCCATGCATCCACAACCCTCTCTGTGAAAAAATACTTCCTCACATTACGTCTGAGCCATCCCCCCCTCTTCAAATTGTGCCCCCTTGTTCTTGCACATCTCTTTTTCTGAAAGATGCTACCCTCTTGGACGTTGTTGAGTCCCTCAAGGTACTTGAAAGTTTCTATCATGTCCCCTCTCTCCCTTCTTTCCTCAAGGGTATACATATTAAGCTCCTTTAGTCTTTCTTCGTATGTCTTCTGGTGCAGACCCTGCACCATTTTCGTTGCCCTCCTGTGGACAGCCTCCGCTCTGTCTATGTCTTTGCAGAGATGAGGTCTCCAGAACTACACACAGTATTCCAGATGGGGTCTCACCAACTGTCTGTACAGAGGGATAACAACTTCCTGTTTTCTACTATTGACGCCTCTCCCTATGCATCCCAGTATCCCCCCAGCCTTCCTTACTGCCTTCTCACATTGCTTGCCCACCTTTAGGTCATCTGATATAATTACCCCCAGGTCCCTTTTCATTTTTACTGTTGTTAGTATCTCACCCCCCCCCATTGTGTACTCTTCAGCTGGGTTTTTGTTTCCCAGGTGCATTACCTTGTACTTCTTTGCATTGAATCTGAGCTGCCATACATTTGACCATTCCTCCAACCTTGCCAAGTCCCTTCTCATCCTTTCCACTCCATCTTGTGTATCAACCCTGTTGCAGATCTTTGTGTTGTCTGCAAAGAGACATACTTTTCCTTCCAGTTCCTCTGCTATGTCACTTATAAAGACATTAAAAAGGACCTGTCCCAGTACTGAACCTTATGGTACCCCACTAGTAACCCTCCTTTCTTCACTGTGGACTCCATTTACTACTACCCTTTGCGTCCTATTGTCTAGCCAATTTTTTATCCAGGCTACCACTTTGAGACCCACTCCAAGGCTGGCTAACTTGTGTATTCATCTTTTGTGTGGGACTGTACCAAATGTCTCACTAAAATCTAGGTAGACCATATCCACAGCCCCTCCCTGGTCTACTACTTTGGTCACCCAGTCAAAGAAATCAATTGGATTCATCTGACATGACCTTCCCATCATGAATCCATGCTGCCTTGGGTCCTGTGCCCCACTGACCTCTTGGTACTCAACAATTCTTTCCTTCAGAAGTGATTCCATCATTTTTCCTACCACTGACATCAAACTAACTGGTCAGTAGTTTCCTGCCTCTGTCCTGCTCCCACTTTTGTGAAGAGGAATCACATCCACCCTCCTCCAGTCCTCAGGTACCACCCCATCCTCACATGATTTGTCAAAGAGAGTTGTCAGTGATGTCACTAGTTGTACGCTTAGTTCTTTTAGAATTCTTGGGTGAATCCCCTCAGGCCCCATTGCTTTGTCCACCTTCAATTTTATTAGTTCTTTCAGAAACTTTTCTTCTGTAAATGGACTGGTATCGACCTCCATCTTCAGAGTGTTTCTCTTGTTTGGTTTAGGTACCTCCCCCTCCTCTTCCTTTATGAATACTGAGCAGAAATATTCATTCAGTATCCCTACTTTTTCACTGTCACCCTCTGCCCACATTCCCTCCCCTTTATTTAGCCTCAGTATCCCTCTTTCTTCACTCCCTAATGTACCTATAAAAGGTCTTATCCCCCTTCTTAACAGAGTTGGCTATCCTTTCCTTGGTTTGGGCCTTTGCTATTCTGACTGCCTTCCCTGCCTCTTTCTGCTTTAACTGATAAAAGTTCTTTGTCCTGCTCCTTCTGTGTTTCCTTATATTTCCTGAATGCTATCCTTTTCTCCTTAACCTTCCCTGCCACCTTTTTTTGAGAACCATAGCGTTTCCTTCATTGTGTTTTGTTGATTTGCTTTACACAAGGGCTTGTTGCCTCTGTGATGGCTGTTTTGATTACTCCCCATTGTTCCTCTACCCCTCCTTCTTGCCTGTTTGCTAGTGCTTTTCTAAGGTACTCTCTCATTTTCCCAAAGTCAGCCCTCCTAAAGTCCAATACCCTTGCTTTTGTAAGGCTTGATTATATGGCTGTGTTTATCGGGAACCACACTGTTTTGTGGTCACTTGTTCCCAGATGGCTACCGACTTCTAAATCTGAGATTCTTTCTCCATCCCCATTTGAGATTACCAGGTCTAAGATTGCTCCCTCCTGAGTGGATTCCAATACTAGCTGTCTGAGGCATGCCCCTTGTAGGGCATCAAGAATGACCATGCTCTTGGATGTGCCTGCAGCAAAGGTGCTCCAGTTAACATCTGGCATATTCAGGTCCCCATCAACAATATCTCCCCTTTTTCTGCCATTCTAAGGATGCCTTCTATCATTTCCTTGTCCTTTTCCTCCCCCTGAGATGGGGGTCTGTATACAACCCCCATGCGGATTGAGGTGCCATTTTCTGTCTCCAGGGTGACCCAGAGTGCCTCATCTGCTCCCTGTTTACTCTTTAGTTCTGTTGCTTTGATCCCTTCCTTACATAGAGAGCTACTCCTCCTCCTCCTCTTTTACCCTCCCTGTCCCTGCTGTAGATTATGAATCCTGGTATGTTGACATCCCAGTCATCGTTCTCTGTGTACCATGTTTCTGTGATTGCCACAGTATCCAGGCAACCCTCTTCCATCAAGGCCATTAGTTCAGGGAGCTTGCCACACAGACTATGGGCATTGGTACTCATCACCCTCCACTTTTTGATGGCCTTACCCCTTTTAGCCCCATCCCTGTCCTTACTGCCTTTGCCTTTTTTTACATTTACCTCTGTCCTGCTCCCTAATGACTTCTCTACCTTGGTGTTCACCTCACTAATTACCGTGTTTTGCGGAGGGAGGCTGGGATTTCCCTGCTCCTTTTCAGTTCCTTGTCAACTGATACGTTGGAGAGAGCCAAATAGTGAATATTTTTAAGATGGCAGCTAATGCATTGTGTTTTAAATTGGGAAGATTAACACCCCCTTGCACCAGGGCCAGAGTTAATATAGAATAATGGATCCTTGGTCTTTGACCCTCCCAAATAAAAGAAGATATGGTTTTATTCCAGAATTGAAAATAAAAGTCTCCCGGAAAAGTTGGGATGTTCTGGAATAAATATGACAGTCTTGGGAGGATGTTCATGCGTATGGTCTCCATGCACTGGAAAAAGGTATGCTTCAATCATCCTCATCTATTCAAATCCTCCTGAATTTGCATAGAGAGAGGTTCGTAATTTTCTAATTCAAGATGCATCAAGTTAATGGGAATATGAGTTCCAAGGTATTTAATTTTAGTGCAACGCCACTTCAATGATAGGGAGCCTTGAAGGGCATTGGATGGAGAAAAGTAAAACATTAATGCCTCTGTTTTTGATATGTTCAATTTAAAGTTTGCCAATTGTTCATATTGATGAAAGATATTTCAAGCCGCAAGAATAGAAAGCTCCAGAGAAAGCAGAGTTAGGAGAATGTCATCTGCGAACAGAGAGATTTTATAAGTTTTTTGTCCTGGGGGATCCCCTCCACCCATGGGACCCGACGGAAAGCCGCAGCCAAGGATTCAATATATAAAGCAAACATAACTGGGGAAAGGGGGCAACCCTGTCTGGTCCCTTGCATCAGTGAAAATGGGGAGGAAAAGTTCCCATTAATTCATATGTAAGCCTTTGGTTGTAGACATAGTTGTTGACAGTAGCGGCTTTAGCCACAAATGGTTACCAGGGCACAGCTGGGGCACAACCGATGGCAGCCAGGGCACTGATATATTGTTACTATGGGGGAAGCTTTGCACCATATGGGGCACCAACTGGGGCACAGCATTTTATTACCGGGGCACATGCCCTGGTGGGACCTGGTGTAGAGCCGCCACTGGTTGTTGAAGCCAGGTTAGAAAGGAATCAGGAAAGGCAATGGTCCTCAAGGTCTCCTATAAAATAATCCACAATACCCTATTGAAGGCTTTCTCCATGTCAAAGCTTAATAGTGGAAGGGGGAATCTGTCTGGAGTGTGCATGTTCCATAAGTAGCATAGTGCATTTAATATTATCTGTAGTACTACGGTGCTTTATGAATCCAGATTGATCTGGATGTACTAAAGTTGGCAATATTTTTTCTGACCACGAGTCCCATATGGCTGTGTAAACTTTATAATCTACATTTAGAATGGAAATTGGGCAGTAAGAGGAAATATTTGTTGTATCTTTGTTTGGTTTTGGGATTGGGATCAGAACTGCGTAATTCCACTAAGGGGGGGGGGAATTCCCCTTCCGCCACTACCAGGTAAGTAGTCAGTAGTGAAGGGAGGAGGGACTCAGAAAATTTCTTATGCCATTTGGCTGTAAAGCCATCAGGACCAGGTCATTTAGCTGGCTTTAAGGCCTTAACATGTGATAGAATCTCTTCCGGTCTAATCGGTGCCTCCAGAGAAGCCTGCTGGACCGTTGTCAACTTTGGGAGGGAGAGATGAGAAGGGAATGCCCTCCTCTCATCCACTAAGGAATGATCAGGTGCAGACTGGTAGAGAGATTAGTAATAAGAAAGAAAAGAAGCACATATATGTTCATCTGCATGAGAAAGCTGCTTAATAATAGGGTGTTTTACTTTAAGAATAGTTGCCGCATGTTTCTGTGCTCGTAATGTACAAACCAACATCCGGGTGCCTCTTGTTCCGCCTTCATTGCTTGTTAATTTTAAAAAAGTAAGGGTTTGTAAAATGCTATGGCCCATAATTTTTTGACTCTCCTGTTTCACTAGACCAATCTTTCTCTGTAGTACCCTGTCTCCCTCCCTATATAGTAGTTGGTAAGATTGTAATTGTTCCATTAAGTAATTATAAGAGGCTTCTAACTTACTTTTTTTTTTATAGCAAAAGCAATAGGTTTGCCCCAAGGACTGCCTTAAGAGTGTCCCATAAAATGGGATCTGTAACACCCTCCGAGGCATTTTTACTAAGTATTTGAGGAATTTTTGTTTTCATTAAGTCCACATTTTCTGAGTCTTTAAGCAAAAGAGGAGCAAATCTTCACATTTTGGAGGGTTTAGTTTTTCCCATATTAATCTTGAAGATCAAGGGGTGGTGATCTGATAGAACACGAGGCCCCAAAGTAAGGTCCTGTACCCTGGAGAAGTGTTTGCAAGAGACAAAGAAATAATCCAGTCTGGAATAAGTTTTAAAACAGGGGGAAAATATGTAAAGCCTGAACTTATAGAGTATAATTTTCTCCAGTCATCTAGTATACCCAGGTGAGACAATGTTTCTTTGAAATATTTTGACGCACTATTTGACCGATGAGCTCTTGGGGAAGAAGAGTCCAGTTGCTGGGACAAGGCCAATTAAAATCCCCTCCCATAATTAGGGTGCCATGAATATTAGTAATCACCTTATTAAGAAAAAAATTGATCACTGCTCGAGATGACTGAGGGGGCAAATAGGCGTTCACTAGAGTAACTTCCTGTTAGTATAATATGCCAGTTAGAATCACAAATCGTCCTTGGGTATCTGCTATCATCTCTCTTAACTCCCAGGGGGTGGAGGTGGGGATAAGAACAGCCACTCCTCTCTTACGACCACTGGGATGGGAGGAGGCATAGACCCTATACCTATTACCCCATTTTAATTTCTGGTGTTCCACCTCCGAGAGTTGTCTTTCCTGTAAATATTAAACATTGGCTGCCTGTCTCCTGAGGGACTGCATCACACGTGGGTTTCCATCATTTTTATATATTAATATTTTGTTTTGTAGTTTTTTTTCTTCCCTCCCATAAAGGAGAGAAGAAGAAGAAGAAGGCTGATAACTGACCTCTCTTCAGGTGCCGTCCGCTTACCCAGTAATTTGAGTTGACCCAGCATACCATCTAAGTTGTCCTTTTTCTTTAATTATAAATTATTTTATACAAAACCTTATGTGTTTTTTTTGTTGTCTCATTGTCTCACTTCTAACTTTTTTCACCATTAAAAGCATCAGTTCGGGCCTAACCTTGGCCCCATTATAAAAGATAACAAAAGAAAAGGAAAACAGTAACCATAACAACATCATCTGAAGGAATTTAAAACTATGGCTGACCTCGGTAACCCTTGAGGTCAAAGCCCTAACTTGAAACCTAGTGACTCCCAAATGTGGGTGTTAACAAAAGGATACCTCTTCTGATTCCCAACAAGACCCCTTGGAGGGGGTACTATGGGATTGAGAACTCCCATGATCCTCGGGGGGCACCCACCACAGGTTCCAAGGAATCCCTCACAGAGCTAACTCTCAAAAATGGGAAATGCCCTGGGTATGGTTCAGCATCAGCATGTTGATAGGCTACCTTAGCACCCATAGAACCCACCTGCTCCAGAGTTGGTTCCTGTAAGTCCCCCAATAATTATCCCTGTTTACTAAAAAAGGAGGCAGAGGTTCAAGACTTCCAACAGGTGAGTCTAACTGTAAGTGTGAATGTTAACCCAGAGAACTCCAGGAAGGGGGAGAGGGAAGGGGACCAGGGAAACAGAAAAAGGGTGCAATTGAGGGAGCGGGAAATCAGGGGGGGAATGGGAAACAAGCCCTCTACCAGTCTCACAGAGACAGAATAGAGCATGGTATACCATAGCAAGGCCACCACCCCTTAGAGAAAAAGGGGGGAGGGTCAACCGAGCTGGTTGCCTGAAAAAAGGGCATCCAAAGCCCTGCTGGATCCCAAATCACTAATCAAACCTCAAAACTGCTAAATCCCCTCAGCATCCCTCCATCATCATCCAACCAATTTCCAATAGTCCACCCAATCCTCTTCTATATGTACTGTCTCTGTGGTTAGTAAAAGGAAGCAGGGCAGAAAGAGAGAGAGGAGAAAGAAAAAAAGGGGGGAGGACAAAAAAGAGAATTCTCACTGCAGGTTGTTCTTCTTCCATCCTCTCCCACATTAATCTGTTCTGGTATGTCTGAAAGAAGAGAGGAGAGTAAAGTTTAAGGCAGGTAAAGTTCCCTTGTTTCTTGACTGTCTGCATGAAGTCCACAGTTCACCCAGAGATGATTTGAGGTGGTCTGGTCCCCCTCAACCCCCTCCCTGACCCCACTATCCTCTCCACGGCACTCTCTCAGTCCCTGAAGTGCCTCCTTTAAATTATCAGCAGGCAAAGTAGGGAGATGGGGGGCTAGACCCACAAGGAAGTGCCCAGAGACCCCAGTAGTATCGTCCAGCCTGAGGGTCCACTGCCATTGGACAACTCAAGCCCAGAATAGCAGCCAAAATGAAAAGAGGGAATGATTGTATTGTATATTTTTGTTGTTATTAATTTTTTTTCTTACAGAGTCCCCTTTGTCAAAGCTGTCTGGGCCTAAAAGGGAATCCAGGCACCCCAATGGGGCAATCAGAGTCCCCCCAAACCCTGTAAACCCAAGGGCACAAGAGGCTATCCAGAAGTAGGAGGAGGTGGAAGTCAGTCAAAAAGAGGGAAACACTAAGTATGTACTCACATTTGCTCAGAAGATGAGGGTAGGGTTCAGGTACTGGCGAAGCTTGTCTAGCAGGTCCTGGAGGGGGAGGTCAAGGGCTCTCTCATCCATCATGGGCTGGCAATTCCTCTGTGTTGAACATGGGCCAGGAACAGGCTCTTCCAAAATTCCCTTCTTGGTGAGGTCTTCTGTCGCTTCCTGAGCCAATGAATAAGTCACGGGTCCCGATGGCAATGGCACCCAAAGCTTCGCTGAGTAAGGGGTGCGGAATTAAATTTTTTTAGCACTGAGGAGTGGGAACAGCAGGGAGTACTCTCTGCACAGCTGTTGTGTATGGGGTGCTTAATCATTGTCCAAGAGCAAACGGTGTGCATCTAGCATCAATCGCCCCTTCTGCCAAGCCTTTCTCAGCAACGGATCTTTGGTCTGGAAACTCTGAAATTTTACCACAAATGATCTAGGTCTTGCATCTGCATGAGACGGCTTTGGGTCTAGTGCTCCGTGGGCTCTCTCAGTATTAATCTGGTAGCATGGGTCCAGATCGAGGAGTTGGTAAAAAAGATGGTCTGCATATGCCACTGAATTCTCCCCCTCCTCACCCTCTGGAATGCTGTATATATGGATATTTTTTCACCTGCTCCTGTTTTCAGCATCCTCCTGGTGAAGTGCTAAATATAATTGCTCCAAGAGGAGTTTTTTGACTGTACCCACCACTTCTTCAATCTTGGTGACATCAAGGGAGATCTGGTGGTTGGCCTCCTCCACAAGAGTCTGTAGAGTGCTCATGTCTGTGTCCTGCTCCTGGACTGAGTCTCTAATTTCCCCATGAAAATTCGAGATTGCTCAGAGAATGTTCTCTTCCACTTGGGAATCAAGTCCCTTTCTCTTTCCCCAGTCCTTGCCAGAGTCACCAAAGCAGACTTTCTCCCCTCAGCCTCCCTACCACCCCTAGGCTGCTCGTTATCTGAAAGGCCCTGGTCCTCAGGCTCCTCGAGGTCCACTATAGGGAGGAAATGATTACGGTGAGTTTTCGCCATCTTCTACGAGGAGAGATAATTCAGTATTCCTCCCAGTGCACTATTGTTGTTAAAGCAGGTAGAAAATAAAATTAAATATCACCTTTGGGAGGCAATTTAATAGCTGAGTGGGGAGGTTCAATGGGTAGGTGTCTAGCCTGCCATACCGGAACCGGAAGTCTCCAGTGTGCCTATATTATTTTTTTCACCTATGAATAAAGAAAACCATGCCTGATGTCTTTTTTTAAAACAAACCTGTAATAAAGAAAACAGTCCCTCATTATCTCCCCAGTCACTCCTCCCCACCCTCCCTCTGTGCACCCACCTCCCTGCACTCTCCCTTACCCTATACTTACCTCTGGGGGTTGACGCTGTCATCTTCTTTGGACCCGGAACACATCTGCACTCTTCAAAGTCCAACCACAAACTGAAGAATCGTTCCCCAACATCTTCTCTTCAATTCAGAATCCTACATCGAAATTTGTTATCATTTTGATGCAGGATCCTGCATTGAACTAGTGTGCCCGCTCCCCAAATTGCTATGTTTCGTACCAACATTGGGATGCCCAATCCCCATGTTAGTGTGTATCCACCCCAGTATTGTGGCACACTAAGAGCCCACCCCAGTGTGCCGAGATATAGTTTCCCAGTGTCGGATGCCCCCAGTCCACTTTTATTGCCAAAGGGGGTGCCCAATCCCCCTGTTGGCATCATGATCCCCCCAACTTATTTGGTACAATGGGAGCCTACCCCATTGTGCCCATATTATTTTTTTTTCACCTGTGAATAAAGAAAACCATCCCGATGTTTTTTTTTTCAAACAAACCTGTAATAAAAGAAAAGGTCCCTCATCATCTCTCCAGTCCCCTTTCCCCATCCCCCATCCCTCTGTGCACCCACCTCCCTGCAACCCTCTTACCATATACTTACCTTCAGGGGTTGGTGCTGTCATTTTCTTCAGACCGGGAACACGTCTGAACTCTTCAAAGCCCAACTGCAAACTGAAGAATCAAAAGGTAAGCCATATAATGGGGGTCAAGGGGGGGGAGTTCAACTTATTGATATCTTGTATTTGAGGAATTTTCACCAGATTTCAATATGGGTTCTTAGGACCCCACCTTGAACACAGTACTGTCATTCTGTTGCTCAGTCTGGAAAGGTGATTTCACAGTCCCTGCACAGAATCACCTTTTGGGACTGATTTACAAAATGACAGTGCTGCTGTTCATCAGGTGGGGTCCCAAAAAGCCCATGTTGCAAATTTGGTGAAAACATTCCCCAAACTGAAGGTGTTATGAGCATAAATAGCACAGTTTCTAAGCACACTTGTAACTTCACCTATTTTTAATATTTTCACTTCATATTTTCAACATTGCCATTTTTTTACATCTCCTTATGAACAGTATAGCTGTCATTTTGAACATCCTGCCTGGAACATGTTTTTGCAACTGTGCACAGAATGGTGTAGTTGCTGTGAGAAATCAACTTTTGGGACTGATTAACAAAATCACAGTTGCACTGCTCATGAGGGGATGTCTTAAACAGCTGATGTAGAAAATCTGGTGAAAAAATTCCAAAAAATGACCGCATTTTGAGTGTGTGTTGTGCAGTTCCTATGCACACTTGTAACTTTGCCAATTTTTCATATTTTCACTCCAGATTTTTAACATTACCCTTTTTACACACCGCCTCATGAATAGTATAGCTGTAATTTTTCAAATCCTGTCAAAAATGTTTTTACACACCTGTGGCACAAAAAAGGCTTTACAGTTGAGTGGAATTACATTTCAACAGGGATTAGAAAGTTTTCTGTACTGGATTCATGCAGTGAGATGATAAGAAGGTTATGCTGAACAGTTAAGGTGACAATTATTTAATATGGCACAGTTATATATATTTGTTGCAATTTCACTATGCCTGCTCGTAACTTAATGTGTGCAGGTGTTGTAATGTGTTTCCACAGCTACATACATATGTGTATCTGTGGAGGGATGGGAGTGCAGGATCTGAAGAACCCTGTGCTCCCATTATAACATTTGAAGACTGTTATACTATCTGGATGGAGGAATGGGAGTGCAGGGTGCAAGGGACCATGCCCTCCCACCATGACATGGACACTGTTGTTATATCTGGATGGATCTCCCACCATGACATATGGACACTATTAAACTATCTGGATGGAGGGATGGGAGTGCATATGGACACTGTTGTACTATCTGGATGGAGGGATGGAACCCTGAGCTCCCACCATGACATATGGCCACTGTTATACTATTTGGATGGAGGTATGGGAGTGCATGGTCCAAAGGACCCTGTGCTCCCACAGTAAAATGAGGATACCATTATACTATCTGAAAAAGAAGGGAAATTCTTTGCAAAAAAACTTAATGCATCAGATTGGGTGAATACCACAGTGACAAAAAGCAGAGAAATGAGGCATTAGAGTTTCCAACCCTAACACCTCACTCCATCCCCTCACCCTCCACATACCGGCAGGCATTGGGGTGTGGCATGAGGTCATAAGGCCTAACTCTCACCCCATTGTCCTATATTAGAGCATGTAAGCTTGTTTACACATAGAATGGGTTGAGAGTTAGGCCTGACAACCCTATGGCACACCCCAATGTCTGTTGGTGTGTGGAGGGTGGGGTGATGGAGTGGGGTGGTAGGGGTGAGAACTCTGGGGTGGGTTGTTAGGGTTTGAAACCCTAATGCCTCATTTCCCTGCTTTTGTCGCTGTGTTATTTACCCTAACTGATGCATTAACAATATTTTTTTGCAAAGTATATATGTATATATATATATATATATCAGGGTTTTAAATATTTGATTAGCATTTTTTTTCTTGGGACAATACTAACTGTACAGAATGCATTTATAGAGATTTTCTAGAAGTGTTATGTTTGTTAAACACAGTGAGGCAAGTGATATGCATTTTCACAATGTTTTAGAACTTTTGTGAGCAAAACGCTAATCAATTTTTAGAGTTAAATAAAACCCTGCATATATATATATATATATTTTCATGGCAAAAAACTCCATTTAATGCATCAGTTAGGGTTGTTCCACAGTGACAAAAGCAAGGAAATTCAGTGTTAGCTTTGCCACCCTTACCATCCCACTACCACCACCCCATCACCACCAACAGACATCGGGGTGTGTGTTGGGGTTATCTGCCTAACTCTCACCCCATTCCATGTGATAAGAAGCTGAGGTGGTGCAGTATAGGAGAATGGGGTGAGAGTTAGGCACAATGACCCCAATGCACACTCCAGTGCCTGTTGGTGGGGGTGGGGTGGTGGTGGGATGGTAGGGGTGGCAACCCTAACACCAAATTTCCTCACGTTTGTCACTGTGGAACAACCCTAACTGATGCATTAAACTGAGTTTTTTGCCATGAATTTCACTTCTTATTGAGAATGTGCACTATAAATAGTGAGTGGTATGTGGTGGTGGGAGCATTCAGGCCCCACGCTCCCACCATGCTTCCCATTTTGTGTAATAACCCCTACAGTAATAGTAATGCTAACAGTAACGGTAACTGGAATCCTAATGGGAATGTTAACACTAACAGTAACGCCAACGCTAACAGTAACAGTAACAAGTTTCAAGTTTCAAGTTCATTGGTACAAAGATGTACAAAAACAAGCATTTTATCACATCACATTAAAAACACATAAAATATTCATCATTCGAGTAGAGTATAAATTATAGGGGGATTAAATAAAAATTACTCAAAATCACTTTATCAACTTATTGGCAAAATTTGCCATCCCATACATTGTTTTAATGTTTCTCAGGCCAAGTAAACATATTGCACAGTTATCCCTATCTTCCAAATTTTCTATTGTAAGTAATGGTAAAATCCATGTATCTCTTCCTTTCTTTAAATCATCACAGTCCAATAATTTATGAAGTAGACTTTCTATGTTTCCATTGTTGCAATTACATCTTTTGTTATTTCCAAACTGTCCCCTCCATTTATTATAATGGAGATTCACAATACCTAAACTTTCAAGCCTCAAATTACAAATATTATTCCTATGCCTCTTATTTTCATAATTTATCAAATATGCTTCTATATTCCAATCAGTTTTCATCTTGGTATAGAGGCCATATCTATCTAGCTCATGTACTCTTGCGAAATCGAGCTGTACTGACATATCAATAAATCTTTGGGGAGCAAGTTTTACAAACAAGTTTGGATTCAAAAAAGCCTTATTTCACCATATATCCTCCAACCCAGAATTCTGTAATAAATGATTAAGACTTTGGAACCACCCACTCATACAATGGCCTTCCTGTAATCTTGCCAGATAGTCAACCCAACATAAATTTGGGAGTCTCTATGCGGACATCATTACCAGCTTTTTCCAATATTTAACAGTTCTAATTTTAATTTTAACATTTAAAGGGAGCATACCTGTTTCCAGTCTAATAAAAGCTGCTGGGCAGTCCCTCGGGAGCTCGAGTATATTTCTTAAAAAAATATTCTGGATAGGTTCTATCTTTGAATCCCTGGCCAGAGGGCCCCAAAGCTCACAATCATATAATGTTATGGGAAATAGTTTTAGCTTCAAATTCCCTACTAAGAGCCAGGAAGGAATTGTCTGAAAAACTGTTTGCAAATGCGCCCACAGCGGACATTGAGTTACACGATCTACTTTTTATTTCACTCAGATGTTTATTCCAGCTCACAGTCTTTTCAAATGTAATTCCCAAATATCTAAAGGATTGCACTTCTTCAGTCTTTTTATGGTTAATTTCCCAAAAGCCTTTCACAGCTTTCTTACCAAATGATATAATATTAGTTTTTTCTATATTCAGCTCTAATTTCAATTCGGAAAATGAGTCAATCAAGCTTAAGATTGCTCTTTTTAAACCAAGTGGTGTCTGAGAGATAACTAACGCATCATCTGCGTATAATAAAATTTGGATTTATTCCTTGTTTATTGAAGGAGCAAATGTGTCAGTTTTGGCCATATCCCTAATTACTGTTTCAATATACAGGTTAAATAATAAGGGGGCTAGTAAACAACCTTGCTTAACCCCCTTTTCCACCTTTATTTCTCTTGTAAGAGCACCATATCTAGAATATCGGACCACCGCAGTGGTGCTACAATGTAACCTCTGGAGTATCCATAGAAAATTTTCATCTATATTTAGCATTGCCAACATTTCCCACAGTTTGCTCCTATCTACAGAATCAAAAGCAGCATATATGTCAACAAAACAAACATATAATGGGCATTTCTTCCTAATTACATAAAGTTCCAGCAGATAATTCAATGCAAAAAACAAATCTAAGGTATTACAATTTTTCTTAAAACTACATTGGAACTTCAAAATCAATGCATTTTTTTTGACCCAGAGTGATAACCTTTGCAAGAGTAAACGTGTAAAAAATGTTTGAGAAATTGGCAATAGAGTTATTGGTCTGTAACACATAGGGTCATATTTAGATCCTTTCTTAAAAAGGGGAATAATCATCCCTTTATTCCAATCTGATGGCAAAATAAGAGATTGAAGAATTGCTGCAAACAAATGAGTCAGAAGTTCTACCCAGTAATCAATATCATGTACAAAAGACTTCAGCTGGGACACCATCAATCCCAGGAGCCTTATTTAAATTTTGTGCTTTTATTGCTTCCCTTACGAACATAGTAAATTTGCCAGCAAATAAAGGCCTAGAGGTCTATCAAGTCTGCTCGAATGTGCAGCTAGCACCCCTTATTCTGCAGCTGCCCCTCCCTTCCACTCTTCCCCTTCATTGACCCTCCCCCTTGTCCTGTCCCATCCTCTGTTGAAGCAGTCCACTGTTCTACTGGATACCACTTCTGCAGGTAACACATTCCACCCAGCCACCACCCTCTCTGTATAAAAGTGTCTTCTCATCTCCCTCCTGAACCTTCCTCCCTCCAGTCTCATATCATGGCCCCTGGTGTCCCTCCCTTCCCTTACTTTGAACAGCCCCTCTGAACCTTGCTTCCAATGGAGAGAATACAAATGTAACCTTACCCACTACACCTTTACTAATATCACTGGGACAAAGAGCTTTATAATCAATAGCATAAATTTTACTAAAATGAGTCACCCATTGTTCATCTGATATCATCCCTAATGTATTAAATTGAATGTTACTCTCACAGCATCTAAAAGTCACTAAGGACCAAAATGATTGATTATCTTTTTTTAATTTACTCTCGTAATTTATCCCATAATAATAAATTCTAGGACCTCTTCTTTTTGAGGATTAAAAATCTATATTCTATTTTTAGATTCCTAAAAGCCTTTAATACAGCAAAAGATGGATATTGTACTCTAAGCTTGCCCACTATTTTAATCTCATTCCTTAAACACAGACAATCATAATTGAAACAGGGTTGAGAACTGCTAATATTATTTTTTTTCTTGTTTCTTTTTCTAGAACTCACCAACTGAAATAACTCCTGCATATACAATTCAAAATATTTAACTTGTTTTATTGCCTCCACAGCTATCAACCTATCCACTGGATGCTCTATCCTTTTATGATCTTGTATTAACTTATCAATACAGTCTTTTGTATATTCATTCCAAATAATTGTTTCCATATTTAATGCACATATTAGCATCTGCCTCCTTCTCTCCCTTATGATTTCTTAACTGTTGATTAATATTTAATAGGATAGAGCAAACCGCAGGAAAATGGTCACTCTCACCAATCTTGAAAATCCTAAAATACTTTACTCTATCATATGCTACTGCTTCTACAATTCCTAGATCTAAAACACTACCCCCATTGGATGTCGGGAATGTTATCTTCCCTGTATAATAACTATTTGTTCTACCATTTAAAATCCTTAAATTGAATTTATCCAAAAAGGGAAATAATACTTTAGCTTTTGGGCTCAGTATCCCATCTTTTGACTGACGCACTGGAATATTTAGACAGTCATCTAATCCCCATTCAGGGTCCAAGTTTTCAATACCTTTACCTACCCGTATATTAAAATCGCCAAATAAATATATCATTACCCCTGGAAACTGGGCTTTCAAGGATTCTATATCTTGGCCAATACAATTAAAAATACCTATCATTTCTCTAGCTTTAACAACTGGGGGAATGTATATATTAAAAAATGCAGTGCATTCTCTCTGACCCATAATAACAATATACATATAAAACTCATTATATGAGCTAACTTCAGGATTCATAAACTCAAGGGACACACTAATACATACTGCAAGACCACCTTTAGCTCTACCATATTTTAAGGATTTATAAGCTGGTGAGGACCAAGTTGTGTAGCCATTCGACCCTATTTCAACGGATTTACCCATCCAAGTTTCTTGAAAGAGCAGTATTGAAAATTTGGAGGTCAAATCTAAGTAAACTTTATCCTCAATTTTTTCTTTCAGACCAGCAACATTCCAGGAGATTAACTCTATACCTTTATCATTAGTCTTCTGTCAATTTGTAGAGTCTAAAGTTACCACTTCATCGTCATCGACATTATCAGTTACCCCCATTAAACTATGGGACCTATTATCACTAACCACAGACAGGGACCTTTCTTCTTCGATGTCACTATTACAACTTTCATCTGAGTCCAGGACCACGGAAGAATTGATATGCATTCCAAGTTGTTTCCTACCTCTTCTCCTAACACACTCTATTGTCTCCCCTTTTAATGTATGAATTGTCTCAATTGGTTTCATAAAGGCTGTAATTCTAGGTTATTTAATTATAGCACTATCTTTCTTATTAATCGCTGCCCTTGTTACATACAGTATTTACTTTTTGGTTCATCTGAATCATCCAGAACTGATATAATTGTTGAGTTAAGAAGGATCCCTAAGTCACAAAAATCATCTTTTTCCTTCAATATATCCCTTCACTTATCTGCATTTCTTAAAACAACTTAGAGCCATCCTTTATGTGGTCTAACTTGGTACCTATAGACTGATTTAATATTTTCCCAGTTGATTTTTTCCTATAAACTACCTTAAAAAGATTATAAATTGATAATTTAGCTAAATAGGCATTCTCATTTTTTTGTTTTGGCAGTCCTTTTATAAAAATTGTGGGCAGCAATTCCCCTGCTAATATTAGCTTTTCTTTTTCTACCTCAGTTAACTTTGATAGACCTTTTATATCTGTCCTATTTTTGGCCTGTTGTTTTGTTGATCCTTTTTGATCTCTCTCTGTTCTATTTAATACTACATTCCACTTTTTGTTCCCCTTATTTTTTTTGTTTTTTTCTACAGATCTCTTTTAGTTTGTTTAAAGGCCTTAATATTTGGAGTTACTCTGTTTTGTTCTAAATCTATTTTCCTTTGATTCGATTCACCAATTAACAAATCAGTTTCCCTTCTTTCTCTATTGCCAATTTCCTCAGTTATCATCTGAATAGATTTTGTTTTAAGTTTTTTTTACCTCATCATTCAGAATATCAGCCTTTTTCTGATTGTGTCCATTACCTTCTATAGCTATGATATTTCATGGTACTTTATCCCCCATCTATCTTATAACGGCTTTGTAATCTGCTCTTAACCACACCCTCCATCATTGAACCATCGTTCTTTCTCCCCAATTCATTTTGATCCATACCTTCAGCTCTATTTTCCTTTCTAGTTTCCTCCCTAATTTGCAACTGATTGGAAGAGTGGAAATCGATAAATAAGTGAAAAAGAGTGATTAATTCCAATAATTGTACATTACCAAAGGCAATCTCTTTTTTGACCTCCTCTAATTAAATTGTTATTGCTTTTCCCCATTCCATCTCTTTACAATTCTTTGGGAAGTCAGCTTTTTCTGCCCTTAGGTCTCAGGGGTTACCACCCCCGTAACATCAAAACTATTTACTATTTGGTCCTATTTTACCTTTGGGGTAATATAAGGTGACAAAAAGGACTCACATTTTTGCAAAAATGATTCATTTTTACTAAAATGTTGGCTAACCTGTAAATCTATCTGATTTACAAGCTTAATAGTCTCTGTGTCTGCTTCAGGGACACTTTCTTGTCTTGAATCCCAATTTACCCTGTTTTCATTATACCCTTGGTCAGTTATAATATAGACCCTTACCAGGTTATCATCCTCCAGCATAACCACACTGGAGACAATATCAATTAAATCCTTATTAAAAGGCCTTAAAAAGGGGAAGCAATAATTTTCTTACAATGCCTCCTTTCTGAGTGTTTGTCAAGAGAGTTTAAATCAGACATGCATAAATCTGGGCCAGTCTTATCATTTACATTCCTTAAATTATTTTCTACAGTTTGGCCTTGTAAGTTACCCTCCAGCCTTCTAATTTCTTTCAATAATGGGTGGGATCTCTCCAATGTCATACCTGACTCCTCACTTAACTTAGCAGGAGACAAAGTTAGTTTCGGATTAAACACTTTAGTGGTCTTTTTATTACCTCTTAGCTCAATTTGATTGAAATTAGAACACAAATACTGAGTTATTTTTTGATCAGAGTGTAACAAGAATAGTAACGGTAATGAAAACGCACATGCAAATGGTAAAGCAAACTGTAATGAAAATGCAAACGGTAACACAAATGTAAGCGGAAACAGTAATGCCAATGGTGACGCGAAAGGAAACAGTAAAGCAAATGGTAACGCAAATGCAAATGGTAATGAACATGCAATCGGTAACAGTAACACAATTGGAAATGCAAAAGGTTATGGTAACACCAACAATGATGCCAAAGGAAACAGTAACATAAACAGAAACACAAGCACATAAGCAAACGCAAATGGTAACGACATGGTGATGCAAAAATAAATGCAAACAAAAACAGTAATGGAAATGGAAACAGTAACAGTAATGCAGATGTAAGCACAAATGCAAAGGGTAGTGCACACTGTGGCATAAACAGAAATGCTAACGGTATTGGAAATGCAAGCAGAAACGCTAATGGTAACAGTAATGCAAACGCACACTCTTCTTTTCCCAAAAAGTTGCACTCAGAAGCACAGTGAATACAAAGAATGTATGCATAATAATGGCCCTCGGAGCAGAAAATAAGTACTTGGAATACTAAATGCCATGTATCTCAGGAACCGTACAACGTAGAAAAACATTTAAAATCTCATATTATTTATGAATTTCCAGGCTAGTTTTATACTTAGCCCCCTAGTGGGGAACTAAGCAATTTTCCAATGAAAAGTCTGTATCTTGAACCATTTTCGAGATGTGGCCCTGAAAGGCGTGGCGGACGCCGTAATGTTATCCAATGGGAAAAATTGTCAAATTCGGAGTGCCATAACTTTGTAGCCCTCTAAAATTTTGTTACTAAACCATCAAAAGTCAAATCAG
This sequence comes from Neoceratodus forsteri, assembly GCA_016271365.2. NCBI lineage: Eukaryota > Metazoa > Chordata > Ceratodontiformes > Ceratodontidae > Neoceratodus > Neoceratodus forsteri. Next base: position 1,350,520,201 of record CM057458.1, on the reverse strand, counting down.
TGGCACCTTGGGTTTCTTCCCTCCAAATGTAATCCCAAAAGACCAAACCATTCTTTTGCAGCAGGGTGACAAAGAATACATATTGTTTTGGCCATAGTGTCTCAAAGTACTTTTGCAAATCGCAACACTTTTGCAAATGAAATCACAAAAATGTCACATATGCGAAAGTACTTTGCCACACTACTTTTTACAAAAATTTAAAAAACATATTTCTGGGGTATTTTACCCCCCAAAAAAGACATGGCTAGCATCCTCAGGGCTTGACTAGGTGAACACAAAAATAATTGTGTCCCTAGAGGGTCCCAAATTTAAATGACAAACATTTCTGTGACCACCAACTGAAAACAAGATGGCTGATTTGTGACACTACAAGGCCATTTGCGAAATAAAAACACGTTTGCCATAGTTTAGCATATTTTAACTTTTCCCATTGACTATAATAGGAAACTTATTTTTTGAATAACTTTTGAAGCGTTTAATATTTTTTCATGAAATCTTTGAAAGGCACATTGGGGACCCCAGCTTCATGTTCCCTGAAGGTTTCGGACCAGTCGCTCAAACGGTGCAGGCTGTAGGCACGAACAAAGAATGTGCAAAAATGCATAATTTATGTGTTTTTTTGGCACCCTGTAGCTCCACAACCATAAATCCAACCATAACAAAACCTAGAAGATCCAGAGGTTGACGGTACCAGATCATGCATTCCAAATTTCAGGCACATCTGTTGTATGGTGGCAAAGTTATTAAGCTGCCAAATTTTAGATTTAACCTTAAATGGGGTACTTAACCCCAACTATAGTGGCACTACTGTGAGACTATAATATATATATATATATATATATATATATATATAAGCTATCAATCTATATATATATATATATATATATATATATACATGTAAACAAAAAATCATTAATTCACTAGTTAGGGTTAAAGCAACAAAAGTAGAGAAATGTGGTGCTAGGGTTTTCATTCCTAACAACCCAGTCCCTAAAACCATCTGGGAGCATGGCAATGACAAAAAAACAGCAAAGAACAGTGATATGTTACATTTTTTCACTATCCGCGTCTTGGAGTCTCACGTCCCAGTATTCATCGCATCCAAAGTTGACCAAAAACACAGGTTTTCAAATAAACCAAATCAACTTCAAATCATAAGAAAGCCATACCTGTAAGTGGCTTTCATAGAACACCACTGAAGTAGCTACACTCCTTCATCAACTCCCGGCTGTGCTCCCATATCAGCTCAGTCAACACACTCTCTGCCTGACATAAACAGCTGCACTAAGAAGCCATCATTCACACACACACAAGATAAAACTTCAAATGTAACTCAGTTCAAAAAATGAGCCGGCGGGGGGCGTGGCCAGCCAGCGACCAAGATGGCGGCTTGATCTCAGAGATCCACATGCCCAAGAGCCCAGAACCTGAATAAATACAAATATTTGTGTCTCCTGACGGGGGAAAACTAACTCACAGGAAATCTGAAGGAACCTGTTCAAGGCTGGCAAAATTCAGGAAGATTCCGTCAAGGTACAACTTAGTAAAATGACCCCGAAGCTGTAACCTCTCGTACAGTAGGCCGCATGGCACACTCGGCACTGGAGAAGGCAGAACCCTCAATCAGAGATATGTTCACCTCTATCATGACCAGTATAGATGCCCTAGCACTCGCGGTGAATACTATGGCAGTTTCTACGCAGCAAATGGATGCAAGAGTGGATCGACTGGAACAAAAAACAACAGCCCAAAAGATGTACTCCAAGGTCACTGTGCTACTATGTGGGAACAGGCAGCCCAGATTCGACTTCTCCAAGATAAGTTGGAAGACTTGGAAAACAGAAGTCGTCATAACAACTTATGACTCCTTGGTTTCCCTAAAGGTTGCAAAAATGGGAAAGCGTTAACCTTCCTACAGCAAACACTACCAGAGATTCTTCAACTTCCTAAAGGCACAAGAATCACAATCGAAAGGGCGCATCATTCCTTACAGCACAGACCTACGCAGGGAGACAGGCCTCAACCATTCATTGCCAGAATCTTAAATTATGCTGAGAAAGAAGCTATTCAAGCTAGGGCCAGGGAATTGGGGCAATTATGTTGGAGAGAGCACTTGATCATGATCTTTCAAGACTATTCTAAAGATTTAGCTGCCAAACAGAAAGCCTTCTCTGAAGTGTGACGCAAACTCCACACTCTGCAAGTTCCCTTCACCCTGTGATACCCTGCAAATCTACAGATTTCTGTAAATGGTACAGCACATCAGTTTGCCTCACCAGACATAGCTATGGACTTTATTGCAAAAATGTGGCCCGGTGGGCTCGAGTTTCTCAGCTCTCAACCTGGTCAAAGGCCAAGCTCAACGACATTCAGCGAGAGAAAATTCACCTGAAACCACAGCGATGGCATTTCCTACACCTCATCAAAATGGCCTGGACCCTTGTAACTCCCAAAGTTAGGAAATGATAGCCAAACTCTTCCCATTCTAAATGCAGCCATCCACAGGATAGAAAATACTCCCCAGGAAAGCATACTCAGCACTCAAGTGCAGCGAGTACAGTAGAACCGGAATTTGTCAGCCCATATTTTGCACACAACCAATTTACGGCATTGAGGAATCTACCAGACACCGAACGAGGGGATGAGATGGACACTTATGCGATGTACCCTAATTGCAATGACTCAGAGGATGAGCACACCTCTTGGGCCTATGCCGCAGATGCTGTGCTGCCCTTGAAGGACCCAGAAACACAAACCCAGGCTCCCAGTTCACCCCCAGGCCGCAGGCCGCAGTATAGAAAAGGACCCTGCAGACCCGTCATGAACTTCTGTGCAGACTATGTGCCGGTTGGATAGATACCTAGGGACAGATGTCTCGGGGAACTGGGAAATGGATGTGGGGGGATAACTGAGGCCTTAGTGGCTTTTAGCAGCCTAGTGTACAAATTTTGCTAGACTTCAAAGTTCAGCATTCAGGGTCTCCTCCTGACAGGGTAAACCCCATTGGCTTCAGCATACTGTTTTTTCCAATACAGGTTATCACTGTTCTCAGATGCCTATTTGGAGGTACTAATAATGGGGGGGGTATAACAAGGTTAGGAGGGCATTTACATAAAATATGTAGTAGAACTGTATGTTTCAAGGTTAATCTTTCCAGAAAGGTAGGGGAAAATGACTCCTGACTGTTTTTCTGTCCTATCACTCCAGAACTTCTTCCCCTTCCCACACCCCCTTTCTTTTTACTAAGTTATTGAGCAATAGTGTGCGGCCTGGTCTGTGTTGATCATAACAGAGTGATGGATACATTGTGTATAGAATCCTAATAGACCCCATTGTCTGCATGGCCTTCCAGCCCTTAAAAGCAGATGACGCAGTGAAGAATTCTGCTATGTTGCCATGTAGTACTTGCATCCAGCATGTGAGCTGGGCATAGAGTGTCATGTATCTGCTTCTATTTGATTTAACATATACTAATTGCTGGAGAGTTAGAAAAGTGTGGATAACAAAAGAGAGTATGTAATGCACAGAGACTTTTGGGCTTCACTCAAGATGGTATACTTCTGTTAGCCCTCTCTTACAGTTACTTGCACACCCTCTCCCTACCCCCCACTACCCCCCCAACTGAAGATATGCCCATGGAAGGTTGCACCCTACAGGGAAGGCATAACAAAATTAAAGATACAATGTTTAGATATAGATCTGATACAAGATACCGGTTCAGTGTGTTTGGTTAGATGTTACTTTTGTTAACTAGATGTAGTTTAGAACGTAGTTAAGGAGCCCACCCCCCTTCCTTCTTTTATACTGCCCTTCGGAGATACAAGAATGGGAAGTATGTGAAGGATGCTAGACATACATGATATGACAGTCAGCAATCTACATTTCTCCAATATTTGTGATTCCTGGTAATAATTCCATAGTCCCTCTATCTCATTTCGTAGGAAAGCACTACTGTGATGTTGATAAATTTCCTGTTTGTTGTTACTTTTCTGGGAGGATGCCTGGACCTTTCAGTTAGCCAACATCCCAGCTATTAATTGGATGTCACCAAGTGTTCCCTTTCCCCTCTTAAGGGAGCCTCATTTATGGCTCGGTACACTTGGACAAGACTCTGGGCAATGGAGTACCATATTACTCCCATTAGTGATAATACTGTATAAGTAGTGCACTGGATAAGTCATTTTGAACTTAGAGTGCAAAAGAAGCTCCTCTTTCTATTGGAGCTTAATTACCTCACATCCCCTAAGGACAATTGGGCATACCATTGGCTGGGGCTCCAGCCGGTTTAGTCCCATCGCATCTTTCTCTGTAGTTCTGTTTGATAAGTTAAGCAATTTAAACCTTCAGCTAGCACATAGGTACAGTATTTAAAAGTAAGCTTTGCACATTGTTATTTCCGACCTATGTTTGAAGGGAGAGGATAGAAACAATTAACCCACCTGATATAGAGGTTGGAGTGGACCGTACCATTTATTGAATTTGCTCCAGTCCCCTTTGGAGTGTCCGTAAGCCATAATGACAGACATTGTACTTCACACTTGGAATGTCAGGGGACTGAATTCCCCGGTGAAATACAAGAAAGTCCTGGCACATCTGAAAAGGCTACACTCCAAAGTGGCTTTCCTCCAAGAGTCCAAACTCTCGGGGGATGCACACACTTGAATGAACAAGGACTGGGTGGGCCAACAGGTACACTCCAATGCCCCAGCTTGGAAGCATGGTGTTCTTATTCTTGTACATAAATCTCTTAACTGGACTTTAGTCCAGACACTTTCAGATCAAGAAGGCAGATGGGTAATTGCCACATGTAACACACCCACAGGACCACTTACTCTATGTAATATATACGCCCCGAATGTGGACTCCCCCCAGTTCTTTCATAATCTGGCAGAGGTGATTTTGGAGTTTAATCCCCCAGACTGCCCCCTGCTTATTGTTGGAGACTTCAACCTAGCACTGGTGCCCTCCTTAGATAGAAATGACAAAGGCAAAGAGGCACACACTAGAAGTGGAAAGGCCCTTCAATAAATGATCCTGGATCAGGGGTTTACTGATTTATGGAGACTGTTTCACCCCAGAATGAGAGATTACACTTTCCATTCAGAGGCTAATGATTCGTATAGTAGGCTAGATTTTTGGCTAGGCTCTCCTATCCTTACAGCCCAAACTCTTGAGGTCTTAGTACTGCCACATGCTATTTCTGATCATGCCCTAGTCCAGCTCCTCATACAGTGGGATCCCGTGGACCCCCCACCTGGACAATGGAGGCTAGACCCTCTCCTAATGAAAGACTCGGACTTTATCCCCTGGGCTAGGAATGAGGCCTCTTTATTCCTGGCTGAAAATACTATAGCAGACACCTCTGCTGGTACCACATGGGAAGCCTTTAAAGCCATGATGCGGGGCAGCATCATGGGCTTTGCTGCGGCTAAACGCAGAGAAAGAGAACAACAGTTAGTCACCCTGGAACAAAAATTGGCCGAAGCGGAAGGTGTCTTTAAGTCCATGCCCTCTCCATCTATTCATCCCCTATAGGCAGAACTATTCTAGGTCTTCAATTCGAAATCAATCAACTCCTAAATAGGAAGGCTGAAATAGCCATTCTTTGACTCAGACACACCTTCTGGGAGGGAGGAGATAAAGGGGGAAAAGTGCTTGCCTATCAGATCCGTAAACAACAAGCCAGTAGATATATCCCTGGGCTGAAGAACACACAAGGGGTATTGGGTACTTCCTCGAAGGACATTAATTCTACTATGACATCTTTCTATAAATCGCTATATACCTTCACACACACGGGACCAAATAGAGATACTCAATTTTTTTTGGATGCTCTGCAGCTTCCCAAACTGCAGAAACAACAGGAGCAATGCCTGGACCTTCCAATCACTAGTGAGGAAGTGGCAGTAGCAATTCGGGATTTGAAGAAGGGGAAATCTCCAGGTAGTGATGACTACATTGCAGATTTTGACCAGGCATTAGCTCCAGTTGTTCTACCTCTCTTAACTCGGGTATTCCAAGAGACTGAAATTAAGGGGACCTTACCTCCATCTATGCACCAGGCAACCATTGTTGTTATTCCCAAAAAAGGGTAAAGACCCTACCAACCCCAGAAGTTACCACCTGATATCACTTATTAATTTAAACAGTAAACTGTACGCCAAAATTTAAGCTACTAGACTCAGTCCCCTACTCCCTGGTCTTATACACACATCCCAAGCAGGCTTCATACCTGGGCATCACAGCTCAGACCACCTGAGAACCCTTATTAGTTTATTGCCAATTTCGAAGACAATCTCTACACCAGTAGCTGTCATTGCTGTAGACTTCGAAAAAGCATTCGACTCAGTCAAATGGGGATATCTATACATGGTCTTAAAGTACTTTGGCCTGGGAGAAAAGTTTCTAGCTAGGATACAAGATATATATGAGAGCCCCTCAGCCAGAGTTAATATAAATTCAGTACTTCCCCCTTTGCATTAGGAAGAGGTACAAGGCAAGGCTGCCCCTTCCCCCCTTTTGTTCATACTGGCAGTTGAACCCCTGGCAGCTGCAATCCGTAGTCACCCTGATATACAGGGTTTGAAAATGGGAAGTATAACCTACACAACCTTTATGTATGCTGACGATTTTCTTCTTTTTTTAGAAGATTTCCACCAAGCCATCCCCCCCTGTTTAGTCTCTTAACAGCCTTCTTTAAGCACTCAGGCCTACGACTGAACCAGAACAAAACTGAGGTACTCCCTCTTAACTCCCACTGCTCACAGCAACTGGTGGAAGCAGCTGATCTCGTATGGGCTCCCAATGGCCTCACAGACTTGGGTATTAATTTAACTCCATCTCTGGAGGATATATGGCAGGCTAATATACATCTCCTTCTCTCCTCCATCAAGACAGATTTTGACAGATGGAGATTATTAAAACTCACTCTAGCAGGGAAAATTGTGGCCATAAAAATGGTAACAGCTCCTAAACTCTTTTACCTTCTTATGCATTTGCCTATACCTCTGACTAAACACTGGCACCAGCCCACAGATAAATTATTTGGAGGCTTCCTATGGGAAGGTTCTAAACCTAGATTCAGTCACTCCAAACTTAAATCTCATTGGAAGCAAGGAGGGTGGAATTGTCCATGGCCAGAAGGATACCAACGGCCTTTTCTGCTAGCCCAGATGGTTAAGTGGGCATGTCCACTCTCCCCTCTCTCTCCACAATGGATACAACTTGAAATGGACATTATGGGAACCATTCACTCTTCCTCCCTTTTTGTACAAAGGCTTGGTCCTCAAACTGGCTCACAGCATATGTCAAATGCAGACCCTATCTCACCTACAGTGATTGCATCCAGAGCTAATTGGTTTAGTATATACCTGAAAATGAAAATGGACCCTATCCCTCTCTCCCAGGTGCCTCTCTGGCAAAACCCCGCTATCACCATAGGAGGTTCTGAGGTAAGATGGAAAAAATGGGCCAATCTGGGCATCTCCAAAATGGGAGATATGCTGACCCCCAACCAGAAAGCTCTTTATACATTTCAGTCTTTGAGGGAGGTGTGGGGCATGCCGCAATCTGATTTCTGGAGATACCTCCAACTTAGAGATGCTACTCGACATCTGTTACCCCTAAATTGACATATGACAAACCCTACGGCCTTCACTCATGGATACTGCATCCTCAGGGACTGGCAGGTCTGCTATACGCCAGTATTAGAGACACTCTCCCTTCCCAATCAGACGATGCTAGACGTAAGTCAGAGAAGATGCTGCAAACCCACATTTTACCTGAGGCTTGGGATAAGGGCTGGAAGGACGCACACAGCTGGTTTAAAGATGCCAAGTCCAGATTAATTCAGAATAAAATTGCCCACTCATGGTATAGAACCCCTGCTATCCTCTATAAAATCAAACTACTAGAGTCTGATAGCTGTTGGAGATGCCAGTTACTAGGGGGAGATTTATTGCATATTTTATGGTCCTGTACAAGGATCCAACCTATATGGCAGGAAATACAGAAGGTAACCTCAAAGGTGATGTATCAACAGATCCCTCTTAGCCCTCTTTTGTATCTTTTGGGGATAAGTAGTGATATACCGAAGTTATCCCCACCACAATATAGATGGCTAGCATTGCTTACTCTGCAAACCAAGAGATCTATTCTATGTAAATGGAAATCCCCTCTTGTCCCCACAGTAATTAAAATAATGACATCTCTTACAGCCCTGGTGAAGCTAGATAGAATTTCCCACCTTCAAACATCTCAAATGTCTGCATTTAGACTCTGCTGGGCACCCTATCTTAATTACCTTAAAGATGTCCAGCCACAGAGAGGCATAGGATGACCCCCCACCTTTTACCATTTGTGGGATAAGAGATGTTTGACTGGGAATGTTAATAGTTGACCTAGTGATGTGCAAAGTGGTTATTGTCTCCCTTTTCTCCTCCCCCCCCCAATGGGAATATGTCTTGATAAGAACATCATGCTTCCAACAGGTTAAACTAGCGGTACTCTGCTTATGGTACTTCTACTATAATGTACTTAAGTTAAGAACTCAAGCTTTGGGATCCATCTATATTTTTGTCCCAGGTTATAATTGAATCTTGCAGTGCATATACACAGTTGGTCCAACCTTTCTCCTGAAACCGTGAAAAGGACTGATTGGACCAGTCTAGATCTATAGAATCAGGCTACAAGAGTGATAGCAATCTGCTTACAACCGGATATCTCACTGTTTTTCCTAACTTGATGTTCGTCCTTTCCTCCTGAGTACTGTATGTACAATTAATGGTCTGCACACCTCTGAGAGAATAATAATTGATGTCTGTATTACTCCCTAACCCTCTCTTTTCCGAATTTTATATTACCCCCCCACCTGTCCAGCTACATTGTCCCTCCCTATGGTTCATGGAAATGTGTACTTGTGTATTGCTAGCTGAATGATTAACTATGTCTATATGGAACAAATCTCTGGATGTATAATGTATCTTGTATACATTTTATCTGAAAATAAAAAATTTTCAATCAAAAAAAAAAATGAGCCAGCTGGCGGGGAGGGGGGGAATGATGTGAGACACAAGTCAAAGACTTTCATGAGGAATTGCATAATCAGCACCACTAACGTAATGGCTCCACCTACTGGTAGAAAATGTAATGGACTTTTTTTTCAAAACATATGCCTCCACACACCAAAAAATGGAGAAAAAAGCCAACAAGTCTTTTTTTTCTTCTTCTTTTTTTTTTTATAAAAAAATTAGCCACTGTATGATAACAATAAGGCACTCAAGGGTGTGTGTTATTGTGTAATAATGTCACTCCTGGGGTGGTGGAAGCACTCGGCTTTGCCTCGCTCTTCAACCCACCCCAGGAGTGACATTATGTAAGTAATAATACCCGACTGGTTGGGCGTTATTGGGATATAACGGACCGCCCAGGGGCATAATGAGGCCCGACGCCATAGGCAGAGGGCCTTATAGCCCTTGGAAGGTCCGCTATATCCCATAACACCCACCCTGGAGGGTATTATTACACTTAGATAATGGGTTAGAGATAGTATTTTTGGGAAGAATATAGAAGAAATAAATTTACATATAAAAAAATAATTAAGAACTATGTAGAAGTAATGTTTGTTGTAAAATAGTTTCTATAGTGTGAAGTGCTGGAATCACCACAGGAGGTTGCTGCTGTGTATTTTTTTATGCTGTTTCGAATTAGCATGCCCTCCTGCTTTGTGTTTCTCTCTCAGACTAACCCCGACTGAAAACCGTTGTCTGAGAACAGGAGACATGTACACTGGTCATTTTTTTTTTGTAACAGGTACTTTAGTTTTCATTTGATATGGGTTAGAAGTTGGCATGAGTCTGTAGATGGGTTTAAAACAGAGCAGAGGTTTCACAGGGAGCGCGACAGTGAAGGGAAATGGAACACGGAAGATTGGTATGTTTACCTTACAAGAGGTCGAGCAAGCTGGCAATGTAAGCATTTAAAAATCAATGTTCTGTTTTTTTTCTGGTGATGAGGAGGAATATAGTCAGTTTAGGAGGCCGTATCAGGCTGTCGCTGGCATTTTAGTTTAGTAGTATGGTGCGGTTTGGGTTGTGACTGCCGTCTCAGTAACTGGACAATACAATGGCAGCTGGCAAGTTTCTGTTCCAAATGATCGAGCTGGCACTTTTTCTGAGCAGGCCGTTGTTAAGAAATAACGGCCCGGGTGCCAGGCTCTTTCAGCCAATCAGGAAGCATGTTTGAATTTACCCATTATCTAATACATGATAACACACACCCTGTCGTGCCTTATTGCTTAATTATACATTTACCCAGCTAGAACTGATCCCTCCTGCCATCAGTAGGGCAGTCACTAAATTACACATCATTTCCATCATAAATTATACACTTATCTGGCTGGCAGTATAGACAATCACGGGTACTGTGCACACAAATGTATGGCAGTCACTTAGTTACACATGAGTTCCATTTAAGCAATAATGCATGACAGATGGTGTGTTGTGATATTTGCAAACACTTAATGACTTTGAAATGGATTAAAACAAGTGAAAGGCACATCTGTTGGCCATGCCCTTTCTACCCTGAAAATTTAAGACCAAAATCTTAACCATCTGGGCACAAGACGAGGACAAAAATAATGTGATTTTTAAATTTTTTTCACTATCTGCTTCTAAGAATCTGCACATCTGACCAGAAAAAAACTTGGCACATCAAGAGATCTTCCCCACAAGACTGTGCATGCAAATTCTTTAGTGAAAATCTGTTGAACGCTTGCAAAGATATTGTTACATAGCATATATATGCAGTATATATATATATATATATATATATATATATATAAATAAAACTTTCAAAACAAAAATATGCATTGCCTAAGCACTGAGGTGTATAACAGGAGTTAGGGCTGTTGTTTGATAGCCCTACACAAATAATTCTGTCAGCCATGACCAAAAGTGATTCATTTATATAAAACTCTTTTACGAAAAAAAAAAATCAGCTCACTTCAGAAATCCCAGATATGGTATACAGCTGCTGCTCATAATCACGGTCAGCACTGTAAACTACAAAACACAAAACTGCACTGGGAAACATGTTAGGGTCTGGATCTTCAGCCACTCAGTGGAGACTCATGATACATTTGTGCTGCCTCCACAATGTTACTGTGTTAGCCCACCTACAAAATGGCCTAACTATCAAGCACATCTGTTGCTACCTGCAGAAGTTCAGGATCCATATAATTATTCAAAAATCAGTAGTTGACACGGTTGTTAAATACTACTGTAAAGAAGTGCCTTACATGTGGCAACACATTTGCAAATAGAATTCATGGACCCCATGAAAAAATGGGCAAAAGCAGAGTGCAGTGTTTTGTGCTGCACTTGTCCAAGACCCCGAGTATGCTATACTCAGTCAGATAGTGCACTGGCACTATCTGACCAAATATAGGGGCATGTCAGCACAGCACTTAGTTCAAGGAAAGATGCCCCGACATGGATCTGGGATGTACAAGGAATAGCACCTCCAGATCCAAAAGCACTGAGAGCCCCAGCAAGATATTCAGTTGGCACAATGCAAATGAGCCCATTGAGCCTGCAAGGCACAAAGGGACCATATGCATGCCCATTATGGGCTCATTTGCATGGTAAGCAGTGGCAGGTTTGCACCCCTGTGACTGGCCCAGCCCCTAACCTGATCACCAGTCCCATAAATGTCTAAACATTCCATGGTGTCTAGTAGTACCCTCATCCTCTGATCCCCAACACCTTAAAAATTAAAATTTGCCACGGTTTCCAGTGGTTCCCACACCCTCTGATCACCATCCCATAATTATTTAACATATCCCTGCTGTCTGTTGTTCCCCCCACTTTCCAATCTCCATCTCCATATACACTGACATAGTCCCTGGCATCTAATTGCACCCCCACCCTCTGATTGCCATCCCAATATACAGTGACATAGTCCCTGGTGTTTGGCGGGACCCACACTGTCTGATCTCTGTCCCCATATGCATCGACAAAGTCCCTGGTGTCCAGTTGTACCCAACTCCAATGACCATCTCTGGCAATCATGTGGTGTTCCCTGGTGTCTAGTGGCTCCCCTAACCACCTACCCCAAGCAAACCATCCTCCCACCCCCTCCATATCTCTGTTCCCACCAGTGCCATGGAGATGCAAGATGGCTAGTAGCAAAAGATACTTGTGTCAGACAAGCACTTGCAATGTGCATGCTTTTTAGGCAGCTATGGCTGCTTTGTGGGTTTGGCATTTTAGGCATGCACTCCCTTTACTGTGCAGAGGTTCTGCATTCCCTCTCAGGTCAGATGGTGGCTGGCTGTGGTGAGAGGATGGCTGTGCTGATCCCCATCTTGGATCTCTGCTGCACTGGTGGGGATGGAGGTACAGGGGGTGGCAGGGTGGTTTGCCCAGTGCAGGTGGTTGGGGGGTTGCTAGACACCAGGGCATAAAATATCACTGTCAGAAGTGGGGATCAGAGTTTGGAGGGTACCACTGGATGCCAGGCACTTTGTCAATGTATGCAGGGATGGTGATCTGAGGCTTGGGGTACCACTAGAATACAGGGACTATGTCAATATATACAAGGAAGGAGGTTGAAGAGTGGGAGACCAGTAGACACCAGGGACTATGTCACTGTGCATGAGGACTGCAACTGAAGAGCAGGGGGATGCCACTAGACCCCACTAGTTACTATGTTACTGTACTGGGGGAAAGCAATCTGTGGGTGGTGGGTGCCACTGGATGCCAGGGACTATGTAAATGTCTACAGTGACAGTGATTCAAGGGTGGAACAACCACTGGACACCAGGGAATATTTGAATTTTAATGAGAATGGGGATCAGAGGGTTAGGGTGCCACTAGCCACCAGGGACCATCTGTGGTCTCCCAACCAACAACATGACTATTGGCTGCAATGGCTCTGCCTGCCACTAGGGTGGAGCAAATTGGACTTCTTCCTTGTTGGTAATTGTGCAGCACAAGGTGACCTGCACTACTCCCTTTGCACAGTGCTGCAGCACCGAACATTGTGCTGCTTTGGGATTCATTTCACCACCCCTCCCTTTGCCCACCACATACATGTTGGTTTTTGCATGTGTGCCACAGCCCCTTTGAATATTACACTCGGATGCATACCCCAGGCAAACAGGGTGCAGTCACTTTGCCCACTGGGTAAAGTATTGAACATCTGGCCTCATGTGTTTGCCCCATCTGTAATGTTACAGGCACAGGCCAAAAATGTAATTTGCCCCACGGCACATCAGCTGAAAATTGGCCTTTAAAAATATAAAGCATTTTTTTAAACAAAACTGACACTAGGAGTTAACTCTACCCTCCTCAGATGTATTAAGCTGAGATGCAGTATCATAAAAATTAGCCTATCAAAATATATCCTAAAAACATTTTGGGTGAGATTTTCAGCTGCGTGTGTCCGTTGTCTGAACACAGCTGTGGAATTCTGTCCAAGAAGTTACACCACAAAAAGTTGGTCTAATTTCCAGGATGGAATTCAGCTGTTGCATATGAAAATGGACATGAGTCCCACAGTCGAGGCCAAAATTGCCATAAACTGTATAAAATCTTGCAGATGTTTCCAGATGTATGTAAAAAGGATTCATACATCTGGACACATCTGCATGGATGCAGCACATGTCCAAAATATGCATGCAAAGTGCTTTATCCACCATTTTGCAAATCTTACTTTTTGTCTCTAAGAAAACTTTCTGTTCCTTTCTACAATGTCTCTGCACTCAGACTGTGCAGATTGTTGCATTATTGTAAGAATTATGTTTTTTTCACCTAGAGTAATGTGATTGATTTTGTTCAGCATTTAGTGACACATCCTAACCCCTCAGCTCTCACTCTCCACTTGCACAAGCATGGGGTGTCATGAGGAACTCCCTTCTGCAACAGGTATTACATGGCCATCTCTCTGGACTGGAAAGCACATGTGTAATCAGCTCTCTTGTGCACACTTTGCAAAGTATAATTAACTTCACTTGCAAAGTTTTACCACTGTGCGATTAGCAGAGAGTCAAACCATCTGCTTCATGGGGGAGACTTATCAAAAGAAATATATATTTTTTTATTATTTATTCAAAGATTGGTAGCCAGGAAAGGCACATTGAGCCAAGGCTCATTTCCGGGTGCAATCTAGGGAAGGGGGTAACAGGAGTTTACAATTTAAAAAAGACACAGTTACATTCAAATGAAATGTACATTGTACATCCCCAGGTCACACCGTGAGATGAGCAACTTGTTGTTCAGTGTGTCCTCCTGGGGAAACATTTCAACAAATAAATAAACATAATTGGGTAGTGAAATAATACATACATAGCAGTGCCTGACAGTTTTCCTCAGAATTAAATTTATTTATTTTTTCCATATGTAGTTTTTGCATCTTTTTTTTCCTTTTTTCCCCGAACCTGGGACCCCAGCAGACATGTGTGTGCATGTGGAGGCACACAGCTCCTTCTGCCCCACCCCAGCAGTTCCTACTGCCCCTTCTCACCTTCACTTCCCACTATATCTCCACCCGATGGGAGCGGAACTATGGGGGAGACAACCACCCCAGAGGAGAAGCTGCTGTCGGCTGCTCAATCCCACTCCCTCCTCCCTCCCTCTTCCCTCCCATGCTGGCACCCCAATGGCCTGAGGTCATTCCCAAACCCGGGTCGCTGGCACGGCATGAGATACGGTGTACAGTGCCTCAGCCCTCAGCACCCCCAGGCTGACTCCTGAGAGTTAAATTTGAAGTACAGAGTCATAAACCAAGACAAAATTAGTTAGCTAGACATAAGGTGACAGATAACCAATGGCAGTATAAGGTGTGATATAGTGAAGTGAAAAAATCCATGTATAAAATAGTCATGTAAAAAGTGAGTAGTGGCGGAAGTATGGTTCATCGGGTCCTCAGGAAAATATGCAGGAGGTTACTGGAAGTGGTCTAAGCAGATGCTTAAGAGCAGGGAAAGAGGGGGTGAGATAAATAGTGGAAGGGAGTTTATCCCTGAGGGATGGAAGGCTAAAGGAGAAAGCTCATTGGCCTATTGCAGTGCGTACTCGAGGGATGTAAAAAGTATGGGAGTAACAAGAGCAAAGGGAGTATGAGGGTGGCCAAGGAAAGGTGTGAGGAGAGGTAGGATGGGAGGCTGTTGAACCAAAATTTAGAGATGAAGGTAAGGCTATGAGACAATCATCTCTGCTGGAGGGAAGGGAGAGAGAGAAGGGAGTAGAGGTCACAGTAGTGAGTGAACAGAGGTGGATTAGAGGTAAACTACAGAAGGCGGTGAAAAGAAAATCAAGTTTTTTAAAGGCAGAGGTGGATGCTGAACAGTAGATGATGTTGGAGTAATCCATTTGGTTATAAGTTCACATTGAACTAGTAGAGAGAAGCTGTCATTCTGTCTGTAGAGCAGGCTTAGTTTCAGGAGAAGTTTTGTGTGCATAGCAGCGAAGTGGGTTGAGAAATCTAAGGATGGGTCAAGCTAGACCCCTAGGTATTTGTAGGTAGGAACCACTTCAAGGGATGTGCCTGTGAGTGTAGTAAATACTGGTGGTGGTGATAGTCTGGCTGGTTTCTGCCTTGAGCCAAAGGTCATGGCTACTGTTTCCTTAGTGTTCATTTTAAGCTGATGGTCCTGGAACCAGCTTGTAACTGCGTGAAGGTCTTTTTGAAGGGGAACATGGACTTCTGACACAGTAGGGCTGGACAGGTAGATAACAGTTTCATCGGCATACATATGTATGTGGGAATGGGAGCAGACTAAAGGGAGATCATTAATAAAGAGAAAAAAACAATGACAGGAGCAAGGATGGACCCCTGGGGAACACCCAATAGAATAGGGAGGGGGAGGAGAGGACATTACTGATTTGCATAGTGATGCATTTCCTTTCTCTGGTATTGCACATCCTGCAACTAGAAATAATCACCAAGATATCCTGCAACTAGGAATAATCACCAAAATGATTATGTGAAGAGTAGTTGATGGAATTCTCCCTTCCCTTGAATACACTAAGGCCCAGATATTCAGACCGCGCCCAAAAAGTACGCAATAGCAGGAGCAAGCGCAAGTCCATTGTGCCCATGCACAAGAGGTGCGATATTCAAAAACTGGGCCGGTCAAACTGCTCCTACAGCTGACGACTGAATATCGCACCACCTGCGCCATAGCGCAACTAGGGAGGGGAAGCTGAGCAGATCAGATGCGTTATAGCGCAACAAGGGATGTTCAGCCGAGAAGTCCAGAGGCACCATAGCACAACCAGGGATGCCCCCCAGCAGCAGGGTGGCAATGCAACTGCACAACCAGGGAGGTAGGGGCCCACCACCCATGCCACAGATGGGCACAGGAACACACAGCAGAACAGACATCATCCCCCACACCCCATGCAGTGCACAACTGGGGAAGGGCTGGAATAACCACTGGCCCATGGAGACAAGCAACCAACCCACAGCCGGGCCATGGTGCCCCATCACACCCCCCGGCAAGCTGTGACTGGCACACAAGGAGGGCTGACCACCCCGTGCCACACCATCCCCCAATGCAGAGCACACCCTGCACCGTGACCCCCAGACACCCTGCCTAGGAGCAGTGTCCACCACTGCAGGAAACCCCATGCATGCCACCACCCCCACTGTGACAATGCAACCCTGTGCACCACAGAACCATGCAAGGCAGCCCCACCACGAGCACCCATCAGTGGGTGGCAGCACACAGCGATGCAATGACAGCATACACAGTGCCACCATGCACAGACCTCCGGAGGTACTGCTGAGAGACCAACCATGCGTCGGCACATGAGATACCCCACACGGGACAGGGCATGCCCCGGACCCCACCACCAGTGGTACAGCACCCTGCACAGTCTCCCAATGACACACCCTGACCCAGCACTGGCCACAACAGCCAGCGCAAACACCCACAGTGGTGCGTGGAAGCATGCACCACACCAGATGCCACACAGTGCATGGACAGACACCCACCCATACTCAAGGACACAACAACACAGGGACGCAGTAGCGGGGCAACCAAGCCCCCAGCATGGGCCCATGTAAACTGTGTACACACAACCTGAAGTCCTCCATGGCACAGGAGTGCCAGCCACCCTGTGCAGGCACTGTGGACCTGTACACCACCATCATTTGCCCAGAGCACAAGTCACAGACAGTGGTGCACATCCCCTGCAACACACACAAGCCACAGCATGGAGGTGGGTCAACAACTGTGGAGGCCACAGTGTCACCCGAGGCAGACATGCACCACACCAGTGACAGGAGGCAAACCAGCATTGTGATGGGTACAGTGGCTGCCCTGCATGGACAGCCACCACTGACATGCCAGCAGACCGTGTAGGTCACAGACATGCATGGGTGTCAGCTGCACAGGCCATGGATGGGCTGACAGGGGCGCCATGGACACAGAGCATGCACCATGGACCACTGCACACAGTCATCCAGTGCATAGGGCACAACACACATGCCACAGACACTGACTGATAGCTACCCCCACACCATAGTCACCTCCCCATGGACACACACACATACCCATGACTGCACCACCCGTGACGCCATGCACACCACTGCAGCTGAGCACCTATAGCCCGCTGCAAATCAGAGACCACCACAGTATTCATATCAAAAGATCTGTATTCAAACAAAATATTGAAGTGAACTATATACAATAATATATATACAAAGTTGGGGGGGAGGGCCACAAACAAGGTGGGGGTGGGTAAGGGCAGGGGTGAACAAATGGAACAGGAAAGGAGGGGTGTGAGGGTGGGTCCAGGGGGTAGGGGATATCAGGGGCAGAGGGACTGTCATCAGGAGCCCCACTCCCCGCTCTGGCTCCTCCTCCGCCGGTGCCTCCTTAGGACCCCAATCTGGTCAATCCTTTGTAGTATTTCCAAGGACGCCCTTACCACATGCAGGATCTCCTGCAATGCCTCCCTGATGTCAATCAGCTGGTGGACACCTAGGACAAGGGAGCACAGTCAATAGGTGTGAATGCACAGCCCCATACAGCCCAACCACTGTACATGTCATACGGCCATGGGACATGCCTCTGTGATGGTGTGTGACCACCCACAGTGATCACGTCCACATGACCTGCCCACCCAGGTGCATACAGCCATGCGGAACACTGCACACACCCACTGGCCAAGTCACGCACAGCACCACCATGGCCGTTTAGTGACATGGCTATGTGGTGCAAAGGCAGTGGCACAGCCCTGTACCCGGTGCATGCATGGACCACCATTGATGCACTCCCAGACATGCATTGCCACTGGACAGTGCTGACTGTAACAAGTTGCGTGCATGGCAGTGGTGTCAATGGATGGTGGCCATGCCCCGCTGCCCACCCTGTTATACAACATACAATAGTAATCATGGAGGTATGGCAGTCACCATCATCGGGCCGGTCCCTCGGGCGCTGTGGACCATCGCCCAGCCTTGCCACCCTGTCTTCTTGGTGGCACTGCAGTTCACGTGCCAGGTGCTGCTCCTCCGGCCCTGTGGTGCAAACATGGAGAGAGGAACATCAGTACAATCCTGTAGCAAAGCCCCTGCCCCAGGTGTGCGCCTCCACCCAGCCAGACCCACCCACCCCACCCCTGATAACACCACCACCACAGCCAACACCGGATGGTCCCTCACCATGTGCTGGACACATACAACTGTGATACCCATATGGAAGATAAAAATATGTTGACGTAACACCTACCTGGCTGTGGCACCATGCCCCTCCTGGCATGTGCCCACAGGTGGGCAAGCAGGTCTGGCTCCCTCCGCCACAGGTCACCATACCTGTGGCGGCACTGCTCTGCTGTCCGCCCCTTTCCAGTGGCCTCCTCAAGTGCAGTGGCCACCTCCTCCCACACCTGGCTCCTGGACCTGTCCAGGGGTGCCTCCCCAAACAGTGGTCCATGGTGTGGCTCCACTATGGCCACTAGGTTGGCCAGTTATACCTGTCTCCACTGTGCAGCCCTCCTGCACACCATTCTCCTAGCTCAGTCTGCAAAAATGGCACTCTGCAGCACGGCTCCCCACGTGCAGATGCTGCGCGGTACAGCACTGCCATTCCCTATCGCTCTGTCACCGAACAGCACGATAGTGGTGCACCCATGCCAGACACATGGTGCCTAGGGGGCAAAGGTCAGGCACAGGGTCAAGGGGCTCTGGCGCATGGACAGGCACAGTGCCATTGGAACCCAATGCGTGTAGCGCGATTGGCTGCCTGTGTGCTACCTCCAGTAGCGGCCTACCGCGCTGTTGCCCCAGTGCGCCTATGAGGCCCAGTGCCACAGCGCCATGTAGGTGAACATCGCTGTAGCGCCACTGGCACAATGTTGGTCATGCCCTGCATTGCTTCCTGTGCACAGCATGTCAGCAGTGTGGCAGATGCCTGCATCAGCAACCTGGGCATGCACAGTGAAGTGTGTACTGTGCATGTCACAGAACTGCGCCCTTGGCTCAGCACGTTCAACACAATTGCGCAAAGTGCAACAGCGCGATATTCAGTCATCATATGCAAAACAGCTAATCAGCCATTCAATGGTGCAGCACTGCAATTTGCATCCACTTAAAGTTGCGCCACCTCATTTGCAGGGTTGCGCTTATAAGCGCGCATATTGGCCGCACTGGCCATAGTCGGTTACTGCAGTCTATTGGTGAGTTGCATGCTGTTTGGGAGTGTGGACTGTGGATTTAGGGACATGCATGGGACTGCACAGTCACAGGTAACAACTGTCATTCTTACAGGCTACAAAATGACCGAGCGAGCTGTGGGAGAGGAGGAACACAGTGGTGGGAGGAGGAGGAGGTCTAATTTTACCAAGGCCGAGACCGATGCCCTGTTTGAGGCCTACCTGGATCAGGAGCTGCTTCTCAGCTGATGGCAGGGAACACCTCAAGCCCGTGCTGTTGCATGGGAGGAGGTGGCACGTGCAGTGAACCTGCATGGCAGCCACCAGCGCTACGTGCAGAAGTGCAAGAAGAAGATGGGCACAGACAGGAGGAGGATAAAGGAGAAGGTGGCTGCCATCAGGGTAGCACGAGCTGCGACAAGTGGGAGACAGCCAGAGGTGGTACACCTGACCCCACAGGAGGAGAGGGTTGCTGGAAGCATGCAGCATGGTGCCATTGAGGGTGTTCCGGGTGGTGGCTTCCAGACAGGTGGTAGCCCATCACTGCATGGTAGGTTATGGTCTGTCTATGGGGGGCAGGGTAGGTCACATGCAGTAAAGTGACTTTGTTTTCCCTTTCAGATCCTGAGTGTCTGCATGGGTCAGTGGTGGTGGGCCTGTCCACTGAGGACAGTCAGCTGGAGATGGAGGAGGGCCCATCTACCTCCACAGGTATACATGACTCAGCGTGACAGTGGGCCCGCCTGGCTGTCCACACTGATGTTGTTGGAAGAGGTGCGGAGGAAGCCCTGCCCATGTCCCAGCATGCCGGCATCCACAGATGCCGGCATGCTGTGTCTCGGGCTGGTGCCAGGTCCGTCACCGATGATGATGTCGCTAACGGCATAGGCAGTGACACGTGTGTGCCACAGGATGGCCACACAGCAGGAAACATCGCAGCCATGGCTGTGGGTGCTGCTGCCATGGAGACCTGCGTGTCAGCACAGTCCCAGCCTGTGATTGTCAGCACCAGTGGGGCACCAGTGTGTGTTCAGGACAGTGGAACAGTTATGGCCACTGCAGTGGCACCACTGAGCCCTGGGGAGTGGCAGCCAGAGCGGCAGCATCAGCAGTCGGCCAATGGGCTTGGGGGTACAGAGTCAAGCGGTGGCTTCTGTGCACTGCCTGTGGACATGCCCAGACCTGGTCCTGGTGTGCAGCGCCCACCCTCAAGGGGTGCTGAGCATCAGGGCTGAGCACACCCTGAGGGACAGGATGCCGAGGAGGCAGATGACCTCTTGGACGAGCACACCTGCCTACTGCAAGCATCAGTCCACCAGCAGATGCGGCTTGTGACGTCGGAGGATGCACTGTGTGTGGCTCTGGAGTGGGCAGAGAAGCGTCGCAGCAGAGACATCGCTCTGATCCTGGCAGGGATGGACCGGTTGCAGGAGGATGTGACCGCTGCCATTGACAGGCAGACACAGGCATTCACTGCTGTCATGGCCACAATGGGCACACAGTCATGTGCCCATGCGTCGCAGACACCACGCAGTGCACTGTCCACCCCCTGTTCCCGGTGTCATGTGACACCCTCCTAGTTGACACCGGGTTCAGCTGTGGGCATCCCGAGCATGCCTGGTACAGGCATGTTTGGAGTGCTGCAGACCCCTGTGTGAGCACAGTCGCGTTCATGCAGTGGAACCCCTGAGGGACCATCGGTGCCACCCCATGAGGCCAGTGGTCGGTCTGTCAGTGCTGGCGGGTCTCGGCGGGGCCACCCACACATCCGTGGTGGCCAGGGCACTGTGTTGCATGACTGACCTGTCTCCCAACCTGGCTACTGTCTGGTGCTACCCTGTGTGCAATGTGTCTTTCAGTGAGCAGTGCACGGGTGGGTACCAGGCCCTGCAAGCGGACACACAGTCCATCTGCACACCCTCCCAGCTGCTGTCTGCAGTTGCATGTGCATGATGATGCCTGCATTGCGCTGTACACCAGTGTGCAATGGTGCTCAGCATCTGGCAAACACACATGGACAGGCAGTTGGTGTGGTGGTCTGTGAACATGTGTGTGGCTAGGGGTGGCGTTCTGGGTCAGTGTGCCTCCTACCCTTTGTGCATGTTTGGTGCATTGTGTGTGTGTGCGTGTGTGTGTGTGTCCATCCACGTGGCATGTTAGATCTCACCCATCCCTGGTTGTGTGTGTGGTTCCATGCCCTGCCACTTCCCTTGATGGCATGCACCCCCTGCTGTGTGTCCATACGTGTTCATGGGTTGTGCCTTAGCCACTGTTGGCTGCACATGGCCCCATAACTTACCTGGGTTGGTGTTCCAGTGCAGCTGTGCCAGCCAGAGCAATTGGGGGTCCCATCGCCCAAGGGGGAGCTGCCCATCACCATCATCACCGGAGTCCTCATCATCCCCCTCTTCGACCTGTATGACTATCCCACATTTGTTGGCCATGTTGTGCAGGATGCAATAGGCCAGGAATAGCCCACAGGCGTTTGAGGGGCTATACTGTAGGGCACCACCGGAGGTGTCCAGGCAATGGAAACATGCCTTCAGCATCCCGAACACCCGCTCAATAACATTACATGTGGTGGCGTGTGCCTTATTGTAGCATTGCTGTGATGGGGTCGTGGGCCACCGGTAGGGTGTGAGCAGTCAGGGATGGAGTGGGTATCCACTGTCACCTGTGTGTAGAGGGTGGAGGTTAGTTTGGTGATCAGCATTGCCCTGTCCCGGGCCATGTAGGCCACTACCCATGTCACCTCTGACCATGCCCCCCAGGCCCTATGATTGTCCATGTGGTTTGCATACTCACCTGCTAGGTGGCCAGTGGGGATATCCCCACTCTCGAATCTGTGGCATATTGCCAACTGGTGCCAGATGAAGGCATCGTGTGCTCCCCCAGGGTGCATGGCACAGACATTGATTATGCGCCCCCTGGCATCGTACACCACCTGGCAGTTGATGCTGGCATAGCCCTTGTGATTGATGTATGTGGCTCCCTCGGGGCCAGGTGTTGTGCAGATGGCCACATGGGTGCAGTCTATTGTCCCTAGCACACCAGGCATATGTGCTACCCTGTGGAACTCCTGTATGTTTGCTGTGCACTCTGTCGATGTGCTGGGGAAATGGATGTATTCCGCAGCATGTGGCAGCAGTGCGCTGAGGAATTGGGTGAGGTGGCATGACGTGGCCGGCTGGGTTGTGCCTGTGGTGTCCTCAGTTGGTCTCTGGAAGGTACCCGTGGTGAGCAAGCACATGCAAGCTGTCACTTTGGTCTCCACTGACAGGGCATGGCTCTGTCGTGTGGGTGCCTGCATCACATCACTGCACAGCTCACAGAGCCATCTCAGAATTGCCCGATTCAGGCGGTACTGGCCCACAATCTCAGTATCACTGTACAGCTCAAAGCTGGTGTGGGCTTGGTATTGCCTGTTGGGGGCATACCACTGACGGGCCCTTCCACGGCCATGCCCCCCTGCTGCCCGCCTTCTCACCCCCCTCAAAACGGCCTCCATCTGGAAGGTGCCACTGGCCATGTCCCTGGCTTGTGTTCACCCCCCCAGCAGCTGTTACTGTATTCCCCCCGCTGTCCTCACTGCTACTTCCCCTGCACTGGGAACACCTGCCTGTGCTTGCCTCACTGCTGTGTGGCGTACCTCCCCCTTCTGCACTGTCTCCCCACACCTTCCTGTTGCTTCCAGGTGCCCTTTCCTGCCTGGCCTTGTGTGTCCCTGCTGCCCAGTGTGTCCTGCTGTATTTTGCTCTCATGTGGCTTCCCTGTAGCGTTCTTGCACCTCTCGCTTGCTCCTTTTTATTTTGGCTCATTTCCGCTATGGCGCAACTTCCGCTTGCTCCCCTATTGTGCATGGCGCAAGTTGTTGACTATCGCACTGCATCATTTAGGTATGGTTCCTCCCCCTTCAGTTGCACATGCCTTCATTATCATTGCACTGTTGCTCAGCATGATTTAGGGGGCGCAACTGCCTGCTGCTGAATATTGCAGAATGGAGCATTTTTGGACTTGCGCAGGCGCAACCCTATTGCGCATGGCTCAAGTCTTTTGAATATCTGGGCCTAAGAGTATTGGAGCAGAGCCAAATGTGGGATTTGTGGTCTGGTTCAGAGTGTTTGTGATATGGGAAAATGTGTACTATAGGTATGGGCTGAAAGCAAGGATCTTTCTTGTGAACTGCTGGCTGAATTCAAAACTTGCTCTCATGACCATCAGAATTTAGGAACCCCCTTTTCTAGTTATGAATGAAAAGGGTTCTCATTTCATTGTTAACCATGTCAAACAATTCAAACAAATTCTCTTTAGTAGTATCACAAATTGTAGTGAGAAACAAATTATATGACCTTCTACGAACCAAATCCAAGCCCCCAGGTTACCATCCCAGTGCTCTAACCATTGAGCCACAGACTCTACATGGTTGGACCTGGGATGACAGCTGTCATCTTGATTATTCCTAGTTGTGGGATATGCAATATCAGAGAAAGCAAATGTATCCAGGAACCACATGTCCAACCATGTAAGCCTGTATTTCAGAGAGTAGAGCACCAGAGTGGTATTCTGGGGGCTTGGGTATAATTCCCAGAAGGTCATGTTATTTCTTTCTCACAACCTGTGATTTAAGTTGTTTAGCAGTGGCTAATACTGCACCAAAAATACCTATGTGTCATCTCCAGTTTTATAAAATGCTGCTTGGGTATTATACATTATAATATGAGCTGTTTAGTGAAATTTTATATATATATGTGTGTGTGTGTGTGTATATATATATATATATATATATATATTTGAAATGTTTTACCAGAAAAGTTGCACTGTGCTGGTATCAGCTCATTTCCAGATGTGTCCTGGGGCCGGGGGAAGAGAAGAGAACAGAACAGAACCAAGGTACAATGTACAAAAATAGTACAACAATATGGAGATAAGTAAAACAATATACACATTTCAAGAAAACAGTTCAGAATAAAAATTGTCATAAAGTTAAATTACCCTACAATAAATTATGAAACAAGCAGAAGAACATAAAACCATGAACAGTAAGATAATAATATGAACAGGAGGGAGTAGTGACTGATTTCTTGGGAGAGAGTGGATAAGCTTGTGTCAGTATAGAGAGAAAGGCTGGTGACAGAAGTCCACCAGAATAAGAAACAGCTGCTGAAGTGAGTAAAAAAATCATAGAGGAGGGATTTCAGAGCGAGAAGGGAAGAGCAGAAAAAGAGATGGGGAGGAGGCAGAGCCCTAAATGTTGGGAAAGTGGAACAAGAAGGCAACTTTGCCAGCATAAAATCTGCTGAAAACATCCATAGTATAGAAATTATGGCTGTAAACATACAGTACCTTAAGTTATTTAATTACGATTAATGTGACAATTGTGATGAAAACTCTCAAGTTCTGTATTTTAGATTTTTCATGTCAAGTCCCAGCTCTTTGCCATCTTTATGAAGCATTGAATATTGTACTGTATTTGTGAAATCCTTTTCCCTAAATTCATGAAAAGTGCAGCAATTTTACACAGCTCCTGTAAGACTAGCCTGTTAATTTATTTCAGAGTAAATCAGCTATGCAAATATTCTTTCACTTTAAATGAATTAAATGGTTTCTGCTTTTTACTGTTGCGTGTCTACTTAAATGTACTCACAAATCAGCAGTACAGTTCTAATGTTAGTGGTATCTTGTTCACAGTTAATATGTCTTGATAGACAGACAGGCAGACAGATATAGGTATAACTACTATATATCGTCACATCTGTGAAGATGAAAGAGAAAAGATGGCCCCAAACTCATTTCCAATTCAAATCTGCAGTTTCTAGTAACATTGCAATGCATGAATCTGAAACAAGCAAATTACTGTGATGCAGATCAATATATTGAAAAACAAGACTTGCAACAGCTTGCAATTAGCAAGTGAGTGACAAGCAGATTTTAAGCCTCTTTATAAAGTAGGTAATTACTTAACAGCTATTGACAGCAACACTTTCAAGGTTCAGTAACTATGATACATTATAAATGTGTGCGAATATCACCTTAAAGAATGTTTACACCACCTACATGTGATTGTGACAAGGTGCTGTATACAACAGGGATATGCAGCATTTATGAAAGGAAGAAAGAAAGAAAGAAAGAAAGAAAGAAAGAAAGAAAGAAAGAAAGAAAGAAAGAAAGAAAGAAAGAAAAGTGAAACCAATTATCGTCAAATCATTTATGGTGTTCCTTTTTCACACTCCCTCTTAGATTATTGTCAGCATTATTACATAAGGAAAATACAGTATAAAAAAGTTTATTCATTTGATTAATTAACTAGGAGCTCTTAAAATGTGCAATACAATCCTGTTTGAATTGATTGTATATTTCCCAAGGATACAGTAGGAAGAATGAGAAAAATAAGCAGATGTCTTTATTGATCTTTATTGATTTGTCTTACAATACTGGTAATTGTGATTAGGGCAAGGGATACTCTGGAGCAATGTCTGTGGAGGAGGGTCTGAGTGGGCTAATGGGATGGTAGGGTTAGCCAGGACTCAAAGGCACACAGAGAGGAGATGGAATACTGAAAGTGGTCCCCTATCCTGTTCCCTTCCCCAGGGTTCCACCCATTATTAGCATCAACAGGTTAACAGGCCAGTTAAACCTGCTCCTCTCATTTTGGCTGGGTTTTTTTTGTAATGCAAGATCAATGACGAATAAGACTGCAGTGATGAAGGGTTTCAATTTTGAATACTCAGTTGATCATGTTTGTTTGTTTTTTGTTTTTTTATTTTATTTTAGTTATTTAACCAGGTATAGCACACTAAGCTGAAAGCTTTTTTACAGGAGTGATCATGTTTGTATCATGAAGAACTAGCTGGGGGATGATTCTCGACCTGTGCTGGTGTTGTCAATCCTGCCATTTTTTCCATGGTGTACTGCTTGAGGTGGGACCAATGGGGGGGGCATAGTGGTCATCTGTTTTACCTTGTCTTTGGGACTCACAACATATACCACAGGATCTTCCAGATCCCTCGAGTGTGTGGTTGTAAGGGTTGAGGCAGGTGTAGGTTGCAGGGTCATCTTCATAAAGTATACTTGCCCAAAGGATATGAGGTGATTTTCTGCAGGAGCTGGTGGATTTCATGGCTGATCTGCTGTTTGATGCCATGTCATTACTAGTGTTAGGGCATGTCAGCGCTTGGGTTAACAAGTTCAAGTTTCAAGTCAATTTTATTACAAAATATATGTACTGTATCAACACATGTCATAACATGCACATACATTTAAGAAATAGAAATACAAAGATAATAAAAATGTAACAAGTTATAAAAAATTATAAAAGTTAGAGGTTCACGTACACTACTGGTCAAAAGTTTTAGAACACCCCCATTTTTCCAGTTTTTATTGCAATTTAAGCAATTCAAGTCCAGTGAATAACCTGAAATGGTACAAAGGTAAGCGGTAAACTGCTAGAGGTTAAAAAAAAGTTTAGATTAGCAAAAACTGCTGTAGAGAAATTGCAAAGAAAGCCAAGGTGTCAGTAAGTACAGTTTCCTAAACCATCAAAAGGCACTTGGAAACTGGAGGAAACTCTGACAGGAAGAGGTCTGGCAGACTCAAAGCCACAACAGAATCAGAAGACAAGTTTCTGAGAGTCAACAGCTTGCGTAATAGGTGGCTCACAGGACAACAGCACAGAATGACTGGCACCCTGAACCAAAAGGGCTACCACAGCATTTTGCAGCGCCATGCAATACCCTCTGGTCTATGCCTAGTTGGTCAGGGGTTCATCCTACAGCAAGATAATGACCCAAAACATACCTCCAGGCTATGTCAGAACTACCTTCGAGGAAAAGAACAAGACAGTAGGCTTCAAATCATGGAATGGCCAGCACAGTCTCCAGACTTAAACCCCATCGAGCTGGTTTGGGATGAACTGGACAGAAGGGTGAAAGCAAAGCAACCTACAAGTGCAACACATTTGTGGGAACTTCTGCAACAGTGTTGGGAAGAACTTCCCAAACAATATTTGATGTCCATTGTAGGAAGAATGCCACGAGTGTGTTCAGTGGTTACAGTATATCTGCAAAAGGTGGCTACTTTGATGAGTTAAAAATTTAGATTAAATTTTGTTAAACAAAATGATTCTATGATTTCTTTTTTATCTCCAATTGTTTATTTGTTCTATGCTTTAATTTCAGAGTACATTGAGACATTAACCTGCGTAAATTTCAATAAAAACTGGAAAAATGGGGGTGTTCTAAAACTTTTGACCGGTAGTGTATAATCACTGAATACTTTGTACACTCTTGGCATAATAATAGACCAACATTAGCATATAGACAGCAATACTTATGATTAAGACTTTTTTGTGATGGCACATAGTGCATAATGAACAACATTTGCTGTAGCAAAAATCATTGATTTGCATGGAGAAAATAGGTAGTTTCCAATAATTCTGTTTCTATTGTGTGGTGTAACCTTTTTGATTAGACCACAAGATTGTAATCACTTTTTCTTTACGGTCATTAGCAGTGGGCAATCTAGCAATAAATGTTGTGCAGTCTTATATTGGTATAACATTTACAATGTATATCACCATTATTTACTTTCCCTTTCCAGTACGAAGCATGCCCAGTTTCTAAAATATCCAATCTAAGCCTGAATAACTTAGACAACTAGTACTAAAATTGTTCACAAATCAGGAGAAAACATTGATGTCCTAGTACACATAGAGACTAATGATCTCGCCAGCCGGTCAGTTGTGGAGACCAAGGAACACCTGACTAGGCTGGGTGACAAACTATCATCTATTTCATCCGGCATCTCCTTCTCTGAGATCCTGCCAGTCTGGGAGAGGGGAGCAGATGGACGGAAGGTCAGAGAAGGGGAGATAGGGGAGCTAAACACGTGGCTCAAGGACTGGTGCCAGGAAAAAGGACACAGATTTGTAGGGAACTGGCAACAGTTCTGGGAGCGAAAGTTCTTTAAATTTGATGGACTGCATCTGACTAAAGAGGGAGTCAGTGCATTGGGGCAGAAGTTTGACGTCTTTGCAGAATATTTAAACTAGCAAATGGGGAGAGGGGTGCAGCACCCCATACGTCGAATGGGAAGAACACCCTTCCCCCCTCAGCTAGTGGTCAAACATGAATTCAGCGTGTTTGCCATTCATTTGCATCACCAGGTAAGAAAAAAGGTTTGTCTCCCCATACGATGCACAGGGGTAATGCCAAACTTCACCCAACAACTAACACACCAAAATCTGGCCAATGGAAAATCATGTACACAAATGCTCACAGCCTGGGAAATAAGATCCCAGACCTGCAGGCAATAATGTCAGAGGCTAAACTGGACATAGTAGCAATTAGTGAGATGTGGTTTACCAGTAACCACACTTGGGAGACTTCAGTACCTGGCTATGTATTGTTCAGAAGAGACCGAGGTGCAAAAAGGGGACGAGTGGTCCTGTATGTTAATGAAAATATCAAAGCTACAGAAATTCAGAATACACATAAGAAGCCAGAAGAACTGTGGGTCACCCTGAAACAGGAAATGGGACAGCCATAAGAACTGGGGTTGTCTACAGGCCCCAGACCAGAGGGAGGACATAGACACATTACTGTTAGAAGATATACAAAACATGACAGCTAAAGGGAGGTTCTGATAATGGAGACTTCAACATGCCGGATACAGATTGGTCAATACCAGCAGGAACATCTGCCAGAACTAGACTCATAGTGGATTCCTGCAGGGAGGGCCTCAAACAACTGGTACAGCAACCCACAAGAGACAGGGCTATCCTAGATCTAGTACTGACTAACAAAGAAGGGATCACAGATCTCCAGGTAGAAGGTCACCTGGGGCCAGTGACCATCACATGGTATGGTTCAATTTGGCTACTACATCTAAATCATCCCATTCCAAGGCAAAAATATGGGACTTCAGAGAAGCTGACTTTGATAAGATGGCCAACAGAGTTAAGCTAGCCCTGGCAAAAGAAACACAGGTGAGGGGTACAGGCAAAGTGGGCAAGCATTAATGATGCAATACTTGAAGCAACATCCCATTGTGTTAGACAGAAAAGGAAGTGCAAAAGAAGAAGGAAACCACTTTGGTTCTCAAATACAGTAGCAGAAAGGTCAGAGCCAAAAGGCTGGCCTCAGGAAATATAAGGGAACACAGTGGGATGAAGATAGGGAGGCATACCAAACTGCCCTAAGGGAAGCAGGTAAGGCAGTAAGGCAGGCAAAGTCCCAAACTGAGGAAACACTAGCACGAACAGTAAAGAAGGTGACAAGACTTTCTATAGATACATTAGTGAAAGGAGAAAGTCCAGAGGGGTGTGCTAAGCTTAATGGAGAAAAGGGGCATGTGAGGAGGAGGACCCTGTAAAGGCATCTATCCTAAATAGATACTTTTGCTCAGTATTTACTGAAGAGAAGGTAGGGCAGGGCCCACAACTCAGCATCATGGACACAGGGGAGGGAGTGAGCACTCACTCCTTCACAAAAGAAAGGGTCCTACAAGAGCTTGCTAAGCTCAGAGTGGATAAGGCAATGGGACCTGATGGCATACATCCCAGGGTACTTAAGGAGCTAAAGGAGGAACTAGCAGAGCCATTAGCAGAATTGTTTAGTGAGTCTCTGAGCACAGGAGAGGTCCCAGAAGACTGGAGAAGGGTCATGTGATCCCGCCCACAAGAGTGGTAGCAGGAGGAGGCGGGAACTACAGACTGGTCAGTCTTACCTCAGTAGTGGGCAAGATTATGGAGGCACCCTTAAGGAAAGGATAGTGCAACACCTGGAATCCATAGGGCACAGGATCCAAGACAGCATGGGTTTACAAAGGAAGGTCCTGTCAAACTAATCTCATAGATTTCTTTGACTGGGTAACCAGAGTGGTGGACCAAGGGGGAGCAGTTGATGTCACCTACCTTGACTTCAGCAAAGCTTTTGACACTGTTCCACATAGAAGATTGATAAATAAACTGGGTAGGCTCGGGTGGGTCAGAAGTTGGTCAACTGGGTGGCAAACTGGTTGACTGGCAGAAAACAGAGAGTGGTGGTAAATGGTATACAGTCAGAAGAGATGCAAGTCACAAGTGGGGTACCTCAGGGATCAGTCCTGGGGCCAGTCCTATTCAAAATCTTCATTAGTGACCTTGCAGATGGACTAGAGGGTAAGGCTTATCTGTTTGTAGATGACACCAAGATCTGCAACAGAGTAGATGAGCCAGATGGGGTGGGCAGAATGAGAAGAGATCTGGATAAACTAGCAGAATGGTCAGAAGAGTGGCAACTGGGATTTAATGCAAAGAAGTGCAAAATCATGCACATAGGGAAGAGAAACCCTGAAGCCACTTATAGGCTGGGAGGGGAGTTGCTAGCAGTCACAAAGGAAGAAAGAGACTTGGGTATCATCATCACTGATGACCTAAAATCATCCAAGCAGACCTCTAAAGCAGTAGGTAAGGCTAGGGGTGTTAGGGTGTATTAGTAGGGGTATCACAAGTCGTAAGAGGGAGGTAATAATCCTCTGTACAAGACATTGGTTAGGCCCCATCTGGAGTACTCGCGTGCAGTATTGAGGCCACACTTCACAAGGACATTAACTAAATTGAGGCAGTCCAGAGAAGGGCAACCAAAATGGTGCAGGGACTGCATCAGAAGACATATGAGGACAGATTAATGGAGCTCAATATGTATACCCTTGAGCAAAGAGGGAGAGAGGTGATATGATCGAGGCATTCAAACACCTTAAGGGCATAAACAAGGTGAAAGAGTCTAACATGTTTAAATATAAGAAAAATAGCAGGACAAGAGGACACAGCATGAGATTTGAGGAGGCCATTAAGGGGAATTGAGGAAATTATTTTTTCACAGAAAGGGTGGCGGATGCATAGAATGGCTTACCACAAAAGTGGTGGCTATGAATACAGGCAGGGCTTCAAACAGGCATGGGATAGGCATAAGGGAGCAATACAAATGACTATGAATAGATAGGTCACTGACAGAGCAAAGGCTGATGGCACATTTATAAGGTAGAAAAAGAAATGGGCAGACTGGATGGGCCTTGCGGTCCTTATCTGCCGTCAACTTCTATGTTTCTATGTTTCTATGTACTGGAGCCCACTCGAGAGGGAGCAATATTAGACTTGATTCTCTCAAATGGAGATGGAGAGAGGATTACAGATGTAGAAGTGGGTAGCCATCTGGGAACTAGTGACCATCGAACAGTATGGTTCACAATAAACACAGCAATAGAGTCAAGCCATACAAAGACAAAAGTACTGGACTTCAGGAGGGCTGACTTTGCCAAAATGGGTAAGTGCCTAAGGAATGCACTAGCAAATGGGCAGGAAGGAGGGGTGGAAGAACAATGGGGAATAATAAAAACTGCCATCACAGAGGTAACGAGCCTTGTGTAAAGCAAATAAACAAAACAAGACTATGTAAGAAACCACTATGGTTCTCAAAGGAAGTGGCAGTGAAGGTTCAAGAGAAAAGAAAGCATTCAGGAAGTACAAGGAATCGCAGAAGGAGCAGGACAGAGAACTGTATCAGTTAAAGCAAAGGAAGCTGGAAGGCAGTCAGAACAGCAAAGGCCCAAACCGAGGAAAAGATAGCCAACCCAGTTAAGAAGGGGGATAAAACTTTTTATAGATACATCAGGAGCAAGAGAGACCAAGGGAGGGATAGTGAGGCATAATAAAGGGGTGGAAGGGTGGGCAGAGGGAGACTGTGAAAAGGCAGAGATACTAAACAAATATTTTTGCTCAGTATTTACAAAGGAAGAGGGGGAGGTACATAAAACAAACAGTAGGAACATGCTGGATACAGAAGTTGATACCGGCCCATTTACAGAAGAAAGGGTTCTGAAAGAACTCTTAAAACTGAAGGTGGACAAAGCAATGGGGCCTGATGGGATTCATCCCAGAATTCTAAAAGAACTAAGGGTAGAACTAGTGACACCACTGACTATCCTTTTAACAAATCATGGGAGGATGGGGTGGTACCTGAGGACTGGAGGAGGGCAGATGTGATTCCCTTCACAAAAATGGGAGCAAGGCAGAAGCAGGAAACTATAGACCTGTTAGTTTAACCTCAGTGATAGGAAAATGATGGAATCACTTCTAAAGGAAAGAATTGTTGAGTATCTAGAGTCCAGAGGGCACAGGACCCTAGGCAGCATGGATTCACAGCGGAAGGTCATGCCAGATGAATCTGATAGATTTCTTTTACTGGGTGACCAAAGTAGTAGATCAGGGAGGGCTGTGGACATGGCCTACCTAGACTTTAGCAAGGCATTTGACACAGTCCCACACAAAAGATTAATATACAAGTTTGCCATCCTGGGTGTGGGTCCCAAGATGACAGCCTGGGTAAAGATTTGGCTGGAGAATAGGACACAGAGAGTAATAGTAAATGGAGTCCACTCAGAAGAAAGGAGGGTTACTAGTGGGGTACCGCAGGGTTTAGTATTAGGACCGGTCCTCTTCAATGTCTTTATAAGCGACATTGCAGAAGGACTGGAAGGAAAAGTATGTCTCTTTGCAGATGACACTAAGATCTGCAACAGAGTTGATGCACAGGGTCGGGTGGAAAGGATGAGAAGGGACTTGGCAAGGTTAGAGGAATGGTCAAATGTATGGCAGCTTAGATTCAATGCTAAGAAGTGCAAGGTAATGCATCTGGGAAACAAAAACCCAGGGGAAGAGTACATAATGGGGGGTGAGATACTAACAACAACAAAAATGGAGAGGGACCTGGGGGTAGTCATATCAGATGACCTAAAGATGGGCAAGTAATGTGATAGGGCAGCAAGGAGGGCTGGGGGGATACTGGGATGCATAGGGAGAGGCATCACCAGTAGAAAACAGGAAGTTATTATCCCTCTGTACAGACAGCTGGTGAGACCCCATCTGGAGTACTGTGTGCAGTTCTGGAGACCTAATCTCCGCAAAGACATAGACAGGATGGAAGCTGTCCAGAGGAGGGCAACTAAAATGGTGCAGGGTCTGCACCGAAGACATATGAAGAGAGACTTAAGGAGCTTAATATGTATAGCCTCGAGGAAAGGAGGGAGAGGGGGGACATGATAGAAACTTTCATGTACCTCAAGGGAATCAACAAAGTCCAAGAGGGTAGCATCTTTCAAAAAAAGAGGTGTGCAAGAATAAGAGGGCACAATTTGATGATACGGGGGGGCGGCTCAGAGGTAATTTAAGGAAGTATTTTTTTCACAGAGAGGGTTGTGGATGCATGGAACGGCCTTCCGGAGGAGGTTATGGAGTCAAAATCAGTGGTGGAATTCAAGCATGCATGGGATAGTCATAAGGCAGTTCTGGGGGATGGGGGTAGGAAGAAGTAGGCTGCTGGTTAACTAGGATCTGCAGCTTATCCAGTAGGTAGGGAAATGGGCAGACTGGGTGGGCCAAGCGGTCCTTATCTGCCATCAAATTCTATGTTTCTATGTTTCTATTTATAAGGCACATCTATATTACATCTTTTCCCAGAAGCTAAACAACTTCATATTCTCTAAAATGCTTATTTATTTATATATAATGACAAACCTGGAATACAGGATAATTTTCCACAAATCATTTGGAAGTAAAATCCCTTAGCTGACTCTCTACTTTTTCAGCATATGTTATATGATGTTCCTGGCTATGTTTATTGCATTTGCCAGGCATGCTGACTCTTTTGACAGTGTAGTCCAGATTGCAGAACCAATTAAAGAGCTCTCTGTTTGCAATAGCTTCTAGACAAATGTTATACAGAATGGAATTAGTGCTCACATCCATTATTTTGTGCCACCATCTGATAGCCCTTATATTTATTCTACATTCAAATGATAGCATTTTTGCTTCCATATGTAGGAGTTCTGATGAAGTATCCAAGAGTAACATTAATATTTTTCTGATAAATACATTTTTTATTGCTTAAAGATTTTAAATATTGGGATTGTCTGCATAGCATACACCAAATTTCAGAAGCAAATAAAACATAGCTGTTAATATCTGCCTCAAAAGATCTTTGCAGAGATATATATGAATTGTCCACAAACTGGAGGCAGAATCTGAGTATACTTTTATTCAATTGCAGAGGGTTTCTTTTTATTGTCTCCAAATGTTTATTCTATTTTCCTTTATTATCCGTAAGCACCACTAGGTAATTATATTCACAGGTGGACCCAGATATTCAAAAGGGTTGTGCATGGCGCAACAGTGTTGTACCATGTGCAACCCACTGATGTGCCCTGGCATGATATTCAAAAGGGAGAATTGCGCGGCACAAATCCCGATGCCCCGGAGGGCATCAGTAATGTATGCAGGTGCAGGTAGGGGGGTGTGCCCATGCATACTCTGCACAGCCCGATATTCAGCCCAGGATGTGCAGAGCCATGCATGCACAACCCCTACCTGCGCCAGCACAAAGTTGATCCCCAAAAAAAAGGAACAACGGATGGCCACTGACAGGTGAGCTGCCGCATTGCAGGGCGCAACACAGCAGCTGCCACCTGTGGGTGGCTAGCCGAGCTCCAGCTGCACCACCCTAGTGGCACCTCCCCCATGCCCGATTGCGGGCATCAGTAGTAAAAGGTTCATCCATAATCCCTGGTGGTCCAGTGGACCCCTGCCAGCCCGATCACGGGCTAAGTAAATAAATAAAATCCATCAATTTCCCTGGTGGTCCAGTGGACCTGCAAGCCCAATTGTGGGCTAAGTAAATAAATAAAACCCATCAATATCCCTGTTGGTCCAGTGGATCTGCAAGCCTGATCACGGGCTAAGTAAATAAATAAAACCCATCAATATCACTGGTGGTCCAGTGGACCCCCCAACCCCACCCATCCACTGAATCCCACCGCCCCACTCCCCCCGGTCAGCGGCGGGTGGCAGCACCCCACCCGCCTGCCGCCCTGCCGCCCACCGACTGACACCGTCGGTAGGGCTGTACGCCCATTAGTCCACAGCGTGAGCCAGTGGGTATGCAGCCCATACCATACTACACATTCCAGATATGTGAATGGATCCCATTTCATATTTACTCCACAGGGCAGTAATTATAAATGGACAATTACATGTCCCTGTGCCTCTTTCAAATACAAACTGATATTCTGATAAGATCTTCTGGTTAAGTTCCCAATCTTTAATTCTGTCCAAGATTATTCTAGTTAAAATGTTTAAGCCAGTACACAGAAGTGTTATTAGGATGTAATTTTCTGGTGCCTGGGGATCATCTCTCTTATGCAGGGGTTTGATTACTCCTTTGTGTCAGTCAGCAGGTAAATGTAAAGTATACAAGATATGATTAAGCATAGGGAGTAAGATTTAAACCCATAATTCAGGAGCTGCCAGATAAATTTCAGCAGATATGCCATCAATGTCTGGTGTTTTATTATTTTGTTGTACTTATAAACTTATACACTTATAGGCTCCTAGATGGAGGAATAAAAACATCAAACGTTTAATAAATATGAAAATTAAAAAACATCGTAACTACCTTAAAAATAGGACAACTTCTAATTGGGAATCCTATTTGAAATCAAGTAGCAAGTGTAAATTAGTTATCCGAAGGGCCAAATCTAGATGGGAAACGAAATTGGCAACAACAGCTAGTAAGTCTAATTCCAAACAATTTTACTCTTATATAAACTCCCTCAGGAAAAGTTCAAGTATGGTGGGGCCTCTTACAACAGAAAATATACTTATCCATGAGCCAAAAGCCATGGCTGATGTATTTAATAATGAATTTTGCAAAGTTTTCTCTGTATCAGAAGTTCAATCACCTGAACCTATGATTTCACTATCAGATCCTTTTATCACATTTTCAGTTGAGTCAATTCTTAAAAAACTACACTTACTAAAAGGTAAATTTTGTTCAGGCCCAGACAATATAGCAGGGCATTTACTTTACCTATTATCTGAACATATTGCCTTTCCACTCAAACTTTTATTCAATCTTTTTTTACAATATAATTATATCCCTAGTGAATGGAAAGAGGTGTTTGTGGTGCCTATACATAAGAAGGGATCAAAGCATCTATGAGAAAACTATCGGCCGATTAGTTTGACCTCATCCATATGTAAGGTGTTAGAAAGTCTACTTAAGGATATTATTGCCCCTATTATTGATGCATCTGATTTAGAACAACATGGCTTCAAGAAGGGTAGAAGCTGTCTGACAAATTTGCTCTGCTTTTATGAACATTTTAGTTCTTGTTTGGATAACCGGATAGCCTGTGACATTGTCTTTATTGATTTCAGTAAAGCTTTTTGACACTATGCCACACTGGACTCTAACTCAAAAACTCACAGGTCTTGGTATTAATAGTCATATAATTACATGGATTCATAATTGGCTTTCAAATAGAACTCAAAAGGTGATGATTAATCTGGTATTTTCTAACTCTGGTAAAGTTTTAAGTGGTGTTCCACAGGGTTCGGTTCTCGGGCCCCTGTCTTTTTCAGGCTTTCATATCTGATTTAACTAATTCCTGCTTTTCTCTTACAATTAAATATGCAGATGATGTGAAGATTGGAGGACCATGTTCTAATTTAGACCTAATATCATGTATTCAGCATGATCTTGATATTGTTAGTACCTGGGTTAATAAATGGGGCATGAAGTTAAACTCTACAAAATTCAAAGTAATGCATTTGGGTTCCAATAATTTAAATTTCCAGTATATTCTGGATGATTTACCATTGTGTGCCACTAATGATGAGAAGGATCTGGGTATAACTATTTCAGACGATTTAACATATTCCAAGCATATGCATTCGGTTATTAGTACATCTAATAAAATTATTTGGTCTATTTTGCGTAATATCAGATCTCAAGACCAGGAGGTGCTGTTACCCCTATTCAGGTCCTATGTCCGTCCCCATCTTGAATATGCTTCACAGTTGTGGTGTCCTTTTAAACAATCAGATAGTTACTCTCTTGAAATGGTTCAGTGAAAATACACTAAAAATATATCTGATCTTGAATCCTCATCTTATGAGTTTAGGTTGGATACATTAAAACTTAATGCCTCTTACTATCAGACACATTACAGGTGACCTTCTCCTCCTATATGACATTATTCAGGACCCCTATATCATGACTGAGTTAGGATTTTCTTTTAAGCCATCAATACATAATACTAGAGGTCATTTCCTCCAGTTAACTGGTAAATCTTTTAAACATAATAATCGTAAGTTTTTCTTTTCTGTAAGAACTATTGGGTCTTGGAATAGACTACCATCTGTTGTAGTAACAAGTAATACTAAAGAGATTTTTAAACATCGTCTCAACACGCTAATTATATCTGTGTATGACTTAACATTCTACTCTATGGCCTAGCATAAGAGCATTATGGGCCTTGGCCTACTAGCTCTTTCTTCTAACCTTAGTATGAACCTTATATAGCCTCTAGTATTTCCCCCTTGATTATTCTGAATATTTCATCCTTACCATTATTTATTTATTTATTTTATTTATTTATTTCTGATCTCGGATTAACCATTTGAGCTCATAGCTCTTTACATAGGTTCCACGTTAGTACATTTAGAACAAGTAGGTGATTACACAGAGGATTGAGACAAACAAGGCAATAGAATTAGAATGAGAACATTTAGGTACATTTGATCTTTGAACAAAGGAATGCAAAAAATACATTGAAAACTAAAACTGGAATAGGTGAACAGTCAGATACATACAGGAACAGACTAAATAACTGTGCCCAACAAGGTGCCTGTTAGTTGTCAGCAACACGAGGGGGTTAGTGCACAGAAGTGCTGGAGACATGGGGTGGAAGGTTGAGCCCCAAATGCAGGGTGTCTGAGAGAGAGAGAGAGAAAGAGAGAGAGAGAGAGAGAGAAAGACAGAGGTCTGTTTGGCAGAAGGACAGATGGTAGGAGATGCCTTTGCTAGGTGCTAGTGATGGCAGACACATTGAGATTCCTGTATTAAATAGTTCTTTAGGTTCTTTTTGAAGGTCCACAGAGTGGGCAGGCTAATAATGTTCTCATGGAGGGAGCTGAACCACAACAGTGCCTGATAGGCAAAGGACCTTTGTCCTTGAGATGTCAGACATTTTGGAATCAGGAAGGACTACAGTTCTGAATTTTGGGTGGGCCTAGGATTAGTGCTGGGAACTAGGAGTTGTTGGACCCCAGTTGGAAACTGACCCAGGCAGATCTTTCTGGCCAGGAAGCAGGATTGATATTTTAAGAGACCAAAGAGCGTTAGCCAGCGAGCCTCTGCATAGAGATTGCAGGTGTGGGTTAGTCGGTGTGCCCCTAAGGTGAGCCTGCAGGCATTGTTAAGGGCAGTTTTTATACATCAGAGAGCTTCAGTCAAATTGGTTTTCACTTTAGCCATAAAAAATCTTGCTTCTTGCAGATCATACTCTTGTTTAGTTATCTTACTGTTTTCATTAAAAAAAAATATGTATTACTATCAATTATAGTCATTATACTTCTGTCCTTGTCACTGGTTCCTTCTGCAACCATTTCCCCAAACAGTCTATTATTCTTCTGTCAAACTGCTTCTTGCAGCTGCCCACATTTGTATATTGTAATCCTTTTTTTTTTTTTATAAGTCCCTATATTCTTTTCATACAGAAAAAAATATGCTGTATAAAATTCAGGATTTGTCTGTTTTTTGTATCTGTCCCTATTTTTTGTACCCACTTTCTCATTATCATACATTCTTTATCAAACCATGAGGGAGGCAGTATAGCGCAGTGGTTTAAGTCTCTGAGCTGCAAATCTGGTGACATCCAGCAGACCAGACCTGGGTTTGAATCTCACACCTTCCACTTACATACTGTGTAACCCTGAGCAAGTCACTTAATTTCCCTGTGCTCCAAGGATGCACCGGTAAAAAAGCTTTCAGCTTGGTGTGCTACTGCTGGTTAAACAATTAAAAAAAAATGTATTCCTATGAGATGGATCCAATGTCCCAATCAACAGCTCAAACAGAGTTTCTATAACTTTTGTCTATAAGGAGAAAAGGATAGGTTAAGGAGAAAAGGATGGGTTAAGGAGAAAAGGATTGGTGAAGGAGAAAAGGATAGCATTCAGGAAATATAAGGAAACACAGAAGGAGCAGGACAAAGAACTTTATCAGTTAAAGCAGAAAGAGGCTGGGAAGGCAGTCAGTATAGCAAAGGCCCAAATCGAGGAAAGGATAGCCAACTCTGTTAAGAAGAGGGATAATACCTTTTATGGGTACATTAGGGAGCGAAGAAAGACCAAAGGAGGGATACTGAGGCTTAATAAAGGGAAGGGAATGTGGGTAGAGGGTGACCGTGAAAAAACAGGGATACTAAAGGAATATTTCTGCTCAGTATTCACAAAGGAAGAGGAGGGGGAGTTACCTAAACCAAACAAGAGAAACACTCTGAAGACAGGGGTCAATACCAGTCCATTTACAGAAGAAAGGGTTCTGAAAGAACTAATAAAATTGAAGGTGGACAAAGTAATGGGGCCTGATGGGATTCACCCAAGAATTCTAAAAGAACTAAGGGTAGAACTAGTGACACTGCTGACTACTCTCTTTAACAAATCATGGGAGGATGGGGTGGTGCCTGAGGACTGGAGGAGGGTGGATGTGATTCCTCTTCACAAAAGTGGGAGCAGGACAGAGGCAGGAAACTACAGACCAGTTAGTTTAACCTCAGTGGTAGGGAAAATGATGGAATCACTTCTGAAGGAAAGAATTGTTGAGTACTTAGAGGCCAGTGGGGCACAGGACCCAAGGCAGCATGGATTCATGATGGGAAGGTCTTGTCAGATGAATCTAATAGATTTCTTTGACTGGGTGACCAAAGTAGTAGACCAGGGAGGGGCTGTGGACATGGTCTACCTAGATTTTAGCAAGGCATTTGATACAGTCCCACACAAAAGATTAATACACATGCTAGCCAGCCTTGGAGTGGGTCCCAAGGTGGTAGCCTGAATAAAAAATTGGCTAGACAACAGGACGCAAAGGGTAGTAGTAAATGGAGTCCACAGTGAAGAAAGGAGGGTTACTAGCGGGGTATTGCAGGGTTCAGTAATGGGACTGGTCCATTTTAATATCTTTATAAGTGATGTTGCAGAGGAACTGGAAGGAAAACTATGTCTTTTTGCAGGTGACACAAAGATCTGCAACGGGGTTGATACACAAGATCAAGTGGAAAGGATGAGAAGGGACTTGGCAAGGTTGGAGGAATGGTCAAATGTATGGCAGCTCAGATTCAATGCAAAGAAGTGCAAGGTAACGCACCTGGGAAACAAAAACCCAGGGGAAGAGTACACAATGGGGGTGGGGGGTGAGATACTGACAACAGTAAAAACAGAAAGGGACCAGGGGGTAATTATATCAGATGACCTAAAGGTGGGCAAGCAATGTGAGAAGGTAGTAAGGAAGGCTGGGGGGTACTGGGATGCATAGGGAGAGGCATCAATAGTAGAAAACAAGAAGTTGTTATCACTCTGTACAGACAGTTGGTGAGGCCCCTATCTGGAGTACTGTATGCAGTTCTGGAAACCAAATCTCTGCAAAGACATAGACAGAGTGGAGGCTGTCCAGAGGAGGGCAACCAAAATGGTGCAGGGTCTGCACCAGAAGACATACGAAGAAAGACTAAAGGAGCTTAATATGTATACCCTTGAGGAAAGAAGGGAGGGGGGGACATGATAGAAACTTTTGAGTACCTCAAGGGAATCAACAAATTCCAAGAGAGTAGCATCTTTCAGAAAAAGAGATGTGCAAGAACAAGGGGGCACAATTTGAAAATAGAGGGGGGACAGTTCAGAGGTAGTGTGAGGAAGTATTTTTTCACAGAGAGGGTGGTGGATGCATGGAACAGCCT
This sequence comes from Neoceratodus forsteri, assembly GCA_016271365.2. NCBI lineage: Eukaryota > Metazoa > Chordata > Ceratodontiformes > Ceratodontidae > Neoceratodus > Neoceratodus forsteri. The sequence goes on along the minus strand of CM057458.1, from coordinate 1,350,478,715 downwards.
CCCTGAGGAGGTTGTGGAGTCAAGAACAGTGGGGGAATTCAAGAATGCATGGGACAGACATAAGGCAGTCCTAGTGGGGGGTAGGAGGAAGTAAGCTGTTGGTTAACTAGGATCTGCAGCTTATCTGTTAGGTAGGAAAATGGGCCAACTAGGTGGACCAAGCAGTCCTTATCTGCCATCAAATTCTATGTTTCTATACAGCCAAACTAAACTCATCATAATTACTGTCTGTGTTAACTTGTATTATCTCTAAGACTGGTTATAGATTTTTCAGATATTCTTGCACAAAATGTATCACTATGGGGATTCACCTGATTTTTTTTTTGTTCTACATAAAAATATTTTCATTTGCTGACCCAAATCCTATGTGCATAAACCCCTAGACTATGAACAGTTAAAGTTTATCTTCAGGCTTAATGGGAGTTGATCACTTTCCCAGCAATCTTTAATTTCCTGCCTGGACACATATGTAAAGTGAAATATATCAATAACAATTAGATCCAAAAGAGTGCTTCCCTCTTTTGTTTGGAAATATATTTTCCTTCCTTATCTCCTATAACCCTACAATTAATGATTCTCAAAAAAAATTCCCTCCTATAGGGACATTAGGGCTTTACCAGCTTGACTGACCTTTTTAATTCAATGAGTTCCTTAAGGACATATTTTATATATATCATCAAAATGTCAGTTTTGCTCCTTCATTTCTTGACTGTCCCCAATTCTTGTATTAAAGTCACCTTCCTGGGCTGACAAAGAAACATTGCATTTGGCCAACAACTCCTCCAGCTGATGTAATAACTGGGCCTTAGACAGGCAGTTGCCTCTGTTACTCACTTGCATGGTAACATACTGAAACAGGTCCTCTCATTGGGACTTGACATAACTGCAATCAAAGCCAATCTGGTCATTTTAATACCCATCCTGGGGAGATGGTTTAGTACTGTGCAAAATGCAATTTGAACTCTTGCAAATGGCAAGCAGTATTGGATATCTCAAGCATGGTGATGATATGCACTTAGGTAGCCGAGAAAGCTGCATAACACTATAATGCAGTTCTTTCTGCTGCTTTGGACTGTCTAGCACCTTTCAGTGGCAGTACCTTGACATCCCAATACAGCTCTCTATGCTATTGTGTGGAGCCAAGGCAGTTGAAGACTAAAGGATGAAGTTGGAGTGTTTTTGGTGGACATCTTTTTCTGTGGAGGATAAACTGGCTCAGAGAACTCATAACAGTGAATATCAGAGAGAAATTACACTGAAAAAGAGAAAGATCCTAACGTGGGTGATTGCTGCAAGCAAAAATCAACTATCTTACCTTTTTTGCACTGTCAACAGATTATTAAATCCACTCTGTCTGTGGTCCAATACAGCCTTTTCAGCAAATAAATGTGAACAGCTTAGCTGTTTTTTCCTTGACAAAGTGCTTTCCATACAGATTAGGATCATCTCAAGCAGCCTGTCATGGTGTCATTGACTGGTGATGTCCAGAGAGGGAAGAGCATTGATGATCTGCCATCATGAGTTAATTTTAATCTGGTTATAGAAGAGAACATGGTTTGGGTGATCTTTGGTCAGAGCCCTGCAAGCTGTACCCTGGATCCTTGGCCTACTTGGCTACTTATTGGTAGCCTTGAATCCCTTGGGCTAATATATATTGAGGTTTTTAGGTGTTTGTTTAGGGAGGGTGTCTTTCCTTGAGCTTTGAAATGGGATGTGGTTAAGCTCCTCCTGTAGAATCCATTTTTGCACCCAACTAGTCTGATGACTGCACTGGTCAGAATGTTCCATGATCTCCTCATTGTGAGGGATAAGGAACTTTGTTCCATCATGGTCCTTTTGGCTCTCTCATTGATATTTGACACCATGAACCATGGTGTCTTGTTGAATCACCTGAGGAATTATATGGGACTAACTGGCATTGTTTTGTGATTTTTTGAGTCCTATATTACTGGGAGATTGCAACACGTGGCTCTAGGTAATTTCATCAGTTAAGCAGCTGTGGTCACCTGTGGTATTTCCCAAGGCTCGATCCTGGCACCTGTGTTGTTCACTGTGCACATGTTGCCATGGGGTCAGATCATAAGGTGCAATGGATTTGAGTTTCCCTGCTATGCAGATAATATCCAGCTCTATCAGCCTTGAGCTCCTGATGGGTCCGATGCCATTTTGGTGCTGGGACAGTGCCTACCAGAAATCAATGACTTGATAACCCCCACTTGGCTGTCTCTCGACCAGATAAAATAAAGGTTATTATTGTTGATCCAGGCACGCAAGGGTCTGCAATTGACTTTTCTTTACCATTAGTAAATGGCCAGACACTGCAAGCTATGGATGGTGAAGAATCTGGCTGTCATTCTGGGCTGCAAGCTGACACTAGAGCAAAAGGTGTCAGTGGTAGTCAGGAAATGTTTTTTGCCATCTTTCTAATATCACCCAGATCAAGCCACATTTAACACCAACTGACTCAGAGATGATAGCCCATGCCTTTTTACCTCCATACTGGATGGCTGCAATGCTGTTTACTTCAGGTTATCTAGATGCTTGATGTACCACCTGCAGCTGGTCTAGAATGCTGCAGCCCAGCTGTTGGTGGGAACTTCTTGGAGGGATCACATCATGATGGTGTTGTGCAAACTGTACTGGCTGCCAGTTTGGTGGTGTATCACCTTCAAAAGATTTGCTTGTTAACATTCTAAGGACCAACACAGTTTGGGCCCAAGTTAACTAGAAGTCCTCATGATGTCATACATACCTGCACACCCACTCCTCTCCACAGATGTTGACTTGCTTCAAGTCTCTTATTCCCAACTCAAGCAATCTATGAACATGGCTTTTTGGGTTGAGGCCCCTCTACTCTGGACCTCCCTTCCAGTGGCTGTATGAACTGCCTGTACTGTGGGTGCATTCAGGTATCAGTTGAAGACCTACTTTTTGCACAAGCCTTCCCAGATTATTTGATTTGAATGGTTTAACTGTTTGTTTGTTTATTTATTTACTACTTAAGTCTAAACAGTTTTTCTGCTGTTTTAGTCTGATTGATTGTTGTAAGGTGTCCTGAGTCATGTGGAAAGAGCACCAAACAAATACAATTGGTTTTGCCTTGCCTTTTCTTGATTAAAATTTAACTGAGAACTATTGCTTTACTAAATAATTCAGCCTCCTCTGTCCCATTAGAGGAACTATGAGAAAAACCTTAACTTGAGGAATGATTACCAACTGAGTCTCATCAAAAGGGATTCATGTAAAAGTCTAAAGTAATGTAAGTGATACAGTTGGTTGATATGCCAATTTGTACAGAAGGACACTTACATAGGAGACTAGTAGTCAGCATGTGAAACATAAGATATATACTTGATGGTAAAATGGACAGCAATGAAAAAAAGTATGGTGCCAGAACTAAAATTATTAAGGCCACAGTTACTTGTAATTCTCACACCTAATAACATTAATTTGTGCTCCAGTTCAAGATGGATGGAATAGATATTTTATTTATAAAATTGCTTTTTTTAAAACCAAAGCAGAGTACAAAGAAAAAGAACTCCATCAATGATACAAATAAAAACTAAGAAAACTAAAACAAAATACAAAACATAACATTACAACTATCATAAATAATACATAACAGAAAATATAACTTTAAAACTTTCATGAAAGTTGTGAATGGCTTCTTCAGTCTGCTTCAAAAGCCTGTCAGAAAAACCATGGGCTGAATTCTCAAAACACTTACAAAGTACAAAAAAAATGAGCAAGTCCCCCAAAATTGCGCAGTTACATCAAAACAGGGAAACTGCGCTGCATTATATTCACAAAATGTCCACAGCTGTGGAAAAAATACAGCACAGATTGTGGAAAAAACACACCTGTGGAAGATCTTGTGTAAAAAAAGCCATTGAAATGTTTGGCACATCTCCTTAAACGCTATTCTCAGCCACTGTTTTTCCTCAATTGTAGAAAAAATTTTGCACACATGCTGCACCAAAGAGGAAGCATGTACTGTCAAGTGAGAAATAATTATAGTGGGGGTACAGGCACCAGGCAACAGCAGACCTGTGGGCCTTATACTAGTGTCAGATGTTAGGCCACAAACAGCACACATTTCAATTGAACTGCAACAAACCACAACCACATGACCCAGTACAACCCATAAAGGAGACCCACAGGCAGTAGAGGCAGAGGTTGTAAAAGCCAGAAGTGTGTGCTATAGAAGCAGGCAAAATAAAAACCCCAGAGACATAGCCAACAAGTATAAAATGACACTTGGTGCATGGGCCTCCTAAATATGGAGTGCAGGGCGCAGGCAACACCAAGGAGAACCACAACTGCCACATGTGTGCTGCTCTTGGCTGGTTACAGTTGCCCAACAGTGCATATTGTTGCATGTGCTGCTGTTGTGCAGGTACAAGCAGGCCTGGCCACTGTTATGGTGCAAGGTCCTTCTGGTACAGTTGGTGTCATTGTGGTCCCAGTTGTAAGAATGCCAGCTGGCCTTGATGGGAGTGCTGGTTCTGCTGCATCTTTTGCAAGACTGTCAAAGTCTCCTGCTCCAATTAAAATGGTTCATTTGTTGTTCTGTCTGCAGGGTCTTTTATATTATTTCCACAGCTGTGGATCTGCACATGCGCATATTCTGCATGTGTGGAATTCTGTAACTTGCCTTTTGTGAGTTTCCGCACCTGCTGAAATTTTGATTGTGAATATTCCACACTAGTGTTTCTGCATTTTTGCAAGCCTTTTTCCACATGTATGGAATTTTCTACTCTCTTTGTGAATCTAGCCCCATGTTTTTAATCTGCTTTTGAAAGTGGGGACAAACAGGGCAGACTGAATATTCATGAGAAGGCTGTTCCAAAGAATGGGTGCAGCTAAGAAAATGCTCTGTCCCCTACAGATGTTAAACTTAATATAGGAAGAGAAAAAGATAAGTGCCAGCTGATCACAGCTCACAAATATCAAGGCAAGGTGCCACAATATCTCTGAGATACTGTGGTTCTAGTCCATTTAGGGTCTTATAAGTCAAAAGTTGGATCTTAAAGTCATAACTGTATTATAGTAACTCAGTGCAAAGAGTGTAGCACAGGAGTGTTAGTATTGAACCTCCTGGTAGAAGTAATAGGTCTGGCTTCTGCATTCTGCAACAGTTGGAGATAATAGATCTGACTTGCCACTAGGCCACTGTAGAGCACAAAACAATAGCAGAGGCAGGAGAAGATGCAAGCATGTGCCAATGTGAGAGCATCATGAGGGTCAAGCAAGGGGTGCAGTCTAGCTGTGTTCTTCAAATGGTAAAAGCCGCTCCTGACCATGGATGCACCTGAGATGCTGGTGATAGTTCCTGATCAAGAGTGATTCCTTAATTGCAAACCACATGACAAGTCTGTAACCTGTTATCTCCAAGCATGCAAAGACCCAGGAACTACAAAATGGATAACCTCAGATGATCCTATTCCACTAGCAATGACTTGGTTTTATGGGATTCATCTTTATCTGAAGTAAGCCACCGGCAAATGATCTCAGATAAAGCATTCACAAGCACAGCTGCCAAGGAGTCCTGTCTGGTTTTATTGTTAGATATTGCCTGCATAGCAATGAAAACTCAAGCTATTCTTTCATATCACCTCTCCAAGCAGAAACAGAAACACTGTGATAAATAATGGAGGCAAAACTGAGCCTTGAGGGATTCCACAATTGATGTCAGAGAAGATCCAAAATTTCATAAAGTCACCAATTTATGGTGATCATCCAGGAAAATAGAAACAAGATCAGCATGATGCCCCCCTGCTCCAATGATCCTCCTCATATGCTGATGTTAATTAGTCTTATATGTGGCAAAGCATCATAGGCATTGCTAATGTTCAGGTAGGTCAACCCAGAGACATATAGAGACCTACAAGTACCTCACAGGAGTAAATAAGGTGTAGGAGGGGAGTCTCTTTCAAGTGAGTAAAAGCACCTGGACCAGGGGCATGCATTGAAGTTGAGGGAGGGGGGTTAAGTAAAATATGGGGAAGTACTACTTCATTCAAAGGGTGGTGGATGCCTGTAACAGACTGCCACTGGAATTGGTGGAGGTGAAAACAGTGAGGGGCTTCAAGCATGCATGGGCCAAACATAGGGGAATATTAGTAAATACAGCAGGAAGGAAGGAGGGAGGGTTGTCAGAGACCAGTCAAGGTCTGTGGAGATGACTAGGCAGGGAATATCTAAGTAGACTGGGTGGGCCAAGCAGTCTTTTTCTGCCAACAAATTCTATTTTTCTACCACGCCACTTCTCACACTACTTTCTTCCAGGGTGTACCTAAGAGGCCTCTGTAGATAACTTTAACTACTATATGTCCCAGTATACGGTACACTCAGTCACATTATTCACTCACACTTCACTTTTCATACAACTGAACACTCAAACTAAATACTTTATTTAAATACCAAACACACTCTTACTCTCTCAAACAAAAAGATACAAATTAATACAGTTAAGAATAATTCAATAAAAGTCTGCACCCACAAGTATGTCTATGAATAAAATACTCTAGCCAGCTCAAAGACAAGTGGGATTCAATAAGTAAATTTCCTCCTGTGGAATACAATACTCTCCTCTGCAGCAGGAGGTACAATAAGTACAGAGTATGGGGTGCAGTTCTGAAGACCACACTTTTACAGGGATATTGAGATGATGGAGAGGGTGCAGAGGAGGGTAACCAAGATGGTACTAGGGATGCGGGATATACCATATGAGCAGAGATTGAGGGAGCTGAACCTGTACCCAATGGAGACTAGGAGGGAGAGGGAGGACATGATTGAGACTTTCAAGTACCTCAGGGGGAATAAACAGGGTGAAGGAAGAAAGTTTGTTTAAAATGAAAAAAGGAGCATACATGAGAGGGCACGAGCTCAAATTAGAAGGCAGGAGATACAAAGGTAATGTGAGAGGGCAGTTCTTCACAGAGAGAGTAGTGGAAGCCTGGAATGGTTAGCTGGAGGAGGTGGTGGGAGCCGAGTTGGTGGAGGGCTTCAAGAGGGCATGGGACAGACATAAGGGGTTGGGGAAGGGGATGATAGCATGTTAAGGGGGGTGGGAGGGAAAAGGGGAGAGTATAACGGCAGACTGGATGGGCCGTGTGGTCCTTTTCTGCTGGCAAATTTCTGTGTAATCTGTGTAATAACAACCCAAATCTTCATATTATCCATAGTCAGCTCTTTAAAATATTTTCCACCTTTTTAAACTCCAGATAATTTGATGGAGGAAGTTTCTCTCACCAGCAATGTAGTTAACTAGTTAAAGTCACAGTGCCAGTAAAACTTGCCCACCACCAACTCTCACTTTTTTTATTTTATTTATTTAAACTTTGCTAACCAGGAAAGGCACACTGAGCCAGGGCTCATTTCCAGGTGTGACCCATGGGATCAGGGTTACATTACAAGCAGAGGGAGAGAACACAGAAATATCATAAAGTCGAGCAAATACAAATGGAGGGAGAGATCAGTAATTGCAATTATAACAGAGTCACATGCTATGGGGTAAGAATAGGATCAAAATCATGCATCCAGTAACTACAGAAAATCATCAATATCAAGCAGGGTAGGCAGATCAACAAATCAAATAATGTTTCAGAAGGAGGAAACTAGGAGGTCATCAGGGGCCAAGAGAGCTGAGGTTGAGGGACTGGGGAGAAAACAGTGCAAAATCAAGCGGGGGAAAGGAGTGCATCAAATCAGATGCTTTATGGCTGGAAGCAAGGGTGAATGGAAAGTGGTTCAGGACAGCTGAGTCCAGAGGGAGGAAGTCTGTAAGAGAAAACTGACAGACAAGAAGTTGAGTGAGAGTGAGGCAGGGAGAAAGAGTGGGAGTCCCTGGAGTGCTGCTGGTAGGAGGGGGAGGCACTGTGGAAAGGAGGGAGGAAAGATGGGGGGGAGTGTGCCAAACCAGTATTTGACTATGAAAGCCAAGCAGTGGGTCTGGTGACAATGAGGTAGAAGTGAAATAGCAAGGAGGAGTACAGAAAACAGCGATGCAAGTGTGGTGGTGAGTAGTTAAAAGCAAAGTGGCAGTAGGAGTTCATGAGATTATCAAGCCAGGACAAGAACATGGTGGGGGCAGTACCACAGACCATGTCATCATAGTCAGTTACTCGGAAATCATTTTCTTGACTAGCTCATAATGGATAGGGAGGTGGAGGCTGTCTGTGTTTTGGGTCAATATGCCTAATTTAGGTCAGAGTTTGGAGCATATGGCAGAATTGTGGGAAGAAAAATTGAGATCTGTATCCAGCCAGACCCCAAGGAATTTAAATGCAGTGACTACTTCGAGGTTGGAGCCATTAGTGGTGGAGAACTCAGGGAGGGTCTGGAACTGATCCAGTTTTTACTTTGTCCCAAATGTCATGGTTTTCTTAGTATGGACTCTAAGATGATTAGCGTGGAACCAGCTGAGGACATTGTTGAAATCCTGCTGGACATCAGCAGTGGTAGGCCCTGAGGAGTATAGGATGGTAATGTCTGCATACATTTGAATGAGGGAGTTTTTGCAGATAGAGGGGAGGTCATTGATGAAAAGGAAGAAAAGGATGGGACCAAGGATGGACCCTTTGGGGACCCCTGCAAGGATGGGGAGAGGGGGTAACAAGACAGAGCTCGACAGGACAGATTGTTGCCTGTTGATAAGATAGGATCTGAACCAGTTGATGATGGGGATGGCCAGACCAAATGACAGGAGCTTGTCCAGGAGCAAAGAGTGAGTGACCAGATCAAACACTTTGGCCAGGTCAATGAAGATCACAGCAGTGATGTGACCCTAGTCCATTCCTGACTGGATGGCATGTGTGACCTGCAGAAGGGGCGAGATGGTTGAGTACTGCTTACGGAATCCTGATTGATAAGGAGAGAGAAAGTTAGAAGAAGCTAGGAATTTAGTGACTCTGGAAAGGACTAAGTACTCTTGGAGTTTGGCAATGGAAGGGATGAGGGATATGGGCCAATAACTGCCAGGGGCTGAGGGGTAACCACCTTTGTGAAGGGGAAGAGCTTTAGTGACTTTCCAGCCAGGAAGATGAGATGGTGCAAAAGGAGAAAGATAGGTTCAGTTTGTGAGAAAGAGGGGCTGTGATAGTGGTAACAGAGATGCAAAGCAACCTGAGGTGAAGACCGTCCAGACTGGTTTTTGGCAGGGTTAAGGGAAAGTGATGCACAAAGTACTTCTTGCTGTGTGATTGGAGGGAAACTATAAACACCAGACACAGGGGTGGGGTTTGGGGAGGCAGGAGAGGTATGATCAGGAAGCACACAAGTAATAAAGAATTTCTTAATGATGGTTGCAAAGGAGGTGGGGTCAGAGATGGGGGAGACATTTACAGTGAGGGTTGGGGAGGCTGACTGGGAGGAGGGGTCGAGAAGGGAGTGGATGATGCTCCAGATTTTGAGGGTGAGTTTAAGTTAGGATGAAGGTGGAATTTAAAGTAAGCAGCCCTTGCAGAGTGGACTTGCCAGAGATATTATTTCTGGACCTGGTAACTGAATGTAAAAGTGCCCAGCAGTTCCACATTAGCCCTCTGAAGTTCGAACAGCCACAGGGATGGAAAATCTTCTATGATGACGATATACCTCCAATTGAAGTAACTATGGCATATCTAGAGTGGGGTTCCTCAAAAGGCAACACTTTGAAATCCAACCACAGGAAATATTCAGTCAGCTTTGACTACGCACCACTGGTATACCATGGAGGGGGCCTCAAAGAAACACCAGTCACTAAACCACAATGTCACAAGTGGAGTAAAGATTATGGGCCTGATTCTCAAAAGGTGCTGCAGTCAGTGCAAACTGCAGCAAACAGCAGCTTGTGCCAATGCCCCATGCACCAGGGACCCTGCCCCAGATTCGGGTACTGGAAGAGTCCTAGTGCCTACATCCCCACACCTGCGGCAACCACTCCCATGTGACAAACATCTGGTGTATGGGAGGAGTGTGCCACTAGCTGCTGTGGCAAAGGAAATTGTCCTGCACCCCATCCCAGTCCTGCCCATGAATTAATTGAATAAGTATCCCCTCCTGGTGGTCTAGTGTCCCCCCAACCCCAATCCCCACAATGGTAGTAATGAACAATGTAATGTACATGCCCCAATCCCCGATGCTGACATTTGTAAGTAGAGTAATGTTTATGCCCCAATCCCCAATGCTGATATTTTGAAATAAAGTAATACTCGTGCTCCCTGTCCCCAATATGTAATGTTGCCAGTGTTAACATGAAGTACTTCCCATGCCCCCTCAACCCAAGGATGCCAGCATTATTATTAATAGTCAGAGCCAGTGACCAGCACAGCCCACCTCACACCTCTTCAGCTGGCCGCTGACTGAACTGTCTGTGATCCTTCTGTAATGTGTTCATGTGTGTGTGGGGAATTTGTTTAGGATCACTAATCATTTTTGTATAGCAGAGAATTTCTCAATTTGGTACATTATCATATCATATCAAGTCTTTATTTAACCAGGCGTTCATCGTTGAGCAGAAGCTCATTTGCAAGATGGACCTGGGTGGAGCATGAACAATTGTATATACAAGTCAACACAGGTATTTACAAGGCAATACAGATAATACTCTTTACAGAGAGGAAGAAAAAGAAGTTCATATGTATATAGAATTATACAGATATTGTACAGATTACACAGTATTTACATACATAGAAGTGTCTATAGGAAGATAAAGCAGGTTATCTAAGGTTGCAGGAGGAAGTAACGGAAGAAAAAATAAAATAAAAATATACACCAGGTAGAGGTGAAGGTAGGGGGGAAGAGAGGGAGGGAAGTAGGGGGAGAAAGGCTAGGAGGGCACGGTGCACAGAAAGGAGTTGGTAAAGCTGGATGTAGAGAAGGTGGATGGAGAAAAGGAGTATGTGTGAGCCCCAGGATTGAATGCTATAAAGTACGGGGCATGGTAGGATGTCACAACCCAGGGTAGTGAGCTCCTATCCGAGGTTGGGAAAGGAAGAATAAGGGATGGATGGACTTAGTGTTGATAAGACAGGGGGATAAGAGAGAGAACAATTAGGCTGGTGGAGGAGCAAGCTGGGGGTCAGTACTTAAAATTGGGTCTAGGGCGTATTATATAGTTCAGTGCAGACACCGGGTACTGGGTCTGAGGGGTGAAGCAGTTACATACTTCTGATTGTATGGAAATAAAGCATCTTGAAAGCATTTATACCGATTAGAGTGCTTAATTTGAGGGTTTTTTGTAGATCGTTCCATAAGGTAGGTAGCACGAAGCTTATGGCTGCCCTGCCGAAGCGGGATTTTGCTTTGGGTACTTTAAGTGTAATAGCTGAGTAACTTCTTTTTTTTTTTTTGCAATTCAGTTTTTATTAAATTTTAAAACAATTATTACAGAGACACGAACAAAAATATAATACCAGGTGCACAAATGTATACAAATTAACACATCCAAACAAGTCACCACTTTAATATTCTGGTCTCTGTAACCCCCCACCCCGTCCTCCCTCCCAAACCCTCTCCCCCTGCAAGGCGCTGTGCTACACTTTATCAGTGAAGAAAAAATACACCAGCAAGATTAAGAGTATGCAACTAGCAACGGGGACCAGATTTTCTCAAAAGAAGAGAGTTGATTACGTAGAACCGCTATCATTCTTTCTATTCTGAGACACTCTAAAAACTCAGACAACCATTCCGAGTAGGAAATAGCAGTAGAATCTTTCCAGTGTTTAAGGACTAGTCTTTTCACCATGATTGAAATCAATGATATATGATACTTCCTAATTTTGACCTGGCAATCTGACATAACACCTAGCAAACATACCCCTGGGGTAAACATCTCTTCCAGGCCTAGTAATGGGCTAGCTTTATCCTTAATCTCTTTCCACAAGGGTGCAATTTTTGGACATTCCCAAAAAATATGAAACGAATTTCCCACCCCCGAAGTGCACTGGTAACACTTAGAGTCGGACGAGACCCTCAAGTCTACTAACTTTTGAGGGGAGTAGTAGATATTATGTAGTATTTTAAATTGAGTTAACTTAAGACGGTCTTGCTTAAGGAGTTTGTGATGGTTCTTCTAGATATGCGACCAGTCCAAGTCCATATCGGGGAAAACCCTGGCCCAGTATGTCGTCGAAACCTGATTGCCCGTGAAAACCCATTGACTCAGGACCTGATAAATTTTGGAGATCGCGTGTGAACTACCTATCAAGGGGCACATAGTGTCCCAGAAAGTAATACGGGGTGGTGTGACCCCGTTGGGTCCTATTTTCTGACTGAGGAGGTGATGTACTTGATAGACCTTAAAACAGGCTTTTCCAGATAAGTTAAGTTTAGTTAGTATTTGAGGGGTTGAGATTAACTTACCATCCTCATCTAAGAGATCCTTAATCGAGCATTCCTCTAAGTTAGGCAACCAGCCCTGTTTGATCACCTGATGACCAATTAATAGGTGAGGATTGCCGACAATTGGTTGGGCACTATCTCTAAGGTGCTCATATTTTAAAAAGTTACAGAGTTGGCTATGTATCCTTAGTGAAGTCCAAATAGGTGAGCCTTAAGAGAATGGATCACCCCGGGTATTGTAGTACATAGCTCAGGATTATGGACCCAAACTCCTAATCCAGCTAATTTCAAGATTAATCCAAAGTGGGACATAATCTTTAGACTGAGAGAAGGCCTTCTCCAGGGTCCATCTGCCATACTTATTTACATGGGCCGCCCAAAAATAAAGGGCAAAATGAGGCAACTTAAGCCCCCCTAACTCTTTGGGCGCCACCATTTTTAGATAGGACATTCTGGCTTTCCTGAAGTTCCAGACAAAATCAGCAACCAGCTTATGTACCCTGTTAAACCATGCCAGAGGAATCCAGATATTAAGCATAACTAGAGGGTATAGAAGTCTAGGGACGATGTTCATCTTAACTATATTTATTCTACCCCAAAGTGACAAGGGGAGCTGCACCCACCTCTTCATGTCCCACTCCAGAGTACGCAATAGGGAATCTAGATTGAGGTGACGCATGCGTTCCAGGCTGTTCGCCAAAATGAGACCTAAGTACTTAAGGGATTTGGGGCTCCATCCCAGCCCCAATCCTGTAATGTCAGTTTTGATGACTCTGCTATTTAAGGGAAACACCACCGTCTTTTCTTGGTTTAATTTGTAATTGGATAGGGCGCTAAATTCTTGTATTACTTCCAAAAAGGCGGGGACCGATGAGGCAGGGTTGGATACATAAATTAGTAAATCATCCGCAAATGCTGTCACTTTCACCACCTGATCCCTGATTTTAATCCCATTAACCTTGGTAGAACAAACAATCTTCCTAATCAGTGGTTCCAAGTACAGGTTGAATAGGAGAGGAGAAAGAGGGCACCCCTGTCTAGTTCCTACATGTAGATTGAACGTGAGGAAGTCACCCATTACAAGTCACTCTTGCCAGAGGGCAGAGTATAGGGCCCTGACCCAGCTAGTAAATTTCTCTGGAAACCCCAGCTTTTCCATGACCTGAAATAAGAAGGCCCAGTGGACCCTATCAAAGGCCTCTCCGATCCAAAGAGACCAATGCCAGTGAGAGGCCAGCCTCGTCAGCAACTGACAAAACGTGAGATAATGTTCTAAAATGATCTGCAGAGGACCTACCTTCATAAAACCTGTCTGTTCCAGGCCAATTAAACTTGGGAGCAATTTGCTACATTCTCTCAGCCAGGATTTTAGACAAGATCTTTAGATCATAATTCAACAGGGAAATGGGTCGATAGCTACCTGGATTTTCAAGAGGTTTGTCTGGCTTGGGTATAAGTACAATAAGTGCCTCGAATAAATTTTTATCCAGACGCACCGAGAGGATATTTGGTATACTCTAGACAATAACGGAATCAACTGTTGGGAAAGAATTTTATAAAAGTTTGGCTTAAAAGCCATCGGGTCCAGGTGTCTTATCCATGGGTAGGCTAATAATAGCCGACTCTATTTCACTATAAGTAATATCGGCAATGAGCAACTTTTGATCCACCACCTCTAGGTTAGGCAGTGGCAACCAGTCCAAATACTGCTGGATCTCAAGTTGAGAGGGTGGGTACTGCATTTTCCGTTATAGCGCTTCATAATAATTACGGAAAGCCAGGTTTATCTCTTCCGGTTTAGTAATAATACACTTATCCTGTTCTGACCAAATCCCCTCTATTACTCAGGAAGCCTCTAGCTGTGCAATGCGCTGGGCCAACAACCTGCCGGGCTTTTCCCCTTGGTCAGCATATCTAGCCCTGGTTTTTATCATGGCCAACTCTCCCTGGTCGCCCAATATTTTGAGGTATTCATTTCTGACTTTAATTAACTTAATCTCAGTCTCCTCCAGGGGATTGGCGACCAGTTCTAATTGGAGGCCCTTAATTTGGTCCAAGAGATGTGCCATAGTGGTCTGTCTCTCACTCCTAGCCCTAATGGCTTGACTTATCAATAGGCCTCTCAAGTATGCCTTGAGTGCCAACCATAAAATATCCGGTCTAGTACCCTTCCTGTCATTAAGTAAAATGAATTCCTCAACTTGGCACGCTAGGCTATTAATTACTTGGGGAACCCTCAGTAATTGGTTGTTGACCTTCCATCTATTACCTTTACCACTCACCGATGAAACAGAGATCGTGACTTCAACTGCCGAGTGATCAGACAGGGGTGCAGCCACTATCTCAGCCCCCACAACACCTTTTAGGAGGGAACGGGAACAGAGTATGAAATCAATCCTAGAGCCTGATTTATGCACCGGTGAATAAAATGTGTATTCCTTAGTTTGAGGGTGGAACACCCTCCAGACATCCGCTAGGCCCAGACGAGCCACCAGGTCATCCAGAGCCAGGGCCGCCGGAGTAGAATACCCTTGTATTCTCGCGGACCTGTCCATCCGTGGTCAACACCATATTAAAGTCTCCGCCTATTACCATAGGAAGGTGACTAAATGGGAGCAATGCTCTTAGCAGCTTGGTCAGAAAATCTTGACTATCAGAATTGGGACCATAAACAACCCCTAACAGAACTTCCATGTTGTATAACTTTCCCTGGGCCAATAAAAATCTCCCCTCGCCATCCGAAATGACTTTCATAGGACAGAAGGGAATCGATCTGTGCAATAAAATCAGTACCCCCCTACTCTTGGTGTTTCCTTGTGAAGAAAGTACCTTCCCGAATTGCCTTCTCCTCAGACAACCCACTTCCTCTTCCAGCAAGTGTGATTCTTGCAAAAAGGCAATTCTGATCTTAGCGGCCTCCAAGTATTTCAGGATTCTGAATTGTTTCACTTTGTGTCTAGCCCTTTAACATTCCATGTACAGAATTTAATCAAAGTATCGGTCCCCATGGTCTAAGTAAACATAGCAGGCCTAATAGGCGATCTTCAAGACCACTGTAGCACCAGCAACCTTGCACCCTACCCTAAAGCCCCCTACCCCCAGTCCCTACGAAACCATAATACCCCCACAACCCATAACCCCATACAGATGAAAACCCTCCCTCCCCCGCCAGCCCCATAATCCCACCTCCTGCCCACCCAAACCCAACCATTTTGCTATGCCCATGACACCAGGATGCCAGGCTTACCATTCCCTCCCGTTCTCGCCCCAAACTTACAGATCAGAATTAAGTCTCCCACACAGAGAAAAAGAAGACGGTATAATAGCCCTGCTCTAGGTTGAGCAAGTACGGCAAACAAACATCTCGCTAAAAGGAAAAAGCAAAAACTAAGGGCAGGGCCACCAGAAGCAAATAAACTGCTCTACGAATGCAAGACCCTTGCTCCGGGCATGCTAAAATAAAATGATGTCCCAGTCCATAGCAGAGATCATTCTAATCCGGGCCATTCAAGTGTCCATCGGCTATCTTAAGATAGAGTCTGCGCAGGCATAGTACTCCCAAAGAACATGCAGCCTTCCTCCAAAACAAAAAAAATAAAACTGGACAATGCCCATCTTGCCCATAAGGCTAAAATTGAAAACGAGTCCAATAGCATGTGCTCATTCCACGTAAATCAAACACATTACAAAGGGTGGTGATGACTCCTCAAAGAAAGCGCCGTCAAACTCATCCTCCCCTTTCATCTTTAAAAAGGTCAGGGAATGCTCCTCGGAGAACTGTCAACGCTGAATCGACCGATTCAAAAGACCTCCATTCGTCGCCCACCAGGACTTGTAATCTGGCAGGGTACCCCATTCTGAACTTAATTCCTGCCGCTATCAGCCTCTTCACAATCGGGTGGAAGGCAGCCCGTTTAAGCCTTACAGATCGCGGGAGGTCTTGAACCACTCTCACCTTAGAACCCTCCCAAAAGATCTCTTTATCTTCCCTGGCTTTGCCAATAATCAGCTGTCTCTCCTGGTAGTTCAGATATTTAATAATAAAAGGCCTTGGAGGGTTTCCAGGTGACGGCAACGGGCGCAGCGCCCGGTGGGCCCTCTCCACAATGTATACAGGCCCAAAAGGTGAAGGCCTGGCTATCTTTTCAGTTAGTTTCTGTGAAAATGCGATCGGGTCTTGAGCCTCTGCTTTTTCAGGTAGCCCGATGAGGACTACATTATTTCGCCGACTCCGGCCTTCTAAGTCCTCCACCTTCATCTCAAGTTTCTGGATCTTTTATGAGATTTTGGTCACCGACGCCTCGGTTCTTTCCCTGCTTCCCTCTAAAGATATGACACGGGTTGCTTATCAAAGCCCCACAGAGAGATCCTCCATTGTAGCTTTAATATTTTTGAGCTCTCCTGCCATGTCTAGGATCGTAGATTTGAGGGGTTTGATCTTCTCTAGAAAGCGCGATAGCGTTAGCAGCTCTTCCGAAGGACTGGGCTCGCTAGTCCCCTGTGCCAACGCCACCGATGAGGCCTTGGATTTTTTGGCCGCTTTCTCAGGCATAGCAGGCGGCATATGTTTCGGAGGGGGCTTCCTCATTTCAGCCTCCATAAGTAGTTGCAGCACACTCTCTTTTGCCAGATACCGTCGAAGTTACTTGAAGACGGGAAAAAAACCCAGCGAGAATTAGTGTTTAAATCGGGCGAGAAACGGAGCTCCTCGGAGAAGCAGCTACTCCGCATCCCGCATCACGTGACTCCTCAATAGCTGAGTAACTTCTTAACGTGTATTTCCCAATTATACTCAGGGGAAGACAGCAGGAGATATAGTAAGGCAGCTTATTAGAGATGGCTCTATAGGTCCAGAGAGTGGCGTTTCTGTGGCGCCTGAACTTTAGTGATGTCCATCCCACTGCCCATATAGGGTGCAGTGATGTGTGTCAAGGAGTCCCGTTATAAACCTCAGTGCTCGATGGTAGAGTGTGTCCAGTTTAGCCATGTAAGAGTTGGGGCATTGGCTGTAGAGGAAGTCAGCGTAATCAACCAATGATAGGAAAATGGATTGGACCAGTTGTTTCTTGGCATCTCTGGTGAGAAATTGGCTGATTCTAAAACAGTCCAAGCCTTTGTCAAGTCGTTTTAGCAAGTCCTCGATATGTTCAATGAAGGAGAGTCTTTGGTCTATCCAAACTCCCAGACACTTGAATTTTGTAACAAATTCTAGTTTTCACCTAGAACTGTGGTAATTTGGGGAACTGTCCCACTGGACACAGGGTTAGCTGTATACGGATAAAAGGAGAGAGGACCATCAGCTTTAGTTTTTGGCATTAAGGAGTAGCTTTTTTGGAGGAGTTGGCTTTGCAAAAGGTTGAATTCTGACTGTAGGTCATTGCAGGCAGCTTCAGGTGTTGGGCGACTCACGTAGAGAACTGTATCATCTGCAAACAGATGGATGTTGGCTTCTTTATACAGTAGTCGATGTTATTAATGTAGATTGCAAAAAGTAAGGGCCCTAATATAGAACCTTGAGGTACCCCTCTTTGCAGAGTTTTTAAGGGGGACAGGCCTCCTTCGGCTTTAACTTGTTGAAGGCGCCCTGTAAGATAGTCAGTGAACCAACGCAGAGAGGAGGGTCCACACCTATGGTTTGAAGGGCGGAGAGGAGCAGCCTATGGTAGACGGTGTCGAAAGCCTTGCTTAGATCAAGGAAAACAGCACAAATAAAGTTTTTGCTCTCAAGATTACGCTGCCAGTCATTAGTAACTTTGGCGAGGGCTGAGATAGTGCTATGTTTAGCTCTGAATCCGGACTGCATAGGATTTGGCAGTTCCCTAGACTCAAGGTGAGTCCTCAGCTGTGCATTTACAATTTTCTCTAGGAGCTTGGACAGGACTGGAAGGAGGGAAATTGGCCTGTAGTTATTGAGATTGCCACGGTCACCTGATTTGAACGGTGGTATGACATGTGCTGTCTTCCATATAGGTGGTAAGGTGCCTGAGACAGGGATAAGTTAAAAAGGTGGGTGACGGGTATTGCTAGTATGTGGTAGGCAATTTTTAGGAAGTAAGGGTCAAGGGAGTTGGCCCCAGCACTTTTTCTAGTATCCAACTGAAGCAAGAGGTCCTCTACCTCTTTCAGTGTGGCAGGTTGAAGAGTAGAAAAGCGTGAAGCTATTGGAGTTTCAGGCAGTTGGCTGGCAGTCTGGAAAGCAAAGTATGTTTGCAGGAGTTATCAAATGCCATGCCTGCAGTAGCAAAGTGGTTATTGAATGCGTCAAGTATATCCATCTTTTCGGTTATAGTCAAGTTGCCAGAGGTAATCTTGGTCGGGAGTGAATTTCCTGGGGAGTGGCCTAGCAGATCACTGATTGTGTTCCAGAGCTTGACTGGGCTCTTTGTGGCAGAGTCGAGTTCGGATTTGAAGAAGGTGGCCTTCGATTCTCTGATTGTTTTGGTACATAAATTTCGTAGTCTCCTGAACTGGTTCCAATCCTCTGCAGTGTTCAGTCTGCGTACTTTTCCAGAGCTTATCTCTTTCTAGAAGCAAGGACTTGATCTGAGGGGTGAACCATTTACAGGTTTTGGTCCTAGTTCGAACTTTAATAAGGGGAGCATACTTATTAAGGGCCCTTGATAGAATGTTGTGGAAGATATGGTAAGCTGACATAATCGTTTTGGCCAGGTAGAAATCTTGCCACTCAGGGGAGTACTTAAGCTCATTTAGGTAGGCATGTTTATTGAAGTTGCGCCTGGATCTCTTCATAGAGAACTTGCTGATGGGTGCTGGGTTGTTGGTGGATCTTACTCCCGCAATAAAACAATGGTCGCTGGCATCTGAGAAGAAGACATCAGCGTGGGAGAAGAGATGAGGTTTGCTCACCATTAGCACATCCAAAAGTATACTTTTACTGGGGTTCTTCACGTTTGGGCGTGTTGGTTCAGTAATAAGTTGCGTCAGCCATGTTCATCACAGAAGGATGCAGGGGGAGCTGTGTTAGAGAGCCAGTCAAAGTTGAGGTCTCCTAAAATAATAGTTTCTGGCAGCCCCTGTCCCAACTTGTCACTTAGATATGACACAAGCTGTAGGCCAGCAGACGGTGGTCTGTAGCATCTTATTACGCAGAGTGCAGTAGTCTGTGTAATTTCCACTTTGAGAATTAGGCATTCGAATTCGCTGGCGACAGATGCCGAGGATAAGCAGGAGGCAGAAAATTTGTCTTTAACGTAGATAGCTACCCCTCCTCCTCTGGCATGCCTATCAGCTCTGAACAAGGCATAGTTGGGTATGTTTACTTCTTTATCAGTGGTGCTGGGTCTAAGCCAAGTTTCGGAAATCACAAGTATGTCAGGAGAGGTATGATTTACCCAGGTTTGTATTAAGGGTATCTTTTTAAGGAGGCTACATACGTTAATATGCAAAAAGCTTATTCCTTTTAAATTTGCTAGTTCTGCTGGCAAAGCAATAGCTTCTGGGGGGCCAGGGTTGAGTTCTACGTTGCCTGAACAAAGCAGGAGGATAAGTAGGATTTTTCTAAGAGCGCTAATTATAAGCTTGTAATTCCTGCCTTTCTCCCATCTAGTAGATCTGATGTTTTTAGGGACTGGAAAGTAGCCACCATAGAAGAGCTGATCTGTTGTAGCAAGAGCTAGTACCCCTACCACAATAGGCCGGGAGGAGATAGAAGTCTGCGTGGTGGGAGGTGGGCCTTGTGGTGGGGGAGTGTTATAAGTACTACTGTACTACTACTGTATACTACTGTATAAGTACATTAATACATCCCTTGAAGATAACTTTACCTATGTTAACAGCTGCTTTGGATTATTCAAGTTGTTGATTTGAAGACCCTTTAGATAGGTGATCTCGGCCTTCTTTAAGATGGATTTGCATGAATTTTTGAGATGTCTGAATACTATCCAGTCTTGCTGGCAGCCTGTTTTTTGAATGCCTGGCAGACTTGGTACCCCTGCTTCATAAGGTTGCAAATGGAGGGGATTAACCATATAGAACAGGCACCTTTGACCCTTCTTTGAACAAAGGGGGCATGCTTATTTACAACATTAGCAAAGTTATTTATTAGGAAGCTGAGGATGAGATAATCTCCTGAACTCCTGCTCTGATACTTGCAGCGCTATTTTGAATTTGCGGTTTTGACTTGGATACTGTGCAGCCATAAGGCATACTAGGCTTTAGTTTTACTAGCAAACACTCAGTGCTCCAAGTGCAAGCATTGCTTTGCTTGTTTTGAATATAAGAGACAGGATCACAGACTTAAATGTGTGTCAATTACCTGCTCTACAGAATCTATCTGTCTGTCTGTCTGTCTGTCTGTCTATCTATCTTGCTAATATATCTTTTGTATACAGACCATGAATAAAAATTTACTGCACTAAGAATGTCTTACGTACTGTAAGTAGAACTTGCTATATTAAATGGCATAGGATTGCGAATAGTTTTGTTGCCACCTACTGTTTCCTGAATTCTGTTCAAGTTCTTTTCATAGCCCAGTCACAGCGGCATTATTACCCCCCCCCATCCATATTGTGAGATCTTATTATGCCATTCAAGCATTGTATGGAAAGCAATAACTCCATATGTCGTAGCCCAGTGCAGCAATGTTAATGGTATGTGGTCACTGTTTATGCTCACAAGCATTTTTTAATAGTGCTATATTTGACAAGCGCTTAACTCTTGGTGCTATTATGAGTAGTGCTACTTTATGGTTGTGCATTATTGACAAGATACCTGGCTGCACTACCACTGTAGTGTGATATTGACAAAGCTGTATATGTTTTGGTATTTTGTGGGGATGTGGTTTAGTGCTTGAGTAGACAAGCTCTATAATTCATAATTTTAATACTTTAATTTTGCTTAGTCCTTTTACGGCTCAGGTGATTTATAGCTATTTATTTCCCCATGCATATTTGAATGTTCCTTGAAGTATCACCAACCAGATTGCATGGTCAGATTCAGACTTCCTTGTCAGCTGAAATCACGTGAAATTATTGACCCTAGTTTTCTTGAGATGTTGCCCCTTTATCAGCTTCTAGTCCCATCTTCATTTCATTAAACCACCAGTTCCTTCATTTGCAGGACCCCACTTTTTTCTCAGCTAACAACTGAGACACAAGCTGCTTTACTTTTCTGCATACTTTTCACATTTTCTAAGGGAATTTTGGTTCAGACAATGACAATTCCTGATGGCTGCTTAATGCAGTTATCTTCTGACCTGATTTTTATTCCTTTATTGACAGCAACAGTTTTGCCTTTTCAGTGAACCTGACCCCACAATCGAATTGCCTGTCTGTGTGTGTGTGCTGTTTGTAATACTAATTCCTACCGGGTCATAATGTCGCACACTTAATAGAGGACGACATTATGGCTAACTCAGTACAGCGCTGCACTAGTGAGTGAATGGTGCAATACCACGTATACTGCTGTATGCGGTATTACACCATTCCCAATTTCCCAGGCAGAGGATAAGACCTCTGCTGGGATTGGGTTCTGCCAACCAGCTGCTGTGGCTCAACAGACTGAGCCACAGCAGCAAGGAACTCAGGCAGTGCTTCTGGGACAGGCTTTGATTCCTGGTCCCAGAAATTTTATTTTTTCAATCTTTGTGCACTCCCTGACCTAAACCCCCCTCCCAGAGTTGAGAATCTATATTGGGAGGGTCAGAGGGCACAGCCTCCCATAATTGGGGTGGGGTGGGGTTGGAGCCCACCACAGAAAAGAGAGATATGCCGCATGGCAAGAATCATGCTGTATCGGCAGTGTGATTGTGCCATGCAGCATAGTGTTGTGTATGGTAATGACCCCGTGCCTTTGTAATATGACACAGAGGCATTTGGAAAGCACAATATATCATTTTGTTTCAATGAAGAGTCACTTATAGCAAGACTTATTTGTCATCAAACATTATCTGTTCCAAGACAGATGGATAGATAGATAGATAGATAGATAGATAGATAGATAGATAGATAGATAGATAGACAGACAGATGAATAGATAGATAGACAGACAGACAGACACATAGACAGATACATCAATAGATACACAGATAGACACATAAATAGAAAAATAGATATATGATTGTATAGTGTGAGGTTAAAGGTGATTGACCACCTGCTCGCTGCTGGAACTCAAGCCAGCAACCCATCTCCATTTTCACCTGCAGCGGGGAGAATAGCCCCACTGTTCTCATACAGATAAAGTGGTTTCCAAACAGCTCCTCCGCTTAGCTGGGTGTCCAGGGTTTTTGGGTGCCCAGAAAAGGTATTTCTGACCATAATTTTAAGAAACAAACACCAGAATCTAGCTAAACCTGTGAGAGGCAAGGGAGAGCATAGGAGTGCATGCACCAGGAACTTTAACTCATGGTTGAAGAACTGGTGCTGTGAGGAAGGGTTTGGATTCATTGGTGACTGGGGACCCACCTGGAGGGATGGAGGTTTGTTCAAGCCTGACGGCCTGCATCCATCCTGGAGGGGAATCCAAGCACTCAATGATAAGTTTAAATGCTACATTGACAAGCATTTAAACTAGCAAAGGGGGGGTGGCAGGCCAGCAAGGAGGGTACCTACTTGCTCACCCCCCACAGCTAGCAGTGGAACCAGTGAACCAGAGGAGTGGCTATCTCTGCAAAGCAGTGTGCAAAGATGGAGATTAGTGCCCAAGAGGTGAATAAGCAGAAAGGGGCAAAATTCAGCAGAAGGGCAGACAGCAAGGAGAACCAGGGATAAATGACAACCAAGGAAGGGGCTGGAGTAGAACAGTGAAGCAGTCTAGGAGGTCAAATCATGAAAGCCATGTGCAAATGCCAGGAGCCTTAGCAACAAGATGGAAGATCTGGAGGCTGTCATGGTACAGTCAGACCTGGACATTGTGGCCATCACTGAAACCTGGTGTAATGATAACTATGACTGGGAGATGGCCATACCTGGCTACAACATATTCAGAAAAGACAGAGCAGGCAGGAAGGGAGGAGGAGTGGCACTGTATGTGAAAAATGACATAAGGGCCACAGAGATCCAGGAAGAACAAAATGGGGGAGAGATACTGTGGGTTAAGCTGGAAATTAAAATGGGGAAAGCCATCCACACAGGTGTGGCCTACAGATCACCAGCCCAGGAGGAAGAAACAGATAGGGAGCTGATGCTAGCCATCCAAAAGATGGCAGACAAGGGTGAGGTAGTACTGGTTGGAGACTTCAATATTCCAGATGTGGACTGGAGCATCCCAGCAGCAGCATCAACTAGAGCAGATTTATCCTGGACTCCTTCAGGTGCCTTCCTCACAACTGGTCATGGAACCAACTCGGCAGAAGGCAATACTGGACCTTTGTGCTCACAAACAGGGACAGTGTGTTGGGGGTAACAGTGGGGAGCACCTGGGTAACAGTGACCACCAGTCATTGTGGTTTGAAATCACAGAAAGAGCAGAACCAAACCACACAAAAACATGTATCCTGGATTTTAGGGGCAGACTTTGGGAAAATGGGGAGATACTTGAAAGAGGCATTAAGGAATGGGACAGGAATCAGGGGTTGAGGAACAGTGGGCAGTATTTAAATGGGGATTACAAGAACAACAGAATTATGCATTAAGCAGGTTAGCAAGAGGAAAAGGAAGAGAGACCATTATGGTTTTCCAAAGAGGTAGCAAAGAAAGTGAAAGCCAAAAAGATTGCATTCAGGCAATACAAAAAGACACAGGCAGAAGGGGATAGGAGAAGTACCAGGAGAAGCAAGGGAGGTAGGGAGGTCAGTGAGAGCCAAAGCTCAGACGAAAAGAACACATTGCAAAATCAGTGCAGTGAGGACAAAACCTTTACAGGTACATAAGTGAAAAGAAAGACAAAGGGAGGGATAGTGAGACTGAAGGGGAGGATGGGAGCCAAGGAGGATGACAACAGTAAAGCTGACATATTGAATAGGTATTTCTGCTCAGCCTTTACTGAGGAAGAGGGGGGAATGGGTCCGAAGGGGAGTACAAGGGGTGAGAATGGCAGAAATGGACACAAGTCCCTTTACACGAGAAAGGGTCCTGAAGGAACTGGAAGTAATAAGAGTTGATAAAGCAATGGGGCCAGATGGGGTGCACCCTAGGTCCTTAAAGAACTAAGAGAGGTGGTGGCTGAACCTCTGGCTATCCTGTTTAGCCAATCACTGGAAACAGGGGAGGTACCCAAAGACTGGAGGACAGCAGATGTAGTCCCCTTATACAAAAGTGGGAACAAAGAGGAAGCAGGGAACTACAGACCAGTCAGCCTCACCTCAGTAGTGGGGAAGATCATGGAAGCACTGCTGAAGGAGAGATTGGTGGAACATCTGGTTGTCAATGGACTACAGGACCCAAGGCAGCATGGTTTCACCAGGGGGAGGTCATGTCAGACCAACCTCATTGAATTTTTTGACTGGGTGACTAGGGAGGTGGATCAGGGGAGGGCAGTGGACATGGCCTATCTGGACTTCAGCAAGGCCTTTGACACTGTGCCACATAGAAGACTATTACACAAATTGGGGAATATGGGTGTGGGCAGGACAGTAGTGTGGTGGTAGGTAACTGGCTGGGTGGCAGGACACAGAGGGTGGTGGTAAATGGCTGTCACTCCACAGAGGGAAGAGTGACCAGTGGGTACCACAGGGATCAGTGCTGGGACCGGTCCTATTCAACATCTTCATCAGTGACATTAGCAGGATCTAGAAGGCAGAATTTCACTGTTCGCTGATGACACAAAACTCTGTAACAGAGTAGACACACCAGAGGGTGTAGACAGAATGAGAAGGGACCTGCAGAAACTTGAAGAATGGTCAGGGTTTGGCAGTTGAAATTCAATGCAAAGAAGTGCAAGATAATGCATATGGGGCACAAAAACCCTTGCACAATATATCAGTTGGGGGGTGAGGATATAGCATGCACCAAGCAGGAAAGGGATCTTGGGGTTGTCATTTCTGATGACCTCAAGGTAGGGAAACAGTGTGACAAGGCAGCAGGTAAAGCAAATAGGATGCTGGGATGTATAGGCAGGGGCATCACCAGCAGGAAAAGGGAGGTCATAATTCCTCTATACAAAACACTAGTGAGGCCACACCTGGAGTACAGTGTACAGTTCTGGAGACCATACCTACGTAAGGAGTCAAGGACATAGACATAGGACATAGAGAAGGTTCAGAGGAGGGCAACAAAGATGGTGCATGGATTGCATCACAAGTCCTATGAAGACAGGTTGAAGGAACTGAACATGTACTCCCTGGAGGAGAGGAGGGAGAGAGGGGATATGATAGAGACATACAAGTATCTTACAGGGAGGAACAAGGTGAAGGAAAACACTATTTTTAAGCGAAAAAGATGTTCCAGGACTAGAGGGCATGGGATGAAGTTGGAGGGAGGACGATTCAGAGGAAACATGAGAAAGAATTTCTTCACAGAACAGGTGGTGGACAAGTGGAACACCCTGCCAGAGGAAGTGGTTGGGGGCTGAAACAATCACGGGATTTAAGAATGCATGGGATAGACATAAAGGAATTCTAGAGGTCAGGGGTAAGGGGAAACCGACTTCTAGGAAAACAAACTGAACTTACAAGCTCAAATGGGCAGACTGGGTGGGCCATAGGCCCTTATCTGCCGACACTGTCTATGTATCTATGTATCTATGTAAACATGTCCCGTTTAGCTAGGGGCAGGTGTGAGTTTTTTTCTATCATTTTTAGGTATTTTCCATGTTTTTTTTTGTTGAAAAAAATTAAACAAGATAGAAATATAGAATCAAAGACTTTGACAGCAGATAAGGACCACTTGGCCCACCTAGTCTGCTCATTTCTCTACCTATTGGATAAGCTGCCAATCCTAGTTAACCAACAGCCTACTTCCTCCTACCACCCACCATAATTGGCTTATGTTTGTCCCATGCATTCTTGAATTCACCTACTGTTTTTGACCCCATGACCTCCTCAGGAAGGCCGTTCCATGTATCCACCACCCTCTCTATGAAAAAATACTTCCTCGCATTGCCCCTGAGTTGTCACCCCATCTTCAAATTCTGTCTCCTTGTTCTTGCAGATCTCTTTTTCTGAAAGATGCTACCCTCTTGGACTTTGTTGATTCCCTTGAGCTACTTGAAAGTTTCTATCATGTTCCCTTTCTCTCTCCTTTCCTCAAGGGTATACATATTAAGCTCCTTTAGGCTCTCCATATGGCTTCTATTGCAGACCCTGCACTATTTTAGTTGCCCTCCTCTGGTCTGCCTCCATCCTGTCTATGTCCTTGTGGAGATGGGTCTCCAGAACTGCGGGCAGTACTCCAGACAGGGTCTCACCAACTGTCTGTACAGAGGGATAATAACTTCCTGTTGTCTATTGGTGATGCCTCTCCCTATACATCCCAGTATCCCCCCAAGCCATCCTTACTGCCTTCTCACACTGCTTGCTAACCTTTAGGCCATCTAACATGACCACCCCCATGTCCCTTTCCATTTGTGTTGTTGTTAATACCTCCCCTCCTTTGTGTACTCTTCCCCTGGGTTTTTGTTTCCAAGTTGCATTACTTTGCACTAGCTGTCATGGCACAGGGTCATGATGTCATGGACAAAATCATGCACATCACACCTGGGCATGGAAAACAGCATGCGGCAATGCAGCAGCAACACATAATGCCATCCACGCAAGAATGTTGTAGACTCGATCCTTCAGTTTGTCTTTTGCAGGGGGCTCCACACCCCACACAACCCGGAATAAATATAATCAACTCCGCAGGGGTGTGTGCAGTGAGTCAAGTTACAAAGCAGACTGTGGCACATAGTCATGGCGGCACAGTCAGAACATAAAAAAATATTCCTGAGCAGGGTTTCAAACCCTGGTGTTCCCACTCATCTGCTGCTGGGTAGGGTGCTCCAACCCCTCCACCATGAGAGCGGCTCAACTGAGAACCCAACCGGCAGTGATTACATCCACTTCCTCTTTGGTACAGAGTGACTGGGGGTAGCCATATAGTTGTATCGCTCATATATCCCTGTCACTCTCATACCATGCACACTACTGACTGCAAGGTTCTTCACATGCTGTTTAGTCTGCGCTATACTCAGCAGGTACCAGCAGTCATGACCCCCAGAACATTTTTTTGATTCATGATAAATAAGTGATGTGATCCACAAATGGTCTCATGACCCACAAATTTTTGGTTTGTATCAGAGGGTTATCCATAACCCTATTAGGCATGCTCAGGAAAAAGCCTTTATATCCTAATCACTGTGAAACTGATTTGTATCATACATTAAAATTCTGTACCATCCAGTCTGTACATGAGAGCCAAAAAATGTGTATTAAATATAGGAAAAACACCACACTTCATTAAAAGCCAAATTTCCATGTCTCAGAAACCATACAAGATGCCATCATAAAACTTTTCAAGTCTTGAGAATGTGTCAGCTAGACCATGCATGCTAAAGTTTGGGTATTTTGTTGAATACTGCTGAAGTTAATTAAGGAGCAAAATTTTGGGTTTAACATTAAACACCTTACTGAGCTGCAATGATACTGGTGCTACCACACCAGTATAATATATAAAAAAGACAAAGAACCTCAAAACATAAGTTCTGAGGCAAGGGTTACCAAAAAAAGGGCAATGACAGAAAAGCCAGGTTAAAGAGTATAATAGCTATATATATATATATATATATATATATATAGATAGATAGACTGATATATCTATCTATCTATCTATCTATCTATCTATCTATATATATATATATATATATTAGAGCCAAAAAACTCCATTTAATGCATCAGTTAGGGTTGTTCCACAGTGACAAAAGCGAGGGAATTCGATGTTAGGGTTGAAACCCCTTTGCACCCCTCTAGCCACCCCAAAAATGGAATTGGGGTATACATTGGGGTCATTGGCCCTAAGTGTCACCCCATCACATGTGGAAAGAAGCTGAGAGATAGGAGAATGGGGTGACAGTTAGGACCGATGACCCCAATGCACACCCCAATTCCTGTTGGGGGGGTGGACTGGAGGGGTGCAAAGGGGGTTTCAACCCTAACATCGAAATTCCTCACTTTTGTCGCTGTGGAACAACACTAACTGATGCATTAAATGGAGTTTTTAGCCTCTAATTTCCCTTCTTTTTGAGAATGATAATGAGAAATAATGAATGTAATGTGGCGGCGGGCCCCGCGCTCCCGCCACGTGATGTCTTGTCACATAGTAACATTGTGCCAACAAACGCAAATCATAATGCGAATGGTGATGCATAGCGAAACAGAAAGAGAAACAGTACTGTAGACAGAAATGTTAAAAATAACGTAAAAGCAACCGCAAATGAATACGCAAACTGTAACACACATGGTGGCGTAAACATGAATGGTAAGTGAAACGGGTATGGAACCACTAGCAGAAACAGTAATGGTAACAATAATGTAAGTGCACAGGCTGGGTTTTACCCAAGAACTGTACAGAGAAAGACAGTGAGTACAAAGAATGTATGCAAAATAATGACTCTCGGAACACAAAAATGAGGACTTGGAATAGTAAATTGCTTATATCTCAGTAACCGTATGACACAGAAAAGAAAATTAAAAGTCATAGGAATTATCACTGTCCTGGCTAGTTTTGTATTTAGCCCCTGTTAGGGGGCTAAGAAGTTTTTCGACAAAAAGTCCATATCTCACATCGTTTTCGAGATATGGGCCCTGAAAGGTGCGGCGAACACCGTAATGTTATCCTATGGGAAAAAAACAGAAGTTTGGACTGCCATAACTTTTCCTCCCTGTAATATTTTTTCACCAAAACCACTGGAAGGCACATCTGTGGGATGTTGCCTGTGTTCCCTGCAAATTTCAGCCCAAAAGACCAAACCGTTATTTGGCAGCAGGGCGCCAAACAATTGCTGCAATGCATCGTACGCCGTAATGTTATCCTATGGGAAAAAGTGTCCATTTTGGAGTACTGTAACGTTGCCGCATTGTAATAGTTTTTCAAAGAAACACTGAAAGGCACATCTGTGAGATAGCAGCTGTGTTCCTTCCAAATTTCAGCCCAAAACTCCAAACCATTCTTTTGCAGAAGAGTGCCAAAGAATTGCTGTCATTTTCCCACAGACTAGAAAAGTACTGTCGCAATTTGCGAAAGCTTTTGCAAAAATTTGCGACACTTTCATGAGCACGAAAGTACTTTGCAAAAGTACTTTTTCCAGAAATTTGAAAAACATATTTCTGGGGTGTTTTACCCCAAAATAAAGACATGGCTAGCATCCTCAGGGTCTGACTAGGTGAATACAAAAAGAATTAGGTTGCTAGAGGGTCCCAAATTTAAATGCCAAGCATTTTTCTGATCACTAACTAGAAACAAGATGGTGGATTTGCGAAAGCAAGAGGGCCATTTGCGAAAGTAAAAATGTATTTGCGACACTGTCAAACTTTTTGTTAACTTTTCCCATTGACTTATAATGGGAAATTGTTTTTGAATAACTTTTGAACTGTTTAATATTTTTTCACGAAATCTTTGAAAGGCACATTGGGGACCCTGGCTGCACATTCCCTGAAGATTTTGGGCCAGTCGCGCAAACCGTGCGACCTGTAGCCATGACCGTAGAATTCCAGAAAAAGCGTAAATGCATGCACAGATCATGCTTAATAACTTTGCAGCCGTGTATCCGACCAGTACGAAGCTTGGCAGATCCCAAGGTGTATGGGTCTTGATTACGTATTCCAAATTTCAGGCAAATCTGTCAAACAGTTGCAAAGTTATTGAGGGGCAAAGTTTGGGGTTTAGCATGTAACTGGCTCCTCAACCCTAACTATGGTAGCACTACTGCTACACATAATATATATATATATATATATATATATATATATATATACAGTATATATACACACACACACACATTGGTGTCAGTCAGGATGCAATATAATAATAATAATAATAAATCCTTATTTATTATGCGCCTTTCAAAATATCAAGGCACATTACATAAAGTTAAACAAAAGAATAAAACAGTAATTTATAAAATCTGCAGTAAAATCCAATAAACATCCTTAAAACTCAGGAAAAGCCCATCTTCATAAGTAGGACTTTAGAGGCTGTTTGAAACCCCCTACGGTTGCCCACTCCTGAAGCTGACAGGGTAGAGAATTCCAAAGGGCTGGGGCCACATACATAAATGCCTAGGCCCCAGAGGATTTCAAAGATACCCTTTGAATCTCTAGCAACCCCTCATCAGCCAAATGGAGCAATCACTCAGGGCAGTAAGAAGATAGAAGTTCTTTCAGGTAATCTGGGCCAAGTCCATGTAGGGCTTTATAAGTCAGTAATCTGAGTTTGAAGGTGATCCGTCAACAACTGGGCAGCAGCATTCTGCACCAGCTGCAGGTGGCAGATATCAACCCCCGGAAACCCAAAGTAAAGGGAGTTGCATTAATCAAGACATGAGGTCACAAAGGCGTGGATCAATGTAAGGAGGTCCCCAGACGGAACCAGGTGCTTGATCCTAGCGATGTTCCTCAGATGATAAAAGGATGACTTAACGACTGCTGACACCTGAGATCATAGTGTCAGCCCATCGTCAAGCATGACCCCAGGTCACACACCAGTTCAGAGGTGAGAAGCTAGGAGCCTCCAAAGAAAAGACCCGTGAGCTGACCAGCCCCCAACCCCCCTATCCAGCAAACCAGATCCACCACCATCACCTCTGTCTTCCCAATGTTCACTCATAAGTTAGCTAATTTTCAATATTTTTCCACCAAACTTTCCACATAGCTTTTTTGGGATCCTAATTCATGAAAAAAACAGGTGAAATCTTTCAAATCCAGCCTGAACAGTAATTGCATAGTTGCTGATCAACACTGATAATTGGTGCAATTGCACCCAACGCATCTTCTGCAACTTTGCCCAATTCAGCCAGTGGCTCCCCCACTGATGCACAGTTAGACTAGGGGGGCTGGTCTACCTTGGTGCTAAAGACACAAGGGACTTGCATTGGAGGTTGTGGCAGGCACTGTTTGTGAATTTCAGGTGCTGCATGGATCATTGCATATCAGCCCTTCCAATTGACCCTCTGATGCAAATCCCTTGCTTTTATCAAAGCCCATTCCTGAAGTGGGCTCCATGTTTATAAGCTGGAGCCATAAAATGACTTTTGTGAAAATTTGGGATTAAAATAATAATAAGAAATAACACTATTATGGATCATTGAGTATAGGGCCAGCCTTTACTCCAGTGCATAGTGCTCTGTGATCCCATGCTATGCATTGAGTTTGGGGGTGAGCTCAGTGATCCAGCTGGATGGCCCAAGGCTGGTGGTACAGCAATGTCTTCTGGCACCACTCCCCAACCTGGGTAGGGAAGGTGCAGGGTTCCACATGGGCCCAAGTAGCATATATTGAATATAAATTTTCTCTTGGCATAGGACCCAGCACATCTGCACCCTTGGCTGGCAAAGGGCCTTGTGCTTTGGCTGACAGATGTACTCTTTGCTTGCATGTCTTTTTCTGTTACCAGATGGAAAGGTACAGCACAGAGGGCCCTGCACATCTGCAGCCTGCCACATAGCCCCACATATTCTCGACATATGTTGCCAGATGGAACTGCAGGGCACAGAGGGCACTGCACTTTTCACAGACTGACGGACTCTTTCATTGCTGCTGCATTAATTCACCAGTAAGGGTTCAGTTTATCACCATGGCATGTGTGTCTTACACCTTAGGGACCTGCACTTCTGTACAGAGAACTGTGTGTATGTCTTACAATGGGCATGCGTATCTGTTGCCACAGAAGCCCTGTCCCCATAGGAGCCTGTGCATCTGCAGATAGAAGAACTCTCGTAATTTGGGTGCAGTGGATTTGAATCTGTGGCTGCAAGAGCCTGTGTTTCAGCACACAGAATTTGCATTGTGATTTGAGTATTGTGGATTTTTATCTGCAGTCAGATGTCAGTGTGTATGCCTTTTGATGTGTGTACCACTGATACATATCCACAAAGGTAGCACATCAGTGCTACTGCTTTTGTATCATCTCAAAACAGTTGTATATTGTTTGTTTTTCCTGATGATGGCTGTCTGTGGTTACTTGTGTGGTCATGTACATTTTCTGCTTGGGAAGGGTGAGCTGGGTTTGGAAATCCTACTGTCACATTTCCTTGTATTTGTATATATAGTACATGTATATATATATATATATATATAGATCAATCTATCTGTCTGTCTATATATGTTTGAGAAAATCCACAAAGGAGAAGAGTGCAACAGTGCCTCACCCACTGGTAAATTGATGACCTTTATAGTGGAGACTGAACACAGAACACAGTCCACAGGAAACCTTTTGAATAAATTAGCAGAGAGCTGCAATTTTATTCTGAATAAAGTCTTCCACATTAAATAAAATTCACAAATCATTAAACAGTGAGTAGGAACTCTGCAAGACAAACACCCCTAGCACCTTGACTCTCACGAGTCTTCAAAGGGGGTGACCCCCTTTGAAGACTCGCGAGAGTCAAGGCACTAGGGGTGTTTGTCTTGCAGAGTTTCTATTTTTTGTTTGTTGTAAGGTGAGCTGCCTTCTGAAGTGCTGCATGACTGAAATTTGGATCTGCTGCTTTGCGGTATTTTCTTTTGGATATGTATATATGTTTGAGCTTTGGCCCTCCAAACTTCCTGCCTCCCTCAGTTGTTCCATATAAGCCTCCCTGTCTTCCTCTTTCTCCATTTCTTTGCATCTCTTGAATGCCATCCTCTTTTTTCTTACAATCCTGGCCACTTTCCTCATGAACCATAATGGTCTATGCCTTCTCTTGGCCCTGCTCACTGTTCTCATGCACTTGTTCTTGGCTTCAGTAATGACTCCCATCAGATTAGTCCACTAATGCATGTGCACTGCATATGTTTGGGTTCATAAAGATGGGGGCGAGTCAGAACCTTTTGAAGTAAATCTTGGAGTCGAAGGCTATCAGCATGCACCAATGATATTTAAAATATATATTGATCAATTAGTAATCACCCTTAAAAATGTATAATATATATATGTTTGCACCCTCCATTGATAATTCCCTTTAGAAATACACTTATGCACAGATGATGCAGTTTTGCTCTCAGAGACCCCCGGATTTAACAAATGCATTACATTCTCTGAACACAAAATTAGATAAATTGTAATTGTAATATAATGTTGAAAACAAAATCTTTGAAGGGAAAAAAACCTGAATAGATGGATAGTACAGAATCACAGTTCTGAGGAAGTAGCATCAGTTTGCTACTAGGGAGTCTGGATCGATAAGAACCATCACTGGAAACAACATAATTAATAACACTAAGGACACAGCACTGACACCAAGCCAAGTCATTAACCACTTTGGCAACACATTTATAAATAATTCTTTTACTGCTTTAAAATATTGTTTTAAAGTCAATGTCAATGCACAAATGCTGTATGGCAGCAATGTGTAGGGTGTATGAGGGAATACAATTCCTACTGGGGACTTAACGTGGGTCAGAACACCTTTTGAAAGATCATATTAGGATGCCTAATGTATACTGTACTTTGCATTGCCCAAACAGAGACCAGGGGCTGGATTTCCAAACGGTGCCACAAGGCTTGCATCAAGCCTTGCACTACAATGTTTTGATATTGCCACTACACGAATCCCTTTTGTCACTGTGCCCAATTGTCAAAGGCTGGATGCAGCTGCGACAGTTTTCCTGATTTATGGCAGGTTGTACCAAATCTCGAGCGCATGCTCCATAAAGGCGGGACCCAAGATTTATGCAAGCTAGACCACAGAAAGGTGGTTGAACTTGTGTCAATTGCTGCACAGGATGAAAAATCCTGATAGATCGATGCAAGCTTGGTGCGACATATCTTTGTCAGACCTGGAGCTTGTGGCAATCTAAAGCCTTTGAAAATCTGGCACTGAGTGTTTAACATTGAAAGCAAGAATCCTTAAGACATCTGTAACATATTGGTCTAAAATTCACAAATATGCCAAATTATATAATTATCACTTGTTTGATAAATTAGATTATAGGCTTTCAAAACTTGGCATGGAAAGATCATTTGTCATAAGCGGTAACGTTCAAGCAAGTCAGGATCTGTTTGTTAGAGATGGTCTTCAGACAATCACTGATAGTGACCACCAGTCTGATTGGGCAATATACATGACTCCTTGAAACAATCCCTGTGAAGAGCCCCTAAAATTTATTTCACTGAATATTATTTGAAATAATGTGAGTCATCAGCCTACAGAAAAGCAATAATTAGATTTTGCTTGGAATTGCTATGAAAGTATTGTCTAAGCAGTTATAGGATGACTCCAAATTTCCAGTACAGATGTGTAATACATGCACATGTAACTAGGGTACTTTGCAAACTTTGACTCATCTTCTTTTTGAGTGCCTATTGCCGAAACAAGTTAGGGACAAATGACTTCAAATGTTTATTACAAGAGTGAATGGGCAAAACCATAATGCAATAGTAGAAAAGCTGTTATTTACCAAACATAGGGCACTAATGTTTTCTGTATGGTCTTTTACTGTCAAAATATTACACTTTCTAAGGTCATGATTATTAATTTCTCCAAGCCATAAATGCTTCTCTTTATTCATTAATGTAAACTTATTTTATGACTGACTAATCTATTATCATCTGTATAGGATGGACTATTTGCTGTTTTGTCTTCCTGCAGGAAATATTCTATTTTAAATCCCGTATAAGAACCATGCATTGTCTTTATGATTATTTATTTATGTATTTATTTATTGAAAAACTTCAGAGATTACCTGTGAGCACAGGTGCTCATTTACAAAGGTTGCATGTCAAATACATAGTCATAAAAAACATAACAATATGTAGTTTCAAATTAAATGCAATTGAGTAAGGCTAAAAGCACTTTAGGCAGAACAATTAAATACAGTTTTGAAAAAATCCATACAGATCACTGTATAAAAAGACACAGGTTATGTACGGAGAGAAACCAAATAAAACTGTTTAATGGTCTCAATTGCACTAGACTACAGAGGCAGACCTAAAATGTTTCTTTAAACTGATTAAACATGAGGAGATTCAGCAGTGTATCAGGCAATTATTGTAATCAGATAACAGCCCTGGCAGCAAATGACCACTTGCTCAGCTGAGTATGCCAGAAAGGAGCAGTGCTGTGTGAAAAAATCTTCTGCTGGTGGAAACTGAGTGAAAGTTGAAATTTCACTTCCATGAAAGTTTGGAAATCATTGTGGCAACTTTTGTGGAAATTCTGACTTAGAATAGCCAACAAATTTGTAGATTTTAACTTATTGCCTGCTAATAGACTATTAGCACTGAGCAGTGTTCTCCATAGGGTATTGTGCACTGTATTCAGGTCTTCACCTCATCTTCACATCACATAATTATCTATAGCACATATGAGCTACTTTGCCTGTGCATGCATATAATACCTTAAAGACTTAAACTTCTTGTAGCACTGTGACACACACAACCCCACTATCACAGGACACTGGAGTGTGAGAGAAATATAAAATTTACTTTATTACATAGAACACTGTTAGGTACACTAAATACAGCCTTTTCTGAAGATGAACATAATACCTTAAAGACAATTATCTAAATTTAGAGTGAGTGTATTTATGACAGTAATTCATACATTTATTCCACAGCGCAGTGAGTCACTGAACTGCTTGTGGAATGAATGTATGAATTTGCTCGGGAGGGGCATGATGGCTTAGATACCACTTCATCTGGGTCTTATAACTTACGCACATGCCATTTAGAAACTTTTTCAAGAAAAAAAGGACAAGCAATAAACTCTCATTTGTAGCATTCCAAAAATAAAATCCCTCCTCCATTAGTTGCATGAAGTTTTGGGGAGGTGGGATGCTTATTTTCAAGCTGTTCTAAATTGATTGTACTATGCATTTTCCATAAAATATTATATTCTCACTTGCATATTGTCACCGATTTGCCATCATGACCACTGAGGCCTTGATATGTCAAGTGCTCATTACCACCCATTTGACACACTATCCATCTAAAGGGGGTGGGGCAACGCTGGTGCTGTGGTGTTGGTGGTGTGTTAATTATTGAATGCTGCTGTATGTAGCATCCCTAGAGTTACACAAATGTCTGCTTTAGAAAAGTAAAGTTGGCATCTTTGGTGCAGACCCTCCTGCATGATAAGAGGAGAGGAGAGGAGAGGAGAGTAGAGGAATAGGGCTTTAACTTTTTACTGATTAAATGAAAGGCATTTGAGAAGGGGTCAAGTTTGCGATCACAGCACTTTAGCACTGGAAGCTGCAATGCAGTCATTGCAGTTGGTGTAAGACTATTTTGCATTTCTTAAGGAAACACCATAAATAATATGTTATATTACAGGTCTGTATCCACGTGGTCTGACAGAAATCATAAGCAGTTTCTGGGAAGGTACATTCTGCAAAGAGCAACCCCAAGCCCCCAGACATCTGTAGTTGCACTGCGAAGCCACCAGTGGTGTCTAATGTACTTAAAGCTACCAGCAGCTAAATGTTTACCAGCTGTAACATATGATATACAGAAAAGTAATTATCAATATTCAGATGCTGTGTCAAGTCATACTTATTCATAGGGGTAAATGTAACTCCTTAGTCCTAGTCATTTTGCATGGAAGCAAGTCTCAGGCCATCACTCAAAAAGACAACTAACACTGAGCAGATTAGTGAAATTAGTAACCTAAATGTAAACAACTGGGGAGATCAAAATAATGATCACACAACAATACAATGTATTAGCAGTCGCACTTCTTCAACAAAATCCTTTAAACAGCGAGTCTAGTACTTGTGTTCATATCTGGCCTGACCTGCATTGTTTGAGGTAGACGTTTGAATGACAAAGGGATGAGATCACATTTTACATTTTTGATAAAATATAGCCATGTTAGTAAAAGCAAACTCCATATTTCCATTTCAGTACAGAACTGCTATGGGTATTGAGAAGAAAGGCCAGAGCTGGTATTAGGAACTATGGGCCAGTGCTGAGAAGAATAAAAAAAATCCTCTGAAATCCCCACCAACACACACACATGCACACATATACATCAATATAAAATAATCAATCTACCAATTATCCGAGGTGGATTGTATTAATCCATATGGTGCCCTTTCACACACCTGCAGACAAAGTAAAATGTGGTCACACTATCCCAACCCCCTCTCAAAGAAAACACCAGAGAATTATCCTGTGAATCCAATTGATATGCACTTCTTTCATTATAATGCATATATATCCATAATTGGTGCTCATTATACATGTTGTATTCTGTGATGTCTTTTGGTGGTGGCACTTTGTATCACCGAGATATTACTCTGCCAACTTATACCTCCTAGGTAAACATTTCACTTTTGCTGTGTGAAATTAAGTCTCTGGAATAGTAATACTCTTTGCTGGATACTGGACATGCAAGAAGTAATGTGACCTAATTGAAAACTGAATCCAGCAAGTGAATGCTTTCCCAGTGTTCTGTCAGTGGAGATAGCAGGCCATTGGTATAGCCTTGGATAGCTTAAGCATTCAGTGGCAACTTTTATGTGCACATAGAAAATACTGCAGCTAGGAAAATATCTGAGGAAAATGAACTGCTGAAAAGGTAGCCACTGGCACTATAAATGCAAAGTGTTGTGAGAAAGAAATCATGCCACTTAACTGTGACTTCAGCCTAATCACATCAAATTCCATTCAGCTGTTTCATCAGGTGAACTAGTAGGCCAAATGCTTTAGCTAAATTTCCCTTTGCTATTTGCTTGGGCGTACAGCAAATCATAGTTATATTAGCTATAGATATACTTCTTTGAAGGAAGTCATTGGTAAGGCATTGGTCACCATGGTGTATAGAAAATGCAAGCTATAGCAAGGAAGAGCAAACCCTGCCTTCTGAATTATAATTAATGCATCAGAACCTGCCACAGTCATTTAAATACCACCAGCGTTCTATATTATTATTTTTTCACATCACACATTTGGCAGGAATATTTTAGATAGACTGAAGTCATTGATAATGGATAGGCAACCACTAGGCATGAGAATGCACCTCACAAGAAAGATAACAAGCATTTGTCAATGCTGAATGTTGTCTTGCTGGCATTGGCATTGGTAGTGCAGGAGTTAGAGATGCATAATAGGAGTGGCAGTGAAGTATTGAACTGACGCCAACCCCACACCCACCCTGCAGAGACTGACAGGCGTTGGGGTGTGCCTTTGGGTCATCACCTTTTGGGACTGAATAACACCATGACAGTGACTGAATTCATGAGGAGGGGTCCCAATAACCCAATGTTGAAAAGTTGGTGCCAAAATTCCCCAAAATAGCCAAGATATGCACCAAAGTTGAAAAACCTATTTATGCCATTATACAGCTTACCGGCATTTCTTCAGTTCATAGTCGGCTTTGAAGAGTGCAGACATGTTTCTGGTCCACTGGGCTCCAGAGTTAAGTGTGGGGGGAGGGTGTGTGGGGAGGTGGGGTACACAGAGGGTGGGTGGGGGCTGAAGGAGGGAGCAGGACAGACCGGGTCAGACTGTTTTCTGATTTACAGTTTTTTTTTTACAGGAGCATTTGGCACACTGGGGTGGGCTCCCAGCATGCCACCTGAGTGTTTTGTGGGGGTGCTGTAACTGACAGGGGATTGGGCACCCCTGTTGGCTCATACCAAGGTGATGGGGGAACAAGAGCCATGGGGGATTGGGCACTCCCCTCAGCACACAACAAATGGGGGGAACATTATGCCAATGGGTAGTGGACTCCCTCATTGGCAAATTAAACTGGGAAGAGGGGACTAAAGCCAATGGTGATTGAGCCCCCCAATCAGCAAAGAAAGACTGTTGGGGGGGTGTATGATGCCTAGGGGGATTGGGCACCCCCTCGGCACACACATGAAATGGGAGGAAAGAGGCATTATGCCGATGGGGAGTGGGTTCCCCCTTCGGCAAATGAAGTGGTTTGGGGCATGCTGACAGGAGGATTGGACACCCCTGAAGTTGGTGATCTGCATGGCGGCAGTCAATGCTGCCATGTTTATTGAACTGCTTCACCAGGAAAGGCATGCCACTGCATGATGAGCTTGACTCTCATTGCAGCAGACCTTTTCTTAGATCTAGTGGCCAGTTTATGTGTTGCTGGTGTCAGCACTTGCAGCTGCCTTATTGGGGAATGAGGGACGCACCTACTGATGCATTCCCTGCATTCACCCACAGTGACTGCACCTCCAAATCTGCTACTACTGCAATATGTTGGCTGGTGTGCAATCGCGAGCTAACATAAAAAAGAAATGGACTGGAATCCAACATCCTCACAAAACACCCCCACCTCCACACCCCAATACCTCCACACCCATGCACAAAAATATATTATATTGGTACTACAGCAGCTGAATCATAAGGCCCAGTTATTATGTATGCTTCAACTTTATTTTAGGATTCTGTGTTCAGTGCTCTGTCTGGAGGTGGAGGAGACACTCCAGTACTAGTCATACACAACTGTTATATCATTTAAGAAAATACTGAATATCATTTTGTGTTCATCACAGCACATTAAATCTTTAAAACCTCAGTTACAGTGCCATTCTGACCACATTCCAGGCAAGCCTACAAGTGGGATTTCCTATACTGTATTATATGTATGTTTTTTTTTCAAGTTGATCAGTTATTGTTGGTTATTTCTTTGATGTGGCAGAAGCATTGTGGTGAGGTCTTGCTACACTACAGTATATTGTGAGGGTCAGACACTAGTCTTTTTAGCACCTTGAACAGCAACAAGTTTCCCTGAGATCCCAGCAGTACTGTTTAACAGCTGAGGATAGCATTTGCCCAGGTGCGGACTGTGCAGTGGGAACCCCTATAATATGAACAGGAAAACGGAATTTTGAAGAGCAAGTTTGTCAGTCAAATTAAACCTTAATATATTACATTTAGCTGTCAACCCATATAGACAGAGGTATGTTCTTTCTAGTATTAGTATATGCATAAAAAGCTCATGGTGCAATACAGA
Organism: Neoceratodus forsteri; assembly: GCA_016271365.2. Taxonomy (NCBI): domain Eukaryota; kingdom Metazoa; phylum Chordata; order Ceratodontiformes; family Ceratodontidae; genus Neoceratodus; species Neoceratodus forsteri. The sequence continues at coordinate 1,350,438,413 of CM057458.1, read as the reverse complement.
TACAGCACAAAATAGAGTTACAGTCATTTTCCACGAACCTTCAAATGGTAGCAACACATATTGCTAAATATCTACTTTTAGATGTTGTTTCTTGATATTGCTTCTAGCAGAGTATTAAATAACTTCGCTGTAAGGATCCATGTGGTGTAGAACAGGACCAGGAGGCCTTTGATTCTCCTCACACACACACACATTCACAAACATCTGAAATTGGAGTCTTGATTTGTATAAGCTCTGACATAGGTTGAACTGCAGATTCTTAAAAAAAATATATACCATTTATTGAAAAATAACTATCTGTTGGATATACTATTTCATTAGGGCACATCTGCTTTACTGGTGCTTAGTAATATGTGATTGACTACACTAGACTATAGAATGATTTTTCCTTATGGTGCAAAGCATTTATGCCAATGCCATCACCTTCCAGCATTTCTTAGGTAATGTAGTAGTGTATATACCACCCACTAACTCTGAAAATTATACTTGAAACTTAAAAAAATGCAGTATGTAGTAAGACATAAAGCTACTTCTGATGCATATTTTTTTTGCTTTGGCTGTAAGAAATATTTATGCATGAAGAAGCCACAGTAACTTTCTTGACACAAGTTAAAACTCAAAATTAAACAAAGATTAATTGTGAAGTAACAGATCCTTTGGGAATAATACGATACTAAGAAAGCCAAAGATGTACAGTAGTTCATGATTACTACTTCAGTGTTTATCCAATTTATTGTATCAGAAGACAATATCTCCTTTTTTAGTATCCATTGTGGTAAACAAAGGACAACTGTAGCATGCCAAGCATCATATTGCTATAACACAGAAGATACTGGTATTGTAGTACAGTATGTGATACTAAGGTGTAAGGCATTTAATGGAGAAGACTCTTCACCAGGGGTCTAAAACAGTGCTTCCTACTGTAATGTTGAGTCATCACTGTACTGTTTCAAGCTGCACTTCAGAAAAATGTCAGATAAAGGGCCATACCTAGGTTTTCAGGAGTGACACTGCAGCTAAGAGCAACGGAATGACAAACAGACATCCTAATTCTGTAAACGTTTAAGATGCAATCATGAATCTTTCTACACATATACACACAATAGACACATACACATGTACACACACACACACACACACCAGGAAATTATACATCATTGGTTTATTCAGTGGCTAACATGGCATTATATATATTAATTTGAAACGAGGTGCAGCTATCTGATATTAGTGAGATCTGATTTGGGGCAGGAGATATAAACTTCAGTTTACAGTTCAAAACATGAATGATCCTTAATAAAACACATTTTCCCTTGCGTGCTTTAGTTTCACACTATGCTAGTTTAAAAGAATCTGAAGGGATGCAGTCACATGGACACAATGCATATCTTTGTCAAATAGAATTGAATATTACACTCACTAATAAAAAGATCATTTGCTGGGAACAAATGCCATCCAAGGGAATCAAAGGCATGTTCTGTGACATAAAGCTATATTTTGTATATTCCATGAGGGTGAACACATACAGTTAGATGCGGATGTTGCTTAAAGTCATGCTTCCAAAATATATGCACAAAAGAAAAACATGGCACATTGAATCACCAACATTCAGAATAACCCACAGTAATTCATCACACAATGTTATATAGTGGGTAATATTTAATGTGCATTTAAAACTAACTAAATAACTCTATCTGTCTTATTCTGAAGAAGCAGGCACATATGCACAAACTGTGTATGCATGTATATGTATATGCAGTTGGTGTTTAAAACAACATTGTCAAGGCTGTTAAGAAGTCATGAGGATGGGGGCATGTATTTATACATGGAAGCCTCAGGTACCATCCTAGAGCTACTAGAAAATTACCAACTCCACTTTATTGGGTGCCACTAGACATTTGGAAGATTTCTGATTTCAGCAAAGGCTGAAGTTCAGAACATTCTGTGAAAGGTGAAATTTCATAGAAGTTCCGCTTGTGGCCACCGCTGATGTCTGTACACAAACCCACTCCTGGGGGCTGGGTCAACTGAGCTCACAGTCCCCTCCCCTTAGTGCAATCTGTGCCAGGGGGGGTCAAGAAATACCCTACTTTGTCCTTTTAAAATTCTTACTGATTTCACAACTGAACACTCATCAAGAGAGCCCAGGGCTTCCTCTTTTTCTGGGCAAGGGTAAAATACAGTCTCAATTCTGTAGCCAGGTGAGAACCCTCCTTGGTTGGGAGCATCCAGGCATTAGGGGCTCTTCAGGCTGCTCTCATAATCTTCATTTGTGTCTTCTTCCACAGGTTGCAGGAACCTGGTTCAAACCCCACAGACCACTCCATGAGACCTTGCATACTTTCCCTACTTAGGCCCCTAGATTCGCTTCCAGGATTCTAGTTTTGGTAGTGTGTGGCACCTTATCACTAAACAGGTGTGTCACAGATTGAATAAGCCTTCCCAAAGTCTCACACACAACACATCGCTCTCAAGCAGTAATATTTTAAAAAAAAGCTTTTACTAATTACTTTAATTACCATGCAAAACATACAGACAATATATTTCAATGTTTTGTTACAGGATAAATACAAAAAAGTTGGAAAAATACATACAAAATACACTGGTGAATTACTGGATAATTTCTACATTTTCTGTAGAGAATCAGAGTCCAGAAAATAAATGAGTTTTGCAAAGTCCCTCTTTCACTCTGCTGAGTCTGTGAGTCCCAGTGTTCTTGCAGTGGTTCTTCAGTTGTATTTGACAGTCTTCTCTGGATCAGGAAATTCAGCTTGTGCCCAGAATCTCTTTTGAAGACTTTTTTTATAGGCATTTCTCTAGTCTGAAAAAAACAGCTTTCTGATTGGCTGGTGGCCTTAGTATTCCAGGTTCACTGTACACCTCTAGGCCAGCAGGGGTCTCCTGCTTCATCACAAAATTTTAAGAGAACCTAAAAAAATATTTTGTTTTCCCACATCCTCAACTTCCTGGCTGGATTTGATTTATATTGCCTTCCTGCCACTACTGAAATTGAAATAGACTATGGCAGTTCAGAGAACACAACAAAAGTTTCCCAGACTGGTCATCTGCATGACCCTGTTATAAAACCATTTTCTTTTTGATTTAAAGTTTTATGACAGATGAGATGACTTTTCCACCTCCTGTTATTTCATGACACCTTTGCCTTTTATCTGCTTACCAGGAAATTCTAGTTCCCTTTGAAATGTAACTACTGGTTATCTCTAAACAAGGCTTTGTCTAGGACAAAGGGGATGTCAGAATTGGAATAAATACACATAGTGATTCCCAATTACCTTTGCAGAAAAATGGGCAACTTTTCTGACAGATCTTTGTTCTGGCATTTTGGGAATTAAACATAAAAAAAATCACAGATAAATATGACAGTAATATGACTGAAGTGGCCTTATCACAACATCCCTCCCTCTGTAAGACTAAATTTGTGGGAAAACACCCCTATAATATGGCAGGGTTTCCACAATTCATTTATTCTTCTAAATGGCGAGATAGGCCATCTGCGTTTGCATTGGCAGACCCTACCCTGTATGTAATGGTCAGGTCATAGGTCTGTAGGGCAATAGTCCATCTAAGGAGCCATCCATTTGTTTGCCCATCTGATTTAAAAACACCAGAGGGTTGTGGTCAGTCTGTTCCTCAAAGTGCCTCCCATAGAAGTATGGCTCTAATTTCTTCAAGGCCCATACCAGCACAAGGAATTCCTTTTCTACTGTGGAGTATGCCTGCTCCCAGGAAAGTAGCTTCTTGCTAAGGTACACTATTGGGTGGTCTCTCCCCTGATTGGATGTCTGGCAGAGGACTTGCACAATCCCCACATCTGAGGCATTCATCTGTACCACAAACTACCTAGTGTAATCTGCACTGGCCAGCACAGGGACTCTGCAACAGTGCCACTTTTAGTGCTGTGAAGGCCTGTTCACAGGCTGGCTCCCAGTTTCCCTTTTTGGGCTGTCTTTTCTTTAGCAAGCTAGATAGGGGAGCTGCCAGGGTACTATAACTTGGCACAAACCTTCAGTAGTACCCTAAGGTCCCTAGGAATCTCCTAATGTGCTTTTTGGTTTTCAAGCATGGGCAATGCCTCTAGTGCCTCAATCTTGGGTTGCTTGAGATGGAGCTGCCCCAGACCCACTACATGACCTAGGTACGCCACCTCTGCCATAGCCACCTGGCACTTTTCAGCCTTTACAGTGAGTCCTGCAGCCTGTATCCTGCCCAAAACTTCAGATGGGACAGGTGTTCTTTCCAGCTTATACTGAAGTTGACAATATGATCCAGGGGCTAAGGGACTTACCCTATGAGAAAAAGCTGAGGGAGTTGAACATGTGCTGCCTAGGGGAGAGGAGGGATGGGGAGACATGATTGAAACCTTCAAGTACATGAAGGGAATAAATAATACAGGCATGGAGAAGCTTTTCAAATTAAGGAGGGGGGCCACTCGAGGGCATGATCTGAGATTGGAAGGGGGTAGGTTCAGGAGGGAAATGAGGAGACCATTTTTTATGGAGAGGGTGGTGCCTGGGTGGAACACATTGCCAGAGGAAGTGGTTTGCTGTAGAACAGTGGGCTGCTTCTAAAAGGGATGGGACAGGGCAAGGAGGAAGGTCACTGGAAGGGGGAGAGGAGGGAGGGACAGCTACAGTATAAGGGCAGCTAGCTGTACAGTCAAGCAGCCTTGCTGGACAATAAGGCCTTAATCTTCTGGCAATTTTGTATGGTCATATGTTCATATGTTCATATCCAGATAAGCCACTGCATACTTTTCAGTGCCTCTTAACACCTGGTTGACCAACCTTTTGAGTGTGGTAGGGGCATTCTTCATTCCAAAAACATTACCCAGAATTTGAATAATCCTATTGGAGTGTTGAAGGCTGACTTTTCTCTTGCTCTGGGAGTTAGCTCCACCTGCCAATACCCTTTTGTTATGTGAGCTGGTGTAAGGTATGTCACCCTTCCTAACTTGACCAGTAGCTCATCTGTCCATGGCACTGGGTGGGCATCAAATTTAATGACTGCATTGAGTCCATTATAGCTCACACAGAAGAGAGTAGACCCATCTGGCTTGGGAACGAGGACTATGGTTGAGGCCCAGGGACTGTGGGTTTTCTGGATTACCCCTAAGTCCATCATTTTTACACCTCCCTCCTTTTGTCCTTTAGGATGGCCTCAGTCACCTGGTAGGCCATCCGTCAGATGGGCACTTGTGTCCCTGTAGCTATGTCATGGGTCATTAAGGCAGTTTGTTCAGGCTTGGCCATAAACAAAGAGGTAAACCCCTCTAAAACCTCTCTCACTTCCTAGGTCTGTTCGGGGTCAACTGGGGTGACTGCTTGATTGCCTCCACAGATGACTCCTGCTTGCTTTCCTCTAACAAGTTGAGGAGTGGATCTTCCTTGTCCATCCCCTTCCGAGGACTACACACTGCAAACACCATGACAGCGCTATTTACATATGGCTTCATGATATTGACATGGTACCTCCTATGGGTATGTCTCCTGTCAGGCAGTTCCACAATATAGTTCATGTCCTTGACCTGTTGGACTACCTTGTATGGTCCTGCCCACTCAGCCTGCAGCTTGTCCTTCCAGACTAGAATTAGGACCATTATTTCCTGGCCTACACTGTACGAGTGACCTCTGGCTCCATGATTGCACCAGACCTTTTGTTTTTTCTGGACATCTGACAGGTTGTTTTGGGCCACCTCCATAAGCTCCTTCAGCTTCTCCCTAAACTTAAGGACATACTCCACTGTGGGAGCTACTGTGTGGTGCACTTGCCTTCCCTGTCTTCCTGGATCAAGCTTAGGGGTCATGCACCCTATGTCCATATAAGAGTTTGAAGGGGAAGAAACTTTTTCACTTTTGGGGCACCTCTCTGTATGTGAATACCAGGTGGGGAAGATATTTCTCCCAGTCCCTCCCATGCTGTTCAGCAAAGGCTTGGAGCATCAATTTTAGGGTACCATTAAATCATTCCACAAGCCTATTTGCTTTGTGGGAGATAAGATGTTTTACATCTCTTCACCACCCCACACTTCTCCCGCAAACTCTTCATCAGGTGTGACATGAAGTTACCCTCTTGATCAGAGATAACCTCCTGTGGAAATCTGACATGGAAGAAAATTCCTAGCAAGGCATTGGCCATTTTCTCTGCCTTAGTTGAGGAGAGGGCAACCACCTTTGGCTATCAGGTGTGGAAATCGACCACTGTTAGGATAAACTTTTTACCAGAGGAGCTTGGGGTATTTAAGGGTCCCACAATATCCATTCCTACCTTCTGGAATGGCTCCTCCACAAAGGACAAGGGAATTTGGACAGCTTTTGTTTTACTACCTGTCTTCCCTATCTGTTGGCAATGGTAACAAGACCTGCAATGTTCCTTCACCCGCTGGGTGAAGTTGGACCAATAGAAATCTTGGGCTAATCACTGCATGGTTTGAGCAATGCCCAGATGTCCAGACATGGGGATATCATGAGCAATCTTGAACAACTGCTCACAATATCCCTGGAGAACAACAAGCTGCCTGCCCATCACCCTTTCCTCTGTCCTCACATCCTATGCTTACATCAGTCCGTTGTCCCAAAATACCCTGTGTTTCATGTCACCTCCCTGTGTCCCATCAGTTTCTGCACAAGACCTCAGCCTCTCCAAACTAGGGTCAGTTCTCTGAGTGGCTGCAAAATCTTTACATTTTCCCAAAGCATGGGACGTGCCCCCCTCAGTTCCTAAGCTGGGTTCCTTAGCTCTAACATAAGGGCATTCATAGTCACTGCCATTCCTAACTCTCTGAACATGTGTTATCCCTTCCTCCTCAGAGTAACCTTCAGTAGCTGTTTGGTGAATGTCTACTTGAGGAAGTCTTACCTCCCTTTCACTATTCTCCCTTTCAGAAGACAAAGGATGGGGAACCAGCCTCCTAGTTTTCCATAGAAGCTTCTATGGGGTTCAGGGAATTACAAGTGACTTCATCTGTCTGACTGCTGGTAACCGCACACACCATCCCCTGCTGAAAAATGTTCCCTATAATTCCCTTCACTAAAAAAAAATACCACCAACAGCTTAATCTGGTTCAAGGTCAATTGGCATTCATCTGTATCCCCTTCCCCCGGGTCATGCCTGAAAATAGGCAGGATTTGTCTAGTGCACTTACCCGGTCAACAAAAGCTAAAATAAATAAATAAATAAATAAATAATCACATGCAGGGTGAGGTTGTCTGCCACTACCACTTTTTGCACCCTTTCTCCTGTCTCATGTCATCCAGGAGAACACTAGCTAGTGGCTGGGTTTTCACCTCCCCTGTGAATCCTTTCATAATTACAAATTGATTAGGTATAAGTTGTTCAGGCCCAACCAAATCCTCTTTTAACAGGGTACAAGATGCCCCAGTGTCCCTTAACCCCTAGGTCTGCACCCCATTTATGGTAACTGAATATATGTGCTCCGTCATGTTTACAGGCATACTCTCAGTTATACAAAGTGCACCCACCTCCTTTTGAAGGACACTTTATCCACTCTGCCATTTGTGGACACTATTTAGCCAGGTGCACTGGCTGCTTACTAAAACCAACATTCATCACTTTTTTAATCCAAGAAATCCCTTTTTGGTAACTTGGGACTTCCCTCTTTCTGCAGAGGCAGTGAGGGTTTTAGCTGTCCTGAATTTGTGTTTTTCCCCTTTTGCCCCTGCAGCACCTGCTCCCCCACTTCTTTTCAGAAGAGGCATACTCCTGGCATAGAGATCCGAGAGCTCAGTAGCTCTCTGTGCTGTTTTAGGGTCCTGGTCCTCCAGCCAGATTTTCAGCTCCACTGCACAAGCCCAATAGAACTGTTCCAAAAGCACAACATCCTCAATTCTCCCCACAAAGTTTGCTTCCATACCCTCCCACCAACATTTCAAAAACTGTTGTTGCTTTGTGGCAAATTCCTCGAAGCTCATTTTGGAGCTCTTGCGGACTTTCTGGAATTTAACCCTTTGACCCTGAGGAGTTATTTCACACTTTTTCAGTAAAGCAGTTTTAAGTTTTTCATAGTCGTTACTGTCTTCATTGTCCTTTTTTTATTTTAGTCTTTGGTAACTGGGTAAGGCCCACTAGGCACAAGTGCCTATTTTCAGGGGTGACCTGAGAGCACTGGGCAGTTATGTGACTTGCTCAGAGTCACATAATATGTAAGTGGAGGTTGTGAGACTCAAACTCAGGTCTGGTCTGTTGGCTGTACCAAGCTCATTCACACCTCATCCCTCTAACCTCTAGGCTATACTGCCAGCCCATTTGGCCTAGTGCTTCATGCCCATTGTAGTAAGCAGTGGGAATAGTTGAACAATACAAGCCTCTGTGTGTATCTTGGCCTGGATACAGACCTTTTCAAAATAATTGAAAAATGTATCCATATCGTCCCACTCTTTAAATTCTGCTATTAATTTAGAATTTAATTCATATCCCAGCCCTGGAGTTTCAGGTTCACCCCTGCCACTAACCTACCTGGTTGCTGTCAGCTGGAGCTTCAGCATCTCCAGTCCTAACTCTCTTGGATGCTGCTTGTCTCCATCTCAGCCTCTCATTGGCGCCATTTGTCCTCCATCTCCATTTCAAGTGTTTTCTGCTCGAGCTCCCTCTGCTGCTGGGCTTCCCTCTGCTGCTGGACTTCCCTCTGCTACTGAACTTGTAGGGCAAGCTGTCTGTCCTGTATGGCAAGCTGTACTCTCTGAAGCTTTAGCTTCTCCAGCTCCCTGGGTGGACTTAACCTGGTGCCGTGACTCTGTGCTCCTTCTGGTTTTGCTATCCTCCTCCCTGGGACTGGACAATGTGATGTGTTTTGGTAACCCATGCCTAAGCTCTGGTAATTTCCAGTCACTGGCCATGACTCGAGGTTCTGGGCAGCTTCTTACTCATCGGCTGCCACAAGAGCATCCATGAGGTTCTTTTTGCTTCACCCCTCATAATAAACACTTATATCCTGACACAACTGCCTTAGCTGGTCTGCAGTGCATTCACTGTAGTTCAAAGCTATCTTCTTCCCTAACTACTGCTACACTAGCTTACACCAAAAAAAAAAGAAGAAAAACAGGGTAGAGAGCTTTATACTGTGATCAAATTTTTTTTCCCAATTCACTGCCCTGTTTGTGTGTGGTTTGTTTTCAGTTTATATGTCTGATACAGTGGCCTTGAATCTGACCACTATGACACCAACATCTGTCACAAACCCACTCCTGGGGGCTGGGTCCACTGAGCTCACAGTCCCCCCCCAGTGCAATCCATGATGGCGGGGGGTCAGGAATTACCATTCTTATGTCTTTTAGGAGTGCTTCCAATTTCACAACTGAACACTCGCCACAAGGGTCCAGGGCTTCCTCTTTATCTGGGTAAGGGAAAAATACAGTCTTGAGTCTGTAGCCAGGTGAGAACCCACCTTGGTTTCTGCACTGGAGGTAGGGCCCAGGCATTACAAGCTCTTTGGGCTGCTCTCATAGCACTGATTTGTGTCTTCTCCCACAGGTTGCAGGAATCTGGTTCAAACCCCTCAGACCACTCTGTGAGACCTTGCCTACTTTCCCTACTTAGGCCCTCAAATTCCCTTCCAGGATCTTAGTTCCAGTAGTGTGTGGTGTCCTAGTGCTAAAGAGGCATATCACAGATTGAATACACCTTCCTAAAGTCTCACACACAACAAACCACTCTCAAGCAGCAATATTTTAAAAATAAAAGCAAAAAGCTTTTACTAATTACATTAATTACCATACAAAACATACAGACAAAAGATTTAAATATTTTGTTACAGGATAAATACAAAGCAAAGTTGGAAAAATACATACAAAATGCACTGGTGAATTATCGGGTAATCTCTACCTTTTCTGTAAAGAATCAGAGTCCAGAAAATAAGTGTGTTTTTGCAAAGTCCCTCTTTTACTCTTTTGAGTTTTGAGTCCCATTGTTCTTGCAGTGGTTCTTCAGTTGTATCTGACAGTCTTCTCTGGGTCAGGAAAACTGGATTGTGCCCAGAATCTTTGTTGAAAAGGGTTTTTTATAGCCATTTCTCTAGTCTGAAAAACTGGCCTTCTGATTGGCTGGTGGCCATAGTATTCTCGGTTCACTGTGCACCTCTAGGCCAGCAGGGGTCTCTCTTACTCCTTCACAAAATTTTAAGTGAACCTAAAAGAAATGTTTTGTTTTTCCAAATCCTTAACTTCTTGGCTGGCTTTGATTTATATTGTCTTCCTGGCACTATTGAAATTGAAATAGACCATGGCAGTTCACAGAACCCAACAATCGGTTTCCCAGACTGGTCATCTGCAAAACCCCTGTTCAAAAACAATGTTCTCTCTGATTTAAAGTTTTATGACAGAGGAGATGCCTTTCCCATCTCCTGTCATTTTATGACATCTTTGCCTTTGATCAGCTTATCAGGAGATTCTAATTCTCTTTTGAAATATAACTACTGGTTATCTCTAAACAAGACCTTGTCCCAGGCAAAGGGGATGTCACACATTGGAATACACATAGCTCTTACCAATTACCTTTGCAGAAAAGTGGGCAGCCTTTCTGACAAACTTATTTTCTGGCCATTTGGGAATTAAACATTGAAAAATCAAGGATAAATATGACAGTAATATGACTGAAGTGGCCAAATTGCCACACTGCTAAAGTGGAATTCACAACTTTCACCCAATTCTGGAAAGGAGGCTTAAGGGCATTCCTGGTCATGTTCCTCATGTTGTATTCACTGGAGACAGAGCTGAAGCAACTTGTTAAAGCAGGGATTTTAAGCCTAAGAGTGTCTTTTAGGCCAGCAAACAGGTCTAAAGCCTAAAGGGTACAACTATAAATGCAATTGTCTGCTCAAAGTACAGAGCTGCACACCTTATTGCAGATCAGCTACACTCTGTTTAGCACTGTGTCACAGTCAGCTGCATAGACAGGGAGACCATAATCTATAAGCTACATAATGGAGTTGACCACAATAAGGCATCTAACATCCCCAGTGAGATTGTTCCTGTTTCAGTACAAAGCACCAAATGTTCTGTTAAGTATGACCACCAGATTGTCAAGATGGGGTGGAAATGATAAGGTGTCATTCAGAATTACTCCAAGGTGTTTGAAGGTATCCATATGTTCAAGGTTTTGTCCTTGACCATTTCAGATGACAATTGGTGGAGCTTTCATGTGATGTGGGAGGCTAGAGAAGAACTTTTTTGTTTGTAACTGAGGACAAGTTTGTTGTTGGAAAACCAGCTGTCAAATGACCTAGTGTTTATACGGAGAGCAGTGGCAAGGTTGTCAAAGTCAGGGTATTTGGAGTAGATGACTGCATCATTGGCATAGAGGAGTACATTGGCTGTCTGATATGCACTGGGCAATTGATTTATGAAGAGGCCAAATAGGCGTGAAACCAAGATGGAGCCCTGAAGGACACCAATAGATACTCCCCTAATGATGGACATATATCTTTCAATCTTCACCAGCTGGGAATGATTGGTGAGATAGCTGTGGAACCAGTCAACTGTCTTATATAACAAACCCAGGCCAAGAAGTTCATTAAGTAGGAGCTTATGTTTGACCAGGATGAAGGCTTTAGTAAGGTTAATATATATAGCTCTGCCTAGATCACCATTATAAAAGGCCTAATGAACCAAATTGGTGTATTCCAACAGCACCCGTGTTGGTGCTGTGGAGCCTCTGAAAGCCATCCTGCTGTACACACTGGACACTGTTTTGTTCAGGATATCTGACACGTTGGTCAGAGACTATTCTCTTGAGGACCTTGGATGGGGGATAGAAATGGGTAATGTAATTGGTAAGACTCATGTAGTCTCTACTTGGTCTCCACTTTTGAAAACTATTGTAACCAGTGCTTATTTCCACATCTCTGGGAAATGTGTGAAGCACAGGAAAAGTTAAAATACTACATATGTGGTGGGAAAGTTCCTCTACAACCAGGACAGGCATTTTTCTATCAGCTGAGTCACTCCCACACCTAGTTATGCCAAGTATCCTACACTTTGAGATGTCTTTGACTGATACAGCCTTAAAGTAAAATATTGGGTACCTTGGTTCAGAGCTCTTAATCTGGGAGGCTTCAAGACCTGGTTCCCTGCTGGAGGTCTAGGAAGGCTCAGTTGGAATGACATAACTGAGGTCAGTAACAGCTGTATTGGAGTAATTAGCAATTTTGGTGGGATAAAGAACCTGTCAACCCTCCATCATAAGCATTTGAGGATTGCTTTATCTCCCTTTCCAAGGAGCTCTGAGATATTGTCCCAGAATATTTTGACATTGCTCTAGTTCAAGGTCTACTGGTCCTTATGGAAGTCGTATTTGGCCTTTCTAATAACAGTGGTGCATGTATTGCAAGCTTTCTTGTATCTTTATAGGTGGACAGGGGACCCTGTTTCCCTGGCCATTGCCCATGGATTGTCCCTTTCCCTCATGCAGGCAAGGAGTTCAGAGGTGATCCATCCAGATGATGTTCCTTTTACCTTGCATATTTTAAAGGGAGGAAATTTATCACAGGCAAATGTGAACTCAGACAAAGAATTCTAGAGCTGAGTCAATATCGCGAATGACATCTAAAAAGCTTGAATCAATTTGGGCCAAGTAAGATGTGAATTCATGCACCTTCATTTTGTTTAGGACTTAACTGACTGTGATCTGGGGGAGTGACCTTTTCTCTTTAATTGCTCATAGACACTGCACTGGGGATAGGATTACTTAAGGTTTCTGGCAAGGCAGAACTTTGACAACTTTAACCTATCTGGGTGTGTAACTAGTACACAGTTCAGTAGCATCATGGTGCCTGTTTGATAATTGGTCATAGTGTGCTCAGTGACCATTTGTGTACGAGAAATAGGGTGGACGTCTTATCCATATGGCCTGTGCTGGACTCAGCATTCCAACTGATGTTAAAGATACCAGTAACATCATATTAACAGTTCTTATTGAGTTGCATGAAGAAGATGCTGTAGTAAGAATCTCTATGCCCAGATTCTGTTTACCTGGTGGGATATATACAAACAGGATAACAAGAGATGTGTGTCTTCATCCTGTCAAAAGCTTTATTGCTAGGCATTCACAGTACCTGGATAGGTTTATGAACATGATTTTAGAGGCTTATAGAACTGTCCTGATGTAGATAAGGGAGTCACCGCCTTGCTTGCCTATTCTATCCTCCCTGAAGATATTGATGTGTGGAAATTAGTTTCAGTTAGGCAAATACTGTCTGACTGCACTAACTTGACCCAGGCTTTGAAATGGGCAAATTTAGGTAAGAGGCTGCTGATATTTAGAGACACCATGTTCAGTAGTCCTTGGCTGGGGGTTTCAGACCCGGAGCTACCAGCAGGACCAGGGTTATGGTGGACATTGCCAGAAAGCAGGAGTCACTTTAAAGCCTCTCATGGCTGTGAGGTAGTGCTTCAGCCTCCAGGTTTTACTGATGAGAAGGAGGGGAAGGCATGTGGTCCTGGAGACATGGCCTAGTTGGGAAAACACATAGCACTCCCCATGTGCCACCAGGGCAGGTGTCCAATTTGGTAGGCATATGGCTCAGGGGCTTGGGTACTATAGGGCTGTTCAGGGGGATCAGTAGGCCTTGGCACCAGCATGGGACCAAGGGAGATAGTCTCATTTTTCTGGGAGGGATCTACAGGTTCAGGTAGTAATGCGGTAATAAACAGATCAACAACATTAATATAGCAAGGAACATGGTAGTAGCGATGAAGGGTGACAGCCATTTGCAAGTAAAACAGGTAGGTTAGTGACTTGTAGCCCTTAGACACAATTAACCAAAAGGAGAGTTAGCAAAACTGCAATAGTAGTGCAGGTGGTATCACGAGTAATGAATAATTTAAACACTATACCCGTAAAGGAGCAGGTACTATCACCATACTGGAGCAGGTACTAACATCAGACAATTCTGGTACATCCCTGACCAGCTAACTTTGGTACACAATCTATTCAGGGAGGGTGTTAGAAAAGGTACGATAAACATAAGGGTGGCAGCAACCAGTATTATACAGAGTAATCACTATTAGTAGACAAAACTGTAGCCCGTATTTACATTTGGTACCCAAATACTCAGTTTACTCACCTACCAGGTCATAATGTTGTACGCTTAATAGCATACGACATTATAGCTAACCCCAAAGAGTGCTGTCCAGGACAGCAAATGGTGCAATACAGTGTATACTACTGTATGTGGTATTGCACCATTCATACACTCATGGGCAGAGGATAAGACCTCTGCTGGGAGTGGGTTCTGATGATCAGCTGCCGTGGATCACTGGACAGAGCCACAGCAGCAAGAACCCAGGCACTGCATCTGGGACCGGGTTGGATTCCTGGTCCCAAACATTTTATTTTTATGTACTATTCATGCAATCCCCAAGTTGGACCCCAGAGTTGAGAATCTTTGGTGGGGGGTCCTGTTCCTGATCCCCTGTATCAGGGGTGTGGGGCAGAGCCCCCACAGAAAAAAAAGAGATATGCTGCATGGTAATATCTCACTGTATTGGCAGTGCAATTTTGCCATGCAGCATAATGTCTTGCGACATTATGACCCTGTGCCTTTTACTCAGAAGAGGTGTTTTGAAATACTGCTCCATCAAGCAAGTGAAGGCAGTAGCAGATAACAATGTACACCTGTAAAGTTTGGAGGCAGGCAGCAAAAGCTTGCAAACAATAATCCTAGTATGTGTCCTGTAGGTCCAAGATTAAGTGGTGAATTACAAAGGTTCAGATTCTAGAGGCAGAACATGGGTTCCGGTGGAACACTGATTTAAGACTTAAAGGCCAGCAAATCAGCTGACACTTACCATATTGCAGAAAAGAATAAGGAATCTTAGGAATCCACAAACCAGTCTCCTAGATTGAGGTTGAGGGCCTCACAATCAGAATAAATACATACATCAAACTCTAAATCAGAAGAAAACCTTGAGGTATATATAGTAACAGTGCTCTAAACTGTCTAAGGGTTACATATAATTCTGCACCCAGATTCTGGTTAAATCTTCCTTATCATTCCCACCATTGTAATGTATGAACAATCCTCTACATTATCTTTTGATAATAAGGTTTTACAAAATATGGGCATTCTTCTCTATAAAGTTGTGACAGGGCTGTCTCGCTTTTTTATTGTCTCACTGTTCCCCAGGTCTGTTAATACTGTCTCTACCAGGTCCCAGTCTAGATTCACTTTTAAACTTTCCTTATTTAAAAAAAACATTTGGGCAAAGATCACTGTTGTTTAGGGCACCCACCTTTTTAAATACGATTCTAACTGAAATTGTTAAAAGTAATTCCATAAGATGTTTTAAAACTCATTTATAACATTGGCTGCTAACTCAAAATGAATGTACCTGTATTTTTGCTGATTGAAGTTGTGTGTTCCTTCACTGTTTTTTATATTGTAATGTTTTGTTTATGTGTAAAACTTGTCACCTGTGAAAATGGGCAATTTGCTCATCTGGTTTACAAGTACATAAAAATTAAAAATGAAAAAATGAAAATATCACTACACTCCTGACACAGTCTGAACAGTTCCACGGTTCTGCAACTACAGCCAAAATTAGTGCTAGATGAGAAAGCATGGCCAACTAAACAGGCAGGAGATAACAGGAAACAGGAGACTGCAGTAGATGTCAATGAGAACAGATTAGGCTTGTAGAATGCCTCACAATTTTAGAAATAGGACAATACTTTCTAGAATGTACTGGTCATAAAAAAGCGACGGTCTACTATAATAAAAAGCTTAACAACACTAGATTTACACCACTTGTTTTGATATTACCATTTTCTAGTTATTTTTTACAATTTTTCTTTTCCCTGTTGTTGGTCTACTAAATATTGTAGATAATCCAGTACTTTTTTTCAATCAGTCTTTCAAATATGTGTCTAGCTCTCTTCTGCTAACCTCACAGTTCTGTTTGCGACATCACACTCTGTTGTCATGGCAAGCACTATGATGTGCTATAAAAGGCACTGTCAGTTCAATGGGACACAGGCAAAGGTGCTTAATATAGACTTCTTATCTAGACTACTGAGATGTGCTGCAAACTTTGTAAAGGAACATTGAACATGAACACAAATGTTCTCTACTGAATTTGAGTAGCTGACACAACGTATTTAGGAAAGTGCATGCTGAAGTGCAGAGTTGCTCTTCAATGTAGGCATCAGGGTCGAAGAACACAAAGTATTGCACAATAAGGAAATTAAAAAAATGAGGATGCGGAGCCTCAGGAGGCTTAACAAATCAGTGATATGCTGCTCAATAAGGTTCTCAACCATAATCTCTAGAAATGTCTCTTAACACGAAAACATAAAATCTGATGGCAGATAAGGACTGCTTGTCCTACCCAGTCTTCCCATTATTTCCCTACCTACAGTTCCACTGCGGACCCTAATCAGCCTCCATTTCCTTTCCACTCAGATATCCTAATGCCTATGCAGTGCATTCTTGAATCCCAACACAGTCTTCACCTCCACCACTTCTGGTGGAAGGCTGCTCCAGGAAGCCCACCACTCTGTCTGTGAAGAAGTACTTCCTCACCAGTTTTCAAAGGTGGCACAGCACTGAGACTTCTCTGGTTCAGGTGGTCAGTGATCTCCTGATTGTGAGAGAGCAGAAATGCTGGTCCATCATGGTACTACTTGATCTATCCTCAGCTTTTGACACCATGGACCATGGGGCACTGCTTGAGTGCCTGAGGTTCATCTGTGGCCATGCTAGTACTGTCATCAGATGGTTTACATCCTTCCTCACTGGCAGAACTCAGAGGGTGGTGTTGGAGATTTATTCCTCTGACCCTCCCTCTCTCTGTCATGTGGTGTGCTTCAGGACTCAGTGCTGTCCCCCATGTTGTTCATGGTGTATATGCTGCCCCTTGGAGACATTGTAAGATGGTATGGGCTAAGGTTTCACTGTTATGCTGATGACACCCAGCTCTACCTGTCTTTCACACGTGACCAGGACAGTGCACTCTCGGTCATTAATAACTGCCTTGCTGAAATCCAGGATTGGATGAATTCTAGCTGGCTGAAGTTGAACTCAGGGAAGACTGAGGTGATGGTAGTGGATCCTGGTCACCAGATGGGGGGGTCGTGGGCTGGGCAGCCCACAGGTCTTTTCCTGACTGGATCCCAGCTCCTTACTTTCAGATGGGTGTGGCATCTGAAGGTGATGCTTGATGATGGGCTGACACTGTGATCGCAGATATCAGTAGTCATCAATACCTCCTTTTACCATCTGAGAAACATCGCCAGGATCAAGCATCTTGTTCCATCCAGTGACCTACCTACATTGATCAATGCCTTTGTAACCTCATGTCTTGATTACTGCAACTCCCTTTACTTTGGGCTACCGGGGGTTGATATCCACCACCTGCAGCTAGTGCAGAATGCTGCAGCCCTGTTGCTGATGGGGGCTCCCAGTACTTGTCACTTTACACCAGTGCTGTGTAAGCCACACTGGCTGTCGATTCAGTAGCAGATCACCTTTAAAGTTGGATTACTGACTTACAAAGCCCTACACGGTCTTGGCCCGGACTACTTGAAAGCTTTTGATCCCTTACTGCTCCAAGCGACTGCTTGATTCTGCTGATGAGGGGTTGCTAGAGATTCCAAGGGTATCTTTAAAATCTTCTGGGGCCCGTGCTTTCATGTACGCAGCCCCAGCCCTCTGGAATTCTCTACCATGTCAGCTCTGAGAATGCGCAGCTGTGGTGGTTTTAAACAGACACTGAAGACATTTTTATGGATGCGAGCTTACCCAAATTATTAATGCTGTTTTTTTGGATTTTAGTGAATATTTTATATCCAGTTGTTTTACCTGTTTTTACTTTTGTTTAACTTATTGTAATGCATCTTGATAAATTTGAAAGGTGTAAAAGAAATAAAGATTATTATTATTATCATTACTCACATCTCTCCTGATCCTAACCCCTCCAGCATCATTGCATTTTATCGTGTTCTTGAGCTCCTTTTGTCAACAAAAACATTTCCATCCTTTATCTTTTGACCCACATGGGGTATTTAAAGGTCTCTATCATATCCCCACTCCCTCCTCTCTTCCAGGGTGTACAAACTGAGATCTTTTAGTTTCTTTCTAAGGTTTTTGGTGCAGATGCTGTACCATCTTGGTTGTCATCCTCAGGACCACCTACAACCTGTCTATGTCCTTCCAGAGATGTGTTCTCCAAAACTGGAGATGGTACTCAAGATGGGTTTTTCATAGTAATCTATACAGGGACAATACCACCTCCCTCTTTCTGATGGTGATATTCACCCACTTCACTAATGTCATGGCCCAAGTAAAAGTCACAGGTCCAAACCCATGACAAATGGGTATATTGCTTAGAGGTAGACAACTATGGCTCATAAATGGGGCCCACTGATCAGTCAAAACTTTCTTGGCAGAGGACCATGTGTTCCCAACCCAAAGCAGGAGAACATGTGAAACTTTCTTTACACAGGGCCCTGCAGGCCTTGCATGAGAAAGGAGAACAAGATCATTCATAATATTCTTCATATAGGAACCTGTGGATCCTGCACACATCAGAATCTCATTCTTGACTTTCACCATATAGTAATCTTATAACCTGAACCTGTAACATATCCTTGTTTCATGAGGCTAGAGGCTGGGGACTGGGGTATTAGAGTTGAAAACCCCAATGAAAAGCACACAATTTGCCAAGACTTATGAGACCCTAACCCATAATTTCTGTACTTCCTTACTGTGTGCATTTTACATTCATCAACTCTAATGAGTGCATCAACATAATTGTTTGCAGTGAATTTCCTTTCTTTTTGTGATAGTGGAATTGTATCCTCATTCTCATCCTGTTGGTACCTGCACTAAATAGAATAAACATATTACAGTATGTGATATATTTTGAACCTTTCATCACCAACTACATTAATACCAGAACTCACAGGGTCTTCTGGGTACTGCACCACTACAAAAGTGCACCTGGTGATAGATGTGCAGGGTCCTGCACCAAGGCATGACTCCATCTAGGTGCAACTACTGGTAAGATTCCCTCAGGATGTGGATACACAGGGCCAAGTAAAAGTCCATCTGTGAATACCTGCACCATAGGAACAGTCCATGTTTCTTGGGATTACATGGGTTCTGGAGTAAAATGCACCAAGGTAACAGTTCATCTGATTTCTGCAATCATCACTCAAGATTTTTAAAAATTAATATTTCCAGCAAAAAAAGACAGTATCTAACTATAGAATATCAGGGATGTTTCCTTTAAGGCTAGTATGTGGACTTCATAAATGATAAACTACCCTTCACCTACATTTTCTGTTTTTAGTGAGCAAACATTTGTGTTTTATATGCTTTTGTATCACTAACTTCTATGAAAGATAACCAGTTTACCTTACAAAAGCGTTTTTCATATGACACCATAGCAAAATGAAAGCATTTTTTATTATGGTTTTGTAACTCATATTTTTTCTGAAATGTTCTTTTTCTTTTAAAAATTGAAACTAACACATACAGCAAAAATATAGGCAAATTCCTTTTGACAAATGTATGTCAACCACTTAAATTATAGACCACCACTCATCCTAATTGTTTAGCTTTCAGTGAGCAAAAATGTTACTGCTATTTAACATTCACATTGCTAAGCTTACAAAATCTAAATTTCTGGAGTATGAAAGCATAACACAATGATTTCACAATAGACAGTTATGTACAGAACGCTCACTTTTCCAATTGAATATGTGCAAAAAATGGCATACTTTGTTATTAATTCAAAAATGTCTCAACCAAGGAAAAAAATTGCAAAGTAATGCACATTGGACCAGACTCTATCAAGACTTAAAATTTCAAGTTTCAAATCACAACCACTTTAGTTATACAGTAGGTGATAAAATAGTCTTAATTTTGGTGAATTTAAGGGGATTGCACCTTTATAACTTTGCATCTGCTGAACTGAGTCTCACAATATTTACAAGATCCAGAGATCCTGGCACCAACTCTGCACCTGCCAAATTTCACGCAAATCAGTGAAAGGGGAGCTGAGTTACCAAGGTGCAAAAACTGGGGGTTTACATTAAAGTGCTTACTCAACCCTAATATACTGTACAACTGCTACTGCACCTGTATAAAAGATATTGATATGTAGTGAAGCTGACAATGATGAAACTTAGTTCTGTAGAATTTGGAAGCAGAGTTAATACAGGAAACAAAGCAATTTCAATGGGAGATGATTCCTTTCATCATGCAGAAAACTGTGACACTGTGCTTCATCCTGGTGGGCTCCACTGAAAATATACAGTGCAATCCACCTTAGAAAAACACTCAGAATTAATGATGTTAAACTTTCTTATATGGCAAACTAAAGTACTTGGCATTTGTTTCCATTGTGTTTCTCTGTAATCTGCTAGATATCCATGACAAAAACAGTAATTAGAGTCCTTCATCCTTGTAGGTGGCACTATATGGATGTGATAGCATTACGCAGAAGAGTAATTGCCTGTTGTGGTAATGGTAGCAGGGGCATTCCAGGTGGGGGAAGTGGTGGTCTCATGAAAGGCAGCTGCTGGGCAGGCTTTACAGCATGAGGACATCATATGGGGACATGACAGGATGGTCACTACTCTGGCAAGGCCTAAGATGGACCGGGGAAGGGGGACCCAAGTGTCACTAGTGAGGCAACCACAGTCCATCAGCTGTTTGTGAGTGCACTGGAGGCACATGGGTGAGCTCAGGGGAGGGCTGGGGGAGTCCTGTTCTGACACAGGGGCAGCCCACTGGTCACAGGGTTTCAGGTAGAGGCAGTACTCAGGCAGGCTCTGACGTTCTTTGGAGAAGACCCAGGTAAATTTGTGCCACATTCATTTTGTATTGGGGCAGCCATGGAGGCAGCAGAAAAAGGGACTGCAGTGGCAGAGGTACAGAAGGTGGGGTGCTGGAGGTCCAGTTGCTATAAGAGGTATGTGAGATATTGATAAAAACAACTCACAGTGTTTATTTTGTCTTCCATGGCAGGTTCCAAGAGGAAAATCTGGATAGTGGGGCATTCCTTCATATACTGGGCTGAAAGGTTTGTGGTCGACACCTCCAGAGGAGGAGAGTTGAGATATAACACTGAGCACACCAGGGTGCTGTGGAAAGGCATTATGGGGATGACGTGGGTACAGTTAATGCCTCTGATGGAGGAGTTAAAATTACAATGGGGCACACCAAACTGCATTATTATACACCTGGGGGGCAATGACTGGGGGGGCCTGCCATGGGGGACATTGAGGCAGAACATCATGGGAGATTTAGAAATGTTGAGAGCATGGTGGCTGAGGGTGACAATCGGCTGGTCAAATATCACCTCCTGGAGGGTTTGGAGGGGGGTGCAGGATGTCAGGCTGATTGAGAATGTTAGCAAGCATTTGAATAGGAGGGTGGCCAGGGCAGTGATCAAAATGAGGGGGATGCAGCTGCAGCACAAGGACATCTCCTTTGACCAGGCTGCAGTGTACAGGTCAGACGGGGCCCACCTATTGGAGTTTGACATGTGCCTATTTCTAAGGCCTATCAGGGAGCTAGTGAAGCAGACAGCCAAGAAAGGTCCTAGATACTAGCCCACAAGGGGGGCCCTCCATCCATTGCAAGCTGGAGGAGTGGCAGTGGAAGAAAAACAAAGACGGGAACAGGGGTGAAGGAAGGGGAAGGGGTAGGATACACGGGCTGGGGGCAAGGAACCCAGACATGGAGGTAAAGAGGGAAGGGGGATAGGTCCAGCCACTGGATTCAGAGTGTTCAGGCCTGGAGGGCGAAAGCCTGGGTAGGTGGAGTCTGCCTGGTTCTGGTGTGGAGGAAGGGGTCCAGATTCACGGTGTCTGGGCCCTGAAAGTCAAGATTGGAAGAATGACCAGAAGGATGGAGGCTGGAGCCAGGAAGCTTGAAAAGAAATTTTGTGTGGAATTGAATTGTAAAATTATAAAATCTATGGGTGTAAATATATTCTTTGTGCCTTAAATAAATTTGCCAATGAGCAGCCAACAAGTTAAACTGTTGTAGCGTCCATCATTCCTGAGGGGATTCAGTGGACAATGGGGGTTGCCACTAAAAGGCAAACCAGGTTGTCCAATGATCCCTGACAGGAAGAGGCCAAGAGGGGAGGGGGAGGGGGTGGGAGCAAGGAGAATAGAAGGGGCAGAGCTGGTGACATCACCAGGGCAGGGAAAATTGTAATATGACGTGGGCATGCCAGAGCCCCAGAGATAGGCTGGGGGGAGAAGCCTGAAGAGGGTCCTGACCAGGGGCCTGTAGGGGTATATTAGGCCAGGACTCAGGCAGGACACCCTCTTTGCTGGGAATTTTTCCCACCCTCCCACCCTTATTAAGAAGGCTCTGGGGTCATGGTTGGCCAAAAGGAAAGAGTGGAGGGCAGGGAGTGCCTTAAGGGCCCTGGGCATAGGGACCAGTGTTCAGCTGTGGGTAGGCAGCATTTTGCCAGGGAGCTAGGTCAGAGTCCCCTGGCAGGGAGGAGCAAGGATGCCCATGGGGAGTGGGAGGAAAGAAAAAGGGGGGGCAGTGGAAGGAAGGGGGTAGGATACATGGACTGGGGGCAAGGAACCCAAATGTGGTGGTAAAGTGGGGAAAGGGATAGGTCCAGCCACCGGATTCAGGGTGTCCGGGCCTGGAGGACAAAAGCCCGGGTAGGTAGAGCTGGCCTCATTCTGGTGTGGAGGAAGGGGGCCGGATTCACAGTGTTCAGGCCCTGAAAGTCAAGATTGGAAGAATGACCAAAAGAAGGACGCAGGCTGGAACCAGGAAGCTTGGAAATAAATTTTGTGTGGAATTGAATTGTGAAATTATAAAATCTATGGGTGTAAATATATTCTTTGTGCCTTAAATAAATTTGCTAACAAGCAACCAACAAGTTAAACTGTTGTAGCATCCATCATTCCTGAGGAGATCCAGGGGACAAACCTCATTGGACAATATTGAAGTGATGTTCAAGTGACAGTTCCAAAACTGGAGGGATTAAGGGCAAACAGTACAGCAGCATTTGCATTCATATGGATACACAAGTCAACACAGACAGTGAGTAGATTATTGTGGAAAATGGACAAGAGAATGGTGCTTAAGATGATGCACAGGGGGACACAAAAGAGGACAGAGAGAGGGGATAAGGCATAGTCATCCTGAACCGACTGTATTAGGCTAGCAAAGTTCTTGAGGAGCAGAATCATTATTAAATATCCAGTTTTATCTATAATTACCATTGAATTGAATGGTAATTTCACAGTTAAAAATCTAGATGCATGTATATGTAGATTTACAGTAACTTTTCATTGGCTGTGGTTGCTCATGATATGGAACTATCTCCATGCCAAAATCCTTTTCACTTAACTGAATTTCATATTCTGCTTCTGCTACTCCTCAGCCCTGATTTCAAAAACATAAAAGAGAAGTATAATTTACCTTACCCTTTTATGTCTTTTCCCTTCTGGACTTACTGATGAAGCAGAAAACACATTTTTTAGAATGCATATCTCTTCCTTATTCCCCTATATATTATCTTGAAAACTACTGAATATGAAGGACCCTAGTGACTCGCAAAGGAGATGTAGTATATGCCACTGCAGTGATAATACTCAAACAACCTTTACGAGGCTGAAACCAAAGCTCACATAGGTAGCAATGCTCCATCACCCCTAACAGAGCTGAAGTCATAGCCATTGCCTGGGACACCAATCTCGCACTCCTTCAAGGGGTTAAATTAATATGTCCCTACTTGTGCAAATGTTACCACAAAACCAACATGACTGAAAAAAGAGCTGTCACCAGTATCAGTGGTGACTATTGCCAATGGGGTTGAAACCAATGCAACAAGTGTTAGAACTAATCCTGTATACAATGGGTATTCACATCCAGCTACAATTCCTCTGCACCTGAAAAGGGGTTGATAAAAAGTCAACTTTGAGAGTAACATTTCCCCTCTTGATAGGGCTGAACTCAAAGTCTTGCAACTTCGATGAAACTACAATCAAAACAGTTGACATGGGCAATGCTCCCCACTCCCAGATGAGGATAAAAAAGTTGCTGATGGGGCAATATATCCCTTCTTGAGGTGTTTGAAATTATAACCATTAGTGGTGATGATTCTGCATCCTTCTGGGATGAATACAAAATAACTGCCAATGGTTTATGCCTGTGCACCCCATGGGACTACCACAAATGTTCCCACTAATAAACTGCCCTTTGCTCTCAGTGAGTGTCACTTGGCAGCTCTCCCACACCCCTTATGGGATTAAAGCAAAAGACACTGATGCTAGCAGCTCATCTTCTTCCCCTGAAGGAGATGAAAGAAAAGCTGCTGCCACCATTAATGCATCTCTGATACGTGGCTGAATTGAAAGCCACCACCTCTAAAAATTAAGCTCTTGCTGCTTAGAAGCCAGACAATATACTTTCTATCCTACTGTTCAAATACATGGAAGAACAAAACATTTCTACAATAAAACAAACTAAATTACATTTTAATGCCTTTTTCAATTACTACTGACAAAGAAATTACTTTTTTTTGTAAGGAATGAATTATAGTTGCAGTGGTATAAAAGTTGATTACTATGGCTGTAATGCTGGGGCAATACTGAGACAAACTACAACCATATAGTAAAACCTCACTTAGATTTTTAAAAATAAGTACTTTTTCTTTTTTCTTACAAACACTGTTGAGGTTCTATAGTAGTGTCCAGTGCCATGTTCCATCATCACTAAATATATAAGGGATGTACAGGGGTTCAGTGTGTGATAATGCATTTATCTTGTACAGTTTCCAGTGATCTCAAGTAACCTCATGAGTGCTGAAGGCAACAGGTTTAGATGGTGTGTGAATGTTTTGATTTTAGTAGGTGTAAATAATTTGTCAAGAAGGGGAAAAGAAAATTGAATTTTATGCTGTATTTTGCTAATTATAAAAAAACAAAATGGTATCTATAAATGAAACACCACTCATTTTGTAGATATGTTTGTGCTTAACATTTTTTGTGCTCACAGTGCAATGCTATCATTTTTAGTTTTGAAGTTATTCACATTTGTTTGTCAAAAACATTTGTTTGTTTGCAATCACTGTACTTTGTATATCTCCAACTGTTATTCTCTGTTACATGTAACTTCTGATGCAATACGGCTCATTGTACATACTCCTTATTGTAACTGTATGTGTCCAGCTGTTATTATTGTATTTGATGTCTGTATTTCTGATGTGGAACCTTTGTAAAGGAGTCTTTGACTCAAAGGTATGTTATCTGATACTTTCTATAAATAAATAAATAAATAAGTGAACAAAAAATTTTATTTTCTTCTGCTTTCTTGCTAATTATAAAAAATATATAAGGTATCTATAAATGAAACACCACTCATTTGGTAGATAATTGTGTGCTGAACAATTTTCGTGCTCACAGTATCATTATATCTTTTTTTCTTTTCAAAGTTATTCCCATTTGAATATGGTTAGTACTGCTTTTGAGGCTGAACATTCTAAATGAATTCTGAAGAGATTTGTGACATGGTAACTGTGTGGATAAATGGATACTATGGTGATAAATAAATTTATCACTATAATATAGTAGACAAATGGTTTTATTCTACAGTTTTTATCATGACCCCTGTTGCATAAATCTTAATTCCACTGCCCTGATGTTCTCATCACAGCTAATTGTTATGCTTGGCATCACTGCTCTTAAATATTATAAATACACATTATCTGCAAAGTTCTTAATCAGCAGATGGCATTGTACAGAAACAGTGCTGCATGTGTGTGTCTCTACGAGCCCCTTTGCTCATGGGCTGTAGTGGTCAGCTAGCAAGATGCAAGAAGACAGGCAAGTGCAAAGTGCTGTCCTTAGCTATTCTCAATGGTTCTTCATTCAAGATAATGACTGACATGACTACTGTACACATGAGGAAACCTGACAATGGGCACCTCTGAATATTTTAATTACAGCAATATACAGTACTCCACAGTATTACAGAATATATGTTGTTGTCAGTTCTCTAGTGGTTGATAGCATACATCGAATCCACCTGGGACATGATAGTATAATAATGACATAAAATGCCCTGCTGTGTATTATTGCTTAAAAAGACTTGCTGGTACTGTTGATTATTAAAAAAATAATAGTAAACACAATTCAGTTTATGCAATTTTTTTTATTCTGTATACTTTTTTTCTTTTTTAATGAGGGCATTTTCATGAAAACTGTCTTGGTCCCTCAGATTTTATCTGCTCCTCTTCTTTTCTTACACTGGTTATATTACATTGATATGATATCATTACTATTTCTATAGCAACAGACTGTGATGTCTCAAACAGTAAATTATGACTTCAATAGGGTGTTTGGGGGCAGGAGGACCAGACAAAGTCTTACACACAAAGATTCTGTTTTTATGGAATGTCTATCAATGATAAAGAATGATTGGAGATAATTACAGAAAAAACAATTAACTATAAGTTGAACTGTGTTTAAATACTGCAGTTGAAAAAACAGGTTTCTTGATTGTGAGACATCAATTTAACTATACACCCCACAGTTAAGCTAACATGCACTTGTGAAATAACTATCCTGTGTTTTGGAAAAATAATATACTTTATTTCTTCAGGTAAACTCCCATAGAATTAATTGTATCTTCACTTATAAAATATAATGTGTAGTAGCACAGTAATTTGAAGATGGAATGGACTTCATCATGTCATTCCCCACATGCTTTTCTAAGCAGGGATAAAAAGTGGCTTTGCAAACATGTACTAATTTATAGAGATTCCTTACCCACTC
Organism: Neoceratodus forsteri; assembly: GCA_016271365.2. Classification (NCBI taxonomy): domain Eukaryota; kingdom Metazoa; phylum Chordata; order Ceratodontiformes; family Ceratodontidae; genus Neoceratodus; species Neoceratodus forsteri. Next base: position 1,350,411,620 of record CM057458.1, on the reverse strand, counting down.
TACTACCCTGGATACCATATAATTCCTTTCGTACAATGATCAGAAATGTTTTTCTGGGCATATTTCTAAAAGCCTGTGCTGTCTTGCTGTCTTCATATCCACTCTTTCTACTTGTAGGATCTTTTAGATCAAAAGACTTCTGCAGGTGCTTACATTTTTTCTGCAAGTTAGCTTTATGCAGAACAGTTGCCACATTTTTTTTTAAATGAGTTGAGCCTTACAAATGTATATTCATCTATGATCTCATAACCCAAACATCAGTCACCCTTGGCTATTTGGCCTCTTTTGCTGTTCTGCATAAATGGCTATACTACACTGCAAAGTCTCAGTAAGGGTAAGCTGTACACACAGTATGTGGTTTGCTGATTTGTCATTTATTTACAAATAGTTTAAGAGGCCTTGTAGTACCTTACAGTCCTGCTTCAAGATAAACCAGCCTGTATATTTCTTCATATTAATTGTCATATAAATTGGATCCCTATTAAAAGAATATCTTAAATGCCAAGGAAACTTATTATATTGACAGTGTATATAATTCAAACAGAAAATTGTTAATTTCATTCCTGTCTCACAGTTCCCAAAGAGTCATTTTTCATTCAGCCTCAACACTGTTCTAATCAGTTTGATGCTCTGATATACTTTAAAAAGTGTTCATATATTGGGGCTGGCCCAGAGGTTCAGCAGTAGCAATACTGCTCACCACACCAGCAATCAGGGTTTGTAAGCAAACTTAGGTCACTGGTAGTTGGCCAGTGGGAGAGGATAGAACATAACAGGGACTCATCACCTAGGGAGGGATGGAACACTAGCCTAGCCTTTGACTGCCTCTAGGTGTAGACCTTATGGAAATGGAGGTGTGGGCAATCAAGTTGGGAAAGGCAGTGGTTCTCTGGTGCATGCAAGCCTCTGCATATGGTTATGTGCTGCTGCAGCAGGGGAACCAAGGGAAAAAAAATAGAAAACTGAGGCCATGCAGGCTTTATGAAGCCCTGTCTGCAATCTCCTGGGGCTGCACCATCAATCAGTTACTGGAGACCTAGATTATGAGTACTTGGGGAGGAGGACAGCCCTCCCCCTGCTGGCCCTGCAATGGGGGTAGCTGTGGGACTCTACATTGCTAAGAACCGGGGGAGGTGGCTGCAAGCTGAGAAGGAGCAGGCATGGGGATGAGAGTCACTCAGATGACCCTACAGAGAAACACTTGTACAAAAAAAACACAGTTCTTACATGGTGGGAGTGTGGGAGCGATGGGTTAAAAAAGGGAGGTACAGCAGCTACTCTACCTTACCAGTGAGCTATGTTTGGGCAGATGTGATAGACCACTAGGCCTAATCTGCTTGCAACTATGTATGTATCTATGTATGTATGTATGTATATATATATGTATGTATATTAGAGCTAAATAACACTAGAGTCAATAGAAATTAATTAGGATCTGAAAACCAAAAACATGTTCATATAAGTTTTCTACTGCAAAAGTGGCTTTAATTTCTATTTACAGCTGAAAATAATTACTGTCCTTGCTTTGTTTAAAGTGATGGCCTTTACAGTCAGAAACCACTGATCCACCGAACACAGCACTTGGCAGTATTTGGATACAGCAGCTGCTTTTGAGTCAGCATGTGTTTGGCATAATAAATGTCTGGTTATTATGGCAAATAATAACTGGCCATCTCCATTAAAAAAATAGTTGGCCAGTTGTTATATCTCAGCAGTGCATGACAGCAGTGGAAATTCTGACAAAATCTTTTTTTTTTTTTATTTTAGATTGCTACCTGTCTCCTGACTTGTATGGCACCCTTCTTCTGCATTTTAAGCCTGTGTTACCACTCCATTTACAGTTGAAATAACAACATGACTGCTTCTTTTAATATGGCACAGACTAGATTTTTATCAGCATTCTCTTGTTTTTAAATATCCACTGTTTAACATCAATTTTCTTGTGAATATAATGAACTAGCATGCAGCAGACACTGCTTCCTGAACATAGAGCCAGCACTGCATTGCCTGTTATTTTCCTATGTATTCCTTATGCTTCCTCAATTGTTTATGTATGAAGTTTATACCTGTAACTCTCCCAGGTCGCACCTGAAAATAGGCACTTGGCTGTCTAGTGTACTTACCCGGTTAACAAAAGCAAATAAGTAAATATGGAACAGCAAGTGTACAAAAGCAGCTGACAATATTAATGAAAACCTGGTTCAATCCATATTAAAGGAGTGTTTCATTTATTATTTCAAATGTGAAAAAAGTGTTAAAGCAGACCCAGAATGGGAAAAGATAAGCATCATACAAGTCAGGAGATAAGGTGCGATCTAAAACAGAATAAAACCAAAATATAGGTCAACATTTTCACTGCTATCATAACTGCTGTTTTAATGTGATCCTTAGTGAGAGAGATGTTTCACATTAAGTAAACTTTGTTGTAACCAGACTAACTACTTAACATGTAGATGTTGTTTGCATGATGGAAGCAGCAATAACCAGAACTACAAAATACCACAGGAGAGGAGTATTACTCCAATATCAAATTCAAACAAAGGAGTGCCTTAACTCTCATGTTGAAGCAGCATAAAAATAGAAAAGGTATGGGCAGCCACATGCATGTAAACTAGTCACCAAGTTATCTCAGTAACTACCCTTCATATCCAACATCTGTCATCCCTAATGTTCTAGAACTAAGACAGCATTATGATGTACAGATTTTTTTTTAGTTTTCAAAGATATGAATTGTTATTATATGTTTCTTCCTTTTATAAACAATTTAGAAAGATAACTTAAATCATGTATGGTACAGCATATCCCCACTTTGTTTTGCCAAGACTAATCTTTCACATGTCTTTACAAGATCAGATCCTGACTCAGTTAAAGATTTATGCCCATTTGGGTTCTTTGAAAAACTGTGCATATACTGTAAATATGATAACAGTAATACTGCAAGAAGCATCAGATGCATAATACAATGATTTCATGTAGGTTTGAAGTTTGAAGATCTCGTACAAAATCATTCATTTAAATATGAATTGCAATGCTTTTAAGATGTATTATTTGCTCACCAAGAGGGCAACTAGTGCTTATATATTTTATGTAAAGTGTAGGAACTGTTATTGCTCATGTATAAATGCTATTGTACTAGCTTATGATTTTACTGAAAATATCGTAGCAGCTGGTGGAATCTTGGGTGTGTGCTGTTGTCATTCAAGCAAGTATTACATTATTTTTCTCTTTGTTCTGGCAGCTCAGTATGCACAGGGCTAGATATTCAAAGGGGTTGCACATTGCGCAATCTAATTACTCCAGCACAATCACAGAACTGAGACCCAGAGCCATATTCAAACAGTAGTATTGCGCAACACAATTTCTGTTGTGCCACTGTGCCACAGTAATGCATGCTTCATAAATACAAGAGGCGATGCATGACCACGAATAAGCTGTAATGGCATATTTAGCCAAAGACTATGGCAAACTGTGGAGCAACCCACAGAATGCTCCACACAGAGTTGAGCCTACAAAAAGGAGGCTCAACCACACACACACACAGCAGAGGCTCAATCCAGGGGAGCAATAGCCATCGATGCAGGTGATGGGGGAGTGAGGAGGAGGGTGGAACAGTAATGTGGCCGAGGAAGGGTCTGTTGGTGGTATGCCCAACACAGACAGTGCAGTGCCTGGCTCACATTCGAGGACTATGAGGACACCGAGATAGTGGGCTGGTACCATCTGAACAGGTCAATTCTGAGGCAGCTATGTGAGCTGTGCCATGACAAGCTGCAGGCATCCACCAGAAAAAGTCATGCCATGCTGGTGGACACCAAGGTGACAGCAGTAATTTGCCTGCTCACCATGGGCACCTTCCAGACACCAGTGGATGCAACCACTGGTATATCACAGTTGGCCATGTCCCATCTCCTCACCAAATTCCTCCATGCTCTGCTGCCACATGCTTCAGAGTACATAACATTCCCAAGTACACAGGCAGTGCGTACAGCAAACATGCAGGAATTCCACAGGGTGGCACACATGCCAGGCATGATAGGGACCATTGACTGCACCCATGTGGCCATATGTGCACCATCTGATCCAGAAGGCCCAGTATACATGAACAGAAAGGGCTACCATTCGATCAACTGCCAGGTGGTGTGCAACGCCATTGGGCACATCATCGATGTGTGTGCCACACACCCATAGAGTACACATGAAGCATTTATATGGACCAATCCATCCTGTGCCAGTGGTTTGAGAGTGGGGTGATCCCCATGGGCCACCTAGAAGATGAGTAGGGCCTATGTGGTGGTGTAGCAGCAACCAAGCAGTATACAACACAGCTGCAGGTTGGTGAGATGGGAAGGGAGGACAGCAATAGGTCTGGGGATAGGACAGAAAAGAAGAATTGTAACAGTGCAGAGGAGCATGGACAGAGGTGACCAGGCATGAAAAAACACAGATGGCGAGCCATGGATGGTGGCACAGCAGCCGTGCATGGGAAGCCATGACCAGGGCAAACAGGGTGGCAGAGGGTGGCAGCGTGAACTGGAGGGGTGTGTGTTGGAAACAGGCAATGATAGGCGTTAACCACCACATGTGTTCTCCCCACAGGTGACAGTGCATACTTCCTCTGACCCTGACTGCTCATACCCATCTGGCGAACAAATAATGGTGCAAAAGAGTGATACAACAAGGCACACATCGCCACATGCAATATCATAGAGCATCTTTGGCATGCTCAAAATGTGATTCCATTGCCTAGATAGATCTGGTGATTCCCTATAGTACAGCCCTGAGAAAGCCTGTGGCCTATTCCTGGCCTGTTGTTTGCTGCACAACATGGTCATTTACTGTGGGATAGCTGTCCAGGTGGATTAGGACAACAGCACCGATGATGATGATGATGACTGGCCAGATGGGGGTGGGAAGCTGCTCATGGAGAGGAGGGACTCCAGACTGGAAGCCCATGCCAGGAGTCACAGAGACACCATAGTCAAGGAGCACTTCGGGAACCACAAGTGAGTACCACACAGGGCAGCTGTGCATGCATGGCATTACACACACACACACACACACACACACACTCACACACACCCACACACATATGCACAGACACACAGAGATGCATGCAGGGACACAGGCCTGCACACTTCACACACTGGTGGACACACATGCATGCACATTCACACCTACACCCTAATGGAGCAACAATGGCAGACACAACCACCCATGTGACACATGTGGTACTCACATGTGAATGGTTACAGGCAGACACACGGAGCGGTACCACCACAGGGTTCACAGCAGGGCACAGGGCACCAGGTGGGACTCACAGAAAAGTGCAGCCAGAGAGAGGAACACACACAAAATGGTACAGCAGGTTGTGGTATAGATCAGAGGGTATGCACCAGCAAACAGGCAATGCCAGCACAGTGCTGCACTCATCATGCCCATGCCACATGGCCCAGCAGAACTGTCCGTACACATGCTGTACGTGACTCAGGTCACACAAATGCAACAGCATGCAAACAAGGACAAGACCAGCCATGTGCACAGTTGGCAACAGCAGCAGGACAACGAACTGGGAAGTGCACACATCAGGACTACCATGCGGCACCACGGCCACATGGGTGGCCATGCCTTGACTGCTCAACAGCCACAGGTGGTGCCACCAACACATTCATGGGGGTAGAGGCCTGAGAACATGATCAGATCTTCACAGTTGTGTACAGGCTGGCAAACAGACTATTGCCAGGAGTGTCAGGGATGGGCATGGCAGTGGGCAGTGTCAGCCTCAATGGGGTCACCAGACGCCAAGTATGTGGCATAGATGTAATGCTACAGGGAGTCCTACACACCCTGGTGTGACCAGTGGATGCCTACAATGGAAATCCAGCAGCGATGGTCCAGGCTATGTGGTCCAGCAATGTGGCCATTGCCTCCCGCAGTTGCCGGATCTCACCGATCAGCTGTGCATGTCCAGTGTCCCCTCACTCAGCCAGCTGATGCACCTCAACCTGCAGCTCATGTATCTCTTCCCAAACATTTCCTGGTTGCCCATGGAATCCTGCAGCAGTCTGGTGTGCTCATCCAGCCTGTCAGTGCCTGGCATATCATGGCACTGCCACGGAGAGGTGGGAGAGGTGGCAGCATGCTGTGCAACACCCCTCAACTTTGAACGCTGCACAGGTGTCCATGCCTGTGGCAGGAACTGAATGTTTGCTCCAACAGTGGCCACTGGGGAGTGCTGCACAGTGTGCCCTGCATGCCACTGCAGCATGCCAGCAACCTGCTGTACCTGCCAGTGGCACCAGTGACCACACCAGCTCCCTCTCCCCAGCCAGCACCAGCAGCAGTGCCACATGCCACTGAGCAGGCATGGGGGGATAGCATGTCCTCTGGGCTGCCTGGGCTGCCTACCACTGCCTGACCCAACACCTGTCCCCGGGGCAGTGTGTTGATACTGGTGCCACCCAGGATCAGGGTAAGGTCATCATCACTGTCAAGTGCAATGTCACCCTGTGTGGCTGGCACAAGCACTGGTAGGTGTCCTGGGATAAGGAGATTGGCCAGTGTATCATCATCCCCCGGTCCAAGGAATTCCACCATTCCCATACCATTACAGCTCCCCCTGTCTGTGACCACTATGTTGGTAGATGTGAATGGCACAGCATCATCATATGCCACGCTGACGTTCTCATCCTGCACTGCACCCCTGAGGAGAGATGGAGCTGGAAGACAGAATGGTTGTTGCTAACAGTATCGTACTTGCAATGCATGTAGTCTGGTGTACTGTGCAATGTCCACATGCATGCCACAGACATGCCAGGCAACACCACCATCTGTTGTTGTGGCACTGCATGACGTGTCAGGCATGCCACAGGCGTGGTACAGGACATGTGTCCGCATGTGTGAAGACACTCAGTGGTATGATGCATCTGCACAAGTATGTCATGCATGTCCTCCCCACACAGGCCCCCCCTCCAGACATGGGCATGCCAAGTGCAGTGTGCTGTGTCGATGGATGTGACCACTGTTTCTGTGCAGGTACCAGCACACACTGCAGTGCATACACAACTGTAGGGTGTGTTAGGTGGCATTCCCCCCGGACCCTGCATGCCCCTACCATCAGATGCCCCATGCTGCAGACACACAGAACACAGGGGACCATGTCTGTGCACTGTGTTGGCATGCACGTTATGCAGCACAACACTCCACAATGTGTGCAGGGTAGCAACACACCTGCAATGTACCAGGCACACCAGTGGCATGCACATACAGACCATTCCCCAGTCCCCTGCTGTCATACTTACAGTGCTGTGATGGGCTGCCTCCCATCTGGAAGCCTTCCCCCAGGACACCCTCAATGGCTGCCTGCCTGATGGTGGCTGCTACAAGCTCCTCTCCCACTGACAGGATGGGTGCTGATGATGTTCTGCCTCCTGTCTTATTGTGGGATGCCCTGATGGCAGCTATTTTCTCTTTATGTGCTTCCTGTTGGTACCCATCTTTTTCTTTCACTCCTGTGCACTGCAGTTGTGGTGGCCATGAACGTTGATGTATGTTGCCACCTCATTCCACCCATTGGCCCATACATGTGTGATCCCTGTAGCCCCACTGAGTAGGTCCTCCCTCTCCAGGTAGGCCTCAAACAGGTCCTGCATCTCATCTTTACTGAAGTTGGGCCTGCGCTTCCTGGCAGTCATCTGCTCCTCAGCTCCCTCTGAATCTGACATGCTGTGTCCTGTGAACAGTAATGTTGCACCAATTAGCAGTATAGTTGCAGTCCCTGTCATAGTGCAGGATTTGATCCCAGCAGTGCAATAACAGTGGCATTCATACTGTGAACAGCTTCACCTGAAAAGCTGCAATACCTGTCAGTAACCCGTGCTGTTTGGTGTTGCCTTCATGGCTCAACTCATGAAAATGAGGCTGTGAGCAACCAGTAATGAGATGCTAATGTGAGCACTTGTGCCCGGCATTGGCTGACGAGGCTATTTGCACAAGCCATCTGAATATTTCAGAATTGCTCCATGCGCAATGCAGTGTCATGCACAACAGTAATGCGCTGGAGCAATTCACAGGCACACTTCCGATGCATGTGCGATGCGCATCACCACAGTTGCCATGCATGCAGGAAGCTGTGCACTGCTCTTTTCTGTGCATCACACAGCTGATTGTGCTACACACGCCAGGCCTATTGTGCAATGCATACATAACGCACACATGGCCCTGCTGCACCATGCCATGCCATGGTCTGTGCCTGTGCAGTCTCTGTGCCATTGGCATGCAGCATGTGTGGCGATGCTTCCCTTTCACAGGATGGCATCTGCGCATGCCTGCACAGCCGCGGGTCACAGATGTGACCCCAATCTCCCTCCTTCAATTGTGGCAGTGTGCATATACAGTATTGTGCAATGGCCACGTTTGTGCACATCTATCGGGCATATACGTGCTACACAATGGTGTGCTCTGTGTACCTATTGAGCAACTGGCACAGCAGTGCTGCATGTGTTCCTGTTAGATGCCGCATCACATAGCACCAACGGTCACACATGCGGTTGGTATGGCACATGCTGGTGGACTCAGGAGATGGGCCAGGAACTGGTCAGAGATGGAGATGGCCAACCTGGTAGCATTGGTGGCCCCTTTGGAGGACAAACTGTTTGGGGCACAGGACCTGCAGGAGGCATAGTCCCATGTGTGGGCCCATGTGGCTAAGGGCCTGGAGAGGTGCACTGATGTTGCCAGGACAGAGGAACAGTGCCACCATTGGTATGAGGACTTGCAGCACCGTGACTCTGCTTGGCTACGGATACTGCAGGACTGGGCCTGCCATGGTTCGGCCCCTCGACCAGGTATGTGTGTCCATGCATTGTGCATGCTGCCTCTGACCAGTATTTGAGCATTTGGTTGTGCAGCATGTGCATCTGCACCTGCACAAAGGGTGGGCCAGCCCTGGTAGGGGGTGTGTGTGTACTGTGGTGTGGCATCACTGCACTCTGTGTTCCACTGTGTTGCATGGTGCCATTGGCCTTGACACCATGCCCATTACATGGGCCATGAACTCTGCATTGCCTGCTACATTGATGTGTGCCGTGACTGGCCTGTGTGGGTGGGGGGATGGGTGTATGTTGTTGGCATGCCACTCATGGTCCTTTCTGTATGTATTTCCTTCACAGGGCCAGAGGAGCACAGGAGGGCAAGGGTGGAGGCCACTAGGTTGGAACAGCATCCTAAGGATGGTACTGCAGCTGGGCCAGTGGGATGGTCAGCAGGTGAGTGTGTACAGTCTGCATTAACCATCATTTGCTGGGTATGGGGAGGGCAGTACACATAGCAGGGCATTGCCACCATGCAGGGTTGTGGCCTGTGATGGCGCATTGTCACTGCCACCTGTGATGGTTGGCAGCTTGCAGTGGTTCCATCATGCACGTGGCTTCTATGTGGTGGTATTCCATTGCTGTCACTGGTGGTGGCTGTGTGTGTCCCACAGTGTGCAAGTGCTGCTGCTGGCCAGCTCTTGTGTTGCTCATGGGGGCATCAGCCACTCGCTGTGGGGTGCCTATGCACAGGAGAGGGTGCATGGTGCTCTGTGGTGTGCCACACAGTATGTCTGTGGGCCAGTGCCTGTGATGCTGTGGCTGTCCACTGTGCACATGCTGCTAGCAGCATCATCTATGGCAGGGCACCACTGCTGTCCCAGGCACACTCAGACCTGGTAGTGGTGGTGGCCATTTGCTGTGCAGGACCTGTCACTTAGTGGCTGTTCTGTGTTTCCCTTGCATAGGATGTCCAGAGCCAGGGAGTGGACATTGGAGTGTCAGTGTCCTGGGTGGTGGAATGCTATAGTTACAGCACCTAACCCTGAGGATGATCTCCTAGATGGCAATACACATCTGCCTGAGTAGGAAGCAGCTGGCAGTGACACAGGAGCTGGTGGTGGAGGAGCACAGAATGGGGATGGCCATCCGCCAGCTGAGGTGATAGATTTTGGATGCTGCACTTTGTTTCCCTGTATTTACCTCCCATGCACCCCATCCCACTTAGACTGATTTGTTGTTTTCTCTGGCTCTCTCTCTCCAAAGTCCCATCCCTGTACCATTTGATACCTCTATAGCCTGTGCACTGCTTTATGTACAATTGCCCTTCCCTGTTTTTGTCATGTTGGCTATTATGTACATAGTTGTTCTTCATTACGTTGTCTGTTGTATTAAACTGTTTTCTACTGCTGCTTGTTTGTTTCTGTCTCTCAGTTGCATGCTTGGTGCTGCACTGTGCTGATGTTGTACATTGCTGTTGTCTGGTGGATCCCTATCTGTGCTAGTACTGTCCCCTTAGTGTGGGTGTGATGGGTGCACAGAGGCCTGTGTGTCACATCCCTGTCTGTCACTGTTCCATGGGTGTGGGCTCTGGCCTTCCCCTGTATGTGCCATGGTGCATGTGTCCCTGTCTACTTGGGCATGGCGGTATACACCCAGCTGTGTTACCCATCCTGGTGCTGCTGTGCTATGTGGTACTGTGTCCAGTGTCTGTGTGTGTCTGTGTGGTGAGTGCTACATACCACCTGGTGCTTGTGTGACAGTGTGGCTATGACACACTGTACACTCATGGTGCCTTCACACAGCGGCTATGGAGGCTGCCTTTCCCATGTTGGCTGTTGGGATTGTGGTCATGGGGTGCTCAGTCCCTGCGGCCATCTGTTCCATGCTATGTCACAATGATTTCCAGGGTCTGTATGGGGCTCTGTGCATTGTCCGTGGCCATTGGGTTCTGTGCCTGTTCTGTGTCTCCTGTCCATTGTGGTTCCATTGTCCCCTTGTGGTTCACCCTTGCATCTCTCTCCATGCTCCTGTGCCCTTGAACAGCCCTGCCTGTGTTCCCTTGAGCATGCAGTGCCTTGCTCCACCTTCAATATTCAGCATGCAGTCTTGCTCCTGTGCAGTTCAGGTTGCTCAGTTGCATGTCTGCTTTGTGCAATAGCGCATTTGTGCTATATTCAGTGTGGTTTGTGGAGGTGCATTTCTATGGCACATCCACTAAATATTGCTTTGCTTTCCAGTAGTGCAACTGGATTGCTCTGTGTACCTCATTGCGCATGTTTAGGGTGCACTTTTGAATATCTAGCTCACAGAGTACGTCAGGTTATAAAATTAAAATATCAGTCTTTGTTTCCAATTTTCAAATGAAGGCCTTCATCATGCAGATTATTCAAGATAAACACTGTGGGTAAATATGGGTAAGTATCTGGCAAGTTCTCTAATCTGATCACCAACATTTTGGAGTCAGTATTCCCCTTCTCTCCAAACAAAAACAATCTGTCAGGCTATTAACATGTACATTTTTATTTCTTTTGTTCCCTTTCAGCCATGCACCCTTTCACAAATTAATAAACTTTTTCTGCTCTACTCCAAAAGGTTGCACCTTCCCAGCACTTTTCTCAAATCTGCACATTATCCCAAATTTATTCTCTTATCCAAATCTCCCTCACAGAATTTATAATTTTAACCATATATTTCCTGAAAATGTATACCATCTACACCTGTTCTCCCAAAGATTTGAAACTTTCATAATCCAACCACCACACTGCTCCCCAAATTTTGAGAATGTGGGAAAACTCAGAAAAAGGAGTGAATCTGATTAGTATACAGAAGTAGAGAGCCAAAGGAAACACTATTTAAATGACCAGATAGGTTCAGGAAGCCTTTCACTTGTTTAGTATTGTCCCCTACGAATTATTGATTAATCTATGAAAGTAACTACTACTAAGATTCATACTACTAAGAAAAGTAAATATACAGAAGGCCGTAGCCCATAAATGTATATCTCCAGCCAAGCTGGTACATCATCCCTAGTTTATAATAGGTGGCAATCAAGATTATGTTTGAATTTAGTAAAGTTGGAAGATTCTACTATTGAACTGGGAAGTGAATTCCATAAGGAGATAATTATTTGGGTATAGTATGAACACCTTTTATTGGTTCTGGGATATGTAAGTGTCAGCTGATATTTATGGCTTCTAAGATTACAGTCCCATTGACTATAGAACATTCCAAAATGTGTCAGTAATCCAATATCAGTGGAAATTTTATGTATTAAGAGGAGATCCCCTCTTATTTTCCACTGTTCTAGAGAGTACAGGTCTAATTCTTCAAACTTACACCATACCCTTGATTATGTATGTTTGTGACAAGTTCAGTAACTCTCCTCTGCACCCCCTCCGATCTATTTATATCTCTCCTGAGGTAAGGGCTCCACAGAGGAGAGCAGTAATCAAGATGTGGTCTCACATAGGCCCTGTAGAGTGGTAAAGCTCCTTTTGAAACATCCTATAAGTCTGTTAGCCTGATTTATAATGTGATTACAGTGACTATGGAAAGATAAATCCGAGGTAATTATTGTGCCTAAATCATTTTGCTGTGCTACTGCATTAGAGCTTGACTGATTAATGTGTGCTGGTTTTGTTTGTTAGTAGTTCCCAGATGCATTATAACACATTTACTGCTATCAAATGACATATGATTATTAACTGCACAGTCTTCAAGTTTTTCCAAATCATTGGCGAGATTTAACCTGCCTTCCTTGGTTTTAGCCTGGGCTGCTAGTTTTGTGTTGTCCGCAAACTTGATGGTGAAACTATTAATATTGTTAGTCAGGTCTAATATAAAAATGGAAAACAATGTTGGGCCCAGTACTGACCCTGGAGGTAGTCCACTACTAACTGGACATGATTCTGACATGTATCCCCTAATGCATACCTTCTGAGTAAGATTATTCAGCCACTCTTCCACCCAGCTTGTGATGGTATTATTTATTTCTAGTGTTCTTATTTTTGTCATTAAAGTATCATGATGCACTTTATCAAATGCTTTGCAAAATTCCAGGCAGATCAAATCTACTGGTATATTACTCTTCAGGGTTTTACTAATATACTCATAGAAGACCAAGTTCCCTGACAGACAGGATCTGTTGTTTTTGAATCCATGCTGATTTCGGTCTATTAGCCCAATGTTTTTTAAATCCTCTTCCAGTTTAGTTTTGAGTAGTGACTCAAAAATCTTTCCTAGTACACTGGTTAGACTGATAGGTCTATGGTTGGAAATATCTGCATGATTGCCCTTTTTATAAATCGGTGTAACAACAGACATTTTCCAGTCATTTGGTACAGTACAGTACAAGTCACATTAAACTCTTCCCTCAACTCACTGGTGTAGCATTGTTCAATGGGTTTCCTAATCTGTGCAGGGTTTAATTCAATGAATTAGTAAAAGTTTAGTATTGGTTTGCATCTAGCTGTTATGAAGTATAAGCTTTATTTTCAGCTAAGTGCTTATGAGTTTCATTTCAGAAGGCAGACTAAACAACTCTTAAGGAATGCTGTGATATTTATAAACAATGCCATGAAAATGCATTGCATACACACAGCAAAACAGCTACTACCATTTCACTAAACAGGTACAAGTGAGTTGGATAGGCAGTGAAGGATGGTTGAAAAAAAGTTAAAAGCTTCAACAGTTTGAGTTGCCACTGCAGTGGCATCAAAATGCTACAGCAGTGAGTTGATGGAACAGTTTAATGTGACTTGTACTGTATGGGACAGTAGAGACACATTAAATATTTTGTGAAGTGGTTCCACTAACCAGTTCTTAATTTCACTCAAAAGTCTTCGGTGCAATTTGTCAGGCCCTATATATCTGTGATGCTGTTTTGATCAAATTTCTTAGGAAAAGATCCTCATGCAATTGAAAGTAAACATTCATTTTTGTCATTTTGCAATGTAATGTAACATGAGAGTGTGTGTGTGTGTGTGTGTGTGTGTATGCATGTGTGTGTATGTGTACTGAACCACTAGAACCTCGAGGAAAACAATGTCATTCTTGCTTAAATTACATAAATTCTCATCTCATGTTCCACCAGCTGGTCTAAAAATGTCTGAGGAATTTTTTTGTGAAACCATAACACAAGGAGCATTGAAATAGTATCTTTACATGAGAGATGTGAGTTTCTTTATTTCATTGTTTTAAATAAGACTTGGTTGTACTTATGCTATAGAATTGAGTGGAATTCATTATATATTTATATTGTATGTGCAGTTGATCTTTAAAGCAGGAAGGCACTAATTCAAGTTTCCCTGGTTTATAATAAGTATAAGCTCAATAAACACTGGTAATTCTTATGGGTTGAAAATATTAATGATAGTGTGTAAATATATATATATATATATATATATATATGCCACATTTTTGCTAAATACTAATATTTTTAATATCTTAACTTGATGGGAAACAGGGAAACTACATAGTGACAGAAGTCCTACCTTGCATTTGAAGTATGCTCCATAGAATACGGTTGGAACTCATGATTCAAACAGTAGATGCATTTTGCTTTGTTTTGCTTTGCCAACGATCTTGCATGCACTGCCTCTTTGAATAATGTGAAATAGCTGCAAAAGGAAATAGAAACTATTTAGGATCCTTGTTTGCATGTCAAAATAGAAATATGACTATCTAAATTTGATAACGATAACTGAATGATCTGACCCGGATACTGTTTTATGTTTAGATATTCACATTAGTGTGTAGGCATATGAGTGATGTGAAATGTGAGAACTACAAAACTGTTAAAACTAGGATATTAAATCAATTTCTGTGGACCTTCTTTGACTGGTCTACAGGAATTCCTTCTTCATTTGAATGTCACCTAGCTTGTTATCTTATATCTTAGTGTCGATGTGTGTCATTTGTCCTCTATAATGTGCTGTAAGCATTTTTAAATGGTACTGTTTGTAACACATAACTCCTGTGGAAGCAAAAATATATAACCTATTCCAGTTTTTCTTTTGCAGAGTTGCCCATGATAACAGTAACCTGGGTATGGGATTCATACTAGGATGTTGGTGGCAGGCCAGGTGGAGGCAGATTAAGCATCCCATATGATGCTGTCCTCCTCTGCTGATGGACAGTAGCAATCACTGCTGTCAAACTGCCACCTCAGTGAACACAGGGGGTGGTGAAGCTAGGATGCATAAGGGAGAAAGGATGCAAGCTGATCCCAGAGTATGACCATGCTTTGTGTGTGCATGTGCTTCATGGAGCCGTTGTTATCTGCATCCTAGGGACAGGTGAAATCAAGGAGGAAAACTCTGGTGTCTTGGCAGTATGATGGTGACATTGCTGAACCCCACTGATACTAACTGTACATTAGTATCCTGACTTTTCCAGACCTGTGGAAGGAACCTGATGACACTCTCTCAACAAAATCCACCTTGCAGAAAATTGCTTTCTATGGACCGCCTGGTGGGTGTTGAGGTAAATACCAGAGAAGCAATTGGTTACAGCTGGGAGGCAGACAGTGAAGTAGTGAGCAGTAATAAAAAAAATGAAACCATGTGCACATTAAAATCATTACACTTACTTAAGACAATCCATGAAATATATGACCTTATCCCAAAATAATTTAGAAATAAAGTAAATCAGTTCTTTCGGCTCTTACAGAAGTGTTGCCATGGTTTTTAGTAACAAGAAAAGATGGGTTGCCTTGGTTTTTATTTAAAAAAAAATGTCCAGCAAAGTCTCAAATCTAACTGAACTGTCATGACTGTTGGTCAAAATAACCAAATTCCTCAATACAGCAGTGCCAGCCTGTATGCAATGCACTAATGCTGTAGTATACCACAAATGCTGCAGTATGCTACAAGGAACAGAGTAATTTAAAGACAATTCAGTATTTTTGTACTGCAGTATTTTGCGATGTCATTTAATACAAGTTGCTGCATTGCACTGTGATTGGCTCAGCTGTATGTCAGAGTTTGAAAACAACACATTTCAGATATGTGACAATGATTAGAAACTAAAGACTTCAGGGACCTTTATGTACCTAATATTCACATATCACAAATATATTTGGGCTCATGGGAATAGAACACAGGGCGCTAACAATACAAATATGTATAATATCTATTTTACATGCCATCAGTTTTTCTGCAGCTTTGTCTCTCTGGACAGTCCATTCTTGTATGAACTGTTTGTCAGTGTGCGCCAAGCTTATTATGGCAACTGATTTTAGAAAAGAGACTTCATCCTTTTTATCCACCACTAAAGTTGCCATTGCACCTGAACCACTAGAAGACATTTATTTTCATTCAATTGGCTGGAGTTCAAAAGAACTTGATGCTGGGCCCTCTTAAGCCATGCTTTAACATTTCAACATTCATCAGGAGGACAAACAATATTTTTCATCTATTGCTGTATGAATCTGAATGAATCTGGCTTCATTTGCACCTGCATTTCAATATGTAAAACTCTAATTACAATTCCAGTTGAGACAGACAAAAACTGAAAGTTCTTCTATACATTTTTCATACCGAGAATAATACAGTCCCCTGAATGAGAAGGTACTGCCCTATATCTTATCCAGTCATGATGCCCACTTCACTCCACTAAGGAGGGTCTCTTATTGGTCCTAAGAGCCCGGCTGAAATCCTCTGGGAGTTTCACATTTGAAGAGGCCAACCCTGTGCCAAGGTACACTCTGTTTAGGGCATTGAGAGCTACCCCCTCGGTGGTGGTCTTTAAAAGGGGGTTAAAGGCATACCTGTTTAGAAAGGTATTTGGGACAATAATTAGGCACCAGTATTTATTATAATGCAGCTGCTGTCTTTAACCATAATGATTGTAATTTATGTAATTGGCATTATTAATGTTACGCTGATCTATCTTTCTTTCTTTCTTTCTTTCTTTCTTTCTTTCTTTCTTTCTTTCTTTCTTTCTTTCTTTCTTTCTTTCTTTCTTTCTTTCTTTCTTTCTTTCTTCCTGTATTGCTGTATTTCAGAGAAGGGCACCTTATAAATACATGTACTACTACTACTTATTATTATTAATGACTTATGTATAAGAAACATGTTTGTGCTCACATTTTTATTATGTCTTAAGGGAGATAGGAAATGGTTTTTGCATAGTTAACTGCCCTTTTGTCTTCCTTTCCATGCCAGTTATGTATTCTGATATGCTTTTTAAATAACCTAGCTTTGTGGTGCACTCCAATCTACATAGAGTTCCACTCTCCTCACCAGCTACTGATCTTTCTCTTCATATTTCTAAGACATTCTTAGGCAGCAGTAACACCATTCCATGCTATTCATCTGAATGGCCTGGAATGGTGTTATTGATGGCATAGAATGTTCAGGCAGTATGAAGGGGAGAACAGCAACTGCCGAGGATAGACAGATTTGGGGTAATTACAAAGGCAACAACATAAATGTAACAAACAAGGTCAATAATATGTCAGAATATTGGGTAGACACTAAAGCAACAAATGGAGGGCGTCTAGAGGTGTAAAAACTGTTTCTGGTCACCTTTAAAGATGTTGCAGATAGAAGTCAATGTTAGGTATTTAAAGAGCCTGTAACACTTTATAATAATTTTCAAAATTCTATATAATTTTAGTTGTGCCTCTAGTATTTCAATTTTTATTTTCAACTAGTTCTGTATTATTAAAGATATTTGTATGGAAACAGCATCATTTTCCTTTTGACCTCCTTTTCTTCTACTGGTTTTCTACATGTGATGTCATAATTGCTTGCTAATAACATCCTATATTCATGTCAGCAGGAACCAACTCTAATTCATAATCAGAAGATTATACCATCCTGCATAGACATGAAGCAGGGTGAGATGAAGTCTGATGAAGGAGCTTATTTTCAAACTGATGTCCTTAGTAAATGAAAGAGGGGGAAACAAATACAGAAAATGTATCAATATCAGCATCATTGTATATAAACATGTTTTTCTTTGATTTTAATTGGGCATCCAATAACCAAATGGACAGTTTATCCATTATAAAATAGTTTAAGTGTTATGGTTTGCATTTTGAAATTATTTTTTAGGAATGCATTCTGATTTCTGTGAAGTCAAAGTAGTAGGGTTTCATGGTTAGTTGGGTTTTGCACTGATCTGTGATGTCAGTAATTCACATACTGTATCAGAGACAGAGCATGAAGCCTCACTATTCTGCTTGCACAAAACTGCGGAGTTAGGATGTTTTTGAGCTAATGCTTGATTATCTGACATTGCTTTGTTTCTCAATGATCCTTCCATAAACTTAATGTCCTTGTTTGCGAACAAAATATACTGTATGTATTGGCGTGGCTATGCCCCCATAGTTAGGGTAAGGTAAGCACTTCAATGTTAAACTTGAAATTTTGCACTTTAATAACTTTGCAACTGTTAAACTGATATAGCAACACATGCTTACATTTGAGTCTATGTTTCTGAAGCTGCCAACTGACTTGCTCTGCACTCACTCTCGTCCCTGTACAGTTGGCAGCTTTGTTTAAGCAACACTGAATAGAGTGAGCTCAGGGAACACAATGTTCTTCATTTTTAAACACAAAGTGACTTATTACAAACCTGGGCCAACGTGTTAGTTACCGCAATTGTCACCGCTCGGTCACGCTACATCAGAACATGAAATTAAACTGTTTCCTCAGGAACAGAGTCTGAAAGTGGCAGGATCAACCAGCTAAAAGCAGAGTCTGAAGGTGGCAGGATTAACCAGGTAAGTTGTTTAAATAATTTGAAAGTAGCAGGATCAACCAGTTAATTTTTTTTTAAATAATATATGTCCTATGTTGTGTTGGGGGCAGGTATTTAGGGGACATCACCACTATGTGGAGGATTGTGTTGAAGGGGATGTCAGGGGTTATGCTGGGGGCCCAGATATGTTTTTAAATAACTTGAAAGTAGCAGGATCAACCAGATAACTTTCTTTTAAAACAATATATGTCCTATGTTGTGCTTGGGGAGTTTGTTTTGGGGGACATCACCACTATGTGGAGGATTGTGTTGAAGGGGGGATGTCAGAGAGTTATGTTGGGGGGGCAAAACATATGTTGTATAAACAGAACATGACATGGCCTAACTGAAGATATCATATTTATCTTCACTCAAGGCCAATAATATCAAGATATCTCACTCGTGACTTTGCCACTCATGAGATATCACGATATCATTGGCCTCTAGTGAAGATAAATATGATATCTTTAGTCAGGTCATGTCATATTCCCTATATATACAGTGCAACCCCGTTTATCAGAATGCTTGGAGGACATCAGATTTGTTCAGATAAATGGGAGGTCAGATAACCAGGAGTGCATTAACAAACATGCACAGTAGTGTCAAACAGTAAATGCCACAAGCACATATACAATGCCTGACATTGAGTACGGTACCAAAAAGGAGAGCTATACAGACAGACAGCAATGCATAATGAATCTTTTACCAACTTTATTCAATCGATGTTAAAAAGAAATTAAAAATCTGAACTGTCATGTAATGTTCATGTGTATATTATGGATTTATGCAAATTGCAACTGCGCATAACACAAATGCAGCCATATATCTCTAATCATCTCTAATCATTAAACAACTTCAGGAATAAACCAAAAAATGTGTACTTTACAGATTGCAGTAGTAATCCTGCACTGATGTTCACTTGAGTAAATCAAAGCTTTTTCTTGCCACTCACTGCCTGAGTTGCCTGAGCAGCATTACCTGAACTGGGACACAGCCTGCCTGACTTTCAGCACAAAGGATACGCTGGTCTTACACTACCCATTCCATGAGTAAGTAAGCTGAGATGGGTACAGTATATAAGAATGGAGTAAGTGTTAAGGCTGATAATGGCAAGGCACACCCCATGCCTGCTGCTGCCTGCAGGGTGGGGGTGCGGTGTTATGGTTGGAAATCCTAGTATGCAGCCAAGACCTTGACATTTCATCAGCTCAGTCCCCTATAGTGACAACAGTGCCACATTACTGTAGGGAACCTGCTGGAACCCGTCACTGTCTGTCAGGGGTCCTGCACCCCCCCAATCAGCTCCGACTCGGAGTTGAGAATCCTAAGTGGGGGGGTTCAGGGTGAAGACCCCTGAAGAAAACACTAGTGTGTTGTGAAAACTGGTAGCCGACAGCAAAATGCAGTCAACCTGCTGTTTCACTGTTGGGTCCGTCGACAAATATTTTGTCGATGACCCGTCATGGATCCAGAAATCCTAATGCCACATTTCCCTACTTTTGTCACTTTAACCCTAACAAATGCATTAACAAAGTTTTTTTGCAAAAAATGTCATTACTGTTTGACACAGAAAAATATTTTTGTTGCCAGTTTGATGATCCTTGTAACAAAAGATCAAGAAAGAAAGATGATTTGATACCTTTATTGGACCAACATAGATGTTACAAAAGAAAACAGGTGCTTAAGCTTTTGGAGTACACACACTCCTTCATCAGAAGCTAATGACAGTTGTTTTGGAAGAATGCATCATATTAAAACCAGATTGTACATGAAAACACAGACAAAAAGGTTGTAAAGGATCCCACTGGTGTAAAAATTACATTTATAACTCAACTTAAGACCATATAGAGAACACAGGCTGACTATCAGGGAAAAGCATTCCAAGGTCAAATGTCACAGAACAGAGAACTCCCTTCTAGAAAGACTTCATAAAACATACTAGATGTTCATTAAGGAAAACAGGTAGAGTCATGTTCAAAGGAAAACATTTCATGGTCAAGCTGCAGAACAAATAACTCTATCTCAGAGAAAACACAGAACCCACTAAATTATATTAAGACCTAGCCTGTGTGTGTTAGCGCATACATTTGAAAATAGCTGTGGTTTTAAATCCAAGTTAGAATAGGTTAAGAAATCATAGTATATAATGCTAAAACATCTTTAAAATACGAAACTACCTTTATGTATGGCAATTAGTGGGTTTAAAAACAGACTGCCCTATTGTGAACAACAATTATCCATTAGCTGTTCACTCTTTCAAATAGTTTTAGCCTTATTAGGAGATGCATGTCCTAGCACTCTGCTCAGCTAGTCAAAATTTGTCATGAATGTTAAAACCTATATTGCCTAACCGTGTTCCCTCTGCAACTTTGTACCCAATGTCAAGTGTTCATGTACAATTAAAAATCATCTCTAACATGGACTCCTTATCAAGTTAGATACAGTATCCTAATATGTCCACATATCAAAATCTGTCAGTATATATTAAGTCTTTCATATATACAATAACATTTCTAGAACTCTGAGACAAAAACTGAAGGAATCTACCACCCACCACCATGTCTTACAACCTCCACCCTTTCTTTGTTGAGAACCAATGTACTGATATCTAATTAGAAGGAATCATATATCCATTATGTATGAGAACATATAACTACCATAATGTATGGCTATTATTTGTCCATCTACTAAATGTCAAGAGTTGTGCATACATAAGAAGCAAGCATAACAAGGACTCCCTATTAATTGAGATACTGTTATCCTAATATGTCCATGTATCAATATGCATCCATATACTGTATATGCCTTACCCCATAACCCTACATTCCCCCATCCACCCCACAAGAACACCCTCCACCCCACTGTCTGTCCATGCGTTGTTCCTGAAGCAGGTGAAAGTTCAAACAGTGTAATGTGACATAAAACCCAAATCAGTGTTCATCCTATCTCCCACCATATTGAGAAGTAAAATGATCCTGACCTCAAAAGCCTACCTCTGTTGTGTATTTTTTAAATGTCCTTTCAAAACCAGTACTGACATATCTGAGGTGGATTGATTGGACTGAGAGAAGTGTTGTCCAATTGGTATTTCCATCATCTTCATTTTAATAGCATGTCTGTGTGAGTTCATTTGGGTGTGGAGAAGTTGTCCTGTCTCTCCCACATACCCTGTGTGTGGATATCTCTTGCATTGGATGAAACAAACATTTTGAGATACACATGTGTAGTTCCCCTGTATTCTGAATTGTCTGTTTTGTGGAGTATTGATACAATCGGAAGCAGAAAAGTCTTACATCTAGTGGAATTGTAGGGTCTTGTGCTATCTAGTGTTCTGTTATCCTGTTCTGGTTCAAGTTTACTCCTAACAATCAGGTTGGTTAAATTAGGTGGTTGCTTAAAATACAGTAGTGGTAGTTCTTGATAAATACACCCCAGAGTCTCATCCTCACTGAATATTGGTTGGAGGTCCTTAACAATTTTATGTAGAAGCTCCAGATCAGGATATGTGACTACTAAGGGTAATCTGTTGGTGGCAGTCCTCTCTCTATAATGAAGCAGTTGTTCCCTTGGTATTTGCATCACATGTTCTACTGCTCTGTCAAATTCTCTGGAAGAATGCCCCTATCCAATAAAGGTCTTTTTCAACATGGTCAAATGTCTATCTCTGTCCTCCTCACTTGAACAGATATGGTGGTATTGCAATATCAATATCAATATGATGGGAGAGAGGAGGAACATTGATTTGGGTTTTGTAACATTACACTGCTTAAACTTTCACCTGCTTCAGGAACAATGCATGGACATACAGTGGGGTGGAGGGGGTTGTGAGGTGTGTGAAGGGGGAATATGGGGGTTATGGGGTAAGGCATATAATAATAATAATAATAAAATAATAATAATAATTTTATTTGTATAGCACCTTTCAGTGTATCAAGGTGCTGAACAGTTTTAAAACAATTCCAAACTCTCAATAAAAACATAAAATATCCATAAAAAGTCAGCATATCATCAAATAGCATGTTTATAATAAAAACCAAACATTAATAAATAACTTAATTATCTAAAAAGGCCATATTCCACAAATACGTTTTCAAGTCTCTCTTAAATAACTCAATGGACACATATATTTGCTGGTGGTTATGCATGTATGGTGAGATGATAGAACACTCCCATACATGTATAACTGCCAGCAAAATAAGGTTAGTACATTTAGACAGCCCCCAAAATCCTATCCCCATCTTATTATTTACTATATAGAGTGCCTGCAGCCCTGGTCCATACCTAACATCATCAAAAGGCTGATTTTTGGGGTGGGGCTGCAGCACTGAGACAGCCACTCGGCTCATGCAAGGAAGGTATGAGCTGTGCATTGTAAGTTAAAATTTAAGTATTTTCCTGAAAACAAAAATGCAGCACAAGTTTATTTAGCTAATAGGGCAGGCAGCTTTTGAATGAGTTGTCTGCCCTAATCATGTCACCAGCTTTTTAAAAGATAAATACATTACAGCTAGTTTAGAGCCAGTCCAAAGAGTGGAGTGGATGTGAGGCTCCTGAATCAATTGGTTGCAGTAGAGTCTAAGAACATTTTCAGTTTAGTCATAGAGCAATGTTGTTTTTTAGGCACAGATGGATCTAGATTGTAGGAGAGGAGGGATATAGTGGACAGGATTAGGGACAGAGGTCAGGGATAGCTTTGTCAGGCAGGGGAAACCCAGAGAAGGGATTTCAGTCTCTGCTTGAATTGCATGAGAGTTGAGGATGTACAGGTTTTGAGGGGTAGAGAATTCCAGAGTGTGGAGGCTACAACACAGAAGCACATGCTACCAACTGAAGTACAGACTCTTGGTGGGTCCAGTAGAGAGTTAAAGACCAACCATAGTAGCTGGTTGGGCCTCCTATACTGAAGTAGGGTATTAAGACTGGGAGGGGCAGTTGGTTTCAGTAGCTTATAGGTTAGGCAGTAGAGCAGTAAGTACATTCTGGTCCTAAAAGAAGGCCAATTTTGCGAGGCTAAGACAGTGCAGTGATGTTTGTGTGTATGTGCACCACTAGCAAAATGTTCAATCTTGTGATAGAGAATCTCAAGTTTGGCCAATATCGATTCTCTAGCTGATTGAAAAATTGGGGCTTTATAGAGGAGGGAAGGCAATATCATGACCTTGCTATAGTGAGTTGTGTTACATAAAGGGTGATGGGGATCAGAGGGTTGTGGTGCCATTGGACATCAGAGAAACATATTGTGGGATGGGGTTCAGAGGGCGTGGGTACCACTAGACACCAGGAAGACATGGACTGGGATAAGGGGGGGTGCCACTAAACACCAGGGAAAAATATAGGGGGATGGGTTTCAGAGGGAAGAGGGACCACTAGACACCAGGGAAGCACTATAGAAATATGGAGATGGCAATTGGATGATGGGGATACCACTGGGTACCAGTGAAACACTATAGAAATATGGAGATGGCATACAGAGGGTGGGGGGTGTCACTAGACACCAGAGAAACATTTTATAAATATGGTGACAGCAATCAGAAGGTGGGAGGTGCCACTAGACACTAGGAAACCATTACATTTATAACAAGGACAGCAATCAGAGGGTGGGAAGGTGGGGTGGCAGCAGGCAGATCAATGAGGGACCATTTTCTTTTTGACAGGTTTGAAGACAAAAAAAAACAGTGAGAGAAGTTTTTCTTTATTACAGGATATTTGTAAAAATAATACAGGGCTGGCAATAAAATCTGGAAGTGAACTGGATGTGAGCATGGTGGAAAATAGTGCACATGGTGAGGGGGCAGCAATGTGGTCAATGGAGAGGACCACATGTGCTTCAACTTCACTGTGGAAAGACACAGTCCAGGTATCTGGACTGTGTCCTTCATATCAATATGTTCTGTCATAGCAATATGTCAGTGTAGCTCTGCTATGCAGTTGTAAAAATTAAATAAGGTCATCCAGACCGTTTTGAAACCATGTCATAGAGTTATCAGATAATCCAAGATTACCACATTTATTAAGTAATAATCATGGTCTTTGAGGTCAAAAACCTGATCAGGTCCACAAACATGGCACCAGTCATTTTACCAGCATCCACTCCATGAAGGATAGTGCGAAGGAATGTGTCCATGACATGGCAAAGGCTGCCTCAGTGCCACAGCCCTCATGAAATCCATACTGTTGGAGGAAAACATATCATATATTTCAAGGTCAGACTTTAATAGATTTCAAATTTTTTTTAAGCAATTTACTAACTGGATTAAGAACAGTGATATGAAAAATTCTTACAGATGAATGGGATTAGTTTTTTGGGGACAGGCACAACTTTAGTGCATTACCGAGTTGAAGGAACTGTTTGATTTATTAACACGATATGAAAGATAACACTCAAGGGAGAGGCAAGTTGGCTAGCTATGAGCTTAAGGCAATGTGAATCAAGCCCATCATTGTTAAATCCACATTTTAAAAGAAGGTTTTGAAATCATTTAAACTCTTCTAATGGGTAAATGTTTTTAAAATAAAAATTACAATTACTACTGTTGTAGTAAAGACATGCTTATCCTTTACCATTTTTTAAACTCCTACTAAACCCTAATTTAAGGAAAAACTGTAAAGGGAAGAAAGCAAAACTGTTTTATTTAAATGGACAGAGAACAAAACTAAATCAGTAATGATATCACCATCAACATGTAATTTATATATGGAACATTTAGACGTTGAAATAACCAAAGAATTAATATTAGCCCAAAACAGGATGAAGTTCGCTCAATGCACATCAATATGTTTGTAAATAAATTAGGTTCAAGAGACCCAAATTGGTATTTACTTTACATAAATTGTGTCTTTTTCACTATTCAGTGAGAAACGTTTCTGAGGATGAAGCCTTATTTCTTTATTTATGTAAAATTTGGTAACCGGGAAAGGCACACTGAGCCAAGATTCTTTTCCAGCTGCGACCCGGGGAAGGGGGAAGATGGAACAAAACAGCAGTAGACAATAGCAAAACAACATCTGAACAGACAGCAGAGCAATGTTTTAGAATAATAGAGTAGTATTTCGGATGGCCTTGGTTCAACTCCCAGCTGAGCCACTTACTCCTTTCTCTCTTCTGTTTGTATGTGTTCCATAAATATGCACACCACACTCTTGTGATTGAAAATGTAATTATCTGTACAGCCCCAGGTTGTGCATTGAAGGAAGAGAAATGTGCTCCATGATGGCCCAGTTTCCAGTTGCCTTGGTGGCACAGCTGGTAACGCAACTGGAATGGTATTCTAGGTGGCCTGGGTTCATGTCCCAACTGAGGCACTTACTTCTTTCTCTCCTCTGTTTGTACAGTAATATAATAAATAATGAGAATTTGCATGCAGCATAATTAAACCAAGTTCAGCAAACTTAAGCAGTGCTTAGAATCATGACCAGAAATTTGTATGGGTTAAAATCAAGACTTCACAGCTAACTGGAAGAAGGGTAGCAGGAGCAAGTTGGAGGGTTTAAGGTTTCAGCAGGCATTTGAAGGAGTTAAAGGTTGGGGAGACAGGAGAGGCAGATGGAGTAAGGGAGTTTGTTCCAGAGAGAGGCAAGCCTATAGGATAATGTAGATTGTCTAGCAGAGGACTGTGGGTGAGGAATGCAAAAGTGTGATGGTGCCTAGAGTGGAGGGAGTAGGAGGCAGGGAGGATTCAGGATAGGAGCCAGGAGATGTAGGAGGGGAGAGTGCTGAACCAATATTTGGAGATGAACATAGTGCAATGGACCTGTCAGCAAGATGGCAGAGGGAGGATGGACAGGGAGTGGTAAGGCGAGCAATGATGTGTGCGTGGAGGAGAGTTAGAAGCAAAATGGCAGCATGAGTTAAGGAGGGTATCCGGTCTTGCAAGGGAAGTGGAGGATAGAGCCATAGATTACATCTGCATAGTTGAAGACAGGGAACAACATTTTGATAATCAGCTCCCTGTGGACATGTGGAAATCAGCAGTCTTTGAAATGACAGACAACACCAAGTTTGGGACGGAGTTTGTCATGGATGGCATCGATGTGAGTTGAGAAGTCAAGCTTACTGTCAAGTCGCATCCCCAAGTATTTAAAGAACTGAACCACTTCAAGAGGGGTGCCATCCAGAGCAGTGACGACAGGGGGGACACTGAGTTTGGCAAGTTTCTGATACTGAAGATCATGAAGACTGTCTTTTTAGTGTTAACTCTAAGTTGGTTAGAATGGAACCAGTGAAGGACATTGTTGAAGTTCCACTGGAGCAGATGTTCTACAACTATAGAGGATGGACCAGATGTGAAGATGATTGTGTCAACTGCATACATGTCTATATGTGAATTGACATAGGTAGAGGGGAAATTGAGGAAGATTGAAAAAAGGAGAGGTTAAAGGATGAAGCAATGTGAAACTCCAGATTGGGTAGGAAGGGGAGGTGACTGGGAACCACCTACCTGTACTGATTGTAGATGGCTGATTAGGTAAGTGTTAAAGCAAGCAACAGTGGGGCCAGAGAGGCCAGCATTTCTCAGCTTGTCCAGAAGAAGTGAGTGACACAAAGTCAAATGCTTTCACCAGATCGGTAAAACATTGCTGTGGTAATGAGCCCCTGGTCCATCCTGCAGAAGATGACATCAGTGATATGCAGAAGGGAGGAGATGTGGAATGGTGCTTCTGGAAGCCAGACTGAAAAGGCAATAGAAAGCTAGTAATTGAGCAGAAATCATGGAGTCTGGTGTGGACTAGATTCTCTTACAGTTTAGAGAAGGAGTGGAGGAGGGAGATAGGAAAATAGTTACCAGGAGAAGACTGGTCACCCTCTTTGTGAAGAGGAATAACTTTGGCTATCTTACAAGACTGGGGAACAGTGTAGAAAGTGAAGAAATGGCTGTGCATGTGAGTAAGTGGAACTGCAATATAAGGAACTGAAAGGTGTAGTAACTTGGGATCAAGACCATCAGGACTGGACTTTGATGGGTTACGTGGTTACTTGGTGATTAGGGACTGAAGTAGGCCTAGGCCCATTGGGATTGTCCCCCACAAATTGTGGGTCATTAAACTTGGAGGTGGTTGGATATTAGCTAGTTGTCTATACCCTTTTTAAATGCATTGAAGGTTTTATAGTCAACCAGTTCTTGGTGGAGCTTATTCCATTGTCTAGGTGATCTTATGGAGTAGAAATTGAGTCTTTTGTTGGTTCTGGCTTTGCTAACTTCTAATTGCTTATCATGAAGTCTTGGCACTATTTTCTTTTGTGAGAGGGAGATAACACATGGTCGCAACGGTGTTTGTGATTGTAGAGTTCTAAAAAAGAAACAGGAGATCCACTCTACTACGCCTTAATTCCAAAGAGTGGATGCCTGTCTTTTGAAGTCTCTCTGGTAGGTCAAGTGTGATAAGTGGGGGACCATTCTGGTTGCTCTTCTCTGAATCTGTTCTATTCTATTGATGTTCTTTGCTAGGTATGGGCTCCAGAAGGGTGACCCGTAGTCAGAATATGGTCTGATGTGTGTCCTGAATAATGGTATTATACATTCTTTGGTTTCTGAGATAAATGTGTGAGCTATCCTTCTAAGGAGTGAATTGGAGAGTTTAACTACTTTATTACAATGGTCAGTTGAGGAAAGCTTATTATTGACTATAATTCCTAGGTCTTTCTCTCAGTTAGTTGTTTTTAGTGGAATGTTGTTTAGTTTATATACCTGTTTGTAATTGTTCTTTCCAAGGTGTAATACGGTGCATTTTTCTATGTTGAAGTGCATCCCATTTATATGTGCCCAATGTTCTATGGTAGCAAGGTCCTTTGTGAGTGAATTCATATTTTTGTCAGAATCTACTTCCCCCCTAGTTTTGTGTCATCTGCAAATTTTGATAGTGTGTTATTTGAACCAATTTGCATATCAAAGATGAAAATATTGAACAGTGTGGGTCCAAGGACCGATCCCTGGTGCACTCCACTAGTCACCTCTCCCTTTCCCGACAGAGCTCCGTTTATTCTTACACACTGGGTTCTTCCTGTCAACCAAATGTCTACCCATTTAACCTTGTCAATGGAGAACCCTAGATGGAATAACTTGGTTATCAACGTGCCATGTGATACCTTATCGAAGGCCTTGCTGTAGTCTAATAAAATAGCATCCATAGGTGTGTTGGAGTCTAGGCCTTGATTTATGTTGTTGTAAAATGCAATGAGGTTGGAGGTACATGAGTGACCCTGTGTGAAACCATATTGGGAAAGATCTATGACATTTAGGGATTTTATTACTTTTTCCAGTACGGACTTAATAATTTTCTCCATTAGATTGCATGGGATTGATGTGAGGCTAATGGGGCGGTTGCTTTCTGCTTTTGATTGATTACCCTTTTTAAAGATTGGTGTTACAGTAGTTGTTAACCAGTCAAGGGTGACTGAGGTTTCACATAATGATTTATTAAATATAATAGTTAAGGGAGGGTTATTGCATCAGCTGTTTCAATTAGTAATCTGGGATTTATTTGTCTGGTCCTGGACTTGTGTTTTTTTTATGATTTTAATACAGTGCTTGTGTCGGTTTTAGTGGTTAGTTTTTTGATACATTAGTGGGATTTTTTGGGGGGTTCTGTGCATCTATTTTTGAAAAGACCAAGCAGAAATAACTATTAAATACATCTGCAGATTCTTTGTCTCATGTGATTATGGAACTGTTTACTGTCAGTGGGCTGATTTGTCTATTGTTTCCTTTTTTATTGTTAAGATATGAAAATACTGACTTATGGCAGTCCTTGGAGTGGGCAATTCTAAATTCTAAGTTATGTTTTGAAGGTTGAATTGATTTCTTTAGTTCTTTAACAGCTGTCCGATATTGGTTTAGGATTTCATCCTTTTTGTTGCCAGGACATTTTTTCAGTAAGAAGAAAGGTTTTCCTTATGTTTAATTAGTTTCTTTATGGAGTTCTTAGACCACAGAGGAATCTTCTTTTCGCTGTTATTTTTTTTTTTGGGGCGGGGATGAATGATGTTTCTAAGTCTAAAATAGATTTTTAAGTAGTTCCAAGCCTCCTCAAGAGGAAGGGTAAGCAATAGGTCTTCCCACTGAATATCATTCAAGTGTTTATTTATTGCCCCAAAGTCAGCCTCCTCATAGTTTTTTAACAATAAATTGTTTGTGGGGGTTGGGGTTCATACACCATGTTAAATAAAATTGACCTCTGGTCACTATTTCCAAATAGGTCATGAATGGACAGTTTACAGATTTTATTATTGATATTTGTTATTAAAATGCACAGTATATTACTTCCTCTAGTACGTTCTTTGATGATTTGTTCAAGGGCCAGGTCAAAAATGGTAGATATGAGATTATTCTCATACTGTGTGCTACCTGTTAGGGAGATCCAGTCAATTGTGAGCATGTTGAAATCACCTGAGATCAGTACGTTGCCTTTATTAGCTAGATGTGCTATATCATTTATTAATGTATTTGTGTACTTGGAGTCTGCTGATGGTGATCAGTAGCATGTGCCTATAAGAATCTGAGGCTGTCCTTTGAAATGGATGGTAACCCATATACTTTCTGTTGATGTGTCATGTGGGTATTTGAAGGAATGGATATCGTCCCTGACATAAAGGCAACCCCCACCCCTTTCTGTTTCCTCTGTCCTTGTGTTAGAGTTTGAAGCCTGGTATCTCTTTTAGCCACAAGGAGTTGGAGTCCCACCATGTTTCTGTTATTGATATAATACCCAAGTTCAGTATGCAAGATTTGGCTTCTGGTTCTGCTATTTGGATTATCTAGAATTCAGTGAAAGTGTGTTGCATGTTTTATGATCATCTAACATGTTTGCCAGAGACCTGGGTGCTGTCCCATTCTGCCCCTTGGATGCTAGTTTAAATGATCATTGGTGAATGAGGCAATTATTTTACCCAAAATGGTGCTCCCCCTCCTGCTGAGATATAGGCCATCCCAGCAGAAGAGGGATGGTCTGTCATGGAATCTTCCTAATGTGTCAGGCATCTGATTTCTTGCATGAGGCACCATTTCATAAGCCATTCATTCAGGGCTTTGATTTTATTCATGACATGACTGGTGTCTCTTGGTACTGGTAGTATCTTTGAAAAACAGACTTCATAGCCAGTTTCTGCTAAGATGTTATTTAGGGCCACAAAGTCCTGTTTAAGCTGCTCAAGAGGAATCCTGTTAATATCATGTGTGCCTCCATGTATGACTACTAATGTGTTGCCTCCAGTGTTACTAAGTATTTCTTTGGTCATAGATGTGATCTCTGATACCCTGGCCCCTCTATAACTTGAGCATGTGCGACTGATTTTGTAAGGGTTACTTACTGCTCTGTCGATGTATTTGATGATGGAGTTACCTAACACAAATATTTGTTTGGTGCTGGCTTTGGGTTTGTGGGGTGCACCTGAATTTGGGGCCTGTTGATCAGACATGTTAGGATGGTGTGCCACGGCAGTTTCAGGAATTATTGGTTTTGAGGTTTGGGTATCTTTCTTTCTTTTATGTTGTGTAGTGATTTTTGTAAATGTTATATTGGTTGTGTGGTCATTTGCAGGTTCATTTATTTGGTTACTGTCAGGGAGATCCTCATAGTGGGATGTAACGTCATCCTCCAAAGTAAGTGCCTCATATCTATTTTGTAATGGTAGGACTGGAGCACTGTTAAAAACTTGGCCTCCCCTCCTTTTTGTTTTAACTTTGGGTACAAGTGTCCAGGCTTCTCTTTCTGTTGTTTGCAGGGGTGGTAATACTTTGGAGGTTTCAGTGCATTTATCAGTGCTAATGTTTGGTTCTGTGTGTGTATAGATACTTGCGTCTAGATGGGATGCCATTAAGTCAATGTAGTTCTCTAGGTCTGCTAAGTCTGGGCTAGCTGTATGTTTGGCCTGTAGTCTTAGTTTTTCCTCCTGTAATATGTTTATCAGCAAGCATCTATCACAGATAGTCATTTATTTGCTCTCCTATGCCATACACTTGGCATGAATGACAGTAGTTAGCTGGTGTATTCTTTGTGTTAAGGTGTTAAGATGAAACCTAGCCAAACCAGGGATACTTAACTTCGGTTTGATGTTCCAGTTCACACTTGGTTAGATTACAGCCCTGTTTCCCTGCTTCCACTGCAGACACTGCAGACACGCTATGACGTGTGTGTCTTTGTGAGCATCTCTGCGCATGGCCCCATGCACGCTTGTCTCGCTTGCTAGTGTGAGTCTTTTGAGATGCTAAACCAGAAGTGAGGTGGACATTCACTTCTGGTATCAGCGCTGGTGAAGATTTCAATCAAACAGTGTTTAAAAACACTAAAAACCTGCTAGTACAGCAGATATGTGCAGTACAAGGCTGCAACAGTGCTCCTATGTGAGTAAATAACACTCTACTAACAACTGCCTTTGCTCACAGAAATACTATGGGATACCAGGGACTAGGGTAGACTACCACAGTCCCAGAGTGCCCAGCAGAGTCAGTGAGTGCTTGCTTCCACTAGAAAGAAACTATGAAGTGCAACACAGGATAATAGCACAGTCGATGTCGGTTTGTTAAAATAACAGTAAAACAACAGTCAACTCAATTTTCATAAGAAACCACCTCTCTCCAGAGGTTCTCTTTACTCCAACAAGATGCACACTGAGCCTCACTCGCTAGTAGGAGTATTTTGAGCCGCTAAACCAGAACTGAGGTGGACGTTCATTTCCGGTTTCGGCGCTGGTGAAGATTTCAATCAAACAGTGTTTAAAACACTAAAACCTGCTAGTACAGCAGATATGAGCAGTACAAGACTGCAACAGTGCTCCTATGTGAGTAAATAACACTCACTACTAACAACTGCCTTTGCTCCCAGAAATACTAAGGGATACCAGGGACTAGGGTTGAGGTAGGAGAGGGCAAATAGGATTTCCTGGATGGTCATGAGGGGAAGTGGTAATATGGAGGGGGTATGGGAGAGGGGAGGAGTACAGGGAGGGGGAGAGTTAGTAGCAGAGGAGGACAGAAGTGCACAGGTTGTGAAGAACTTGCTAAATACAGCCACAACAGAGGCATGGTCAGACACAGGTGAATCATATTCCTTGAGAATGAGGGGGGGCTGACTGTGCAGGGAGGTCAAAAAGGGAGTGTAGAACCTTCCAACATTTAGATGGGGAATTTAGGTTTGACTCGAGGTTGGCTTTAAAATATTATGATTTTAGCTGACCAGACAGCCTTAGAGCAATTGTTCCTCAGAGCCCTGCAGAAGATGCAATCAGAGGAGGAGTGGGATAGTTCGTAAAAGGCCCAAGCCCAGTCCCGGGACTTAATAATAAAAATAAATAATAATAATAAATCTTTATTTATATAAAGCACAATTAAGAGCAGACCCAGTGGCGCTGAGGGTTGAGATGCTGGATGCCACACCTCACGCCACACTTGCAACCCAGGTTTCAGAACAAACCTGGGTTGTCAGGGGTCAGCAGGGGTGAGAGGATTGAGCATCTGGAGGACTGCTCTCCTCTCTTTGGGAGGAGGGAGGGATAGCTGCCCACCGCTGATCACCCTCAAGCCACGGCTGGAGGGAGACACAGGTCAGTAAACTCATGCCGACGTATGAGTCGGCATGGAGGGGTGGAGGAAGGAAAACCAGGAAATTGAACCTGGCAGGCTCAATGATGGCCTGCCACCCATGGGAGTGGTTCTGGAGTCTGGATTGGGTCGACGGGGGGAGGGAGAAGCCAGCAACCTCCCCCCGGCCCCACCATGGGGGTCAATCAGCGGGTGAATTTCTGGGGCCGCCTAGTATGGAAATTGCAGAGCTGGAGAAAGAGTCCTTCCATTCAAAGGACTGAAGCCACCTGCTAGGGCTCAGAGGAGCAAAAACTGTATATGGAAAAAAAATCCTAAATGGAGGATTTCCTTTGGGTCTCTCTGAAGTATTGCTGCCACCCTCCCCTTCACTGCTCCTTCACCCCAGTCCTAGTACAGATGGCAGTCGCAGAATGCAGGGATTAATTAGATACTGTAATTTGTTCTGCAGGCTTGTTCAGTTTCCTTCTCACCATGGCCAATAAGCCATCACCTCTCTTCAATCATCCAGCCCCTAGACTGCTGTCAGGGTCAGGTAGCCCACAGTAAGGAGGTTGCTCAGTTTCAAGCAGCTCTCAAAAATGCACAAAGTGCAAAACAACTAAATTAGTATATTCTGTCCATGTGAAACTGACATCAATTTGGAAACTAGTTCAGCTCTGCAAAACAACCAAATTAGTGCAACCAGTCTGCATGAAACTGACATCTGTTTATTTCTCAGCTCTGCAAAACAACTCTGAATTTCGAACTGGCTCAGGACTTGTACGCATGCTTTTCCACTGGAACTGACAGTCACTGATGGTCAGGGGTTTAGCATAATGAATAATGGATGAGATGCTAGCCATTGATATTTAATCCCTGGATTTCTGCACAAGAGAGAGACACTGACAAACAGAGTAGATTTATCTGTGAGAGACCTCTGAGGAGAGGAAACCATTTGTGAATAGTTCTCCCTTGCTATTCCTGTCTGACCAAAACAAATCTCTAAAACAGACTTGAAACACGTGGAAAAGAGGACTGATGCAGCTGGAGTGCCATGTCTGGGCTCTAGCACCAAATTAGAGCTGGGTTCATTTTAAAAGCTGCTCTGCATCTGGGAAACTGGTAAGCTACTGCCATCTGCTGCTGCTAGGATTTTATTCAGCAGGAGATGGAATGACATGAGGTCCTGAGTGAATGCCCACCTGTCTGGGTGGAAGAAGGTGAGTCCCCAAGTGGGGTGACAAAGATTATTTTCATCCAGAGCATCACAGCTTACACCCCTCACCACCAGAAGTGTGTTGGGACTGCTACACCTATAATCAGCTTACAGGACAGAGTTTCCATTATCCAAAGTCATCATGGCTTGCACCCTTCACCACTGGGAGTGTGTTTTGTCCACCACACCTGTATCCAGGCTACAGAAAAGACCATCTAGCCATCAACAGCCTAAGCAGGGGAGATGTCCCCATGGAAACAGCACAAGTCTGTTATTTAAAGGTCATGAGAACAGGATTTTACCCACAAAACATATCATTCCTATTGTTTTGGTAGCTAATTGGATTCATTCTGGACATTCCTGCAGAAATTTAAGAATTAAGACCACAGCTACAGCTTACAAGTTCAAGTTTAAGTTTATTGATCGGCAATATTGCCATTACAAATGAATGAGTAAAAAGAAGAAACAAACAATTAAATAATAAAAGTATTCCACTTGCAGAATAACATAAAAGCTTATTACACAATAAAATAGTAGCAGCTTGTTTTATAAAAGTAATTGTAATCTTGTAATAATCGAGGTAACAAAATCATTTAAAATGTGCAAAAATCTGCAGCAAGAAGTTAGCCTTTGCAGTAGTGGCCCCAAAAATAGTTGGTGCCTGATTATTCTAAGAAAATAATTTATACAAACTGGTAATGTTCATTAAATTGCACCGGCTAGTGCTTTGCTGACATTCATGGTTTAGTCAAGTGTAAACTTCATACAATTTTGGCTGAGACTTGTTGGAGTTGTATCTATGGTTGTTCTCTGTAATCAACTCTTTTGGTAATCAGTTTGAGTTTGTCCAGTCAAATGGAATCTTCTCTGGTCAATTATTTTGAGGAATGAGACCACAGAGCTCAGAATTATGGGATCAGCTGTTGTAAATAAATATATCAATTTGCTTTTAATACTTTTTAATTGAGTATTCCATGATCCAGTATGGCTTACAGTAAGTCCTAGGTAGCAGAAATTTGTTACTACCTCAATCTTAGAAGAATTCATATAATAGTTGTAACCTCTCTTGTTACCCCCAAACACGAGAACCTTAGTTTTGTCATGGTTGACCGACAGATCATCATTTCTACATTTGAGCTGGAATTTCCCGATGCTTCTGCACATGCCCAGATGACTAAGTGATAAAAGTACAACGTCATCTGCATAAGCCAGAAACAGGATCATTCTTGTCCCTATTTTTGATAAATGAAAGTCTGGATTATGCAAGTCTTTCAAGACAGTATCACAATATAGATTAAATAATAGTGAGGCCAGTGTAAAGCCTTGTTTGACCCCTATATTGTTTGTGAACAAAGTGCTTAATTCCCTTGAGTCACCATACCTGATATTGGTGTAATTGTCTTGATGGATGAGTCTGATCATCTCCAATAGGGATAGATCTAGCCCCAGTTTACCAAGTCTATCCCAAAGCAATGGTCTGTTAACCCAGTCAAAAGCGGTTTTGAGATCTATAAAAGTGCAATATATTTTTTGTTTTTTAATGATCCTGTATTTATGCATCAGGTGAGATAGAACATAAACTTGATCTATTGTAGAATAATTTTAACAGAATCCTGCCTGGGCTTCATCTAAAATGCTATTTGATTATGCCCATAACATCAATCTCTTATTTAGAATTTTTGTAAAGACCTTTCCTAGGAGTCCAGTTGGCTGATGGGTCTATAGCAACTCAGATCCTTTTTATGGCCTTTCTTAAAGATTGGTACAACAATATTTAGTTTTCAGCTTTTGGGAATATCCCCTGATCTCCAGATATAATTGAAGAATTTGAGTAGGAAAGGGATCCAGAATAATTTGATTCTGACTTCTACATCCAGTGGTACCCCATCTGGCCCAGGTGCTTTTCTTTTATGAAATGAATTAAGAGCCCTGTCTAGCTCCGATTGTGTGAGTTCTGCATCTGTATTTTGTTTCCTACCATCGTATCTAGATTCTGTTAGCCCAGTGAGGTAATCAGGGTCTTCCTTGCAGAACAGAAGCTTATAATGCTTTACCCAGATATCTGGTTCGATATGTGTATTAATATGGGAGTGATGACCCATTCCAGAACTTACAATGTCCCAGAAGGTTTTATTGTCCCTATTGAGAACTGCATTGTGGAGTTCCTTCCGTAGTTGCTTAGAGTATTCATGCTTTGTTTTGTTTAGAGTCTCCCTGTACTCTTTCCTAGCTTTATTCATTAATTTGTTGTTATTCTTACTTGGAAATTGTTTTATAGATACATAGATACATAGACAGTGTCGGCAGATAAGGGCCTATGGCCCACCCAGTCTGCCCATTTGAGCTTGTAAGTTCAGTTTGTTTTCTTAGAAGTCTGTTGCCCCTTACCCCTGACCTCCAGAATTCCTTTATGTCTATCCCATGCATTCTTAAATCCGTGATTGTTTCAGCCCCCACCACTTCCTCTGGCAGGGTGTTCCACTTGTCCACCACCGTTCTGTGAAGAAATTCTTTCTCATGTTTCCTCTGAATCATCCTCCTCCAACTTCATCCCATGCCCTCTAGTCCTGGAACATATTTTAGCTTAAAAATAGTGTTTTCCTGCACCCTGTTCCTCCTGTAAGATACTTATATGTCTCTATCATATCCCTCTCCTCCTCTCCTCCAGGAGTACATGTTCAGTTCCTTCAACCTGTCTTCATAGGACTTGTGATGCAATCCATGCACCATCTTTGTTGCCCTCCTCTGAACCTTCTCTACCCTGTCTATGTCCTTATGTAGGTATGGTCTCCAGAACCGTACACTGTACTCCAGGTGGGGCCTCACTAGTGTCTTGTATAGCAGAATTATGACCTCCCTTTTCCTGCTGGTGATGCCCCTGCCTATACATCCCAGCATCCTATTTGCTTTACCTGCTGCCTTGTCACACTGTTTCCCTACCTTGAGGTCATCAGAGATGATAACCCCAAGATCCCTTTCCTGCTTGGTGCATGCTATATCCTCTCCCCCAACTGATATATTGTGCCAGGGTTTGTGCCCCATATGCATTATCTTGCACTTCTTTGCATTGAATTTCAACTGCCAAACCCCTGACCATTCTTCAAGTTTCTGCAGGTCCTTCTCATTCTGTCTACACCTCTGGTGTGTCTACTCTGTTACAGAGCTTTGTGTCATCAGCGAACAGTGAAATTCTGCCTCCTAGGTCCTGCGCAATGTCACTGATGAAGATGTTGAATAGGACCAGTCCCAGCACTGATCCCTGTGGTACCCACTGGTCACTCTTCCCTCTGTGGAGTGACAGCCATTACCACCACCTTCTGTGTCCTGCCACCCAGCCAGTTACCTACCACCACACTACTGTCCTGCCCACACCCATATTCCCAGTTTGTGTAATAGTCTTCTATGTGGCACAGTGTCAAAGGCCTTGCTGAAGTCCAGATAGGCCATGTCCACTGCCCTCCCTGATCCACCTCCCTAGTCACCCAGTCAAAAATTCAACGAGGTTGGTCTGACATGACTCCCCCTGGTGAAACCATGCTGCCTTGGGTCCTGTGGTCCATTGACAACCAGATGTTCCACCAATCTCTCCTTCAGTAGTGCTTCCATGATCTTCCCACTACCGATGTGAGGCTGACTGGTCTGTAGTTCCCTGCTTCCTCTTTGTTCCCACTTTTGTATAAGGGGACTACATCTGCTGTCCTCCAGTCTTTGGGTACCTCCCCTGTTTCCAGTGATCAGCTAAACAGGATAGCCAGAGGTTCAGCCACCACCTCTCTTAGTTCTTTAAGGACCCTGGGGTGCACCCCATCTGGCCCCATTGCTTTATCATGCTTTATGATACTAAACTGTTTGTTTAATGTTTTCCTTGTGCCCTGACAGTCTTTATTGTACCATTTTTCACCCTTTGGTTCTTTTGTAACTACTTCCTTTGTTATTGTGTTGGCTGTCATATTTATAATGGAGTTAAATTCATGCATTAATGAAAGACCCATGGGTTGATCGACCAGTAATGCTAATCTTGTCAGTATCCCTCTGCTGTCTAGGAGGTCCATAAAATGTTTGCTTATTATTAGATTCCATTCAATACCCTTTCTCTTGGATGTCACTCTGGGGGTCTTTATTCATTTGTCAGTAATGAAGTCCCCTTTTACAATTTCTAAATCCAAAGCCTTATGTTCACTTTCTGCTCTGGGTACTAATTTTAGATGCATGCTCCTATTGAATAGATTAAAATTTACCCACATATAATCAATTAGAGATGAGCCCTTTGCTTCTGTAATGGAGTATTCTCCTTCAGGGTCAGTATTGGACCGGCCATTTAAAAGCAGCATATTGTTCCTGAACATTACTCTATGTAGCATTACTACTCTTTAGTTGGTAGTTTGGTCTCTAGAGTGTCTTCTTGTGTTCAGAGATGGGTGCTGGAGGGACATCAATGACTCTGACAGGTCCTCCAAGCAACCTTGTAATTGGCCCATCCTTGCATTAAAATCTCAAAAAATCACTATATTTGCTATCGGGTGATCTGTTTGTATACTATTGATTAATTTTTCTAATGAGCCAGGACATTAGTATCTCCATATTGGCTTCCTGATGGGTGAAAGTAAATATTTACCATGAACCATGCTCGTTTTAGTGATTTCCCTATTAATTTTACTGCTAAAATACTAAGACTGTGAGTTATGAATTCTTCTGTTGTGATGTTATTGTTTAACTTTATGAATATGGCCAATCCTCCAATTCCCCTCCCATAGTATTTATTTTTGGTGGCTTTTTTACAGTAAGCCATGTAACCACTTAGGAGAAGATTTCCTAAAGCCCAGGTTTCCTGTATGCCAATAATATGGGATTGGTTCAGGTAATTACATGTGTCTGGGTCACCTATTTTTGCACTCAGCCCTGATGGAATCCAAGATAATATTTTAAATGGATTCTTCTCCAGAATTATTGTTTTGACAGAGCCATTATCAATGTTTCCACCTCCAGTAGTGATCCCAATCCTAGTTTGAGTCTGAGGGCTCCCCCCTCCCACACTGTCCAACTTGGACTGTCATTGGTCTGAGGAAGCTAACAGCTCAAATTTGTTTGATGTCTCTATTAAATATTCTCAATTCTTGGGAGCTGTATAAACTCTGTCAGTATTTGAGTGTATACATCCTCATTCTCTGTAACAAAGTGTATTCTGAGTTTATCCAATGTGCTCAGCTTCTTTACTAGCTCCTTGATTATGAAGGTTTCATTGACATGAAACAATACTTGACCATCAGGCTACAGTCTTGATACTTTTTCTATGTAATGATTGCTGATATTGATGTCCAAGCAGATATTGAGAAAGTCAATCAATTTGCCTGTAAACAGGTTCTGGGATCTTTGGATAATAGTTTCAGTCCAAAGACTGACATGGCTGTGTCCTGTTTGCTGACCCTTGGGCAGATTTGATTGTTGTAATATTCTGGAAGGAGGTCCATTAGTGTAGTGACTTCACCCACCCTGATACCCATACCCTCTAGATTTGCTGTTGCTTTAAGTGCTATTGCTTTTGATATGTAAAATAGGTCAGTTACCACCAGAACCAGTTTGTTTCCTGGTAGAGGTCTTATGATATTGATTGAGTTTTTCAAAATACCACTTCCCTTTAGTATAGAGGACAATAGTGCAGTTACAGTATCTGCTAATTTTTTTTGAGATGCATTAGGCATACAGGATACTCCAAAAAGGGGTAGTATAAAGTCAGAGCCCATAGTTTTTTGTAGAAAAAGATCAAAATTAGCACTGTGGCTAGAAGTATTCTTACTGATCTGTGGACTTTCACTTTTTTCAGTGCCCATCATAACCTTTGAGACTGTGCCAGTACTGTGCTCTTTTAGTTTCTCTGCCTCAGGTGATTCTAAGTTTTCACATTTTTGTTTCTGGTTCTGTATATTTGCCCTACTTGGGTCTTCCTCTGGTTTTAGTTCATCTATATTGTTTAAGTTTTTGGTCTTATTTTCTTTTGATTTTTTATTCTTGCTGGGATTTTTCCTTGATTTTCTCTGATTAATTGTGTTATATCTTGAATTCCCTTTGGATTGTGTGTTAGTAGAATTTTTGTTCTTATTAGGTGATACCTCATTAATTAGTTTACTTTTAGTCTTTTTGATTCTGTCCTTTTTCCCAGTGAGAGGGTAGGGGATATCCGGGACCATGTCCTTTCTGCTGCCCATTTTCTTTATTTTTTTGGAAAGACTAGTCTCCCTGAGGCTCTTATACTTGCTACCTGATGCTTCCTGTAGTTCTCCCTTGCAT
Source organism: Neoceratodus forsteri (assembly GCA_016271365.2). Classification (NCBI taxonomy): domain Eukaryota; kingdom Metazoa; phylum Chordata; order Ceratodontiformes; family Ceratodontidae; genus Neoceratodus; species Neoceratodus forsteri. The sequence goes on along the minus strand of CM057458.1, from coordinate 1,350,371,046 downwards.
CACAACCAGGAGCAAGTGTTTTACTGCCCATCCAGTTGTGTAATTTGCCAGCAGCTGTTGCGAACAACCAAATTTACATGATACTGCAATGAGGTTCAAGCATCACAGGCTTGCAACTCTATATCTGTGTGAACACTTTAACTGTAATTGGGAGCTCCCAGAGAGACAGCAGGGTTAACTGGTGAACAAGTGGGGGGAGACATGCTGAGACACACCTTATGGTGGAGTGAATGCAAACTGCTGTCTGTTTCTTTTCTACCTTTGCTTCTCTTATCTCCTACCTTGTTCTCCGGCCCCCTCTAAAAAATTTTTTAGTTATTTGCAATAGCTGATATTTTCTGCCATCATTGTCTTGAGGTTTATTTGCATGCTTAGTGTGATAAGTGGGAAGGGGATTGAATTATTGTGTTTGCTAACACAGAGAATGGGTTGTATTTATTTCCTGTGGGGAAACACTCTAGCAAAACACTCTGTCATAATCATCCCCATAGGTAGAGGCACTACACAACTTTTCAAGTACATTTCTAACCACAAACCCAGGCACCATTCACCTGAATGCATAACACACTTTGCCCTTTACCAGGCTTAGTCAGCACGCCTCACAGGTGGGGGTGGTTACACAATGATCCATAAATAGTAAATAAATAAACTCAGATCTATGCAGAGTAACACATCTTATCTAATACTTCTTACAAATAAGGGACATTTAAAATGGTCTAACGTAATCAGTTCACATGACATAGAGAAGTCTAGCTCCTTAACCTTTCCCTTCTCCTGTGAAGTAGCCAGAATCTAGCAGTAATAGCAGCTCAGAGCTTTATTGATTGGCATGATGCCATTACAGCTTGTACGAGTACACATATAAATACACATAAAAACAAAATATTATATAAAGATCCTAAAAAACAAATGGCTTGTAAAAATAATTGCTAGATTGTTAATAATAGCTGGATCTTCAGAATCTGGTAGCAACAGTAAAATACATTACAAAAAGCAAGTAACATTAGGAACAGTCCAACAGTTCTCATATATTGACCCGTTTGAGGTAAAAACAACAAAACAAAAAAAGCATATGCAAAAGATAATATATAAAGGAAATAAATAAATAAACCAAAACAAATAAAAAAAAATCCTAAGAAAACTGAGCAAGGTGAGGAAATGAAATTATGAATTTGTACTGCTCCAGACTTAGTTTTGCCCATTCAATTTCAGAAGAATAAAGGCAGCAACATTCAAGCTATTAACATACACAATACACATTGAACAGTTTTGTTAAATAAGAATACATATGAAGAGAAGAAAGCATCACTTCTAATACTTCAGGTCCAATATGAAGAATATTCTACAAAGAAAAAGTCAAAAGTTACAAATTAATTCAAACAGGTTACTGACCAGAAACAGTTCTACAAGGATTAATGGCCAGTTGCCAGTCTCTCCTCAGTCTACTTCAGAGTTATACTTAACTTTCTTCTCCATTTGAAGTGGCTTAGCCCCCCCAATAGAACTGCCACCATTGTGAATCGAGGGTGCCAAAGGATCAGTAAGGACTACAGAAGACACGTCTTTGAGTGCATCAGGGGAAGCAGGTCAGGTGTCACAGTTAATATCACCTCGAGGCACTACAAACTGACTTTCTTTTTGTACTCTTATTCTGCTGGTTAGCAATAAATCATTCCCTTTCTGCGTGGATGTCAACACTTGTGAAGACTGTTGGGTTGGTCATTTTGACAGTTTGTGGAGTACGGTTTAAAAAAAGCAATCCATTTTTCAGCTTTGTAACTAATCTGTGCCATGCGCTAGTGATGTCAGCTTGGTGTTGTACCATCGATCTGATGACACATCGATGGTACAACAACTGTATGACATCAGACCGATGGTACAACAAGGTTTAGGATGTGGCAGAAATCCATAAACAACAGAAGCTGTCTATATACTACATAACACTTTTCCTCTGCCATTTTGATGCTAAGACATCGGCTTTTTTTTCTTTCCTTTTGAAACTGCATACCACCCCCCCACCACAAACAGAACTGCCACCATTGTGCATGGAGGGTGCCAAAGGATCAATAAAGACTACAGCAGACAAGTCTTTGAGTGCAGCAGGGGAAGCAGATCAGGTATCACAGTTAACAGCACCTCCAGGCATTACAAACTGACTGGAAAATCATGCCTTTCCACCTGTTAACTCACACTGTCATGGAACATGCCACAGGACTCAGGCTACAGTGTATCTCACCTGCTGCACATATACACAAGCAAGACGTGGGAGGACAGAGATGAGCTGGTCACATCTATGTGGTATGTTGTGAGCCCCGCTGTTGATCTAAAGCAGCTGACCACCCCCTCCACCTGATGCCCCTGGCCCAGATATTGCACCATTGGATATTCAGTCAGAATAGAAGCCTCCAGCAGAGGGCTGGTGTCATCTTTTAATCAGGTCTTGGTGATGCATACCGGGTCATCTGAGGAGTCGGTGATAAAAACATCTGTTATAGCTGTCATATTCCTCAGTTACCTGGTGTTTACTAGAACTGCCCAATGAGGAGGAGCAGGGTCACCTGTCCCACAGACTACCTAACTCTTTACATTATATAGAGCCCTGAGGATAGGAATCAGAGAGAGAAATCCTCTTTCCCAGAATTACATCTTCCTAGGCTCAGACAGTCACACTGACACATGAAAGAACAGCTGAGTGTTCAGTACTGCTAGATTTAGTTATTCCTATCCTGACTTCTAGAAGGGAGTAGAGGGGTGGAAGAGATAGGTTGAGCAATGAAACAAGCAAATGCATCCTGATTTTACACATGTGGAGGAGGGGAGGGAGTGAAAATATTGATACTGGTATCCTTACCCCAAAACACAAAAACATTGGGTTGCCAAGAGCAGGTAGGTTTTCATTCAGTTTACACACAGCCTTTGCTTCACATCATAAAGTGTTTCTGTGCCTTATTTCTTTTAGTGTCTGAAGGCAGGTTGGTGTATAAAGCTATGGAGCAAGCAAGATCTCATAGTGACCTCTGACTTTGGATGCTGAGTGAAAGCCAAAATACACTCCTTTGTGACACATGTGATTGGTGGTTGTGTTACACTATTGAAAACAAAAGTCACTCACTACTTGCTTTGGTGTGAGAGGCTGGATTTCATATAGTAAAAAAAAGAGAGGGCAACAGAACACTTCAGTCATAAGACTTCATTTAAAAAAGTATATTTGTCTATCATTGGTCTGTAGCCAAATCCATCAAGAGACTTCCCTACTTAAAGGCACACATATGCATGTCCAAGTAAATATAATTAACAGTGCAACAGTTTGCCAAACAAATAGTGCATCCCTATAAAGTTATAAAACTACCCATACAAAAAAAAATCTATCGAAACTCCTCGGATTTTGGTTAGGCATATAAACAGATCTCTAATCTAAGCCAGTGATGTTTGCAAGTGGCTCTGGTGGGAATGACATGTTATTCAAATATATGGTAACATTTTAAAACTTTATAAAACAAAACTTTGTATGCCTTTCTAGCAGCAAATGTGATTGCAAACTGCATTGCAAAACTATTAGTATATCTCAGTTTGTAAAAATGGAACAACTGTGAATGCAACTCACAACAAATCATTGTGACACTGAGACATCTGGTTCTTATTACTCTATGCTTTTTATAATATAAAAATGTGTAATTGAATGTCTCTCATGAGAGATGCTGACAGTCTGTGGAATGACAACCCCCTCCCAGGTTTTAGCTAATAGGTGTTACCTGGAAGGCCACGAGATAATTACAGGCTAGAAGAGACTTAAAATTTAGGTTATCCTGTTGATGTGACTAATTGCAACTTGCCAACTGCCAAGATAGATCATAAACGTTTATGACGTTCAGGGGAAACACAGTTCAGTTCACATGGTGATACAAAACATGTTGCACTTCCATGAGATCTGGCAGAGAGACATAACAAGTCCCTTTGATGTCCTGGAAAGCGGAAGCTGATCATGAGATCAAAGAAAGTCATATGAGAAAATGAGTTGTGCTGAGATCACAGAATTTACCTTTGATAAGACATCCTGTTTTGCATAGATATATATTTTTTATATTCTGACAGGGAGGAGCTAGGTGACCAAATGCAAAGAGGTTGGCAAAGCCAGTTTTTAAACAGTATTCTAGTTTCCATTTTGACACAAATGTTTGGACTCTGAAAAAGAAACATCTACAGCACTGTGAGATAAGAATACCTTAGAAAAGGCAATTCTAAGAGTACTGTGGTAGGATATTTTGTCTGCGCTTTAAACCTGTTTTGTTTAAGTGATTTGTATGTTTCATGATATATGGTTCTATATTTACACTTTACATTTTTATCTATTTTTAAGTAAACATCTCATTTTTTTAATAGACTATTTGTGTCTTCCAAGTCCTTCTGTTTTTGCCTGTGATGCATGGATGGTTAAGAGTGTGACAACACTGTTCATGAGCTTATATGGTAATACCAAACTGGGGAAAAGGTAAGAGTAATCTGAGGTCCTTATTAGAGTTTTATGGGTTCATTTTGTACGCCTGGTTAGGTGCCTATAGGCAACAGATATCAGGCCCCCTGAAGAGCAGAATTATCCGAGCCTATACATTGGGTATGCTAACAAGAGGTTCATAGTTTGAATCCCTCCAAGACTTGAGACCAAAGGTTGATTTGAACCCACAAAACAGACAGGAGGGTGACCCTGTTTCTGTTAACTGTTCACAAGACTGCGCAGGGAAGTTGACACTTTGGGAGTAGAGGGCTGACCTGCTGAGTGATTTTGTGACAGATTGGTTGGCATCGGTGCGATAATTTTGGTATTATAAGCTTTTATTGTTCAGCTTGTCAGCTTGAGACCATCGGCTCACTTGCAAAGAAAGAAAAAGGCAGTGGTTATTTCTAAAAAGGAGACAGAACTATATCACTGGGCATACAGTCAAGTTCCTACCCATTTTATTTTTTTTCTAAAGTGCAAGTCAGAGTAGCCATAGTTAGGGAAGAAGATGGCTTACAACTACAGCAGGCACACTGTAAACTACTTAAAGCAGTTATGCAGAGACATAGGAGTCCCTTTCAAGGTGAAAGCCAGCAAACAGATCCTCGAGCATGCCCTGATGGTAGCAGGTACCCAGAGCAGTGAAAAGGACCAGACCTCGAGTGTGGCAGGGCTAGCATCCAGTGCAATGTCCAGATCTGATGAGGAGGGCAACAGGGCCACTGTCAGTGAAGGGCAGAAGGGCAAGGTCACCAGTATCCTGCATCCAGAAGTACTCAGGCTGCAAATTGAGTTGCACAGAATGGAGCTGGAGTTCCAGAGGGAGAGGGACTGTGAACAGTGGGAGGCAGAGCGAGAGCGCCAAGATGCAGATCGTGAGGAACAGGATCGCCAGAGGCAGCATGAGCTGGAGAAGGTACGACTCCAACCAGTGGCACCAGAGCAGGTAAGTGGATTGGGTTTAACTGGAACTACAGGACTAGGCTACAAATTGAATTTCAAATTGATAGCTGAATTTAAAGAGAGGGAGGATATGGATGCCTTTTTAAATTCTTTTGAAAAAGTTTGTATCCAGGCTAAGATTCTTAGGGAGTCCTGAAGCTTCTAGCTATTCCCGCTACTTGCTGGAAAAGCCCAGGATGCATTGGGTCAAATGGACAATGAGGACAGTGATGATTACAGCAAACTTAAAGCTGCACTGTTAAAGAAATTTGAATCAACTGCTGAATCAAACAGAGCTAAATTCCTCAAGCTCAGGAGAAGCCCTGACATGAGCTACGAGGAGCTAGCCATGAAACAACGTCAGTTTTTAAAATGGTGGTGGGAAGGAATTGAGGCAAACTCTTGATAAAATTGAAAATGTGATTTTGTTAGAACAGTTTTATTGGGCATGCCCAGCAGAGCTGAAATCCTGGCTGGAGGACCGAGATCCCAAAACAGTGCAAGAGGCTGCTGAACTCTTGGACCGCTATGCCAAGAGCAGACCTGCTCTGAGAGTGAATAAGGTGGACATGGCACTGCACAAAGGGAAAAGCACACCTTCAGTGTAGCTAAATCCCTCACTGCCTCCACCGAAACCAGTTAGCCCCAGGTTTCAGAGAAAAGATTTCTCTGAAAAGAGAAGTGAATGTTGGTTATGTAAAGAAACTGGGCATATTGCCAGACAGTGTCCCAAAAGAATGAGAAATAATATGCAGAATGGTACTAGAAAAGAAGTGGGTTGTTTGTGTGTCCCTGGAAGCATGCCAGTGAACATGAGGGAACACATGCACCCAGTCATGGTGAATGGTGTACAGACCCAAGGGTTAAGGGACACAGGGGCATCCCTGACATTGGTAAAAGGGGATCTAGTAGAGCCTAGTCAGCTTATACCCAATAGATGCATCACTGTACAGGACTTTACTGGCGAGGCAAAAACATTGCCCCTCATCAGTGTTCTCCTAGACTGGGGTGAAACAGGGGGAACTGTGCAACAGGTGGCTGCAGCCAAAACATTAGCAGTGAATGTGATCCTGGACAACAATCTCAAACAGGGGATGGTATGTGCAGTTACCCGTAGCCAAGTGGCAAGGGAAAATTGTAGTTCCCTGAACCCCACAGAAGCCATTGTGTAAACCACTGAGAGGCTGGCTCCCCAGCCTGTGTCTCCAGATGGGGAAACTAATGAAAAGGGGGTAGAAATTTCCCCAGTAGCAGTCAACCACACAGCTATGGAGGGTTACTCCGAAGAGGGAGGGGTGACTCATTGTCAGAGGGTTGGGATTGACAGTGAACCTGAGTGCTCTGATGCTAGTACTAGGGACCCAAGTTTTGTGACTGAAGAGACCTGTCTCATGCCTTGGGAATGTGTGAGGGGTTTGCAGCTGCTCAGAGAAGTGACCCCAGCCTAGAAAAGTGGAGGGCTTTTGCAGACTCAGATGGCACACAGGAAAGTGATGGCAGACATAAGGTTTATTGGGAAAATGGACTTATGTCTACTCAGGCAGTACAGACAGAGGGAGGGGTGCTAGGCAGGCAGCTTGTCATTCCCCAGGGGTATCGTAATCAGTTGCTCAAGATTTCACATGATATTCCCTTGTCTGGTCACCTGGGAATCACATGTACTACGCAGCGGTTGGCCCAGAATTTTTATTGGCCTAACTTCACTAAGCAGGTGAAGGAGTATTGAAGGTCTTGTCACCAGTACCAAGAAATAGGGAAGGCAGGCAAGAAACCCCAAGCCACCCTGATTCCATTACCCATAGTGGAGGAGCCATTCCAGAGAGAGGGAATGGATATTCTGGGGCCTTTAAATACCCCCCCAGCTCCTCAGGGAAGAGATTCATCCTGACTGCTGTGGATTATGCCACCTGGTACCCAGAGGCAGTCACCCTATCCTCACTGAGGACAGACAAAGTGGCAGATGCCTTACTTGGGATTTTCTCCCATGTTGGGTTTCTGCAGGAGGTTATCACTGATCGAGGGAGCTCCTTCATGTCGGACCTGATGAAATGTTTATGGGAGAAGTGTGGGGTGGTGCAGAGATGCACGACACTGTATCACCCACAAGCCAATGAGCTTGTGGAATGATTCAATGGTACCCTGAAGTCAATGCTCCTAGTGTTTGCTGAACAGCATGGGAGGGACTGGGAGAAATACCTTCCCCACCTGTTGTTTGCATACAGGGAGTTGCCCATAGAGTTGACAGGATTGTCCCTCTTCAAACTCTTATATGGAGGCCGAGTACATGGGCCCCTAGACTTGATCTGAGGGGACTGGGAAGGCAAGCATGCCACCCAGGGAACTCCCATAATGAATTATGTCCTTAGGTTTAGGGAAATACTGAAGGAGCTTATGGGGACAGCCCAGAGCAACCTGGCAGCTGCCCAACAGAAACAAAAAGTGTGGTACAACCGCATAGCCAGACCTCACTCTTACATGGTGGGTCAGGAAGTCTTGGTCCTTATTCTGGTCTGGAAAGACAAGCTGCAGGCTGAGTGGGCAGGACTGTACAAAGTGGTTAGGAAGGTAAATGACGTGAACTATATTGTGGAGTTACCTGACTGAAGACAGACAGAAAGGATGTACCATGTCAACATGATGAAGTCATATGCAAATAGGGCTGACATGGTTTTTGCAGTGTGTAGTCCTGGGGAGGGGACGGATGAAGGAGACCCTCTTCTGGACTTGCTGGAAGAAAGCAAGCAGAAGTCCTCTGAGGAGGCAGTAAAATTGTCTCCCCAGCTGGCCTAGGACCAGATCCATAAAGTAAAGGAGGTTTTAGCAGACTTTGCCCCATTGTTTAGCACCAAGCCTGGACTAACCCCCTTATTGACTCATGATGTGGAGACAGGGACACAGACGCCCATACGGCAGACAGCATATCGGGTATCAGAAGCTGTCCAAAAGGGCATTAGGAAGGAAGTGGAGGAGATGCTGGGTTTAGGGGAAATCCAGAGATCCCACATCCCCTGGGCCTCACCCGTAGTCCTTGTGCCCAAGCCAGATGGCTCTACTCATTTCTGTGTGGACTATTATGCACTGAATGCAGTCACAATGTGAGATGCCTACCCAATGCTCTGGACGGATGAACTTCTGGGCAAGTTGGGAGGGGCGACCTACTTTATGACCATTGACCTGACAAAGGGGTATTGGCAGGTAGAGTTGACAGACAGATCTAGGGAGAGGTCAGTCTTCATCACTCCAATAGGCTTATTTGAATTTAAAGTAATGACTATCAGTATGAAGAATGCCCTGGCCACTTTCCAAAGGTTGGAGAACCAGGTGTTAACTCATTGCCTCCACAGGAGCTCTCTGAAGTTGCACCACTTGTCTCCTGTATACTGTTAATAGTAAATCCTGGGCCTTTCTAAGCAAAATCAAGCTATAGTCAAGATGCCATAAAGAAATCCTAATAGCTCAAGAACCGTAAGTGCTAAACACAAAGTATGAGGGGCAAAGTTATTCAGCATAAAATTATCTTTCCAGTGGTGGTATGCAAAGAATAATATGTAATTTCTTTTTTTCTATACTGGTGGAACCAACAAAAACATTTTTTTTTCACTAAAACAGGCAACATAAGCCATACACACCATACCATAAACAAATACGAATAACTCCTAAAGTATAGATGATATACATAGAATATCAGTGGCAAAGTTGCTCAGCACAAAATTACCTTTGGTGCTATGCAGTCAAATATAAATTATTTTCTGTTTCGTTATATGTTAAAATATATAAGTGACTTCTCCAGACATTGCCAGAGCACACAGGAAGTCAGTAGCTGACTTCTGTAGGTGTCCTCAGGACACACCAGTGTATTTCACTGATGCCTACAGGCATCAGCTAGGAGACAATGAGTTAAATGGTGCTGAGGAGTACGTCATGGTGTACCTGGATGACATTGCCATCTTTAGTGCCAGCTGGGAGGAACACCGATCCCACCTTAGGGAAGTGCTGGGCAGGAAACAGAGGGCCAGGCTCACTGTCAAAGCCGAGAAGTGCCAGGTGGCCATGGGAGAAGTGGCATACCCTGTGCATGTGGTAGGCTGGGGACAACTCCATCCTAACCAAATAAAAATAGAGGTAATCCAGGTGTGGCCCAGACCAGAAACACAGAAGCAGGTCAGGAGTTTTCTAGGGACAGCAGGGTACTACAGGAAATTTGTACCCAATTACAGTGCCCTGGCTGCTCCCCTATCTGACCTGACAAAGAAAAGGATGCCCAAGAAAATTACCTGGGGCCCAGCATGTGAGGAAGCCTTTTCCAAACTAAAGGAGGTACTGTGCAGTGCTCCTGTTTTGACAAGTCCTGACTATAGCAAACCCTTTATAGTTCAGACTGATGCCTCAGACGTGGGTATTGGGGCAGTACTGAGTCAGACATCCAGTCAAGGGAGAGATCACCAAGTAGTGTACCTGAGTAGGAAGTTACTTCCCAGGGAGCAGGCATACTCTACTGTGAAAAAGAATGTCTTGCCATACTGTGGGCCCTAAAGAAGTTGGAGCCATACTTGTATGTGCAGCAATTTTGTGGTGCAAACTGACCACAACCCCTTGGTTTGGCTGATGCAGATGGGAAAAAACAATGGTAGATTTCTAAGATGGAATCTTGCTTTGCAAGGATATAATATGACAATTCTACATAGGGCTGGAGCCAAAAATCAGAACTCTTATGGGCTGTCTCGTGTGTACGAGGAGTGAACTGATTTGGGAAGCTCATCCCATGCAGGGGATAGAGCCCCAAAATTCAGTCTAGGTGGGAAGGAAATGTGACACTGAGACAGCTGGTTCTGATTAATCTATGCTTTTTGTAATATAAAAATGTGTTATTGAATGCCTCTCATGAGAGATGTGACAGTCTGTGGAATGACAACCCCTCTCCCAGGTTTTAGCTAATAGGTGTTACCTGGAAGGCCAAGAGATAATTACAGACTAGAAGAGACTTACAATTTAGGATCTCCTGTTGATGTGACTAATTGCAGCTTGCCAACTGCCAAGATAGATCATAAACGTTTATGACGTTCAGAAGAAACACAGTTCAGTTCACATTGTGATACAAAGTATGTTGCACCTCCATGAGATCTGGCAGAGAGACATAACAAATCCCTTTGATGTCCTAGAAAGGGGGAAGCTGATCATAAGATCAAAGAAAGTCATATGAGAAAATGAGTTGTGCTGAGATCACAGAATTTGCCTTTGATAAGACATCCTGTTTTGCATAGATATATACAGTATGTTTTATAGTCTGACAGGAAAGAGCTAGGTGACCTCATGCAAAGAGTTTGGCAAAGCCAGTTTTTAAACAGTATTCTGTTTTCCATTTTGACACAAATGCTTGGACTCTGAAAAAGAAACATCTGCAGCACTGTGAGATAAAAATACCTTAGAAAGACAATTCTAAGAGTACTGTGGTAGGATATTTTGTCTGCACTTTTAAACCTGTTTTGTTTAAGTGATTTGTATGTTTCATGATATATGGTTCTGTATTTACACTTTACATTTTTATCTATTTTTAAGTAAACATCTCATTTTTTTAATAGACTATTTGTGTCTTTCAAGTCCTTCTGTTTTTGCCTGTGATGCATGGATGGTTAAGAGTGTGACAACACTGTGCATGAGCTTATATGGTAATACCAAACTGGGAAAAGGTAAGAGTAACCTGAGGTCTTTATTAGAATTTTAAGGGTTCATTTTGTATGCCTGGTTAGGTGCCTATAGGAAACAGATATCTGGTCCCTCCGAAGAGCAGAATTATCTGAGCCTGTACATTGGGTATGCTAACAAGAGGTTCATAGTTTGAATCCCTCCAAGACTTGAGATCAAAGGTTGATTTGAACTCACAAAACAGACAGGAGGGTTACCCTGTTTCTGTTAACTGTTCATAAGACTACACTCGGAGGTTGGCACTTTGGGAGTAGAGGGCTGACCTGCTGAATGGGTTTGTGACAATCATCAGGTAATTTATTTCAAGAGATGTAAGGTTGTAAATAATGATGCATACATTGGTCATATCATTCTAAGACTTTAAATGTGACACTAAATCAAGTCCTTAATGTGAAAGGAGAAAGAAAAGCTTCTCATAGCTGAAATGTCACCTGCTCCAGTCACCGATACTTTAGATGTAGCAGCCATTGGCCTCTATGTGAACCAGGACTGTACAGTAAATAACTTGGACGTTCTGGCTGAGCTTTTGGGATAGTTCCAGAGGAGAACTAAAAAACAAAAATATAAAGCACTAAACAATTAGCAAAAGCCAAGCATGTTAAAGAAGCATTTGAACAGATCATTCATGTTTAAATTCCATGATGTCTTTTGTAATGTGCTTTCTAGGACAAACATCTCAATGGACTAGAAATATGAATGTCAGTCACCTCTGGAACTGTACCAAATGCTCAGCCAGGATGTATAAGTTTTATACATATATATATATATATATATATATATATATATATATATAATTTTAAAATTCATGACTATGAAAGCACACTGAGCTGAATCCTGGTTTCAACATTTTTCTGAAAACACAGGGGGTCAAGTGGCTCGCTCAAGGTCACATAGTATACAAGTGGCATCCATGGGATTCAAACCTAAGTCTGCTATGTCCCCTCAATCTCATCTTGGTGTTTCAACCTGTAGGCTGTTGTGTCTTCTTGGATATGTATATGCTAATATAGAGAGACAAGGGGTAAAAAAACTTAAAACTGCTGAACTGGAATGAATTTTGGTCATACTGGTGTTTTAGGGATTTTAGTACTTATTGGTAATTGTGGAAAAGTCTAGCATCCATAATACTGCATACTATTGGATTGTGAAAGTAACTGAATAGATCCACTTTCAATGTTTATTCTAGCCAATGTTTACATATTATAGCAACCATGGGGTAGAAAAGGGCCAGAGAACATGTGTAACCCTGCATTTGTTTAAAGAGGGATTGCACTGCCATGTTAGAGAAGAATTGACAGAAAGAATAAAAGTAGGTTGTAATACCTGTTATTTCACTAATCAAAGCTTATATGAACATTCAAAGCCATGCTGACTTTTTCAGCAGATACTCTGATCAAACAATTGCATGGGGAGGGACAATGTACAATACAGAAAGCACAATACTAATTAGAATCATACTGTACATTCCAGCACTTTAGATTACATATAGTTTGAGTGTAGCAGTTCTCTTGAGAAGGAGGTATTATAGTAAGTTATTAAAACAGAAAGAGCAGTCTTGAATCTAGTGGGTTATAGGTCAGCATGGCATAGGCAGGGTGAAATTTAACTTCTGCCAGTGGAACTCTGTCAAAATGCTGATTTTTGTATCTGTGAAAGTTCATGAAATTTCTCAGAAAATATCACAAAATTTCACCAAAATTGTGATTTCCATTTATTTCCAACTAATTTGAATGTATTAGCCCAGAGTGCACCAAATGTTGTATACTGCCTTTACCAAAACCCATAAAGATGTGTACCACACTCCAGATCTCTGTCTTTAAAGGTGACGACTGAGTTACAAGTCTCCAAACATTCTGAAATTTAAAAATGATGCTTTGTTATTATGCAAGCTGCAGCATTTCACAAATGTTAGTCAAAATTCCACCACATTTGTTATCTTGACTTAATGAAGGCCCATGCAGTTGTGTACTATGTTTCAGTTGTCTGTCTTCAAAGGTGACTGAGTCATCAGCCTCCAAATGTTTGCACATTTTAATATTACATTTCACAGTTATGTAAGCTGCAGAATTTTAAGCTACTGTAGTCTTAATACCAGTGACTGGAATATCATTAATTTTGTTGGATTCATTGACCCTAAATATTAGGCTTTTAGGCCACCCCCATGGCCCAGCAACAGAGTATCCCACTGCCATGCTGCTGACCCGGTTCCGAAGCAAGCCTGGAAAGTTACGTTGGGAGGCAAACCATGGCTGAAGGAGCTGGTGCTTGGTAGTTCATCTCAGTCAGGGAGGGTTACCAGTGAGTTCCACTGAGACAGCGAACCCTGTGGCTGGGCAAGTGAGCTGTCTTATGCCACAGGGAAAGTCATGGCTGTGTGAAGCTGACAGAGGCACTGCCCAGATCAGGGAATATGGGAGAGAAGAAAATGTTGGAGAAAAACCTGGTAGCCAACTGAATGATGCCTTTGTTCAGCATGATCAAGGCATATTCCTGGGAACAGGGTATATCACTCATAGATGAGCTGCTGGCTGGGAGAAACAAAAACAATATGGAAAAAATAGAGTTTGTATGTATCAGTTCTGCAATCTCTTGCTTAAAAGCTGGCCAAGTCATAAGCAGCCAAATATTTGAAAATAACATCAGTAATTAAAACTGAATTTCATGAGCTTTTCTGAAATTGTGGAATGTTGTGATACTTTTGTTGAAATCATGTCCATATATTTTGCTCAGTCATGTACTTAAGTTGCCATTGTAGAGGAAGACAAAGGCTGGGTAAAGTGGGAATAAGTTAGCATTCATAGGAGCCTCCATAGTTAAAGTATAGTGGTGCCCAGTGCCAGGTCACTATCTTGAGCGATGATGAACCATGAAGAATAGTCATGAACATCACTGTGCACTGTCTTGAATTCTTGCAATATGCCAGATGACCACCAGGGCTCACTAATTTAATGAGATGTGGAAGCACATGCATGTGCAGCATTGTTTCTGTACAATGCCACCAGCTGATTTTTTAACAACCCTACATATAATAATGTATATTTTTGCTATTTGAAAATAGTGGCACCAAGTGCTGCCAAGTCTCACAACTAGTTGCAGCTTAGGACTTTGGGGCACAAGTATCTGGATATTTTGGACATATGCTTTGGCCCTTGTGTATAGTGTTCTTTGGTCTTCCCTTTTTGCCTCCTTCATAGGATCTACATCTGCCTATGTTATGATCAAGATGTGTATGAATCATCTCGTGAATATGTCTTGGGGTCTGTCTTAGGGGGTGATTTGACAGGGGGTTAGTATTTGTATAGATCCCTGCTTTCTACAAATTTTTATAATAAATTATTATATGTCCCAAGTGCAATCTGTGTATCACAAGTTTTGACATTTTCTGTGTAACTGTAATCTTATTACAGGGCAAATTTGTAAAATGGCCTTACAGTCCTAAAAGTTACTTCCTGTTATCTATCTATCTATCTATCTATCTATCTATCTATCTATCTATCTATCTATCTTTAGTCATAATAGAGAATGATGCTGGGCATCATTGTTTCAGGCGTGTTGGAGAGGTATTGCAGGGCTATGATGCTAGTGCATGTACAGTAGGGTGATTCAGTGGTAATAAGTGCTTTGTGAAAGTTAAATTTCACAAGTGAAGAGCTGGCCTAGTGGCGTTGAAGGTTGAGGCACTGGATGCCACACCTCACACCACACCGGCAACCAATGTTCAGAAATGAGCATGGGCCAGCAGGGGTCGGAAGGGGAGGGAAAGGATCGAGCATCTGACTACAGCTCTCCTCTCCCAGAAAAGGGTGGGCATGTCATCCCACTCCTTGACTACCCCCCACTGGTGGATGGTGGGTAATGCCAGAGCCAGGGAGACAGGTAGTGTGGCATCATGATGTGCACTTGTTCATGGCCATGGGGGGGGACTGCAGAAAAAAGAAAAATGGCTGCCGGCTTCATGGAAACCCCCCAGGCAGTCCGGTGCCGTGGCCTCATAGAGCTCTCAGACCTGCTCCGGATGTGTGCTTGGGAGCGGCGGAGGACTCCCCTCTCCCCTTCTGCCCTGCCTCAGGGGATAATCTGAGGGGGGATACAGGTTCTGGTGGTTTTCAGGGGAGTAAGGTGGTGACTGGAGACTGGAGAGGGACAGAAAGTCTGCCAGTAGGCCGAAGGAGAATAAACCCTTGATAAAAAAAAAATTCACAAGTGGAATTCTAATGGCATTACATATTAAGTATCCATGAATTTTTGAGCAGATTTTGCAAATTAGTAATTTCTAGAGATCAACAGTAAATTGTAACCTACTTAATCACATTTATCTAGCTTAATTAGATTCAAGGACATATTTACCTTAGTATGCATGCCAAATCTTGAGTGTACAGTAAAAGTCACATTAAACTGTTCCCTCAACTCACTGGTGTAGCATTGTTCAATGAGTTTCCTAATCTGTGCAGTGTTTAATTCAATTAATTAATAAAAGGTTAGTATTGGTTTGCATCAAGCTGCTATGTACTATAAGCTTTATTTGCAGCTGAGTGCTTGTGAGTTTCACTTCAGAAAGCAGACTAAACAACTCTTGAGGAATGCTGTGATATTTATAAACAATGCTCTCAAGGAATGCTGTGATATTTATAAACAATGCCATGAAAATGCAGCTACTGCCATTTCACTAAACAGTTACAAGTGAGTTGAACAGGCAGTGAAGGATGGTTGGAAAATAGTTGAAAGCTTCAACAGTTTGAGTTGCTGCTGCAGTAGCATCACAAAAATAAATGCTAAACCAGTGAGTTGATGGAACAATTCAATGTGACTTGTACTGTATACCTACAATAGCAGTGGAACTATAAACATCCAAATATTTTGAAAATGTTCACACAAATTAAAAACTAAGTTGTGAAATGTTGAATGCCTGTAACTTGCAATGTACATAACCAATGACCTCTCTATTTAGCAGTTATGACTCTTTCAAGAAACTACGCATATCAATTTTCAATTATGTAGATCCAAAGGCAGCTAAGATGTAAACATAGAAACATTTCTGAAATTTTCACATGAATAATAAAACTGCCAGATTTTGAACCCCTATGATTTCCTCCCCCCTCACGAAAATGTCACGGCAATTTTTAGGGACATCTCCAAATAATGGCGCATATTCATAAAGCACGGGCAGCCTACGCAGGCTACAGAGATGGAGCATGTAGAGCACTATATCTGTGTGGCCCGTGGGGAAGCACAGATGGCATGCTCAAATTGTGCATAGTGCTGTGCACCATCTTCTGATGTGGAGATGGGGCAGGTCTGCATAGTGCACAATGCGCACCCCTCGTAACACATGTATGACCACAACTATGACAGGAAGGTGCATTGGAGCACATGCATAAATCTACTCCATGGGGAGGACTGTTGTAAACCCTCATGCACAGTGAGCAGGCCAATATGGTGCCTGGAAGGGGTGAGCCCAGACACATGTGGACTGCAGTCCTCCATCACACCATTATCAACAAACAGCACAGGGACAGTTGGCCTTGCACGCCCCCACCAGACAAATAGGGCCATGCACACCTGAATGTGGGTGGCCTGAGGCCCGGTGGCAGGCACACATGCTGCCAGACCACTTGATAGACCTGGAATGCAGGGATGACCCTGACAGAGTCCAGAGACTCACCACCACTCCATGAACATGGTCCTGCATACAACCACAAGATAGGGTGAGGAGGCACACATGACCACCACACAGGATGTTGATGGACATGTCTGGGCCACATAACACACATCCCTCAACAAGCCCTGGCAACCACCACACACCATTCAGACCAACAGCAGTATTAGTAACTTGTAAGTACCCCCACCAATGTCACAAGAGTAATCACTTCATGCACAACACATGCCCTCCCCCCCCGGCTGGACACTATATGGTGCCAGCAGGAATAATGGCATGAACACAGGACATATGTGTATCAAACCTTTACTCCTCACATTATGGTACATACAGTAAAGCCCCCATACAATGCATCACACATCCCCCACCAAGGAGTACCCCAAGGATGCTGGGGGCATGCTTCTGGTGGGTGGCCAGAGGGCCAGAATCAGTCTACAGAGTGAGCTAGCGTACCTCTGCAATGACAGAAGCAGACAAAAACAGGGGTGTGAGCAACCATCCCATGAAGCCCTGCAGCAACCCATCCAATACAGGCATGACAAGTAATACTTACATTGGAGGGCTCCTTCACTACCCACAGCTCCCCGCCATCATCTTTGTAGAAGATGTTGGCTGAGTTGACCCTAAGGAACAGCAACTTGGGTATGGCCTGGGGCCACCTCCTCCACCTTGCCACCATGATCCTGACCTCCCCTGGCTCCAACTCCCTCCGCTCCAGGGTCATCTCTAGAGGTTTGCTGCTGAAGTCCTGAAGAGACACAAATGTAAACAGGCCTTAAGCAACTAGTCCCATACTGCTATGCTGCCCTCACACCATCCCCATGAACCCCGGTACTCACTCCTGCAGGATCCGTCACCTCACAGATTCCCCCACCTGCTTTATTGTCCTGGTAGGTGAGGGCCACATGCCTTCACAACTTTATGGTGTAGTCCCTTATATGCCCCAAACTAGCTGAGGTCTTCTCAGCTGCTTCCAACATTTTATAATGCAGAAAGGATGTTGCCACATGGCTGAAGCCCTATTACAGAATGCTACATACAGTCATGCACAGGAAGGGCCACATAAAGTGCCATGAAGTGGACACTTGGAGACAGAGAGTACATGCCAGATACCCTGGCAAGCTGTACATCACACTGCCACAGCATGACAGGATTGACAGTGCCCACAGTTGTGCCATGTGCCCAGGAGTGCTTCTGAATGCCCTCCTGCTGGACAAGCAAATGGCACGGTAATGGCAGTGACAAGCATGCCCCAAGCCAAGTGTATTCCACAGTAGACTAAAGCAGCAGTCCCTCAGGGACAATCATTGCATACAGTAGTTCAGGCTGTACCATGACTCCATTACACAGCTGTGTAACATGGTATGTTGCTCACTGCACCGGATAGTCCAGGGCGGTGGCCATTGAAACAGAGGTGCTATGTGCCTTGGCATACTATGCCACAGGCTCATTCAAGAGGGTGGTGGGTGATGGCACTAGTGTAAACTAATCATCTATATCCTGTGCCCTGGACCAAGTCACAGATGCCTGCTACACCATCTGCATGCTCACATCACCTTACCCAGCACCCCTGCAGACCTGCAGGCTACAAAAGGGGGATTCTATGACATGCATGGCATGCCAAACTTGATAGGTGCCATAGACTGCATGCATGTTGCGATCCTGGCCCCCACAGTCAAGGAGGAGGCATATCATACTCACATGGGTTTCCACAGCATAAACTGCCAGGTGGTATGCAATGCAGATTGCATATTCAAGAACATGTGCACAAAATACCCAGGATCATGCCATAACACATTCATCTTCAACAGGTCTGGACTTGGTGCACACCTTGGTGAATGTGAAGGAGTGGATGGCTGGCTGCTCAGTGGGTGCTGTGGAGGGGACATGTGGTACATACCTGTCCAGCTACACACACTAACACTGTGTCTCCCAGTCTAGGTGACGGTGGATATTCACTGCGACATTACCTACTGACACCATACCTTGAGCCATAGCAGCAGGCAGAAGAGGCATATAATGTGGCACACAGGAGGATGCAGTCAGTGGTGGAACACATGATCAGTAGGCTGAAGATGTGGTTCTGGTGCATGGATCACACAAGTGGCACAATGATGATTGACCCCAGGAAGGTCTGCAGATTGTTCACTGTCTGTGCAATGTTACACAACATCTATGAATGGTGACAAATGCCCATGCCAGACAATGCACCCATGGACATGCCACCCTGTGATGACAACATGCCTGCACATGGTGTGGTGGTGATACACTGTCGGACCCTGCAGTGCGGCACATGGTGACACAGGATATGTTCAGGCAGCAAATGTGTTGGCCGGGTAGCATCATGATGACATATCCCTCTGAGGGCCCCTCTGCTAGTTATGCCATCCGTGTGTGTGCAGTGATTATGGCACTCATGTATTGCACCACATGCCATACACCCTTATTGGTGGGACACAGGGCAGTGCATGTGGCTTGTCATTTTTTGTGTGGGAGTCTGGTGTGTTGCTCACATGTGTGGGTGTGGGTGGCACATGTGGAGAGTTAGTGTTCCTGTGTACTATGTGGATGGACACAGGTGTGACTGTTGTGGACACGTACTGTGGGGGTAATGTGTGGGGTATCTGTGACCTGTGTGGAGCTTTGGTGTCCTGTGAGGGTGTGCAGGGACCTGTATGGTGCTGGTGGTATATGCCCTATACACGTCCTGTGTTGCGTTGTGAATGGCAGACATGACCTGTGGTGTGCAACATGTGTTATGCTGTGTGCCACCCAGTGATGGCCTCTCTGTTTGTTCTGCCCAGCACCTTGGAGGTATTGTCGCATTCTTGTGGTCCACTGTCCTTTCTTTTGTTCCCCTGAGTCATCCCATGTCCGTGCTTTATGCACCCCTAGTGACCCATGGTGGTCTTCCTTACACTGGCACAGCTCCAAGTCTGGGGTCCCCCCTTGCCATCTGCACTGGCCATTCCCTGCATGGTGCCATCCCATCCACACCCATTTGGGTGGCCTGTGTGTCCACTGTTGTGGAATGTGCTGTGGGCATTTGCTCATCCAGCCTCTCTAGGATCTCCCCAATCCTTCTGATGCCCTGGTGCATGCCCCTAACCTTCTCTGTAAGGTCATGCAGTACCTCAGTGGTGTCCCACAGTGCCACCAGACAATCCTGTTTGAACTGCCACAGGTCATGGTAGTATGCCTGCAACAGGCCTGATGGGGGCTCATCTGGCATGCCTTGGTGGAAGTGGGGCTAGCCTCATATGCTTGAGCTCCTGGTCATGGTGGTGAAACATCTGCTCTTCTGTCATGTGACACCTTACGCCCATGGGTAGCATTGATGGGGTGTCTCATTGGGGTGTATGACCATGGGCTGTGGTGTATGGTGCTGTGTCCCTGCCTTTGTGCACTGGCAGATCCTGGTGTGGTGTGGGATCAGAGGTGTGCTGGGGTGTATCTACATGGGTCTGCTGGTCAGAGGTGTCTGCTTCCCTTGTCTGTATGTCCAGTGCCCTCTGGTCATCCTCACGCTGTGCCATGCTGTCCTCCACTGGCATACTGGCCTGTTCCATCTGTCAAACTGCAGGTGACAAGGTAGGTGATTAGTATCAGCGGTACTACAGCCGTGGGTCTTGGTCCCGGGATGGTACACCATATATGCTACCCACTGAACATGAATGGCTGCTCCCTTGGTGGCTTCACTGGTGCGGTGTTCCCTGTAGTTCCTGTGGTATGTTGGGATGTGTCTGTGGGTGCAACACAGGGTGGTTAATGTTGGCATAGTGTCCACACTGTTACCATATCACATACATGGTGCCCCATGTACCTGATATGGTGTCGATCCCCATGACCTCTCTGTGCTGGACCACATAAGGAATGGTCTCCACCACTACCCTCTCTATGGGGTTTAGGTGTATGTCCTTGGTGGGTGGTCCACCCTCAGTGGCTGACTGTGCATGGCTGGTGGCCACCAGCTTTCACTTCACATTGGACAGGAGGTCACATCACTTGTGCCTAATGGCACTCAGTGAGCTAGCCTCCAGCCTTTTGGCATTAACTGATGCCTATATCTTGAGCTTCAGGCATGGCTTTGATTCAGCGGGGACCTTCAGTAAGTCTGTCACATACAGTCCAGCATAGTGCCTCTGTATGTCAGTGACCAGGGTGGCCACCTGTGGGCTGATGAAGTTAGATTACCTGGGCCATGCATGGTTGTAGACTGGCTGGGCGCACCTGTATCCCTGCTGCTGTGCCCCTCCATGTGTGCGTCCTGCCCAGTGAGCAGCAGAGCTGTGGATGCAATGCCTTCCAGGGATGCACCATTGGCTTTGCCTTCTGTATTGGCATTCACTTCTGGTCATGCACACAATGGTGCGGTTGTCCATATATGGTGGGATCACAGGGCCTAGCCACATTCTGGCACTCTACCTGGCATGCCTCTGCATGGCTCTGTGCATGTCTGCAGGTGCCACCTCCAACTTTGGTTGCGTGTATCCCCCCCGGTTGTGAATGCAGGCATACAGTGGCATCCTGTGTGGCCCACATGGGTGCCTCACCATTACTTCTCATTTTGGTGCATTTCACACACTTTCAAGAATTGGGCCCAATATGCATGCCAGATGGGGGCATGACTTGTGAGCCAACAATGATGGACAGGCATTAAATGGGATCTTCCCAGCACTGCACTAAAAGCAGCTTTAACTTAATTTTTTCTTGTGGCTGATGCTTATTTTTTTACTGCAAACTCAACACACAGCTAATGGCATCAAGGAAAATCATCAACATGCCAGTCAACCATCGATTTTGAACTGATTGTTAAGACTTCTCAACAGCCTGGTGAATCTCAAACTCAATCCAGGAGCATGGCACCTGAGGCGGGAAAGGATAAGGAGAAAGAAAAAGACAATACAAATAAGTGAGTGACTACTTTTATATTAAATCTCCATCAAGAGGTCAAGGTGGGATTTGAAAACCTTAGAGCCCAAAATACACATATGCAATCCGTGGTAACTGGAATTGCCAAAACTTCAGCATTGCATGCTAAAAGGCTAGATAAAGCAGAAGCCCATATCAGAGAACTGGAAGACTTGGTTGCTGACTTGACATGGGAACGCAAAACACTGAAAGAGCAAATAAGTGTTTTAATGGAGCAGGCTGAGGACCAGGAAAATAGGGGTCAGCGATCAAATAGTTACCTTATTGGCTTGCCAGAAAACTTTGGAGAGCAGGAGGGAGGAAAAGTGGTGCAACAATGGCTTGCAGAGAAGCTGGGGCTCACACTGGAGGCAGCAAACTACGAAATTCAAAGGGCTCACAGAATGGGACCAAAACACAGACAAGGAGAAAAGTCTGGCACTGTTTAATTAAATACCTCGGATACCTGGACAAAGAAAAAGTTCTGCAAGCAACCCAAGCACATGGCCCTTTGGAAGTACAGGTTGCCAAGGTAGTTGTAGTTCAACATTTTAGCAGCGATCTGCAACTTCAGAGGCAAAAATATTTGTCAGATACACTCTGAACACCCTAGGGTGGGAATATTCCTTACTGTATCCTGCTAAGTTAAAGATTACATGTCCGGGGCAGTCATCCAAGTTCTTTATAAAACTGCAGGATGCCAAGAGTTATGTCCACACCATGGAGGCAACACAGGAGGACCGTACAAATAGCTGAGCAGTTCAACTGGCTAAATAAGGTACTGTATGAGATTCAAGTTTAAGTGACTACTGCCAGGAGGGTTGATGGAGTGGCAGTGGGGTTGTTGGGGTGCTGAGATTACTTGCTATTGAGATTGTGGATACCATGTAGCATGACAGTATCCATTTTGTTGTAAATGTCAGAATGCCAAGATCGCCGTCTAGGAAGTGATGCTATTATAGTGTGCTTTTGCCTCTTATTGAAATATAACTGAAGCCGCATCTTAATTAATATGTGCTTTGTGGTGTGGAAATTGTACAGAAAAAAATGAAAAGAAGAAACTGTAAAATACTGTCATTTAACTGGTTCAGGCTGAGAGATCACTGGTAAAAGAAAACACATATGGGGTATAGGATGAGAAACCCTGTAGCAACTTACCTGCTAGGAGGTGCCCTTCCTCCTGAGATGCTGGCACAATGTCAGCTAAAGTTAAATTCCATAGATCAAACCATACTGATCTGCCTTGTTATTAAGCTCCGTAGACTCAACAGGACTGGGCACCAACAATGATTGAGTTAATGCAACACAGGCAGACAAGGTACAGGCACAAGTTTGAGTTGTTGGCATGACAGTGAAGTGCCTGTCCCTGTGAAGCTGCAATGTGGCCGATGGCCCTTGATGTGCTGGTAATAGTAACTCTGAGTTGGGCAGCATGACATTTAGTTGATTTTATGCCATAACTACTGGAGCAGACATGGACTTTTTGTACCTTCTGTCAAACGTTCCATTAACCGATGCCCCAGGTACAGTATTATTAACCATCATTATAAACTCTTACCAGCATGGGATGATCTTTGAGACTTGTGTCTTTTCTTAAAAAACCTAGTAGCACTAGCTTGACTTCACTATGCAGCTCCCTCCTCAAACGTGTGGCAATTTACCCAGGTACTGCTAACAGTGGTCATGGTGAACACAGAGATCACAGTATGTCAGGCTTTTCCACCTCAGAAAATTAGGTTTCACCATAGATTATATTAGGAGCACACAAGGGCCAAAGTATAAAGGTGAAGTTGTCCAATTACACACCTGTGGATTTAAAATGCCTGGACCCTATGCTTGAGTCCTGCCACTTTATCTCCTCTGACTGCCACTGGGTGGCAGGTACCAATGGGGGAGGTGGTTCAGTCTACAGATACATGGTCTATGGATTAATGATTTTGGCACACACTGATGGAACATAAAGGTTGTTATTGTTCACTCATCTGAAATACAATGTTTTGAATGCAACAGCACCAGTAAGCTGAACAATGTGTTGTGCCAGATTGGGGCATTTGAAAAACTAGATGATGCAAGGAATGCATAATGTAACTTTTTATACACTGCACAGACAGAATCTCTTACAACCTTTTCTGGACTGGCCAGTAACTGGCCCACTGCCCAAATGGGCTGATTGTTGCTTCAGTTGGAAATTGTTAATCTACTGTAAATCTTGTATTGCTGTTTTAGCAGGTTCTCATAAACAGGGGGCAGTTTGCACTCTAATGGCCAGATTCTCAAAGCTCTCAGGCGGTGCAAGGGGCATGCATCCAAATGACTGGGCCAAAGTGCCCCTTGCCCCAGACAATGCCCTGGGAGCGATTCACAAAGGCAGCCTGCATCCACTGCAGGCTGCCTGCACCAAACGGGGTATGCGCCACCTGTGCATCACAAAATGGGCTGCAGCAAGCCACTAGGGGCTTGTGGCAGATGCAGCTGTCACAGCACCTCAAATGGCATTCTCAAAACTCACCCAGAAGGTGTACTTCTAAGTATCCTTAAACCAGCCAGGGCTAATCTAAAGGTGCATAGAAATGCACCCTCTGGGTGAGTTGAGCACATTGCGGCAATGTGCCACAGTCCCTCTCCCCAGCCCGATCTCCCAATATAACAAGCTCTGGCAGAACCACTGCGACTGTGAATGCATTAACTAGATAAGGGTGTTTCATGGGCTTAAACATAAACATTTGTTTATTTAAAAAATATCAGATTTACAAACCTTAGAGTCAGAGACTCATTTACAAAGGCACCTCATCGAAACTAATACAAAGACAGCACAGTTAACAAGTCCAAAAACAATGGCTCGGAGAGCAGACAGTTATAACAATCATTCACTGGAGATACATGGGTAGCAGTAGATAAACAGATGACATAGTTTAGGCACACAGGCACCACATCAAGAAGACCAAGGCAGTTCAAACAATATGCAATAGCTAAAGCAAATAGACATCAGGAGTCAAAGAGAAGACCCGAGTGTTCACATGAAGGCTGTAGCATACACTAACTGAATCAAAGTATAGTACATTGAGAAAGGGTATATTTAAGCAATAAGGCATGACAGGGTGTGTGTTATCATGTAATAACGTCATTCCTGGGGTGGGTTGAAGCACGAGGTGAAGCTGAATATTTATTTGATCCACTGGATCAGCAATATTTGCACAAGCTCTGCCCAGTGCAAATTTTTACAGCACTGGTCCTGGTCTGGTGATCTGGGTTTTACCCATACCACACTGCATATGGCTTAGTGATATACTGTACAGATGGCTGCAGAGTCTAACCTATTGAAGGTTGAAGTTTCAGAAAACCATTATGCTACAAAAATCAAGACTCACTCCCTCACTCACTCCCAGTCACAATTAATCCTCTACCAAAGTCAAGCTTAAATACTGGTGCCTCTACATCCACGCCACTAAGCTTTTAATGCCAACATGATTCTTCTGCTGCTGTGAGTTAAACTCTTTATTTAAAAACATTTTGTTGAGAAATTTTTGTTTTAGTATATCCATGGTCAAGAAAAATGAATTTGTAAAAGAAACCAAAATCCCCATTTATCAGTTCATTGAATCGTAATACAGCATGTTATGAATTTTTCAGATTCTATGTTGAAATCTAGATTTAGTATTTGCCGTATTGGTCCTCGCAAGAACAGATCCAGAAGCAAATGATTTGATACCGTTTAATGGACCATCATAGATGTAACAACAAGAACAAAAGTGCTCTAGCTTTTGGACCAACCAGTCCTTCTTCAGAAGCGTAATGGCCATTGTTTGGAAAAAAACAATACTTTTAACAGCTAGATCATGCAGAAAAAACAGAAAAAAATACCCATTGGTTTAAAATCCTCATTTAAAAAATATAGATGATGATGTCAGAGAAGTTTAACAGTACCATATTACCTTCAGCCAGGAGGTTCCCAGGGTCAAAGAAAGGTGCTTGGTGCAAAACACATAAAAAGAATCCTACTGTATATAAATTTAATTGACATAAGATAAAACTGCTGGAGCAGATGACTCTTAAATCAAGCTATGAGTGTCACAGTGTGTATAAGGATGTGATTACTGAAAAACAACCCCCAACCAGATTAAAGACATACTGAGAATGTCTTAGGACTCCAAAAAGTTTCAATGCATGCATTATAGACAAGAAATTACCAGTAAAGTTGTCTTAAAAACATCAGTGCACATTGTATGATGTGTAAAACTTAGCTGGACCTATCACACAGCTGTACTCTCCAGCTAGATATCATGCCCCATAATTTCAAAAACCTCTAGTGTAGTGACAGGACTTTATAAATTATAATTTAAATATAAATAGACAGTATTAGTGTCAAACAAAGAACTCCAGTCAAGGACCACCAAGGAATTAAGACCATGTAGCCTGATATGTACTGATGTCAATATACACTGAGAATTTAACAACTTGGTGTACCAGAAGAGTCTAAGGAATCTGAAAAAAGTGATAAAATGTCATTTCTCTCCTCCTCTTCATAACGGTGACTCCATAACAGCACCAACCACAATAAGCGAAGAAAACATCGCCTGACGTCAAAAGGGTGACCAGAATTACAGCGATTACTACGAACAGTTACGGTCACTTACTTTCTCAATGCTAACAACACAATTAATATGTTTATACGGGGGCTATGCCCCCCCCCCCCATATTCTTATAAACAACTCCTTGGGGGAAGGGGTGGACATAGGGGAAAGAAGAAAAACTACAAAAAACAAAATTCCACCACAGCCGGACCTGAACCCAGATGCACCAGTTCCAGGGGCACTAACTCCAGATATTACACCAAATGGCGAGCTCGGAAATGCTTGGCAGAACACAGCTCCATAGCCTGCTACAGTGGGTGCAGCTCACTGCTACTCTCACTATACACAACTCCTCGCTACATCCTCTCACTCGGTATGGCTATGGGCTGTCAAATTGAGTCACTCAAACTGAGTCGCTCAATTTGACTCACCCACATTATGGCACATCATCTAAAAACTGTGATGGTTGGCAACAGTAATTCAAAAGTTGTAGCAACAGAGCAGACTACATGAACCTTGGTCTTTTCTGTCAGGATTACTTCTCTGTGTCTTTATCTTTTGATGGATTTGGGTACTAATTTGGGTACTAGAAAGTCAATTACCATGAGTAATGAAACAGGTAAAAGGCAAAGGTAGTTAAATTTAGTGACAGATACAGAAATGACAACACATAACATTTCCAGTGTGGGCGGGGGATGACAAGACCTTTCCCAGTGGCAATTGGTCAGTGGCATCTCAATATCAGTGTGTACTGGTTTGAAATTCCTGACTATACCCCAGTTCCGAGCTTGTCTCATTGTCACTACAGCCCTAATACACTGCTCCCCAAAATCTACCCCTGGACAGACCCTACACATGAAGCAATCGAGGATTCCCAGCACCCTGCAATGCCAAATGACCTTTGCATATGGGGTAAAAAGGGCACCCTGAAAGGCTGCAACTGCTCTAGCTGGCCCAGAAAATAAAGTTATTTAGAGTGAAATTCCACAAAATACTTGATGGTCACTGTATTAAATTTTAAAAGCAAAAGATATTCCACCCAATCATAGCATACACTGTCCCCAAAGTAAACACACATAACTAATATTAGAAACACAATTATACTCTCTGCATAGTCCAATGAAACAATAATAACACAGACATAATTAATAACAGCATAAATAGTTAAAAATACATGGTTAGCTCAGATGTGGACATGATGCCAGAAGATACAGCGCTCCTGAAGTCCTGAGCACCAATGCAATCCTTGATTAGTATAGAAAACATGAATAGGTCCCAAAATATTATGAAATAAAACAAATAAAAATCTCCTCTGTACCCACAGGAGATAAATAGTTAACAAGGAGTGTGTGAAGTGGGAACGTTCACAATAAATAACTTATTATGGGTTTCTTTTAAAATGTACCATCAGGGTTACAACCCACAGAAAACAATGGAAAGACTGCTGAATCTCACCAGCCCCCTCTCACTATGACTGGGGTCGACTAAAGAAAAGGTTCAATAGGCATAAACTATGTCCTCAGACTCCCCCGGACACTCCTCCCTCCTACCAACCCCTTCTCACCATCTTGGGGAGGTTCAGACAATGAAGGAATCCAAAAAGCTGCTTAACAAGCTCTTCAATGACACATTCTCGCTGTGGTCCCAATGCACCAATTGGCTCAGTATGCACTGGTAGGGGTGTATACTGTGGCACTTAACCATCCCTGTGGGATGTTCCATCAGTGCATGGGTTGGGGATGGCTATTGGTACAGACCAGGGAATCATGGAACATGGTGGTTAGTCTATGGACTACCATGTCCCCTATTGTCCACCTTTAAATTTCCCTGTTTCAGAAAACTGCACTCCACAGTCATCATCTACCCTGAGCCCTCTGTGTTATGGAGATGGATCGGGGTCTGTGGCAGCAAGCTGTTGTGCAGTGGTCAGGATGCTAGTCAGGGGGCACTCACCCATTATGGCAGCCCTCCAGCAGGCATAACAGAAGGCCCCCTTGACACTGGCCCCCTCACAGCATATCTGGCATTGTGGATACTGTGCTCCACTTGTCCAATGCAGGCATGCAAACTCCCTGCCCTTGCCCAGACCAGTGCAGATGGCCTTGGGCAGGGGTGTGTAGCAGGCACCCATGTAAGCTACTTGCTGTGTATCAGGGTGTGTAGGCCTGGGATATCTTTGTGCATAGGGCCCACTGACAGGAAAGACTTAAGCAGTAACAGTAGCTCCAGCCTCAGTCCCACTGTGGAATACAGTGGCATTGACAGAACCAATAAGGTGAAGTATTTTGAAGTGCTTACACCCTCACCACATAGGTCCTAACTCTCAACCCCTGTGTACACAGTACAGCATGGCAAACTTCTAAGCCAGTCTCACAAGTGGGCTTTCACCTCTGCCAGTTCAAAAATTCTTGCAGCCTACTCCCTCACAGAAAACTGGCCATCCTAGATGAATCCAGAATAGAAGCTTGCTGTATGGTCAGATCATCAGCATCTCTGCACTTCTGCAAACAGTGCCAATTCTGGTGGCTGTAGTCTGGAACAAATTGTGGTGTTACAGAATTGTTAAACAGCAGTATGAGTCAACAAACAAACAAGTAAAGCTAGCAATAAATCCAAATGTTAGCAAATGAATAAAAATGTGAGTCATGAATTGTAAGTTCATAAATCAATAAAGAGTCACCCTTGTGGAAACTCGTACCTCAGCGATCTACACTAAAGTAAAGATAATAAAAGCCTACCTCCTTGCATCTATCTCAGTGTTAAGCACTACATCACACTAAAATAAACACCACAATCAGCACTACTAACTTTTCCTACTGCTAAATTATGCATAAAATAAAGCAGGAAGCAGAGAAATGCTGTGAGCTGGCTAACATTTAACTTGAAATCCAGACCAGCAGGGCAGCCACCTACCTGATACACACAGCCTAAAATGCAATGGATTAAAACTGCCAGCAAAAGGTGATGGGAAGTTGGGAGCTTTGACCTATATGTAGAAGGGTGACACTTTTCAGACTATACACATCTTCTCATAGCAAAGTGTTTTTAAGTGTTTAAAACACCCCATCCATGTAGCTACTGTATGTTCTCCAACACCTCCCATCAGCACCAACCATAGAAAGGAAACCTGCAACCCCCCTTTCAAATCAATTCCTCACTCCTTCCATAGTTCCCAGTGTAGTTGCATATAGTAATACCCTTCCCCCACCTAATATCTGTACTAGTAACATAGAACTTCAACACCCCCTCCCCCCATCCAAGTAAAACAAACATAGGCCAAACTACACCATCCCCTGGCACAAACCAGCCTTCTTCCCCTACCACCTAACAGGATACATGAAGTGATATCTTGTGTCCTGAAAGTGAAGTGATAACTGGCATTGATCACAGAGACTAACAACAGATAGCGCTCTGTCTTTCTAGACAGGCGTCAAACAAATGATTGAAACTAGTGGCTCAATCCTGCAGAAATGCCTGAGCTACAGCTTAGCATCACTTTACCAGCTTCATTTATTTGATATTGGTCCACCTAGGAAATGGGGGCCTGTCAGTACAGTAGCTAGTTTCTGTGACAATGGATGAGCTTCACTTTTCTTACATACTGGATAGCTCTTTAAACAATCTTTTGTGTGTGTGTGGGGTGGGGGGGGTACTGGGGTAATGATCTTTATTAAAAAGTAGAAGGCTGAGGTGCTCAAAGTGCTGTCTCCATTTTTTCAGTGGTAAATACTTAGATTACCTCCTTCCAAAATAAGTTTGTCAATCATGTGTTTGAATGTTGTTTTTATTTTTGATATTACTAGCAACTATTTTAGCTGGAAGGGTATTACAAGGATTTAATACTCACTCGGTATAAAAATGTTTCTTTTATTTGTTCTGTAAGACTTTAGTTGATATTCCATATTGTGACCGTTGTTATTAAGTACCACTGATCTTTCTCAATATTTAACAAGGTTAGTAAAGAATCATCCTAGGTTATTAAACCACAGAAGATCCCTTCTTAAATGTCTGTTCTCCAATGTCATAAGGTTTAGTTTGTTTAACCATTGTTTATATTCCATATTTTCCATTTCCAGAATCATTTTCTTTGCCCTTCTCATAACCCTCATCACTTTTCTCTTGTCTTTTCACTTGTGTTGACCAAAGGGGGCATGTAAAGAATTAACATAATTATATTTTTGTATAGAGGCATTCACACCCTTTGTTCCCTATAGCTTACACATAGATATTTTCAGATGTTTCCGCACTATTTCATGATATATCTAAAGGTTTTCTTCTAGTGTTCCACAGTGGTACTGCAGACAGGCAAGGAACTTCTCCAGAGATATCACCAACATTTCAGGTAATATCTGACCATGTCTCTGGCTGCAACTGTACTAACAACATTTCTTCTTATGCAGTTTATTATTTTAATTGCTCTCCCAGTTACTAGTTTGTTGTGTTTAGAATGGCTGAAGTTACCAGTTACTATTATTTGGTTCCGCCCTCTGAACACACCAGCATTACAGTGCTGAGCCATTAAGGCATCAATCGAGAATGTCGCCGACCACTATTTTTGCAGGAGGCTGAGCCCTCCCCACACCCCAAAACTATAGATACCAACTCTGGGGTGAGCAGATCTCAAGGAGGGGGCAGCTAATCCCTATTTTGGCACCCTAGTGGCTTGGTGCCCTAATGTCGGTGCTCTGAATGCCTGCAGTTCAGTTATTCCCAGGTCTTTTCCTTTCATAGTAGAATCCAATAATTTATTTTCAAAGGTGTACTGATGGTATACTGTATGTTTTTTTTGTGTGTGTGTTTTTTTCACCAGATTTACAACCTTATATTTCTTAGAGTTTTTATATTTGTACCCCATCTTCTGGCTCATAAGGTTATTTAATCCAAAATAGAGTGTGTTAAATTAGTCTCCTCCTTGCTATTTACAGGGCCACCTATCTTTGTATCATTCACAGTCTGCTGGAACTATTCCTTTACTCCTTATCCCATATCTGTTATAAATAGCCTGAAAAGCCCTTGTCCCATGACCAATCCCTGAGGGACCCACTGATAACTGCAATCTCCCCAAATAGAAACTATTTCTTCAAATCCTCTGTTGTCTATTTCTCAACCATTTAGTTACCCATTCTATTAACTTTCCATCTTTAGTAAGTTTTTTCAAAGTTTATTACTTATTGTGAAATGGAAGACCATACCAAAAGCCATAAAAAACTTAAGGTAAAGTATATATTCTCATGTGCCCTTATCTGGTGACTCGCATTCTAATTCATAAAAAGTTAGCTGGTTTATCAGGCAAAAATGGTCATTTATGAATCCATGCTGTCCCCTAATTGTTATCACTACAGTAAGTCTTTTGAATTGCTCTCCAGTTTTTCCTTAAATACTCTGTCAGCTCTTATTTGAGATTTCAAAGTGCATGTCTGCTGTTATCCTGTTGGCATAAGAAGTACCAGATTTACATAATTTTACAAATGTTTTATTTTTTGATCTAAAATTCATTGTTGAGAAGTTCATTTTGATAGCCATCCATTGATGCTCCTGCGCATCCATGAACACATAGAGCCAAGACTTCAGCATTCAAACATGGATTCCAACAGATTAGAGTGCTTGTTTTTGTATCAGATTAACTTTAAACTCTTCAGCAGTGTTTATACTACCAGGCTGTGTGTTTATTGAATAGACAGAAAAAAAATTGGAACTCATCCATGAATGAGTTTACCCATAGCTCAGTGCAGTCTGGTGCTCATGGATGTGCAGAAGCATCAGTTGCTGGCTTTCACAGCAATGAATTTAGCTTAAAAAATCAAAACTTTTCAAAATGATATACATCCTGTGACACTGATGCAATTCTTAGTGCTTCTTGAGCCAACAAGATAACTGCAGGCATGTATTTTGAAATGTCAAATAAGACAAATAAGAGCTGATAGTGTTCCTTTAATATTTGACTCCATTATCATTCCATTATTATTCCCAAAATCTGTACCAGACTTCCCATACAGAAATAATTATACGAAATGTTTTCATGCTGCACACATAAAACTACCCAAGTGATATGCATGCTGCAAGTATGATTTAAATGTTAAATTGGAACCAATTGTATGCATATGGCATGCATGCAGCAAGAAGTGTGAAAACCCTAATTTTTATGTTAAATTGGGAAAGACTGCATGCATGTGGCATGCGTGCAAAAAAGCAAGTGGTCACTGATAACTGCACACAGAAAAGTTAAGTGATTTGTTTAGGATCACACTATACACAAGTGAGAGTTAATGAGATTCAAACCCAGGTCTTCATGTCTCCAAGTCTCCTGGCTTACAGTTCAGTGCCTTTATCCACTAAGCCATACTGTCTGCACATGTATAGCTTGCTTATACTTCAATATATACTGTATCTGAATACATCTGCATGCATGTGGCATGTTTGTAGCCAGTGTATGCTTTTCAGTTTTCTTCCCTCCCTCATCTCATTTTCACAGTTGAACTGTAGCACACATAGTAATGGAAACACATGTTTTTTCCCACCCACCCATAATCACAGACATACCCTTGAAACAACTTAATTACTTCTGTCTAGCCTGTACTCCTACTGTTTTTTCTGCATAGTCTTGAATGCTTCCATGCAAACAGACTTTAAGGTGCAAACACAAACATAGCAATAACTGACACACGCTCGCACTCACATGGCCAGTCTCCCCTCCACGTACACACACACTGTAGTGGGTATGACCATTCTGCTACAGACAACCCACCAAGTATAGCTACAAGTAAAAAGTCTCTTACTTTCCAGAGGCTGGAGTCTTTAAGAGATGAGGTCCATAGGTCAGAGTGCTGGGGCATACCCCCTTGAAATGAATGGAATTATTTTCTGTTACTATTTTATACATTATGATGGTGAGTTGGAGAATAATGAAGGCCACTGTTCTACTAACAAGGCCCTTGTTAGCCGAGTGGTGGCCTTCATTAATCTCCAACTTTCCATCAATAATGTATAAAATAGTAATTTAAAAATACTTGCATTCATTTCAATGGTGCACACCCCTGCAGTCTCCTTTGCCCTTTCTCATAATGTGCCTGAGCATGGGGATGTGGAGGTCAGTATCACGGGAGGGGCATAAGCCTAACTATAGTGGGGCACCAATATTTTTTGCATACCATACCACTTAACTGTCCGTGAATGCAAGGGACAGTTCTAGAATGTCTGTAAAGGTATAACTTATTTTGTTTGACTGAAATGTGATATGCAAATCAAGAAAAATTAAAATGTATAGGGTTTGTCTGTATATACCCTGGAGTAGTGCATCACATTTGGACTTAAACCCACCCAGTTACTAACCAATTTGTTTCCTGACTGAAGTTCGGCATCCCCCCAAAAGAAGAACGTTGTCCTGATTTTTGTCCCTGATGCCATTCCATTCAATACCCATCCCCTGTGGGCCATGAAGGCACCCAAAGGTGAAGAAACTTGAAAAACACATCAATATTTCAGTCCTTCCTCCTTCCCCAATCGTCCTGAAAAAAAATGATTTACTTTTACTTACCCAGCCATATGGCCAGAACCTGCAGACAGGCATAGTGTGCCACCAGCCCAGTTTTTAGTCCACTGCCAAACTTACCTTCACCAGAAGCTGAATGCTAGAACTGACCATCACAGGTCCCCAACATGGTCTGTGACCAAGTCACCTCACCACATGATTCCATGCAACCTGGGTTGCTTCCTTCTTACTTGGTTGCTGCTGTGGCTGCTGCCACACTCCACTGATCAAGGCCTATGAAGGCCACTGACACCACTGTTGCCACTGCTGCTAAGCCTAGCTTGCTGCCGTGGGGGTCTGTACTGTTTTTTTTGTAAGGCAAGCCTAGTAGAGTAAGTAGGTAGCCTAGTCTTGAGTTAGCTTCTAGCTGACCCTCTGATCCTTCAACCACTACGTGACATGGAGACTCACTAAGAGTAGAACAGCAAAAATATGCTGCCACAACACTGCTATTAAGAGTTCAATACTCACTGTGTGCTTCAAGCTATAGTGTTCAGTCTGTCTACTCTGTGGTTGGAAGGACAGTGTCACACTTGCAAGGCTCATGCTGTATTTTTTGGCTGGAGCTCATCCACATCACATGTGATTGTGCTGCTGCTACTAGGTGGAGATACTGGACAACACAGTACAGACACAGTCAAGTCTGGAGAGTACCTGCAGTGTGAGTACACACAGGCCAGGTGGGCACTTTTTGTGCAAAAGATAAAATCCAAATTTAAAGCCATTACTTGCCACACCATAAGAACAACCTACGCACAAAATCCCTGGGGGGGAGAGGCAACCGTATCTCTTCTGCCCTACCTAAATGGCACCCCTGCTTAATGGTAGAAATTAATTCTCAGGTGCTACACAATGGTTTCCACTGTGTTCTGAGGTACAGTATCTCCATGTTTCATGATGTGTCCTAATCATCTTGTGGGTTGGTGTCCCTTATTGTCCCTCATTTTGAGTGTCCATGTCCCTAATTTCAGTGACAAAATTTAAGGTATGGTGCATGCTTCCAAGACCCTACTCAGCACAAAGAGTGCTGAGCATGGCCAAAGTGTATATTATCAATACAGAATGACAAAGGGAAAGTAAGTGAGATAAAACAGTCGTGGAGAAACATATTTGTAGCACTAAATATGCATAAGGGATTTGCATGGTCTAAAAACAAAAAGGATAGACTTCACAACACAGAGGCCCCTCTTCGTACATCTGGAATGGGAGATGTTGACTGGCTATATCCTAGGCATTTAATGCAATAGGCAAACAATACTTTATGGATTAATGATGATTTAATGACAAAAATCAAAAGCCATTAAACAACTTGCAAAAGGATCAGAAATAATGAGTTTACCTAATTGTTATGGCAATTCAAATAAAAATTAATTTTAATGACTACTTGCTAACAGTAGTATGAGAAACAGAAGCTGATGTGTTTTTTAGATGAGATTTTCACCAGCTTAGCTGCTGCACACATGGCAGGCATGCAGTATGTGAACCTGATGTGATACTTAAATGATATTCACAAGAGCTTAACTGCTGCACTCATGTCAAGCATGCAACACGTGAACCTGATGTAATTTTTAGAAAATGTTCTCACCAGCTTACCTGCGGCGCACATGTCAGATCTGCAGCATGTGAATCTGAGTTGCCTTTTAAACTTGGTTCATATATGTTAACTTAATGTATGCGAAACGCATTCAGACATTGCACAATTAAGCATGTGGCATGCATTCTGCATGTAAACAGCACACCTGTATTTATGCAAGGGTTATCAGCCTATAATTGGACATCTTAAACATATTTCCCTTTCATAATATTGGGACCATGCTTGCTAATTGCCAATTCTGAGGTATATCACCATTGATAATAAATCTGTTAAACATTCCTGTCGATCGATCAACCAATGTATCCACTGCTATGTTAATAATTTCTCCTGTTACATTGTTGCACCAGTTGATTTGTTCTTTTTTTAATTCCTTTATTTGTTGCTGTACACGTTCCCTCGTTATTAACATGGGCAACAACATTTTGGATATTTGTGGAGTGTTCAGGGGTGTGGCATACATTGGCAGTTTATACTGTTTACTAAATACTCAACAGAAGTATTTATTAAATGGTTACCCATAATCTTGTTCCTTTGCAAGGACAGTACTATCAACTAGTATAGGTCTCATTGTTTCTCTCTAAAATTGTTTATGGTATTCACTCCATATATTAAAATGGCATTGTACCAACAACCAGTCTACTGATAAATGTATAGATAGACAGACAGACAGATAGATAGATAGATAGATAGATAGATAGATAGATAGATAGATAGATAGATAGACAGACAAACAGACAGACAGACAGACAGATATAATACTGGCACAGTAGCACTGATATAGTTAGGGTTGACTGACAGGTTTTATGTTAAACCCCTAACTTTGTTCCTTAATAGCTTTGGCATCCTGCATTGAAATTGCCTGACATTTGGCATGCAGTGTCTAAGAGACAAGGTATAAATATAAAAAGTTTTATAATGATAGATTGCCAGGTTTCTGAGATCTTTATGCTGCATGTCATTTTCCTGTAGACATCTAATTTGTTTTCTATACTTAACATGTTTTTCTTGGTTTTGCTATCAACTACAGCCTAGAAGGAATGGATTGTTTTTCCCAGAACTTTCAGGGTAGAAGCGTACTGTGCTAAGGAAGTGCCTTTGGAAGATTTTGTGAAAAAATATTAAATGATTTCAGAGTTAGAGTTATAAGGATTGAAAGTTTTTTTTTTGTTTGTTTGCTTTTTCCTGTTCTGAGCATGCTCAGTATGGTTTATTGGAAAATCATTTGGTATGTCAAGAAAAAATCTGTGTCATGAGACCATTTTTTTTTCTCTCCACTTGTTTCTCACAAAACAAAGACATTTTTTCATGTTGTAATGGCTGCAATCTTGTTTTTTCCTCCAAACTAAAAAACATGGACAATACATGCAAATTGTGTATTAAAAAAAAAACCAATAGGGCTGGCCCAGTGGTGCTGAAGATGAGGCACTGAGGATCATGTGATGTAGAGTGCTGAGTAGATGCTCCTCTGCTAAGCTCCTGCCTCCCGAATATAAAATCGTCATTTAATATCGTTAGATTTCATCTAACTCCTCTGCCTAAGAGCTTTCCTTGTCTCTGAACAGCATGTGCTCCTGTTTTGGGTTCCTGTGTGGTAAATGGAGGCTTACATGAAGAAAGCCCCACAGAAACATACCCCCCCACCACCCCTGAGAAGGCCTCGAAGAAATCCTGAGCCTCGAGTGGCCCACACAAACCGGAACCTGCGTGTCAAGCTGGGGACCAAGAACCCCTAACACTTAATAGATTCTTAGAGGAATTTAAACCATTCTGGGAAGAGATTAAAGATATGGCAATCGACCTGAAATCCCTCTCCAGAAAGATAGAGGAAGTCTCCACAACAGTATCGGACAACACTGCCTGAATATTTTCGATCGAGAGAAAATTGGAAAGCCTGGATCCTGAGCTCCTATTAACGAAACAAAGGCTGTCTCAACTAGAAGCAAAACTCGAAGATCTGGAAGGCCATAGCCGGAGAAATAATGTGGTAATTCTCGGCCTCCCCAAAGGGGGAAGAAGGCCAGAATACCGTAGTCTTTATCCAGAAGTTGGTAGAAAAAGTCGCTGGTCCCTCTCCCTTTGGCCCAAATTATATAATAGAATGGGCCCATCGATCTTTGCGACCAAAACCCCCACCTGATTCACCTCCTCGCCCCATCATTTGCCTCTTTCTGAACTATCTGGAAAGGCAGCATTTCCTATAGAAAGTCAAGGCCCTGCAAGAAGTCAGATGGGAGAAGGTGAAGCTGAGAATTGCTCAGGATATCCCTGGATTGGTTCGATTGAAACGGAAAGCTTTCCACCCGATTGTGTCCAAGATTATAGCTGCGGGGATTAAAGTTCAGGATGGGGTACCCAGCGAAATTACAAGTCTCTGTAAATGGCTCATGGCTCAATTTCGAGGATCCTGAAGCTGCGTTACTAAGCCTTAAGTCGGCGTTGCCAGACTTGTTTAGGATGACCTGAGAGGACCTCCTGATCTTCGGGAATCACTGGGAACTTCAGAACAAACTGTTGTTTGGATCTTTGTCTGGACAGTGCTCTTTCTAAAGACGGATTTCACTCGAGTTTATGCTCTCTATTAGAACTGGGCTACTAGCAGAGGCTCAACTTTACTTTTAACAGGCCCTGGCCTGATGGTGGGAATAGTTTGCAGGGAGAGTCCTGGGGGGGCTCCTGTAGGGTTTGTTTTGGACTGCATCTGATATAATATCGCTTGCTTAGTTTCCAGGTGGAACATACAGGGCTAGGTCTTGGGTTATGCCTCCTGTTTAGACTTTATAGGATGGGAATTCAGATTTTCGAGCGATTCTGGGCTTTCAGGGTGCCTTGACTGGTGGGCTGGATCAGGTTATGACCACAAGAGGGCATGGCTCACCCATTTAATGCAAGTCCGGTCATCCAGCCTTAAGAGGGACTGCTTTCATTTATTATGTCATCCTGGTTTTGTAGGGGGGGGGCTTCTCGGAGCTAGGGGCCTGCAACCCCTAGGTAGTTACTCCCACGGGTTTCCCATCTCTGGATTTTGTTTCACTTCTCATCCGGATCTGTTTTTTCATGTCCTTATCTCGATGATGGGTTCACCCCTCCATGTTAATTCTCGCTCTGGTTCTGGTTCACGAGGTAGTTCCCTATGGGGAACAAACATTTTTAACTCCCTCCCAAGATTCGCGTGACATTTTTTCACATTCTCATTTATGGCATCTAGCTCTATTTTTCTCTCTCATTCATTAGTGGATTCACCAACAGATGTTCACAGGCCCTGGAAGCCCGAGACTGCTCATTGACACTAAGCCCTCATTAATGCAGCTTTTTGATTGCCTTGTATTTTGAGCTAGGAGGTGATCATTGCAGGGGATACGTTCAGGGGGCAGGGGGAGGATAAGATCCAGTGCTGTGCTAGCGTTGCTTGCAACAGTGTGAGGGGCTGGGAGGAAGGGTTATGTGTTTTTGTTAGGGGGTGGGGTGTATTGGAGGGTTTAAATTGGAGCTTCCTGCAGGGGGGCTGGGGAGGTGGGAGGGCCTTACAGCAGCAATGGGGGGGTTAGATTATTTGTGTTACACACCCAGAATGCAAGGCTGAATCTAGCACCCTTAGAAGTCTTTAGTAGATGGCCAAGGAGGTGACTTTTGCAGCGCAGAACGTCAAGGGGATCAGGAAAAAATCTAAACAATACCAGGTTCTCAAATACTTAAGTCTTTTACATACTCAGGTTACTTTTCTACAGGAATCACACCTACTAGAAACAGAAGCCTCACAAGTGAAGAGGCAACAAGTGGGGACGGTGTATGAGGCACAAGGCTCCTTAAACAGCTGTGGGGTTATGATAATTATTAACAGGGGCATTCCCTTCATCCCAACTCATACTATTAGGGATCCCGAGGGTACGTTCGTTTTAGTTATAGGTACTCTCTGGTCAATACCTCTGCTATTGGACAGTATATATATGGTCCCAATGCTGATGACCCCGCTTACTTCATGAGACTCATAAATTTAATCCTACCTTTCCTTCCCATTAGGATTATCCTGGGGGGCAACTTCAACCAAGTTGCAGACTCAAACCTTGAGAGGTCGAGAGGTGCATCGGGGGGATCTCCCCAAGTCAGAGGGCTTTTAGAGAATTATTGGATCAATGCGGGTTCTGTGATGTCTGGCGTGTCCTAAATCCTGATTCTAAGGAGTTCACATTCAGGTCTTTGGCACATGGTTCACAGTCCCGTATTGACTACATATTCATTTCTCAGACTCTTCTGCCCGGGGTTAGGTCCTCATCGATACAGCCTGGCCCTGTCTCTGATCACTCTCTGGTGCTGTGTGATCTCTCAATTCAGGATGTGACAAAGAGAGAAACACGATGGAAGCTTAATGATCAACTGCTTAAAGATTCTAATTATTACAATACCATAAGAGAGCACATTGAGGCCTTTTTTCTGTCCAACCCTTTAAACAGTGCAAAACCAGATATTATATGGGGGGCCTTTAAGGCTTACATGACAGGAGTTCTTATTGGCCTCTCAGTGGCTAGGAAAAGAGTTAGGGAGAGAGAATTACTGTCCTTGTTATCCCAAATTCGGGTTCTGGAATCCAATGTCTCAGTTAACTCCTTGGAGGAGGACAAGGTGAGACTCCTAGGGTTGAGAGACAAATATTTAGAACTACTCCGGGAAAAGGCGGAGTTAGCTATCATACACATCAAAGCTAATTATACTGACCAAGGTGAGAAGGCAGGGCATCTTTTGGCACTTCGCATTGAACAACAAGAATAAGCGAGATTTATCCCTTCAATCAAGGCTTCTGTAGATGGGTGTCTGAAAACATCCCCCACTGAGATAGTTCAAGAGTTCGCAGCATACTACAAATTGCTTTACGGGGACATGGAGCACCCTCCCAGCCCAGTAAGCATGGAGAAGTATCTGATGGACTCACACCTACCCTCCCTCCCTCCTCAGTACATTACATAGATTCCTGGTCTCTCCCATAACTCAAGAGAAATCTCCGAGGTTATTAGTGATTTACTGTCGGATAAAACTCCTGGACCTGATGGATTTTCCTCCCTTTTCTATAAAACATTTCGGGAACTTCTATTGCCAATACTTAATAGTTTATTTCAGCACATCTTATCCGGAACAGAGGTTGATTGCCATCTCTTTGAAGCCTTGATAGTGCTCCTCCCTAAGCCAGATAAAGACCCTGAGCTCGTCCAGAGCTACAGGCCTATATCCCTCCTAAATCAGGATATCAAGATCCTCTCAAAAATTTTAGTTAACAGGTTATCTGTGGTGCTCCCTGAGTTAATAGGTATGAATCAGGTAGGTTTCATGATGGGATGCTCTTCAGCGGATCATTTACGTACGTTATGCCATATCTTCTCGGCTTCCAGAGATGCTGACTTCCCTGAAGGCTTGGTCTCTTTGGACGCTGAGAAGGCATTTGACCGGGTGAATTGGAGTTTTCTCTTCAAGGTATTGAGTGCCTTTAAATTTCCTCTGGTATTCATTTCTTGGGTTGCTGCATTATATAAATCCCCTACAGCAAGAATCTCAGCTAATGGGGCCTTCTCAAACTACTTCTCACTTCATTCAGGCAGTAGGCAGGGTTGCCCCCTATCGCCTCTCTTGTTTAACCTATATCTGGAACCCCTCATCCAAAACATTCTCCAAAATATCTCTATACAAGGTATCAGAGTTGGGCGTCATGAGATTAAACTTACTGCATATGCAGATGATTTGCTGATATATCTTTCCCATCCGGTTTCTTCAATACCACCCTTACTGAACGAAATAGCCAGGTTCAGTGTGCTATCCAACTACAAGTTAAATGATAGTAAATCCTTATTTTTCCCATTAAACCACAAGGTATTTAAGGATGACATTTGCCCCCTAGGTTTAGGTTGGACTCCTAGAGTAATCAAATATCTGGGCATAAAGCTATCCCGTAACCCCTTAATGTGGGTCAAAGATAATCTGGATTCTCTCTCACAGGTTATTATTCATGACCTTGACAGATGGTCTAAACTTCCTATATCATTATGGGGCAGGATTAACATTATTAAGATGAATGTATTTCCTAGAATTTATTACCCCTTATCCCTCCTCAACTCTTTTATTCCCATACGCTGGTTTAAGAAACTGCACAGTATATTTACCAGATTCATCTGGGCAGATAAACATCCTCGGTTGGCCTATCATAAACTAGCTGTCCCAAAATCTGAGGGGGGGCTGAGGATTCCCCATATGGCACTATACTACTGGGCTAGTCATCTAGCAAATTGTCTGAGATGGATCTCCCCAGGCCCTGAAACGGCACAACCAGTGTGGCTTAAGATTGAGTTAGGCATAATTAAAACTAAGCGCCTGGATCCCTCAAACTTATTTTACCTCAAGTTGTCTCATGTAAAGATGGCCGACTGCACCACAATAAGAACCTCTTTAAGAGTTTATACACAGTTATGTTTATTTCTTCACTATTCCCCTCAGACTGATTTAGCTCAGTCTATTTGGAATTCCCCATCTTTCACTCTTAGTGGAAAGTGGATTCCTTCTAACTGGTTGCCTCAACTAGGCGATGGAAAACTGCTTTCCCTGGTAGATGGGGAAGGGCACTGGTTGTCCTCTGGTGGCATCATTGACAAGTTCCTTATTCTGGTCTCATCTCATTTTAAAGTTATGCAGTTAAGACACCTTCTCACTCTAGCCCTGGGGAATTCTCCCCCTCCCAGAAGGTTTCAGCTCTGTTTCCTGAAATCTCCCTATTGTCTGGATCTTCAGGCATAGTATCTAAGCTATACAGGGTGTTGTACTAGGAAAAATACAGGGACACCTTTGGACCTACTAGTTTCTAGAACTCACTCCTCCCTCAATACCAGTTGGACTGGCGTTCCCTATGGAGATCCTGTCATAAGTATGTTTCCCAAGATAAGCTACGTCTCATGCAATACCACATTCTACATAACATGTATTGTACCCCTACCAAATTAAAAAAATGGGGCTTCTCGAACTCCAGTACATGTACTAAGTGCCTGCAAGAAGAGGGTACTCTCTTGCATATGTTCTGGTCCTGTCCCAAAGTTTCTTCCTTATGGAATTCAATTAAGATGTCTCTTGATCCCCTACTGGGCCTACAGGAGTATTTCACTCTGGAGGTGTGTCTTTTAGGGGATATGTCCCTGGTCAGTGCTAGAACTAGGAAATACCACATTTCTATGGTTGCGCTCTCAGTTAAAAAACTTATACTACATCATTGGAAGGAACAATCGGCTCCTTCCTTCCTGGAATGGTTACATGAAATCATTGCTAGCCTTCAAACAGAGAAGGCAATTGCAAGTCTTCATAATAGACTAGAGGCATACAGTAGGATATGGGATCCCCTTCATTCCTTACTCTTGTTACCTCACTGAAGTCATTTCACATTCTGGTTCTACCCATACGTACCATTGAATCATGCACTGCACATTAGGGTGAGTAGATTTTGTTGCTGCTGTAAGGGGATGGGGTGGGAGGGGTGGGCTGGGCAGTTCTTACTGTTTAAGTGTTATGTCATATCCCGACTTGCTGTAACTGCCCTTTATAATGGAAATGTATTAATAAAGCTTGAATTGTAAAAAAAGAGATGAGGCACTGGATGCCTTACCTTACCTTACCCTGCGCTGGTGACCCGTGTTCAGAAATGAGCATGGGTCACCGGGGGTTGGTGGGGAGGAGAAGGATTGAGCATCTGGTAGACTGCTCTCCTTCTCTGGGGAGGGAGGTCTCACTTCCTGATGCCTGATTGCCCCCTGGCAGATGCTGGGGGTCAGGGTGCAGGGTAACAGCTCTGGGTGGAGTCTGGGAAGATGCCTGGGGGAGGAGTGTGTGGACGCATGTGCCTCTGCCCCCACCGTTGTCATTGCATGCCCAGGACTTCAATGGGGGGAGTGAATAGTGGAAAAAGGTGACACCTCTCATGTGGCTTGATGGTTGTCCATGAGTGTTTGCCAGGGTGTGGGAACCCAAACTGGATCCATGAGGGTGGGGAGTTAGGGGGTTCCCTGCTGTGGGGGGGGTAAGCCACAGGGGTCTCATGGTGCCTGCGGTCCTAGTCAAGACAGATGGTGGCCGGATCCCCCGCAGGATGCAAGGACTGCGACGGGAGGCAGAAAGGTGACCAAGGAGGATAAAGGTAACACAAAAAAACAAACAAAAAAAACACCTGGACCTACATAAATGGGACACATTTGGCTAGATTCTGGTATTTGTGTTTCCTCCAGAAATATGATTTCTGGGTACTTCAAATCCCAGGGTGCACAGCTTAGCAAGAAGAGCCATTCACTGTTGTTCTCTGTATGAGAACAGCAAAACATTCTTGACATCTGCAGCCACAGATGAAGACATGCTACCAAGTGGTGTGCCAGCAGTGAGCCGCAATGTTGATCATGCT
Source organism: Neoceratodus forsteri (assembly GCA_016271365.2). Classification (NCBI taxonomy): domain Eukaryota; kingdom Metazoa; phylum Chordata; order Ceratodontiformes; family Ceratodontidae; genus Neoceratodus; species Neoceratodus forsteri. Next base: position 1,350,327,233 of record CM057458.1, on the reverse strand, counting down.
CAAGGCCACTGTTTTTCGGTTTTTACCGGAAAACCTGGTAAAATTCCGGAATTAGGGCTGCCTGAACACCGGTAAAAACAAAGATTTCATGGAATCTGCCATTTTATACTAGATCAGTAATTCTACAAAACGTGTATTTTTTTTTATAATTGCTTCCTGAACTATTTTCATTTTGCTTTATTTAATGCTCTGTATAGTAAGCCTTCTTTTATTCTGATTATTTATACACATACTAAAAGAATGACAGCAGAATCCCGGTAAAATCCGGAAATTAGAATAACAATCACCGGTGCAATTCCGGAATCTGAAGTATTGAAAATGGAATTTCAATGTTTTAATCACCGTAAATCAGTGGCCTTGATCATGCTCTCTCTTCTTTCTTTCTTTCTTTCTTTCTTTCTTTCTTTCTTTCTTTCTTTCTTTCTTTCCTTCCTTCCTTCCTTCCTTATCTATCTACCTATCTGTCTACCTACCTACCTATCCTATGTACTTTTTATTTTGTTTATTTCCCACCCTGTCCTTCTCTGATGTTTTTGGATTAGTGGGAAATAAATTCTCTTGGTATGGCAAGTTTCAAACCTTCACAGCAAGAAGATATGGATGAGCTTTGGATAGTCCAGTATGTCACTTAACTATGTAGAGAAAGCACCTTTGCTAGGAAAACCTGAATAGCCTGCAATACAATATTTTATCACCTGTGTTTTATGCTGTAGCCCCAAACAAAACACACATACATAAACTGAAAGTCTGAAATTACAAAACAAAGTCTGTAACCTAAACAAACAGTTATCACTTATTACTTTGGGGGTTGAGATATCCACGACCTTTACCTCTCAGACCCATTGCTGTAACATGGCTGAACTGAATGGCAGAAATGCAACGGAAGGGTTTTGGGGAAAATAAACTGTATCCTCTCACACTAAGTGCATATAGAACTGAAAATGCATGCTCATTGCTAGGCAGGCTAGATGTAAGAATAATTTGCAAAACAATGAAAACATCAATAACACACCTGGATGTTGAAGGTACCAGGACCGTAGTCTGTTAGTAGGGTGACTCAATATTGTCACCATGATTTTAGCAAAGAAATGCTGCCTTCTCCCTTGATGGCACCTTCTTCCTAGATGCCAGGAACTGGAATTTATTATATTAATACCTGGGGGGTGCGGGAGGCTCTGCAGACCCCCCCACAGTATAGGTTGCACATACTGCTGGATGGAAAATTGTCATAGTGCCATAGCTGCTGTCAGCAGATTGATGGTGCTGTGATTTATGTCAGCTGTTTGAATGTTGCTGTGGCATGGGTGAACCTACCAGGACAGGGTCATTTGTTTAAGTGGCTCAGCACAGACCTTCTTTACAAATACAGAAGTTGTGGGGTTTGATCTGCTGCTCGGGAGTCTCTAACAACCATTTTTTGAGGCAAAATTAGGAAGAACTTGCTGTATTCTGGGTAAATCCTTTATGCTCTAGCTGCAAAGTGCACCCACAGACAAGGATGGAATTAATGTAGAAACATGGACTGCATGCCTGTGTTTAGAGATTACATACACTGTGCATTTTTTTAACTGTTTTATGAACTTGTAATGAAAATGACCATCCTTTACTGGGGAGGGTGAGTTATTATTATTCATTTAAATAAATCATCAGTTTTTCTCATGATTTGTACATTTTAATTGGTGTTCATTTATCACACCATGTGGGACAAGAGATGTGAGCATGAAGATAACCCCTTTTCAGTTTGGTGTGCTTTTCTTTTGTAATTATACTGTCTGATAACCCCAAAATGCAGCCTTTTCCCAACTAAGGCCACAGAACTGGATTGCTCTAGTTCTCATTTCAGATAGAGACAACTGACCAGGACTGGTTGAAAAATTATATTTTTCCCCTTTAAGAACTAAATGCCCTGATGCACACAGGTGTAATCACAGTACAGACAACAAATCCTCTACCATAAATACATTTACTTTCCAATATACAGGCAGGGCTAGTGCACAACTCAGTCAAACCCAACCATGTGTATTTGACCAAGGAGTGCAGGGAGCAGCTGGGGCTGAGTGCGGAGGAGATGAGCAAGCCTGAGACCCTGGATTCTCCCCACTTCCCTCAGGTCATCTGCCACCCTTTCCTAATGATTACGTGTTTTATGCTGTATATCTAATATAGGCAGACCGGTGTGTCCACCCGCAGTGATGCCGAACAGTAGCCTGACACTGTGGTACACAATCTCCAGTGTATTAAAGAAAACCATCCCACATTGATTTTCTTTAACCTGTTAAAAAAAAAAAACAGTCTCTCACTGATCTGCCCCCCATTCACATAGTTCCACCCACTTCATCTTCCCACTCAGCATCCATCTCCCCACACCCCCACACATTCTCACTAACCTGAACATATCCCACAACATAGATCCAGTCTCCGATCGAAGACGTGTCTTGCTTTTGAAACCAGCAACCACGATATGAGAAAATAAGGTTAGTCCAATTTAATATGTAACCATCCAGTCTCCTGGGGTTACTAGAATCCCATCAGCATCAGTGCTAGGTAGGGATGGCAGCTGGTGAATAACTGGTTAAATGTTTTTTCTCCTACTCACTCTCTGTTTACCTGGTCTCAGCTGAGATGAGAGAGAAGAGGTCATTTAGAACTCTTGCAGCAGCATAAGCCACAGCAGCTGTTTGTGAGTGGGAAGTTTTAGAATCTTGGGTCAGTTTGTGAGGGAGTTGGTAGTGAGCAGTTGAAGTGTGAGGAGAGAGAGCTGCTGTAGGCTCTGAGAGGAGACCCTGTTTCTCACCCTAGTCCTGAAAGTCATCAGCCTGCCAAGAGAAGTGGTGGAACTATTGTCTACAGCAGGATCTCCTGATTTTCATCCCCAAAGGGATGAAGAGGACTGCCAAAGAATGGATCCTGGGGCAATCCCCTATTTGATCCAGGACAATTTGAAGCTGTCTGTACTGTTCTAATTGTGAGTAGATCTGACATATTGCTTCCAGAAGAAAGTACCTGTACTTTGGGTGTTTCTCTGGCAAAAGGGAAAGGTACACAAGTTCTGTTCTAAGTTTGAAACTTTTCTCAAGTTCAAAGCTGGCTAACAATTGTGGGGTCCAGAGGCAGACTAATGCACATTGTCCAGGACTTTAATTTTTACACTCCTGGAGTAGAGTTTTTATCATATGCTGGATATGAAAGTTCATTCCAAGATGCATTTCCTAAGTGTTTTTAAGATGTTTTAAGGTGTAATTCTAAAAGAATGGCTGTGTATGGATGTGGAAGCAAAGAGTGGGCAGCCCCCCATCTGAAGTGACCAGTTCAGCACTACAGGCTCTGTAAGGAAGCCTGGTTATTCATGACATGGTGGCCAATGTCTGAAAAGAAGTTTCCCCCCGGTGTGGGTTGTACTAGTAATGAGCCCCTGTGTGCTCTGTTATGGCCAGTTGCCACTAAAAGAAGTGTTAAAGTTCTATGCCATATGGAACATGTGTGTGCTCAGTTGTGGGCAGCACCACTAGAAGAAAGGTTCAGTTGTGGCCAGTGCCACTAGAAGAAATGTATGTTCAGTTAAGGCTATTGCCACTAAAGAGAATTCAGTGTCCTACGAAATATGGAAATATGTAGCGTTTCTGTCAGATACAGTCATTTTGTTGTTCTGCAATTGCCTTGTGCCACAATTTGTAATCCTTGAAGGTCCACCCTTGCTTTAGAGAACATCTTTTGGAATAAAGTCACACTCTAGAACCCCAACCTGGTTTGGACATTTATGTTTTTGCTCCCTGTGTGGAGTTACTGGGTATACCTCCACAAGTATAGGTCTAGCATAGCCCTAGCAAAAAAGTTGTCTCCTCAGGACCTGGGTGGTTGGTCAAATGGTAATGCTTTTGTACACCCCAACCCCTTTCTCTGACCTCTAGAAGTAATGATCCTGGTATACATTCCCAAAGCTAGGGATGGTACCAATTTCTGAAGTAGTGTATTTATTTATTCTAGGATTACAAGTATCCTTGAGCCAAGGCTCTTTTACAAAGGTTCCACATCAAAGGAGGTACAATACAGAGTAGACAAGACATTCAGTTACATAGGCAGGTAAACATCGTAACACCAAGTACAAATATGTGGTCATGTACATTCAAGCTAACAAGCAATACAGCACAGAGCAGCAGTAGTAAGAGAACAGAGCAATGGTGGGGAAACTTACTGAGGGTGCAGCCAGAGGCATTGTCATAATACAGATACAAGTGTTGGAGTTGAAAAAAATGATAGAGAAGTAAGAAAGAAAAGAAGAAGGGAGCAGGGAGTAGCAGAAGTGCAAGGAGGGGACTAGAGAGGCAGCTAAGGAAGAGGGGTAGGTGGGCTAAGGAGGCAGTAGGGAGTGGGGTGGAGGTAGCCAATTAAGTGGGGCAGTCACAGGTGCTGGAGGCAGTGAAGTATAGGTGGAGTTTGGATTTGAATGATCCAAGCATTGGCACAGATGAAAGGTCACTGCTGAGCATATTCATCCAGTTGGGGGCCCTATAGGTGAAGGATCTTTGACCTTGGGAAGTACAGCAGCGGAGAACCTGAAAGTGTTGGTTTGCAGAGACTCTTGTGGATCTAAGCTTGCTGCTAGGGCAAAGGAGAGCTTGGACTCCAGGTGGAGCGAGACCCAAGGTGATTTTCTTTGCCATAGTGCAGGTCTGGTATTTTATGTGGTTTGAGAGTTGAAGCCAGCCAGATTGTGCATATAAGTCACACGTATATCTGAGTCGGTGGGAGCCAGTGATAAGCAGGCAGACTTTGTTGAGCATCATGGAGATGCGTCTAAGAGCGGTTTGAGAGGTGGAGCCATAAATGATCAGTCTGTAGTCTATAATTGAGACAACAGAGCTCTGAACTGCAACTCTTAAGGCATCTGGTGTAAGGTGCTGTCTATGCCTGTAGAGGAGACCAAGGCAGGTATCTGCAGCTTTGGCAACACTGTCAAGGTGAGTTCCATAAGAGAGGTGACTGTCTAAAGTGATACCAAGATACTTAAATGTGTGAACCTGCTCTAGGGTGGCTCCATGGCAGTTTGTGATGCTTAAAGGTTGCAGCTTGTATTTGTTGTGTGTGCTGCAGAAAAGCATAAACATAGTGTGTGACCAGTCAAGGGTACCAAGGGGTTGCTAACTGTGTTAAGTATTGGGGAAGGGGGGTTACAAATGTATTTCAATGGGGTTTGAACTTTGAGTCATAACTTTGTAATTTTTACACCAAATTATCAACATGGCATTTTTGGGACCCTATGTCATGATCATTGGCAGTAGCATTATGCAAATCTGGAGACAAAAGCAATATTGCTGTCACTTTGTGAAATCACCTTTCTGGCTGTATTTAACATTTTTTTACAATCCTTGTTCATGAGATGGGATCATAAGAAGGCTATGTTGAAAATGTTGGGTCAAAATATGTAACAATGACAAAGTTATATGTGTGCACTGATATTTTTGTATGCTCACTCATAACTTTGGTAATTTTCAATATTTTCACCTCAAATTTTCAACATAGTTATTTTTTCACACCACCTCATAAAATTGTCAGCTGTTGTATTTCGTATCCTGGCCAAAATGTGTTTTCACACCTGTGGCACAGAATGATGTTTTGGTGGAGATTTGAAATCTTTCGCCAACCGGCTTCATGAGGTTGGGTAATAAGAAAGTCATGCTGAAAATCTGGTGTGCAAATATGGTAAAATGCACAGGTTATGAGGGAACATTGCAGTATTTCAATTTTCACTCATAGCTTAGCTAATTGTCAATATTTTGATTACAAATGTTCAACATATCTATTTTTCCACACCACCTCATACACGTGACAGGTGTCATTTTTTTCAGATCCTGGCTAATACATGTTTCTGCACTTGTGATGTGAAATGATGGGTTTCAGACAATATGCTCTAAATGCCACATTGTGTTTATAAGAGGAGTCATAGAATAAGTGTCTTAAAAATTAGGGGTCAAAATAAAAAATTGCAATTATTAAGTAAATAAACATTGTGTGTCGTGCCAGTGTTCATCTCCAGTGGGTAGGATTTGTGATCCTGTGATAGTGAACTGAGTTTGGGGTGACCTCAGTGATACAGCTACATGGAGCTAGGGTGGGGTGGGATGACACTGTTATGCGACCCCTTCCCGGCCAAGGAATGAAAGCTGCAGGGTTGCCTGCATGGGCCTGGGTACCATATAGTGAAGATAATTCTTCTTTTGGCATAGGGCCCTGCACCTCTGCACCTGTTGGTGCAAGAGGGCCCTGTGCATTGGCTGACAGATGGGCTCTTTGCCCTGTGCATCTCTATCTGCGGCCACTGAAGCAGACCTGTGGGAATGAGGATACAGTTCCACTATCTCATAAAGAAAGGACATTCTTTGCAAAAAACTTTGTTACGGGAGTAGATAGAGTTCAACTTATTGCCACAAATGTAGGGAAATATGAAGTTAGGGTTTCCAAGTCTAACTTCCAACCCCCACCCAAACCATCAAAAGGAAAAAAGCATTAGGGGGTTGGGTCTTGAGAGTCTTGGCAAATTAGTGATGGGTCTTCCTTGGTGTTGTTAAATCTAATGCCCACCCAGCTCCCTCACCAAATAACATCAGGTGAGATTTCTTTTCTTCGTACAGGGTCCACAGGGCCCTGTGTGAAGAAAGCTACAACAGACTGCATTGGCAACATGTGGTGAGACATACTTCTCTACCTTTGCAGAGTGTACTATTATGAAGCACTGGCTTGGAGCTATAAATCATGCTTCATACTGGAGGCTATGGGCTTGGGAAGGGATGAGCATTAAGGTTGGCAACCCAAGGAAGACCCCACCACTGATTTAATAAGAATCAAGAGACCCAAGTCCCTATTATTTTTTCCCTTTTCTGCTTGGGGATGGTGGTAGGGAGTTCAGGTTGGAAACCCTAATACCACATTTCCCTACTTTTGTGGCATTAATTTGAATCCTAATTTGCACATTAACATTGTTTTTTGCAAATAATATATATAGTTATGAAATAGGCATGCACATATAATCCATTACATACTGTAAATGCTAATATTTGAAAAACTGGGTAATACATTTAATTTATGTACACAATAGACTCACCATCAGTATTTATGTACATAGTAGACAGACCATGATGCGTTTATGTTTATAGTAGACATGTCATCATGATGAGTCTCCCTCTCCCAGCTGGCATTGCTTCCTATTACTGCTACTTTAACTTCTTGAAAACCACCCACTCCTTCCCAAAGCATAGCTACAACAACAATCTTCCATTATTAGGCATAAAAAGTACAGAAAAAAGAATGCCAGCATTTAATTTATTTATTTATGTTTTTGCAGTTAGTGATTTTCTTCCCCTGGCCCCAAGCTTCCCACCACATGCCAGCTACCCAAGCTCCACTCTTCCAATGTTCTTCCAGGACTTAACTTTAAGCCAAAGCTGTGTGGGCTGGGTGCTCATCAGGGAGTATGGCTACCGGGTGGCTGGGGTCAGTAGCAGCTCAGGAAACATGTTCCCATTTTTTCTTGTTTTGGGATGATGTGCATTGCTGCCCAGATGACTTCACACATGCTTCAATGTGTGCAGTGTCAGCATCCTACACTCCCTCCACCTATGTTGACAGTCCCTGACTGTCTTACCCCAAGCCAACACTAGGGGCCATGCAGATGTTGCCCACCTCAACCCTCCCCAGCCAACCCCCAGCAATTCATATCTGGCCCAGAACTTGGGTGTCCGGCATGGCATGAAGTATTGCATCCAGTGCCACAATCCTCAGTGCTGCTGAATCAGCCCTGCCAGCATATAATTTATAAAATAAATATATGTGCATATATATATATATACATATATATATATTCTTTATTTGTCTTCTTAAACACCTTACATGATAAAATGCTGCAGCTGTGCCTCAAACTGGTCCTGCTCTGCTCACAACCACCAGTCACACCTCCTTAACCAACACTCCCCACACTACATGCAGCCTCCCTAAAACCAGCATGTTAAAAATACAGATTTTCTATTTTTAACAAAATGTAGACCTCTCTGTTCACAACACTCTGCCCACAGCTCTTACCCCAGCTTAGAAGTCACCCACTGCCACTCATTCCAGCTGCTAAGTCTTCCAAATGAAGTATAAATATCCTCAACATGCATGATTTGCACCCACTCTGTTTTAAATTAAAAAAAAACAATAGTAAGTAACAATACCGATATCCCACCAAAACAGACGGACAACAAATGATATTAGTAGTAGTAAGAATTTATTGTAGGCATAAATTGCCATTACAATCAAAACAAAGACAACATACAACATCACACATATAAAATCCATCAACTATAAAATACATTTTTCCAGAATTGTACAAAAATATACATTTATCATAAATAATCTTACATATATAAAGTGCATTGTCTTAGTATTTGGCAGACCAGAATTCTTCTACCCAGTCACCCACGCAGCATACTTCTTTTTCCTGAGCTGGGTTAGTTATTAAATAGAGAGCTAATTTCTCTAGAATTTGTAAACTTTCAGAATTAAATAGTAAGTCTAGAATGTATCTTGTAGTCATAGCCAAGGGACCAATGAAGTCGTATAGATATTTGTTTCTCAGACTGTTATACTATGCACATGAAAAAATGACATGGTGTAGGTTTTCAGGTTCTTTCACATCACATTGACAGTTAGTTGACATTTTAGTATCTCGCATAAATCTTGCCACAAGTATGTTGCTGGGAAAGGTTTCAAACCTATACTGAGTGATCATTTTCCTATAATCTGTATTATGTACTTGGGTCAAATAAAATGTTAAGTTATGTTCTTGAGTATTATTGATCAACCATGTGGAGACTTTTAAGTTCTTAATGAGCTGTAAATCAGACTCCTTTGCTTTCTTCATAACTGTGTCAGTTATAACTTTATGATACACCGGGCTAATGGTAATTTATTTCCCTAGCCAAGAACTCAGATATGTCAAGTTATAATATTTCAAGAGGTTCTCAACTTTCAAAAACCAGTTTTGTTTTTTTATTCTTTGACCATGTTTTTTTTTTTCCAACAGAGCATCATTCAAAGTTATAAGATAGTACTTAACCCATTTATCTGGGAGAATAAAGGCATCTGTTTAAGTTTTATATTGGTCTGTACCCCTCGCAACAAATTTCCAGAAGGCACAATCATCTTTTCCCTCAACAGCAGCTATCATTTAACCCCATAGCTCTTTTTGGGTTATTGCTCTTTGCATATTCACATGATCTTTATACTCCCTTTTACTTTTAGCCAATTTCATAAGGGTATCTGTTATTGGATGTTGCTTAGTTTTTCTAGTAATCTTAGCTAATTCTCTCTTTTTTCCAAGGCATGTTTTATAAACCCAATTTTCATATGTATAAGACTATAATGTATAAACTGTCCCATGTTTTGTTAATGTCCTACAATAAATACTTTGTATAGCTTCATAAATTTTTTCAAGCTCCAGTTCTTTATCTGCTAAGGAATTAAATTGTTCTTGAAACTGAGTCATTACATATACTGTATTTTCCATAGTAAGATTATTCTATCTTATTCTTCTTTTATTTATCTCCATATTAGATTCATAGACAATTTCACTTTTTACTTCTGTTTTCCTCACAACAATAATTGGAAAATGAACACTATCTGATCTAGTCACTATTTTTAGATCATAATATTTGCAATAGTTGTATGGTGAGATAAGCACATAATCCACTGCCTCTGATCTTTATGCAGCTGTGCATCCTTTACTTGTCTACTTCACATTTCCCATTATAAATTATTAGATCTGAATCCTTCAAAAAATGTTCAAGCTTATTATTACTATCTGTGTTTTTCTTATCAGATGAAGATCTTCCGTGAATTCCTAGCTGTTTTTCCAGGTTAGAAGCTTTGCTATTTAATTGAGAAGTAAGATGACCGCACCTGATATTCAGGTCACCTGTTATGAAAACCTCTGCATTTGGATAGAGTATATGAACATTTTCAATTTCTTTCAGTAACCTAGAAAATAAATCTTGCTCATAATTCACTTAATTTTTTGGAGGGTTATAAATGTTTATAGTTATTATTACGTCCTCCTGAAGTTTTAAAATTGCCACAATAAAATTCTTGGCAGCCTAATATTGCAGCAATTTCACATTATCCCCAAATTTGAGAAAAATAATGAGACCCCTCCCCGCCCATCTTCCTATCTTATTTAATTTAGTTGAAGGGCTATGCAGAATTTGAAACCCATTTAAATTAATGGTTTCCTCTTTCTCTTTACTATGCCATGTTTCCTGTAGATTTAGTATATCAAATTGTTTAATAAAATTAAGATAATCAGTGTCTACCATTTTTGCAGTATGCCCAGCAACATTTCATGTAACAATCTTGAAGTTATTTAAATATTTATGAATAAACTCATCAGGTACTTTAGCTCCCACGCTATCTGCACAACTAAAATCCACTATATCCATTACTACCTCAGTTTCCCTGTTGACACAGTCATTAACCAGTCAATCATCTTTGGCAACAAGGGGGTTAAATCTTTCATTTTCATTTCATTTTTATTTTTTAGCCTTGTAAGTCTGATGAGCAAATTGCCAGTATGACAAGCATACAATTAACATACAAAACAAAATACATTATCAAATGCAATACAAACAACATATAACATATTACTTTAACATGTAACATGTTTTGCTAACCTCTACCCCATAAGAGATTTTGGCAGCAGATTTCACCACCCCTGAATAAAATTTATTTTCTTTCATATTAACCTTATCAAAGTTCACAATTAAAATACCCAGAGCATCAAGTTTATCTGCAGTATTCAACACACATTCAGCTAGCTAATTATTCACTAAAGTAACATCAATTTGGCTTCCTTCAGATCCTAGTCTAAATACCCTTTCTATATTGACTAAATAAGTCTCATAAAAATTGAGTCCCAGAATATTGCAGAACAAGTGGGTAATCAAAGATCTTAACTTTGGTTTACCTTCTTTCCCTGTATAAGTCAAACCAAAGATAGAAAGAACCTTGTCTTGAGGAATATTTAGTTTTTCATTTTGAAATACCAAAGCTTGTTTATTGACATAATTAGGTAGTTCATCAGCCAGACTCCTGATAGTCAGCTGTGTCCAATCTGAGTTTTATAACAGATATTTTATAAGTACTAGGTAGTCCAACAATCATCTAAAATTATATTACAAAATGCCTCAGTCACTCAATCACTAAGAGCTGGTACCATTGTTCTCATTTTTTTTTTGAAACAGCCACTTCTACAAACAATCAGCAGCCTTGCTCTGACATTCATGCATTATCTTGAGAGTGCGTCCCTGACAACACCATGGCAACTCAGCTGACAAACATGCACTGGCATGCCAAACAACAAAAAACACACAAATTTACAAAAATATTCAGTTTAAAACAATATTACAAAAGAATTATAACAAAATTTAAAAAAAAAGACACAAGGTCCCTGCCAACTGCATAAATGAAAAATGCCACAGGGACCTTTTGGAATAAATTATTTATTTTCACACAAGCTGTTTGCTCTTGAGCACATTACTCTTGACTTACACCACTCATGAGGTTACCCACGGAAAAACTGCTCTTGTGAACCAAATCATTTATTCCACAGGTCCCTGCTGTGTGTTCCATATGTGTGTGTGTGATATAATACAAGGTTGGGCCTTTTCTCATTTGAAAAAGCCATTATTTATTTCCTCATATATGGTGGCAGCCAAGTAGGGTACTATGACCCTAACTAGCTGCCTAGAAGGACCTATGACCCAAACTAGCAGCCTATTAGGATTTATGACCTCAAATACCTACCAATCAGGATATTCTAACTTTCTAATTATTCTAATTATTTGCCATTTAGGGTATTATGACTTAATTTGGCTGCCAATTAGAGTATTATGACTTTAAATTGCCTGTCAGTTAGGGTACTAGGACTTTTAATTGGTTTCCAATTAGGGTAGTATGATTCCAAGTAGCTAATTACATGCAGAATAATGACTATACAACTGTGTGTTATGGCTTTTCTTTTACACACCCAAGGTGTGTGATGACCCATAAACCTCAAGAGTGAAGCTTGAGAGGTTTATGAGGTCATCACACACCTAGGGTTTGTAAAAAAATCAATAAGAACACAGTTACATATATATTATTTTTTATAATTACTGGTGCAAGGAGTTAGTCCTCAAGACACACACACACACACACACACACACACACACACACACACACACACACTCAATCTCTCTTCTACACACACTCACTCTTGTTCCGCTCTCTCAAAATGGACTTTTGTTAACTGTTAGGTACAGCCCATCCTGGATCACATTTGGGGCCGGATATTCAGAGCACTTGCACAAGGCGCAATAGAATTGCACCTGCGCAAGTGCAAAGATGTGCCAGTGAGCGATATTCAAAGGGAGCACCGGCACAGAGCAAAAGCCAGTGCACCAATGAGCAACCATAATGCATGCAGCACAAGTGCAGGGGGAAGTCCCATGAATAAGTGGCGCAATGGCATATTCAAGTGGAGAGCAGTGTGCAAGTCAGGAGCAAACTCCAGGATGCACCCAGCAGACTTGAGCCAATAAATATAGGAACAAACACACAGACAGCAGATGCGCAACACTGAGCACAGTGGGAGAGGGAGAGAGAGAGAGAGAGAAAGAGAGAGCACTGGAGCATGAGAGAGAGACAGACAGACAGGGAGAGAGAGTGACACAGACAGACAGACAAAGTGAGTGTGGCCCCAAGGGAGAACCAGTGACTGAGAAATGGATAGCGGCCCATTCCTGATAGATGTCATAATGAGGGGAGTGAGGAGGCAGGAGGAACAACTGTGTGGCTGACAAATGGCCCATTGGCGGTATGCCCGACACAGGTGGTACCGTGCCAGGATCACATATGAGAACTTCAGTGATACAGAGATAGTGGGCCAGTACCTCCTGAACAAGGAAGTTCTGAGGCAGCTCTGTGAGCTGTGCAGTGATGAGATGCAGGCACCCACCAGACAGAGTCATGCCATGACAGTGGAGATTAAGGAGACAGCCGTGATGTGCCTGCTGACACCGGGAACCTTCCAGAGACCAACGGGTGATACCATGGGTATCACCCAGTCGGCCACGTCACGCATCCTCACTCAGTTCCTCAACACTCTGCAGCCACATGCTTCAGAGTATATCCAATTCCCCGGCACACAGGCAGAGTGTACAACAAACATGCAGGACTTCCTCCAGGTGGCATGCACACCAGGCATGATTGGGGCAATAGATTGCACCCATTTTGGGATCCACACACCACCTGGCCCAAAGGGTGCAGTATACTACAACCACAAGGGATACACATCCATCAACTGCCAGGTGGTGTGTGATGCCATGGGGTGCATCATCAATGTCTGTGCCATACACACCGGAAGTGCACACGATGCCTTCATATGGCATAGCTCTGCACTGTGCCATTGGTTTGAGCAGTGAGACATCCACATGGGCCACCTCATCGGTGAGTGAGATGTGTGCCAGGGCAGCTGAGAGACACAGCCATAAGGGTGGGCGAGGGAGGAAGGTGCAGTTGCAGTGGTGTGTGGTCAGTGAAAGGGCAGTTGTCAGCACAGCACAGTGCAGGGATAACCATGTCTTCCCACACACAGGCAACAGTGCATACCTACTGAGGCCATGGCTGCTTACCCCCTACGAGTAACCATCATCCCCCAGAGAGGAAAGATACAACGAGGTATACGCCAGCACAGGCAACATCATTGAGCATGTCTTTGGCATGTTAAAGACGCAATTCTGTTGCCTAGACAGATCAGGCAGTGCCCTATAATACAGCCCATAGAAACCCTGTGGCATATTCCTGGCCTGCTGCATCCTGCACAACATGGCCATTGATCGTGGAATAGTTCTCAAGGCTGATGAGAGTGACAGCAGCGGGGACAATCATGGAGAAGGTCCAGAGGTCGGTGGGCAGGCACCACCCAGAAGGAGGAATCCCAGACTGATGCAGGAGGCACACTGGCACCAGGACACATTGGCAAGGGAGCATTACAGACAACAAAGGTGAGTGCGCAGTCACATGAACATGACCCACACAGGCATGCACACACCACAGGGGACAGGATGTGCACAGCGGTATGCATGCATGGCTGGAGGAATATGACAGACATGGTGGAGACACTGACACATGGGCATGCACACTGAGACACACGCAACACTGGCATGTGCGCAGGCACACACACACACTCACACACAGCCACATGCACACAGGGCAAGGGACATTGCATGGATCAGAAGCATGACACCGGTATACTGTATGGGTGACACCGGTGCTGGGCAGCACACATCACATCCAGGCCACATGTCCCAGCAACATGGTCCACACACACAGGGGCAGGCAGCATAACACTCATGTGCACAACCACAGGTATGCTGCCCCATGTGCATGTGACAATGACAGCAGAATGCAGGTAATGGCTCTGGACACATCACTCCAATCGTGCAGTCCCGCAACCACCACGGCCATGAGAGCAGCCACGACAGGGCTGACCAGCAGCCTCCAGCTGTGCATCGGCCACAGGGGGTAAGCCCAATGCCCACCCAGGGGTTGATGTGTGGGACCATGTCTGAGTCCGTGCAGGGGTGCCAAGGTGGCCAAACAGGCCTGCCCCAGGGGTGTCAGGGATGCTGATATGTGACCCCGGCATCCGCCGTGCTGGTGTCACCATAAACTAGAACCATAGGGTGGACATCACACTGCCAGGGTTTATCTGCACATGGCCGAGCCCAGTGGCCACCACAGACACAAACCCAGCTGCAATGGTACCAGCCATGTGGTTCACTGATGCCACAATTTATTTATTTAGTTTTTGTTTATTTATTTTAGTCTTTGGTAACTGGGTAAGGCCCACTAGGCACAAGTGCCTGTTTTCAGGGTTGATCTGGGACCACTGGGCGGTTAAGTGTCTTGCTCAGAGTCACACAGTATGCATGTGGAGGTTAAGAGAATCAAACTCAGGTCTGGTCTGCCGGATGTACCAAGCTTATTCACACCTTGTTCCTCTAACCTCTAGGCTATACTGCCAGTCCACAATAGCACCGGTCATGCAGTCGAATGCCGCAGTCATGGCCCCCTGCACCTGGGTGAGCCTGTCCATGAGTCTGGCCTCAACCCTGTCCTGCCACTCGGCCAACTGTCGCACCTCTGCTCACAGTGCATGCACCTCATGAGCAAGCAATGCCTGGTTCTCCACGGAGGGCCATAGTAACCGCGTGAGCTCCCACAGCCCCTCGATAGACTGACCCTTCTGGTCATTTCATGGGGCTTTGGGGGGGCATAGCACGCTGCTGCATAGCCTCCCGCTCAGAAGGAGGCTGCACAGCAGGCCGTACAGGAGGCACAGTGTTGTCCAGTGCACCGGCGGTGGGCACCTTGACACACAGCCCAATGTCAGCCACATCCTGCTGCTGCTGCACTACTGTCTGCTGAGCAGCGCCCAACACCTCTGCCATGACCACAGCACCACTGCCACCCACACCGGACACAGCTGTGTTGCCACCCACAGCTGCACCAGTGGGGATGGGGGCAGCTGTGGGGCTGGGGACACAGTGCTGAGCCCTGCCCTTTCCTGTGTAGTAAGTAGGGGCATGTCAGGCACCACCTCCCTTATGCTCTCAAGTATCAGTGTAATGTTGTCATCATCAGTGTCAGACAACATCTCTAGCTGGGTCTCCACACACAGCATCCCCAGGCTGTCATCATGCAGGATCGCATCCAGGGGGTCATCTGACCCCATGTCCAGAGAGGCCGCATGCCCGACAATACCGAGACATGGCCTGTCCCAGCTCAGGATGCCCATTGAGGTAGAGGGTGGGGCATCCATGTCCATGGCATCCTCCGCCTGCCCCTCTGCACGTAGGTGTGCTGGTGCTGCAAGGCAAGGACAGGGCATCAGTGGTGCAGCATACCCCAAGCCCCCCCACACAAACCCAACACCACCCATCCCCGCAGGCCCCCGCCCATGCCCCACTACCCCCAGGCCCCCCATGCCACTGGTCACACCCACCGTGCAGCACTGCAAGTCAGCAACCACATATGCCCGTGGTGGTGGGCATGGCCCTGGGCACAACAGCACATCACACACACAACATGCACACCTGTTGGTTGTACATACTCACCATGCAGGGAGAGACTGCAATCCATCTGGAAACCACCACCGGGCATGCACTCCACTGCTGGTGGATGTCAGCAGTTTCTCCATGGTGGTCAGCAGTGGTACAGTCACAGGCCCACCACCGGTTGCCCTGCACGCTGCCTGGATGGCTGCAACCCTGTCCTTTATGCACCTCTTGTCTGTCCCAACCTTCTTCTTGCACTGCTGTGGAGTGCGATGGTGGCTCCTGTGGGTGTTGACATACTGGGCCACCTCTGCCCAGCCCACTGCATGGTCCTGTGGTGTGTCCATGACACCACTGAATAAACACTCCCAATCCACACAGGCCTCAAAGAGGGCAGTGCTCTCAGCGGCAGTGAAGTTGGGCCTGCATTTGCATGCAGGCCCCTGGCTCTCCTCTCCATCTGCCCCCAACATACGTCCACCTATGAACAGCAAAGGCAGTATGGGTCAGTGTCAGCACATAGCATTGCAGCACCCTGATGCATTGTTTGCCACAGTCGTATTTGCTCCATGTTGTCAGTGACATACCTGTCAGGTTGCAATACCGGTGTGTGGCCTGTGCTGCTCCCTGGTGCTTTTAAGGTGCAAGGCATGCAAATGAGCCCGTGCGCAATTGTAATGAGATGCTAATGAGCCCCACTGTGCCATGCATCAGCTCATGAGCTCATTTGCATGCAGCATTTGAATATCACGTAACTGCACCATGTGCAATAGGGTTGCGACAGAGCATCTCCATTGTGCACTTGTGATGCATGTGCAGTTCACCTGGCTGTAATGCGCATGTGTGCAGCACTGTCCACGGTGCTATGGCACATAGTGCACTCAATGCACTCTGCTGTGGCATGGCACATGCGGGCCTTGGCAAGCCATCACACATATGTACAGTGCCCCCATCATGCACGGCTTGGGGTTATGGCCTCTGACTCCCAGCCACTGTCGTGACCCTTTGCCCCCACCAGGCCACTGCATGGTGCGCATGCCCATGGCTACACCATAGCCCTTGACTGCACAGTGACCACACATCCACGTGCTGCACGGTCATGGTCTACTGCACCCTATCGTGCATCCCGCTCCTGTGGCTGCCATGTGCGCTGTGTCATAGCCATTTCCCTGATTCACACCACTGCTAGTCATGGTGCAGGGATGTTTCAGGCATGAGGTTAACTGGATGGAGGTGGAGCTGGTTAACCGTGTGACTGTGATGCAGCCATAAGAAGGCCAGCTGTATGGACGGGTGCCACTCCAGCAGGCCAGGGATGATGTGTGGCAGGATGCAGCCAGGGCACTGGAGCAAAGGACCAGGGTGCAGCACACATGTCAGAACAGTGCCAGCACCGCTCCAAGGACCTGCATCACAGGACACCAGACTGTCTGCATCACCTGCAGGCATGCATCCAGTGGGGTGCTGTGCCACAGCCAGGTAGGTGTGCGCATGTTGCTGTTCTGCACTGGTGCCGTACTGTGGTGTTGCATGGCTGCGTGACATGGCCTGCGGCAGGGTGCAGTGTCCACCTGGAGGTACCGTGCATTGGATGTGGACACTGCACGGGTGGCATTCTTGCTGGTGTGCGGGCACTGGGACCGGCAGGGTCACGCACAGACTTCTGTGGGGTGGGTAGTGGGGGTGGAGTTGTATGTGTGACCTTGTACTGATGTCCTCCTCTCTCCATTCCCTCCACAGGGCCAGAGGACCATAGGAGGGCCAGGGCTGTGGCAGAGGCAGCCAGGATGGCAACACCCACTGTGCAACAGGCAACACCTGCTGCTCAGAGTGGTGCAGGTAAGCATTGTCACCTTCTAGCTGAGTGTCACCATGTACTAGTGGTGGGATTGGGGCATGGCCGTGGTGGTCACTGCCATGCAACTGGACAACTGTGTATGCCATACAGTCCATTGTGCATGCCACTGTGTGTCATCCCAAGGACACCGTGTTCTGGCTGTTGGTGGGGTGGGCATGCACAAGGCATCCACCGGTTGTGCTATGGCACTGCTACTGTGTGCCATGTGGCCCTCGCATTGTACGCCTGTGGTCACTGCAGTACATCGTCCACCTCCTTGCACCACTGTGGTGTGCCGTGCTGGTGGCTGGCATTGCCCACCATGTGAGGGGCTGTTCTGGTCCCTCCAGGGGTGTGTGCTGCCACTGTCCTTTGCACACTGTGGGTGGGTGAGGGTTCCATGGGGCCTTCCACTGATTGCCTGTCTTGTCCATTCCCCTAGGTGTTTGGTCTGTGCCTGGAGGATGAGGCCAAAGGGCATATGAGGGGACCCAGTGCCAGATCCTGGCAGTACTGCACCACATCCTTGCAATGGTGCAGTCTGTCCAATGCACCACCATGGCCATGAGGGGTGAGCTGCTGTGGCGAGAACTGGAAAGGCATACCAGGTGTTAGCCTGCCACTGTTCATAGCACCCTGTCCCTTGCTTACCCTATTCCCCTGCAGCCACCCTGCTACTTGTACAGACCCTTTCCTGGACCCTTCCTACCTATTTCCTCCCCTGTCCCTGCCCCTGTTGCTGTTTTGTATATTGTTCCATAAAGCTTTATTTCCTTACATGCCTGTGTCCTTGTCTGCTTTGCAGGTGGCATGCGGAGCCATGCTGCAGTGGTCGGGTGTTGGTGCATGCTGTTGTGGGGGGCCTGGGCACACTACTCTTCCCTGCTGCATCCAGTGTTGTTTCTCATTGTGGTGTGGAATGTTCTCCAGGTATTGTGGGTGTGTTGTGTGATTCAGTGGCACCCTGTGGCATTTGAGGGCATGAAGGGTGGTGCACAGGCATGCTTGTCCTACTGGGCACTTTGGCCTGAGGGGGTGTGGACATCTGGGTCCCCTGTTGTCTTCCCAGGACCATCTGTTCTGGCCACCTGCCTGGGTGCTAGTGGCTGCTGCCTCTGGGGGTGTGTGGCATATGTGTTTGGGTCCAGGGCCATGAGGGGGTGCACCCACACTGGTGTGGCATTGGCCATGGCCGGCTGGATGTTGGCCTGCAAGGGGGGGCTATGCTGGCTGGGTGGGGATGCCCTGTGTACACACCTTTACCCTGCTGGCTGGGTCTCCTTGTGTGCTGTGCTGCTGGTGTGGTGCATGTCCCTGACGCACACCTGTGGGTGGGCTCTGTTTGGTGCACTGCTCGGTGTCTCAGGTGTTGGCTATGCCCTGTCCCATGCTGCCCTCTGTTCCTGACTGCTCTGTGCTGGTGTGTGCACTGGTGTGCCCTGCAGGTCGGGTCTTCTGCCATTGGCACTGTGCTTCCTGTGCTGTGTCTGGGTCCTCTACCTTTGTGATGTTCCCTGTGCTTGTGTGCTGGTTTGCTCCACGCATCCATGGTTGCACCGGAGCATCCCTAGTTGCACCATGGTGCATCTTTGCCATATTCAGCCAGCTTGTGCTATAGCTTTTCTGATGGTGCACCTTCTGAATATAGCTTCTGCTGTGCCATGGTGCATCTCTCTTGTGCTGTGCCGGACTTGCGCCGGCCTTTGGTGCATTTCTGAA
The DNA here is from genome assembly GCA_016271365.2 of Neoceratodus forsteri. Lineage (NCBI taxonomy): Eukaryota > Metazoa > Chordata > Ceratodontiformes > Ceratodontidae > Neoceratodus > Neoceratodus forsteri. Next base: position 1,350,307,550 of record CM057458.1, on the reverse strand, counting down.
TATTTGGCCTTTGGTGTCTACTAATCTGGATGGGCAGCAGGATCAAACAGGTATTTGTTTTAAAATTAAAAGGCAGGATCAACCAGATAAAGAATAGAAAAAGAAAACTAAACAAAGATTGGGAGGGTGATAAAACATAGCACCTCATCGGAAAGTGAATCCACCATGTTTGCTATACTGTTCAGCCCTCCTACACATAGAGTTCAAGCCAATGAAGTGGCTTGGTACAAGTGAGTGACAATCGAGGATGCTGCCGATGAAAGAAAGTTTCTTCAAAATGCTGTAATAACTCATTTTCGGGTTATCATGGCATTTTGGAGAGCCTTGAAAATGGTATGATAAAGGGGGTCAGCGGTAATTATACTGAATTAAAGTATCATGAATACCTGAAGAACACATTAACACCCAATACACCTTCACCAAGCAATCCTGTCCCATCAGAACTAAAACTAACACATACCGCTACAATATGGAAATGCATAGGACACAGCAAAAAATGTCCAACCTTATCTATTATATAAAATAAAAGATGGCAAAGTCCTATGAGTGGAAATAATACAATCTTGGGGTTGAACAAGCTCATAAAGTTCACTCACCCTTCAGGCTTCCCAGTTAGGGTTCAAGTTAATGCCACAAAATTAGGGAACTATGGCATTAGGGTTTTGAAGCCCTCGCTCCTCACCCCCTCCATCCAAGCAGCAAAAGGAAAAAACATTTGGGTTTGGGGTCTCCAGAGTCTTGGCAAATCAGTAGTGTGATCTTTCTTGGGGTTGTTATCCATAATGCTCACCACCTCCACCCCAAACTGTAGTGTCATGTCCAAAGCAAAAGGTACAGCTCCAAGCAAGGGCCTCATAATGATACACTCTCCAAAGGTACAGAGGTATGTTTCACCACATGTTGCAAATACAATCCATTGTAGCTCTCTTCATACAGGATCCTGCATGAAGAAAGGAGATCATGTCTGACTTTTTTTATTTTGAGGAACTATGCTCTACAGGGTGGGACTTAATGCACCCAGTTGTGTTTCCCGCCCATGGAGCTCCACACCTGCTGACAGGTGCATGCTGCTGGTATCCCCAATGGCTGCAACCTGTCCACGGGCATGCCGCTCAGTGCACAGCACTCCAAGAGGTGGCTTGGGGCAGAGCCATGTACCCTGGTGGCCATCCCGGGGTCCAACAGTAGATCCCTTGCATGGTGGGGGGCACATTGGATGTGCTCCCCCACAGATGTCCACATGGCCAGTAGCCATGGAAGTGAGAGATGTGTAGTGCCACTGGCCATGTCATGCCCCTAATAAGACAGGGAGGTATGGGGGTGATGCCACAAGCATACATGTGTGTGTGTGGGGGGGTGTGGGGGAGTTTGCAACAGCCTACAACACCAACTGGTGTACAGGGAGCCACATAGGCGGGGGGGGGTTCATGTGTTTCTGGGGCCGGTGCCCCCATATCTGTGTGTGTGTGGGGGGGGTTGACATACACCAGGACAGTGGGGTCTCAGCTGGGTGCTGGGGTCAGCAGCCCCGGGTGGCCACTGGATGTGGAGGCTGTGGTCCCCTTGATGTGGGATGGATTCATGGGGCAGGTAGGAGACTTACAGCAGGGTTTCCATGGCATACCGGCTGCTCCACTATGTGTTTTGGTGCACAGCTCTATGTGGCTTTGTGTATGCCATGTAGTTCTGGCATGCCTCCCACCCGCTCCCTGCTCATTGCAGTTTCCATCGGTGTGGGATTGGGTGTGTGGAGGCTGTGCCCTCACTTAGTGCATCCTGTGCGGGGGGGGCTGTGATTTCACAGAGTGTCTTCGCCCCTCACATACATGGCATGGAGACCCTCCGCACCTTTGAACATAGGGGCCATTATTTGTTATAAGATATGTTATAAGTTATGAGTTCCAGTATTCATAAATATATAGTACATCAGTCTTATTCAATTTTGATTGATCAAATTTGATACATTTCCAAACTTGTTATAAGAAAATAATTATATACAAGCATAGAGTTACCACATGTACCTAAAATTATTATATTTCAGCAAAAGAGGGAGGAAAAGAAAGCACATAAGGAGGAAAGAAATAAATACATGCAGTAATATAAATAGAGAGTGAAGATATTTGAAGTTACTCATAGAATGTGTGTTTGCTATGGGAATTTATCTAGTTATCCCAGGGCTGAGTTGTTACCATGTTTTTAATTTAGGGCTGTCATTCCACAGAATCTAAAACCTGTATGAATGGTATCCACATGTTTTTATAGTATTCTCTGTTATTTGATCTTGTGTAATGAACTTTTTCTAATCTATGTATGCATATCATAAAATGAATCCAAGTAACATATACTGGAGGTTTATGATCCTTCCATGTTAGCAGGATGCATTTAAAGGCTGTGATAAGTCTTAGTCTTAATAGTCTTTGTTGAGGTGGGGGCAGCCTATTGATTGGGATACCATATCCAAGTATAATCCATGCTGGCTTACATCACAATGTACCTAAAGCTTTAGATAGGATATCCATAAACTTCTGCCAGCAGTTATTTAACACTGGACAGGTAACCAGTATGTTTTCCAATGTACCTATATTGGGTCACTCTCAATAGGGTGGTTAAGCCCAGGAAATGCCCTGGGGCAAAGTGGAGCCTGGAGCGTGGACCATCTTGTTTGGTCCCCATACCCAAGGGCACCATTGTTGGTGATGGGCAGGTAGCCAGGGCAGCCCAGGAGTTTTGTCCAACCTGGGCGCTGTTGTGAAATGCCAGATCTGTCCGGAACAAGACTGCTGTGATTTCAGATCTTGTTGGTTCGACAGATCTGGCTTGCATCACCAAGACCTGGCTGGATGATAATGCAGGACCAATACTTGAGGCCGCAATTCCAGCCGGGTATATAGAATTTCATCGCCCGAGGTTGGACTGCGGGGGGGGGGAGATTGCGGTCTGTTTTAAGACCGAATTGGCACTCACTAGTGTTCCAGTTGAGGAGACCTTCTCTTTTGAATGTGCTGTTGTGGCAGGTGTAGGCTATCTAATTGCTCTCATCTACTGTCCACTCGGAGATGGGAAGCAGTTCCTTAAGGAAGTAGCAGACTTCGTCATTGACATGGTTTTTGAGTCTCCCAGGCTGATGGTCCTGGGTGATTTTAATACCTGGATCGATGACGAACTCTCACAATTTGGACAACACTTCCTCCAGTTAATAGATTCACTGGGCCTAACACAGGTGTTTACCACTGCCACACATAAAGGTGGCCACTCTCTTGATTTAGTCTTCTTCCTGGGGATCAAGGCTTCTGACATGGGGGTGGAACTGGTCAGCTGGTCCGATCACTACACTGTGAGATTCAATTTTGGCACCCCACCTTGTAGGCCGACCCCTGTGGAAAACATCATGTACCGCCCTTTGCTGAATATTTCTTCCAATGGCCTTGCTGCGGTCTATGACCTATCAAAATTTCCTGTGCATTGCAGTGATCCAGAGGCATTGGTTGTGGCCTATAATATTGCCATCACCTCTGCCCTGGATTCTATTGCTCCAGTTCATGAGCGTCCTCTCTCTCTTCAACCTAGGGCTCCATGGTTTGATGGAGCATTGAGGGAGTTGCGGTGACTTGGGCACAGGTTAGAACGTTGTTGGTGGAAATCTGGCCTGGATGCCAACCATCTTAGACTGTTAGAACATTATCAATTCTATCAGTCAGAAATTTCTTGTAAGAAGGCAGAGTTCCTGTCCGGGGAAATTTCTGCCGCTCAGAACCGACCAGCACAGCTGTTCAGAACTGTGGACAGACTGTGCAACCCAACCTGTCTACAGCTCCATACAGCATGTTCACAATTACAGTGTGATGATCTTGCTCTGTTCTTTGCTGATAAAGTGACTGACGTTAGGTCAAAGATCCACTCGACACATTTTATGCGGGTTGCTATTAGTCAGGAGACTGTCACCACCCCTTCGTTTTCCTGGAGTACCTTTGACCGCCCAGAAATCGTGCATGTTACGCGGATTGTCCAAGTGTTGCACCCTACCTGTTGTAGTTTAGATTCAGGTCCTACCTCCCTAATTTTGCGGTGTGGGGAGTCTATTCTCCTGGTTCTAGCACAGATAGTCTGGTGCTCCCTTGACTCGGGTGAATATCCCTGTTCCTTGAAAGAGGCAGTGGTGACACCCTTGTTGAAGAAAGCTTCTTTGGACCCAGACTCTCTTGCAAACCACAAGCCTATCTCGAACCTCCCTTTTGTGGGGAAGGTGATTGAGAAAGTAGTGGCGGCCCAGTTGGAGAACCACTTGACCATCCATAGCATCTACGAACCTCTCCAATCAGGTTTTTGAAAGAGGCATAGTACCGAGACCGTGCTGGTTTTTGTGCTCAGTGATCTTCTGATGGCGAGAGATCAGAGACAATGGTCCATTTTGGTACTATTAGATCTGTCATCAGCGTTTGACACCATTGACCATGGGGTTCTATTGGAGTGTCTGAGATGTATTTTTGGGCTTTCTGGGACTGTTCTCAGATGGTTCACTTCATACCTCACTGGAAGAACTCAGAGGGTGGTTTCAGGTTTTTTCCTCTGATCCCATCTCTCTGTTTTGTGGGGTTCCTCAGGGCTCTATACTGTCCCCCGTGTTGTTTGCGGTGTACATGCTTCCCCTCAGAGACATTGTGAGATGGTATGGGCTGAGATTTCATTGTTATGCCGATGATACCCAGCTATACCTGTCCTTTGCACCTGACCAGGAAGGAGCTATCTTGGTATTTAACAGCTGCCTCAATGAAATCCAGGATTGGATGAGGTCCAGTTGGCTGAAGTTGAACTCTGGGAAGATGTAGGTGTTGGTTTTGGATTCAGATCACTGGATAAGGGAACCTGTGGCTGGCTCCCCATCTGGGTTGTTTTTTGGGGATGTCGAGCTTCAGGTCTCTGAATGGGTGCAAGCCCTGGGGGTGATATTAGATGCGGGGCTGACCCTTTGGTCCCAGGTGTCAGCAGTGGTTAAGTCATCTTTCTACCATCTAAGAAACATCACCAGGATCAAGCACCTTGTTCCGTCCGGTGACCTGCCAACTTTAATCCATGTCTATGTGACCTCGTGCCTAGACTATTGCAACTCACTTTACTTTGGGCTTCCGGGGGTTGAAATCCGCCACTTGCAGCTGGTGCTAAATTCTGCAGCACGGTTGTTGGTGGGTACTCTTAGATCTTCTCACATTACACCGGTGCTGCGGGATCTGCACTGGCTCCCAGTTCAGTGGTGGATCACCTTCAAAGTTGGATTACTGACTTTTAATGCCCTGCATGATCTGGGCCCTGATTACCTGAAAGAACTCCTGACTCCCTACCACCCTGTGAGATCACTCCGCTCAGCTGATATGGGGTTGCTAGAGACTGCAAGGGTGACTTTAAAATCTGATGAGGCCCGTGCTTTTATGTTTGTGGCCTCTTCCCTTTGGAATTCTCCACCCCGTCGGATTAAGGAGTGCATGACTGTGGGAGTTTTAAACAAGCTTTGAAATCTTTCCTCTGGGAAAAAGCCTATGGTTGTATTGTGTTCTGACTTGATTTTGTTTGGTTTTATGATGCTGATTTTTGTATTTATATCTTATTGTACTGAGCCTTGAAATTTGAAAGGTGCATAATAAATAAAGTATATTATTATTATTAGTAGTAGTATATCTGGAGCATAGATTGAAGCAGGTAGAGTTCATTAAGTTCAGGCAGTGTGGTGTGTAGTATAACCTATGCATAACATTAAAGTATATTTGTAGTAGCAGAGTTTATTTAATTCCTGCTTTCTTAAGATTTAGTACATTAGACCATTGTGATGCTGATATTTTAATGTTCAGTTTGTCTTCCCATTTTATTTTTTAATGGTTAAGATTTCAGTCGACATTTTGTTCTATCAGTTTATGTATTTTTGAGATTGTTTTATATGGATTTGGTTTCATTAATATTATTTCCCATTCCTCATATTTGGTCTTATTTATCTGTTTCAAATTTTTAAGGATGTAATCCCTAATCTGAAGGTACCCATAGAACTGGGAGTTTGATCACCCAAATTTATTTTTTATGGTGTTGAATTCCAGAATGTACTTTTCATCAAAAAATTGCTCCACCTCCTGCAGTCCCATTTGGTACTACATTTTGAAAGTTTTATCAGTGATGGAGGGGGCAAAATTGCCATTCATATAGATAGGCAAATGTCCTGAGCATTTATCAGTCATTTTTAATGTTTTTTTACAGTATCCCAAACATTATACACTATTTTGGTACAAAAGGTGGAGTTTTAAAAATTGTGTTGTTATGGCCCTCCATATAGAATAAGCTTAATATTTCTATAATGACTCCATTTCATTTCCATTTGGGCCCGGAAGTCTATGCATTTTTGTTGGAACCAGGAATGGGTGGTAGCTAGGTTAGCTGCATAACAGTGCCATCTCAAGTTAGGTAGTGAAACTCCCCCTAGTTTCTTAGGAATATATAATTTGTCCATTTTTAATTGGGGTCTTTTGCCATTCCATAAGAAATTTTTAGTGATGGTTTTCTGTCTTTTTTAAAAAAGTATCCTTTAATATTATAGGGATGTTTTGGAAGAGAAATAGGTATTTTGGCAAAATGTTCATTTTAAGAACATTAATTATTCCTATAAGAATTAGAGGGAGGGTTTCCCAGTGTTCTACATTGTTTTTAATTTCTTTACTCACATTATGATGGTTCAGTTTGCATATTTTTGCAAGATCTATATCCATAATGATCCCTAAAATTTAATTTGTGTTACCTTCTTAATTGCATAGTTTGGTGGGGAATGAAAAGGATCTGAATGATTTATTGTCTCCATCAGTTCTGACTTGCTCCAGTTTACTTTGTACTCAGATACACACCCAAATTCTGTAAGGACATTATTAATAGCTGTGTAGCTATGATTAAGATTTTCTGTAAAGCATGTCACCATATAAGATTATGTGGTGCTCTAAGCTCCCTGTTACAAACCCTTTGATTTCATTACTTTCTCTTTTTGCTATCACTAAAGGTTCAATAGTGAGTGCAAATATAAGTGAGGACAAAGAGTACCCCTGTCAGCTGCCTCTCTGTAGTTGTATTTTTTATGATGTATTCTTATTGGTCTTAACCTTTGCCAGCAGGTCAGAATATAAGATCTGACTCCAAGTTCCAAATCTAGGTCCAAATCCATATTTACCAAATACTGATTTTAAATAATTCCATTATACCTGATCTAATGCTTTTCAGCACTGAGGGGTAGAAGTGATAAGTCCTAATTCTTAAACTTATCTAGAATATTAAGAGTTCTTCCAATATTAGATTTTAGCATTCTTCCTTTTATAAACCTATTTTGATCTTTATAGATGAGATCCGGTAACACTTGTTCTAACCTGGCAGCAAGGATTTTTCCTAATAGTTTGTCATCTATGTCAATTAATGAAATTAGTCTATATGATCTGGGATTCAGTGTGTCATTAACTTTTTTTTAAATAATAAAATAGTAGCTTCATTAAAGGAAGAAGGCCGTGTACCATCTTTGAATATATAATCAAAGAATGTTTTCAGGTGAGTAGAGATTATTGGAGCAAACATTTTATGGAAATCAGTCGAAAGTCCATCAGGTATTGGTACTTTTCTGGATGCCAGGCTTCTAATAGCCATTTTAATTTCTCCCAGTGTGATTTCCCCTTCCAATTGTGTACATGTAATGGGGTCAAGGTTTGAATTGAGATTTTTGTTAGAACGGTATTTATATCAGCTTTGGCCATCTGATGCTCAGAAGAGTATAGTTTCTGATAAAATTATGAGAATATTTTATTAATTTCTCTTGGTATAGTTGTAATTATTTCTGCTGGGTGCTGAATATTTTAAATGTTATTTTATTCCTGCTTTTTTTTTAGCTGCCATGCTAAAATCTTATTGGGCTTATACCCCATTGCATAGTATTTACTCCTTATATAGAGCATTTGTCTTTCAGATTCTTCTGTGGTAAGTTTATTGTATGTGTTTTATTGGTTCTTTTAATACCCCATGTATACTCTCTTTTTGAGCAATGAAACTTTCCAGTTCTTGCATATTTTGTTGTCTAATTTGTTTATGTTTAATATTACAAGCAATAGTGCTGCCCCTAATGTGAGCTTTGAAAGCTTCCCTTATAACGGTAAATGTTGAATCTTCAGTATGATTATTTTGGAAATAGAAGTCTATTTTAGTTTTCATTTTGTCACAGTAGATTTTATCTTTTAATAAGATGGGATCTAATCTAAATGAAAGGATTTTAGTGACATTTAAGACTTCAATTTGTAATATGATGGGGGACTGGTCCAATACTATGATGCTTTTATATAGCTTCTTTAATCTGATAATGTATTGAATTGGAGAACAAAACAAATCGATCTGTTAGTAATTATGGTGCGCATGTGAAAAAAAAAGAATTGTTAATACCTGTAGGGTTAATAGTTTGCCATGATTCTGTTAGTTTGCCTACTCTGGGAAAATTGTTGGAAAGGATTGTTAATGCACAGCTTTCTGGGTATCTCTTCTCCTAAGTCCTCCAGTCTCTGGTGCAGCATGGGTTTAAAAAGGGTTTTGGTACAAGCACAGCCTTAGCAGTGTTCACAAACCACATCAGTAGAGCATTTGATGATAGAAGGCTCTCTGGAGCTGTGTTCATGGACCTGTCCAAGGCCTTTGACCTGGTAGATCACTCACTGCTGCTCAGGAGACTGGGGGACACTGGATTAGAAGATTCTCCTCTTAGTTGGTTCGCTAGTTACCTCAGCCAATGCCCTCTGTGGGTAAGAAATGGCGACCTGATGTCAGGTGTTGCTTTAATGAAACAGGGCTTACCTCAGGGGTCTATTCTGGGGCCACTCCTGTTTTCTAGGTTTAGAGATCCCCTGCCAGCTGTTCTTCAGAACACTCATGTACTGATGTATGCAGATGATGTGAGTTTGCATCAAAGCTCTGATTGAGTTGATATATTAAATAACTCATTTGGATCTGACTTTATATTATTGGAAAACTGGTTTTGGGAAGATAGATTATTATTAAACAGTAAAAAGACCAAATCAATGATCTTTGTGTCACACCCAATATTAGTACATTGTTCTCCACTGCAAATTGTTAACAGTAGGGGTGATATGATTGAGCAGGTAACGTCCTTTAGATTTTTGGGAATTCTACTGGATCCCCAGTTGACTTTTTCTCAGCAATTAAGAGTGATTTGTCATCAAGTAAATTGCAAAACTGGGGTCTTATTTAAGTTAAAGAATGATCTTATTTTGTCTGCTAGAACTGCTGTTGTTAGGAATGTTCTTTTACCAGCTTTATTTTATAATTCCTTTTTATTTCAAAATCTGATCTAACATTGATAACCACCACATTTAATGCCATATATAGATTTATTCTACAGCTACCCATTGGGACTCATCACTGCATCCTTTATAATACATTGGACTGGTTTTCACCCAAATTTAGTTGTGAATTCAATCTATTGTGATTGGTTGACAAAACATTAAGGTTAGGAGAGTTGTCTCCATTTACATCATTATTTGAGTATAAAACAGAGGTTAGACCTTTAAGACCCTCAGACAATCTTTTTTTTTGGCAATTCCTAGCTGTAGGACCACTATGGGGAGTCAGGCCATTAGTGTCTGTGCAGCTAGGAGTCAGAATAATCTCCTAAAAGCCATATGTGAATTGCCAAGTCATGTCTCCTTTAAAGCAGGTTTAAAACAATTTTACCATGAACACATGCATTGTACTTGTTATGATTGATTAGTTTCTGTTAAAGTGTGTATTATGTATTTGTATTTGATAGTTGTAATTTTGTAAGTTTGTAATTCATTGTTAACATCTTTGGCTATGCCCCGGGTCGTATATGAAAAAGAGCCTCAGCTCATATACTTACTTGGAAAACAAAATTTTAAATAAATAAATAATGTTTTTTGTTAATTTAGCATGAATTGTTGTAATTTTAAAGAGGCCTATGTTTGCTTATCTGTGTGTATAATTGATCTATCAAGCACAGTATCTAAAATCAAATTAAAGTATCCTTCTATGATATGGGAGAGTAAATGAAGACATTTCAAGGAATAGCTCATTGAAAAGCTAAGGGAGTTCTCATTTGGTCCATAAACATTAGCCAAAGTGTATCTGTGTCCCTGTATTTGTATTTCACATATTATATATCTCTTGTTGGGATCATTGACTGATTTTCCTAATATAATACTTGAGTTTCTTTTAATAAAAATTGACACACATCTAGCATTATGTTTATAGGGTGCATTATGCTCTGGGCAGCATTTTCTGCTATTTTATATAAATTCCTCATTAATAAGGTGGATTTCTTGCAGAAATATGCAGTTTGTTTTGTATCCATGTAATTAAATGTCTTTTCACTTTTAATTCTATCCCACATTTGTTTCATATTCCATGAAAGAATTCTTAAACGTCTCAATATAATAATTAAACACAATTAACTTTCAAGTACATTTTATCTCCCTAAGTATCATAAATCAGCTCTTTGGCTTTATAATGTATTCTTTGACTCATGCTACTGTTTCTATTCTGCTTGTAACTGTTCCATTTTATGGACCAATAAACATTTATTGAATTGCAATCTATTCTATAAAAAGAAAACAAAAAAACATCCTTTCCTCCCTATGTCCAGTTCTGTTTTCCCATTCATTACACTACTGAATGAAAAACCTCCAACCCCCACACTTCCATCCCAATCCCCAGTTCTACCTACCCATTAATTATCCATCACTGCTCTAGTTATATCCATACCTTCAAAAATGTAGTGTTGTTTCCCCCATTCTATCAAATACCTTATTTTATTAAACGGTATATTAAATAATGAATTCATATAATAAATACTGACTGATTTGTGAGTAAGTAGTCCCCTTCCCCACATCAACCTTGGTGACCTTTTTCAGAATGGCTGAGGATGACTACAACTCAGCTCCCACTCAAACCTCCCACCTTATCTTATTCCTACCATTACTCTTATAATTACAGATAGGCTAAAACCATTATTTATTGTGGAGGTTTTGAGGGGAGAGAACAGAAGGTGCCAGGAGATGTAAATTCCCTTCTTTCTCCTTTGAGGGAACAATAATTAATAATAATAATAATAATAATAAAAAACTTTTGCTCTCAGACCAAGGGGGGTATGTGGATTCCCCATACAGTTCTATGTGATATCGGCGAAAATAAAACAGTGCCAACAAAAATTGTTAAGAGATGACAGTAAAGACCAAAACCACGAGGAGCATTACAGTGCACCCCAAAAGAGTGAGCAGCTACTGTGACTTTTTCTGCTGGGGCTGTGCCCCACCCCGCACCACCCTGACTTAATATATCTACCACTGGGGGACGCAAGTCAAGGACAGGGACAACCTGAGGAAGGGGGGATACTCCCCAAGGAAACAGAGGTTATGGAGGAGGAAAAAGTCAGGATAGCACTCACACCATGGTCAGGGACAAAGACACATGTGGGGGGCAATGTGGTGGAGGGCACCAAAGTCAGAAGGGTGGGTGGAGCATCAATAAAAAAAATAATAAAATGCCATACAGCCAGTTTCAAACCCGGGCTGGCCAGCCACACAAGTAGTGACTCTAACCACTACACTACACAGCCAGCCAGGATCTGCCACTGCAACAAACCACTCACATAGTTCACACAGTAACTCATGTAACCCTACTGCCAAAACTAAAGCACTGACCTTAACATGTGTTCTTATTCCACAGTAGCTCATTTCATGGTCACTATTTTTACTCACCTAAATTGACTCACTCAAATCAAGAAGCTCTTTTCATGATACCCATACTAATGTCAAAACATATTCTCACTTATTGATTCTTTCCCTTGCCCCCCATTCATATTTCTTTTTAGCCATAGCTGGTAATTGCTCCCAATTCCTGTTCTGTTCCTAAAAATACCTCCCTCCCCCTCCCCCTCCCTTCCTCCCCATCCTAGCTAAGTTAAGTTTCAACAGAGACCCAATCTGTCAGCAAACTGAAAGTATATTATTTTTCACTTCTTTTCTCCCCTCCTTCCTTCTTTTCTTCCTTCTTTCTTCCTTCTTTCTCCACTGATCATCAGACAATCATGTCCCACTTTTATTAAAGATTTGGGCTTGTATTTCTAGTAGGGTCGCATCTTCAATAGGTACAGGCATAACATAAATTGTGGTCACTAGTTTAATTGATGTTGACCCTTTTTCAATGTGTGGCAAACTCCGTGAAACTGGCTGGTGGTTAAATGGTACATCTTCATCAGATGCTGCCAATAGTAATTCAACTTTCTTAGGGTCCATAAAAGTCTGTGTTTTTCCATGGTAGAAAGATGAAATTTTTGCAAGGGGGAAATAATGCAAATTTGATGTCCTTTTGTCGCAATATAGTTTTAACCACGTTGAATGCCTTTCTTGATTAGACCGTTTCTGTGCTGAAATCTGGATGAGCCAAAAATGTAATCCCTTCTGCTTGCAGGCTTTGATCAATCCAGGCTTTTCACAAGCTTTTCACCCAATCTGTAAAGTAATGGGGTTTGATGGAAATGGGGTGAGCATATTTGCCTTGCTGAGAATTTCATTGATTATTTCTAGAGCCTTCTCCTCCTGATGTGCCTAGTCCAGAACAATCTTATCTTCATGGTTTTGTTGCTCAGGGCATGGATTAGAAATGTTTCAAAGTATGGAAGTGGGTCCCCTCCTCTTTTTATCCCTTTGGGGACTTCAATCAGTTTTACATTATTTCTTCTTGACCTGTTCTCCTGTTCAGTTATTCTTTCTATAAGTCCTTGGAGCACAGAATTTTGTCTGTGTTCTCAGTCATTGGACTCACCTGATCATCTAGATCACTGACTCATTTTTCCACAGCATTTGGTCTGATACTGAGCATTTCCATTTTCTCACTTAGTTTAGTCAGTGATTTAGTTAAATTTTATAGTATTGTGGCCAATGAAATAAAGCAAGCCTGGGTATAATTTCTTTTTTCTTCCTTGAATTGATTAACATACTCCAGATTTATGTATGTCTTTTCTATTGGTACTGTTTGGTTACTAGCAGGAGAAACACTGGTTGATATATTTTTTTTTCCATATTTTACATTTTATCTGTCATTTGCTCCACTTTCTTATCATTCATACCCTCCTTGCCTCCCTTTGTGTGAGAGCTAGTTTCAATATAAGAGGTTAAATGGTGAGCCAGAAAGGAACTAATCTTAGAGATTCCTGGGTTGTCATTTGTTCCAAATTCACTTGCTGCACCCTTGCTTCTTTGGTCTCAAGAGAATCCTCTTCCTCTTTTGCTATAACATACAGCTGCTCTTCTAGTTCCATTTCCTTCTCCAAAATGTTCTGCTGCACAGTTTCCATTAAGGTAGGTGAATCCAGCAATTTAGAAAGTGGTGTTCAGGAGAGCACAGTGTTGGAGTAGGAAATAAAAAAAGTTTTTGTTGTTGTAGTCATGTACATCCCAAAGTTCTAATAATTGCTGAGAATCCTGCTTCACTAGAGGTTTGTATGGTTTGTGTGGCTTTAGTGGTGTTCCTTCTACCTTGTTTATTTTTTTGCAGACATTCAGCAAGGTCGATGGCTCTCTGAAATGATTTGGACATAATCCTACAAGCCTCCAAAATCACAAGTCTTACTCAAAAACACAGACAGTGTCATTCATTATTAGTAGGCACAAGTTGATAGAATGGTAGAAAAATGCCTCCAAAATTTAGCACAGAATGTCATTTGGTGTCGTGTCTGAGCATGCAGCCAGCAGTCAGCCCTCACTCAGCAATCTTGGATCCACCTTCTCAACACATGCCCATTCCAAGATCATGTCTGACTTTGCTTGTTTAGGGAACAGTTTGGGCATTATGGTTGACCCATCACTGATTTGCCAAAACTCTGGTTACCAGAAACCCTATTTTTTTTTCTTTTTGCTGCTTAGTGGGTGAGAAGTTAGAGCTGGAAACCCTAATACCACATTTACCAACTTTTGTGGCATTAACTTGAACTCTAACTGCTGAATTAACAAAGATTTTTGCAAATAATTTTCTTTTGTTTTGAGATAGTGGAATTGTAGCCTCCTTCATGCAGGTCCCTTCAGGACCTGTGTGAACAGATGCAGATGTGCAGGACCCTTTGGGCCCTGCACTGAGGAGAAAACTCAGTTCATCTGCAGAAGTGCAGGGCACGTGTGGGTCCTGCACTTCAGTGCAGTGAGGGGCAGTCCACTGGGCTGTGGAAGCACAGGGCCCTTTGGTCTCTGTGTTTCCATGTGGCTGGAGATACAGATACACAAGGCAATCTGTCAGCCAATGCACAGGGCCCTTTGCCACACAAGGGGCAGAGGTGCAGGACACTATGCTAAGGGAAGATCTGTGTTGACTATATGGTACCTGGGATGATACAGGTAACCCTGCAGCATTCATTCCCTGGCTGGAGGGGGTGTCACATGACAGTGTCATTTCAGTACCCTCAGCCCATGTAGCTGTGTCACTGAGCTTTCTTCTGAACTCAGCTCACCAGCATGGGATCACAAAGCATACCTGCTGGGGTGAAGACTAGCACTACTCACAAAGTTTCTTAATAATTATCTGTCTGTCTGTCTGTCTGTCTATCTATCTATCTATCTATCTATCTATCTATCTATCTATCTGTCTGTCTGTCTGTCTATCTATCTATTTATCTAGCTGTCTGTCTGTCTATCTATCTATCTATCTATCTATCTATCTATCTATCTATCTATCTATCTGTTGGAGCTCCTGCTACCTGTGACCTCTGCTCGCCCCCTCCACTCCTCTTCAAGGGGCCTCCTGGATGTTCCCAGGGTTTGGCTTAAGACATCAGGTGACCATGCATTTAGTGTCTGTGGGCTGACCCTGTGGAGCTTGCTTCCATCTGAAGTCCAGTAGGCTCCCTCAATTAGTGTTTTCAAACTCAGGCTGAAGGCCCAACTCTTTGACCAGGCTTTTATGGATCGATCTCCCAAACCTACTGTTGTAGATAGTATTTCTCTCTTTAAGTGGCTGTTCTTGCTGATTTTATTATTGTGTTGAAAACGTTATTATTGTTCTATGTGTGTTTTATATGTTTGTAAGGCACCCAGAGCCTCAGGGATTGGGCACCCTAGAAATAAAATGGTCTTGCCAATACAGTTATTTTATTTTGACCCCAAATTTTCAAGATCATCATTTTATGATTCCCCTTATAAGCATGACTTGTACATTTGTAGTATATTGTCCAAAACATCATTTTGCAGCACAAGTGTGAAATCACATCTCACCCAGGATTTAAGAAATGACACCTGTCACATTTATGAAGTGGTGTGTAAAGATGACTATGCTGAAAGTTTGGAGTTAAGATACTGAAAATTAAGAACATTATGAGTGAATGTTGAAATATTGCAATGTGTATCCATAACTTGGGCATTTTACCATATTTGTACACCAATGTTTCAGCATAGGCGTGTTGTTACACCACCTCATTAACCCAGTAGGTGAAAAAAATTAAATCCCCACCAACTTGGCATTCTGTGCTGCAGATGTAAAATACTTTTGGGCCAGGATTTCCAAAAATGATGGATGTCACGATTATGAGGTGATGTAAAAAAATGGCTATGTTGAACATTAGGGGTCAAAATATACAGAATTACCAAATTTGTGAGTGAGCACAGAAAAATTTAAATGCATACTCATAACTTTGTTATATTTCAGTATTTAGGCAACAAATTTTAAACAGAGCTGTGTTATGACCCCACCTCATCGACCCAGGAGGTGAAAAGTATGGAATCCCAACTGAAACATCATTTCATGCCACAAGTGCAAAAACACATTTTGGGCAAGATTTAAAAAATAACAGCTATCACGTTCATGAGGTGGTGTGGAAAAAAATGGCAATGTTGCACATTCAGGGTCAAAAGACTGAACATTACCAAAGTTATGAGAATGTGTGTAAAAATGTCAGTGTATGATCATAACTTTGTTGTTTCAATATTTGTACCCCAAATTGTCAACATAGCCTTGTTATGAACCCACCTCATGAACAAAGGTAGACAACATTTTCAAAACCTGCTTAAGAAGTGCTTTTGTGCAGCAATTGCAAACTACATTCTGGGACAGATTTGCATAATTTTACCACCATAGTTCATGGAGGGGTCCCAAAAAAGCCATGCTGAAAATGTAGTGTGGAAATGATCAAAAATTACATAGCTATGAATAAAAGTTCAAGTCCCATTGAACTATATTAAACTGCACTTACCTCATGTTCTCATATTGCAGTCACTGGTTCTGCAGCAAGACGTGTCTTCAATTGGACAGTGGCTCTACACTGTGAGACTTGTTCAGATGAATGAGGGTGTTTGTGGAGGTCTGGGGAGGTGGGGCAGATAGACAGACAGGCAGACAGACAGACAGATGGACAGACAGATATAGGTAGAAAGATAGATAGACAGACAGACAGACATGTGGCAGTGTGGTGGGGGCTGGATTGCTGGTGAATTTTTTTTTTAGGAAAAAATAAAAAGGTCAATGAGGGACAGTTTCCTTTATTGTAGGGGCAGACATTGGTACTGGGAATTGGGCACCCCCAGGGTTAGGAGGATCTCTAGTGGCACCGGGGGGGGGTGTACACTGGTTCTGCCATCTATATTTAACAGCTGAGGGGTGTGAGGGGGTCAGATCAGTAATGAACCATTTTCTTTTTTACAGGTTAGAAACAAAAGATCAATGAGGGATGGTTTTCTTTATTGCAGAGTTTTGGCATTGAGCACGCTGATGTTGGGAGGATACCCAGCGACTCTGTGGGTGGCCACCACACATAGGTGTTTTAATAATACAAGCAGGGACAGGTGGCCTGAAGGGATTGAGGGCAAGAGAAGCAGTGCTAGTGGTGGGCACCCTGGTCCACTTCATAGATAAATAGATAGATAGATAGACAGACAGACAGACATACATAGAGACTAGCAGACAGACAGATAGTTGGAAAGACAGACAGACAGACAGACATATAGATAGATAGATAGATAGATAGATAGATAGATAGATAGATAGATAGAATGACAGACAGATAGATAGAGAGATAGATAGATAGATAGACAGACAGACATACAGACATATAGATAGATAGAATGACAGACAGAATGACAGATAGATAGATAGATAGATAGATAGATAGATAGATAGATAGATAGATAGATAGATAGATAGATCGATAGATAGATACAGACAGACAGACAGTCAGTCATTCAGTCAGACAGTCAGACAGATAGGTGGCATGTTGGGGCAGATCTCGGCTGGAATGTTTTTTTCTGTAAAAAAAAATCAGTGATCACCACTGTCTGCTCCAGTACATCAGTAGATAGATAGATAGATAGACAGACAGACAGACATATCAACAGACAGAGAGATGTAGACAGGCAGATAGATAGATAGATAGATAGATAGATAGATAGATAGATAGATAGACAGACAGACAGACAGATAGCTAGACAGACACATGGCAGTGTAGCAGGGTGCAGATCACTGATGGATTTATGTTTAGGTAAACAAAAATAAAAAGATCAATGAGGGATGATGTCCTTTATTGTAGGTAGACAAAAGCTGACAATGAGGATTGGGCACCCTAGTGTTGGAAGTATCTCTGGCAGTACAGGCTGTATTTAATTGGTGGGGGGGCATGTGGGAGGTCAGATCAGTGAGGGCATGTTTTCTATTTTCTAGGTTAGATAAAAAAGATCAGTAAAGGATGGTTTTCTTTATTGCAAAATGTTCTTTATTGTAGGGGGACAGAAACAAACACTGGACACTGGGCTCCCTCAATGTCAAGAGGATCTCCAGGGGCTCTGGTGATGGGCACCATGTTGCCACCATGGTGTCTCTTCATCTGACTGGAAACGCAGTGTGTGAATAAAGAAATGAGTCATTCAAATCACCAGAATAAAACTGATACCAGGGGAGACACACAACCAGTATGTTTAGCTACAACTGATAATTTAAACAAAAGGAAGAAAACTGCGCATTACAGATTAGGTACTATTGTGGACTTGGTGGCTGGTATGGAGGGTGATATTAACACACTGTATAGCAAATTTTAAAAGGTGGTGTTTAGGAATTGAACTTAACATATAATTATTCTTGGCAAATATGTAGAAAGACAGCAAGTACCATGTGGATTAAGGGTAATTAAAATTCCTCTGAGTGGCTTTGAGGACTTTAAATTAATAGAAGATTGAGAGTGAGCGGCATGTGAGTGTTCATTAACTTTTATTAAATTAGTAATAGCTTCAGACACGATAAAACATCAAGATTTAACTGTGAAAATTTCTGAAATAGAAAAGAACTTGTCAATTTTGTTACCCATCACTTATTTTATGAACTTGTTGCCCAACTAAAGAGAAAAATAAAAACATGAGACTGAATTAATCAATAGAAAACAACATAAATTGGAATTTGATGCAAATTATTATTATTAGAGAGAAAGGTATTCTTATGGGGCAGATGCAAATATTCTACAAGTAGAAAAATATCTAGTTCAAAGAGTCCAGCTTCACTCTTGGACAAAATGGGGGCCACGTCTGAACCAGATGAAATGACAGATGATCTTAGGTATCATAGGTATTTATCAAGCATTATAAATGTTCATCCTTATAGCTTGCAAAACCCTCAATATTTAGAACTCAATAGTTCTATTCCTACAAAATACATCCAGTCTAGATTTAAAAATACCCATATTTGGGCTATCCACTACTGTAGGTGGAAGTTTGTTCCATGTGGGAACTACCCTTTCGCTGAACCAATTCTTCCTTGTTATTAGATTCCAAATGATGATGATGATGGTAGTGAGATATCTACTGTGGGTACCTCACAACAGTCTGCTCAAAAAGTATTTTTTTACAAAGAACAAGAAACAAAAAGCACAAATAAAAGAATAAAAACATAAAGAACAAGTGCAACATAGGCAGACAAGAAACAGAAAAAAGGGAGGGGCAAAGAAAACCCCAAAAGGTGGTCAGGACGAACAAAGGGAAGGAAATCATAAACCTTCCTGGATTGCAATTGACTGAAGCACATAAATCACTCCTTAGAAAAGAATTGAAATTTGCCCTAGAACAAGGTTCAGATAGAGTTAAAAACATGTGGACCTTTTAAACTGTTTAGATGGATTCAGTTGAAATAATATTTTCTGAATAAGGACACGACACCGAACCCATAATTGGGTGGAACATCTCTCAAGTGGACAATTTACATAGGGTCACTTTAGAGGACATTGATTTTTTTACAGATGCCATCCAACAGTACTCGGAAAGTAATTCAGCTCACAATGAAATGGTTAATATTTATGAATCAAATAATGAAGAGGGGGACTTAGAATTCTTAGAACAATTGCTACATGATAGTTTGATTGATGTTGATACAGCTGGGGATGGAACAGCAGTAAATAATGCTAGTGAATTTAATGATCTTAGAAAACATTCTTTCTAGCCTAAATCTAGCTTTTGTCCAAATACAAGCAATAATTATATTAAGACATTTGAAAAATAAGTTCTAGCAGAAGCTCAAGAACTGTCTCAGAAATAAGGCAATTTTAAATTTAAGAACTTACCAAATTTAGAATTGGTAGCTTTACACAAACTTAAGAACATTAAATGGGTGTTTTTAAAAGAGGCAGATAAGGGAGGCAACATAGTATGCATGTCAGAGGAATTTTATAAAAACAAGGTTCTTGAATTATTGAATGATTCAACCAATTACCAATGTCAGAATTGTAACCCAGCCTCTGAATATAAAATACAATTGCTTCACCTATTGGAAAATGCTAAAAATGTAGATTCAGATCCAGAAGCTGAATTCAATTTCCTGTGGAATGATACACCAAAAATTATTACTTTCTACATACTTCTAAAAATCCATAAGGATCCTACATACCCTCCCAGAAGTCTGATAGTTTCTGGAATTGACTTATTAACTAATAATTTATGTAGATTTATTGATTTCTTCCTAAAGTCCTGTGTATAGGAACTTCCCTCGTACCTTAGGGATACAATGGATGTGTTAGATATATTTTAGTGATTTTACTTGGAAGGAAAATTACCTGTGGATTGGAACTGATGTAGAATTACTCTACACCTCTGTTGTAAATGAATGAGGTGTAAGGGCCTGTGACTATTTTTTGAAAAACTGCTCCTACAATTCAGTTGCTCCCATCAGGTTCCTCTTAGAAGGATAGACCTTTATTTTCACATGCAACTATTTTTTTCCCCCTATACTTTATCCACCTTGAGCTACCAGACTGCCTACCTTATCTCATCAGGCATCCCCCTCAGGTCTCCAGCCGCCAACTCCTTGGAGTCCACCGGCTCCTCCTATTGTGGTCCCATGGTTTACCCCTGTGGCAGGATGGAGGGGAGCTCATTCTGTAGCTCAACCCCCCGATACCAGGATCCAGCGTACTATGTATCCACAGAGTCAAACCGGTCTCCATGCTTGAGACGGCCATCAAGCTGCCACATCCGATGCTTACCTTTTTCCACTTTTCTCTCCCCCATTCCCCAATGTCTGTGGCATGCAATGATGCCCCAAGGACCTGAACACACACATGTCTGCACGCCCCCTGTTCCTGGAGTCTGCCACAGTACATCCCCACAGATCCTGCCAGTGCACCAGCAGCAATCCCCAGCCATCGCCAGGGGATGTTCAAGCACCAGCAGTGGCATATTCCCCTCCTTGGATAACGAGAGCAGTCCTGTGGATGCTCAATCCTTCTCCTTTGCTGCCGACCCCCGGCAATCCTGGCTCACTCTCGAACCCGGGTCACCGGCGTAGAGCGAGGTGTGGCTTCCAGCACCTCAACCCTCAGCACCAAGGGGCCGGCTTACATACAACTATTTTGAATGTAATGGAAATTTCTTTCTATAGACTAAGGGAACAATAGTGGCTGGCCACTATGGTTCTCTCATATGCGAATTTGCTACCAGGATATTTGTAACAGTTATTTATAACAGGAAATGGAACCCATACCAAGGCAAAAATATGGGACTTCAGAGGAGTTGACTTTGATAAGATGGCCAACAGAGTTAATCTAGCCCTGGCAAAAAGAAATACAGGTGAGGTGGTACAGGCACAGTGGGCAAACATTAAGGATGCAATACTTGAAGCAAAATCCCATTGTGTTAGAGAGAAAAGGAAGTGCAAAAGAAGAAGGAATCCACTTTGGTTCTCAAAAACAGTAGCAGAAAAGGTCAGAGCCAAAAGGCAAACCTTCAGGAAATATAAGGGAACACAGCGGGATGAAGATAGGGAGGCATACCAAACTTCCCTAAGGGAAGCAGGGAAGGCAGTGAGGCAGACAAAGGCCCAAACCAAGGAAACACTAGTACAAACAGTAAAAGAAGGGGACAAGACTTTCTACAGATACATTACTGAAAGGAGAGAGTCCAGAGAGGGTATTCCTAAGATCAAAGGAGATAAGGGGGCATGTGAGGAGGAGGACCATGTAAAAGCATTTATCCTAAATAGATACTTCTGCTCAGTATTTACTGAAGAGAAGGTAGGGCAGGGCCCATAGTCAGCACCATGTACACAGGAGGGAGGGAGATGAGCACTAGTCCCTTCACAAAAGAAAGGGTCCTACAAGAGCTTGATAAGTTCAGGGTAGACAAGGCAATGGGACCTTATGGCATACATCCCAGGGTACTAAAGCAGCTAGGAGTGGAACTAGTAGAGCTATTATTATAGAAACAAAGAAACATAGACTTTGATGGCAGATAAGGACTGCTTGGCCCACCTAGTCTGCTCATTTCCCATCTAGATGATAAGCTGCAGATCCTATTTAACCAAAAGTCTATTTCATCCTACCCCCCCACAAAAATTGCCTTATGTTTGTCCCATGCATTCTTGGATTCTCCCACAGTTTTAGACCCCACAACCTCCTCAGGAAGGCTGTTCCATGTATCCATCACCCTCTCTGTGAAAAAATACTTCCTCACATTGCCCCTGAGCTGTCCCCCCTCTATCTTCAAATTGCGTCCCCTTGTTCTTGCACATCTCTTTTTCTGAAAGATGCTACCCTCTTGGACTTTGTTGATTCCACTGAGGTACTTAAATGTTTCTATCATGTCCTCCCTCTCCCTCCTTTCCTCATGGGTATACATATCAAGCTTCTTTAGTCTCTCCTCACATGGCTTCTCTTGCAGACCATGCACCATTTTAGTTGCCCTCCTCTGAACTGCCTCCATTCTGTCTATGTCCTTGTGGAGATGGGGTCTTCAGAACTGGACACAGTACTCCTGATGGGGTCTCACCAACTGTCTGTACAGGGGAAAACAACTTCCTGTTTTCTGCTGGTGAAGCCTCTCCCTATACATCCCAGTATCCCCCCAGCCCTCCCTACCGCCTTCTCGCATTGCTTGCCAACCTTAAGGTCATCTGATATGATTACTCCCAGATCCCTTTCCATTTTTGTTGTTGTCACTATCTCCCCCCCATTGTGTAATCTTCCCATGGGTTTTTGTTTCCCAGGTGCATTATTTTGCACTGCTTTGCATTGAATCCAAGCTGCCATACTTCTGACCAATCTTCCAACCTTGCCAAGTCCCTTCTCATCCTTTCCACGCCTCCTTGTGTATCAACCCTGTTGCAGATCTTTGTGTCATCTGCAAAGAGGCATACTTTTCCTTCTAGTCCCTCTGCAATGCCACTTATAAAGACATTAAAAGGGACTGGACCCAGTACTGAACCCTGCGGTACCCCACTTGTAACCCCTTTCTCATCAGAGTGGATTCCATTTACAATTACTTTCTGTGTCCTGTTGTCCAGCCAATGTTTCACTCAGGCTACCACCCTGGGACCCACTCCCAGGGTGGTTAATTTGACTATTAATCTTTTGTGTGGGACCTTGTCAAATGCCTTGCTAAAGTCTATGTAGGCCATGTCCGCAGCCCTTCCCTGGTTTACTACTTTGGTCACCCAGTCAAAGAAATCAATTAAATTCATCTGACATGACCTCCCTGCTGTGAACCCATGCTGCCTTGAGTCCTGTGCCCCATTGGCCTCTAGGTACTCAACAATTATTTCCTTCAGAAGTGATTCTATCACTTTCCCTACCACAGAGGTCAACCTGACAGGTCTAAAATTTCCTGCCTCTATCTTGGTCCCACTTTTGTGAAGGGGAATCACATCTGCCTTCCTCCAGTCCTCAGGTACCACACCATCCTCCCATGATTTGTTAAAAAGGGTAGTTAGTGGTGTCACTAGTTCTCTGCTTAGTTCTTTTAGAATTTTGGGGTGAATTCCATCTGGCCCCATTGCTTTGTCCACCTTCAGTTTTAGGAGTTCTTCCAGAACCCTTTCTTCTGTGAAAGAATTGGGATCGACCCCCCCTATCCAGACTGCTTCTGTTAATTGGATTAGGCACCTCCCTACCTTCTCTTTTGTAAATACTGAACAGAAGTATTCATTCAATATCCCTGCTTTTTCATTATCCCTCTCTGCCCACCCACCATCCATTCTATTCAGCCTCACTATCCCTCTCTTTGTCTTTCTACGGTCCCTGATATACCTATAAAATGTTTCAACCCCCTTCTTAACCGAGATGGCTATTTTTTCCTCAGTTTGTGCCTTTGCAATTCTGACTACCCTCCCTGCTTCCTTCTGCCTTAACTGGTATAGTTCTCTGTCCTGCTTCTTCTGTGTTTCCTTATACTTCCTAAATGCTATCTTTTTCTCCCTAACCTTCACTGCCACCCTCTTTGAGAACCATAATGGCTTTTTCTTTCATTTTGATTTGTTTATTTGCTTTACACAAAGGCTTGTTGCCTCTGTGATGGCAGTTTTGATATTTCCCCATTGTTACTCCACCCCTCTTTCTAGCTTGTTTGCTAGTGCTTTTCTTAGGCACTTTCCCTTCTTGCCAAAGTCAGCCCTCCTGAAGTCCAGAACCCTCACTTTTGTATGGCTTGACTCTGTAGCTGAGATTATCATGAACCACCCTGTTTGGTGGCCACTTGTTCCCAAATGGCTACCCACTTCTAGAGCTGAGATCCTCTCACTGTCCCCATTTGATAGTATGAGGTCTAAGATTGCTCCCTCACGAGCAGGTTCCAAAACTAGCTGTCTGAGGCATGCCACCTGAAGGGCATCAAGAATGGCCCTGCTTTTGGATGTGGCTGCAGCAAAGGTGCTCCAGTTAATATCTGGCATATTAAGGTTCCCCCATCAACAGTATCTCCCCTTTCTCTGCCATCCTAAGTATGCCTTCTATCATATCCTTGTCCATTCCTTCCCCCTGACATGGGGGTCTGTATACAACTCCTGTGCAGATTATGGTGCCATCTCCAGTCTTTAAGGTGACCCACAGTGCCTCCTCCTCTCCCTTTTTACTCTTTTGTTTAGTTGCTTTTATCCCCTCCCTTACATAGAGAGCTACTTTGCTCCCTTTTCTCCCCTTCCTGTCTCTCCTGTAGGTTGTGTGCCCTGGTATGTTAACATCCTAGTCATGGGTCTCTGTGTACCATGTTTCTGTGACTGCTTAATATCCAGGCATCCCTCTTCCATCAAGACCACCAGTTCAGGGAGCCTGTTGCCCAGACTATGGGCATTGGTACTCATACCCTCCATTTCTTGATGACCTTACCCTGTTTTGACCCATCCCTGTCCTTATTGCATTTGTCACTTTCTCCTTTAACCCCTTCACTTCTCCCTATCAACATCTCTATGTTGGTGTCTTCCTCACTTAGTACCCTGATTTTTTTGGGGGGTAGGATTTTCCTGCTCCCCTCCAGTGCCTTCCCCTTGGCTTGTTTAAATGTTTGCCAATGAAGCATTTAAACCTATCTCCTAGGATCCTGGTTCCCCTCCTGGACAGATGCAGACCAACACATCAGTATAGGCCTGTATCCCTCCAGGTGGACCCCCAGTCCTCAATGAAGCCAAATCCCTGAGCTCTGCACCAGTTGTTCAAACACTGATTGAATCCCATGGTGTGGATCACCTTAGCTTCAGCCATGCCATAGACAGGCAACACCTCTGAGAAGGTTACCATGTGTGCTATTAGTCTAAGGCCCCTTCCCATCTCCACAAATGCTTCTTGCACTGCTCTGATCCCTTTCTTAGCCAGGGCTCATGTCCTTAGGTGGACAATGACATCCAGCCCCCTCCCCTGTGCAGCTGCTCCTGTGATCCTGAGGATTCACTCCCTGTCCCTCCATGCTATGGCACCAGGCAGGCACCTTACTTCCATCTCCCCTTCCTCCACCAGTTCTACTTTCCTAACTATCGAGTCCCCCACTAGGAGTTGTTTCCTTCCCCTGTGAGGTCCCATGACACCCTCCTGTGAGTCTCCTTTGTGGAGGTTCCCAGGATCCTCCTTGGTCTCCACTGTGGGTGCTTCCATAGAGGAACCACACTTTTCCAGAACAGCATAGAAATTGTGGAGAGGTACAACTGGAGGGATGCATCTCTGTTCCTCCACCCTCACCCTCCCTGAGCCCACTGAGGTCCAACCACTCCTCTTTCTTGGCAATCTCTGAGGCAGCAGAAGTGACCCTGGTGGTCCTGGTTGGGAGAAGAGGTCCCACAAATCTTGGCCAACTCAGCCTGGAGATAAGCAACCTCCTCTCTCAGCCTAGAAAGGTAAATGCAGAACTGTGTACTGAGTTTCTGAGCACAGGAGAGGTCCCAGAAGACCGGAGAAGGGTTCATGTGATCCCACTCCACAAGAGTGGTAGCAGGGAGGAGGCAGCAAACTACAGACTAGTCAGTCTTACCTCAGTAGTGGGCAAGATTATGGAGGCACTCCTTAAGGAAAGGATAGTGCAACACCTGGAATCCATAGTAGCACAGGATCCAAGACAGCATGGGTTTACAAAAGGAAGGTCCTGTCAAACTAATTTCATAGATTTATTTTACTGGGTAAACAGACTGGTGGACCAAGTTGGAGCAGCTGATGTTGCCTACCTTGGCTTCAGCAACGCTTTTGATACTGTTCCACATAGAAGATTGATTAATAAGCTGGGTAGGCTTGGGGTGGGTCAGAAGTTGGTCCACTGGGTGGCAAACTGGTTGACAGGTAGAAAACAGAGAGTGGTGGTAAATGATATACAGTCAGAAGAGATGCAAGTACCAAGTGGGGTACCTCAAGGATCAGTCCTGAGGCCAGTCCTCTTCAATATCTTCATCAGTGACATTGCAGATGGACTGGAGGGTAAGGTTTGTCTGTTTGCAGATGACACCAAGATCTGCAACAGAGTAGATGATCCAGATGGGGTGGGCAGAATGAGAAGAGATCTGGATAAACTACCAAAATGGTTGGAAGAGTGGCAACTTGGGTTTAATGCAAAGAAGTGCAAGATCATGCACATAGGGAAGAGAAACCCTGAAGCCACCTATAGGCTGGAAGGGGAGTTGCTAGCAGTCACAAGGGAAGAAAGAGACTTTGGCGTCATCATCACCAATGACTTGAAATCATCCAAGCAGACCACTAAAGCAGTAGGTAAGGCTAGGGGGATGTTAGGGTGTATTAGTAGGAGTATGACAAGTCAGAAGAGGGAGATAATAATCCCTCTTTACAAGACACTGATTAGGCTCCATCTGGAGTACTGCATGCAGTACTTGAGGCCACACCTTCATAAGGGAATTAACCAGATTGAGGCAGTCCAGAGAAAGGCAACCAAAATGGTGCAGGGATTGCATCAGAAAACATATGAGGACAGATTAATGGCGCTCAGTATGTATACCCTACAGCAAAGGAGGGAGAGAGGTGATATGTTTGAAACACTGAAACAGCTTAAGGGCATTAACAAGGTGAAAGAGTCTAATGTATTTCAATATAAGAAAAACAGCAGGACAAGAGGACACAGCATGAGATTAGAGGGAGGCTGATTAAGGGGTAATATGAGGAAGTTATTTTTTCACAGAAAGGGTGGTGGATGCATGGAATGGCCTACCTCAGGAAGTGATGGATATGGATACAGTGCAGGGCTTCAAACAGGCATGGGTTAGGCATAAGGGAGCAATGTAGACAAGTATGAATAGATAGGCCATTGACAAAGCAAAGGCTGATGGCACATTTATAAGGCAGAAAAAGAAATGGGCAGACTAGATGGGCGTTGCGGTCCTTATCTGCCATCAACTTCTATGTTTCTATGTTTCTATGTTTCCATACATAGACCACATCATCAAATGACTACACATTATTGGCAATGTGATCTGTACATGGAAGTGTACCAAAGAGCTTGCTGAGAAGTTTCTAACTAGGATTAATGATAATGAGTTTGATTTGTGATTTACAGCACACATTAATAGCAGCAGTCTGAACTTGTTAGATATTACCCTTTCCTCAAAGATAGGAGAAACTGTGGAGACTAGAACATATAAGAAATCTACTACAACTAATACCTTGTTAAGAGTGGATAGTGCCCACCCAAAATCCCTGATCAAGTCTATTGCTTACGGACAACTTATAAGATTAAAAAGAAATAGCTTTGATGCTGAAACATTTCAGGAACAGCCTGAGGAATTTAAGGAATGCCTTAAGTCTAGGGGATATCAAGACTGTGATATTGAAGATGGATTCCAGAGGGCTATTAACTTGGACAGTGCTGAGCTGTTAAAACTAAAAAGTAAGCATGGGAATAAAACAAATGACAAAATATGTTTTGTTACTGATTACAACAGTTGAACAGGTCAAATGGGAGCAATTGTTAAAACATTCTGGTCAATTTTTATGAGTGATGCTAAATTGAGACCAGCAGCAGGGGATTCCCCACTTGTCTCTTTTAAAAAGAGCCCCTATTATTGGAGACAGAATTGTACACAGTAGATTTATCCAGTCATTGAATCAGGCTACTACTCAGACTTAGCTATATGATAAACCTGTTGGCATGTTTAGATGTGGGAAGTGCAATACCTGTAAATATTGCAATAAGGCTAAAGAACTGAAAATACAAGATTATGGAAAAAATGTGGCAGTCCATCAGTTTATTACTTGCAGTACATAATTTGTCATTTATGCCCTCTTGTGTCCATGTTCAAAATTATAAATTGGGAAAAGAGTTAGATTTGTTCTTATAAGAATTCAAGAACATCTCAGGAATATTAGGAATAAAAGGTAAGCAATACACTGGGAAATATGTTTTACACTGCCACAATTGTAATCCTTATGCCTAGAAACATAGAAAAATAGAATCTGTTGGCAGATAATGACCTAATCACCTAGTCTGCCCTATTTTCTCCACCTATTGTGTTGTTACAGATCCTACTCGGTCTCTGGTCTTTCTCACCCCCCACCACCACCACTAAGATCCTCTGTGTCTATCCCTTGCATTCTTGAACCCAGTCACCTTTTCTGTGTCACCACCTCCACTGGTAAGCTGCCCCATGCATCCACACTCTTTCCATGAAGTACTTCCTCACATTTCCTCTGCGCCTCTCCCCTTCTAACTTCATAACATGACCCTTTGTCCTCAAGCATCTTTTTCCGTGGAAAATGCTTCCCTCCTGTGCATTGTTTTTGCCTGTGAGGTATTTGAATGTCTCTGTCATATTACCCATTTCCCTTCTTTCCTCTAGGGAGTACATGTAACTTCCTTGAGCCTTACCCCATAGGGCTTTTGATGCAGGCCATGCATCATTATGGTTGCCCTTCCTTCTACTGCCTCCACCCTTTCTATGACTTTATGGAGGTGTGTCCTCCAGAACTGTACACAATACTCAATGTGCAGACTAATCTATGATCTGCATAGGGGTATTATTACCTCCATTCTACTGCTGAAGATTCCCCTTCCTGTGCAACCCAACATCCCTTCAAATCTTCCTTACTGCTTTGTCATGCTGCTTCACTACCTCCAGGTCATCAGAAATTATCACCCCCAGATCCCTTTCCTGCTTTGTAACTGTTAATACCTCTCCTTCTAGTTGGTATTTTGCTCCTGGGTTCTTATGCCCCAAATGTATTATTTTGTGCTTCTTTGCATTAAAACCCAGCTGCCAAGCCCTTATACACTGCAGTAAATGGGAATTGAACATGTGATTCAGGACTCCAAAGGGTAATAGAAAAAATGTTCCAGAAAGAAAGCTACTGGATTTTCCATTTGGATTCACTTTCGTGAAAAGGTCTCAACCAGGAACTGGTTTTAAAGCTTACTTGTAAACTACTTATATTTAAAAATGATGCTTCATCTGTAGAAAAATTGTGAACTTGTCTATATTTAAGACAAATTCATGCTGTACTTGCTCAATCCTTCCTTAACATATGTATGTAATGCCTGCACTTAATGGATGTGAATAACTTTGAGTAAGTATTTAGCTATGAATTTTTTATTTCATGTGCAGAGATATTGTAACTCACTCTTTTTAGCTTTTTGAGCTTTTCATGCATAAAACTGTTTGGACAATATGACTACTAATGTTATATATTTATACTACACTAATGGAAATGATTAGTTATTTCTTGTTTTAAACTATTATGTGTGTTTTACATTTCACATGCGTCACTATTGGTGTTGTCACAGGTTCAAATTCTGTCTTACCCTGGAATGCTTATCAATTGTAAATGGTTCACACAATTGGTTGAGACCAGAGGGTCCAGCTATTTAAGGTGGGAGTTATCACCAAAAGCCTGCCTCCTGATGAAAACTTTTGTCGAAGCAACGGGGGAGATTGGTGATAGTAGATATTCTTTGCTGCACCACCATGTTTGGATTGCAGTATTGGAATAATGTTTTTTTCACTTTTAAAACATGACATGGTCTTGTAATGTTTTAGAATGCAGGGGCTCTTAACTATTTTGGCCCATACGGATAGTTCTGCAGCTTTCAATCTCTGGCTAGTGGGGGTGTCATATAATAGTGCCATCCCACAACCGTCAGCCTATAGATCTGACCTCAGTCCCTAAATTGGATTACCATGTCCTATGATACAGCATAAGGTATATTGGTGTTTACTCATGCTTGTTATGATGTAATTACAAATGATTATCTAGCATAGTTAGTTGTGTGGTGTTAGCGTGCCTCATACATTTAGTAGTAATAATGCTATGATCAGCATATTTTATTGTATTGTAACTCAAAAGTAGCTTTAGTCAGCATAATGCTTATCACTGTGTACATGCAAAACCTAAAGGCCTTGGGTGCAAGCTGCCCACCTTACCCACCACTAGAATTGCTTTGTTTAGCTTCTTTACCATGCAGATGAGCCCATTACCAGGTAATGGACCCTCTCATCTCTGACTAATAATCCATGTAAGCTTGTTTTTCACTGAGTTTCTCTATGATGACATCACAGTGTTCAGAGGTTCCAAACTCCCACCAGGTATTGCTGTCCTTTTTACATTTATTTGGGGAATAAACCTTTATTCTGTGACAACTGTCTTCTGTATCATGTTTTGCCATCTGCAAAACTCAACAAGCCCGTGTAGCTGCATCACTGAGCTTTCCCCTGAAATTAGCTCACCAGCACAGGATTGCAAAGCACAGCCAATGGGGTAAAGATTGGCACTGCACACATAGTTTCTTACCAATTATATTATAGGGGCATTGCACCCCTATAGTTAGGGTTGAGTCACCTGTTTAATGTTAATCCCCTTTTTTTACATCTTAATAACTTTTGTGTTATTTGATGAAATAAGCCAAATTTTAGCATGCGTGGTCAGACTGCTGGAGTCTCAAGATGTGAAAAGTTTTGTGACAGCATCTTGTTTCTGTTTTTGAGATATAGAGCACCACAAAAAGTAAAAAAAAATAACATTGTAGGTTTTTTTTTTTGCTCTCATCTGCAGCCCAGACAATGTGGATTTTTTTCATGAAATGTTCAGGGTTGAAGCAACCCATACCAAGGGTGTGCCTTTGGAATGTTTGGTGAAAAAATATAATTCCAGTTTAAAGTTATAATTATTTGTGAGTTAACGTTCTGGTGTGACTGGTAAAACTAACCACGAATGGTAAAAAAAAAAAATATATATATATATATCCTGAAAGGTAAAAAAACATATCGCGAGTGGTTATTTGCATGATTTACTTGTCATGGGGAAAAAAAGCAGTCAAGATGGCCACCATTTTCTTTTTACTGTTTACATTTGCAAACATCAAAATACATATACATTATGTATTTTTTCAAAACCAAACACCTGAACTTAGCTAAGTGGGACCCATTTAGCTAGATTCTGGCTTTTGTTTGTTTATTTTTACAGTTGTTAGAAATACTTTTTCTGGGCACCAAAAATACAGAGTGTCCAGCTTAGTGAGAGGAACCATCCCACTGCATTCTCTGTATGAGGACAGTGGGACTTTATTGACTTCTGCAGCCTCAGCAAGAACTTGTGCTGCCTGCTACAATGAGATCAGTGAACCACTGTTTCCCTGGTGTCTAGTAGCACCCACCTTGGCCATGCCATTGCCAGAGTAATACAGTACAGGACGCAGATAAAAAATATCTATTCTGGTTTCAGCATTTGCTTGATCAAGATTAAACACTCAAAACTTTTTCCTGATAATGTAATTCTCTTTGTTCTGAATGCAGTAATCTGATTATGCAAACTCTATTATTTATACTTTTATCGCATCATACTCTGATCCAAGGTCAGATGAGAAAAACCATATCCCAAGTTTGTAGTTTCTTTCTGTAATCTTCCTTTTTTATATATTTTTTTTTCATAGTGGGCTGATTCATATTGGTACATGCTGATGAAGTTGATGCAGAAGTTGCCCTCTGTTCCTCTTTTCTAGTGCCCTACACTGGCTGCCATGATCCTTTTCCTGCTTAGCAAAAGATACACAAATGTTTATGGTACAGTAACTATTGACTTGGGATATGGCTTTTCCTGTCTGACCCTAGACTGGAGCATAAACTAATACAAGTACAAATCATGAACAAGTTTGCATAATCAGCTTATTGCATTCAGAGTTAGGAGATTTATCTGGAAAACAATTTGACTATTTAATTTTAGTCAATCGAATTCAGAAATCAAACAAGGTTTTTGCAGCTGCTGCCTAATATATTTAGTCTCAACTCCACACAGGAAGAAACCTAGGAATAAAAAGTTTTAACAGAGTTACAACACAAAGCCCTGACTTCTAGCTGGGATCAAACTCTGGGTTAGGACCAGCAGGATGCAGGTGATTAGCAGGCAGCTTTAAAACTCCATCTTCAGCCTGTTGCTAACTTATTTATTTATTTCATTTTGTTGACTGGGTAGGCTCGTTGGGACCAAATGGACCCTTTTTCAGGGGAGACCTGAAATTAGTTACATAGAAGCCTGTAAGGTACAGGACACATCAATGATACGATTTGATGATACAAAACAATTTTAGTAACAGTACACAGTATTACCAGATATTTACAGAAGTTCCAGGAGACTTACACATTGATGTAGCTTGCACAGACATTTTGTACATATGTTCGTTTAGACAGGAGTAGGATGCCATCATTGACAGTGTGTTAGTTACAACTTATTGTGGCTACAGGTAACAGATGTCCAGTAACTTTATAATGGTATAATGGCGATGACCAGTGGGATGACCAGAGCCCCCATGGTGATGTCAACCAGTACCATGGACACAATGAAACAGATAGTGGTCTACCACATCAACCAGTCCAGTCTGACAACCCAGACCCCTAGGACATTGCCAAATACTAAGGCCAGGACCATGAACACCTCAATTCCAATGTACACCAGCTGGAACCCAGAGCTCCTAATCTTATGTGAGCATCACAATGCTGATACTGTAGTTTATGCAAACTGCTCTTTATTTGAAACTATGAAGCCTTTAAACTTCTGTTATACCTCAATAGCTGAGGTTTTTCAGCAGATGAAAGGAACTGCTCCTTCTGCCATTACTGTAAGTGGGATGGGACAATAAGAGCTTTGTACTGTAACTCTGTGCAGAATTATTATTCCTAGATCTCTTCCTCTGTGAAGCAGAGTAAACATACAGTACATGAGGCAGCTAAAATAAATGTATTCTGGTTTCAGCATTCACTTGCTCATGGTTAAACAGTCCTGGTTATCAATAAATAAATAAAATACATGCGACTGAGGTGAAAATCGCAGTGATGTTTCTACAAGAAAATTTTAGATTATAATTTGAAGCTGACCAAGTCAGCAGCTCACCAATCTTAGTTCACCCTGGAGAGCACACAGGATTTGAACATAGGGGATAATTCACTGCAGACCTACCAGGTTGGCCATAACAAGCAAATTTTGCAGAGCTGGTGCTGCAGAGGCTGCTATACAGATATGCAGACCTTTACATTATAATTTGTAATTAAATGTAAGAACCGTTTCCTATTCTCCTGTGGGTTTTAAAGAACTTGCAGTGATCACAAGTTAGATTGCTGTGTCTGAGGTGGCATTTTTATTAATGAGAATACAAAAACCTTGCATGTATTCTCAACCTGGCTTGAATTGTGTTGCGAGGCAACCAGTGTGCAGCAATTTATTCACAAAATTTAAATCTTTGAAAAAAATGGTGCATTTTGTAGAATGATGGCCATGAGGAAAAAAATTTATGGAACAGGGAGTAGATTGCAACCCACAATACTAAGATTCATCCTAGGATAGGATAGATGCACAGGAGGCATGATATGCCCATGATTGTACATCTCCCGCCAAGTGGGTTTTGTATGTACCCATTTGTTTTAGTAAATGTTTGTCTAATCTAGTTTTAAATGTACCAAAGGTATCCACTTCTTTTGGCACAGAGTTTCACAACTGTATAATCCTTTGTGTGTAGAAGAATCTTCTACTGTCTAGTTTAGGGTAGGTCAACATCAGTTGATGATCGTGACTTCTGAGAGAGAGTGTCCTAGAGTTATCTTTTAGTCCCAAATCTTCCCAAAGTTGCCTATCCCAAGATATACGGTACATAAGCAAAAGGTTTCCCCTTGTTCACCTGAGTTCCAATGTGTAAAGGTTAGGATTAGTAAGCCTTTGCTTGTATGTTTTACTGTGCTTTCCATCTATCTATTTTGTTATACATCTCTGGACACCTTCAACTTTCTTTACATCTTTGCGTAGGTGTGGGCTCCATTGTGGAGAGCAGTAGTCCAAGAGTGGATGAACATAAGCCCTATACAATGGCAGGATGCAAGACCTATTTCTAGAAAAAAAGGATATTTTAATGCATCCAATAATTCTATTTGATCTTTTAACTGCTTCATTACACTGATCACTGAACTTAAGATCTTTAGTTATAATTGTACCTAGATCTTTTTCCCTCTCCACTGATTTCAGCACCCTGTCATTAAGTAAATATGTGTTGCAGTTGTTAGACTTGCCCAAATGCATGTCTACACATGTTTCTACTGTAAATGTCATTCCATTCAATATTGCCCATTCCTCTAATCATGTAATGTATTTTCTTAATGCTTCTACTCCCAAGCTGTTTTTCACCTTAGCTGCGATCTTGGTGTCATCAGCGAACTCGATTGGAAAAACTATTGATTTTTTTAGTCATGTCAGATATGACCAGGGAGAACAGGGCAGGTCCCATCACTGATTCCTGTGGCACCCCACTAGTGACGTAACCCTCAGTTGATAAGTGCCCCTTAATTCTTACTGTCTGTGTCCTGTTACTTAGCCATGCCTCGACCCATTTCATAATAGTTTTGTTAATCCCAAACCTGTGCATTTTATCAATCAGGGTAGAGTGTGGGACTTTGTCAAAAGCCTTACAAAGAATCAAGTAGATGATATCAACTGCAGATTTGGTGACTAATAGTACACTCACTTTATCATAGAATACTAAGTTACTTGTGTTGTGAGGCATGATCTGTTATTAGTAAAACCATGCTGAGTATTATCTGTTAGATGCTTATTTGTAATTTCTTGATCCATCCTGTCCTTTACATAGGCCTCCATTATTTTATCCAATATGCTTGTAAGGCTTATGGGTCTGTAATTGGCCATGTTCCTCTTATCTCCCTTAATGAGATGAAAGAAAAACGCCACCCCACAGGCTGGGTGAGCAGAGTAGACAAAATGTAAACCAGAAATTAATACTCCAGCACAGTCCCACTGAAAAACAGACACAGACCAGTGCCAAATCAATGAGTAGCAGTAATATTTAATGAAGGATCACAAACAAAAGTCTTCATACTGTACCTCCTACGGGAATGGTATCCACCAGTGGTACCTGAGATCTGAGCAGAATACTGTTGGCACCCTTCCCCTCCAACTAAACTGCTTGCTTCTGAAGAAAAAATAAGCAGTGCATATTGTGCGATTTGCCTAAATATAAAGTACTGGCTCACACACTTTCACATACTTTTTACTAAGGACTAAATATAGGTGATATATATGTAACCACATGTGTCTGCCTGGATTCTCACATCTTGTAATTGTTTAAATTAATATAGTTTACTATTCCCTGTTCCCTGGGCTGTGGCTGCAAGGGAGAACTGGGTCTCAATCTAGCTTGCCTGCTTATCAATGAAAAAATAAAATAAATGTGACTGAGGTGAAAATGGCAGTGACATTTCCACATGAAAATTTCAGATTGTAATTCTCCCAATGTAGCAGATATAAAATGCAGTGAACAATGACTGCACAGAGCTACTGGTTCAGTATAACGCCTGTTCAGCCTAGTTGTTAGAGCTCAGAATTATGAACCAGAGGAGGCCTTGGTTCAAATGACACCCAAACCCTCACTGTGTGATGTTGAACAAGTAACTTGACTTGCCACTTCTTCCCTCCTCCTTGTAGCTGTAAATTGTTTATCAAGACCCTACTGAAAATATGATGAAGCATCTCAGAAATCACATAACCAAGACAGCAAATTCACTTCATTACAGTATAGTAGGCAGCATACAAGTAAGTCATTATAAATACACTTTTACACTAATAGCACTACCAATTTTCAGCAGTGATTGCTTATTGTCCCAATCAATTACATGAAAGGCAACAACATCTCACTTGAAATATTGACCCATTCAAGTTGTCACTGAATGATAATGTAAACAAAATGCTATTAGTTCTATGAACTCTTTTAAATGTTTTGATAGCGCTTTACTATGTGATGGTTATAGAATCTGATTATAGAAGTTAATCAATACTGCATTGAGAGCTCCCACTTTGCAAAACACCAAACTCCCATGTGCTAAAATTATTACAGGATAAATGCATTTTTTCATTCGGCTGCTACCTTTTTACTATTACCACCACATTATTTTCATATGTTAGTGCTTTTTAATTTTCACAATTTTTAAATGGCATGCCTACCACAGAGATTAGCACCAATGGCAAGTGTACTCAATATACATAGCTAAGATAAAATATGCATAAGCCCAAAGTAGTTATTTTCATTTTCCTTAAAAAGGAGTGTTCAAAATCAGATCTTAAGCTACACAATATACCATGCTCATAAGCCTGCCCTAAGTGCTAAAATAATTTTATGACTGATCCTTTCATTCAGCTACTGCCTTTTTACTATTAGTGACCATACAGTGTTTATTATTATTGTTTGTGCTGTTAATTTTCACAACCTTTAAACAGCAGACTTTCTGCCAAGATCGGTGTCTGCAGCAAGGACTCTCAATGCACACAAATAAAATAAATGAAGGTTCAAAGCCCAGAATGGTTAATAATAATTTCCCCCTGAAAATGACATGTTCAGAGTAAGATCTTGTGTGTAACCCATAACCTTCTAAAGTGGAGAGTGTTCTCAATACACATATCTAAAGTAAAGTATGCATAAGACCAAAAAAGGTAATTTTATTTCCCTTAAAAAGGAGCTTTCAGACTCAGACCGCAAGCTACACAAAATACCATACTCTCATGTCTGCCACAAGCACTTAAAGTACTGTAGAATAGAAAATATTCACTGTACATATATTTTCACTATATTCACTGAAGTGCTCAGAACCATGAAAATAAAATTACGCTAATTAGTACTTTTTCCATTAAGGTGAATGGAACACTTTTAGTTTAGAGTGAAACTAAATTTACCCAAATATGGCCACTTTGTGGCTAGTGCTAAATATAATTGATACAATATCTTCCTATTCTACAGTATTTTATAACTATTCCTTTCATTCAGCTACTGCCTTTTTACTATTAGTGCCATAGAATGTTTATTATTTGTGCTGTTAATTGTCACCATTTTTGAACTGCAGACTTGCCCCAGAGATTGGAATCAGCAACAATGGCTCTCAATGCACATATATAAAATAAATCAAGGTCCAAAAGCCCCAAATGGTTAAATTTGATTTCCCCCTAAAAGAGGAGTGTTCAGAGTAAAACCTTGAGCTTCATCCATGACCTCCTAATGCATGATATGAAAATCGTTACAAGTTAAATTGAGGAATCAATATAAAACTTATATTTTACTGAAGATATTAATTTATTATCATTTTTACATAATCCAAATAATACTAGTCACAATCCTAGTGAAAATCCCCCCTCTACAGAGCAAACAGTTTATTCATGTTATTTCAAGGTTTTACTTGTTTTTAAATGCATAATCTGTTAGTTGAAGACATTCCCATACTAAAAATGCACATATATGAGACTAATGTATTAAATACAATAATGTGAAAAGTATGGGTCATGAGATAAAAATTGCAACCTCAAAGTCTGACCCTGAGCAGAATGCATGACCTCCTAGAGTGTTGCAAGAAATGCTAACTAAATAAAACAGCATTTGACCCATATCTGTATAAAGGCTGCTGTAATTTAAAAATTAACGTGATAAGCAAGCTTAAACAAAAAAAAAAAATATTTTTAAAGATCTTCTTAAACAGAAAGGTACAGCAACTAAAAAGTGAGGATTGGAATAACACTGAATATAGGACTAAAACCCATTTAAAGAAGGACAAAGAGCTGGCCTGCCAGTGCAGCAATTGGATTTCCACTTGTGATGACAGTGACCCGGGTTCAGGAACGAGCCCGGGAGCTGGAGGGCCGGCTGGGGGAAGAGGCTTGAGCATCCTAAAGGCAGCTCACCTTCTCCAGGAGGAGGGGGGATCCAGGGCTCGGTCCATGTCTGACCTCGGGTGGAGACCCGAGGTATGGGAAGCCCAAGCCAGTGAGAAGGGTGGCATGCTGGACGTTGGCACTTAGCGGCTTGACGTCAGGGCAAACAACACGCCAAGAAACAGGGGAAAAATATCCTGCAGCACTGCCTGTAGATGGAGCACAATGGCCCTGATCCCCAATGCCCCTACCTGCCCTAGGTGACAGCATCCCGATGAAATCGGGAAGGACCTCAGGGTGTAAGGGCCCCCACCTCATACCCCACCTGGGGGGGTATAACCAAGGCTACATGGGGATGGACCGTGCCAGGCTCCATGTAAGAGAGCAGGGACTGATAAGGCCATATGTGTGTCACCTGAAGAGTGGGGGTGCTGTAGGTAGGGGGAGAATAAAAGAGAAAGTAAAAAAAAAGAAGGACAAAGATTCTCACTAATGCATACATCAGTTCAAGAATGCTTGTGCACATGATGGGTGAAACTACTATTTAGGTTTTAACTTTTATGTCCCTTTACATTCAGTGATAATAGGGTGCTGCTTATCTGGGAAAAAATTCCAACTCTGAAAAGATGTCCGCCAAGGTGGGACATTCAAAACAAGCTGAACTCCAAGTCTGAAGAAACACACACTTTAACCCAGCTTTCTTAAGTGTGAATTCAGTACTTACTTGGGCAAAGTGACACACTGGTAACATAAATTTTATGCGTGTATATTTTAGCTTAATTCTTTACAAAGAAAAAATGTCACTTGATGTTTGTTTTCAAAGTCCATTCAGAGTCCATTCCATTCCCCTTTTGCTCCATTACGGAAAAAACTTCTCTTCATGGCTCAATTGCCAAATTGCCTAATTCCACTTGCATGAGCTTGTACAATTTAGAAGGATACCTGATTTACCTTTGGATTTTGATTTGTACTTTTAAGCTTTTTTCACCAAACATGATTGTGGGTGTTTTTCATATGTACATCCTGGTACATATGAAAAATGCCCACAATAATGTTTGGCAAAAAAAGCTGAAAAGTACAAATCAAAATCCTCCCTTCCGAGCTCCTGAAGGTAAATCAAGTGTCCTTCTAAATTGTACAAGCTCATGCAAGTGGAATTAAGCAAATGAGCCATGAAGAGAAGTTCGTTCAGTAGTGGAGCAAAAGGGGAATGGACTCTGAATGGACCTCGAAAACAAACTGCAAGTGTTGTTTTTTCATCATCATCATCATAATCAATTTTATTTGTAAAAAGGTGCCCTTCCAAAGCTCAGGATGCCTAAACAATACCTCAAAAAACATTGCAGTCAGCATAAAACTAAACATAAAACATAAACTTAAATGCAGTTATACATTTACCATAAAAACCCTTCCACAATCCCATTCAGGCCTCCTGAAATGCCTGAAGAAAGAGGTGTGTTTTGGGGGCAGACTTAAAACCCTTGACAGTCCGGCTCTCTCATATCCAACAAAGTAGAGAATTCCACAGGGTAGGGGCTACAAAGGCAAAAGATCTGTTCCAGATGTCTTTAAACATACCAAGGGAATCTCTAGCAATCCCTCATTGGAGGATCAGAGTGAGTAAGTGGGGCAGTAGGGGTGCAGAACGATCTTGCAGATAATGGGGTCCCTGGTCGTGTATGGCTTTGCAGGTCAGCAACGCAACCTTGAAAGTTATCTGCCACTGTACTGGCAGCCAGTGCAGTTCATGCTGTACAGGTGTCATATGACTGGATCTCGGGGTTCCAGTTAACAACCTGGCCATCGCATTCTACACCAGCTACAATTGGTGGATATCCACCCCTGGAAGCCCTAGGTAGAAGGCATTGCAGTAATCAAGGTGGGTGGTGACAAAGGCATGGATCAAGGTAGAAAGATCTTTGGAAGGAACCAAATGCTTCACCCTGGTGATATTTCTTAGATGGTTGAAAGAAGATTTGACTACTGCTGACACTTGAGGTTTCAAGGTCAGGTTCTCATCAAAAATCATGCCAAGGTTATGCACATTATGGGGTTCCCCCAAGTCTTAACCAGGTGAGTTGTTCCACACATGCTCCAGTCATTCTATGATCTGGGTCAACTACTGTACCAACACCTCCATTTTTCCTGAGTTTAGCAGCAGCCAGCTAGCACTCATCCAGTCCTGTATCTCATTTAGGCAGCTGTTAAACACCGAGACAGTATCTGTCACCTGCTCAGGCACAAAAGACAAGTACAGCTGAGAGTCATCTGCATAGCAGTGAAAACTCAAACCATTCAATGCACAGAAGTGCAAAGTAATGCACCTGGGAAACAAAAACCCAGGGGAAGATTACACAATGCGGGGTGAGATACTGACAACAACAAATATGGAAAGGGACTTGATGGTAGCCATATCAGATGACTTAAAGGTGAGCCCCCAATGTGAGAAGGCAGTAAGGAGGGCTGGGGGGATACTGGGATGCATAGGGAGAGGCATCACCAGTAGAAAACAGGAAGATGTTGGCCCTCTGTAGAGACAGTTGGTAAGACCACATCTGGAGTACTGTGTACAGTTCTGGAGACCCATCTCCACAAAGACATAGACAGGGTGGAGGCTGTCCAGAGGAGGGCAACCAAAATCGTGCAGGGTCTGCACCAGAAGACATATGAAGAAACACTAAAGGAGCTTAAAATGTATAGCCTCGAGGAAAGGAGGGGGGGGGACATGAAAGAAACTTTCAAATACCTCAAGGGAATCAACAAAGTCCAAGAGGGTAGCATCTTTCAGAAAAAGAGATGTGCAAGAACAAGGGGGCACAATTTGAAGATAATGGGATGATGGCTCAGAGGTAATATGAGGAAGTATTTCTTCACAGAGAGGGTTGTAGATGCATGGAACTGCCTCCCTGAGGAGGTCATGGAGTCAAGAACAGTGGGGGAATTCAATAATGCATGGGACAGACATAAGGCAATTCTAGTGGGGGTAGGAGGAAGTAGGCTGTTGGTTAACTAGGATCTGCAGCTTATCCTTTAAGTAGGGAAATGGGCAGACTAGGTGGGCCAAGTGGTCCTTATCTGCCATCAAATTCTATGTTTCTATGTTTCAAATTCTATACCATCTTATAATGTCTCCTAATGGCAGCATGTACACTGCAAACAACATGGGTGAGGGCACCGAGCCCAGCGGTACCCCACGGGGCAGACAGTGAGGGGCCAAGGAATAAATCCCTGACACCACTCACTGAGATCTACCCTTGAGGAAGGATCAAAACCAGCTGAGAACTGCCTCCCAGTCC
Organism: Neoceratodus forsteri; assembly: GCA_016271365.2. Taxonomy (NCBI): domain Eukaryota; kingdom Metazoa; phylum Chordata; order Ceratodontiformes; family Ceratodontidae; genus Neoceratodus; species Neoceratodus forsteri. The sequence continues at coordinate 1,350,266,351 of CM057458.1, read as the reverse complement.
ACAAAAAACCACAGGTGCTCTAGCAACACACCATGGTCTACAGTGTCAAATGCTGCTGATAGATCAAGGAGAACTAAGATGGTACAGGCTCTCCGATCTCTGGCAATCAGGAGAACATTTAGTACCTGAACTAGTGCTGTCTTGGTGCTATGCCTTTTTCTGAAACCCAACTAGAGAGGATCATAGATATTATGGTTGGATAAATGATCCTTCAGCTGCATGGTGACCACTTCCTCAATGACATTACATATAAAAGGTAAGTTAGAGACTGGCCTATAATTTACTGGACAGTCAGGGTCAAAGGAGGGATTTTTCAGGAGGGGCCGGACTACCACCTATTTCAAGGGATCTTTCCAGATCCCTCTCTCCAATAAAACCCTTACTATTACAGCAAGGACTGGTGTGATCATCTCAACACACACTACAAGAAGGTGAGCTGGGCCTGGATCCAGGCTACAGCAAGTTGGATGCAGAGTCTGGATGATCCTCATTATATCCATGATTGCTGGTTGGCTGAAGATAGACCAAGTCATCCGGGTGTTAGTACCACATGGTTGATCACTTCAAGGTCCAATGGAGAGGCACTGGCTGATCTCATCCCTAATGGAGGCAACCTTATCAGCAAAAAACTGTGCAAACTCATCACACTTTCCTTGTGACATTGCTTGCCCAGACTGTAGACAGGCTGGATTGCACAGTCTGTCCACAGTATGGAAGAGCTGAGCTGGTCTGTTTCTAGCTGCTGCAATTTCTTTGGACAGGAACTCTGCCTTCTTATGGGAAATTGCCAATTGGTAAACCTTATAATGGTCTAACAATCTAAGCCTGTCCTCCTCCAGGTTAGTTTTCTGCCAGTGTCTCTCCAACCTTCTCCCTGACCTATTTAACTCCCACAATGACCCATCATACCATGGGGCACTTGGGCAAAGAGTTAAAGGATGAGCACATACCAGAGCAATGATATCCAGGGCTTCTGATACCGCCCTATTATAGGTGATAACAAGGTTTTCTGGGTCACTGCGATCAATCAGAATTCCTGAAAGGTCTAGCACCATCATTAGGATTTCTGAGGTAACTCCTCTCAATGGATGGTACTGTACCATTGACTTTGGGGCAGGCCTAACCTGGGGGGTTGTGAAACTGAATCTCAGGGTGTGATGGTCAGACCATCTGACAGGATCCACCTCTATATCAGAGATTTCCATCCCCAGGTGGAACATCAAGTCAAATGATTGCCCCTCCCATGGTTTGCAGAGGTAACTACCCAAGTCAGGCCCAATCATTCCATCAGTTGGAGTAGGTTTTTTTCAAATGGTGAGAGTTCATCATCAACCCAGGCATTGAAATCCCCCAGAATCAACCACCTGGGGAACTCCAACACCCAATTGGTGATGAAGTCCACTACCTCCTGTAGGAAAACCCTCCCATCACCTGGTGGACGGTAGATGAGAAGGATCCTGCAACCTGCACCACACTCACAATGCACTCAAAGGAGTTGGTAGCTCCCACTGGCACCTCCCTGAGTCCCAGTTCTGATATAAAACAGATTGCGACCCCCCCCTGCCCCTACAATCCACTCTCAGTCTGTGTATTATTGAGAATCTAGGATGGACTGTGGCTGCCAAAATGGGCCTCACACTACCATCCAACCAGGTCTCGGTGATGCATGTCAGGTCAGCAGAAACCACAAGATCCACAATTACTGTGATCTTGTTCCTAACGGACCTGGCATTACATAACACCGCCCGAGAGGGATGAGAAACTGAAGATGACCGCATTGCCTGTCTGCAATAGTCAAAGCTCTTGGATATGGGCATAAGACAAGGAGACCCTTGATCCTGTACCCATTTTGCCCCAGGGTGCCTCCTGGACCCCACTGTCACTATCCATCCACTCCTCTCCCTTCCCCCTCTAAATCCCCAAGACCCCCATCCCTCTCCTCTGCCTCCTGATTGTGCCCAACACTCAGCACCTACCATACACCTCAGGAGAAAGCAGAGGGAAGTCAAAAGGGCGGTGGTCCATAAGTCTCAAGGGGAATACTGCCTGACCATCTTAGTCTTACCCCAACACATTTTTCAATCACTCACCCCCACTCACACCTCCACTACAATTTAATATAAAACTCGCTCACTCACATACATATATACATATACTCTCCAAAAACCCAACCCAAAATAAAATCTACTCACCCTTCATTCCCAACCTCAGCACCAATTCCCAGTGCTGAGTAGCAGCAGAGTCAAAGAGTCTAAATAGTCATTCTTTACTGAATCACTAATGTCCAGTATGATACATGACATGCAGAGCTCCCACCTCTGCAAGATGCACACTTTAAATAATACTCAGCCCACTCTCACTGGGCTGCATTGTATTGCACTCAGATTTATTTTTTGAAATTCTTATAAGAGCATTTGTCCATTCAGTTAGTTACTCCCTTCCAACACTTCTTGCCACAGAATAGAGAAAGGAGACAGTACATCACCATCTGCTGGTATAATCCCAGGATTCTTCATCCCAGACATCTTCTTCCGCTGCTTTCCACATATATCTCCACTCTGTGAGGGCCTTCCACTCCTCCTTTCTGATCTGGTTATAAGGTGCCCCTGGACCTTCAAACCAACAGCCCCAAATGGCCAAACCTACGGCTATCCCCTTGTTCCGCCTAAAGACATCGACCACCAAGCTCCCCTCCAGTAAGTGCAGTGCTCATCCTCCCCTCCGGGCTGGGGGGTTCTGCCCTCTTAATCTGTCCTCACAGGGAGTTAGCAGTTTCCTTCCAGCAGTTGCTTACCCTGCATCCAATTCCTTCCACACAGTCAGATCATGACAAGGGGCCAATACATTTCCTTTTGGTGTTCTGACTGGCCTCTCACTCCAGTTGGACATGCCACCTCACCACAGTCATTCCTCTGTTCAGTCCTCTTTCCCTGATTTCCTCACAAGTCCACTCTTACTCTGACTTTAAAATGTTTATTTTATTTATTTCATTTTTGTTAACCGGGTAAGTGCACTAGCCAACAGGTGACTATTTTCAGGCACGACCCGGGAGGCACAGTTACAGTACAAAATAGGACAGTTCAGGTTTATACAGTACAGGCAAAGGTACATTGGTACAAGTACAGGCATACAATTCAAAGGGGAAGAGGGTACTGGAGGGAGCACAGATTTAGAGGGGGGGAAGATTAGGAGAGGGAAGGGAAGGTGAGGGGGAAGTGAAGCAGGGAAGGGAGGATGTATGACTCGGTCGAGGGGTGAAATGGGCTAGGCAGGGAATGAAAGATTAAAAAGGGAAAATTATAGCAAATATGGCTTTTGCGGTGCAAGGTAATGATCTGCAACCGGGCTTATGGAACCGAGGGACGGCAAGGCAAGAAGGGGATGGTCGGCATGTAGGGGGAGGAGAATGGCTTTAGCGAAAAGGCGCGAGGATGAACCAGGGCTATGGGACTGAAATTAGGTAATAAAGAGGGTTGAGCGGCAGGCAGGGGAGGGGGAAAGGGGAGAGACCAGTACTTACAAGTAGAAGAACAATCTAGGGATGGCAGAGGGTAATGGAGGAGGCGTGGCTAGGGGAAGAGGAGGGAAGAATGGAATGAGTAGGATAGGGTGAGCACATAACTAGGAGGACAGCAAGGACTGAAGTCAGGGAGGAGCAGCCTTTATGACCATAGTCCGGCAGGAGAGGGAAGGAGGAGTAGGTCAACAGGAGAATGAGTTTATGGGTAGCAACAGCTTATGCAGGGATATCACGGTCTGCACACCGGGTTTGCGGAACTTAAGGACCGGTAATGGAAAAGAGGGGGACTCGGCCAACCTGAGGGTGCTTTGCGGCAAAATATGGCTTTAGCAAGAAAAGGCACAAAAAAGACCCGGAGCCATGGAACTGAAACCCGGCAAGGCACAGAGGGGGTAGGGGAGCGAGCGGGAGTGGGGAGGGGGAGTAGGAAAGGACCAGTACCCACTTACATTAAGTACATCATAGGTTTTAGTGCAACACAGTAGGATGGAAAGAGGATCAAACAATAGTAGGATTATTGCTAATTCATACATAATGTCAGAGAGAGGACAATTGTGGACATTCATAGCACAGCAAGATAACATTCGAAGAACCATCTAAGTGAGATACCGTACATATTATAGAAGTCAAAGTGATTAGGCATTTTTAAAACATTATTAACGGCATGTTTAGGATAGAGTAGCCATACAGAATACATTATAAACATTTCACTAAAGTGCAGGTAGTCAAAGAAACAATAGTTATAAATGACATCAGAACTTAGGAGAAGGTGGGCTAGTGTACATATGCAAGAGAACAGAGAGGTAGACTTAGGTAGGGGGAGTACACAGTATCAGGATTTAAGTAGGATCAAAACAAGTGCATTGGTCCATAGAGGTAAGGTGAGATCGTAGTCCATGCTTGAAAGCTAGGTGTGAGGGGGTACTTCTCAGGTCCATAGGCAGCGAGTTCCATGTGTGCAGGGCAGCATGCCTGAAAGCACCAGCGCCCTTGGAAGTACGGCAGAGGGGAACAGTTAACAAAGATTTGTCAGACGACCTCAGCTCATGCGATGGGATCACAGGCTGGAGCAGTTCAGACAGTGCAGCTGGTTTTGCCACTCTAATTATGGAGTCTGAGAGGCAGCAGAGGTAATATTGCTTAGTGGAGGAGGGGGATAGCCAACCTAGCTCTTTATAGAGTTGGCAGTGGTGTGTCAGGTGCGGCGCTTTTGCTGCATATCTACAGACATTGTTAAAGGTAGTGTCCCATTTCTGTAGAACAGTTTTATTAGCCATTGTAAGGATGGGAGCACAATAGGACAGAGTGGGTAATAGGATTCCCCTGGTGATGGCAAGTTTGTCAGTGGGAGTGAGCATGTAATTTGTCCTGTAGGCAGCCCCCAGTTTTCAGTTGACAGTTTTTTTTTTTTATAATTAATATTTTATTAGTTTTAACTACAACAAAGCATCAGATACATAACCAAAGAGGTGTTACACTGAAAGTGCATAATATCTCCTCTGTTATACAATTTTGTAAGTCTCGACTTTCTGCTGCAACAACAACAAAGAAAAATATATACCCCAAAACCCACCACCCTCCCCCACCCCCTACCCCTAAGTTATAAACAGTCAAGTCAGATAAAGAAATCAGAGGTGTTTGCCTCAATATAGAAAAAACTTCTTAGTTTAACGGCTTCCAGGTCATCAAAAATGCTCAAAGAGCCCCATAAAGATACATAATACTCAAGCTTACCCGCATACAAGCAATGTGTTTTCAAGTTGTAATGCTAAAGTACATTCCCTATGCCACTCCAAAGAGTTGGGACCTATCCGACGACCAATGTCTTAAGATTAACAACTTCATAACAGTTGAAACAAGAGAGCACGTGCCCTCCAAACTTTAGGAGTGGTCATTGGGAAAGCAAGCAACAAACAAATCTCGGGAGTGTCCATTTTATTTGAGCCAAGGATAGGGTCAAATAAGCTACTCATAGTTCTCCAGAGAGTGCGAATCTCGGGCACAACCACAGTAAATGATATAGGGTTCCCTCTTCCTTTTACAATTCCAACAACAAGGTGAGCTGAGTCGCCCTTCTGAATAAGTGGGTAGGGGTCAGGTATAGATGATGCATGATATTGAAATGTACCAATCTTAGCCTGTCTTGGTTAATATACCTATACGCGTCATCCAGAGTGCTTTTCCAGACCTCCGGGGAGTCTCGTGTGTTCAAAACTTTTACCCAATAATAACATGTACCTGAAGGGAGCCAGTGATCCCATTCCTGGAGGAGCTTGTGAACCTTGGACACTGCATGTGATTGCATCGCGGCCTTCAGAAGAGTGTCAACAT